>OY754337.1:19102473-20443759 GCA_963573305.1 Pyrrhosoma nymphula | reverse complement strand
CTCGCCGAGACTGAACCTCTCGGACGCAGTGCTAGTTGATGGGATAGCTAGCTAATTTCTGGAGGGAGGGAGGGGTAGATGGGGGCCGTCTCGACCGTCAATAACCGTCAATTAATCGATTACAGGGCAATAATTATGAATTGAATAACAATTGAACAAAATTTGACACTTGAAAAAAATTGACAATCGAGTTGATCAGCGTAATCGACATCGATGTGCAGAAATAATCGATTAATTGTAAAAATAATTGAATCGACGATTCAATTAATCGAATAATCGCACAGGCCTAGCTGTAACTCCGCAGCGCTCCTGAAAACCTGCAATGTGTACAACATGGGTAATGGAATTTTACCGAACTTGCAGAACACACATCGTTTTTCCATCTTCAATAGAGATAGAGCATACAAAACTACCAGTATAAACCATCATGGCTGGCCAATTAGTCATCTCTGAAGGCCTAAGAGTATGTTATAAGGGCTCGTAGAGATTCTTGTTGAGCTTTGTTCTTCGTAATCCATAGGTATACCCCTAGTACATAAACGCTGCATGTTGGAATGCGTAGTTTGATGCATCAGGCGAATTGGTATTGCATACTCGTGAAAAGATCGTAAGTGTATGAAATTGAGAGAGCAAGTTTAGCCTTTCCGCACTATGTTGCTTGGATATTTGCTTCGTATTTACTTAATCCTTAAGCCTTTGCTTCCTATCAATTCCCTATGTAATTATTATTTTCGCTTAGATCGGAATTGTTGTGATACTAATAACTGGACATGGTGTTAGTCGTCATTTCTTTTGGATGACGTTATTGATCTAAAAGTTCACTATTCAGTCTAAGCAATCACAATTGCTCAGATATTGATTTTATTTCCATTGCACTGTTTTCTGGCAGCACGTCAAATGCTTTTGGAATAATATTATCACACATCGCCCAGTAGGTAAAAAAGATTTTGTAGGGCAAGTGAATTGTTGGATATTTTGCTGAAGTTATATGATTTTTTGTTTCCATCTTAACTAATTTTTTTTTCTTTTTAGGTATGTGAAACCAGATCTTCCTTCAAGAGGCAGTAAATATTTAGTTTTGTGAGTACCAACTCTATTCGTTCTTTTTATGATGATATCACTTCATTAAATACGGAGAAAAATACTTTTTAAGTACGATTACTTTTTAAGAGAATCATTAATGATAGTTTTTACTCAGCGCAACACTATTCTCATCCTGAGCCATTGGTTAATAATATGTAATTGATCTTGTTATAATTATTTTAGTTCTATAATTAGTGAGTGATCCGCATGGAATTAAGGGTCAGTTGCTTTTATTTACCCTCTACTTCTTTATAGTTCCGAATTTCTCTGGTATTTAGTGCAGCTAATTGAATATGATAGCTTTTTTAGCAAAATATTGAGTAAAATAACCTACATATGGCGCAGTTTTTACACTTTTGTACTTGCTTATCTGAATAAAAATAGGCATTGAATTTAGTTCAAGAACATTTTCCATGGAATACTTGAAGTTGCGTGTTGGTATCCAGTAATATGTAATTGGCAGTGCATGCAAACATTGAGATTCATAATGAACTGAAGTTATCATAGCTAAGAGTACATTCTGTTGGACTTTTCCTTTACTGGTGACGCAACCCAGTCTAAGGTATCAAGTTTTTGTAATTCCTTTTGAGAAACAAATCGTCCTACCTTGGGTAGTGCTGGCGGCTGGAGTATCAGCGTCTTGATTCTAAAGTGGCTGTGTCCGTCACTTCATTGGATGGTCACGAGTTCTGCTCCTTCGGACTGAGGTTTTACAGCACTGACGATTCTCATCAATGCTCAATGGAATCGGTAATTACGCGCGTCCTTCCTTACGCTGAAAATTTTAATGGAAATCAGAAGCGCGAATCTTGGAGTCTGGTTGAGAGGGACTTAATTCTCTTTCATTTGATTAACTTCAAAAATACACTTTACGGACCACTTTGCAGACACGGGGTAATTTTTGCGCGTGAATCTGATTACGCTCTCGCCCCAAAGTTTCCCGAACTCGACACTGATTTTGTAGTTCATTCATCTCGCTACGCCTACAAATTTCTTAAAGGGGGAAGAAAAACAGCTTCTTCCTCCGATATTCAAGCCCACCCCTTCCGCTTATGAATCCCCACGTGGCATCAGGGGTCTCCCCTTCCCCCCAGGGGCCACGCGCCACCCTCCTGCACCTCCCGCTCATCCCTCCCCCCCGTCACTCTCCCACCTACCCCCCCCTCCATCGCGTCTAAGCCAACCATCCCATCCCTGCCCGTCCAGCTGTCTGCGTGGGCACCCACGTTCCTCGGTACGCACGCTGTATGGAAGGCGAAAATCGCCAAAGAACTGCGTGTTTATATCTCATAACTTAAATGTCTCTATGCTGTCAGTTGGACGTGGCCCTAGAAGCACATTTGCTACGCAGATCTACAGCTACTATGTAGTGCTGGCCTGCATAGACATCTGTACACCGCGGCCGTAGCGATGTTTGGTGGTGGTAAACTTTCAACTATACGGACGATGTTATAATGTACGACTATTTATGAGCTTTCCAATCTATTTTCTATCTAATAACTATTTGTTAGATAATGAAATGATGAATTACTTAGTTTTCCACACATATTGTATTTATTTCTCACGACCCGGGTTTCATTGCTTCGCTACATCATCAGGTACAGACGATGCTAAAATATGAGAGAGGGAGGTAGTATTCAGGTGATTGTCCAGATACAGGTGACGGGTAGGGGAGGGTATGGGGATAGGGTGGGGGGAGGAATCCGTTCCGCGAGACTGAGTAAGGCTTTGCCGGTGGGTGGTCTGGTATTATTTTTATTTTCATGATGTTGTCAGGCTTTATTTTGTGGTACTTTATTTTAGATAATGAGGTAAATTTAATAAATTCCACAGCAAAATGTTATTTAATTTGCATATTGTATACGTTTAAAGTAATAATAAATTCAATCTGTGCGATAGGAAGTAGGAAGTCGTCACCTTGGTTGGATGGCTTAACAACAGTTTGTTTGTGATCTGTACTAAGGGCTTTAACTTAATGAATTTATGTTGATGAGTTGCGCGCGTACATGCATGCATAGAGGTAAATACATTTTGAAATAAATGCAGTGATGCGAGGCATTCTGTTGTTAGTGGTTAGTATATCAATTAAAAAGCTATATACAGCGATTTAGCTAGTAGTTTACCTGTCAAACTACCTTTTTATCCTATTTCAATGCCAGATATTGCGATCATTTGCGTAAAATTTACATATAACATGTAATAAAGTACGTAGCAAAATATATTCACTTCATTTTCTATTTATGTCCATAACTGATCGCATTATGAAGGAATTAACAAAATACTTTTGATGTCTCCTGAAAAGAAATCGACTTTCGACTTCTATGAAGTATTCATTATAAATTTTGTCCTGAAGCCAAATACCTACTTTGAGAGTTGGATAAATGTGTGGCAAGGTAATTAATCCAGGAAACAGTGATGGACAAGATGGCTTTTCCGGGGTAAACTATTAAAACTCTTTCGTACTCAAAAGGGGTGGAAATGGAATTGAAATAAAGCATTTCCTCTCTTAAAATATGTTGCTTACGATCATGGCTTCGCTGAGGTACAAACATATTTCATGAGACGATGGGCCTTAGCTGAAGCTTCTTAGAATGCCGAAGAACCTTGCCTTACAGTTCTTAAAATATCATTCTGCTTTATTGTGAACTTATAATATTTTGACGAGTAGCATAGTCTGCAGTGAACTGTAAGAATACAGTTTCTTTATTATATTGAAAGTATACGTAAAGGTTTCTTGGGTTTCACACCGGGTAAGATTATTTAAATTGATCAACGTTTATATGGTTGACTCAGCCGTCGTCATCAGGATAAATAATCTTACTCGGTGAGAAACCCGAGAAACCTTCACGTATATAATTCGCCGGGAAAACCTTAAATCCTTTATATTGAAAGTGTTTGCAGAAATGAACGACATTAAAATTTTTATCTGAATTGAATTTTGCCCCATTGTGTTTTGTTCGTAATTAATTTTATTTTACATTGTAGGACCAGAATTTCCTTCTCCTTATATGTTCGCCACTAAGCATTCTATGCAGTCACAGACTTAGTGACGGAACCTAACACTGAGGCCATTTTTATTTTTATATAAATCCATGATTCATGATAATATTTGGTGATTTGAAGTGAATCATTGGTGCTGATAGGCATCCCAAGCACAGCAGACCTTGAATTCCACCTATGTAACGAACGCCAAAGTGCAAAAGCCGCTTGAAGTCAAAGGGGAACGTTAGGCCAATTGTAATTGAACTATAACTTTCACTAAACTTGTGGGGAGTGGAGGAGAGGGGAGGTGGGGTTAGGGAGGAGGGAGAGGGAGGAGAGGGAATGCGTGGTGAGTTCGTGTCCCGGTGGACTTTTGCCCTCCATCTGCGACGGAGGAATTTTCGATTCCGGTCGCAGCGAAAATAAGGAAGAGCTAATTGAAAAGTGTTGTTGATCGGGTCCAGAGTTTACCTTGGAAATTTGGAATATTTGATCTCGGCTGTCGTGTGATGAGTTTCCTTTATTCACAGATTCCCCCTCGTCCCAACAGCAATTCGAATTCCCCTTCAAATCAATCGAGTAGTCGCCGTGATGGAATTTAATAGCGGGGAGTGGCAGAAGGTGTAAAATTTCCGCCGTCCGTTTGTTTACGCTTGCTCTGAAAATATTTAATTTTGTCTTTGGCCAAAAATAAAACGCTGGGCGGTGCAATACAGTTGTCAATTTCGCATTTCTGTTGACGTGAAATCCGGCGAACTCGTTGTTGACTCATTTTGTGGATTGCTACATCACCTCTATGACACGAAATGAAATAAAATTCGCGTTTCACCAACTTAATTCCATTATCAGGGGCGTGATGTGGAAATCTCGTTGCGAAGTCGGTATTAATGCTCGAAAATGAATGCTTTCGATCCAATGCTGCTGCAGCGGTGCAGTTCTAATTCGTACATTCGTGGTGGCTGTCCAACTCTGGCTCTGCAGAATTGAATATTCGGAGGAACGTGGGAGTTTCCAAAGTTGAAGAATCTGCTTGCGCCTTTTCGGAATATTTCCTCGAATTTTAAGAAAGGAAAGATTTTTAGTTTTATCTACATAGTACTCTGATAAACTCTAAAAGGTTTGTAACTAAGGGTATCAAAACATCGGTTGTTAAAAAAAGGAAGAATGGAGAATCGGATTCAGTGAATGTGACAGAAAGAGGGTATAATTAACAGTTTCCTGTCTTGCCCTTTCTTTGTTTTTTAATATGTTGGGTGAGAATGTGAAGCTACTGCAAACGAAAACTTCGAAGTAAGGAAGCACTTAATGAAAACGTGTCCACAGCATGATCATATATGGCAATGGAGCTTACAAAATAACTGCTGAGGAGCAAAGAAAATGGGTAAACTTGACGATGTTAGGCTTCACTTCGTAGAAGTTCACTATAATAGAACTCATGATTTATTAAAATACTTAGTACTTTTCTACAATTTTGTATTATACGACGTGTTTCACCGAATAACGACATCGCCAGGTACAGACGCGGTACAGATACGGGTATGGTTAAACTCGTCGTACAATTTAAAATCTGTATTATAAGTATATATAAGTATTTTAATAAGTCATGAGTACCAAAGACGATCTGAAAAATTGGAAATGTGGTATTTTCAAAGAATGGTGAAGATTAAATGGATGGACTGAGACGCCAATGGAAAGAGGTCCTCCATAGAGATAAAGGGAAAGGATGAGTGACGAAAACTATGACGTTGAAGAGAAAATCGTTGCACATTCCGAGGCATAAACACTTTCTGAGAACCAGGGGAAGGAGCAACGTTCGGAAATTATAGCCCCGGTACACCCGCGATGGAGTGATTTAAGAATATTTTGACGGAAAAAGTATAGAATATCACAATGATGGATTAAGAAGGAATATTGTGGTTAGCTGTAAAATATATTCAAGTGGATAGCTACATAAAACAGGTTTTTAAATAGATAAATGCTGATGATTATAATGAGGAGTTCTTATATCTGTTTGGTAGTGCATCTCTGATACTTTCTCTCGTGTAAATATAGAATGGGGATAAATTAATATCTTCCGTGTCAACCTGAAACTCGCCCAATCAGAATTATTTTATCAACGTAAGAGCTATCAATTTTTCTATTACTCCTGTTCTTTCGTGTACCTTCAGTGTCCCTATAGGGTCTTGACTCAGCCCTTCAAATAGCTACGACGAACTTTCTGGTGCCAATGGAATTCCGTGGATCTGGGAACTGGAGATATGGAACTTTCGTAACCTTCCTGTCTCCTCACTTACACTCTCGTTCGTCTCGGAGCGTGATTCTTCGCGGCCTAAACATTGGGAGGCGCCACCTCCGGGCACTTTGGGTGTTTCCTAGCCGCTGCTGGGCGGATGGCTCACTCGAGGGGCTTCTTTGCAGGAGCTTTAATGAGTCGCTCGGGAATGTCTCACCGCGGGCAGTACTCGCCTTGCACACTCGGCTCAAAGGGTTCGTTTCCCGTCTGATGTGGTGAACCGCTTCCGTCACCTTAGCCCAGGCCTTTGGAGTGAGACCCGGCGCGACATTGGAAAGTGTCGAATCGATGGCCTAAGCAGAAGGTGAGGTGAACTAAGGGAATGTTGATCGAAGAGAAGCGAAGCACAATAACGAATGGGGAAGATCGTGGGGTTTATTTTAGGTGGCTCGTATTCCCAAATTTAATAGATGAAGCACTCAGTATTGAGACAAATGACCTGTTAATCTAAAGAAAATTATTTATCAGGAAAGAAACATTCACGAGTATGCGTTGGAGTAGGGGGAGGATGTAGTGCTCAGTCACTGTCACTCTTCCCGACTGTTTGCATAAAAGTTTGAGTATAACTAATTGTTTCTGTCTACTAGGAACACCCCAATAAGTTAAATGCTTTCCTTTGGATAGTCTGGAATAAGTGTAATATTAATATACCTGTCTAATAGGCCGTATGTTCCTTAAGCTGCCGTAATTAAAATAACCTCTTGAAGCTATATGCTAACAAAAATGAATTTCTACGTGTAGGGTATCTAACGAATGCTTTGTTAATTGTTATAATCCACCAATAACTACCATTCTTTAAACTCGTCCTGGTTGAAGGCACCCTACTATGCGTTTGTTCCTCTCAATTTCTGAGAAAATTTCAGTTTTAAAATTTAAAAAAAGTTTGTAGTATAGTTTAGAAACACATGGTTATGTTTAATGAGTTATTCACGCTTAAGCTTTGCAAAAGTAGTTCAACAATATTTTACTCGTCGCTTCGATCATTTTTGCGGGGAGGTGGTTGGGTAGTTGCTATGATTTGGTGACACAAAATATGTTATCTGATGACGTTGGTTTCTTGTCTTGGCTGTTGTTTGCTTGGAATATCTTTTGGTCGTCAATGCCCATAAACTGCTTGGTTTATGACCATGTATGTCAGAGTAACACATTGGATGATTTTTTTACGAAAATCGCTTGAATATAACGAATGTGCGACGCAGTTTTGACAATACCCTCCCACCCCCAAAAACCGCCCCGCCCTCGTTTATTTAAAACCTCCATGGATTTGTGCCTTCCACCCTCAGTCTTCCTTCGCCCTCAAATCCTACAAAAGTCGTTCCCCATAGAGCAGATGCATCTTCTTCCGTCCCCCCATCTTTTACCAGCAATAATCTAGCGTTTACAAGTTCACCCTCCGTGAGCCTCCTCTCTCGCTCCTCCCCCCCAAATCCTTCATCCCCCCCGCGTACTCATTCATTCCATCCCCCGCATAGTGTGTATCGCCCCCAGCGGCAGTCGGTCGATTGAATTACTCCTCACCCCTTACTCCTCGCACCCCCTTACCTTCAAAATCCCTCCACCACCCCCCTGGGGTCCAGCCTAACACTACCCTTCCCCTCCGGGCCGCAATTTTGACAAACCCTCCCACTCCTCCAAAAAAAACCTCCCCACCCTCGTTTCCGTTAAACCTCCAACCACCCCTGCTCTTTTTTATCCAGACGTTTCGAATCTCGTGGTGCGCAGGGTATGCGAGGAGAAGGGAGAGAAGGGGGTTTTGTGACGAGTCTGCCGGAAAATAGGGGCAGAGGAGGGTTTTGTCCCTTGGGGCAGTTGGTGGGGGGGATGTAGAATGTGAATCCACGTGTCGCTTCCTCGTGGGAGTTACAAGGGGTTGCACTTGCCTTATTACATCAGTACGAATTGTAAATATTTTCTAATTAATATAAGATTTTGTTAGGAAAAGGATAAAATAATTTGCACTATTTCACTGGAGAAATTTGATTTATTGAGTCGACATGTTTCACTGCACTGCAGCATCATCAGGACTGTCCTGATGGCCTAGTCCTGATGATGCTGCAGTGCAGTGAAACATGTTGACTCAATATATCAAATTTCTCCAGTGGAATAGTGCGAAGTATTTTATCCTTTGCCTACAATGGAATGCCACAGTGTCGGCCGCCACCAATAACTTCATAAGATTTTGTTCTTTGTCGGCGAATTAAATGTATAAATTGTTCACAGGTTTCCAACCGAGTAAGGATTTTGGCTGTTGTTTCGACGGAATACTCCTCCATCGTCTTCTGAGCAGTAATTTGCAGGACATAATGTCGACGCTTATATACCTGTCTAATCGGGTGGGCATTGTGGTCTCCGTTATTTTTTGAAGTAACGGTTTCTATTCCCTGCTTAGGATGTACCCAGAGTCCCGCTTTAAGGTTTTATTTTCCAGCCTGATTTCAATGGCTTCTTTTAGTAGAAGCTCCCAATACCCTAGGGCTTCGGAGGCCAGTTGAGCATCATCAAAGGAGATGATATGTTCTTCTGATTGGTTATGTTCAGCAAAGGCAGATTTCTTCAGGTGGAACAGTCTAATACAGTCTAACGGTACTCCTCCTGTGTTCTTTAATTCGCGTCTCAATCAAGCGTCCTGTATCCCCGATTTATATTTTGCCGCACTGGCATGGAACACGGTAAACTCCCGATTTTCGTATTAATTTACGAACGTGCGAGAATATTTTTATTGGTCAATTAAATGGCTTGGGTTTTTCTATACTTATTGGAAACCCTTAAGTGGTTATTCTTATTTAGGGCAATGTTGAGGACAGGGAAGCTTAAAAATATCAAACAGGAAATGTAGAAAGGGATTATGGAGGGTGGAAAGAAAAAGAAGCAGCATCTATATATCATTTGATTACCCGTGAAAATTTAGGGCGAATTTTTCTATAAACATTTTTGCAGTGGTGTGACAATTTTTCTTGAATTATGCTTTGAAAATTGAAAAAAAGAGCAAAACGTCGGAAGAGCGACTGGAGAGCTGTTGCGGCAGCCGCAGAGCAAACGCTGACTTGAGGAAGCGGACGCACGGTCGTAAGCCTCCCTCCCCCCTCCCTCCCACTCCCTCCCCGTGCACCTATCAGCGTTGATTCAGCTGCTCTCAGCTGAGAAGGAATAAAACGCACGAGTGGCGATGAGAGACAGTTGAAGGTTGATTTTTCATGTGAAGGGTGAAGAGCTAGCTTAAAACTTACCATAAACCTATTAAAATTACAATAAGCTGATGATGAGTTGTTAACTCTTTTTAAAAGATGGGATTTGGACTGATGTTCCAGAAATTGCATTTCCAGACCAATAAATGTCTTTTTACGGAGTATTTTTCAATAATTAAACTTATTCTATTTCTCTATATTTTTGCCCATATCGCCGCAATGTTTTTAACTCAGAAACGAAGAGTACAACCCCTGTATGTGTATGCAGATATGATGGAAAAAGGTGGGCAATGATTTAAAATAACAGTGAATGAAAAGAATACGAATTTTAACCCTTTTTAACTTAAGTGGTAAAGTACTTTTTCTTGAATGACTCGTTGACGACCCAACTTTCTGAAAAGACTGGCTTAGAGATCTGCTGAAAAGGCCTATTCTGATTTCGGCATGACTCCATTTAATCTTATTTCACAAATGCAGCACCGAGCGCAGAAGTCTCTCAGAGTGATGTGGGATGAATCAGCGCGGTTCCCTTCTTTGTCACCCTGAGTTATCCTAGTGTCGCCAAGCCATCCTACTATACCGGTTACCCCCCTGCTATTCTGAGAATCACGATTCAGCCAGAGAGGGACGGACGCGTTCTCTGCATGCTCCACATTTTAGAGCCGTAAATGCTGCGCGTTCCCATCTACATGTGAAACTGAACTCTACTTTTTTAGGGGATGCTACCCCATGTAATTGCTTGGAAATTCAAATTTTTTACTCATTTTTCTTGGAGCCTCATCAAGTAAGAGACAATTTTCGACCTCAATTCTTCTCCTGCTGCCCCAAGGTCGTTCATTGTTGCATTGTTCAGTGAACTGAAATTTTAGGCATTCTGTTCGGTAACGTTTTTTAATATTTTGCGAACAAATTATATTACTTTAAAGAATGTCACCTCTTTGAAAGTATCTACACTATGCGGAATTTTATCAAGAGGATAATTCTTTATCACTTCAAAGTTCCACAAGATTGCCTCGTCCACCATCACGTCAGAACGCTGGAGAGAAATACATGACGTAAAAAAATCAGGTTTACTTGACATAAGAAGCTACTACAGATTTTATATAAAAATTGAGGATTAATTTTTATCTACAGTAATGCAGCGAACAGTGTATTAGTGAGTTTAGATAGTAGCATGGGGTTATTTCCCTTAAGACTTCATTGATGATGCATAGCTAAAATATTTCCCAAACAAATTGATAGTTTATCTTGAACATGTATGCATATTTAATGAACATTGGAGTAGAAGTCCTTGTAAACGGAGTCATTTTAAGTATTCATGAGTCGATAGTAAAAGTAAGTTTTTAATCATATAAAGATTCACTGAATACTGGCCAATTTTTTCTTCGTATGATACTTTTGCGTGGAATTAAGTTTCTTTATCATATTGATTGCTTAATGCGCCACTTCAAAGAACATTAAACTAGAAACGATCTCATTATGAGTTTGTTGTTGATGAAAATCATATTCATGGTGGAAATCAAAATTGAAGGTGGTTAAAGTAACTACTGTAGAAATTGGATTTATATTTGAAGCATGAATCAGATTTGAATTCAAGTACATACGTTTCAATACATACCCATTAAAAGTGACAGGTCTTACAAACAGCAATGAGTTATCCGTTTATTCATGCGTTTAAATTATTTTAAAGTAGTATTATGTTTAAAAATTTCAAATTCAACAATGTAGGCGAAGTACAATATTACACACCAGTCCGCGAAAAATAATTTTACAAGCAAATTCAACGGTAGGTAATGAATATTTTTAGTAGACTTCGAGTGTATTCAGAGCTAACACGTACCAGACTCAAGGGAAAGTAACAGGAACTAATTTATAAGACCTTGTTGTTTGGTTAGCGCTCTGAGAAATTTAATATAGGAGCAAACGTATTAACGGAAAAAAATAATAAAACTTAATTTTCGGAGGGAATGCAGCTCGCCATGTTAACGCGGAGCTGTCTTCTGAGAGGTACTTGAATAGCACCTTTCAGTGGGAGCCTGCTTGCACTCTCCTTTGCGTAATGTTACGCAGCAATTGTCCAACTGAGACCCTTCAACAAGATTTCAGGAATTTTGAGGGGAGTATCACATCACGCATTATTTCGATGAACTTGAACTTATTTTTTTAAACTTATCTTTCCAATAACAACAAAATATTTGAGAAAATAAGCTGTTTTGCAAGGCATAGATTACGGCTGTGTGCTTCAGAGGGAGAGTATTAAACACATCAGGACTACATAACACCTAGATTTTGTGAAAAAATAACGGTGTGTAGTTTGTATACTTAATCAATTATTTATAGAAATAATCAATTACTCACCGCAGTCATTTTTGCGGAAAAAAACCTGTTATGAAGGCGTTTTTCACCGTACGGCGGGAAAAAATTATTTAAGTTAAAGACTTGTGTAGACATATTTATTTTATTATTGAACATTTTTGTCATATAAATAACTATATTTTCGCACCAATAGTATTAAATATTAACTTCATACTACTTACAGGCGCTGAAATTAAAATATATTCGAATATGGTCTCCAATTTGACTGGGGAAATATCTCGTTTAAATTACCATAAGACTATTGCGCCACAAGGTTATTACATGTTTTGTAATTTGTTGTAGACTGTTCGAGACAAAATTTTAGCAGCTAATACTCATTTCGGTAATGTGTGACGGAGAAAAGACCCCTTAAGCTTAGTTTGAGCGATATAGTTCCCTAGTCATAATGGAGACCATACCATGGAGGTATATTATTTTTTTTAATTTCAGCGTCTGTACAAAGTGAGAAATATATATCGTAACATTAATGGCGCAAAAATATAGCTATACATCTGGCAAAATGTTTCAATAATTAGTAAAATATATATCATTGTCTCAGAATTGACTCATTTTCTCACGCCGCGGCGTGAGAAAATGGCGCGGCGCGCCTTACGGCTAAAAGCATTCAAAACAGAAGATTTTTTGCGATTCTGTAAAAACTACTGCGGTGAGTATAATAAATAATTAGTTGTGAATAGTTTAACAAGCGTACAAACCACACATAGTTTTTAGACGATATCTTTGTGTTAGAAATACCAATTGTTTTTCAATATTCTCCCTCTGGAGGTCACAGCCGTAATCAATCCCGTGTAAAACAGCTTGTTTTTCCAGGAAAATTCCTCGAAAAGGAGTTCAACAAGGGATTAATATTTTGAAATCACTAGAAAGATTGGAGTTATTTTCTTGAAAATGTGTTCAAATTCATCAAACTCTAGGTGAAGTGATTTATCGCTCAAACTACCTTAAGTCTCCCTTGCGCGCAACTCCGTAAATAAAAGTCTTCCTCCCCTCATTTCTCCTCGTCATCCCTTCCTCTTCCTGCCGTGGGACTTTGTGTGTGTCTACCAAGGTGTTGAGTGGAGAGTCGAGTCGGGAAGGCGCGTCTATGAAGGGCGGAGAAGGCCCCGGGGAGAGATGGAATCTTTTGACGAAGGAGCGATCTCCTCCACGCTCATCGTCCGTGCAGTCTTGAGGGCCGGCGGGGGGCAGAGAGGGGTGGATGTGAGAAGAAGGGGTGGTTAGGGCGCTCGTCTGCTATTTCTCTCGAGGGAGGGTTGGGTGGACTGAGCGGTCGTCCCCTCCCGCATCCGGGAACAGGAAGCGGGAGTTTATTAAAGCCTAAGACAATGAACTCGCTGGACTCGGGAGTCAAAAGAAGTACGGCAAACGCACCGAGGAATTTCCTACCTTCCCTCAGAATTGCGCTGCCTTTGGGGTTTTTAAAGGCTCATCCGGACCTAGTCTCTTTCAAAGGAGTGAGAGAAAATATTCCGTTCGATAATTTTTAACAATTAAAGCGTCAGAGCTTACATTAGAGCGTAGCTTCTTATAATATCTGAGTGAGATTCAGCATTGTCTTATTTTACTCGTGAGACGGATTAAGACGATTAAGCAAGAAGAGGCGTCAGTGTTTCCAAATAGAGGTATTGGGTTCACTATACACATGAATTAAATTTTATAAAGCGGATTGCATAAGTATAGGCGACCACAGTAAACATCCGTTTTTTCAGATGAAGAGGCAGAAATAAATTATTAGGCCGAGTAAACTGACCACGAGGGACCGCGTATTAACATTAATGTATCTCTTCTTGGGAGTTGCGCTGAATACTCGAAATACTTTTAATTGCTACCCTTGCATTTTCGACGTAGGAATTGTATTTATTGCCGCTAGGCGTAGAGGGAATTTATGCTCGTTGTTAATAATAATGACACTCCAGTTTCATCGACGCTGTCTGAAGATTTTACTATGCCTATATTAATGATGTGATCAAACCCTATATTATTGATATGATAATGCTGCTTCTATTATAATGATTGTGTGGTAATTTTCATCAATGGCCGTTTCCTTGAAGTAGTGCGCAGGAGAGAAGAAATTTTCTCCCTTGTCTTGAGCCGTAGTGGACGTTGGGAAGGGGTAAGAAGGGGCAAGCACGGGGTTCGGACGCAAGGGTGTCGCGGAGGGGTGCCCTTTAGAGGGTGTCTGTGCAGTAGGATGTCTGTCGGGAAGGGAAGGAGGGGGGACTCTTCGGGCGTGACAGGCCGTGTCCGCTCTGGACTCATTAAAAGCGGCGTTCCACCGGCCCTTCCTCCTCATTAGTGCTACATGCGGGGAGGCGGGACGGGGGGGGGGAAGGGGAGGCGTGTCGGGCGGCAGTGATTCCTTGGCGCGGTGGTTTAAAAGGGCGTGGTCGAGGTATGCCGTGGCGCGGAGGTGGTTGAGGGGTGGGTGAGGACTAAGGCGCTCGCAGATGACATGGAGCAAACTCGTGAGGGATGGGAGCGGAGGATGGGGGTTGGGGAATAGGGAGGAGGGAGGGAGGAAAGCGAAAGGAGAGAGAGAGGAGGCGGATTGCGAGGCTCAACTGCCTCTCTCTTTTCCGGAAATGCTTTCTCCTCCTCACCGCGAACAGCCCGGGGTGAATTTACCTTCGTACTCGGAATATATTCGGCACCGACGTGGGCGTGATGCTAAACCCCTCCTGGAATCCTTTCTAATGCGCTTTCATAGCATGGTAGCACTATCCAAGAAATTCAAGAATACGTGGAATTAATCAAGTCTCTATGTTTGACTGATTGTTTCAAAGTTCCTAAGCTACGTGCATATAAAACGTAAAGTATCAAATGGTGTTCATCCTCTTTCAAGCCTCTCTCAACTTTTCCGTCTTCAATTATCTCATAAAAGTATGTTCACCTCCACAGGTATTAAAAGTAAATAGGTACATGTAGTCCTGAGGTTTTAGAAATATTTATTGTATTGCTGATCACTCGTAATGCGATGAATCAGTAGTATTCAAGGGCTGACGTAAGCCTGACGAATTGATGTTCCTTGAGAATGGCTTGGAAAGCCACTGATGGGAGTAATATTACGGTTGCCTGAATCAAATCTGAATTATCAATTAAATCGGACGCAGTGGTCCTGCATATATCTGTCCTCTTGCTCCTCGTAGCGTTGCCGGCAGCGATTACCTCAAGGCGTGAGTAGGATGGGGTAACGTGGACGGTAGCGACCCCACCATTAAGACAAATGAGGATCACCCTTAACGCGTGGGAAAGTGAGCGAGAATGAATGAAACGATTCCTTCTCGGACGCTTTCGGATTGAGTCAAGCGACGTGAGCGGGAAATTGCGTGAATTGGAACCGGGGTGCAATGAATGACGGTCCCATGTCATCGCAGGGGGGAGCGCAATCTTTAGGGGAAGGAGCAAGTGTGTGCTTCGTCTGTTTGGGAAGTTGATGGTGGGTGGGGGCGACGCCTGCCACCATGAAAGGGATGCTAAATAGTTTTTGCCGTCGGCGTGAGACCAGGATGTCCCCTGTATGGGATGTACGTGAGGAGGTTGTTAGCGCCCTAGCGGGGAGTCCCCTGTGGAGTTTTTATGGGGAAGGATCCCATTGAACTCTTATGCCATGAGGGGTGGCTGAGTGTGTTATCGGTGGATGTCACCGAGGAAATGCTACTTCAAAAGTTTGATGATTCTTCAAGTGCGCATTGAATTTTTGCCGTCGGATGCTCAGCAGTCTTCACGGTAGACGCTTTGAGGAGAATTACTTCCAAATGATAAAAAAATTTATATTGGATGCGTTGATCGCGGAGACGCAGGGTTTTTTTTGTGATAATGGAACAAGGATGCCCCTTTTTCCTCCGGAATTTCTTCTCTTTGTCGTCTCAACCCCTCGTCTGCGGGCGATTCTCTGATTTCCCTCCGGCTGTTCTCCGTCTCGCCATTGAATTGATTCGCAGCGCACTCTCCAAGTTTTATGCAACGGTTGAGAATGTCTCTTTCCTCCTGATCTGGGTGACACGCTTTCATTGAGGAACGTGTATGAGTTGCGGTAAGATTTGCCATCCCATCTCACTCCGATAACTTCTCCAATGATACCTGGATTGGAAGCTCTCTGCGTAAAGCGATAATATAGTTTGCGAAATAATAATAGCGAAGTTGGCAAAGGAATAAAAGTAGTGGTAATTTCGTTGCTCCACTTTAGAATTATTGTGTAACTACAAATTAACTTCATTTTTATTCCTTCTCAATGCCTAGATCCCACCAGATTATCCAGAAAACATGACCTTCGTATATATTGATATTAAAATATTTTAAGTTGTAAATAAGGGGTTGGGTCCTCGAGAGGTGTTGGAGTAGGACAGCAGTATTTAAACTAGTAAACCTATCCATATGAATAAATATTGCTTTTCCCACGATTCAAGTAATAGCTCTCCCCATATTTTATTCATCAGCACTCGTTAGCCGGATGCATATGTTTTTATTCATTACATAGGCTTTTCTTGGAAGATACATGTGAGAATCAAGGAAAGCCAGTCACAATGAATGACACTCTCACCCAAAATATTTGGTTATTTAAAATATGTGATTTGTAGACTCCCAGAACTGAGATCTCTCAGGGTTTAAAATAAACATTTTCACCCATGAGCATTGTTAGGAAGTAACTTCTGGTGTGATATGAATTATTTCATCTTTCGAATTAACAAAATTGAATCATCGTTTTACTAATTTCATCGAATAAAATTGAACCATTTGTACACTTTTGAGGCTTTGAATTTCTCAAAATTGCTTGCTTAAAGATAAACATTAGTCTTTGTATGAGATTAATAAATAAAACCTGAAGAATCGATGCATGGGGCTCCTTGAATACATGCTTCTTTTACATATTGCATACGCCGCGACCGTTTGGGATCCTGCACAGAAAGATTTAATTCTCGAAGTAAATAAAAAACAAAGAAAAGCCTCGTGCTTCGTCAAAAACCGCTGCGAGTGAACAGAAGGTGTCAAACAGCTGATGGAAGGACTAGGTTGGGATCTGTTAGAAACTTCGAGGCTACGCGCTAGGCGTCGATTACTTCAAAAGTTCCAATCAGGCGAATTTCAAGACGACACGGAGGAGGTTAATTTGACCCTGCACTGTATCTCTAGAACTGATAGAAGCGAGAAAATAAAAGAGAGATACACTGCCGATCTGATAGGTACACCAATTCTACCAATTTTTTCTTTCGACACATCATTAGTGATTGTATAAAAACAGCGTGACACTAACTATACACATCGTGAGCACAAAGTAAACCTCTGTCCTCTTACTCTCCTTTTCCCTATATCTCCCTTTTCCACGGCTGGAGTCATAACACCCCTGCCATACTCCTCTGCGGCGGGGCGGCTCGTAGGGTATTGCGAAGATGAAGATGTTACCCTGCTCAAGTACTTACAAGGTTGGAATAATATTAACCAATTATCTATGGATCTCTAAGTTTGCATACCTAGCAGCAAGTATTAATGAACATGTATAGAATGAAAGTATTAATTTTGAGAACCTAAATGTTTGAAAAAATTGAAATAACTTTTAGGGTTTCGGTGCTTTAGGTATTTATTTAATATTAACCATCTTATGCTCCTTGTCTTGTTACAATGGTCCAAGAAAAACTTAATAATGGAAGCATCTTTTTCAACGATTCCCTTTGTTTTGAGCCATTTCCTTTTTAAATTCTAACCCCTTTGTCGCTGTCTTTGCTTTTCCGTCCTCTTCAGCTGAGAGGAGTTTCTCCTGGAGACCTCTCAGAGATATCTTCGTCTTTTTTTCTCCGGCCACATCCTCCAGGCGACCGATCACTCTGTTGCATGTGCATTGGAGATTATTTTATCTCTTCCGATGTCCACACGTGGCGAGGGTGACCCAATAGTCCCTCAGACCGCCCTCTATCGGAGGATGCAGCATTGTTTGAGATAAGGGGCAGCAGTGCTCTATGTTTCCCACCCGTTCGATAGATGCCGCTTCACTGTGGAGGCTTGTTCCGCGGGGTGGCGGTGTCGCTGCCACTGGGGATTCAAGTCAAGTTCCCAACGTGTCGTGTGTAGGGCCAAGCGAGATTGGGGCCTTTTGGACCTTGTATGTTGCCTCCCACCTTCTCCTCCTCCCCAGGGAGCGTAAGCGACCCCTCAGTACTCTTCTTTACCTTGTGGAGGCGGATGGTCAATGATAACTTCTTTCTTCTCCGTCTTACTACGGAGCTTCATCTCGCTCCAAACCCTTCCTCATTGTAGCCATCTGTGTCGGAGAGCAGCTAGTCACCGGATGAACTAAGCAATGACAAATGGTTCACCTTGAAGACTCTACGACGACCACGCTAAGCCCAGTACGAAACGTTGATTAACCTAGAACAGAAATACAATCCGTTCTACGTGCAGAGCAAGGACCTTTGAGGTCAACCGACAGCTCTATTGAAGCCTAGTGCCCAGTAACATACTTGAAGACGCCAGCTTCAGAGGAGGCTTTACATCGGCCTATTGCTTTCCCACGTTCATGTCGTTATAATTATCGCTCTAAGCAGCAAAAATGGATAGTAATATGAAAGCTGTTGCCGTAAGATCGATAAGTTTGGCATTCACATTTACCTTCATTGCAAACTCGAGGTAAAACTAATTTTCATCCAACTCCATAAAAATATATGGTCAGAACAACTGAGTTTAAAATTAATATTTTCACCAATTGGTTTGCTCTAGGGAGAGTTTTAAAAGAGTATATACTCAAAGTATTTTACTAGCGAAAGTTAAAGAAAAGCGTAATTTCTCAGAGTGCTCCACAACACTCCGAGAATATCAGAATTTTTGGTCATAATGCTTTTGCAAGAGTCTTCTGTAAATTGGCTGGTTTATTTACTTAGAAAATCAACTTATATAGAATTCACGAGAGTGATGACCTTCTGTGTACAGTTTTTTATTTCTTTAAAATTTT
The DNA here is from genome assembly GCA_963573305.1 of Pyrrhosoma nymphula. Lineage (NCBI taxonomy): Eukaryota > Metazoa > Arthropoda > Insecta > Odonata > Coenagrionidae > Pyrrhosoma > Pyrrhosoma nymphula. Next base: position 20,424,900 of record OY754337.1, on the reverse strand, counting down.
GCTTTTGAAATTTAGTGTTGCATACAGCCAGGCAGGAGCTAAATTCATTGGATCAACGGTGGAGAAAATTGTGGAAGGCGTCCAATTTTTTACCTGGTCAAACTCATCAATCCGGTGTATGCCACGGCTGTTGACGGATTTGGGTTTTAATTGTGTTTACGAGCTTCGTTACAAATTAATGTTATGTTTTTATCAAGGATTCAGAATAAAGTTCTCCTGAGAGAAAGTTCTGGATGAAATTTGATATGGCTGGAAAGGAAGCATGCCAGTATTTATAAACACGCTTTTATTAGCTTGGTCTGTTTGTATGTAACGGAATCTTGTAATTGAAATCGAACCAATTTCCCAACGTCCAATTGAACTGAAATTTGGCACACTCACTTAATCTTGATTATAATACTTGAATCAGTCATTACGTTCACTACTTACCAAGTAAATCTACTGAAAACCTGCTTTTTACTATATATTGATACTAATAATAATGATAGTAATGATCATTATCATCATCATAATAATAACTCTTATGAAGTGCTACCAATGAACTATTTGTAACATTTGATGTTAAGCACCACACGCTTTTTTACAATCAAATTAATTATTTTGTTGATAAATTAATTATTATTTTAAAATCATTTTAATTTTTTAAATTATAATAAGCCAGTGAACAACAAAAAGAAGAATAGGTTATTAACAACGAATAATATTAGTCTTAACCTCAGGAAAAGATTGCTCAAAGTGTTTGTGTGGAGTGTCCTAATGTATTGCTCTGAAACTTGGACTATTGGGAAAGGCGAATGGAGGCTGGAAGCATTTGAATTATGGTGTTAAAGGAGACTATTGAAAATTCGTTGGACAGATAAGATCTCCAACAATGAGGTCTTTCAAAAAATTTAAGAACATCCTACACTTTGGGAGAGCCCGAAACGGAGAAGAGATGAATGGATTGGACACATCCTACGGCACGAAGACTGACTTACGACCATAATAGAGAGAGGGTGCTATTCCCGGAAAAAATCGAATAGGTCGACCAAGACTGACATACATCAGTCAAATAATACAAGACGTCGGCTGTGCATCCTATGCCGAAATGAAAAGATTAGCAGAGAATAGAGACCTATGGAGGAATGTGATAGCGGCCAACCAGCCTGAGGGCTGATAACCACCGAAGAAGAATAAACCAGTGAACTATACATCGCTCTAGAACGAACTCTCCATATTTAATAATTATTTTCTACTTTTTAGTTCAGCTAGCTATAAAATTGTGTTTTTTTAGTTTTTTAAAACTATTATTTATGAGTATGAAATTAATTTCCTACTGAGTCCTTGTAGTTTTTTATCCTTCTGGATAATCAACTAAAAGTTTAAGACTTGTTGATGCTGTCAAAAAAACCTTCCTATTAATTCTCGGATTGTATTTGCGTTTGCAAAAGACTGCAGAACAAATAGATTATGCCTCTTTTAAGGCTACCAATGTGCGTTAGTGTGAATTCTTCAGTCTATCTCTCTTGAGGTATTTATGAATTTAAGTACTAGACTAAAACTTGACGACTCGTTTATACAGTATCAAAGTATCTTCCTATTAGCCTTCTACATTAATTCATATTTGCTAACATTTGCTGAACGATGGAATTTTTTTTTCTATTTTAAGCCTACACATCGTAGGTTAATCCGGGCCAGTGTATCATCCCCAACTCTAACAAGATTTCTCCCTCGTCACTAACAATAATATCCTCGGGGAACAAATGGAGAGAACGAAATTTGGAAACAAAGCCGTTGTTCTGTGAGTATTGAAGAAATCTTGTGGTGCCCACTAATGAGGGCTGAGAAATTAACCGCAAACAAAACAAACGAAGGAGGAAACCTTGGCGAGGTTCTGGGTTCCCTTTTAAGGGCGCGAGGAAGGGTTCTGGGGGCTGCTGTTCCCTGTGAGTAACGAGTTCTCTCAATAAAAGGGTGGGAGGGTATCCCCAATTCTTCTATCGCGCGTGCAACCTGGAGGAGCAAACCGGGGGGTCGCGACCCCCCTGTTCGCTCCTTCCTTCCCAGCAGGGGGCGCGGCCACGGGGGACACCCTCCTAATGACGTGGCCGTTTCCCCACATCGCGAGCGCAGGGGCCACTGGTTCGACGATGGTGCTCCCCGGGCTGGTGGTGGTGGAGAAAAACAGAAGAGCGGCGTCGTCCGCGTTATTGCCTTGTTTAGTGCCGCGTAAAAGATGCTTGTTATCCTTTTGTGGTCGCCTTGGAGACGCTCTCAACTCCATTCACTCCCCCAAGACTCGCATCTCTTTCCTTGAGAGAAAGAAAGAAGAAAATACTGCCATTCTAGCCTCCCCCCTCCCTGCAGCCCCTGGAATGACTCACCCTTCCGCCACTCTTCCGCGAAGGCTCACTTCCCTTCCCCCGCGCACCCCCAAGGAAACATTACGATTTTTTTGTGTTGGTGCGCCCCGCCCGTGGATGTTTCCAGTGGCCTCACCGAGGCCTATTTTTTCTCGCGAATGCATTTTTTTCCATTCTTTCATTCCTCTCTACTCTTTTCCTCGTATTCGGAGCGACATGCTTTTCGAGCGTGGAAACCCGAGAATAGTAAAGAAACGGAATGATGTTTTGGGGGACACACAGCAGCAAATGGGTTGAAAAGTGATGTGCGATGACGTAATTAACGGTTTCTCATTTTGCTGGTGACGAGAAAACCCAAACGCAGTGAGTGAATGGTTCTCTCTATCTACAAAACCAAGGAGGGCATTCACTGCTCATGTTTATCTAGCTGCTCTGTTCACGTTGGAGAGGTTTTATACCGCGAATTGGCCCTCGGCGTGTGACTAGATCTGCCTATTCTATTAAAGCGAAAGCTAACCCGTTGTGTTGAAGTTGAAGGCTGCACTTTTTCGGGTATTTTACAGCGTCGTTGTTTTTAAGACAAGTTTTTAGGAGAGATAACTAGACTCCGCATTGCATAGTGTGCAATCGAGGCTACGAAAGGACGAGAGATTGCTTCAATCAATCAATCAAGTGCTCATTGCTTATTCTAATATTCGCATATTTACGTAATTAGCCGTACCAGTGGAGCCATTCTTTCGTGTATTTCTCAGAATTCATCGGTTGTGCAAGGAAGTACTATTCATTTAGTAAAACAACTCTTAGACTATAATAAATCTCGTAAACATTGGCAGCAAAGAGTTTTAAGAAACACAAAAGCTAACTTTTATCGTGATAATAATGAAGTTTTTCATTTTTTAACTCGTAAGAAGCTATGCCCACTTTAGCTAGCTAAAATGAGGGAATAAAGTTGAAATTTCCGAATAATATTAAGCGTAATTGCTAATAGACTGATAGAACATTTCATCTTTCTCTTTTTACTTCTTAGCCATTCATTATTACGATATCAACTTAAAACTTAGTCAGAGTTAAAGTAGATTTTCATATGCAATGCATATGAAAATGGTCAATATCCAATATTCACGTTGTTCCATGTGTCGTTTGGTAGAACGTGTGGTTTGAAGAATGTCATGTTACTTAGAATAGGTTTGTATTTGTATACACATATGTACATAATTATTTGTTTACGGCCTTTTTAATTAGATGGAAATGTATCATCTCATTGAAACGGAATCATTTCCAAGCCTATTGTAATCGTCGGAGAGTGCAATTCGCTAAAAGAACTTTATATTTACTTAGGATGAATGAATGCGTGGTTTAGTGTCATGAGGGAGAATATGTTTCTCCTTTAAATAATATATTTACTCGATATATATTTTCACTTTTAATCGGAAATTTCAATTTAAGCCTTGTAGCTTTGAAATTGGCCCTATGTAGCCGTCATTATTTATTTTTAACGCTAATTCTAAACCAAGGATAAAATTCTCGGGATTACTGTCATGCACTAATGGTGTAGGATTGCTATTGAAGTCACCTGTCAAACGCCATGATGATGAAATGCTACGTTATGCTTGGTCTTTTTTTGTTTTGACACCTGGAATGTATTGACACCTGCATACTGGCATGAAGAATAAATTCATGACCATAAGTGTCGCTTAATATTGTTAGTTTAAAATAATATTCCAGGTTATGAGGAATTATAATGTGACTTTTAATCCAGACCCATTCCGGATCAAAAATTTGTACGTACGAGAGAATTTTCAATTTTATTATATACTTAGCGTTCCTGCCGGGATTACAGTAATCGGATCCCTTCACTAATGCGATAAAATATCTCCAGGGAGGAGAGGGATTTCTTTTTTGAATTAAACCGCAATCATTGTGTCCAAGTAGAGCACATTTGGTTTTCCGCCCCTCCCTCTTTATTCTCCCGCCCCCCATCTCCGTCAAAGATGGATTTTTTATTATGCCTCTATGATATGCCAATTGGAGGAAGAGGAGACTCTGGGCGAGGGGAGTGGGAGGTGTATAATGATTAGGGGGTGGATGGTGGGGGATGCCAAGGGGGCGGAGGAGAGGTCAGAAGGTCTTAATAAAATGGAAAGAGAGAGAAAGAGGGAGGGAACGAACTGCCTGCCTTGGAAATCCGCAGCCCTCATTCTCGTCCCATTTCTCCCGAGATGTTTACGTCTCCCCCTTCGTATTTCTTTTTAATGTCTCTCCTTCTCTTTTTCTGCCCTCCATTCCTTCGCGTCTTTTCCAGCCCTATCATCATCATCTCCTCCTGTTTCACCCTTCTTTCTATTCCCTTCTCCCTTGGGGGCCCAGCACGCAACCCTTTCCTCCATCTTCGCCCCATTCCCTCTCCCGTACTCTGTACCCCGCCCCCTTCCTCCCTCATCAGTTCGCCTCCCAAATCCCCGCCACCACTCTCATCTCCACGCATCCTTGCTTTCCCCCAGAGAGGGAGGGAGATGCAGTCAGTCCGACCAAGGGGGCGGGGAGGGGTGGCTGGGGGCCAAGTGGAAATGAACCCGGGGCATGAAAATTAAAAATGGGGATTTTTGCCCCCTTCCCTTTGTCTCCGTTCCTTGGCCGTCGTCGGCCATCTTTGCTCAGCTCCGTTGGTCCATTCCGTCGTCGCTGGCATGTCCCGGTACACCTTCAAGGTTACGCCCTGCATTCTACAAATGTCTTCTTGCCCAAGAACGCTGCAAATATTTTTCCAGTTTCATCGTATTCGAGTAATTCGTATGGTGTTATCTACGCCTGCACATTCACCAGTAACCCGGTACGAGGGCGTCTCGCTGTGGGAATTATGTGAAAGGGTTCGGGTTTGTGAGGTGGTTGAAGTTCCAGATTCCCGTTTCGAGGGCTTTGGGTTAAAAACCCACCGAAATATTATCGGGATCATGATCCCTAATTGAGTAGGTACTGCGTGGAAAGCAGTTCAGTCTCCATTGGGTCATGGTCCCCGTGGCACCTGTCGTCTATAATAGGTAGATGCCGACTCCGGGTTTCTCTCCACCCTTCAACCCTTCTCCACGAATCCTTTCGTCAACCAACTTACTCTCCTCTTTCCTGAATAGCGCAAAGTGATCAACATTTTCATCTATTTCTCCAGTCAACCAGTCATCTAACCGATATTTTGTCTAAAAATACAAGTAGATAAGGAAGAGAGCGTCGAGAGAAAAGGAAAAAGAATGAGAAATGATAAAGAATGGAAATAGACAGGTGTTTTAATGTTTCCATTTGATAATTTTATGGTAGTGCATGAATGATGTGGGGGGAAACAATTTCTTATTCCTATTTTATCCACTGACTACTAATCGTACTAGGTGTGATAAAAAACGGGCATTTTCGTTTTTCTAGAAGAACATTTATTTATTAGTCAATATCAATTTTGTCTCTTTCAAAGTAATCCTCCATGTATATATATAATGCACTTGTGCCATTGGGTTTTCCAATCTTGGAAGCACTTCTGGAACTAACTTTTCGGCGTAGAGTTCTGCTCCTTGAGTGATTCTGTTTTTATCTCAACAATGGTGGCAAAACGTCGTCCTTTTATGGTTCTCTTCAGCCTCGGGAATAGAAAGAAGTCAAAGAGGGCCATGTCCGGCGAATACGGTGGCTGAGGAAAAATAACAGTTTTTTTAACAAAAAAATCACGAAAAAGCAGTGAGTGTGATCGGGAGCATTCTTCTTCTCCTCAACCCTAAGGTTGGTGGGCACCCAAATTTCTTCTTTCCATAGAAGTCTCTTTACATCTATGTATCTTCTTCCTGCTAAGATCTCCTCCAGGTATTCTTACCTTGGGCTACCTCTTCCAACACGGCCCTCTACCACTCCTTCCATTAAGGTTGTCATCCACTCGGAGTGACGTAGTAGGTGTCCAATCATTACGTTTCTTCTTTTACATATTGAGTTTAGCAGTGTTTGTCCCTCCCCAATTCTTTGTAGTACTTCCAGGTTGGTATCTCTTTCTGTCCAAGATATTTTTAATAGTTTCCTTCGGCACCATATTTCAAATGACTCCAACTTTTTCCTCTCTGCTTTTCTCAGAGACCAAGTTTCTGAGCCATAGGTACCTACACATACTCCAAACATACGTTTAAAAAAATTTTTTCCGGGTTGATAGAGAAACATTATTTCATGTCAAGAGATTTTTCTTCTTGATGAAAGCTTGTGCTAAAATTGCACCACGATAATGCGGGAGCATTATCGAGGTGCAGTTTCCACGAGTTGTTTTGCTACAATTCTTGGCGTTTTCACCGAATTGCTTCGCGCAAACGGCGAATAACTTCCAGGTAGTATTCCTCATTGACCGTGCGACCATATGGCAGTCATGATGCGAATAAATCGGAATATTAAAGCTCGCCAAATTAAAAAATTCTCGTTATTTTTTTAATCACACCTCGTATATTATCTCTTATTTCTGCCCTACAGATGTAGTGAGGGGCAATTAAAAAGCTCTTTTATGACTATAAGAAACTTATCTGGATCATATTAGTCAAGCTATTTAATAAAGTGCTGAACATTTTTGCTAGTGGTGGCTCCTATCCCAGTCCTTCCATAGATTGTATGACACTCTCTGTCCTTGCGAAAGAGGTTTCAGTGGAACGTGTAGATTTCAATTACATTTTGTTCAATTTACCAATTGAATCACTCCCAGTTAAACCAGCAACGCTCGCGACGTACTCTAGATGAGACTTCTGTTGAGATTTCTCTTTTACTTTTTTATTGGTATAACCTTCTAAGTTTCTTCACATTCACCCCATTGCTGCACACTTTGCGCAATAAGACTGCGGGATGATTAGCTTTTTGAGAGTCTTGAAATGCCCTCACTTCTTGCAGTCTTTAGGAGAAAGTTGGCCAGATATAAAGATTTCATCTAAGGATGTGTATATGCACAAGTATGTAAGTGGCTCATATGCACATCTTGTTTTGTACGATTAGCCAGTCCAACCCGTTTCAATCTATCTTTGAATCAATTTCTCGCAGCAGTAGACCGCGGTTTTCAGCTGAAAATGTATTATTCCCTATTTAAATGAGTCCAACAAGTCTTGGATGTAAATATCTTCGGACCTCCACCATGATCGAATGTAATTTGTACCTATTTAGGAGACTGATGAATGAAAATGTTCTAGAATTCATTTTCTACCATATTATTCTCGTTCATAGCACAGAAAGAGTGAACCTCTCATATGGGTTCATATTTTTGCTCTTAGACTTGCTGTAATAATGCATAAAAAGTACGGAAAGGAACAAACTAAGTATTGCATAGATTAGCACCAATATGAAAGCATCAATCTTTATAAAATAAATATTACGATGAAGTACTCATCGTAATAATAAAGATAAGTGCGCACATTTTTTTCTCTTTTTCAGGAATTGAAATATCAAATTACGTTAAGTGGATAAGGAAATTCCGTGCAATACGTAGGAGATTTCAAAATTGAAGGCGAGTTCATCTGATAAAAAATTCCCGTTTTTTCGTGGTAACGAAAGAGCCTCTTTCATTTTTTAAGCCAACCCTCTCTTCTCCCTTTCTCATGGATGATGAACAAAAATCCCCTCCCTGACGCCCTTATAGCGGCTTGGAGTGAGTAATGTAAATGTAGATGCGTGTTCGATTCTTACGTGTAATCTCATGCACCGCGGAGCCCTCTGCAACCTCCCCTTCATCCATTCCTTCTCCATCTTGTTCCATCCCACCCCTCCAGTCATCCAACCTCCCCCTCCCGCTAAACCTCGCCTCTCCTCATCACCTCGTCTCTTTCATTTGAATCCCCAACGCTCTCTCCCTCTCTCTCCTCATATTTACTCTCTCTGCCACTCTCTCAGTCTGTCCCGGCTGCTCGAAAATATCCCCGGGGCTTGTTTATTCCCCGCGCTCTCGAATATTTTTGTTTGGCGTTTGGCTGCAGGAAAAACCGCGCAACAATGGTGATCTTTTTATGTAAGATTTCCAGTCCTCTCGTATTTACAACTCATGTCGAATTAGAAATCTTTGTATTCCTTTTCCCTTCGGAAGAAGAAGTGGGAGAGGATGCTTGGGGGGGAATGTGTTTAAGTACACCATATTGCCGGTAGAGGGAGACCGCGTCGCGGGGGCGCCTTGAGGGATCACCGTCAAAATGAAATTCGCCATTTCTTATTTCGGACGACAATCGACCCAAGGGGAAATGGAGAAGGGAAAACTCCAACGGGAAAGAGAAATTTTGAGAAGCTAATGTTTGCTCGGCGAGTTTCTTCGAGCCAGTTCAAAATTGCGTTATTTTATTTAACGTTGCTCTTGGATATTCACTTAACCCACTAAATAGGATCATAAACTGTGCTTTCCGTTTCTAAGGCTTTAAGAATTATCAATTTCGCAATTCCTAGAATATCATGCACGAAGTGAGATCACTTTTCAGATTCTTGTTTCGCAAATGAGATTGATTTTTCTCTTGAAGAAAAACCGCATCACCCTTGCCCTTTTCGCAATAATGGAGATATATGCCACTATGATGGCCCAAAGAGCTTTTTCTAGAAACTAAATGTGATGATTTTGTTATGATGGTGTATTCTGCTTCAGTTTGTTAGTGCAGTTTTCAGGCTTTTGAAATAATGAGCAATGGTAATCTTTCAGAGGCTACATTAGTAATGCTGTAATGCATTATTTTTCCCGAAATTGATTTTTCCTCCATTAAGCATCTGTTGTTAGGTATTTGTGCATTGGCTCTCCGATATTGCATTACTTTACAAAAGGTGTAGGACTGAAACACTTCTCGGATTTTGTTTTACCTTATATTCTGTTGAAGTGTTGAAAACATCTTGAAGTTAAATATCCTGTTTTCGGTAACGAAGCATTAGCGTTTGAATTAAAGGGAATTATTTTTATACCTCAAACAACGCAGCTTGTACTGGCCGGGAATAGAGGCCTAGAGATTTGTGTAACGCACAATCCGGTGGAGACATTTTTATCCAGTCTGAGCATATCAAATACCATCAGCTTGTAATCATACCATCAAATACCTGTATTTAATTTAAAAAAGTGGTACACTGCTAAGAAATTTAATCACCATCAACTTGGTTTTCATAATAATTTAAATGGCACACAACTAAAAAAATATTTCCTGCTTTCGATGCCATTTTTCGCCATTTCAATTTCTTAATGACACCCTTCTTTGTATTGCTAATAAATGATCGCTGGCGAGTAAGAAGGATAGCTTCTTAAGAAGTATGATTTGATATCTTATTACATAGTTTCGATTCCTTTTTATTTGGTGTGCTGTCACGAGGGAAAGTTTTTATTTAAATAATTCAAGAGACATCTTTTTGTTAAGATGAAAGCTATTTTTATTCTACATCAGTTTGAAGAAGTTATTTCTTTGAAAAAGAATGGTAGAGTGATTACCTAATTTCTTTTGTGTATAACGTATAAAAGTATGTTAAACCCTGCCTTTTTGGTTACTTCTCCTAATATTGACTATTTTATAAGTATTTCAACTCAAAGGCTAGAATTAATGGACGACCTCCGCAGAGTTATGAGTGCTATGTGCGTCAACTGCACATACTCAGGATATGGTGGGTGGCTATCTCCTTTCCTTGGGCTAACTGCGATTACCCACGATGGTTTGATTTGCAGATCATTGCAGCGATTTTAAGCGTTCTTCTCCAGAGATTCTTCTCCCAATTCAGAAAATGGAACCCTTTTGTCAATCAATGTTGAAGAGGGATTCTTCTCGTTTTTACTTCGCATGTAGATCGTGAAACATGATTGTGTTTACCACTCTCTTTTTCAAGCACTCTCTTCACGCTCCTGTATTGAATCCCCAACAAGGAACCACTGTTTTGCTCGAATGAGAGGAGAAAGAAACCTAATCAAATAAAAAGATGAAATGAGTGTCGGGCGATCTTTTATTTTGGGAATAAAAAAAATAAGGGGAAAAATGAGAACATTTAGAGGAGTGGGTTCGATAACTGCATGAGAGCTTTGGCAGACTCCTTCGGGCCCGATTTAATTCGTGCCCACCCTTTGGGTGAGGGGGTTGTTGAAGGGATGGGTAGCGGTCCAGGGCATATAATTTGAGTGGCGTATTGGTGGGTGGGGCATGTTATATTTTTGGCCAGAACGGCAGCAGGGAGAGGGGAGGGTGACTGAAAGGCTGGGTGAATTTATATATATCACATCATCTCCCTGATGATTTTTTCCGAGTAAAAGGAATCGCTCACCGCGTGTCAAGCAGTCACTCAAGCTACACGCTCTATACCACGCACTCCCCCAACCCCCGTCCCACCCCATCCCACCAAACGCTAAATAAAGTATGTTTTACCCATCCACATTGTCACTCCTAACCCCTCTCTCTCCCAGCCCCCCCCCAACATCATCCACACATACAAATGAAAAGTATATACACTCCCGATACCTTCTGCCCTCGAGCCCAGCGGAGGAATACTAATAAAACAAAACAAAAATAATAATTCAAAGCTTTGGTCATCGTTTTTTTTCAAATTTTCGGAATGGTTCGGATCCAAACGAAAAACAACGCTTCTCCCTGAATGGAATTGATCCATTCAGTGAATTCATTTGCGGAGATGGCCGTATCGATTGGCCGAAATATTATTTTCTGCCATCGTGTCTCCTCCGTATATAGTGGTTCACAGCCGATTCGGGTGGAGTGGGCGGGGGGAGTGAAGGGTGGACAGGGGCCAGCGACGCTCAGGGAACCGTGGGAAGAGGAGATTCATCTGCATTGAATGCGAGACCACTGGCTATGTGCACTCATCTAAACCAGAGTGGTGCTTTTGATGTCGGATGCCCTCGGACGGCCTTCGGGACGGTGCCGAGCCGCACCGTGCAGCGGTCAACATTACTGAAACAGCTGCCTGTATTGTGGACGGTGCATTTGTCCCAAGTTGCCACTGGCCTCTCCTTGTCTCGTACCGCAAGTCACTCCAGTGGACTTTCTAAATGACTTTTTTTCAATATAATTTCAGTTTCCTCATCCACCCACTCAGAATTAAGTTTCCTAACATACTATTTAATCTGAGACCCATCTGCCCCGTTCGCACTCCGCTCCAAAACGTGTCCAAGAGGTATATTAGTACAGATACTTCAAGTTGTCTTATATTAGTTTTAAAGAATAGACTCATTTTCTCTAATGGGTGTGAGTGATTACGTATTGCTTTAGATCTGATTTCAGACCTTTCAAATGTCTAACAACACGAGTATGGAAGTAAAGAAGCGGTTAATATAGACCCATATCAAGGGAAGGAGATTCTTAATTGTTCTTCTCCGACAGTAAATGGAGTGAAGCATATAAAAAGATTTAGGTGATAAAAGTTTCGTGTAACACGAGAATGACGAAGCCAATTATGCAAACCGCCATTTAAAAAAAACATGAAGAATTCGTTGGAAAAAGAATTTTAATAAAACGCCCAAAATTAGGAAATACGAACTCATTCGACTCTCTCATGAGACAGTAGTAGGAAAAACCTTTGATGAACGGTAAACTTCGGTTAGCAATACTTTGAATTGTCAACTATTTTATTGCTGAAGTACATACCTAAATCTGTGAGTAAAACTAACGTGAATTTTCCACCAATGTACTTTGACTCGACGAAATTTTGATTTATCGTAAAATGTGTATTTGATGTATCGTATGTGCCCAGATATAAGTGTCGCTGAATAAAATCTAAGCATAAAAGTCTCAATGGGGAAATTCGGTACGTCTTAATATATAACTTAATGTACGAATTTGAGGCGATAAAGTGGAATTCATGCTTCGGTTAGCTGTCTCTAGGCCGTCTGGAATAATTCGCATTCATTAAATTCCGTCACTCATGTACGGGGACGGAGATGAAGAATCGAGAGTTTGTGGGTAGCTCGTTTGGTACTATTTTTTTACTTTACGCTGCAATTCACGTGATGTGAAGAGAGAGGAGTAGTTATCTGCGTGATAGGACCGTCTTCAGTGGCTCACATATATTCCGGTGGGTTGAAAATACCTTGTGGAGCAGGACGTCGGCAGATAAACTCTTGAGGCATACCGAGATTTGCTCTAAGGGCGAGAGAGACCCATTCCCATCAGCCTATCTATTCCCATCTGCCCCTCTCTTACAATCACCCTACTCTCCCTCCATGCAATTGAAGGACTCCTACGTAGAGCCAACAGAATTCCACTTCCTTTTTTCTAAACTTCTCCTTCTGCTGTAGGATAGTTTTTCAGCTCAAATAGCTTTAACGGTAAAGGAAATTTCCCACCATCTCTCTGAAAATTGCAAACGGAGGCTACAGATTTTGAAATGCCTTTGATGATACTAATTCAAGTCAAGCCAATAGGTACACTAATTTTGGTAATCAAACTGAAAACAATGTATTCACTGTGCTAGGCCTTACCTCCGTATTCTCCTCGGCAAATGTTGATGGAATAGATTTGCGTGTGGCAGTAATCACGAGTTTTTTAAATCAGCGTGGTTAAAGTAAGACATCCCTAACCTAAAGTGCTATCGCGTAGCTCGTGAACCCGGTTTGTATCGAGGAAATGTATTGAGACTTCCCAGAAAGGCTTAGACCCGTTCCCAGAAACAGCGTTTCGCCCGCATCTGCGAGAATCGTGCAAAAATTGGTAGAACCACGCTTTGGATACTTTTGATATAATATCCCGTCCATCTAGTTTCTACATCCTTGTCCTTCATGAGTAGGTACCCACATGCATAAGAAATGCTCGGCCAATTAATAATACCAATCAGTGACTTTTGGAATTATAAGAAAGAAGGCGGGGGTATAACTTTTAATGATTTTGCTTAATAACCGTGGTAAAAACTGTGAAATAGTACTTTTAATACACGAATATACTTTATGAAATTCGCAATCCGTCATACTACAGCGTGGATTTCTATCGACTCCCTCCTCGGTCACGGTCGATAATAGTGCTGCTGCTGAGTACCTTCCCATACGACACCTGAAACATAACAAGCTGTCGCGACCCGCTCCCGCCTGCAATATATACAACGCCGACCAATATGGCCGACGGTGCAGATAATGGGGCTAAGGTACGGCCCGCGAGGGCTCGTCTGCCAGGTTGTCGGCGGAAGGCACCCAGGTCCAGGTCACGGTATGTGACTGGTTGTACTTTATTAATATATTCATATACATTTCGACAAGCAATTCATTGGAATGGAAAATAATGCCCTGCCCTTTGGACAGTGCGTACATAGCGACTTGAGAGTCAATGCACATTACAATAGCCATGTTCTTGAGCTGCAGGGCGTCCAGTAGGTCCATTGCCTTATTCAGTCCTTTTTAAGCTGCGAAGGCCTCGGCTGCGTTAATCGAGGACAGTTGAGGGATGAGAAAGGTCTGTGAGAGTTCCCATTGAGGAATGACGACTCCCCCTTGCAAAGGTGTTTCGTCCGTCTAGATCTGAAGTTCCTCTGCTGCCCGAATAGCATTTTATCTCTTTGTATTCCATCGTTTTTGGTGCCCATTGTATTATTAATTGCAGTTTTTTGCCTATTCAAGAATATGCACAGGTAAAATCAATTATGTACAGTGTAAATAATAAATGGTCGGTGGTGCTGGCGCCGAGGCATCAAAACGAAGGAATATTTTGAAATATGCCAAATCAAATTTTTTAAATCTTGCAAAAGTTTGAGACTGATGATTGCTTGATTATAGAGACGGTTGCTGAGTTTAAAGTAACTATGGTTATTGTAATTGAGTACTGGATCCCTTGTTTTCAGGTTCAACTGCATATATCTGCGTTTAGGTGACAACATTTTCTCCTCCGTCGAAGGACGAAGACGCCTCCTGTAACGGATGACAAACTGTTGTAATCTAAACGCTAACATACACAGTTGTAACTGAAAACATGGAATCCAGTATATCAAGCCTCTGTGGAAGCCTTCGTTTCAACTATTAATCAAGTATATAACATTTTTGAGCATACTCGTTAAAATGCCAGCCAATGGGATCGCAACCAGAAGCTGTTACTACTACTATAGCAGCTCCGCAAACAAACCAGCGTCAAGGCAACGCCACACTCTAGAAGGGCTCTAAGTTATTGATACTTCTTCATCCAATTTATGCTTAAAATCTTCACTAATGGCATAAATAATTGGCAGTGATTCAAAAATTATGCAGCTTTATACCGATGACTCCAATGGCTTTGTTCCCTGTAGTTATGAATTTAAAATTTGGTAGCAGCAATCAGCCGTGAGCATTAGCCGCTAAAACCCTTGCATAAGGCTATCCAATAATTCAAATGAAATCCGGGGCCCTTATTATTATTATTGATGGCTGTATTTCCGGGCACCTGCACGTCGGGGGTGGGCAGTAATGGCTTTTTAAAGTCCAGCTTTAAAATGGGTGGGGCCGTGGGAGGTGAATTAGCAGCGTGAGTAGCAATCGTCTTTAACGGCTATTTCACACGATGCATTTATTGCTCATTATGGTGCATGGAAATATGCGCATTCAAGGTTGCAACGTAAACCCCCAAATCTTTACAAGTCTGCTCGAAATGTGTTTGAATTTTGTGCATTATTTCCCGCAATTCCGAGCCCGCATATATTTTCTTTGCCTAGTTCTTGCTGTAGCCCTTAAAGCATTATTGCAGGGACTGCTATTGCAGGGTTAGTAGCCTCTGCCTTTTCAATGTATCCATCACTTTTTTTCTAATTGAGTCGTCCGTTTTGCTATGCGAAAAGTTTTTCGGACTAATAATCTACTCGCACATTGCGCTACCATTCATCCCATTAAGTGATCACTAGGTTGCTTGTTCGCGATCAACATATAAAGTTGTTTTCGTATGATCTCGCAGCACTACAAATTACTATTCATTGTGCTGCTATTCATTATGCTTCTTTTACCTCTTTTTAAAACCGTATAACTCAGGGAAAACTGTAGTTTAGGATGCAACACTACGGTGCTGGCTAAATAATGGCCGTATCTCCTCCTGGGATGGCATCCAGGGTGGGCGTTGGGCAAGACCGCACCAGGGGGAGATCCAGCCAATGGTAGCGTCGCTCAGCCGACGACCCTCACGACGACATCCGGATGGCAGGGCGTGCACGGGGGCTGACCCGGAGTGCAAAGAGTCCTCTCTGGCCCCCGACCCCGGTGTTGGGGCTGGAAAGAGATTAACTGATGGATGATGCCATGGGGACGGCGAAGGGAGGTGAAAACGGGGGGAGGGGGAGACTGGAGCTGTGGAGGTCGGACTGAGATTTGCAATTTCCTCCGTCAAAATGCCTCCCTTCGAATCTGAATCCGATAAAATTCTCTCCTCTGCCAACTCTCTCTCTCTCTCCCTCCCACCACGCCGCTCAGAGGCCAACTCCCTCTGGCGGCGCGCTGTCGAATCAAGGCTTTTCTCGTAGCACCCTTAAGTCCTCCCGCTTCCCTCTTCCACTCAGACTCTCACCGGAGCCAACCCCGTTGACTTCCAGCCCCTCTTTCCTCCCACTCCCTCCCTACTCCGCCCTGCCCACCCTCCCTCCAATGACGAATGTAATCGCTAAATCAATCCTTCCATCCCTCCCTGTCCCAGTCACACGCAGTCTTTCTCTTTCTCGTGTACGCACACTCCTATGAACGCTCTCGTAACTCCATCTCGTTTCCCCATTCCACTCTGCCGTTTGCTCTTTTCCATTTCTCTTTGCTTTTCGCAAAGCGCGCTGCGTCACGGCAACCACCAATCAAACCTCGGTTTTACATAATGCCGAGTGAATTTTCAGAGTTCACCTCCAATGGGGACCCGTTTTACGATACGTATTGCATTTACGTATATGCGGAATGTTTTTCTCGGCATACACCTGTATTAATTCTATGATATCAATTTCTAAATAAGGATAGCATTGCTCATGAATGTGATTTAAAATGGGTCTTAGATATTGGCAAAATTTGAGCCTTAGAGGCATTTCTAAATGTGAATTGCTCATAAAATCATCAATCATATATTCATGGTTCTGGAAATGAAACCACATCTTCACGTCTATAAGGTTTCACTGGATTTTGTCGTCGTTTTCTCATCTCGTGGTTTATATAGGTATGTATATATGAGTAACTGCATTCTCAACCACTTTTATCCTCTATCCGCTTTTGTATGAAAAGGGAAGGGGATTGAAAGGGAATTCCTCTGGGGGAAAGAAATATGCTCTCCGCTGAAGGTCGTAAAACTCGATATGTGAATATTTTCACTTTTGAATAACATGACTGAAATCCTGTCTTCTCTCACACAACGCGGCCTCGAGGGATTTCTCGCCAAACGTTTCATACATCCTCCTCCCTCTATCTGCCTTCTTTCCATCCCCCTGGTCGTTTATTTTTCTCTCTCTTTTCCCTTCTCCTCTGTGCGTCTCTTCCCCATGAAATATTTTTATCGTCCCTGCTTTTTTCGTCACAATTCGGAATCTATCGACTTCCGAAAAGTTTCAATTTTCCCAACCATCTTTCCATGCGCATTTCAAAATTTTATCCGACGCTCCGCTTTTATATCTGGCTAATAAATATGACAAAGGCGTAGAATATGCGCAAACCACTCTCCCTCTTAAACCCTCATGTAAGAATACCTGGAGAAGACGCTAGGTGCATGAATGCGTAAAAATTCCTATTTTTTCAGATACTTTCAGGTAACTCTTCTTTATTGGACAATGATTTCGTTTTTTTATGGAGGTAGCCGAACTATTGGAAGAAGTTTTTCCCATATTTTCTATTTTTTGTTTCAGTGTATTTTTGCTGCCAACCACAACGGTGGGGCAATCGGTAGTGAGGAGTAACCTAGTCGACATTCTCCATTTTTTTTTAGCAAAATTCTCCTTTCATTCATACCAATTCGCCAGCAGTATACGGCAGTAGCCTCCATGAATGAGTGGGTGAATGGTGCATCTGACGCAATTCACCTCGATGCCAACATTTCCCTTATGAACCCTCGGCTGGGACAAGAGGCGACAATATTGTGTTCCATCTGGCCCAGGTAAAATAAAAAAATAAATGAAATTATTATACTACTTTTAAATACGCGGCCCAAAAAATAGACAAGTTCTCATAAGCAGAAATTAAAAATTATATTATCATATTTCTAATTGCCACTTGGGACGGGTTGCCGTGGTTGTGAAAACTTCGATCTATTTGCATGCCTCCAGCACACCCATTCCTCGATCCTTCCTATTCCCAGTATATTTCATAATTCTGATGAATGATGATGCTTGTGCTTTGATTCAACATTTTTCAAGAAGCTTCCATTACAAGTGCTTATTTAGAACGCTGGGGATGACCAGTTTTATCTTTCGCATGAAAAAGTTTACAGGCTTTGCTCCCCTTCTTTTAGTGCTCCTCTTCAAGCTTTCAGTTCCAGCAGATGGAAATCAGATTTATTTTGAGGGTAAATTTACCTTAAATCTCGTTACACGCAGGCTAATTCAAATTCTAAATACAGTAACTT
Source organism: Pyrrhosoma nymphula (assembly GCA_963573305.1). Lineage (NCBI taxonomy): Eukaryota > Metazoa > Arthropoda > Insecta > Odonata > Coenagrionidae > Pyrrhosoma > Pyrrhosoma nymphula. The sequence continues at coordinate 20,407,091 of OY754337.1, read as the reverse complement.
TGATATTAGACTGCATTATCGTAGGATTAAAAAATGGCTTGCTTATCCCTTCTGATCCTAAATTGAAGCTTTCCAATACTCAAGTGAAAATTCAGAGACAAGGATCTATTTCTATTTTTGAAAGGTTGAGCAGGATTCTACTACATATTTTACAGAATGCCTTTTGAACTTTGATGGTGGTACTTTATGCTACAACGTGATTCTGTGACTATTATTTTATGAGCATGCTCGATCATCGAGTTCTAAATAATAAAATTGCGGTAAAGATGTATTATTCATTTAAAACATTATACGTTATAATTTGTATTTAATTAGAGGTTTAATTTCTATCGTAGAGAAGCACTCCTAGCTTATAATGCCTGTATTGACTTTTAGTTTTTATAGGAATACTTATTCATTCTTGTAAATTTATGATGACTATAGGAATGTTACTCGTTTTAATACGGCTAGTGGTCTGAAGTCAGTGTACTAATACGCGTATTGTGCATCTACAGTTCGTGAGTGTTGTGGCGGTTGTGGCCGAGGTTTTGTATACAAAGAAAGGATCCCTTGAAAAGGAGCAAATGAGGAACAATTACTTGCTTCCTTAATTGGCCACTACATTTCCTAGACCATGGGTAAAAGGAACGGCGGCTTAAATACTTAGAGGATACAGGACATAAAGTATTCTTTGCACTCCAACGTCGATAGTTTCGGATAAAACAGCATTCATTAACATCTGAAGAAAATCCGGGCTTCTAATCATAATGAACCATTATATTTACTGTTCAAAATGACTATAATGGAAGGATAAAGCTGCCTATTGAGATCTGTTTATTATTGAAAATGTGACTTCAGCACAGTACTAGGTGCTTTATGTAAGACTGTCTAAAATCACAGCCTCAGTTCGTGATAGAGTAAGCTGGTATTGTCGGTAAGAGGAGCCTGAAAGCTGTGGCAGGGCTATCAAATAAGTTTTAAAAATCAGAATAGACCGTGGACTAAAAAATAGAGTGTTTGCTTCAATTGCCACTGAAGACCGGGTACGAATATAAATGCTGACTTAAGATTGAAAGAACTTTAATATTTCACTGAATAATAGTTTTATGATCTAATTAAATTATCACATTTGCTTTGTGAAATTGTTAAGATATTTAATTTTTTTTAAATTTTAGAATGGAAGTTATTATATGTTGGCCTCCACCAATTAAGTTGTACACTGAGGCATTTATTTAGCCTCAGCTAAATTTTATTTTCCCGAATTTCTAAGTTTTCTGGCGGATATTTATTTGGTCGTAATGGTTAATCCTAAATGTTAAAGACGCTAGAAAATATGAATTCAAGTGTACATAGACAACTTATATAATATACCTCGAGTTTATATCTTGAAAATGTTCCGTAAACGTTTTAAAGGTGTTTTCTCTGGCGAGGTCTGTCAGGAGCCAAACGTCCTTCAGATTTAGTTTGATGACTAGGTAATCCATACTGTGCAAAGACGCATTATTGTGCAGAATAACAATAGGTTTCCCCACAGTCGTGATGTAATTTCTGCTTCAAGATTTTACAATTTTCACAAATTTACAATATGTATACTTTTATTATCATTTTAGGTAATTGAATTACTATACTACATTTCGAAAGGTCGGTACAACCACAAGCATGTATTTTTGCACATCCCGCCGTTGTTAATTTATTTATAATATATTACCTTTTGATTGGCCTTAATGTTAGGTTTCTATTTCAAACTGTGATTTGTGATGATGTGCTTCCATTGATTGCTAATACTTTGCAAGACTTGAAAACTTTATGTACTGATTGAAAATTATTTAGTGGCGTCTATGTGCATAAAATTGGTAAAATAAGGATTATGAACCCTGGATATTCAGGTCCATATCAAATATATAAATTAAATGTTTGTTTTAGTCAGAAAGAAGGACTGATTTTTAGTGGAAGGATGTAAGTTTCTCAAAATACTTGAGAGAATATTTTGGCGATGAACTTTCCTCAGAGTGTTAAAAGAAAAAATTGACTTTCTAAGTTTTTCATACAATTTTTTGTTCTCTACCGATGTCAACGGGGGAGGGGGAGTAACTCGGGTGATTATAATCACCCTGTATTAATCCTCACCCCTCACTCTTCTCCAAAATACCAACCAAACACCCCCCTTCGATCACCTGTTAAGCTTATAAATAAGAGGACTGCCTACTACTTGTTTAGGTACTTGCATCTTGAAAATGACGTGTTAAATGTTGAAACCGGTAGATAACATAAAATAGTGTGGAAAACTCACCAAGTGAATTTTTCCTTTTAATATGGAAAATTTCCTCAAAATTAACTCGTCCACTATAAATGTTTTTTTCCTCAGAATGCCTGCGCTGAAGAGAAACGGTTATCTGTCCATAGCAAAGTTTTATCTGGCGGCCAAATCGGCGCTCTATTCATTGTAGTTCCTTTTTAACTCGAGGCGTTGCGAATAGTTTCCCTCAGCCCTCGTCCATGATGATGCGGGGCCCTCAAGGAGGAAGGACGGACTTGAGCAGACGGAACAAGGAAAAAGCGACCGACACGCACGCGTTTCGCAATAAAAAAAACGGCGATGTCATTCTTTTTCGCGCTGAGGACTCGGAGAGAAGGGGGATGAAAACTTCATAAATATATTAATCCGTTTAATTGAAAGAGGGAGGCAGTTAAGTCCTCTCTCCTTGCGTCTCTCTGATACCTTTTTGGTATTTCGCCGCCGAGAGGGTGTGGGGGAGGAAGGGTTGGAGGAGAGGACGAGGTGGGGAGGGGCACGGAGGGGCGACGCTTCCGCAAGGAGACCGCAGGAAACGAGGATTAGCCCTCCCACCTACCCCTTTCCCTCCCTTCTCTACCATCCCACCCTCTTTCCTCAGCCCAATTATTTTAGTGCGGCCGCACGACGGAGCCCACAATGGAAGCTCACATAAGGTGGGCTTATATTCCCACGTCTCCCGCCCTTTCTCCGTGCGACCAAGTCTTATAAAAGATCAGGCAACGGAACGAGAAAGTGGGGGTGGGGTCTGTCCTCAAGGGGGAGGAGTCGGGCATGAAAGAGCGCGGGGGTGGAAGGGTTGGAGGGGAATTTTGGCGCGGGATTGTTGGTAGGACTGTTGTGCGGAAGGCAAAGTGGAGTAGGGGCAGTGAATATTAATTCGGGCGCGGGACGGGAGGTGGGGTGAGCGGCGGGCGAGGTGTCTAGGCGCGCCCTCCCTGTGGACGACGGGGAAGGAATAATATAATTAGATTACACTCCCTCGGCCCAAGCCCCTTTCCTTCGGCTTTCTTTCCCTCCTCCTTTCTGCTCTTTCACTGCGGTGCCGACGACGTCCATGGCTTATTAATGTTCCTTCCCTCGGACGGCAATTGTCCTTTTCTTCTCTCCTGCCACGTGCGTCCTACTTGCCGTCCGCACAGTTTGCACGTGCAATGTGCCGTAATGGCGCCTCTTGCAGGCTTAATTTCTTACAAGTTCGACGAGTGCCTCGAGTGCTGTATCGACTCAACCCAAAATTTTCGGCCAAAGTTTTCGGGTACCAAAGTTTTCTAAAATTCATTTTCTACGAAAATGCAAAGTGGTGAAAAAAATAATTTCTTGTCGTCCAGAAGCGCTTTGTCAAATTTTTGGAAGAGTATTTTTTCAATTATCTTCATCGAATTTCAGAAAAATGAGTACCTCAATAAAATTTAATTATACTCTACTCTTAATGAATACTCAGTAATTAATTTAGCTAACTATTAAAATGATACATGTTTTTGTGCTTAGGTCCTTAGTATCACCGTACATTAATTTCTGTATTTCTAAGGAATGATTAAATTGCAAGGAAAAAGAATGTAGATAGCAACTTCAAGGAAATTCATTTTGAGTTACAGAATTAATTTTTAGGTTAAACCTTAATAAAATAGAGGAAGTGGATGACCATTGTCTTCATAGAATAAAAAGGAAAACGAATAACTTGTGCCGCTATTCTTTTATATTATTGAAGCCCAAATCTTAATGAACATTTATTTTTAAATGATGGTAAGTTTAAAAATGTGTACTTTAGTTCCCTGGTTAACAGTAAGAACAGTTAAGTGGCCTTAATCCTTCCACTTAATTATTCCTATATGGAACAATATACTCTCATACTTTGAGTGATTCAAGTGTTTTAAGTTTTCAAGAGCGAGAAAAATGTTTGTTTATATAAGATTTAAATTTTTATGAGAATTTCGATGCTGGTAGCTCAATTTCTTAGCTCATTCTTTGTTTTAAAGGGACTATATTGTTGTATTTTTCCCTCTAAATGACGAATAAATTATGAAAAATATTAACTGGCTGATTATTGCGCATTATGGAGTGCAAGTAAACTTCTCTGAAGTAATAAATACTTATTAGGGTAGTATTGCCTAACCCTGTTGGTTGAAATTCGTTTTCATTGTTTTCAGTTGCCGAGCAATATCTATAAATTCAGGGCCTTTATTTATTTATTTCAAAGTCTCCAAAAACGGCAAAAAGGCTTCTTATATTTTTTTAAAGATCTTGTATTCATTTTTCCATGTCTTTCATTTTATTTAAAATATCCTGTTCGTAGATCTTAAAATTAAGTAAATTCTGGACGCATACTTAGTGACATCCACTACTATTCGGAGTAAACCGTTGGGCTTTTTCCCATGAATATTACGAGTAAATCAATTATTTTTTAAGGTGGTTTCGTCTAATTTTATCCCACACCCCCTGTGTAAGACAAAATAAGATTTGTTAAGCACTTACTCCACTCCTATCCCAGTCATCATAGAGTTTTGCGAGGATGTGTGCAGATTAGCCTTTTGATGAACAATGCTTTGGAAAATGTGGTCAATCTATGGGAATACTGAGTATAAGGTACTGATGGATCGACTGTAGAACCAATACTTGCCTGCAACCTATACTAAACAGTTCGGCTGCTTGGAGTGTACGATTGATAGTTACAGGAATTGGTTTTGGGGGAGCATTTACAATCAACTGGATTATATCAAGCTTTTTATTGCCAAAGTTTTTTAGGACTATACTAATGCATAATCAGAACATGCTGAGAATACATGGGTGATATTTTATGATGCAATTATTGCCAAACTTAAAAAATATGAGACTTAATGTTTTGAGCTTTTGCAGTAGGGATTTAACTCCCATTTCTCCCGTTAAGACGACAGCATTTATGCTATTGGTGAGCCATGACCTATTTATAACCACTGTTCGTTTTTTTCAGTCATTTTACTCAACAGATGCATACAATTTCATAAAGCTTTCCTTTGGGGAAATTAGGTACTGTTAAAAATAAAAAATGCAAATATGATTTCATGAGTTAATGGTATCTTACGCATAATCTTGAACCCCCATCACCCCAGACCTGAGAGAACGTTGGGAAAACTCATCCCCTCTCCCTCTAAAACATGTTTCAGAGGAATTTCAATGACCCCTAACTTCAGTGATGGTGGTGACTTCCACATTTTTACATTGTGGATATCCGTTCGTCGTGTATTATAAGTATCTGCCTCTATATTGTACTCTTGTGGAATGGCTGTATTTTCAGTCGAGCGAACAGTTGCTGTAGTAGACGAAGTTCATGCCTGGGTCCTTGGGTGGATTTATGCGCGGCAGGTAGTGGATGCTAGGTTCCAGAGTAGACGAGGGGAGAATTCGCCCAGGAGGAGAAATCTTTCATCCCGGGCGCTCTATTTAGGTAGTTAAGACCGATTTTCGTGTTTTGGTCGATGGCCACCACAGGGCGTGGGCTGTTACGGCGTCGAGAGGAGGGGGAGGTGAGAAAGGTCACCAGGGCGGGGGGAGACTCACTCTCCCAACCAACTTCTCCTTATCTCCGCCCCCTGGCGTGGGCCAAGGGCGTTTAATCGCGGTCGGTTTGAGGCGGGTGATTTAAGGGCGCTCCGTTGATGGGGCGTGAAGGAGTTGGGATAATTCCGCGCGAGAAACTAATTATGAGCGCGGAAGTGCAATGCCAAGCGTACAGCTTATGCCCTGCGGCCTCCAGTGTTTTAAGCACGGACACGAAGGAACAAGTTTGCACTGGATGAATACAGACGTAGGGGTATGTGCAAGGTTAGATTATTTTACAGCCTGGTTCTCAGTGTGAGGGAGAACTTGTTTTACGGACCTAGAGTTAGTTTATTGTCTGCTAACAATAAGTATCGTTCAGAAAATTCTTGCAACAACCGCTAGACAGGTTATGTGCATTATTAATGTTGTTGCGAAAAGTATTTCTTGATTGATAGATAATTTTTTTAATTCCCCGTGAATTCATAATCGGTTGCTAAACTTTTGAGTGGATTTTGACAAATTATGGTTCATTTTATTGCGCTTTGAGAACCTTGAGAACATTGCTAAACATCAAATGGTGCAACTATTCACTTTCAGGAACATTAATCTTTCTCCCCGTAAAAAATACTTGTTTTTGAATGGGTTTTTTCCATGTTCATCTCAGCTTATTTTTACTTCTGACACATTGCGCTCCCAATCTCTTAAATCCAATGTGGACTAGGCTGTAAGGCTGCCCGCAACTTAGTGTCCGGGACCCTATATCCCATCACCTACCGCTGTTCTAGCATCGCTGGTGTCCGTCAACTTTCGCTTAATCCCGGGGATAAACCCACGACCCTCCTTTAGGAGGAGCATTATAAGTGGATTACAGATCCAAGGAGCCTCCCCCCACCCCAAGCACGACCATCAACTTGCTCACTCTGTCCTCGACCGCGAGGTGTCACCAGCGACTTAACCACCGTCTCATCCTTCGGAAGGGAAAAGGCCAAGTTTAATTGCTTGCTGCGACGTATCGCTGATGATGGAGCCTCATACCTTGCGGGGTTATTGCTAATTGCGGGCCTTTAGGGGTAGTAGACGGCTAGGAAGGGGGCCGGCGATAAGGGGTTGGTCAGATGTAATTTTGGATTGAAGGTCGGGTAATTTTTTCATTGCACGCCATCTGCCGACAAGTGACTCTTTTCAATCGAGTTCTTTTTGTGAAAATCTCATCCTCCTCGCATCTAGGTCTCATCTCCTCACCATGGATCGTTGCTTTCTCTTTCCAACATTTTCTTTTCCAAGGAGTCATCCCTGGAGAATACCTACCACGGCGTAGCTACTACCCCTTAGTGAGGTGATCGAAAATTGCCTCTTTTGGAATACGTGCCAATATGTTGTTGTTTGAGTGAGTTCTTTCTCTTAGATGTAAATATTATAAAGGATCAACTACTTTTTTGAATGTTTTTTCGTTATTCAACAAAAAATTGGTTCATAAGTTTGATTTTGTGTAATCGATGAAAACTTAACCTCGTTGATTACGGTGGACTTTACATCAAACACGAAAGCCTACATAAGCGGTAATCATACATCGTAGAACTTGTTAGCTGCAGTATTTTGTATTTTCTCCTGATCTTATGCTATGGCATTGATTGTTTCGTGATTCTATTCATTCGTTTGCTTTTCATTACTCATGTATGTATATCTTCCAGTATTTGAGCAAACATTGCAAAACGTTTTTCAGATTCATTTGACTTTCATGGAACCTAATTGATATTTTTTACATTAATTTGGGCAATTCTCAGTGGAAAATCTTTCGCTTGGACTGTGACCTCCTTCATATGCGTTAAAGCATACGAAACGCAGTGCTACTTTTCAAGCTTGATCATATGTCGCTTATTCTTATTCATTTTGAATCTTTCAGAAGAGCAGCATGCACTGAGCCTGTACTGGCCTTCAACTTTTGATCAAAACTACATTCATTCAACTGTTTTTAATGTCTCTCAGGTGATGGGATTAAAGTTTAGTTGATATTAGTCCCACTCAGAATACTTCCACTCGCCTATAAGGACGGTATATTGAAAGAGTTCCTCTGTTGGCTGTATGGAACCTTTCATTTGCCTGGGAACTCATTTTGGAAATGGAGGAATATTACGAAAGGCATTTTGGAAAAAATCGCAAGGAAAAATAAGGAATGTGTTCGACGGTATATTCTCTGAGAGTGCGCGGGTAAAAATGAAAGTATGTGTATTCGTCCATCCCAACTTTACATTACTCACGTGTTTAGCATGGACACGAATTCTCCAGAGCTCCCACATTTATATCCTGTATATATCCCCTCGCAATAGAGTAGAGCATTGAAGCCTTTCATGAGTGGATACTGAGGATGTATGAGCCATCCTCTCTCATGACCGGATTATTTCTCCGCGAATTCTAGATTGACGATGGAGACGGCATGCTCTCTCAAAACCGGCCTTATTCACGGGAGGCATTCTTTGCAGTGGAAATTTGATCACATTCCTGAGATTCAGTTCTCGTGTGCCGCGATTAATTTGGTCCACAATCCACCTTGGTGGTCTGCTTTCCTATAATCCTCCGGCAGTAATGGACATTCCACCGTTATGTCACGCAATTACATCTTATGATTGGTATGTTACGCTATTACGTATTGGTTTGTCGTGAGAATAGAGCTGACCGAACCCAATTTCCGTATTTGCATCATCTTGTATTGAGTAATTACATCGATCTCTAATGCCTGTATTTCATATGATGATCAAATGCAATTGATGCAAGTGTCAGCTAGTCCTTATCAATACATCTGGGCCTATATCGATTGAAAATATGAATGGGGCTATTAACGATGCTTTACCTTTATATAAAACGATTATATTATTAAAGAAAAAGACTGTTCAGCGGCACTGCGTATTGTGTTTTAATCCAGGTGGAAAGAGCAGAAATGAGATTCTCCAGATAAATCTCCGAATATAATCCTCTAAACATTAGCACGTTTCCTCTCTTCATATTTCAGTTGCTGTCTTCACCACATGTACAAGATTTAGTATAGAAATATTAGTTTAACTCAAATCCCACCTATTGCTCCAGTGTATTAAGTCATTTTTTTAAAATGAAAAACGCATATGCAGATCACTTCAATGCAGTAGAGATACAGCATATCTTGATTAGGCAACAAATGAAATAAAAATCATTATTCTTTTTATATAAGAAAACAGCGCAAATACTTTTGCTCCCATTCATTGTCTTTTCTCTGGGATTTATTTTTTTAGATTCATGGTAGATTTATTTATTGACGAGCGGAAGGTACCCATTGAAATTCAACTGGTGTGAAAAATATTTAACTTATTTTATAAGAAAACCACAAAACTAGAAGAAAAACTGTCAGCGTGGTCATTTGAGGAGTTCGTAACTTATCATGTATGTTATGTTCGTTGTAGTAGACACGCTGACCAATTTCCAGGTGCTCGAAAAGGTGAGTGACTGTTGGTCCACTTTTATGCAAGCGAAACCCAAAAATCGGCCACGCAGACTCATTACTACTTAAATAGCATCCAGGTTGATAGATGGTCACCTCGTCCCTCCGGTTCTCTTGAGCCGTCTTCTGAGTGATTAACAGCTTGATCGCTTCCCTTGTGTACATACATACGAGTATATTTGCATTCAATGACTTAATTGAGTTGCACTACACATTGTTGATATTTGCGTTGAGTATCTTGATCAGGATTGGAGAGTAGGGTACAATCTAGCGGTTGACAACGTCAAAAAGGAGAATTTGCTGCAGCAGCCATATTTATTTGAACTATGAATCCTCCGTCACCCGGACTGCACCTTCGGCATAAAGGGTGGCCATTATCATTGGTTTCGATTGCTAAATACAAAATCTATAGTGATTTTTAGTGCACTTGCCGATTTTCATGCACGGGTGTAATTCATTGCGCAGAATGTTCGTTCTCCTTTCGGGTAAGAAGCATGTAGTGACGTCATTATAATTTTCGCCATCTTAAAACAGATTGACGTTTTGAAACAGATGGATCTATATTTGAACCAGATTTATAGTTGGTTACCCGTCCGTAGTTAGGGTAAGGATGGAATTTGTGCAGTTCTTAGCGTAATCCGAGAAACACCACGGGGAGATACACATGAGATGGCAGGTGGGCGTGTCTTTGACCATCCAAGTCTAACATTTAATTTGCTTTAGAAGATTTTTTTGAAAGGTTACTCTTTTCTGTTAGGCAATGAGGGCAAACACAGCGGCAAGTGAGAGTCTTGAATAGGCATCTCGATGATCGATTGAATGTACCAAAGTTAACTGCACTTTAACACTTTTAAACATGTATAAATAACTAATGATGTTGGAATTGGTCTAAAATCAGTTCGCAATCGTAATGAAAGGCAGACGGTTCCACTACGTGTATTACATCTGAGTATTAAGCGATAATAAACAACGCCGTGTTTGTTGTAGCAACAGAGGCATTATTACCTTTACTTTTCTCTGCACGTTAATATTATTGCATATTTAATTGCGTGCGTAATCTATTTATTTCCTTCATGTGTATCGTTTACCACGTAAGTCTTCTCTGATATAAATGCAGTGCCCCTACGAGAACTACTTTGAGAAAGACATTGAAGTGTATAATCCTTGTAAATATGCATTGCATTTATTGATTACCCCACGAAGCAATCTATCATGGGCCCCTTGGGACTCTGGGTCCTTATTATGCAGATTTTTTTTTTCTATGTGCTATCATGGGTCTGCAGGAAAACGTGATAATTAAATGATAGAGGCGTGAATGTCCTTTGAAAATCAAATCTCTGGTTGTCAAGGAAATATGGTATTGTTGATTTTAGAGAAAAATGTTAGATATTTGAGCTAAAAAAATTAATTTCAGACAAATTTGGAGAGTAATAGAAAATCGATTGAAAGAATTAGAAACTTAATTTATTCAGCCATCCGACAAAAAAATTTAAGCCCTATATCTTGAGTGAAAGTACTTTTAAAAAGCAAAAAATGAAACCACTGCACCGAGCACAATGCTTAGCATGGACCACCTTTGGGGGCCCTGAGGGTTTTTTAATATAGCATATGTTACCTCCAGATATGTTTTCTATCTACATGCTAAATTTCAGCTCAATCGGTTCTCTAGTCTTTGCGTGATTGAGCCACAGACAGATAGACATCATTACATTTTTCTATATTAGTAAGGGTTACACCCCTAACCCTGAAAATAAGGGTTTCGGTCAATTGAAACCTTCAGTTATTATACATATAAAAGATCATAATCACTTCAATGAGGTGAAGACATTTTTTTTATGGTTAAAATTTTGAGCAAGATTTTAACTGACGTGGCAGTACTTTGTTGATAAAATTTGAAAGTAATTATTTGCCGTGCTGGATATAGACAAGTTTTAAAACAAATATAGTATAAATATGACTTGTTGATTTCATTTCTTTATTGGTTTTAGTTTTTCCGAAAAGATATTTTAATGAATGACAAATTATCATATTTTTTACATGTTGATTTTTATTCACTTTGATCGACACATTTTTTCTTGATTTTGTCGTGTCCCAAAACTACGTTAAAGCACATTATCCGCTGCTCACGTGAGCAGGATTTCTGGATGACGGAATAGAATCCGATGGGAGTAACTTTGCTCCGTGAATGAAGAGAGGGGGAGGAAGGTGGACCAGGTGGGGAGAGGGGTGGGGAGGAGAGGAAGGGGGGACATTAACATATTCCTGGTGGGATCTACCATGGGAAAGTCACAGTTCTCAGCAATTGCTATCCTCAAGTTAAAGGTGATATATAGCCGCTGCCGGTGAATACATTTCTGCGAGATGAATATAAATGCCCCTCGGAGTCCTGAGCGAGCCTAGATAATTCGCTTCGTTTTGGGAATGGACGGGCACTGCGCGGGCATCTGAATGTGGCGCTGTTTTTTTTAGTCTTAACCGGGAAAGTGAAGGCCAGGAAATGATTCGTCCGGTGGCTGAGAAATGTCCGTCCCCCTCTTCCCTTCGGTTCTCTTTGCTCGGAAGGAGTGCTCGGAGGCTATGCCTACCCGCGTTCAGAGCTTTTGTTAGATTTTTGTTTGCGCTTAGCCTCACTTTAAACCATCGTATTTTCTGTCGTTCCGGGGTCTACGGACATAAGTGCGTTCCAAGGGGTTTGGCATATGCTTTAGGTAAGTACCGTGCGATTTCAAAGATTTAGCTGGCAGAGAGCGCAATATTTCCCATTTTTCTATAAGCGTAACATGTGACGTAAATTCTATGCGTGATATAAATTCGATATGTGATGTTCCGAGAGAACGGATAATACCAATACGATACTGGGGCGCAAAATTAGTACCTACGTAACGCAGCGCTATATTTAAGCTCGGTAACTCATGAAGTTTCTCATCCGTTGCAAACATCCACATCCACCCCGTCCTCATATTATAATTCATAATCTATATTAGGCTTACTCAACAAGACCTTTGAACATTCTGTAAGTTTATTTCAATTGTAAGGCACCAGTGTGTCGGGTATCTATTTCACCGGAGAATCTCGCTTAGTGGCGGACGTGGTGATATTGTCCTGACTAGTTTTATTATTATGGGGCAAGGTATCATTAAATTATCGGGCAATAAAGGCAGAGAATGATGGGATGGAGTGTTAAGCTGTGATTTCCCTAGCTGTTTGTTGTCTTCAACTTTACTGCAGAAGAAATGATAAACTAAGGTGTAGGAGGACCTTTAAATCAATTTGGAGGAGTAAATTTGCCGGTCAGATGAGTGAAAGCATTGGGGGATAAAGATCAGTCGCAGGAAAATATGCGACAAATATTATCTAGGAATTTCACGAATAGACAAAGCAGACAGGAGTGGAGTCATTACTTAAAGAATTGTGAAACAGTGTGATTTTTATTGAATCCTGTTTGAACTCTTATGCAAATTTCCTATCAGTATCCTACCTGGTAGAGAAAATGAATCGTCCCCTTCGTGCCAGTAAACGTCTTTTTCTCTCTTGGCTGATCTGTGAGCGGTCAACCCATTAAATTAATGCATCCTATGGCTTTCACTTGTCGTGTCTTTGTGGAATCAGATTTACCCCCGATGATCCGTAGATTACCAAGATCCAATTTCAAATTTGCTTTTAGATTCTCAGAAGGGGTCGTCATATTATTAGATGATGAGGCTTTCTTCCAAATATCCACAAACTAAGGTGTGACATTTCAAGTTGCTCATGTATTTACGCTATAGATTTCGCGCACTTATTAGCCATCAATTATCTTTTTCACGTCCCAGCAGATTCTGCTTTCCTAACATTATTAGGTTTGCTAATCCCAGTAGGAGAGAACTGATGGCGGTTATTAAAGATGTAAGGAGGAGGTTAGTGAAAATATTCAAATGGATTATATTTGAATCCTGGTCATTAAAGAGGATACGAATAAATTAAAAAGGATTGAAGGGTTGAGATTTGTAAAATAGTGAGAAAAAGAAAATGGAGGAAAAGTAAAACTAAGGAGACGTGACAGGGGAATAAATCGTGTAGTTGGCAGAGATTAAGAGGATGTTGGGTAGGTGGACATAGCTGCTTATATGGGTTGAAGGAATTCTGAAGGTTTCAACAGAGGGGATAGTGTCGTGTAACTGGTAATGAGGTTGTAAAGGGATATACATTTAAGTGGTGATGAAGAGAGGTAGGAAATATAAAGAACCTGAAAAATCTGTTTGGACGAGAGTCGATATATGACTAAAAATGTTGCTAAGTTTTTGATTAGTTTAAAATGTAAATCTGAACTTAAATCGACAATAGAATAGTACGAATAAATATGGAAAATTTGGCGAGACATGGCATTATTAGTTTCAAATTATTAGCTTCTATATCCACCAAAATGGAGCAGTGGACGAGAGCAGTTGGCGTTTTGGCGCCACGGCGCGGCGCACGTTAAGATTATTACGTCGAAGGATGATGGCGGACGAAAGAAAGAACGAGGTGAAGACTAAAGAAAGCAGCCTCGCGTTACGGTCACGTAGCTCGGCTGGAGAGGGGGAGGCCAATGACGATTGCGTACGTCCGCCAGAGAGAACCCCTGGTGGCAGTTTTGCGAAAATGAAGACAAAGCGTGCGGCATCCTTAATCCGTGCGGCGACTGATAATGTAATCGCCTTCACCCCCTCCTTAACTCCCCCCCCCCCCTCCACCGCCCCCGACCACCACCAGGAGGCAGGAGTGTGCGTTAGCCGGAAGGGACAGCGTCACTCCTTAATCTCACCGCTGCCGTCCTTCCCCTTGAAAAAAATGACCTCACTCCCTTCCACCTCAAACCATTGCCCTTGTTAATGGCACCCCGGCCATTGTGGACCCCTGTTATTGTTTCTGGTCACTCTAGGATGGTGAATGCTCACTCCTTTTCCCTTTCTAAACCTCCGTCCGCTATCTTCTTCCTCACTCCCGCATACTTCTCCCTCTTTCAGCCAGGCGCAGTCTTTTGTTCGCACATGACTCCGTCCGCCAGAGGGCTCACTTTTGCATTTCCTTTTGCGCTCCCTTGCACCTCGTCTCTTTTTCAACTTCCCAACCCTAAACATTAATCCTTTAGCGCTTTCCATTCGTTGAAGTGAGCGACTGGCTTTGCATAATAACAGCGGACTTGGTTTCTATTCCTTTCAGAACCATTGCCAGCCTACTCCTATTCGTACTCATCGTTTACACTTAAGAACTGGGTCCGAAAATTCCCTCTCTGTTAATTTTAGACAAACATACCCACCGTTAAGTTCATAATAATCTCTGACCAAGTTTAAAAATGAATTAAGTAGGGAGATGGGAAAGGTTTACAAAGTTCACGATGTGAAATTTTACGGTCACGATGTCTCGTTTCATTCCTCCCATTATGCGTCGAGGATCGCTTCAGAGTTTCAGTATCAGACATTATTTATCCCCGCTATGGGTCTTCCTCTCTCTTCCCTGTATAGACTTCCTACCTTTACTTATGCTCTAATATCTACAGCGGCCAATCTCCCTGAAAGCTTCATCCCTTCCCGCTGGCGTATTCGCTTCGGCATAAATACTTTCCGGCTAACGAAATGAGGGCGAAGGCAAGGAGGAGAGGCGTCGTGCTTCCCTTAGTCTCACGTGCTTCTCACTCTCTGATTATAAGAATTGTCTTCTCGCCAGGAATAGACCTATTACTCGGTTGTTTGATCGTTAGTTTTATGGATAACTTTAAATTAAGCTTCATCCGCACACCGTCCTGAATATCCATTATCTACTGTGGGTATAACTAGATATGTAGCTAGAATTTGAAGGCAGGAGATTTTTATAAAACCACTATCATGCAAAAATTAATATCCGAGAATTATTCTGGTCATAGAAACTCCCTCAGTAAATGAAGAAATATTATCAGCAGGAAAGTATTTTGATAAAAAGCTAGCTATAGGACAGTAATACTTTAAAAACCTCAAGAACCCTTTTGGATATAAAGAATACAATTTCTTATAAATTGAAACCGTTGAAAACGAGCTCTAGTATTTCCTAGTAGCTTTTAATGGTAGCAATGTTTGTTGGTAAAATACGCGGAAATAAGGACGTTTTTGCATTGTAAGGGATAATTTATCTTTTCGCAAACAGCGCATTTTATATTTGTCTCCGTTCTCTTGGCGGGGAAAAAAATGTCTGTCAGGCCTGGTGGTAAACTTTCAGTCGGGTTTATGAGATGAGTTCTGCGCATCCTTCGTCATTCAAAAAGATTAGCAATCTGTCGTATATCTTAACGTAAATGGTTAAAGTGACTAAACCCATTTGATATTCCCCGTCAAGGTAATCCATGGATTCGCAGTCAAGTTTTCTAATTAGAATCCCTTTTTCTGAGGATCGTCCCTCCATTCCTTTGGTGTTTTTTTAATGTATCATTTTTGTTGTTTTTTTTTCGCTCCGCCAATTACATAAATATGCATAAAATGTTTTCTCCTTAATCATCTCTCAAGCAGCTGAAAGACGCCCCGGGAGGAGGGGGGGGTGGCGGCGAGGAGACGCGGATAAAGAGGCAAAAGAGGCCGGGGAGGGGGGAGGGAGAGAAGGGGTGAGTAGGGGTGAGACACGATCCCCCACCCTGGGCGACCCACCTCCTGCCACTGCTCATTCATCATCCAACCTCCCCATTCACCCCTACCCCTTCTCCCTCGCCCTCCCTCCCTGCCCTCAGCGAAGGGGTTTCAGGGTCCTCCTCCTCTGGACCGTCTTCCTGCGTTAAGGGACGCGTGGGCATACACTCTCGCTTCGCTCACCCCATTTTATTTCGTGTGCTTCTCCCAAATGCGGATGGAATTTCTTTTTCATTTTACAAACATTTCTTCCGCCAACTTCAAACTATAATATCTGTGTTATATGCAACTACAAGGCAAAAGCTGGCCTCGTCATTGCTTCACAAATATTTTCATCTAATTTTATGGAGAAATATTGTAATTGAAATTTTTAATCTCTTTTCTCCGGTTGCTTCTCTCGATCAAGATTTTGGTGAAGATTTTGACTATAGTCAAGTACTTCCCGTTCTTGTTTACGCTTTTTCATACTTGGCAACAGAAAACTGAATTTTTAAAGAGGTTAAATAATGCTAAGATGATGTGCTATTACTCTTTTCCCTGAAGTTGAGACTCCTGTTTATAGTCATGATCTGCACACTGCTCAACCTTAACTGTGTCAGAAATTTTTAAGACTAGCATTTTGCTTCCTTTTCGTCTCCATATGATACTGTCAAGGCTATATTTTGAAAAGTTTTGCGTTTTTCAGCATTTATGTAAGTTTAACGCCCCTCAATGGGTAGACTGCTACAGTAATATTATATTCAATGGGTGTAGCCTTTTGGCTCCAAAACAGATGAGCCACTTCATAATTTTAATCCCCAATGATACCGTGATATCCTTGGGACCATTTATATCCGTTATTCTCCTCTTAGTGGAAACAAAGTTGATCTTCTTATTTTTATTTCTACCATAAAATGCATTGGTGAAACAAAAGTGCATTAAATATCACGTTGCGTAAATAGTATCAGTAAATTTCGTCTGTCTTACTCAGCCTAATATTTACTATACTCTCACGCTCTTCCTAAGTTTAACCAACAGTTAATTACTTTGAATGGGCCTCAATTGGCTGCGGTGTAGAAATGTTCTTACTAGAGCTATTTACATATCCACTTGAATCAAACGTAGGTTAGACTTTAATGACATGATTTGTCAATTATATTATGATTCCTTATTGTCAGTTCAAACCACTTCCTCTCCTCTCCCACCAACTTAAAACTCAAATTATTCATTTGAATTATGTAAAAGTGGGAAGGGCAAGGGCGTTTTGTTAAGTAATAGTCTGCGTTAGGAATTATAGGTATTTCATTCACCTTCCTCGTCTTTGGTTTTTTATATTACATATCAAGCACACCTTAACATTTCAATTAAAAAAGGATAAATTAGGAATTCCTTCCATATATTCATGGAAAAGGTAACACTTTTTTGTTTAATCTCAACCTGTCGTGCTTACAGTTTATAGTGAGTGTTAACCATACTATTACAAAAAACGTGTCTGGATTTTCTACATCTATTTAAAAAACCTGTTCAAAAATGATGTTAAACTAATTGAAACTCTTTATGTCATCAGACAACCTAAGAAATATTTTTCGCCTCCTGTAAATGAATGGGCGTTGGAACAGAGACAAATTGGGCTTGGGCAAAATATGCATTTTTCCAAACATTTCGATTTCACAAATTATGTGGTACGCAGTCACGCTCATGGGTGTGAAGATATACACCAAAGACGGTGAAATAAACCATGAGAAAATCATTTGACTTAACCAGGATTCGGATCCGGATCTCCCAATTGCCGGTCAGGTGTGTTATCCAGTTACACGAGAGTGCACTCACGATACGAACTTATACGTTCGTATAAAACCCCCACTGGAATGCGCCTTTAATTAAGAGGGCTTGGTTGTGTAGCTAGCTAACACACCTGACCGGCAATTGGGAGTTCTGGGTTCGTATCCCGGCCAAGTCATATGATTTATTTAATAGCGACTTTCATCCTCTTTGGTGCATAAAATATGCATTTTTGTAGATCTAACATTGTATATATTGGCTTTTGGTTCTAATTTATGTTCATCACAGTATAACTTAACACAGTTAACACAGTGTAACTTAACAAAAAATCGTTTCTGTACATGGAACCTAAAACATTCAACTGCTTCTCTAAAAGAATAAAGGAAGCAAATCTGGTAAAACAATTCTGAAAATGTTCAAAATGGTATTATAGAAACGTTGAATCATTTCTATTTAAGAAAATTTTATATCACTGCTAACCAAATGCAAATTCTAATTTTGTCAAATTTTCAGAGATAGTTTCTGTCAAATGAAAACATTGAATGTTTTTCAGATGTTCAAATTTCTTTTTTGTTTTTATTCTACTGAATTAAAAGTTCACTATTTTACCGCAACCAAATGTAAATTGAAATTTTGAAAATGGTTAAAGGTTGTGTTTTATGATGATGTTAAATGTTATTTCCTGATTTTGTATTACTAAATTAAGAAGTACATTATATCACTGCATTCCGAATGTGAAGGGAACATGTAAAACATTGATGGTGGCTCAATTCATGTCTTGACTTTGGGAGCCCACCTAAAGCTTCCGGTGATATGTTACGTCCGGTGATATGTTCCGGTGATACGTCACATTGATTTTTCATTTAATTTTCTGCAGATGAACGTAAATCAAATTCTATTCTATTACCACTCCTGAGGTAGAACAATTTCAACATCTGTATCTTTCTTCTATAAATATAAAAGAAGTCCTGACTGACTGACTGACTGGTTCATCAACGCACAGCCCAAACTACTGGTAAAAGAACCGAGAAAATTTGAGGATATATCCGTCCGGGGAGTATAGGCGCACTAAGAACGGATTTTTGAAATAAACAACTTTAGGGGTTATTTTTACCCCATTAATGTAAACTTTTACTCCTATAAGAAAATCATTTAATTCGGTGCAAGGGCTCCTTTATTTGATTTTTTAAATTATTTGCACTCAATATATTGAATGGGAATTGTTATCATAGAACGCATAAATGAATGCAGTATTTAATTATTTTATTCAATTTTCTAATACACTTCGTTTTTGCCTAAGTATTACGTTTTTAGCTGTAAATTCATCAATTTTTCTTCCTTTTCAACAGTAGAAATTTCCTTGGCAACCAGGCGTGAATATCCATTTAAAACCATTTCATGGATTTCTGCTGCATTTAAAGACGACTAATTTGATAGTGTTTACCCCAACCTCACTTTTTGCGCTTAATAGCTTTTACGTAGTATCAGCATTTAGCACTTCACACTGATTTTTATAGTTAAATACAACGGCTTTCCTGTTTTCTCTCTCGCACTGAATTTTAACGGGCACCCTTATCTTGCCCTTATTAGCATTATTTATGGCCGCAGTATGAAATCACATTACAAAGTATGATACTTGGTATTTATATGCTTCTGAAATTGATATAGAATATGTAGGCCATCAAAAATATTCTGAAAATTTGAACTTAAAATAATTATGCGTAGGAACATTTATTTTTCCAAGATTAGCGAACGAAAATGGATCGAACTGGAGATCATGAGTTACATGAAAAGTAGTCATTTATCTGTGCATAGGAGACATTTTATAATCTTTAAAGCTTGAAAATTGTACTACATTTAGTTTTACACAAGCATGCATACTTTGTATATTATTTTAAAGATTATCATTACATAAAAACGAATTTCAATGAGAATTTACTCCCAAGTTCCAACATGCGGCTAATGGCTGATATATAGTAGCTGAATACAGCACGCGTCATACATTGATTCTTATTGATAAACGTTAATGACATCTCCCACTGAAATTCAACGGGCATGGTCATCTTGCCCTTATTAATGGTATTTATCACAATTTCTGGAACAAGATAATATTACAATTCTGTGTAATAATATTATCAAATATGTGGTTTTTGTGCCATTTGTTTTTCTCATTTTCTGAAATACTTATAAAATGTGCTACTTAAAATATTCTCTAAATTAAACCTCAAATATCATATCATGTGTATTTTTTTAGCCGATAAAATGTAAAATGCTCAACATTAGTCCGGTTCTTTTATGTATTACCGGTGCAATTAATTAACAGCTTCCCGTGCGAAGCCGGGTCCCGCTTCTAGTCTTCAATATATATATATATATATATATATATATATATATATATATATATATATATATATATATATGCATAAATAAAACAGTGATACACTAAACAAACACAGAAACACGCAAAAAGGACACTCACAAAAGAAAACTTGTACGTTTCGGCGTCAGGACGCCACCGTCAGCGGTAGAGGAATGATTCCTCTACCGCTGACGGTGGCGTCCTGACGCCGAAACGTACAAGTTTTCTTTTGTGAGTGTCCTTTTTGCGTATTTCTGTGTTTGTTTAGTGTATCACTATTTTATTTATGCATGTGCATCGTCGCCGAGAGCGATTTTCTACCAAGACATTATATATATATATATATATAAAGAAGAATGTTTGTCTGTCTGCTTGGTTTTAATACAAATCTACAGTTTGACTCTGATCGTGCTGAAAGGGCCTCATGATGGATTGCTTCGTGGGGTAATCGATAAATTCAATGCATATTTACAGCGAGTATACTCTTCAATGTCTTTCTCAAAGTAGCTCTCAGAGCTACTTTGAGAAAGAATAAGAATAAGTTTATTTCACCCAAAAGATATACACAATTTTAACAAATCAAAATGAGGGTGAAACTAGGCACCCCAGAAGAAATAGTTTCTTGTTTTGGGGTTGCCCTCCCTTAAATAAATTGGCTGTAGTTCAGCAGAGCTCATTTAAAAAAATTATCATAAAATAAATTCCGGTTTTTATATAACATAAATTTGTTCCAGTATAACATTTTTGAATTTGAATATAAAATAAATTGCAATTTTCACATAATAAAATAAAATAAGTACACATACCATACAAGAGTCACACCATAGTTTTTAGGAGATATTCCACATCATTTTTCTCTAACAACCAAAATTTCAATTTTCTGAGGAAAATGGTCTTATTGCTAATTGATGAAATCTCATTTGGAATTTTTTGATGAAAAGACATTGAAGACTAGCTATACTGCATGTATATGAGAGCACACGTATGTAGTAAAAGATACACATAAAGGAAATAAATAGATTACGCACCCAATTAAATTTGCAAGAATATTACCGTGCAGTGAATAGTAATGGTAGTAATGCCTCTGTTGCTGCAACGAACACAGCATTGATTTTTATCGTTCAGTCCTAAATATGTATTACACGTAGTGGAACCGAACGCAAACATACAACGTAAAATAAAATGTATTTAGCCAACGTTTCGGTTTAATTATAAACCATCATCTATGCATTATTAGCAGAGCGTATTTCGGTTTTCAATGATTTTAATTTTTTTTACATAAATTCAAATGGAATTTGCTTATGGTTTATTCTTCTCGAAATAATTTATTTCTTGTATAAACAGCACTACTACCTTATTTTCAACTTTGTTCTCTCCCGTTGAAAATCAACGGGTATCTACGCTAGTTATAAATATATATATAATTATAAAAGTCACTCTATTTGGGTATGTACGTTGTAACCTCATCCGGTCACACTATTTTATAAATAATATTAATTCTGCCCTACGTTGAGAAGCAAAATAATTCGGCGCTTACCTTCTTACCGAATGGGATTCAAGGGTAATTAGAACGTAAACACAGACAAATAAAACACTTCATATGCCATTTGAAAAAAACACACTACACATTTATAATAAAAAAATTTTAAGTCCTTGTTTAAAAACACCATTATTAAAAATTTACTCAATGGTTATTATTGGTTAATGATTAACTCAATGGTTTCCCAATTTACAATTTTAACAGTTTGTTTTTAATTTTATAATTTAAAACATTATCTTGAAATCGCAAACAATTTGGTTACGAAGGTCAGCCTTTCTTATTGCAGTTTGATCACTCTTATACGAGATTGGTGTTATCAACATTTAGGTAAGGGTTCTTTCTTTTAACTTTTATAATGTCTACTTCTGTTTCACCTATCATGATCTGGATCTCTCATTCTCCGCGGTTACGGGCATGGGATTCTGTCTTCCCCTCGTATGTCCGTCGTCGATTGTGGCGTGCGTCGGTCCCTCTTGAATGTCCTTTCCGCTCCTTTCACGGTCTCACAAATATCTCCGGTGACCGCCTTCCGTCCCTAGGAACCTTTGCACCTCACGTTGCTCCCTTTTCCACCGTCTTATCTCCAGAGTTTTCACGTTATCTCCTCTCTGCGCACTCTTACGATCTCGACTCTTTCTTCCTTCTCTGGCTATTGTTAAATGTTGTTCTCTCAGCGTCCATAGTCTCTTTTTGTTAGCTGTTTTATTTTTTCCGTTGTTCGTAACTCCTCTTACGTAATTACTGATTTTATTTCGGTGTCCCTAGTTTCATATTGTTATATCGTGATTTATCAAATGAATTTATTAATTATTAAAATTGGTGTATTTTCGGGTTTTGGTGTGGTTGTTCGGTTGCAATGTATGTTCCATATCTCATTCTAAACCACTAGATCGATTTTGATGAGCCACTCGCTATTTGTATGGTTATTCAGTCGCATTTATTACAATAAAGTGAAGGTTGCTTAAAATACGCCGAGAGCAATTACATAATTTTTTTACTATAACGGATGAACGCAAACATGCAGCGTGAAATAAAATGTATTTAGCCAACGTATCGGTTTAATTATAAACTATCATCTATGCATTATTATGTATACCATAATTCGGTTTTCAATTTTTTATCTTTTTTATATAAATTCAAAAGGGATTTCCTATGTATGTTTTTATTCGAAATCATTTCTCTTTTTATTATAAACAGCAGTACTACATTATTTTCAACTATTACCTCTCCTGTTGACATTCAACGGGTGCTTTCGCTAGTTCGTGAGGATGTCGGAAAGGAGTGCGGAGTTTACTGTAAGACATCGTATTAAATGAATATCCTGTATCATTCGGGATCCCTCTCATTCTCTCTTCCGGCCCCCGCGCCCATTCATCGCAGTCCCTTACGCTAATCAGGAGTCGCCCGCCCCTAGTGTGTTGCTGCGCCTCGACGCGAGGGGTGCCTTCTTCCGCCTTATCGCTCAGCATATCCACTCCTCTTCTTCCTCCACGACGCCCCCCCTTAGCCCTGCCCTCCCCTTCCCACTCGGCGCCCCTGTACACACCTGCCTCCACGACGATCGCTCGCCCCGTTCCTCGCCCTGCTCCCCGCCACCTCTACCTCTACCTCACTCACCTCTCTACCTCCCTCACCTCTACCCTCTAATATCTCCGCTCTGACTCATCTCTTACTCGGCAATATTTTTTTATTCGCTCACACCGTTAAAAAAAATAACTTTTTTATCTCCTCGTCAACTTTCTGCATGAAGTTAAGACCCAAACTTTATCGCACTCACGGCATCAAATTAAGTATAAGTGTTAAAGAGAGCCACGTGGCGATCAGTTTGGAGTGTATTAATTCTTCACAATTTGTGACGTAGCCTTGCCAATTTTTATTTTCAGTACGACATTTGATTTAATGCCCAGATATTTGGGGCTTTTACAAACCGTAGCATTATGCTGTTAGGGAACTGAAAAAATGCAATGTGCCGGCAAGAATATTTGCTAATCATTAAAATTCTTTGAGACGTTTATAGGTGTATATAATGTTTAGAGTTGATGTCGTAAGCGGTGGCGTTGACTTTGAGGTCCAAGTAGCTTTCTAGCTCCTCAGCGGCGATAATATGGCTGATAGGCAGAGTGATATTATTTATCTTAGGAGGAATGGTACCTTTAACTTATTTTGGTCTACCATTAGCCCAGAGATGCCACCTTCAAATAACCCTTTGAACTCCTGTTACGGTTTAAGTTAAGTTATTTCACCTTGGTAAAGTTTAACGTGCCTTATCTGACACTTGATTGAGAGTGTTTCGAAGTTTGACCTTACGGAAGAGAGAACAGGGTGCTCACAAGAAAATAGATCTCTCATGGTTCACGAAGAAGATAACGCTTCATCCAACGTTTGACAATGTCAAACTTGACGTTGTAGTAAAATATCCGTGCCAACCTCCAGACTACACTTCTTAGCGAGGATCCAGTGCCAGTGGTGGCCTCGGAGGGGTTAGGGTTTGAGGAATTTTCAGCCTGATTAATACAAGACACGGCTCTCGTCAACATCCCTTTTGCACTCATCAACTTCTTTCCTTAATCCAACCTCCACCCCTTCCCCAAAACCCTTCAAAGGTGCCCTCAGTGTCGATAGGCTCTCGCGATAAGGGAGAAACGCTCTCGGGTGGAAAAAAAGAACGAAATAAGGAGGCAAGTACCCTTTCGCTCATCCAGATATCCCTTTCTCTCCCTCCCTTGCCCTCCGCGTTACACAAGGGCCGGCTCCATACATACATGCATGAATGCGCCTCCCTTCACTCATAAGTAATTCATTTCCACGGCCCTCGCGCCCTTGGAAATGTCTAAGCAGGGGCGATTAGCATCGCCGTCCTCTTTTCTTAATTAAAATTAATATTAATGAGCAAATATTTTGACTTTCGGCGTCAGTATGTACGCGTCCTGGTCCCAAATATTATGATACTTTTGCTACAAGTGTACGATCCACGTGTTATTTAACAAGTTTCTCCAGTATATATTTAAAAAGTTTCTCCAGTAGACGTGTTATTTAACAAGTCTCTCCTCTTCGTATCGATTTCATTTTACCATCACGGTATAAACGGTGCGGCATCTGAAAACATGTTTCGCCAGGTTTGTGTTTTGTTTCTATGTTGTCATCGAATTAATTTCTCTTTTCTTGCTTTCACAGGTGAGTTCCCAGTTTTCCCTTTGCTGTTGGCCCCGGAATTTGCTTTCCGACCAGTCGTGAGTATTTTGATTATATATGCATGAGCTTGAACGCGGCAAAGGAATATTTAATGCCAACTAGTTTAGGGATGGATTATGCTTGAGAACTAAATTAAAGTATAACATTTATACATTACTGCGGAATTTGACAATAAAGGCCATGGATTTTTAAAATATGGAATTGTATATGCCCGCCTCTCGCTAAAAGTTGATAAAATTGACCAATAGTGAGATCCTACTGCGAGTTGCCTATATGTGCTTCTAGCCTGTATGTTTTTACTGACTTAAACTTTCGTATTTGTTTCTCCTAGGCTAATGAACAATCTTTTGCTGAATCACTACGATGATTTGAAAATAAATTAGGTATAACTTACGCTTAAGAAATCGTAATTTCATTTGAAAATTTCATAGTAAGTTATACTTATTTATTTAAGCTGAAATCAGCTACTTTGAGTAAAACGCAATTAACTTCTGAATCACAATTTGTTGAACAAATATTACTTGTTTTGTTTTGCTCATCATCTTCGGAGGGAATGGCTTGCTCTTTTGTGTTCCAATTTATGATAATTTCTTTTATTAGTTTCACATATCTTTTTGCTTTCACATTATGATGTACTCTTTTAAATGTGAGGTTTATATTACTTAGTAATCTGTGATACGACATTTATAAATTAAATATATATTCATCTTTACTGCAGTTCACTCACTTGATGGGTATGGTGTAAACCAATACCATAAATTTCCAAAATATATTATTCAAAAAGACCAGTGTCATCACCGATGTAGATTGAAAATGACATTAGACGACAATTGTAGCAATCACGAACGTTTTTATGTGATTTTAGCTCTTGGTTATACAAAATGAGATGCGCGAAAGAGAGGCTTTGACACTTAATTTGTTTATTGTAGCTGTTATAAATATTTGTCTGGCATATTTTGATGGAAAATTGTGCGTAAAAATGTAGAGATACCCAGGCGGTGGGATTATGACAAGGCACAAAGCCCACGCATGGAAACGAAAGCACGTTCGCGTAGGAATTCGGGAAATTTCCTCAGAAGTGGTTCATTAGGGCTAATGACGTCACACAGCATCGAGGAACGAGATGAACCAAGTTTGATATCTCCCTCCGGTGCCATCGGATTCTTCTCCTCGTGGGGCGAGAGTCGAAGTGGGAGGGTTTTCTGCGAGGGGTGGTTTTCTTTTGGAGCGACTGGTAAGGGGGTCTTTAAAAAACAGGGAGATATGAGGGGAGGGAGGTTGGGGATAGGGTGGGTAGGAGAGTCGTCAGCGGGGCATGGGGCAGAAAAGAGATTCGAA
This sequence comes from Pyrrhosoma nymphula, assembly GCA_963573305.1. NCBI lineage: Eukaryota > Metazoa > Arthropoda > Insecta > Odonata > Coenagrionidae > Pyrrhosoma > Pyrrhosoma nymphula. The sequence continues at coordinate 20,381,030 of OY754337.1, read as the reverse complement.
AAGTTTTATGGCAATCCGCAGCGGGCCTCTCCATGAAGTTGGCTTTTGTCAATCGGCATGAAGGTGAGGCAGTAAAATCACACTGCGAAAGTAAATGGGCGAATCGATTTTGACATTTGGCCTTAAATGATACTCTGGTCGCTCGGCTCGTGGAATCCTCTGCCGTGCTTTGACTCTTATGCCTGCCCGAGTTGTTTGGTCTCACTTCGTAAAATACGAAAAAAGGCCATTTTAAGATAGTTTGAGCGAAATATTTACGTAGTCATTTTGGAGGCCATATTCGAATTTTATATTTTAATCTCAGCGTCTTTCAGAAGTGTGAAGTAAATATTGTAATATTAATGGCACAAACAAAAACAAGTTATACATGACCAAAATTATCAGTAATTAAATAACTATATCTACATAAGTCTCTAACATGACTCATTTGATCACGCCGCACGGCTAAAAAATCCTTCAAAACAGCAGTTTTACGCGATTCTATAAACATTACTACGGTGAGTAATAGGTTAATTTTTTATAAAAAAGTTGAGAACACATGCAAACTACATACCGTTAGTTTTTTCATGAAATCTAGGTGTTATAAATTTCTAATTTTCAGTAATCTCCCACTGGAGCGCACAGCCGTAATCAATTCTATGTAAAACAGCTTGTATTTTCAAGCTAATTGCTCCAATTGCAGTTTGACAAGGGGTTAATATTTTGATATTTTTGTAAATATGAGATTTTTTTATTTAAAATGAGGTCAAATTCTTTAAGTTGTATGTGAAATTACTTTTCGCTCAAACTAGCTTAAGCTCCATATTTTAATATTAACTCATCTATTTTAGGGCATTTCCTTCTCTGAGAGACGGCGTTGACTAAGAATGGAGTAAAGTCTGGGGCACGCAGCTTTAGTAAGGTTGTTAAATCGTATATAAGAGTCCTCCAAATACTGGTTCACCAGTAAGGTGCTAAAAATCTCTACGGGTCATACTCTTTCCCGCGAACTGCGAATTAAAACTGAAGTAATTATTCCTTCTTCCGCCACTGGGGGTAGTCACCTTCCTCGGTTGTAGTACAGTCCCTCCAAAGTCTGTCTCTTATCAGTGTCATCTTTTTGCTTATCTTTTCTCCCTGGCTACTCCTCGTGAGCTGTTGACATTTTTGCACAATCAGAAATGATATTGCGCAAATGAGAAGGTATGTCTCTTCCTTTTGTAGACACAGGCAAATCCGCATGTGTTAAGGGGCATACGGTGGCTAATTCCGAAGTTACTGTGGTAGGTGAGTTAAGACATTTTATTCGTACAACATTAGGAAATTGAATTTCGTTCCCAAGTTTCTGCTTTTGGTTGTTTCTCCACGCGTTGTCTTTTTACGACAACAGTTCTCATCTACGTCTACAAAATACCCTGCAAGCCAATTGAAGGGTGTGTGCCAGGGGGTGAGTAGTCACCAACATGCATTACACCATACCCTAAATTTAGTGTAACTACGACTATTGATGAAATAGCATAAATCGCTAATACTTGTCAGAAGATGAGGCCTCAGAAGCATGCACACCACTATAGATATGTTTCCAATGTAAATGGGACCGTTGGTATTTATGTATTATGCAGCTACATAAATGGACGGAGATTCGAGATTTATGCCTTAAACATGCACGGCGTGCTGTAAGCACTAAGTAGTAGGTAATAATTCAAGTATTTAGGAGTACTAATACTATTAAGAGTTACACTACCTATCGACAAACCTAGCTAAAAGTCTCATCGGCAGCTGTTATGCTCTCTAATTTGTCGCGGGAGAAATAACATTTTAAATCTTTGTGTCCCGCAGTCTAGCTCCCTAATTTTATTCTCATGATCTGATCTAAGGTATGTCGGATTTCGTAAAATATTATTAACGTCATCAGAGAATGAATCAGTGATACTAAAGGTCAGTAACACTTACGAGACAATCATAACGGCCTTTAACGTATCTTGCCGTTCTTCTCTGTTCTCGCTCTAACTCGGTTTTTAAGCCTACCTCAAAGGGATCCCAAATACCAGCTAAGCATGGAACTGTTGTCCTAAAAAGACAATAACGCGGAGGAACGCCCGAAAACAGACACTCGACATGCTAAATTCCGCGGGAACCTTCGAATGGATTGCGTTCTGTGTATTTTACGCTCTACTGGATAACTAAAAAAGGATTTATCGGGAATTATTTCCAGTGAAATTAAAGGTGCCGAGGTGGCAGTAATTGGGAATTTCATCTAGGTTATTACGTGTTACGTACTTTTGTTTACTATGAGTAAATATAGTTCTCGTTCCAGGTTTAAGAGAAATTAAATAGTTGTAAGAGATTTTAGCCGTTTGCAGATGTCCAATAAGAATACCATCATCGTCATAGTATTACAATCCTAGGATTGGTATACTGCAGCCTTTCAGCCTATCCCACGCCAGTTCCTTCACTTCCCTATGGTTCTTCTTCCTCGTATGCCTCTTGACTTGCCCCAAGTACTTGTCTCTTGGTCTTCCTCTGGGGACTTTCCCTTCAATTTTTCCCTCCATTATGCTTCCTACGTAATTGTTGTGTCTCATGGCCAACCCACCGTGTTCTTCTTTGGCGTATGGTGCTCCACAGTGTCCTTTCTTCTCCAATTCTTCTGTATACCTACTTGTTTCTCATCCTATCCGTATATACATAAGAATACTAAGGTACTGACATTGTAAGGAGTGGCCGCGTAACTTTTTCTCTTGGCGAAACTATGTTTTATAAGATAATTATATGTAGTACGTTCCACAGTGTGCAGCATTTCTTCTTCTATCTCCCTTTAGTCAAATTAATCTTCCCTAATGACCATTCTTCGTGATCCCTATACTCTCTAGCCATTTCGCATTGTTACTCCGCGGGTATTCGCGGAATGAGTTGCTCACCGCGGAATTCTCTGCTCGAGTTCAAGGGAATACCCCTTATGAGCACACTTACTACACGCCCAGTTGCTGTTAGGGGCTCTACGGCCTTCGTTACCCCTGCTCCACATATGCTCTCTGGCGTGTGGTTTACGAGGATTATATTCTTGAAATGCTTCAGTGCTTAACCAGGTCAATGGTCAAAATCGATGTTAAAATCACACAGGAGTTTTATTTTCTTCCCTTATTGGTAAATATACCTCTTGAAAATCTCGGCTTAAAAAACCTATTAAAGGTGTATAGCGCAGAAACTGACTGCTTTGATTTGATAACTTTTCAAAATTGATTGACTGATAGAAGTATGTCAGTCCGTCTAATCCAAAGGGCAATAGCAAAACATACTTTGTGGAATATGAACTACGTGGAAAGTCCTTAGCTAATGGCTTAGGGTCTTTATATTTTTATAAGTTTCATGATGAGTATCATATGGAATGTAAACATTCTGTTAATTCTTTCATTGGGACTGAAATCAATTGACCATCAAGGCTAAATGGTCTTATTGAATATTTTCGAGACTATGATTTATAAATCTATAAAAAGAACGGGTTATTTATATCAGGGAGAATTATTGCAACTTCACCTAAGATATGACACAGAAATGAAGCTATATTCTGATTTTATTGGAGATAATCCCATAAAAATGATAAGCTTTTGATATTGCATGTTGTTCTCTAAAATTCACCTCAAGCATGCATATTTTGCCAATTTCCTCCAAAATCATCCTCTGCATTGTTAACGAATAAAAGCATTTGTGATAAAAATATAACCAGAGTTGTCGTCGAGGGACAGGTATTTGAAAAAAAGGTATAATGGATGCAATTATCTTTAGTGTCTGTATAATATGGGTTGAGTAGCTTAGTAGATGCATAGTCTATTATCCACATTACTGCTCTTGGAAATTCGATGTCGATATCGCACAAATGCTAATTTGCATGAAAAGGGAGACCAGTTTCAAGCAACGTTATGGAGAAGGTTTAAATAAAATGTTTGCTTAGGTTAGTGAAGCCGAGGAGGGGATTTTGTGGAAGGGACCGAAGGTATCAGGTATGAACTGGGATGCTTTCCCCGATCTCATGGGACTTATCCACTTCGTTTCCCAAGCAAGGCCCTTTTATTTCCCTCGCCGACCTCACGGCACATAGCGAAAGGAAACAAAGCAAAGGGGAGCGTTATTCCACGGAAAATTCTCACCCGCATATCGGGGTTCTCAAAATATTTCACTTAAAAACTCTTTGTTGCTGGAAACCTTATAAAATGGCAAAGCAGAGAAACAATTCATGCGAGCCTGGGCGCTCGGAGTCTGGGCGTAATGCGCTCTTGTCAGTCGGTGAAAAATTTGCAAAAATATATATGTTTACCTGCTCGCACCTCTGCCTTTTCATCTCTTTTCTTTCCTGTTTGTTTTTCCTTTTCTCTCCTTTCATTTTTTCATGACTGTTATTCTCGCGTTTATTTCCCTGTCAACGTTCACTCACGGGGTATTATGCTGGCGAGAGAGAAGTGTTTTATTTGTAACTCTAGTCCGACTTTTGACCTTTCTTTAGTTAAGCGTGTGTGTATCTTGAATGGCAACGACTTCGATGTCATTATCAATAAAAATATTTTGCAATATATCTCATTTTTCCCTGCTAATGCCCTCTTTGCTGATCTGGCAAATCCTGATGCGAGTATGATTTCCTGTCATTTGGCCCTGAGAAGTGGTAGAAGAAGATTGGTAGTTTCATGCATCATAGTGAGGATGAGTGATGTGTAAAGGCCAGGAGATTGATGTATTTATCTGACTCCCAAGAGAGGATCTAGTTCTTTATCGTTACCCAAGGTGTACCACGTGGAGGTGAACTAGCTTTTTCCTTCACGCTGCCAGGGCGTTCCATGCATTATTGAAATAAACGGCCTGCATTCTCCAAAACACGATAAATTTGGTCAGTATTTAGTAGAATATGCACTAACCATGGTAGGAGTTCCGACTTGTTTCATGAATAGGGAAAAAATCCATCCGCGAAATGTGACTCCGGAGCAGAAAGAAATACTCTCCGCCACATTATAGAAGTAACAAGTTAATAAATATCTCCAATATCCATTGTAAATTGGCACCACTGGTCAAAATACACAACAATTACTGTGTTGGTTTGCGGGAAAAAGGGCTATTCAAAGGAAGTGACAAACCACAATCGGTTATCTTGAGTATTTTGACGAGTGGTGCCAGTTTACTACGGCCAGTGGAATGTTTTTAAAAGGACTTGTTACATTAAGCTCGTTGCGTTACGTAGAGCTCAAGTTCTTAAGATTTTAAATTATAGAATAATGACAAAACAAGGGCATAAAATGAGATTTTCTATGATTTTCTCATGGCAACTAAAACCGTAAAAGTTGAATTGTTAATTTAGATATTTCTATATAATATTTAATGTAACTGTCATGTAAACTTCATGCTGATATGCATATATATTTTGTTAGCTTTTCTAATTAGATAAAAATCTACAAAATGAGAAGTATCAGGCGTCATATGGTGGAAGTTCAGCATAATGAAGCACAGTAATGGCAGTTTTCCACTTGATAAATTAGATTTTATCCAGTGGAAAATCGTCATTTATATGCCTCATTATAAAAAATCTAATTTATTCTGATGCATAAAACCATTAGATAAATAAGTGTTCAACATAAGTTTTTTGAGTAAGAGCAAATCCCAGCGCGGAAGTTGATTGCCCTCTCGCCACCGTTCGTGGGATTGTAATGCGAGGATGAGAATGTGGAGGTGGGGACCGGCCGATTTCCCACGCGTGCTGGTCAGACGGAATGGACACGCGAGTTCACATCCCCGTGTCGCCGGACACGGATCGCCCTGTATCGCGTTATGGGCGATCCCCGGGAGGGAGGGGCGACTCGCGAACCCCCTGACGACGAGGAATGCCGGACCAAATAAATTGTCGGAAGTTCCCATAAACATTTATCAACTGGCTTTTTTTTTCTATAACCACTCTTGAGTGATTCGTGACAAAGTCAAAGGACCGATTATATCTTTGCAGGTTAAAATATAAGCTCAGTTGGGAACATTTTAATTACTCTTAGAACCTCTTAAACGTATATCTGTTATATAAGCACATTTTTATGTTGTTGATAGGCTATTGGAGAATAAATTTCTAAAGTTGTATTTTAAAATGTTGTTTATTTAACCCATAACTAATTTCATTTATTGCATTTAAATGCTAATGAGGGAAAAATTGAATATTATACGAATTTGTTTCATCGAAAAATCCGTGCCGAAGTTTAATTTGAAAGGATTATTCAATTTTGTCATTCATGTTACACCACATTAATTCACTTACGCCTATCAGTTCAGAGAGAGTGTCTACATATTTGGGCTCCTGCGGATGGATGCTAACTCTGATTCAATTCTAGTGACGTACGAGATTTGAAATTTTTGATTGCTTATCCTGGACTGGAGGCTATGAATACACATCACTTGTTCTGGAAAAATTATGTACCTAATCCCAACCATTTAAAAAGTCACAAAATTTATGGTCAATGTCCTAGATATGTGATCACCATTGATGTTTGCACCCTTTAGTTACACGTTTCCAAAAAATAATCCAAGAGTTTCAGCGTTCCCCATCCGCCGTAAAGCTCGATTGGCTCAAGGCTCAAGTAGCACCATGAATTCGGAACCGCTGTTTCAAACGATTCTCGCTCGCCGCTATCCATTCGCTGTAGCCATTGTCAATATTCAGTCGTATATGGATGTGCATCATCTACTGCCCGTTGGCACGCCACAGAGTAAGTATGCGAGCCGGAGACGCACGCTTGGTAATCGTGACTACGGGGCCTTCCAAATTCCCAAGGGCCTGTCTAGCGCTCAGTGTACAGTTGGCTGCCCAGGGCCCACGGGGATTAACCACGACTCTGTCTTCGAGTGAACCACTCGCAGGCCCTGTTCTGGGAGTGAATGTCTCATAACCTGTTGAGGACAAACTGATTGGAAATAAGTGGCCAGTGATAATTAAAGGTGCCGATTAAAGGTTAAGATGCACGGTAATGAACTGCTGAAAATTACCACAGGAAAATGGGTTTTCATGGACAGAAAATCGAATATCCTCTGGAAATGTTTCTACAAATAAATAACGTTTGTGGTGGGCGTGCCTTCGGGAGGATTTATGGGAGTCTAGTTTCTTAGTGCTGGATTTGGAGCTGAAAATCTGAATTTTCGACTCTTACTCGGAAAGATCAATAAATATTATATTCACATTGCGCTCGTCAATGGGCTTGTTTCGTTCCAATTTCTGAGCCCGGCGCCCAAAATTTCGTGTTCAGTACGACTTTTGACAAATCGAATGCTCCGGCGTCAGAACAAAAATACTCCGCTATTCTGCCATATGGGTAATTCTAATTCGTATTCTCACAATATTTTTTACGTGGTGACGGCTACGGTGTTGGAACTCCGTGATTCGGAACCATAAAATGCTCGTGAATAGTGCTTACTAGACTCATATTTCCATTTTTCAGCCCCGGAAACTCAAATTTTGATCAATCGGAATTGGAAGCTTCACCCACTTCATCGGAATCCGAAACTCGGAATCAAACTCATCGTCCTAGAAAACACTCAATCCTGTACACTGTAATTATAATGTTGAAATTATTTAAGTAAAATTTTTCATCTCGGAATTATATTTGTTATAATCGATCACTCAAAGTGTAATCGATAAAGTGGGGAACTTAAAATCCAATTCAGCCGATGCGGAAGCTTGGAATGTTGTTCATTGAAACCTGGAATCTGGAATTCTACCTTTCAGGAACCAGATTTTAAGAATCCGATCCATCGATAAGACTAAGGCGAAAGATAGAGACTAGGGGCGGGGGTGTGCTTCAGTCGTTCGAGATTAATTTCGGTACGTAACTAAGGAATCACTCATACTATTTCTGTACAGTGAGTCATCTGTTCATCATCTGTTCATCATCGTCATCATCTGAGTAATTAACCGGCTAGAGGTTGGTTATGATGAAAATAAGAGGAAATCCAACTGGCTCTTACACGTGCAGTGCCCTATCTACCTGTATTTTTTCATCTCAGTGTAAATCCTACCATTCTTCATCCCGTCCATAAAACATATTCTCTTTCTTTCACTTCCCCGCTTGTCCAACATCCTTCCCGCTATCACGGACTTCAGCAAATCATCGCCCCTCATTACCGCTTCCAGCCACCTACCCTGCCTTACCCAAAACGCATCCATAAGTTGCCTCTCCTCACCTACTAGGTCAAAAACTTCCGAATTTGTTTTCATTCTCGTCCACGGAATCTTCTCCATCCTCCTCTACACCTACTTCTCGAACGCCTTCAGCCTATTTTCGTCTTCCTTTCTCAGAGACCACGTTTCTGCCCCATGCAACGCCACACTCTATATCAAGCTCTTCACCAGCCTTTCTTTTTACATCCTTACTTAACGTCCCCGTTATAAGCTCTCATCTATTTTTGGACGTTTCCTTATACACCGAAATAAATCCATAACGATTGAAGCACACCCCCCCTAGTGCTTCAGGTACGCGTTTGGTTTTTGCTGTGTGAAGTGGCCTCAGTAGTGCAATGGCCGGCTTTCCTAGGTGGTGGCGAGGGAGGTAGTGGCGAGGGGGATGTGGGAGGGGGATGGGGAGGAGAATGGGGCGTAGGCTCTTTCATTCAGACCTCTTGCACTCTTGGGCAAAGTAGATTGCGGCGTGGTCCTCCGTGCGCACGCCCTTCAACTGTTTCATACCGGTGGGCGCAAGGGGGGCCGCGCGGAAGACAATTGCAGGGCGAAATTGCAACCCTTGTCAATTGCTCTCCGGGTTGCGCCACTGGAAATTAATATTTGGATCGCAGTACTCTGGGGCGCTCTTCTCCACGGCAGTCGGGTTTCATTATTCCTTTCTCCACCCCCTCCCCTTCCCTGCCTTTCCTCCCCTTCCTTCCCTTCCTTCCCTCTTTCAGCACATTCTCGCTCTCGTGAGCAGAGGATGAGTCAGTCGTCTCCCCTCAGTAACTTCGACCACTCGCTCAAGTTGCGCGAGTCCCCTGGCGCCGTCGTCGGCTGGAATTCGGCTCACGGCGAGCGCCGTTTTACGGTGGCGCAAGGTCTCTCGGTGCTGGAATTAAGGAACGGAGAATTAAGTGGTGCAGATTCCGAGATTCATGGGTGTCGTCACCGGAGGAAGGAGGGCATGAATACGTAGTGCCCGGTTGTTGGGGGGCGTAAAAAAAGCAATTATACACCCGGAGAGAGAATGGGCACGGTGGGATATTGCTCGCACCTTCAAGATGTATGGTGTAACGCGGTGCGAAATTGCGTTCTTCCGAAAATTCGTCACGACGGAATCGATTGACTTTGCTATGATACAGAGTAAACTCACAGATGACAATATATCTTTATTTATAGTCCGACTGTGCCACAGTGCAGCGAAGCGCATGTCATACCCATGAAATATATTCTAGGGAAACTGATATATTTTACTATGGGTATTCATCGTTTCCACCAAATTAGGCCTGATTCCATAATTTTTAATTAAGCCCTAGATTGAAAATGAAATCAGATCACTCACGTCATGTTGTAAAGTCAGAACATGATACTTATTAGCATAAGTATTTTATGTCTGATCATGATTTATGGCACCTACTGCCATTCTCAAGGTACAGAAGCCATGGTGGGAATTTTATAGTGACGTGAAACAACGCGAAGTCGTTTTTCTCCTAGAGTATAAAGGTTTTCCTAAAAGAAATGTCTTGAACCCGGTTGTCAGGTTGACCCGGAAAATACCATATTACTACCGTACGTAGAATATACATAAACGATAAAATTAAGGAGGAAACAGTCCGAAGGGGTAGGTAGAATAAAGTTTTTCCTAATGCTATTAATTACCTCAGAAAAATCAGAGGGAGATAATAATATACTGTAGCACAATTCACTTGATCTCCTTTCCGTCTTCAAATTCCCAAAAGTTCTTATTCCCACCGTTACGCGGTTTCCCAACATCATCCCACTAACACCTTTGCCACGAAATAGTCATAGTACCTATCAAGTGGACGTGCATTAATCAAGAAGACAAAGAAATTTTGGTACTGCAGGGTTAATCATTTCCCAATTTAAATGACGGAAATGATTAATACTTGGAACATTGTACACTCTAGACTTGATTCAGTGAGTTCATTGAGCTCCATTTTCACGTCTTTAGGCTAAGGAAATTGTTTCTTCCCCCTCTAAGCTGTGTGGTTCCCGGATAATGTTTTACTTCGCCAACATTCGAAAAATATCCAAGTTCGTAAAATACTCGCCTGTGTCTGCATTTACTCCATTCCCCGTGCTAAACAATCGGGAGAATCTATCCTCTGCAACCTGCCGGTTTCCTCTGTCCTTAGTGCCTCCGCCACCCCGTGTGAACTAGAGTAAGAGAAAACAAAAGTGTGCAGCCGCTTGATACTCAATTGGGGACAACAACACTTTCCAGTTAACCGACTTCTCTCTCGCGATGCAAATTAAGTTTTGCTCCTTAAGCGGGTAAACATCCGTAATTGTCGTGGGAGAGTCGCCTCCACATTCCAATGACTCTAAATCCCGCGAGACAATAATTCTGAAATTATCGTTCTTGCCTGGCGCCCTAGCAAGCTCCCGCGTTTCACGAGAGAGGCAATATGGACCGCGTTAATTTCTTCCTCGTGGTTTCTTGCACTCCCTTGTGATTCCACCAGCTGAATGCGGCCCCTATGCCCTCTCCCACCCACCCCTAAAAGGGGGGGGCGACAGATTTGCCCCTTTTCATCATCCGCCCGTCTCTTTCCTCGCCCACCACTAGTCGCTCCCACCTCGCGTCCCAACCGGTGCGCAAAAAAAGGCTTTTGCGCTCAGAGCTGGAACTATACGTGTGTGGGCGGATCCTTTTCCTGGGAAGGGCAAATATGAATCACTCAGTGCCCCTCTATGCTCCTTGCTTCTCGTTGGCAGATCGGATGAGCAGAAGCAAGACGGCAAATTTGGGAGAGGCCGCGAAAGATATCTTATGGAAGGCATGCTCCTGGGATTAATTTTCTGCGAATTGTGAACGGGTGAAACTCTAGAGAGAGGTGCTGCGTAGGCAAAACAAAAACCACATGAAATGAGAACTTCCATATTACCCATTTAACACTGCCTATGTAGGTATGCACTTTAACTGAAATAGATTTATCACCGATCAAGGTAAGTTTGAATGAGTATTAAACTCTTTGCAAACGTTCCATGACACACCCTAAACAGTCGTTCTTCCACGTTCTTCTTCAGCTCCGTATACGTACAATCTTGAGTTTATCTGTGAAAAAAGTTGTATTTCTCCTTTCTATAGCTACCCTCTTTATTACACTTCACGTGATGGCAATATCCACCCTCGTGTCATTTTCTATTTTATACATTTTCCTATGACTTTCATCAAACCTATGACTTCATCGCATCTTACGTCGGATTCTGCTTCCTTTTCTATCATGCTTTCCATCCCTACCATAAAGTCCTCGGGGTAAAGTCCTCGCCTGCTAATCCTAACGTCGCGGGTTCGAGTCCCGCCTGGGTGGGTTTTCTTCCACTCAGGGTATGGATTTTAATGTGTGAGGGTTATATGTAAGAGAGGGTGGCATAGCCTTAATTTCGCCCTAAATAAAGCCGCCATTATTATACTTATTATTATCATTACCCTAACAAAAAAATGCCTACAATGTAGCGTGTAGCTACTCTCTGTCTATTTAAGTTAAGCGAATAAAATCATTCTAGTCTGGGTCCTAAATGCTCGTGACGTATTGGAAATTTGTCCTAGCCAGAGTAATTTGCGATCTCCCTTCCACTCCTCCATCGGAGAATCTTCCTTGTGTTAGCTTGATAAATCATAGTTTGATGTAGTTTGAAGTATGATTGTAGTGATGCATACATTACGACTTCGAGTATTGTAACCAAATTCTCCCTCACCATGTTTATGGGTGGCTGGATGAAGTGGACTAACGATATCGCTTAACAGTTGGTGTACCCTACCTATAGACTCCTGTAATCCCCCCGATTACATCGACACTTGCTCGGCCATAACGTGGGCTAGTAGAAAGTAATCCCAGCGATGCTGCTTAGACCGCAATGCCATCCATGAATGGCAGCTGACAATCATTTGTAGAGTGTCATTTTCTGCGTGACACATGGTGTAGTCTCTCTTTAGAAATAGACGTTATTGAGTATCTCAATACCACTCATTGGTACCGCATTTATGTATATAAAATTGTCAGTCAATGAAAGCGAGAATAAAATGCTAGATGGAAGGATATATGGAAAAATACATTATTATTTTTTCGATGGATTCTATAGTTTGAACGAGGATAATTTCAATGGAAAGTGATATAACACCCTTTATAAGTTATTCATGTGTAAACATTATCAACCTTCTCTAGTTCTCCTTTATTCCCTTAATAAACATGAAGCATAAAGACCTCTGTGCATTTAAAGAATGTTCACTGTCTTCTCTCTCATTGGAAATGTCTGGCAAACCTTGTCAGGGTGTTTATAAAATATATCTAACGGCTATTTGTGAGTTTCAGCGTGTGAACAACACATCATTGAACGGAATTCGAAGCAAACTAAAATACTATTGCAAAGGTGTGTCAGTTTCATTTCTCTCTCTTAAAGTTCATACTTGCTAAAGCTTTAGTTTGCATTCTTGGAAACTGCCACATTCATATTTTTGTGTAAAAATATATTTCCCTGTGAATCATCAACAGCATTTCTATAAGAAGAAAGAAGACATGATCTGTGAACATGCTTAGGTACTACATATTCTTCTCTCTTTCATTTTTATTCGCGAAGGGGTTTATATCCAGCTATGATCATTTATTGCTTTTCTTCTAGAACCGCAACTATTTATTTTCTTTAAATTTTCCATTTTACTGTTTATTTTCTTCCTTCCCGATTGTGTTTCAGCATACTGATGTCATTCTGATTTTGTCCTCTTCCAAAAACAGGCAAAAGGAATATACCTCCAGTATTTCCGTATGAAATTTAATCTCGCGCCGCCCAGCCTTTAAAGATTCCAAGCGCGGGTGCCTTTGGTCCCTTTCCTGCCGCGGCGCTCGAAAAATACTCGCAAATCCGTTCTCTGCGGGGCTCTGTTAATTATTCCGGCTGATAATATTCTTCCCGAAACTATATTCCTGCGTTCTTGGAATATTTTTGTAACATGAAATTACACCTCCGGGCCACATATTATGACGTAATTGTTTATAATGAACGAGGAAAAGAGGGGATATTTTTACAAGGAAACCAAATCTACGCATTCATTAGGAAGAACTTTTGGCATTAATGATGCATATTGGCAATTTTTAAAATAAACCTTAAACGGGAATCACCTCAAATAGTAAAAGAAATACCATTTGTAAATACCTAGTACTACATAGACGCATTTTTCGGCATTGGTAGGAAATAATTACGTTTATTGGTTGTAATGGTGCGTCGACAGCTAAGGTCATTTTGTAGGAATTAAATACGTGGGAATTATAAGTGAAAGCGTAACATATTACATTTAATCCTTCATTAGCTTCATTGCCTATTTCCTTAAGTTGTAATAAATATTTATGTGAATATTTATGCATGATACATATCTTATGAACGTATTATACATATGAGCTTTGCTTTAGTTAATATTCGAATGCTTAATGCATGGCTGACGCGGCCAATTACATTATATTTGGCAACAGGATAATTTCGTAGCACGGCTGAATAGGTTGGCTTAGAGTAGGGTTGGGCCTCCCTTAGCACACTTTCTAAATGTGGGACGCCGATGACTTACAATTGTTTTGCGCTAATTTTTATTGGAAATCCTTTTATTACAGTATTAATGCTCACTATTTATAAATATTTGTGCCGAAGTGAGCATCAACGTAAAAAGTTGTTGACTATATCTACGTGGTTGCTTTGCAAATTTAGCATGGTGCTCATTAACTTGTGTTTATTTTTTCTATTTACAATTTACCTGTATCGAAATTAAAAAATCTGGGATTTTCCAAGTATATGAGATTTTATACAAAAAAAATTACACCACAACCAACTGAATCGATTAAGCCATTTTCTCAATTATTAGCATCGCATTAGTTATTATTAGTATAGATATTTTCGTATTCATATTGTGATGGAAAGCCACCTCCGACCATGTACGTACCGGTAATAATTTTAAATGTCGCGGGATATCACCGGCCGAAAGGCTCGACCACGGGTCGAACCCGTAGTGAATTGTCACGATCGTAGAAAGTTAGTATTTAACGCCACCGCCAAATGGAGGGCTATTTAAGGGGAAACCCCGAGCAATTACTGCCACGAGGCAAAAACATTTGTTTAATTGCGCCAGACGCCCCGTGGGCGCATCCTATATTGGACTTAATTTTTCTGACGCAGAGCTTCATTCCTGTATCAGTCAGCTCCACCTTGAGCACCTGTGAGAGCACCTCTTATTATCCGACCATTATTCTTTTGATGCCGGCCGGTTATCCTATTTGTATGTGTGTTTGGTTGGGTTTAGGCCCAATTGGCCGCGAGAAAGTCATTTTGTTCTGTCCGATAATAAAGGACCATTTTCACTGTTTTTCTGACGAGTTAATTACTTGCGAGGTGGTTTTCCATCTCCGGCTGATTGATTCACTGAGGCCGTGTTCGTTCGTCCGCAACGAATAAAGCCCCATGCACCCAATTTTGAGGGAGGTCTCAAACTCCGCTAGCTGGGCAAGTTCAGCGAGAAAAGAGGGGATAGTCTCACTTCACGGACGCAAAGTGGGACGGTCTCAATATATATCATTTAAAGGGATATTAAATCATCCAAATATTATCTGATATAACATTTTACTGTGTATTAGTCATTCAAATGTATTACTGGGAAAAAATGACTGCGTAATCGAAAAAAATAGCCGTTATAGTTTGCTTTTTGCGCTGATGCTAATGCTGTCATATTTAAATTGTGTGAACATGCATGGACGTTTCAGTTATACTTACTAGTTAGTAAAAATATTCAAAAATAACCTTTTCGTAAAATATTGCCATAGGTTATTCAGTCAGTCAGTTTTACATGATTCACATAACCAATTACAAATTAAATATCATGATATTAAATAATATGCTCGTTAAAATTAGGTAGGCTGGCGCGTGGAAATATTTTTTGTCAGAGATTTGGCCGATTTTCTGTGCTAGCTCTTAAAAAAGTTGCCCAACTCTGGCCTAGAGTTACATGCACCACCGTTGTACGCTCTCTTGACCTTGCTCTGTGCTACGTATTTCGATCAAATTCCTTTTGTTGCATGTAGAATACTTCCTACACTCATGTCAGCTGCATTTTGTTGATTTGAACGAACCCCCCTATCTTCTGACTATTAATCGCAGAAATTGGACCACGATTAGGCTTTAGAAATCTGTGTGTCAAGTACTTAAGGGTGCCTGCGTTGTAAAAAATAACTTAATTAAATCCAGCTACATAAAGAGTGGTGACTTTAAGCTGGCTCTAATAGCAGGCTTGACACTGTAATATTTCATTTCTGGTTTCTCCAAGGTTTGTGTTTTTTTCTGCTGTGTGCTTCCCTACTTTGCGCTGTTATTTTTTAATTCAAGCACGGCCAACTCCGCACTAATGGCTGAGAAATGTGAAGACGGCAATGTACTTCCCTGGACCGCGCCAACCAACTCATTAGTCATCTTGGTGTCCAACCCTTTTCTTCTGTGTTCCTTCACCTCCCATTCCTCCCCCCTAAGTGCTCACTACTCTCCAATGGACACCGTGCAATCCTTTCCCCTCTCCCTCCGCCCCTGCTTCCATTACCTGCCCCTCCCCCCACCTGCCCCCCTGCCCCCTCCTCCAGTCTCCGCTCTTCTTTTCTCCCGGCATACATCTTCTCCAGTCCCTACATATAACACAAAGTTACCACCACACGGACACAAAACGCACATACCTACACGTATCTGGCGCCTCTATTGTTTGCTTGTTCTTCTTTACTCCCGTGGAATAAAGAAGGGAGAAAAAAATGCCCTCGGGGAGATTGTTCGAGTTTCAACTCTCAAACTGCGGTACTGGGTGTTCCTCCCAATTAAAAAAACGTACATTCTGCACTCCTCCGAGCGGTCGACATTGTGCGCTGCTCCACGAACCCAGCCTATTTTTCCTTTAATCAAATACCACTCCCCCCTCATTTGCCCCTCTCTCTCCTCTCCTATTTCCTCCTACCAACTATCCCTGCTTCCACTGCCACTAGAGTTCTCCCGAAACTGGTCCATTGTGTGCTCCCCCTTCCTCTTTCACCTACTGAATTAAGTCATTGTCCCACGGTGGCTCCCGTGTTTCCTCGGAAAAAACCGGAAAGAAGTAAAGAAATAATGAAACAGAAATCAACGGGATACGATACCGCTATTGTGCCCTCGAAACTGCCGTTAATTGAGAAGTTAATGATTATATAAATGTAAGAGTTTTTGATGCTTCGGAATTCTGAAAGTTTTTATTTTTGTCTCAAAAAACATTTATATTCCCTTTAAGAAGATGAATTGTTTTCTCCAACATAATTTTGTCTTGTGTATCACGGAAAGAAAGAGAACTTTTCAAGACCAAAAATTTTGGAGTTGGTGGGTATTCACAGCTTCCGCTTCTATTATATGTCTATAATTTCCTGGAGATTTGAAAGAAAATATATGAAGGAACATGTTCAGTTAAAGGCAGGGGTTTTCTTTGAATGAGATAAGCGGAAGGCCTCATTGTTTAGCTTTTATCCGTTTTATTTGTATTGGATTATTAAGTCCTTATCCTCGTTTATTTTTAGAGTGGATGAGAAATGTTTGATGAAAGAAGCCAAATAAAATTTTGTTGGACTTCAATAACATTATGTATTAATCATGAAAATGGAAATTTTAATGTAAATGCTAGTTCTAAATATATAATGATAATTAATCTAAAAATGATTCGTATTTAGATTTTTCCTCTGCTTCTTAATTTTCCGGTAGGAGCGCTATCCGAATTTTGTGGAGGTATTTTTTTATTTACGTTGCATAGAGAGCGGGTCATGCGTAGTGGGCCATCAACATGGATAGGCGTTGGTAACTGTCACGAATATTACTTTGGTTTCTTGATTTTTAAGACTAGAACATCAAAAAACAATGATTGTCAAATACTCTATGCGGCCCGGATAAAAGATCAAAAAGTTAATAGCATGTTTTTTCTGAACTTTGTAATTGTTAGGTGCATTTTTAGCCACAAGCATAATTTTTCGATTTGTCTAACGGCTGCGAAAGAAAAAACTTTTATTAGTCGTTAAAATGAAGATATGAAAGATTGCTGGATTTTATATTTTGAAGGAATAGGCATTCATTGATTATTTTACTAAAGTTTCATTTTGGTATTTTATGTTTACAGCAGTTACATCGAGAAAGAAATATGTATTAACTGTATAATAGCATTTCTTAAGTCCTCTTTGGTTACCTCATTACATGCCAAGTTGAACGTTTTAGTACTTATTCTTTCCCATTCCCTTTGAGAATTGCTGCAATATAAAATCTAACAAACATCAATACGAGAGGGTTAGAGAGATTCACTGAAATCTCGAAAAAATTGGAGGAGAAGAACACGAAAGGTTTATCAGATTTCGACAAATGTGATAATTTTAGCCTTTTTCCCACTGATATCGTCTGCCATATCTGTGTGTCACTTGCTGACGCTAATAGCAAAATCAATTTTCGATTAAATGGAATGCCGGTATAAATGTTTAACATCGTATGGGTTTTGTATGTTATCAAGGAAATTAAAGCTTTCATCTTTTCCATTCATCCCTACGTAATTAAATGTGTCTAAAATTCATTGAACGACGGATGATGATTTAATAACCAATCAAAAAGTAATTGAAGTAAAAATAGCCGATGAGTGAAATTCGTCAAATAATAAAGCGGAGTAAATCACTCATTTTCTGGTAAATGATTTGATTATGTCCTGGCAGAGCGTCGAAATTTAGCCGATGGTTTGAAATGAAGTGATATCGGTAGAATGAAGAGCACCAAACAGTTCTTTCACCTGAGCATTCGTAGGGGTAATTTCTTGATTGTGCGTGGTCATCGTCTTGAATGTCAATCAATACTTATCCAATTGGGTCTTAAATGAAGGCCAGGATGAAAAAGTAAATATTTATCACGAATCCATCTCATGCTTTGAAGCGTTCTATTGAGCGATTTAGAGAAATGGACTGAAACTGGTATTTGTGAATTAAAGGGATCATCGATGGAAACTCATCGAAGAATATCTTTTTTAACGCTACATATTTTACAATTGTCTATCTGCTGTTAAATTATTGAATGCAATACGATTCAGAACTATATTTGGTCTTCGTATCTTACATTTCTTCCCATAATCAGTTTCCATCAATCCTAGCATTGTTTTGCGGGAGCTATTCCCTTCATTCTCATCTCACATTAATTATATCACTATACTACTTCATAATCCTTCATTTAAACGTCTCTCATGATGTGATTCTTGTGTTTAATTCTTGGTTTTCCTTGAGAACTCTTCCCAACGATTTTCGTACTATTGATATTTTGAAAATAATTTTAAATTGTACGCATACTATTTATTTCTTGTGTTTAAATTGATTCATTGGAATTAACACAAGCCGAGTAGTGAACTCTAAAGCATCCTTCAGTGCCTAAGTCAGATGCTCAGTCATAGCATAGTTTAAAAACAGTTTCGCATTTCTTGGCTCTCTTCCCGTCTACATAAAAACTAATATTCAAGCCAAATCCAGGGAGACTGAGTGTGGGTAAATCCGGAGAGGACGTTTGCGATTCTTTGTGACTTCATGGCAGTCCTTGATGGCAGCACATGTGCACGGTTATGGATTTCAGACACGTTGTAGTACTTTTAAAGTGTCTAGGAATGGGCTTGCAGTTGGGAAAGAGCGATGAAATTCAATTTTGGTGCCGTCGGGTAAATGCAGTGTCCCTGGCAGGTGTTTATACGTCGACCGATACCTCATACTTTGTGACAATTGTTCACTTCACCGCCTACGAGGTGTCACCTCTTGCCCCGACTGCCATCCATAGCGAAAAGTCATGAACAAGTGACTTGGGTCTGTTTGGGTCACTCTTTATGTTGCCTGGAATACAATTTTCGTAGACCCTCTTTGTCCCGTGCAAGCAGTTGTGTGATAGTTGAGTTTCCTTTTGCCTTTTTCCCGTCCTCTCTAACGCTTTCTTCATCTGCTGCCCAATTTGTACCCCCGGCACGCTTTGTCACCTCCCTCCTTCATTCCATACTCAGTGCAGTTCAATCTTTCCAGTGCTTCTTGAATTGTATCGACCAATTTTACGAGTGTCAAGAGCACGGATGAGAATTGAAGAGTTTCTTCTATGGTAAGATATTTTCCATTTCATGGAAATGGAATTGCCATAGCTATACGATCGCTCCACGAGTCGACACATTCACATACGATGACAATTCTGCTACTTCGCTGCCATTTCGCATCGCAACCTAATCAGCCATCTTTTCGATTTCCGTCGATGCTTGGGAAGCAACTACCCACATTAACAGTTGCAATTTGAAATTCACTGATCCTTCGTAATATGTATTTAAAATATATTTAAAATATCTAAAAATTCAAAGAAAACAAATTTAGGAAAATATATAATGTTCCCTGAAGTAAAGATTTTTATATATTTCTGAAACGTTTTTAAATATTTGTGAAGTAAAGTAGGTATATAGCCGAGAAGTTAACTTTTATATATACATATATATATACACACGTGAAGTATAACGTTTTTCTCTCGTTTTCACCTTCACTACGCAAAATGATAAACTATCTCCGAATGCATTAAATGCCAAATTATTGTGAGATATAACTCATGTATTTAAAATTTTCCGTTAAACATTCTCTTAAAAGGAATATAAATATTAGCTCATGTGTATATAAACCCAGGTTTGAAAATTCCATTTTGAGCTGGCACTCTAGTGCACTGAGAATTATTCGAAGATTGGATATCCCGTGAGTAATCTCAGTGCCGCCAACGCATGTGTACAGCAATTTCAATGGAATAGAAATAAATATGAAACTGTGTTTTTTCAAAGCCTATGTGGAGAAATATTTCAGCTAAGTTTCTGATCTCTATACAAACGCGTTTGTGTGAATAACCATGTTATTTTATTTTTTTTAAGTACCCTTAGAATAAAACCAATGAATATGCAATGCTTTCATAAATCTAAATGTTCATTCTGTTAGAAAAATGTTTTAATATTACCGATCGATTTTGCCCTTCTCCGCTGATTTAATTATTCGTAAATTCATAATATCTTAAAATGCCTTTAATTATTTCCGTCATGACCAGCTTAAGAGAATTAATTTGTCTCCATAACTCCATAATACCCCAATTGAATAATCAAAGGGAGAAGATGGGACCATTGAAACTGATATGCAACTAATTATTGATTCTCTTTTTAAAGCTATAGATTTATAATTGGCATAAAGCCGATATCTTATTAACATTCGTTTCGCATGAGGGGAGTACTAATGAGCATTTCATGGAAAATCAGGACTAGAATATCACTTTACAACTTTCATGATGGATTTAGTATCTTGTACTAATTGTGGCTGCCTATTATTTTCGCTGTAGTTCCGGGTAGCCCAATGTAGCTGCGAAAGCAAAAAAGAAAACAGCAATTCTAATGCTGGCTTTGGTAGCCAACCTGGTAACGCACTAGCCTGGCAACACCTAAGAGGGACATAAGAGCGGTGGTTAAGTGCCTCCTCTGAATTAGTTGTTTTATCTAAATTAGAATCACGGTTAGTCTTAGCAGTTAGGAAATTGAAGATCCATGTTGACTACTAATTATGGGTGCGTGTACTTATTCTAAGCGAAAAGAGCAAATGGCAAAAAAAGGATATTGCATTTAGGATAAGAAGAAAAGATTTGAGTTAAACCGAAATATGGAGAGAAATCATGTGAGTATGAGGAAAAGGAAAATAATACTTAAATCATTGATGTTGAATGGTGAACGGTGTACCAATTATTTCCTATTTTTTTAAATACACTTTGCCCCCAAATAATGCAAATAGCAAGACCTTTTTTAGAAATTTTCGAAATTCATAGTAAAAATATTATTCGCCTAAGCTGGGATTCCAGTTGGTGACGCCCAATTACATTGAAATGTTTGGTATTTACATATTTCCGACTCCTCCCTTCTAAATTCTTTGTAACAGGCACGCTTTTTTGAGATTTTATCTTACGTAATAGTCCTTTTTTAGATCTTGTGTCAGGTGAATAAGCAGTGGCGCAATTTCTAGAGAACAATTGTCTGCGAGTTGTTATAGGAATCGGCTCTAATTTTAAATGCTTTTCTTCGACTCGCGGTTAAAAAATGGTTAAAATTTCATTTATTACTAAATAATAATATTTAAATGAAATACCCTACATATATAGTGATTAGAGGTGGATTCGTGATAAACCGTATACCACAGCGAAAAGCATGGGGCGCGACCTCATTTATATTTCGCATCTTGAGTTCATTAAAAGAATTTGTAGAAATTGTATATTGAAGTTCTCTATTCAATTGAATACCAAAATCTTCATATTTAATGAATTTATGTTGACATCGAATATGAAAGAGCGCTCCATGCTCTTCGATGTGGTGTTGCATAAATAGACAACTTTAAACATGTTATAATGTTGAAAACATAATTTGTTTCTTTTTATGTTCATAGGTAATCCATTGTGTGGCTAATTTCGTGAATTGAATTGAATAATTTTCAGTACTAGGCTAAACTTTCATTCACATGAGAAAATTTTTTTTAGTACGATGTAAACACATTTATTTTTTTTAAATATTTTAGTAAAGTTTTAGTTTTTTTAGAAAAAACATCCTTTTTTATTTTTTATTAATTTAGAACTCTAATGTAGCTAATAATCAGAAATAATTATAGAGATTTAGCCGTACCTGTGGGTTTTGTTATCAAACTAATTTTAATACTACTACCGCATAGTCCTCCACTTCATACATATTCCTCTCAACTGAGGTTTTAACAAGCTAAACTCTCTCCTAAGTGATTAAACAGTCTTCCTAAAGAATTACTGTCGTAGCAGCTGAATATATTTCGTTATTAACAAAAACACTAATTCGAAGATGCTGCAATATCCTCCCAAGGAACGTGGAACACTTTCCTCGTGGTGTAGGATTCACTATTGTAACCGAGTGCGAAACATTTAGTGCAATTAATGGCCGCAGCGATTGCCTCAGCGAAGCTTTTACCGTGAGACATGGCCTTAATACTCCTCACTTCAATTTTTCGGAGTTGTTTCGGTGGGTGTCTTTCGTCTTCAACGGGTGTAAGGGGTGTCACAGTGCCGGAGAGGCGAGGGTATATGTCGCGGCAGGGCTCCACCGCCCCTGCCGCACTTTCTGCGCCCCCGGGGGCGACCTGTAATCTCGGCAGCGGGCCGAACGAAACAAAAACTTGTCTTTCCAATGAGAGAGACTGAGCCTTAATAGTCTGCGCGGACGGCCTATCCTGCCGCCGCCAACGGCCTCTGGTGATGTTTCCAATCCCGACCGCGCACGACTCTCGTGTCCTACCCGACTCCAATCTACGGACCTCGTCCACGTGGGACACTGTTTTCTCCTCGTGCATGTGTGGACTTATGTATGCGTCAACCTGTGTTTGACGTGGGTTTTAATGAGAGCGCTTTTGTTTCCCTCTTCATCCGAGGATGTGCTGTGTCATCGCCCTTTATTACAAGTAAACAATCGTTCTAGAAGGTGGAAAATCTTCATGAATGGCGACCGGGTGGTGGCACCGAGGTGTCTCCTAGTCGCTTTAATTTTCTCAGAGAAACAGACTATTTGACCATGGTGATTGATTGGCATTAAAGACTTCACATCAGCTTCTCTAAGAGATTCCATCAGTCATGAAGAATAGATAGTTCACTCATCCCAGCTTTTACCTTAATTGTGGTCAGCGTCGCGCGTATGGAATAATTGAAGCTTCAACAATGGACTAATTGTCCCTAAATTTCCCGTCGAAAGATGAACTGACCAATGACTGAGTATTCACATCCAGTAGTTATCCCCTTTAGCAACCGGTTGTACGACATTTTCAGACTAAAAGGTCCAGTATTTTCTTTCTAGTCTCAGCCAGCCCAGTGAAACAAGACTCGTGTTCTTACTTTTTTCTAATTTAGTTCCTATTTACCAATTCTGTTGCTCTAACCTACTTCCGCCATCTTGGTGTTTTTGATAAAAACTTGATCCTGCTGATTCATTATTGTCTACTTGATACCGCTCAAGAAAAATCGCAACCTTTCCTTGGATTTTAAATATGTTATTCCATAAATATTTTTCAATAACGATATATTTTGCTGCTCTCCTAATTTCATGAACATAAGAACGTAAAGAGGTAACATTTAATTTTTATTTTGCTTAAGTTACTGGGCCAAATTAATCATTCCTGAATGTTTATACCAATATTCTATACTTAGAATTCCCGAAAGGAATTTTTCATCATAGAGTTTCCCAGTAACATTCAAATGGACCATGTGAACAAACCATATCTTCCAAAATTGAATAGGATATGTTTCTGCAAAGGTATCTCCAGAGAAACCGAAGTGGTTTTAAACTATATAGGCTGATCCCACGCAGACGGTAGAAATAAATGGAGTCAGATTGCAAAGGAGTCCAAGGCCCCACAAGTGTTGTAGCTTCATGAAGAACTCATTACGCCGTTAGCATGAAATAAATATAAAAATATGTGGTAAGACTTGACAGTGAACACCGCTAAGAAATTAGAAGAGGTTTTTATTGAGTCAATAGAGTACTCGGAATACTGTTCCCTCATCGCGAAATTGCTGTCTTAATTCAAATCCAAACGTTAGATCGGCATTAATAGGAGGGATCACACGTCTTCCGATTAAGTTATATTTATAATCTTTGAGAGGTAAGCGAGTCACTTACTTAGTTTTACCCTCTAGAACCGAAACGTTTAGCTCTAAGAGCCGTTTGAAATTTCGCCGCCGTTTGAAATTTGAAACTTTAATTCCACGCCGAACACATATTTCTCATCCGACGCCTTGATGATGAAATGAAATGTATAAGAAACCGCTGTTCCTTGTCCTGGGAACGCATTAGTGGCGTCTGTTACAATAGGTTAATGTGGGTAATGTAGGCGAGTGTGTTAAAATGAGTGAGTGAAAAACGTACGTAAAATCTTGTGTGCCAAGATTTAAATCTACGTTATATTAAAGACAAGAAACGTTTCAGTTTCACTCAAGTCATAGTTTGGAACTCCAGCCTCATCCTTTTGTGCTAACATTGGACATTATAATTGCAATACCTTTGGCATTAATTGCCTGTAAGGAATAATATTTTGCGGAGCGTCTCCTATCATCATAGTCTTCTTCTTTCCGAAAAATTCTAAAGGCCGTTTTACACGATGAAAGACTTTGTACAAACGAATGTACATGTGATTGTACGTTTGTCTCGACGAAATTGGAACAGGTTCTATTTCCCGTGCAGGCATTGAGACATTCGCACATGCGTTCATACAATTTGCCGCTTTACACGATACATTTTGCCTCATGCTAGAGTTCACGGAAGAGTTTGTACAAACAAATGTACTGTGTAAAACGGCCTTAAGAATCGAAAATTTTTAACACACGACCGCAGTTGACTTTGCGTGCAATCGCATGATATTTTTAAATACGTTTATTGATATGAGAAAAATTCTAATCTGATCCGATTGATAGATCGAAATAATCTTCAATTAGAGGCGCTGGTGTTACAAGAACACAATTACCACAACTATTTTCATTGGACGCGTGTGTTTACTTTTATTCCGTGGAAATAAACCTTGGCTTAATGGGAATGTTTATTTTACTTCTTAAATTTCGAAATACTATGTTAACAACATGAAAACATGAGGATAAACATATCTTTAGCATGTTAAATATTAAAGATTTTTCCTTCCAATTGGTGTATCAGATTGACGGTAAAAAATCTAAGTTCGAAAAAGAAGAATCGAATATAAATATACGAGTATATCATTCATCCAATTCTGACATGTCTATGACAAGATATAAAGGGCCGTAGATATTTGCGTTTAACTGCCTCAGGCTCATTTAGTGTATGTATTCGAGATATTTAATGAGTAAAACATCAAAATCATCACTTTCACAATGGGTGAATCATTTATTTATCTTATCTTATTAAGCATCTTTTTCCTTCAGCTAGGTTAAGTCCTGATCATTTGAAGCACCTTTTTTCCGCATTGTATTCGCCTTTCGTTGAAAATCTGATTTCTTTTATTTTTTACCCTTTCAATAATTATGTGTTGCATTGGCTGAAGTATAGTTTTCGAAAGTCTAAATGCATATTTTATGACTTTTAAATTGAGTCAAAGCCATGCACTTCATTATTTTAAAAGTGTATTCAAGCTTTTTCACCTCGCAATGGGATTCCTTTTTTGTTGTGAAGAATGGCATCAGCAGTTTACATGTTGATTCGAAATGGAATATATCTATATATCTTTTTTAAACAAGGAGTTTACTTAGAATTTGTTACTTAGGAGTTTACTTAGAGTTGGTTGATATTTTTGAAATGTAAAAAAGACGCTAGGTTTGGTTTTTTCGAAGTTTGAACAGGAAAAAAAATAATTTTATATGAATAGTGAATTTGGTGCACGTTTCAAGTTGACGCGACTTTTTTTATATTCTTTGTGTTTTGTTTACCGTCACATTAATCCATAAACCACCTGTATTCTAGCAATTTCTATAAAATTTCCACTGTTGGAATTATTTCCATCGTAAGTTAAATACGAGCAATAATAAATGTTGATCCACATACTCGACCTAACAGTAAAACGTAATTATATAATGCGTGAATATTTTTGATTGAGTATAAATTAGTTCCAATACATTTAAATTCATAAAAATAAGATCACATTTTCCGAATCTCTTCATCTTGACAAATTTATTGCCAAAATGAAAGTTCGAGCATTATGATATAACTTGATCCCATTATTATTTTTTAAATCTTAATCCTTCGTAAAAGTTTCAAATTGCTAACATAATAACTGGCTTATATATGTTTTTATTTTTTTGCTTTAATTTATTATACCTATTTTGAATTATCTGATGGCTTCCTTGTGTTTGTTCGGCGTCGGTGAATGAGCACCTATAGGATAAAGTCTCGAAGAGCAAGCTCTTGGGGAAAACTTTTTTAAATCTCATATTTAAGTTTGATGGTTACCGTGATTAAAAATTCCATCAACTCAGGTAATCAATATGAAATTATTTCCTCCGACAAAATATCTGGCCCCCGAGGATCCAATTTCCGGTCTCACAAGGGAATTAACGAACCGAGAGGAGTCGATAGTCAAAAGGGGTAAGGCATTGGGTGAATGATGTGCGAGTGAAAGCGGAAGAGGAGGGAGGGGAAAGTGCAGGGGTGCTGGCCTTCCTTCTCCCCCCCCCCTCACCTCCTCCTCCACTTTCTCCATTCGCCAACCGGTACCCCCCGCCCCCACAGTCCTCTGAACGCAACACGCCTCCGTCCACTTCAATATCGCGCCTCAATCACGCGTCCGAACGAGCGGGAGGCTGCGAAAGAGTGGAGGATTTAAACGGGCCGGGGGGAGTGGGAATGCAAGGGGGAGACTCCCAAGAGTTCCACAATGCTATTATCATCCGTCTCGCCTGCCTCTTATCGGAGTGGGTGAAATCGCCCTTTTGTACGCGATGGAAGGGATGGGGGGAGATGCAAAAGCTTCGTTCGTTCGCCTCCTCGTCGCTTCATCTCAACGGCGGCTGCAGCTGCCTCGATCGCCATCGAAGAGAGGAGGAATTCGAATCAATTGATTCTTTGTTTTTGTTTCGCGGCCCTACTCCGACGATCATCTTCCATCGGATCCATCTGTTCCGTCTGATTCGATTCTGAATTTGGTCATTGAATCCTCTTCTCCTCCTCACTGTTGCTCCGCCTTGAAATTTTCCTTCGACTGAATTTGATGATTTTATTCCATCACCGTGAAAGTTGAGTGACGACATTTAACTCTTTTGAGTACTCCTGTTGATCTTTGGCACGCTCTGACGTATTAGGATGCATCGTCAATTTTCTTAGCCTACCTATTTCATTGAAATTCTTTCAATTTATGAGGAAATTCTGTATAAAAAGCTGATTTATTTTGTTAGAAAATTAAACTCAACGGATTGTAATTGAATGGAAATAAGAAAGTTGAATTCCGCTGGATATGGCTTGTTGTTGAATGATGGCTTGATGTGAATTTGTGGCATGAGTCTTACTTCAAATCCATAACTTTATAGACTATTTCATGTTAAATCTATAATAAGTACCTACAACTCACTCGGTGATTGCACAATAAAGTATCAAACAACACTAAGAGTGGCATTGATTGCCACTCTTTGTGGATTTAGCGTGCCGAAGATCAACAGAAGTACTTGATAGAGATAATGTTGACGCTCAACTTTCACGGTGATGGAATAAAATCATCAAATTCAGTGGAAGGCAAATTCAGTCGAGGCGGAGCAACAGTGAGGAGGGAGGAGAAGAAGAGTATCAATCACCAAATTCACAATCGAATCAGATGGAACAGATGGACCCGATGGAAGATTAATGTCGGAGTAGGGCCGCGAAACAAACACATAGATTCAATTGATTCGACTCTTTGAGTGTCAATCAATGCCACGAAAGATTGGAAGAGTGGGATTGATTTCTATCAGACACTCAAAGATTTGCAAGCTAATACGTCCAATGTTTTTCTTATAGATTGCGTACGCTAGGAAACCTATTTGTCATTATTCATTGATTAATTTCGAAAATAAACCTATGAGGTCTTTGCTTAGTTCAGTATAGATATCATCGGTTTTCTTGGTGAAAATTCATTTTTTATTCATCATTTTTAGCGGACATTTGTAAGTCTCGCTCGCGAGAGCAATTTTGTCGTTTCACTTTGAACGGTGCCAATCGACCCTTGGTCCTCGTCCCATCCGAAATTTATTTGCTTCATTGAACCTAAGAGATAAAAAAGAATGTATAAACATCTGCTCTCGCAGTTAAAAAGATGGGAGAGCAAACATCGTTTAAATAATGCACGCCGCACGACGTCTCGAAATAAATCGTTGCGAACGGGACGAAGGAATCTCTTGGCAATGAAAAAATTCGTCGTCGAAATCGGTTGTGCAAATATTTAATGTGAGATTAATTTATCTCTTTCACCAGCACACACATGCACATACATACATACCTGTGCAGCGCGGAATATCTTTCTCTCGAAGACGTTCATCCAAACATTTCGAGTTTCGGTTGCCGAGACACGGTTGGCATCAATCCTTAAACCCAACTCAAGCAACCAACCCAACCCTCTCCTCCTCCTTCACCACGCGAACAACGGAGTCTTGTCCCGGGGAGCGCAAACAGTGCTTCGGGTGGAAGGAGAACGTCTTGCGAGGAATAGGAGACGTTTTTATTTTTAACTTCCGAGTCCCAATGGATTATTCCCCCGTCCCGCACCGCCCGACCGTCGGCGTTATATATTAGGGGCCTCTCCCCATTCATGCTCCCCGTCCAAGTTTCCCTATCCCTTAGATAAGCAAAGTCGGTCGCATTGCTCCCGTAGAGCCATAAAGCAAGCCCCATACCTCCCACCCTTGACTCGTACACTAACTAAAACACTTTTCCGTGGGAATGCTTACTAATTCCAAGTCCTCCCCCTTTCAACCCGGTATTTATACGGCAGACCCACTTTACTAGGTCGCCCGGGTATCTATGGAAAAAGCCACGTTAGATAGGATGGGAGAACCCTCCTTATCCTCTGCCAACCTCTTTATTTTTCTTACGAAAATAAATCCCGGCGAATATCCTTTTAAAGTTTAACCTTAAGTCCCTCAGCTCAAGCGAGAGAGATTCCGGAAATTTTTGGGGGAAAAAGGTTCTTGCACGGAGCGATTCTTTGTCGTCGTTATACAGGGCAGGGTTTTCAGCTCCAGTTCCCTAAAATAGTCGAGTGAGTTGCGATAGCGCTTAATTCTTTAGTTCTGGGTCGCTAAGCCGTTCTTCTGCTTACTCGATCGTAGAGGGAACATCGCTTTTGCTTCGACCTCTTAAGTCAAATCCAGTGGGTGCTTACGTGAAGAAAATGAACAGGCCATGGATTTAGTGTTTAGGTGCTGGCAGCTTGAAAAATAACAATTCTTTAAGACTATTTCACCCTTTAGTCAGTGCCACATTGGCCGTTAGTCATACTTTTAGCTAGTTATGAGGCAAAGGTTCTCTTGGGACATGGGATTATTAAGAGAAATATATTTTAATACACATTACTTTTAACTTAGAGCAACTGTGCCGAGCTAATGGAATGAAAGTATGTGGGCTAGTAATTCCTGTTATGGAAAAACGTGTACTTATGAAAAAGTCATTCAATCTGTTATGCACTGAATGTGGTTTTTTTCCGAGCCAGTTTGTATGGGCGAAAATTGGGGGTTCAAATTTCTCATCGGGAATGAATACTTTATTTGCTAAAACTAATTACCTAGGAGGTGTCTTAGCTATATAACAAGGCTATGAATTAAAATTACTGCTATCAGCCTCGAAAAAGAAGGGAATCATGGAAAAACATTTCGATGTCGTTAGGAAAATATATCTTAGTATGGAAAATTGCTATCATCTTTTGCGAGGAAAATTGCTCTTCACCTTTTGTGGATGTTCTTTTGCGCCATTGTGATTTAAGCTAAAGCGCTGAAAATTAATTTTAACTCCATTCTAACTGTGGCATTGGGTAAAAAAAAAGTTAATATTTACTTTAATTCGCAGTGTTCATTGCATTTTCAACCTGAACTGGTTAAATTCACAAACTAAATTGGTTAATGACGTCTTGGTAACTTTGATTACATATCAGAAACTGTAATTGTGGTTTCTGTGCAATTTCCAGCGTAATTCCGTGCTTAAATATTAGTATGAATATAGGGGTCACTGCATTGTCGAATTGAATACAAATTTTAGATCAGGGTTGTCCAACTGGCGGCCCGCGAAAGGTTATTAAACAAAAATTCAGAAATTTATTTTGATACCTTACGTTGTTTATTATTGTTACTTTAAAAAATAATAATTTATTATTTTTGGCCCACAACCATGTTAAAGGTTAAGTTGTGGCCCTTGAGGACTTGCATGTTGGACAACCCTGTTTTCGATCATCTCCAGTTTTATCTTTTCCTTACTGTTTAGGCATACCACACCACCTTACGAGCATGAGGGTGTTGCATACATAACGGGGGTAAGTGTGTTGCATAAAACTTCATGTGCAGAATTGAATGCACATCTGAACGTATCAGTGGCTTTCTTATGCTTACCGAAGCACAAATACTTAAAGAACGCGTACATTCAAATGCATTTCAACTTCTTTCCCTGCAAGTAGGCGAATACTTCTCTTACGCTTTCGTGACACTTTTATGTGCAGAACGCATTCAGGAGAATGCAGGAGTGGAAAATTAAAGGGTGTATTCGTGCCGCCTTTTTGCCGCCTAATAAATTGAAGTTTCTTGAGCCGTACACATGTACACAGTTCTTCATTTTTGATGTGTTTTTGGCGATTTCATAACTCTCCCGGTGAAATGTTTTTCTCCCCAAATTCTATTCAATTTTCCGCGGAAGCCGAAAAAACTTTTATTCCAAGGGTCGCTCTAGTTTTTCGAGGAGAACTTTTTCCACTCTCTTGTGTGGATTTCTTTCATCTCTCATTTTTCTCGGCCCTCCCCATGCATGAATGTTTGCTTTCCAGAGTGTGTGCGGATACGTACTTGTGTATGTCCGTAGCAGTTTGATTAAAACGCAGGAATGTTTTGTTTGCCACGCAGGAATATTTTGTCTGAACTGGATATTTCTGACGAGGCGTCAGTAATCGCTTTTCTCTTCTATTGCGTGAAACTATTATAATTGGGAAGAAGGCGCAATTGTAGGAAGACAACTCATTTAATGAACACATTCAATATTGTGTAGCTGTCCATGATGTTACAATAAGTCGGGAGAAGCCGCCTTCTTATAGCCTTTTTTTGTGGACATCCTATAATTTTCATCTTAAGAAAAACTACTTGAATAAATGTAATTTTTAAGATATTTTGCGTGATAAGTGATATAGTAGAACTACGAAAGGTTTTTTATCTTCCTGAAGTGGGGTTTGATTGAAGTCTTCTTGGATTTTTCATTCTGATCTGGTGTTAGACCCGTGAAGGTTTCCTTCAAACTACAGAACGGTATTAGTCGTGTAAATAAACACAACCGTTACTGAGTCATAAGTTGTTGAGAGATTTGCGACCTTATAACCCAAATTTTCAATTTCGATTTTCATTAACAGCTCCGTAAAACAAGAGGACGTTTCAAACTATTTAGTTTTATTCCCTATTGCTTCGTGTTTTTTTTAAGCATTCAATTCATTCACATGTCTATGCCAGTGACATGGGATGTGAATGTGACGATGAAGCACCAAATATGGAAGACATATTGTTTTATACGAGTTGCTTTATCTTAACGATTTATGGCGGCATTCATCAGCATTTATTCTACGTGGAATCCTTGAGATTTTGAGGCTACTTGCATTTACAGCTTTCTTCTCCTCCAATGCTCTGGGCTTAAATAATCAAATTTATTGCTGGAGTAATGCTTTTCGTAAAATATAGAGAAGCGAAATATATTACGCTCGATTTGGCACTCCAGTTTGCCAAAAAGATAATAAACATACGATGCTATTCACAGTAGTACACCTGTTGATCAATTTACACTCTTAATTATTCACAAAGGCTTAAGATTCACAAAGTTAATGCAATGATCCGTAGTGTAAATGGCTCGAATATTTATGGACCCGTGTGTTGCACAGCCACGGGAAACATTCACAATTCATTCCACTTTGAAAGCTAATTTAGATAGGAAATTTTCCCCAGCAATTTCGCGCGGGCAATAAGTAGTGGATGCCTTGCGACTCCCTTTTCCTCTTTAATGACGCCCTATCTGTGCACACCCATATCATAGGATACATGTTTACACCGCGAACATTCACTTTTATTCGAAGTCGTTACCGGATTCGGCTCACTCGGGAAGAAATAATTTGAGTGCGAGGAATCTAGGCCGTGCATACTAGAGTCGAGCAAGGGTCTACAACTCTCACGACTCTTATTCCCATCGCAAGTTTAATCGCTTTCAGTCAGCCTCTGCACTATTTTCTCGCTTCGTCCTCAGTGCTTTCTTGCTCTTATGAATGTCCCTAACTCCTTCTTCCTCCTAGTCGTCCTTTCTCCCTACCTCCCACCCCCTCCTCGCATATGCTTTATTGCTATTTTCTTATGCCTTCTCGCGCTCTCGTATTTCTTCAGCGGCCGCCTTCCCATCGGCCGTAACTCTGCCATAATATGTCTCTCTGCTCTCCTCTCCTACCACTTTCTCCCCTGCCTTTCCCCCCTGCCTTTCCGCCCTCTCCACCCCTTAAAACCCCAACCTCCCTCACCCCCCCCCTCTTTCTCCTCTTCCTTCGCTCTCTCCCTTACTTTCCAATTCCACTCCATTTCACTGCCCATTTTATTTTCACCCATTCATGTCCTTTTTCCCTACGCTTCCTCACTGTCACAGAAAATTTAAGTCTTAGTAAAAATATTCCTCAACGCGGCTCAATTGGTGCTACGCTTTTTTTAACATGATGATTACGCTTTGAAAAATTCATTGTTCTTAGGAATAGAGTAGCAATCACGAATAACTTTTTGAAAATTAAATTCATCCAAATAGAGAGTATAGGTCAGTTTAGGTAATCAAAATATCCAACTTTGCCAACGTTTCGGAATTTAATGAATTCCATCATCAGAGCTTAGACTTTTTATCTAAGGATACATCTCCAATACTCATACATATTGATATAAAACCTGCTATAGTCATACCACTTTGAACAAAAATGATTTGAAAACTTGAATAAACATCATCATGATATGCATTGTCTCGAAATTCTAATATTCTTAGTCGAAATTCTCGAAAGTCTAACATAGCAAAAAAGTCATTAAGCTTTCGAGAAAATGCACGCCATCATGTTTTTCAAGTTTTATTATTATATTTATTCCAAGTTTATACTCATACTCATTTATTTATTTCAAAGACTATAGCAGGTTTTATCTCAATATCTATTAGTAATGATGAAGTACCCTTATATAAAAAATTGAAGCCCTGTTGATGGAATTCATTATATCTCCAATACGTTGGCAAAGGATAATATTTTTATTACCTAAACTGGCCTAGACTTGCTATTTGAATGGGTTTATAAATCAAGAGGTCGTTAAGAAGAATACTGTATTTTTGAAATTTTGTGATGCAAAATATTGATTACCTACCTAAGGGGCTTTTCTGTTGGTATTTGATATCAGTTACAACAAGTAATATGTATTGAATACGGTTTCTACTTGATTACTGCTTCCAGGTTAATGATGTGTATGTGTGTTAGCTAAGAAACGTGCAGTCCTCGATATTGATTTCATGTACGGAATAGTGGATTTCCCTCGTCTTTAATTTCTTACAATAAAATAGTATGTATCACGTTAAAATTGAAATAAAAATATATTGACACTGGAATTTCTTATTAGTTAAATATTTTCCAATTATATCGGAAGAAAACTTTGTGATGTGGAGAGATATTATTGTTCAACACACTTATTCACTCTTATATGGTGTTGGCCGAGATATTCTGTAGTCAAAATTGTTAGCAGTTAAAGATGAGACATGAGTTGGCATAAAGATTAACATTTATGAGGGTGGTATTATAATTTCTTTATTCGTTTATTCTTCTAATTATAACCCATGTAAATATTCAAATTTTTATGCAATTTTTGGAATTATTCGGTGGTTTGATGAAGAAACCTTGGCTTACAGTTTACCACATAGGAACCCAGGAAGAAGCATGAAAATATTGAAAGAACTATCGAAGTTTCTCTACGAGAGATGTATAAAATAGACATTTTCATTTGTGTTGTCATCTTTACTGGCCATTAGAAGTGAATGAAAGTCCTATTTGCCTGTATGCCCATTAAAATCGTCATGTGACTTTGGGATGGAGTTTCTTATCAACCGCTTCGCTAAATCTGGTAAGGTAGAATATTTCACGATTTGGTAATGTGGCACAGTACACTGAATGCTCCCATGAAGAAGTGACCGATTCCTAGAAAAATCACTCACACAATGATTTGGTTTTTTCTGTACTTGCTCTGATAGAAAAAGTCCTTACCCTAGGCTGTGCATGCTTTGAATGTCAGATTACATTGGAAGTATAATGATTTTTTATTAAAATCAAGTTAAAATTCTCATAACAGAATGATGGTATCCTCAGGATAAAAGTGCAATATTCCACAGGAGAAAAATCATTCGTCTTGACCGGGACTCGAACCCGGATCCCTCGATTTCACGCCGAGTGCTTTAACCAGTTAAGCTACCGAGGCGTCCTTCTCCCCTGTGGATTATTTGGTGGCATTATAGGAGCATGGTGGTCAGGACTGTTAGACATATGATGTCGTTAGCAGTCCAAGTCGTGCGCTAGCAGTCCGCGAGGATAAAGCCATACATAGAACACAAGGTGGTGTTCGCTCTTGATCCATCTATAAAGCCACCAAATAATCCATAGGGAAGAAGGACGCCTCGGTAACTTAACTGGTTAAAGCACTCGGCGTGAAATCGAGGGATCCGGGTTCGAGTCCCGGTCAAGGCGAATGATTTTTCTCCAGTAGAATATTGCACTTATGTGCACTTGCGGGTAACTCCGTTAAGGTTACTACCGCGGCTAGTCCCGGTTTTCTCAAAATTGCTCAGAATAGAATGTTGGAATTTCTCTGGTCTACTAGAAAATTTCTCCGGTTTGATTAGCACAGCATGCTGTTATATCACCAAATACCCTCTTGAAATGTCAGAAGCACCTATTTATAGCAGCGTCCATACCATTTAAGAGGAGTGAGTTGAATAAATCGTTTTTATCGACGTGTGTGGGCGTAGGAGAGGGTTTGAGAGGGGTTTGGTTGGGTGGGTGAAGTTTGAGGGGTGGCCGGGAAGGAAGGGGAGGAGGGGCCGATGTGGAGGGACCAGCCATCCGACGAAGATGCTTCGATTCCCTGAGAGAGAGAGTGTTACAGTGACACGGCTCGTTATTCGAATGGCGCTCCTTAAGTGCTTCTTCTGCTGCCAGCATCCTCTTCGTCGCTCCGACACCCACCTTGCCCCCGCAATCATCATTACTCTCGCTTTCATTCGATCTCTTCCACTTTCTCTCTATTCTCAACTTGTGTCCAAATGAACTCACTCAACTCACCTTTGACTCCCTTCTCCATCCTCCATTTTTCATCCATCTTCCTGGAGTTTAAGTAATGTTTACTTTCAATTTTAAACTCATCACTTGCGGTAAATTTCATCTCTTAATTTTTATCAATCGACCCAAGTTTCAGCTCAGAGCGCACATTAGGAATGGCACCCTGCGCCGAAATCTGGGTCTGTTATCATAAATAAGTGTGGAAATTTACCAAGTTATTTGATTTTAAGAGGAATATCCACAGATTTCAAAAATTTTCGCTGGTTACCGTTTTGTACTTTTATTTTTTATTAATGATTAGAACTATGGTAAATACGTTGCTGAGAAATTAACTTTTGTGCTGAATTCGAAAAACCAATTGCGTGTGTTGACATTTATTGTAGGTGTTGTGTTGCTTTGTCACTGTTGATATGCATTACTTACTTAAGATTTTTCATAAAAATATGGCTTTTTTATTTCCTAACAACTTTTTGAATTAAAATTGCTTGTATAATTAACCTCGACCCTGAAAAGGAGCGATTGTCAAAAGAAGGAAAACAATGAATCACTAATATTTCCCTGCTTGTATGATCCGATATTCTTACTAATGCACAGAACCTTTTCGGTTTTGAAGAAAAATTGGACTTAAAATTTATAAGGAACAAAAAATAATTGGAGTAAAATGTTTTTGGGATTGTATAGTTATAGAAGATGCATGTAGTAATGATGCTCGCGTATTGGAGATTGTACTATAATGATAACATAGATGATGGAATTAAGGTAGGGCTGAGGGATGGAAATCTTGAGAGAAACTGTATGCTGAGAGAACATTGTGTTCCGTAGATTAATTTTGAGATGACACGACAAAGAGACTGGGGTATTTAGATGAAGCGAGTAAGGAAATATACGTATAAGTATTTATCTACTATAATGATTAACTTTCATCGTCAGTAGTCATCAGTACGAAGATTTGTTGCTGCAGCTCTCCGGTTCAATCTGCCTACCTCTTCCTTCCTACATAACTATTCACTTTGTAATGATTAACATTAAATCGATAATCTAAATTAAAATAATATATTAAAATAATTATAAAAAATCTGAGTCCAGCGCAATGATTGGATAGCTTTATTTAATAAATACAAAATCATTACTAGTAAGAAGGAAGAACTACTTTTGCTCTACCAAAGCATTTAATTCCAATTATTTATTAATTTTGCGCAGATTAGATTCCTTCAGTCCTCATTTGTTTCAATTGCTCAATTAATGCATGTATTGAGCATGATCAAGGAATTGATATAAGTGCTACATGTCATAAAAACCAAACCATAACATGCTGAAGTGAAGTTCAATTCTAATTCTTTCCCTCGAACTGGAACTTAAGCCTGGAGATTTCATTCCCCATTCCCACATTGGATATCTCCTCAAGGAGCTTTTCTCCGCCCTCCATCCACATCCCAGGCTTTCTTCGCCCGCATGATTTCCATTTACTTCCTCGAGCATTCCTCTTGCCCAAGTCTCTTCTCTCCTTCGGCTCTCCGTCTTCTCACACCCGCACGCCACCCAACGACACCTCCCCTTCTTTTTACGACTCCCGTAAAGGATCTCCTGCGGCTCAGGGGCGTAAATCAGGGGCGCTGGCGGGGCCGAGAGGGATGTACCGACTCTCCTATAGGAGAGAGGAATGGACGAGTGGTGGGTGAGGGGGGTATGGAGGATTTTTTCTCTTCTATTCCTCGGGGGCGCCACCCCTTGGTTCCCGGGAGGAGTAAGAGTAAGGAGAAGAACCAGTCCTTTTTGCCGTCCCGTCACCCTTCCTTTGCTCCGAATGCAACCTGCCCCCCCCTTAGAACACCCACCCGCCCCCTTGTAAGGATGGTGCATATTGGACCGAGCGCTATCTGCATCTCATCCTCTCCTCTTATCTGCATTTCTCCTTCTTTCGAGGCAAGAGGAACTGTTCTCCACCGCCGTCACCCTCTCCTTTCCCAGGGTCTCCTGAACCCTCCCTCTGCTTCCCTGACTACACCTCCCTCTGCTCCCCCTAACGACCCTCTTCAGTCTCCTTCATTCTCTTCTCCGTCCTTTCCCTTCCACTTGATCATCTTCGACGAGGACGAGGGACTTGACCCTTTTGTCCCTATCAACACTCGCCTTCCATTCAGGCACACGCTCACACGACAGAGTTCATCCGATTTTCCCCCTTTTTATATAAAACGATGGTGAAGATAACATCTCTCTCCGGTCGATTTTTTCAATCTTATCATACTTTTTAGCCCCTTTTTCCTAACCCTTCCAAGCGAAAATGTACGTTTTGCCACCGCGCTTCCTTACCTTTGGGTCATTACGTGCCTTGCGTGCACCTGTATTGTCTATGCGGTATCTGCAGGAGTTATCTTAACTTACAGTGATTGTTTAACTTTGAAGATTAAGTAGGACTTTAAGATTTAACAAGCGTTGAGTTCAGCATTGCATATGAATCGCTTTCCTTAGTATTTTTCATAGTAAGTGTTTCGGTCCTAGATTCGATGATCGCAGTTCTTTCTGTAATAAGCATTAGCAGTAGCCGTCAGCGAATTTAGGATAAAATCGCTATACCTCACGATTCCAATTTCTATATTATTATCCGTTGTATTACTTCATAAATGTTACGTACAACATGACGAGTCCCTTTATATATTATAACTTTCTTGGTGTTTTCCATTAGCAACCTTCTTAAGAAATTTATTCCATTCTTTTTTTTCATGTTACTTTGCCTTAGAGTGTATCCTACAAGGTTGTCTCCT
The DNA here is from genome assembly GCA_963573305.1 of Pyrrhosoma nymphula. Lineage (NCBI taxonomy): Eukaryota > Metazoa > Arthropoda > Insecta > Odonata > Coenagrionidae > Pyrrhosoma > Pyrrhosoma nymphula. Next base: position 20,343,000 of record OY754337.1, on the reverse strand, counting down.
GCGTATTTTAATTTCATCCTCATATTCCTTCTCTGTTGCATCCCTCAATACTGTATACTGATCACCAGTCTTACTCTTTGAATCTTTCTCTCTAGTTCCCTTCGAGAGAGATCCGTGAGATATGGCTCATAGAGGGCCTTATCCACATTGTTCTTCCTTGCTGCATTTATCTACGCGCGGAGGTTTTTAAATTTTAAACTTTTGGATCCTTTCGTTTATTCAGCTCAGTATCTTTAATATTCACCATCAGCTGGCAAAGGCTACAGTCAATCACTGTCGTTGTAAGCCTATGGCCGTGGTTGAGTGTTATCATTATATATAAAGCGGTCTCTCTAAAACCTATACTCGAATTTTACGTAGTTAAGGCTCCTTAAACCCCCAGTGGAGAACCGTAAATCGTGAATGTCTGTTTAATGGAGAGAAGTATTGATTGAGGTGCAAACATGAAATTATGTTGACTCTCTCGGCCACTACTAGTTGAGTGGAAATCTTGAAGCAGAAGGTACCTCCGTAAATTTGGTTGAAATATTTGCCAGACACCATCAATGAATTTCACAGTCAAAATGAAATTGAGAATATAAGTCGTAATTCGTTCGTCTTTTGGTAAAGCTCTTTTTCAAGGGATAACTTTTTACACTTCAATAATATTGCATCAAAATCTAATTGCTACATAATTGAGCATGGAGAAAGGGTGTGAATGGAAGGAAAGCTAATGAATCTGGATATATTTTCAATTATGTTCGGTTATTTAGGAGTGTCAAACAGTTTCCAGCCAAGAAAAGTTAACGGAGTAATTTTAAACACTTGCACGGCTCCGAAGCACGAATTAATTGATTTTCCCTCTATAGAGCTCGGACCTCATGCACTGCCCTCGAGAGGAAGACAAAAAAGATATTACGAGTTGCAGGAAAACTCCAAGTTCAGTACATGTTCTATCTTTCATCTGAAGAGCTCCACATGGCAAAAGAAAAGGCATTACTGTGGCTTGGAGGTGTAAAATTAAAAATAATTATTTTATCCCGGTTACAATTAGCAGCTGAAATTGAAGGAAAAGTGTGAAATTATACATACGTCTTTAAAAAATATAAATGCATCTGCATAATCAAACTTTTTCTAGAGGGCTTCTTTTTTTCCAAAGTAAAAACTTCATTCTTTTTAGTGTCTTTAATGTTAAATTTATTTAACTTGATTGACACTGAAAGAAACTATGTTCCATTTGTATTAGTCATGTACACTGCCTTTCATGTGCATTTTATCCAACTTGATCAACCCAGAAAGAAGCACTATTGTCTGAGTCATTAAAATTGTTTGATAGTTTTTTTCACCAGTTGGTTCGTGTGTTGTTCAATTAATAATACCAAATTATTTTAAAGGCCCTAACTGAGGAAGATTTCCTTTTATGTTTCATTTTTTTCCTAATTCACATTATATAAAGATACTATTATTGATATAACTGCCCTTATGTAGAAATGTACACAGTTTTTATTGGTGATCCGAAAGTCTTCACTTTCAACGGATAATTATGTGTATTTACACACTGAAAATGCACCTTCCAAAATACAAGAATTAGCAATATTTTAAAGTTGCACTTTCAGATTCTGTAATGTTTTATGAAATAGCTTTCCTGCAATGTCTCTAGGTTTCGAGATATACCGAATTTATTAACACTAACCAATTTATTTCATGAATAAACGATCAACCTATAATGATTTCCAAGCAGTTTTTGTTAGTCACGTCAGCAGGTGTAATGTATTATCTTCTCAAGGATTGATTCCGGACATGATGCTTGGCACACCTAGAATGATTTCGGTTAATATACCAAGTAGTTTAAAATATGATTGGTAAGGCTGAAGAAATGGATGATTGCATCAAAGAGACCATTAATCCGATTTTGAGGGAAAATGAAAACCAAAGAAAAATTTTGTTTCGGGTGGAGAAAACCTAATCGCGTCTTCTGCGATCCAATCTAATGACGGCGAAGCTCCTTTGAAATATCTCGGCCAATTGACAGGAAAACTCGTTTATTCGACAACGTGTAATCCGTTTTGCTAGGAAGCTTCAATGCCGTGATTTTATTTTTTTTACTGGGAAATTGCTTATGGTTTGGCTTGTTCATTCCAGCGGCACGATTCTAAGGGCCCGGGGAAGTTTGGCATCGATTTTCATTGTCCCTGGCCTGGGGTATAATTGAAACTTCCTTCGGCACCCTTCCACCGTCACCTGATACGAGTTATAGATCGGCGAAATTAATCTCAGGAGAATAATGAGAGTTCTGGCGATAGTCAGCTTGTTAAGAGCGACCGTTGGCTTCTTATCTCAATCCTCGGATTCCATGATTTCGTGACTGCGGTCAGTAGATGAATGAAAATTGTGTTTATCTTGTTTAGACATGATCTAGAGATTTGGTGTTTTACTCATAATTTACGTTTGTCCTTACGTGTTTCACAGAGGCTGCTCAGGCCCGTATCATAAGTTGGCAATTTCAGCTGCAAAATGGCAAGCTATCATTCTGAGTGAAATTAATGAAGTGGGAAATTATTGTTAGGCATAAGAAAGTGTGTCATTTATAATTTATGAAAACTTTTTGCTGACATGTAGGTAGCCGAAAGTTCGAAAATTATTCCGTTGTCCTAATAACTTTCATTCGAATCATGTATATTTAGAGCTATCGAGAATAATGAAACGGATGTGTTTACATAGAGTGAAAACAAAATAGTGAGGTTTATGTGGTTTGTGGTAAAAAATGGCTATATGTCCAGGAAACACACATGCTAAATCATCATGCCGTCGAAGAGCATTAGTATTTTGTCCTAATCATAACCACTAGAAGGAGAGCATTGATGTTTTCCACCACCTAACCTCAAGTTCTTTGGGGCCCAGTTAAGATTGTTAGACTGTATAATTTGATGTAAATCGAACTGTAAATGTAAATCGTACGTTTTTAGCAATCACCTATGAATATCACTGTAAAATTGTGTTTTAGAAATTAAGATGTTTCTACATGAGGCTATAGAAGAAAATATTAGATAAAGTTGACAAAACTATATCACTATATTTGAATGTTCACCGTGATCACTACATTTTGAATTTGCTAGCAGTACTGTGTTTACGAATACTCTATTAAGTAGCTCCCAAGGGTGTTAATGCCACAGTGGAATAGAAAAGACTTCAGAATGCGGATAGAGACAATTAGTGGAAGAAACAAGATGATTTTGATTAGCTTAATTAAATAAACCTAGTCGGTTTACTAAGTATTTTTGTTGAATTAACTAACTTAAATCGCCATAAATACTGTAAAAATCATTATACATTGCATATAAAGCCTTCAAATGTCAATGCACCATGGTCATGCTTATGAAGATGGTGACAAAATATTCCGATACAAGTCCGATATTAATAACCTCGAGAAATCTACATCTCCGAAGTACCGTGCAAGCCACCACTAAGGTGTGTGGCACTGGGTGATTCCTTACCAGATACGCAGCACTCGTCCCAGCAAAAATCGGGACCTCGCACGTTCCCCTGGCTGCTAGGCCCAGGCCAAAAAGCTGTCAGGAGAACAGTGCGAAGTCAAACTAGAAGCTGGGAGAATGCTACGTAAATGAACATGCAAGAATGCAGTACAATGCTAAAGACTCATCTAGTAATTAATATTACAAATACTATTAATTTATTAATGCTACGAGATACTACTTCATGCAGAGAACAAAATAAGCTGAGAAATATTAATGTAGATGATAATTATTTATTCTAAAAATCTTTTATTTAAACCAATTGTGCATTATTTTTACCTTCTTTCTTCGTTCATGAGATACCTGTGCATTACCATTTTCAACTTTTTTGATTTAATCCTATTAATGATCCTATAATGTCCTTATGTCATCGGCAACCATAATTTCCAATGACAGTGCATTTTCTATTGCTGTGGGTTCTATTATTCACGATCAACCTGTTGGGTTTCATTAGCTTGACGTGAAATAATAAAAGTTATTTAATATTTCTTTTTTTTACTTTTAATGCATTCTCTTCACAAGTTTTCATGTTAAAAAAAATAAATTATGAAGGTACTCTCAACATCATCATCGCGGTCAAACTGAAATCAAGTTTTAACTTCTGAAATTTTTTTTCCAGAAACAAATGGATACATTTTGAATCTAGCTATTTATCATTGCTGAGAGCTACTCTCCACACAGCTAATGAAAATGTCATTTTATCGGAGAATTAATCTTTAATTTGACGTCAATTGCTTTAATATAATAAAATTATAAATCACTTGGTTTTTAAAGGCGCCCGTGGCGCCCACATATTCATGGAAGATACTGAAATTAAAAGACACTTGATTTTATAAGTTTATTCCAAACACAAAAAAAACATACTTTCCGTTTGTTTGCGAGAGAGAGAGCAACTAACTGTTGTCCGTATGAGAATACTGAAGTTTGGAGTTGAAGTCCAACATGCTCAAACGACTGACCCTCCAATTAGTTGATTGTAATCGAATATGCAGGAGTCACTGTAAATTGTCGTCGTCACAAGACTAAAGGGAGCGTTTTCTCGGTCGGAGCTAAATCAGAAATGATTCTCGCTTTTATGAAATTTATTGCAAGCAGTTGAGTAACGGATTTTATAAATGTGACTGTGGCTTCATCTAATACCGGCATTTTAAAATTAAAGTGACTATGGCTCCATCTAATAAAGGCATTTTAAAATAAAAGTGACTGTGACTCCATCTTACAGCGTTCCTGAGTCAGTGAGTGAGTGACAAGGGCTTTTATTATTTAGAATATAGAAGCTAAGGTTGAGAACTACATCTAGTTTCCTCACGCCCAATGAATAAGTTCGAGCAGAATGATTACGGTGATGCAAAGTGTCTACTGCCAAGTGTTTCTGTGGTGGGACTCCGTATTCGCGTTTCAAACAGTGCTCCTAGCGCTTTAGTGGCCGTTTCGAGAACTACTCGTGTAGGGGCATGCGCCTGACAGATCCGTGTGGTTTACGAAGGCAGATTGTACCAGCGGGAAGTGAAGCGCTTATAACGCGGTTTTTTTGGTCATTGCTCGATCAAGTTGATCCCAACAGTTATGGATCCTGGATCTTACGTGCGGCATAAGCCTAAAAGGAATCACGGAAAACACAATTGTTTCGTTCCTCAATGCCCGGTGTATAAAAATCCGTTCATCCATATGCAAAGTATGCCCTCAGACCCAGAACGAAGGAAGCAATGGGCTCTTGCTATAAAAACTGGGAAAGAATTGACCCAGTTCATGCTCGTGTGTGGTAATCACTTTCTCAAGGATGATTACCTTCCAACAGGTACGTTTTTTGGTGTGAGAATTACACTGGCTGGTTGCACTTGTTGTACCACTATCAGGTTATTTTTCACTTTATGCTTATTTCACATGGATGTGTTTCGTGGAAGTGGTGAAGCCGTCATAAAAGAAAACAGCTGTGCCATCCCAAAATCTATCAGTGCGTAGACACGTCAAAGTAGAGACGTCCCCTTTTAAACGAAAGAATGCTGCGAGAGCGGACAGGGCGAAGAAATGAACAATGTTGGCGTGTGAAGAGCACAACAATAAGCTCGAAAGTGCTGAATCATTTGACTACTCAGGTACCTCATGTAATAATAAGTTATTTGGCTGTGATATAAAGCTGTGATAATTCGTATTTGATTAGTTTCCATGAAGATGCTTATATTTTTATTTTATCCTATCTTACCACGATTTAGTTACCACGTCTTTTCAGATATAGGTTGTGTGATATATATTTTAATGAGCATCTCTTTACTTTTGCAAAGGCATTTTCATGGCTGAATATATATTGCAATATATATTTTGCAACATAACGCTGTACTATTTTATGTTTGCTTTTAGATGGTCAACCCACAAGTGATGAGGAAAATTAATCTAACAGGGAATGGATGGATGTGCCTGAAGTAATTGAAGATGATGCTAAAACGTTTGCAACAATTGGTGTGCAAGTTGGCACATACAATATAAATGATGCATTTCTGAGAAGCATTTTGAACAGTGATTCCAAATTATTCTCTGCTGCGGGTCTGTATTCCGAAAAATATTTTAACACGCTGACATCATTTTTTAATGAAATAGCTTCAGAAAATCCGAAGAAATTTTCCAAAGATTTATTTTGTGCACTAGAGATCGAATTTTATTGACAATGATGAAGATTAAGTTGGGATTGTCTTTCTCTACTCTAGCTGTTTTTTTACGTTAACATTCAAAATTCCTGTAGTTATTTTTATGACTGTCCGTGTGTTGGCCAAAATTTTGAGTTGTTTGGTAGAGTGGCCTTCTAAAGAAGACGTATTGAGGAACATGCCAAAATGTTTTTCTGAGTTCAAAAACACAAGGGTTGTGCTAGGTTGTTTTGAAGTCTTTGTGGAAAAACCTAAGTGCGTGAGATTTAGAGTACGCCTCTTTTCTCAATACAAGAAAGGATACACATCCAAAATTTTGCTGTGTTGTGCTCCCTCCGGTTTGATTACAAAGGTCAGCCAAGCTTTCGGTGGAAGAGCCTCCGATAAATTTCTTGCAGCCAAGTCAGGACTCTATGAATTGTGTGATTACAATGGTTGACAAAGGATTTGCCATTGAGGATGAATGCCATAGACATTTGCTAACAATGATTCGCCCACCATTTTTGAGGAAACTAGCCAAATTTACCAGAGCAGAAGCATTGCAGTGTGTATAAATTGCCAGAGCAAGAGTTCATGTGGAAAGGGTCATACAAAGAATTAGAGAGTATAGTCTTCTGAAAACTAAACTGCCGTGGAGACTAATACCATACTTGTATGATGTGGTCCACATTGTACGTGGTTTAGTGAATCTAGGTGCCCCAATATTGGCTGCTGACAAATTTCCGCAGTAAGGTTTTGATAGATTGAAAGTGAAGAAATAACATGATTAAGTACTTTATTACAATTTACTGAGATCTTCTAGTAAGCCATGGAAGGATTTTTTCGAAAAACATATGGCAAAGTCTTTCTAAATACTTTTCACAGAAAGAATAATTTCTTATCACAGTCTCTACATGAACTGATTCCAAGCCAGATTGTGGCTCAGTATTTTTGGTGTTTACTGAACCAGTACAATACACAAATAAATCACAGCCTGAAAAATTAAACAATATCATACCTAGCTGAATTTGTCCATATTTACATTTGTGCTTTAACTTTCCTCCCTTATCCATATAGGTTAGATACTTGCATATATCTGATGCTTTAGTTGTCATACTTGAGATAGGAGTTTTGTTTTCCCACAATTTGAATGCAATATTATCTTTAACAATCACAGCATCAGCACTGAAACCCAGCCAAGGTAATAATGGATAAATTCAAATTCCAACTTTCAAAACAATACCTGAATGCTTTTCACTTTCTGCCACAATATATTTCTTAAGAGCATGAGGTTCATGAAAATTGCCTGCATTCATGGCGTCAATTTTAAAATGAGATTCAAAAACTCCCAGCTATTTACTATCCCAATCGGGGATCTTATTATTATAATAAGTGAATAATTCATATGAACTACTACCTATTACCCTTACAAATCGAGCTCCATCCCAAACATCGTTATCCTGCCCTTTACTGTTCAAGAATATTTCCTGAGCCTCTTCCACAGACACAACAATATTTTTTGCAAAGAAATCCCTTTCCTCAGGGGTTCACTTGGCAAAGAGCTCCTGGCTAATCTGTTGAGTTTTATTTAATAAATAATGGGGGTTGCTTACAGAATTTCTATAAAAACAGCTAAGTTTTGCCTTTGGTATGGCCTTCAGCACTCTTCGCACAGTCTTCTTTGGTTCTCTTGCTGCACTCCAAAATGTTGCTGCCTCGCTCTTTGGTCGATCTTCAAGGGACACTTTCTTGATTCTTATTTTGATTTATTGCGTTACGTCATTAATTGGACGGCGGTACACAGCCGTAGGTTGAGGGACATGACAAAACTATAAAAGAGGACCTGGATCAAACCTGCTCATAGCGGCTTCCTTCACACTGTCCCAAGCTTCCCTTGTATCTGTGCAGGTGAGCTTCTCAATCTGTGGCTCATTCTTCTTACAACGCAATTGGAGAAACATAACTTAAAGCATGGTATGAAATCATATAAAGCACAAAAAATTGAGAATAAGCCCATCAATCTCACCTTTCCAAAAATATGATTACTGCCATTGAATGCTTGCAGCAATGCATCTTGCAAGTTCCTGCTGGGCATGAACAGCTTAAATCCTTTATTCTGCGGTCCATTGGAGCTTCTTTACACCTAATTGTTATATTTACAGTAACCTTTTCATTAGAAATATTTGTACTACTGACGACCGTCGCTTCAACTTCCACTTCATTCCCAACCCGGCTCTTCACACCTATACTCGCAATGTTAATCCACGGCAAGCCTCCCTTCTTGCAAAGGTCGAAGGAAGCCCTGCTGCGCGTCAAATACGTGCTCAAGCTCAAGGAGAGGAGCCATTTCACACTTGGAACAACTAGCTTATCAACAACGATAGCACAAAAAGTCCAATCGCAACGCACGAGAAATACTCTAGCTAGGTACTGAGCCTTCCAATCTCACTGGCCCCTACACCAGAGCTTCCTATAGCGGCCACTCGAGCGCTATTGTCGTCTGTTTGAAACGCGAATACGAGACGACTCCACCTTGCCACTGTGGGTATTTACCTCTCTTTATGCGTGTGAGGTGTTTGCAGGTGGAGGGTGGTCTCTCCGACCCCGTTCTGACACCGACCTCCCAGCAGCCCTCATTGACGCCAAACTCCATCCCAATCGCTCCGGCCCGACCCAACCTCTTTATTCGTCCTCATCCTCCCTCCTCTCAATGGGTGTCATTCCCACCCCACTTTTTTCCAGAATTGCCTCCTCGCCTTTTCTCATAAAGATGCGGAGATCAAACAAAAGCTTTTCCACCCCTTTCCCTCGACAGCTCCAATCCCCTTCTCAGTTCAAACGTAATATCCTTCGAACGGGGTATCATTCCCACCACCTTCAAATCCTCATTCTCTCCCTTTTTCTCTCTCCCTCTCTCGCACCCCTGCCATACTAATCCCTTTTTTCTCGCCTTTTTTTGCTCATTCCTCCATCCACTCTTTCGCCCACCGCAGCGCCGCGCCGCCGTTCGCTGGACCATCGTGCTCCTTTGGTGTCGTGGGAAGAGGCTGAGTTCGTCGTCATTCACGCAATCTCATTCCACATTCCGCCCCCTGCCCGCGCGGGAACTGCGAAGCGGCGAAATAAAAAAAGAAAGTCCGACGGTAAAAATATAATAACTGTAGGGGAGGGATATGGGTAAGGGTATGGGTAGGGGGTGCCCTGTCGGCTGGCCGCTCTACCTGCGAGTCGGCCCCTCGAGGTGGGATCGATATATTTCGAGTGATCAACCCCTTCTACTCGCCATTCCCAAACCACCCACCCCTGTAGATGCAGGCTTGTCGTCCAGGGGCCCACCAATTGGACGGCCCCCGGCGGGCTACCAATCACTTCCATACTGGCCGAAAGGTGTCTAGTTTATTGCCGGATGATTTTCCCATTTTGCCATATCACTACAAATTAACAAGGTGCATTAAAATCGTTTTCGAAGATGAAATATAATATATGGTTCTTGCCGCTCACCAGAAAATTACATCATCATCGACATTGTTAAGTCCGAATATTGGTTTGCTACAGACCTCCATTGATTCATATTCAATATTCAGTCTTTTAACCCTGTTAGTGTTTTTTTCCCGCAGTTCCATCCATTTAAACCAAGCATCTGACCCTGATCATCCTCGGATGCCCTTCCCATGTATTACACCCTCATTCATATTAATTACGAATTCGTTATTTTTCCTTGTGTCCTACCCATATATTCCTTGTTTTTATAAGAACAAAAATTTACGACTTTCGTTGCGTTCCTCTTCTCTTTGACTGCCCTACAGCCCCTCATTTCTTATGGTATCCTTCCGCCTAAATTTTAACAGCCGACACTAAAAGCAAGTTTCTACGATTTTATTATTTTCAGACCTCTTTATTTCAATGGAATAGTCACGGTAAAAGCGATATATTTATTAATTTTGGTGATATAACAAAATCAGAGAGAATTTAGACAGTTGATACCATTTTCAACTACTAGTATTAGGAGGCAGATTTACCGGACTAGGTTGGGAGCTGCTAAAGAATCAGATGAAACATTAGTAGAAATTTCTGGATAAATTCAGAGCAGACGAGTATGCAGTGACACGAAGAATATCATATTAACTCAACACTACGTATATGAAGAACATATTGATGCAGAAAAACAAAATAAAATAAAGCTGCAGAACAGATTCTTCTGCTTGCCTTGCACCATCAGTGAATGCCACAGAAAATAAGCGAGGCACTAAGACACTCCATTTGTATACAAATTAAGTTCCACCCTTTTTCTCAACCAATTTATTTCCTGATTCCGTATTTTTTCATGGATAGGCCCTTCTACTCCCAGCCATAAGCCTCTGTGGTTACACTCATGGTAGTAAGCAGATGTAGTCAAACATCCGGGGAATAATCTCATCATACAAAAACATTTTCGTGTTTATGTTATGATTGAATTACAGCATTTTGCGCGCGTTCGCACTAAGGTTTTATATAACGCTGTATAATTGCGCTTTTGCCAATTTCCCCGATATAAAGTGTTAAGGAAATTAATCGCGGATCCCATGCGTGAATTTGCTTATCCTACGCTTGCGATCTCAAATTCAATTGGCTTGGATTTGCTTAAAAATAATATATTGCCATTTTTCAGTAGATATCTGGATGAAATTATGTTACCCTCTGCAAATATGTAACACTCAGAAAATACTATTCAATATGGATAAATTCCGTTCTGTGGTCCTGTGATGAGAGTTAGGTACGTTCGCGCATTCTCTTTGTCCATTTATAGAACGCACAATGCCTTTGCTGGGTTGAAATTTATTCCAGTAAGTATTAAATAATTTCTTCTGTTTCCAATTTTTTTTATCAGTTGTTGAAATCATCGGATAAGCGCGGAAAACATTTGTCCCTTGAGTGTTGGGGATTAAAACAAATAGACAGGCAATGGAGCCCACTGATTCAGCCTCAACACCACACATCGCTCTGCACCAACAAAGCCGACAAATGTGCAAAATGAGTTTATCCCTTGTTTTATTTAAATTGGCATCTCTGATAAATATTTTGAAGGATTATGGAATTCACGCATTTGTATAAATATAAATTATTGCATATATTTATGCTGATGAAAGTTGCAATGAAACAGGCAGGGAATGGAAATAATCAATAGTTTTCTGATCGATATTATTATTTTTATTTTATAACTGGATAATAGGAGCCCTTATTATCTAAATGCTTACCTGAAAAATATAGAAAACGGACAAAAATGTCTTTTTCCCTCTCAATTTTTTCACTCAGCTCCTCAGACTTCCCACTGCCAATCAAATCACCTATTATTAAAATGCATATATATTTCAGTTCACGTGATATTCTGGCATTTTTTTCAGTTGTTTTTTTTAAGTTACCCTACCTTTGAAAAGAGAGATGAATACAAAGGAAATGGTTGTAAGCTTGATTTTGTGGAAGTTATCATTGCGGAAGAATGAAGTACCTTAGTTATCTCCACTAATTATTTTAAATCACGACCTTTCAGCACTTTGTGTCATCTTCAGGTCCTTCAGGTCCTGATCTGAAGGTTACACAAAGTGTTGAAACCCGGGTCGTGAATTACAATAATTAGTTAAATTAACTAAGTTATTTTAACTCTTCAGAAATGAATACCTTAGCCATATGTCCATTCATTTTTTATGACAAATTAATGCAAATGTTTTAAATATTTTCGCGCAAAAACTGCTTACATAGCATGGGCTATAAATGTGCTATAGGTGATCTATATATAGCTATAAATATAGCATGTGCTATAAAGGTGATCGATTAAATAATTGCAATTTCTGTTTTTAAATCGTTATGTAAAGGCATCTATCTCATTCTGTCTTTCTTCAGGCAGCACTGGTTCCAAAGTAGAATGAGCTGCCTTTGGACAAAAGCTTACATCAAATTATTGTTCTCTCCACTAAACTGGTAGGAACTGCTATAGGTGATTTTTTTGCGCGTGATAAACGGCTTCATTGTTATACGTAGACTCAATTCGCTTATTAAAATTTTTATTTATTATTCATGCTTTATTATATTTATTTATTTATTCATTAATCTCTCTGCAGTTGAAAATACCATATAGCTACAGGTTCATTATTGTTTTGGTGTTACGCTTGCGTCATAAACCTTATCCTTGTCATTAAAAACGTAAATCAAATTACGATAAAAAATACTGTTCCTATGTTTTGTTTCTGTGGCCCACTGGGATGAAAAAATATGGTAATACCATTATACGCAATTATTTCATGATGAATTAGCATGATAAAATGCAAAGTTATGCTAATTGGGCAAACTGACTGCCTTGTTTTCAAACCAAGTGCGCGCATTTTGTGCGGACTTCTATAAGCCCATGGTGTTATCTGGAATTTGGAAAATTTATGTTTTTTGGCAATTAAAATTAGATGTGGGATATTGCTGATAATATTTATGCTTTTGTAATTTAATGTGTAATTATTTACAAATCCTGAAAATCTTTAGTTTGCAACAATTTCAAATTTTAGGCATATTTTTCAGTGGTTACAATCGCCTTTAATCGCCCATCCTTGGAAATTTGGGCTTGTTTTAAACTGTCTGTGCTCTATTTAAAAGCTGTCCCCTTATATTTAATGTAGCGTTTGTCAATAAAAACAGTTCATAATTAATGGAAACTGCTTAATGCAGTTGTATGACTATCTGCTACGTTTTACTTGCATACCACTGACTTCGGAGTTCTCAAAGATGAATAATCACGAAGTCAGTGCCCAAGATATTCGTTTCTGCATTATACCACCAGCGGAGATACTGCAATGCAGTTGGCATTTCCAAGGAGGCACTTCATGTAATTGAATCGTCTTTAGGTATCGGCAAGTTAGTTGACTAGTGATAGTCTAGGCTGAGGTGACAGAATACTACGTTTTGCCGTCAATTTTAGCATATCAAACATTTAAGGTACAGCTAAGTAAATAATCGACAAAGCTGTGTGTGGTAAAATTATTTGGAATAGTTTATTTGTAATTCACTCGCTCGCAGTCGGCCGTTTTCACATTTTGACCTCTATGTACATTGTCATTTCTGTAGGAACCTTGAATAGTTAAGGATAAATTAAAGATGGAGGTATTCATGCAAGGAATAATGTTTTCAAGAATCTTTTCTCCCATATAAATAAATTCACACTCTGAGCAATCTTCATTGGTCTTTTTATGACATATCCTTTAAAGTACTAGCGTAAATTTAAATGTGCGCTGGGATTTTGGGTGCTACGGCCATGCGTGTAATATATTTTACGCTGGATGTGGTATTTAAACCCATTAAACCCATAAACAGTTTCTACTGAGTGTTCAAAATTAAATCCGGCCGGCAGCTTCCGAAGCAGGAATTTTAATGCGTACGATAAAGGATATTAACCGTATCTGAAAAACTTTGATTCTTGCTGAATAACAATTAAAAATAAATTTTAGAAATTCTAGGTGGAAATTTTTCATATAAATATTTACAATAAAAAACGGGAAAAATTTGGAATAATGGTAATTCATATTGGAAGTGGAAGTGTATTAGATGTAATAGAAGGAGCCAGGAATGTTTCCGTGATGAAATTGAATTAGAAATAGACTATGGAATGACACAGTCAAGGCACTTGAGTTTATGTATAGTTTACTTTCCTGTCCTGTCCTTATTCTGACCTTCTCGAAACCACGAAATACCAATTAATAAACCCCAGCCAAACCTATGATAAAACTTAAGCCATAGTATTTGTAATTTTACTCCTATTTAAATTCAATTTGTCAGTATCGCGTCATTCAAACTCTGCTCGATCGTGGTGTAGGTAAGCTTTGCAAAGCCTCATTGGGGCTGTCATAGCAACAAAAATCTACTTCAACTAATCCGAGCGTCCCAACGCTCGCAGTAACTGGAACAAGTTCGTCTCTACTGCAGGGGCATCCACCAAGTAGCCTACCCCCTTTTTCCTCCTCCTTACCCTGCTCCCCCTCCTACTCTTCTTCGCCCATTCGTCTTGGCGGGGTTGGAAGGAAGCGAAAGGATGGGTGGTTGGGAGAGGAAGCCCCTGGGGTGGCCCGCAGGGGTTGGAGTTGTGGGTGCGGGCGGGGCCCTGACCCCCCCTCTCCTTGAACGGGAAGGAAGAGGTGCTAGCGAGGAGAAGAGATTGATGGGAAATGAGGGATCTTCTTTGGATTCGAGATGGCTTGGGCTGGCGCACGCTACGCATTGATCCTATTTCATTTACACTTGTATATTGACCTGCGAGTCACCACACTGGCGGGTGCCCGGGTGTTATAGGACACCATCCACAAAAAATGGAGGTAATAGGAGAAACTGTTAGAGGAAAAGGATGAAAGAGAAGACACTGTCTCCGGCGTTACCCTGTGGAAACCCATGACGTTCTTCATATTGAAATGAATGACTCGGTATGATTCCGCACTTTATTCCTCTAACCAACCCATTTTTAAGAATATTATACCATTCTCAAAGTTAAAATCTTAAAGTGGGTCGCTTTTGAGTGGGAACGGCCATGAAATATTAGCGTCAAACAAACAGGGTGACGAAGGAAGGAGAGTCACGGTCAAGTTTGAGACTGATGGGTGAGCGGCTAGTTGATGTATAGAAGAGGGGAATGGAAAGGGAACATTTTGTTATTACACAGTTGAAATTCTGCGGAGAAGTTCACAATTTTGAAATGTTACAGAGAGTTCAGGTTACAGCCTTGGTTTATAAATGTAAAATCCGTGGCTCAAAGTTACACACACCAATGGTTTTCGTCTCGCAAATGTTTTGATATTCCAGAGGATTCGTTAAGAATTTTAAAAACAGTAATCCATGTTCATCCATTCTCGTTTTGATTTTTTTACCGGTTTGCCCAATATACTTCTCTTTGCAATCGCCCCACTTCAACTTGAACTTCCCACTTTTCTGTAAATTACAGTATTTTTCTTTTGCATTTAAAACATTTTGCTTATCGCCACTGGATTAAAAATGTCACTTTAGCCATGTCGCTAGGGATAATTTTACAAAATTTAACAGAGATATTGGAATTGAGAAACAGCTTGTTCCAGCGAGCTTGTTTATCCCGGATTACCTGAGTAGAATTTTTCATGTTAACAGCTTGTTTTTGCTTGAGCGCCCTAAAGGCTTATGAATTTATTTAGGGTCAAATCCATTCCATTTCCAATGCACTTAGTGGCATTCGATTCTTTTTGGAAATTTTTCTGTGACGTATTAATACCGGTTAGCCTGTTCAATATTGATCTAAACGAAGCTAGCAAGTTCCCAACCTAGCCCTTACATCAGCTGTGTTGCAATCTTAGTTCACTCGTAGATGCTTTATAACGAAGCGTGCGGCAGTCCATCCTGTTTAGTACAGTCCGCGTAATAATTTCGCCTTTTTATGGATTGTAGACTAATATAGGGGACAGAGGTACGGGAGGCACATAATATTGTGGCAGTATGGTGCCTATATGTGAGGCGTTAAATATAACATTCACCTCTTTCTAATTAACTTCGCATCTTTCTTATCATATCATAATTTTTTCCCCTTCAAGTGGTGGGGTTTGGGTTGGTATCGCAGTTAGCATATTCTATTCCGTCCTACTGATTGGACGTTTAACTGTGGACCCCATGGCACACGTAGTTTATATCAGGCTAATGCTGAGGCCGGCTTTCTCACTAAATTCTCATATATCCCCAAGTAATCGCATTCTCACCATGCGGCACACATATATGTCATGGCACCTATGCCCTCAGTTGTCAATAATGTACGCCAATGAGGAACCAAATATCTAGTGTTAGGCAATCCTTGAGAACTCTACGTAGCATTCTGAACTATTGGAGAAGCATTGATAATGCAAATCAGAGTTTTTTATGCCGCTTTATAATTCGGAAAAGGGACTGAAGGATCCTCTTCGATTTCACAGTTAATAGAGGAAAGTCCGAATCCTAGAATGGCGGAGTGGTTGTCCTTCATTTATTTTCTTGTCAAATTTCATTTCACTATTTTCTTAGCATTTTATTGTGCCTAGTCTTGCTCTTCATTTTACGGTTCATCTATCTTTACTTTCATCCATACTAAACCTTTTTCATTAACGTTAGTATTCACCTTGTTATCAAGTGATGGTGACCTCGGGCAAATCTTTATTTCCCCAATTTCGGGAAATCTTCTCGGACGTTTGAAAATCATTCATTATTTCCAAAATCATCCCTATTTTTAACTTCTTAAAACTTATGCCTCCGAAAATACCATCCAAAATTGTTGTTCATTTATTATATCTTCAGCGTTTCTCGAACATTCTCTCTTCTACCACTCTCTTCAGCATATTATTACCCTGTGGTACGTCTTTCATTATCGGTTGCGGCCTCATGCAAATATCCTCAAAAATTCTAATGTACTCACTCACCTATAACATATTTTCCTTTAAAACAAGCTTTCTATTACAGTCTTTTTGCTCACTCATCTAAACCGATCTGTAGAATTTATTTAACTATTGTATATCTTTATGCTTGGAGCGCAAGAAATCCGTTTGAGCGCAAGAAATCCGTTGGAATGTCTACTTGTCAAAACAATACTTATTTTCCCTTGTCAAAACAATACTTATTTTCCAATTTTTATGAGGTGATGAACAGAACATTTGTTACAGAAGAGCTCTTACAGCTTCCAGTCTCTTTCATATCCCCAATCCAACCTTTTGTTGTCAACAACCCCTTAACAACCAAAACATTTCAGCAATCAAAAAAACATCTCCACCCTAAAATAAATTTAAACAAAACAATTTTGACCAAATTGAAGCAAAATGAAAACAAAAATAGAAGTAAATTTTTAACGTTTCAGTAGGTACAGATTTTCAAAAGGTCGCACGTTCTCTGCGTGGTTGGTGATGTTTCGCACAGGAATTCACATCTCTTGCTTTGCTTCTTCTTCTCCGCCTGCCCAACAGTCCCTGTCTGCTTCCTTCTCCCTCTTTCTTTCTCTCTGGGGTCGCGTGAGCCGTCATTTAAGCATTTCAAACCTTTTCGATTCCCATCTTCCTTCCAGCCACACCCGTCCACAGCCCACCCACCTACTTCCTCATACACCCTCTCTCTCTCTCCAATCTCTCCCTCCCTCCCTCTTCTCCCCCCCCTTCTTCCTCCCCCTCTTCTCCCAACTCGATCGGATCGAATTTATGTCCGCGCGCCATCTCGAGTTCGTCCGGCAACCCTCGGATTCCGCTCTCACATTCCACCGCCACCGACTTTCAGCATTCTTTGGCGATTTTAAAACCTCGTGAACAGAGTCACCGCTTCTCCCTTTTGTGATATTTTCTCGTGAATAGCTTACCTGACGTAAAATGATGTTCAGATAATGACAATATGGCAAACTATATGCTTTTAGTCGTGATAATCAATAGTATGGTTCAGTGGGACACCGTCGCCATAGACTACGGCTTAGGTGATCTCTCACGGCATTATATTAATTTTTTCTACGTAAGATCAATGATAATACTTAGCAATTTTCTATAAAATGATTATTGTACGACGCGTTTCACCGATTTGCGATATGTTTTACACCAACTTGAAAACAATCATACCAGCGATTTTATCCCCGAAATTTTACACGTTCTTCCCAAAGTCCTGAATATGGACGTACTTGAACAAATATAAATTATCAGACAGTCCAATAACCTTTATATTGAAATATTTCCGCATCATTCCCCACACCTTTGCGATTAATTTGACCTTTCCCGCCTCAACAGCCATTAATCAACGTGTTTTTTCCCCTCAACCCTGCCCGAATATTTGTTTTATTCTCCACCTCTCCCATAACTACAAAAACACATTTAACAAACTTTATGTAATTGGCGATGCCTTAAATCGGTGAAATTTGTCGTACCATAAAATATTTTGTAGAAAATTACTAAATATTATCATTATTTATGAGTACTAATATAATTAACTTCTACGAAATGAAGCCTGCCACTGTATAGTTTTTTCTACGTACAAGATTCTCTTCATGAATTAGGCGAGTTTCCTGTTTATTAGTGGAAATAAGTCTTGCCTAAGTCTTGTCTTAAGTAAGAAATAAGGAGGCGTGTTGCCAGTTGTCATTCAAACTCTGTAGTGGCTTTATCAAGGTTCCACAGACCTTATCTTACACCAGTGCACATGGTCTTTGGAAAGGATATCGTTTGCGCAATCCCATTATGAGTTCTACTTTTAGTCGCGAACGTCTTCTTAGCAAGAGTGGATAGATATATTCCTCCAGAAAAAATATTAAAAGCACATATATCAAGAATTATACCTAAGTTTATTAAATATTCAGAGGCAGGAGCGTGTTTTTTTAGCATTTTATTTATTTTTATTTTCTCCATATTTAGAATGGCCATAAACATAAAATACTATATATGTATTAGGCTTTCCCCATTTGCTAAAAACTTGACCTCGTTGGAATTGAGTGTTCTGGTGACGCTTAGTTGTATAATTGCTCCTACTACATCCGTAAGTCAATATAAGGGAGCCAAAATAAAGGTAGTCTGTATATCTCCATCCGTCTCATCTGTAGTCCGTCTCATCCATAGTAGGATAGGTTTAAATGGAGCGTCTATCTCTAATGAAGAAACGGTTTTAAGTGACAGTTAATCCTAAAAATAATATTAATTTAAAAAACAAAATAAACCCAAAGTGTTATCTCAAGCTCAATATTGGCATTTTAAGTTTGATAACCCTCTAAGGCTATTGAAACAGGGAGACGTCACCAGATGGCTCAGGTGGCATCAAGGAAATTTACGTGAGGAAAGTGTGGCCTAAAAGTCACGTAATATATCAAGGAGCGTTCTTGAATCCACAACGACCGACGGTACTAGTGCTCTTGCCGAGCAAACACTACCTTTAATGAGGAAAATATACTCCCGTGATACTTTGTGAGAGGCCTCTTCATACGGTATCATATATTTAAAATCTCACTTACCTTCAATAATACGTGCATTGATGATTGCAATGCAAAATTTGTTTCACTATTTTAAATGATGCCTTAAGAGGATGAAACTATGTGTGCAACGTTATCGTTTCGTAGAAATGATAACATAGTTCTCAATTTATTTGGACAAATTCTTCACGCATTGCGCGAATCGCTGAAGGCCTTCGGGTCCTCTCTGACTTAGTTTCACCTTAATGCTATTTCTGGTTCTTGTGATTCCTGCGAGTGGTTGTAGGAAAATATATCATTAACTTTAATCAATATCAAGCTCAATCGTAGCGCGTATTGGTGCGAAGATACCCGGCTGATGTGGGGTGGGTGCCTGCTTCAGAGGAGTGCTAAGGAGGTGGGGAGACTGGGTTCTTGGAGGGGAAGACCCGCTCGTGTTTGCGAGGGAGCGGCGACAAAGCGGGTGTGGTGGTGGCGTCGTCTCCAATGATGCGGCAGAGAATGGATGCGGTGGCACGCCAAGCGAGAAAGAAGTGGACGCGTGGATGGGGGGGAGCGCTCATACTTGCACGTTCGCTCACAGACACACCGTCAGACGTGAAATTTTCAAGGTGGCGGTGGGGGTGTAAATGGAACCCAAATGAGGTGTCGTTTTCCTCTCCCACTCCTCGCTAAAGGGGTCTGCCTCTCTATCCACAGCCTCCTCTTTTCCTCTTTAGCCTCCCATTCTGGCATCTCACCCTGTGAACCTCCCTCCTCACCATTCCTCTCCCCGCAGCCGTGGCGGCGGCGGGCGGGGGCGTACTCCTGTGCCTCGTAGCGATCGCACGAATCGCGCGTCCCCCTTACAGCCGGAAGACGATGATCGCTCCCTTTCGGGAGGAAATCCAGTGGAGCGGAAGAAGGGGACAATTTCGATCCATTCGTCTGGGTTCACCCTTTTACACTCTTCCCCACCCCCCACCCCCGTCCCCTACCTCCCCGCGGACATTCCATCTTGCAGTCGACGGCAGTCACCTCATTCCACGCCTCAACCTACCCACCTCGCGTTTTTCTCTTACCTTTCTCTCTGCCGGACCTCAGTTGTCGTGTTCCTGGCATCGTGTAGTATGTTACGGAAAATCCTGGACTCAAAAAGAGCGATTTCAGTACGTCTATTGGTATTTTTCCCTTAAATGCACCGAATTGGATATTTTTTCAGTGCCGTTTTTGGTGAACTCTATGCCAAAATCGTAAAAAAATTTGCATGAAAAAGTAGCTGAGGAAAAAACCTTAACTCACGTCAGATACGCTATTACAATTAAGGGTGAGAGTTCAGTTTTCTTGATACTGATTCATTTTTATTTAAATTCTTTGATAAATTTGACATTCAAGAGAAATATGATATAACCAATGAGGATGAAAAAACTTCTTGATATGTTTAAATGTTTATGCAAAATTCAACCTCTGCTCTAGAAAACGTAACGTATTCACTCAAAACGTATTCGCGAGACTTGTTAAGTGGACGATGTGGGTAGACGAGTGAGCTTTATACAACTATTATGTTCTCCAGATTATATATTAGGTTTGTTTGGTATAGTTTGATACCAAAGCGGACTTTAAAACCTAAATAGGCCAGTCTACCCGGGTGGGTGAGCGGGCGGCACTTGATTGCAACCACATCCTCGTGGCGAGTGCTGGATAATCGATGAGGAATAGTCGATGAAATAAGTGCTGCAGTTTACTTCCTTTCCTATTACCTTATCGTTTTTGGTAAATTAAAGTCGGTGGGGTTGAGTTATTATAGCGGGTTATTGCCTACGTAACATCCGTATCATTTCTGTATAAATTGGCGTTTACTGACGATTTTTGACGAACTATGAAACCATTTTGCTTGATTCAAACACACTCAATCGCTAATATTAAGCAACATAATTACTTACCTAAAATCTCTCCGGAAACATTTAGAAGCCAACAAGAAAATTTGTAAAATTTGTGATATTTTTCATAAAAAATTTAAATTTATTACTAAAAAACTTAGCCTGAAGATATAATCCGATCAAGTTGGAATTTATTATGAGTTATAAGGACCACCAACCACAATCTTTAAGCACTAGCCGCAGACCAATTTCGAAAAAAAAACTGTTTTTCAATCCACCCTACTGTGGAACGCTCTGTACTTTCTAGTTCTTCTGCTGCCTTAGTTTAATCTGTTGGTTGATATATCATCTGGAAATATTTTCTTTGAAGAAAACAAAATGTTTATATCTTAATGAATAAAATTAATGAAGTAAAAACCTTTTGAATGATGATAATTCGCATTATATTTCTGTAATTACTAATCTTTTTCTCACCACGTGGTACTGTTTCCAATCGTCAGAGGAAGGCTGCTTGATAAGGAAGTCGTGATAAAGGCGCGGTGGAAATGGACCGAAGGTTTGATTCCAATGATGCGATGCCCGTGGTTTTCCCCTTCCCACCCAGTCAGTGGGGGAAACCGAAAATGCCACAGCCGAAGAGAAGGTGGTGGCTCATGGGTGGGCGTCTTCGTTTGAAATTCAACGATCCCCGCTCAGGTTTTTACGCCAATGAAAGCCTCCCCCGCCCACCGAGGATGTATTTATGTGTGGTGTGTGGAATGGTAAGGGTCTGCTGCTTGCGGGGGTAGGGGGAATGGGTGGAAAAGGATGGAGTAAGGAGGAGGGGTGGCCTTGCTTAAGAGACGAGGGAGGAGTTTGGGTAGGTTCTGGGGGAAGGTAGTGGCGGCGTCTTATGTAAGAGGCGCAGTGGCGCTTTCGTCCGTGCCCTGCGTGGCGCATTTCGGAAACTGTGTATGTGAGTCTGTATGTAGACAGTGTTTGCCCGTACGCCGCGAGATTAAATGTAAATTTGAACTGCGAAATATGTAAACTACTGTATCAGGTTGAGACGGGGAAACTGAAGTCGGCCATATAAGCCTCGTCTTCAGCAACATCCGAGAGAAACGGTGGAAAACCTTAAGGCGGCGTAATGGGGAAAGAAATAAACTGGGATCGTATTTGGGTGGGGGGGCCGGTTAAAAGGCTTGGGGCCATCTTTTCGTATGCCCATGGGCGTAAAAGGCCCTCGCAGAATGATGTGGAGGCGGATGATATGTAGAAATGGAGTGAGTAGCACTTAAACCTCCAGAGGAACTCTTCTGGATAGTAAACTACTTCATTGGAAAATGTGTAGTATTTAAAGGGTAAATGTGCTCATATTTATCTTTATCGCGGCAGTATTAAGCACATGTTGCATAAATATGAATTTTTAATCTTTGGGTGGTATGAATGGGAAGCATAATTGGTTTGGATCATTTTACATAATTTCTCGGCGTACGACACAGCTTTCGTGTCCTCAGCGATAGCTGTATCATTCGCTTTGAAAACATTTTACTCATAGTTGAGGGTAATGGGTAAAGTGTAATGAAATTAAAAACACATTTTAAGTAATGCGCTAATTTAGTAGGTAGTTAGGCTATTAGACTTTAAATGTGTGAAAACTCAACTCGGAAAAATCAGTTGACTTTATTGGATTTGCAAGTTGTAGTCAGGTAGCACCACCAATCACAATATCCTCATTATTTCGGGCACACCTCGTTTGCATACAAATCTCTTCATTGGAAAGTCTCTTTGGATAATTATTGTTTGGTTGTGTTGCTGATAAATGCATTGGAACTAAAATTGGAATTGTCTGAGTTCAAATGCTCACTAAGCGATGACCTCATTTCGTTCAATTTATTTTTTTACACATATTACGATGGACTTTTAAATAAAGCGCTACGTAGTTCCGCATGGTTCTTATTGAATCTCTCCGTGAACATGATGAATATGCAATATTGGCTATTTTGCTCCTTGCACATTAAATGGACATAAGACCTGTGGAGAGAAACTTTTTTTTTATGTATGCAAACAAGACTCATTGCCAGAGGAGAACAAAATTAAAGAAAATAGAGCGCAGAGGCAGCATCTAGAAGTTTATGAAGGTAAGTTGAAGCAGTGAGGGAATTGAGCATTGTGAAGGAAAGATTTGATAATGCAGTAAAAAGGAGGTTTGTGAAGAAGGAATTGCGGTGAAATCCGTTGAACGGTTATAATTTTAGATATTTTTCTCTATGACTTCAATATGAAATCGGTTACCCTATAAGATTTTAACGTAGATTGCTTGAGTAGATGAATGATAAACCTTCTATGGAAAGTATTCTGAGGGTATTGGAATCCGTTGCTTATGAAGTTTGAAAGTTGCAAATTTGTACTTTAGTCTATATTTTACTACCTACCTAATTTTGATGTAAATTTATACCTGTTAGGTTGAACGAATTAATGATTCTTTATTCTGGTCGCGGACTTATATTTTTAAACTCTGTATAATTTTGGCTCAGAGCGATTCAACAAATAATTGAATTTTTTTCACCTCGGGTATTTTAATTCCTAAACTATTATTGTACTGCCTCTTAAGGAGCTGCTAAGTTCAGAACCTCCTTGGATTACCATTTATTTGGTTTTTCATTCCAATTCCTGATCGGAGCTGCAATTTTGTTGTATTTTTACACTCCTCTCTTTTTGTTATGTAACACAATAAATTAATTCAAAACTGACAACTCTGTTTCACTCAGTACCTTAAAATCAACATTAAAGACGCTTTCTTATCAACGTCTTTACTTATTGGCTACCCTGGGTATCATTTATAAGTACTACCTATAACCTATGGGAGTACCTAGTGGGCATTTATACAAGAAATTAACAATCGGAGTACTAATCTTATATCAATTATGATGCTTTCAACAACATACTGTTGTCTGAATACGGTGAATATCCTATCAAATTATGAGATACCCAGGCTTGAAAATAAAGTAAAGTATTTTTTGAGCTTAAAGAACAAATTTTTTGAATCCATTCTTAAAAAAAAAACAGTAGCGGTATTACACTTTAACCTAGAATATCGAAATAGCGGAGAAATGTAGTGGTGTATTGCATTTAAAAAAATGATTATCAAATGCCTAAAGTGATTTTTCACACACTAATTCACACTGCACCTCACTTTAGCATCGAATCAAATCAAAGCTCAACGGAAAAAGCTCGTAGAACGCATTCACTCACTTCCGCTTGTATTCCAAAGCTATGCGCGCTTAGAGCGGATCGCACAGAGCACGTTGGGGGACTGAGAGCGAATTGGGAATTTTGTCGAAGGAGACGGGCACCAGTCATCGCGGGGTCAATTATCTCTTCAGATATCCGCCATCGTTTGGCTACGCTATGGATTCCACCATGTACCAGGATGTCCTGCCCCCCACCCTCCCTAACGCTGAATCCCTATTCCCTTTCTCCTGCAAACGGGCCGTAGCGCATGCTTCGTCGGCACATCCGGCCGTAATGAAGGCCCTCGAAAGGGGTGGCTGCCCCCGTGGGTCGCCACTTTATAGTCCAGCCGCCCCATAGTCCACCTCTCTCCCACCTGCTCGTTCGCCCCCGCTGCAACTCTCCGCGTGGCGGAAGGCAATCTGTCCTTACTATTCGTTGCAGCTTGTCCCCATCGTGACGAGAACAGGGCGGGCGGATTTTGTGTCGTTGGCTTTTGACATTTCGTGCTGTCAAACGAAAGAAAAAAGTAGAATGCGGAGAACGGGGGACAGAAGTGAGAGGAGGGGGCGTGTTGACTGGGACTCTGGGAATATATATCGACGTTAAGCTGACGGTTTTTTCATGTAGACCTTAGATGTTATGATGACAATTCGTTTCGATGACTTCTAGTTTATGATTCGTCATCTGTGTTAACAAATAAACGCAAAGAGCCGAACACAATTTCCAAAAACTTTTACTGTGTAGGTAGCTATTAACCTGAAATTTTCCGCACAAAGTTTCAAAATTCCTTCCGAGTATGCGATTCGAAATCAAAGAGTTACGTGAATGCTCCCCAGGGCGTTTAGAGAAATTGTAACGGAGTGTTGTGTGAGAACAATTATGGTCAGTGTTAACGTTTGGATGAGATTTTAAGTATTTACCATACGGACTTCATTATCTCTGCTCGCAGTGCATCGCATCGTGAACTTTTTCAATTGGGTAGTGTCGATTTCAGGGGGACCGCATGGCGGACGGACCCAGGTAGTCTCCAGAAGACCCTCATTAGGAAGGCCCTCGCTCGCTCGCGAGCTAATCCGGGTCCTCTCTTGAGCTTGGGGACGGCCGAGGGTCGCCCTTCCCGGCAGGTAGAAAGTGACCCCGTGCAGTACAATGATAAAGTTTATAAATTTTGCAATTTTGTAACTTTTGTAAATGTCATAGGCGCATTTTCTATGCTGACACTAAAATCCTTAATTTTCATCCTAGAGTGTCAATCAAAAGACGCTCGTAAACGTATTGAGACAAGGGATTCGATGGCGATGCGAAAAAGTTACAAAATTGCAAAATTTATAAACTTAATCATTGTACTGCACGGGGTCACTTTCTACCTGCCGGGAAGGGCGACCCTCGGCCGTCCCCAAGCTCAAGAGAGGACCCGGATTAGCTCGCGAGCGAGCGAGGGCCTTCCTAATGAGGGTCTTCTGGAGACTACCTGGGTCCGTCCGCCATGCGGTCCCCCTGAAATCGACACTACCCTTTTCAATTTGCTATTCCATAATTCTAAAAAAAAAGCTTAGTCATTTTACGATATGCATGATTCTTTCACTAACTGCCACATTCAGTCTTTCAGCGGCTTTAATGTCTCAACCCACAGATGACGATTCTCGTCCACGGGTCCATTATCATTGCCTCCATGACAATCATTTGTTGTCGATACGGGTGATTATTATAGCTGATATGAGGATTTAAGTGTCCCTGCAGACTCCTTGGGCTTTGTTATTATTACCTTGTTATTATAATTATACCTTGAGCCTTCAGCCGCACGGAGTATGTATCGACATGTCCAGTGGTGATCAAGGTTGAGATTAACATGACTAGGCATTGCTAAACAAATAGAAACCTACGTCTGACATTGCATTTTGCGTAGTGTACACCCATTCGACTTGCCACTCTTAACAGATAAGTATCTTGAAGTACCTAACTCTAGGAACATTTGAGTAGTTTACTGATACATGCAAATTTTGTCACTATTATGGCAAGTTATGGGATATATTCGATAAGATACCTTTGTAGATCATTGCTGTAAGTTTTATTACACATATGATATGATTTCCGAACATTCTATATCGATACGATGCTAATGAATAGTAGATTACATAGTAGATTCAGTGCTGGAAAAATTACTTTATTGGTGTTTTCTCTTCTAGTTGACGATTTGGAAATTTTTAGGGGCAGTTGTCGATATAGCTGATGTTAATCGAATACCGATTGCTCTAGTCGTTTCGATATGTCGATGATACCTTGTATCGATAAGGTGAGTATCGCACTACCATCACCGCTGTGATCGCCTTCGTCCCTCTGCCCCAATAGACATTCCCCTCCCCCAACGTCAATCCCGCCCCCCGTTATTTCAAGTGACAGATGACCGTTGCACATTACCGCCCCTCCCAGATTGATTGGAGTGATTCGAACGCGTTCTACGGTGACCCCCGCACGAAGCTTCCTCTTAATTTTTTTATCCCCGTCTTTTTTTATATCGTCCGGGCAGAACGGTGATTTGTAACGTCAGCTCTCGCTTTTACCCAATTTTTTTCATTCTACACCCACCGTGTCCAGTCCTCCAGCGTTTTATACTTCACCCTGTATTTTATTTTCCGTCTCCTCCTGCTATCCGTTGAATACCTTTTTATCCGAAAGCTTCGCTTTTCGTTTTTATAAATGACTCCGTCTCACGTGATTTGCTCAGCTCCCCGGGATACGGCTCGTGCACGAGAAAAAGGATGAATTTATAAAAAAATATAAAAAAGACGTCGAAGAAGCGCCACGGCGAGTCCGTTATCAATTAAATTGAAGCGCCGCGGCGGCGGCGGTTGATGGAATTAAATTGCCTCTGACCGTGTGACGCGGAAAATTACACGGACCCATTATTCTTATAACGACCTGTCAATAAAGGCCGCAGATTTTTTATTTATTCCCGCGTTCATTTTTGATGTATTTATTTATCAGGTGGCTTTATTTTGTCGAATGTATCTTATGGGTGTTCATTACTTGCTGGGTCAGGTTTGCTCTTTACCGAGATTAGATGAGAATATTTCCACAGACAAGAACCGTGAATTTTTTTCCAGTTTCCATGTAAAAATTGAGACGGCACTTCCAGGCTTGGGGGAATGTGTGATTGTTTGGCATTCTCTCCCTTACTTAAAACCCAAGGAACTCCACATGTTGAAGCACCTAGGTTATTAACTATTAAAAATTATTTTCTCCTAAAATGTTTGGTTGAAATCACTTTTTAAGGAAAACCGATATATATATATATATATATATATATATATATATATATATATATATATATATATATATATATATATATATATATATATATATATATATATATATACATATATATATATATATATATATATTCTATATCTAATAAGGAGTCACAGGCGTGACAAGTAAAAAAACATAGTGACACAAACAAAAGAAACTCACACGAATGGTTTAATTTTCGACAGCATTCAACTGTCTTCTTCCGAACTGGAGAGTACTCTCTCCAGTTCGGAAGTAGATAAGTACTCTCTCCAGTTCGGAAGAAGACAGTTGAATGCTGTCGAAAATTAAACCATTCGTGTGAGTTTCTTTTGTTTGTGCCACTATGTTTTTTAACTTGCCACGCCTGTGACTCCTTATTAGATATATTTTCACCATGTGTGAATTTCGATGTTTGTGTATATATATATATATATATATATATATATATATATACATATATAATAAAACTTATAGGAGGTAGGAGAAAGAGATAAAGAATCTGTTCTTACGGAACGTTTCGGACCGGTTGGTCCTTCGTCAGCTTTAGAAGTTGGCAAAATGATTACAAACTATACAATGGATTTTACTAATATGTATATATATATTAGTAAAATCGAAATTATTTATATATATATATATAATTATATAATAAATAATTTAGTTCAAACAGAGTGTGAAAGAAAGAGGATAGGAAACACACAAACTTGTGAAGTCCAATGGTGGGTGTGAAGATGGTATGATGGCCAATTCACAGTGAAAAAAAACTCGACTAGACCGGGAATTGAACCACGGACCTTCCGATGTCGCCCCGGATGCTCTGACCACTAAGCTATCTATTCTTTTAAGAAACACTGGAATTGACTCAAAGCATATGAATCAAACAGCCCCAAGAGTAGTCCGTAAAATTCACCGAGAGATGGCGATAGGGCGTTTTCACCCACCGGCAGAGAAGGAATTACGTTCACAGAAGAGGAAAGGAAAGCTTGGCTCAGGCGCACAGACAGTGGTAAAGATACAGTTCAGGCGTTTCGGGGCACGCAGAGCCCAAGAAGTAGAAATGAGCCATTCCGGCCATACAACCATTCATTCATGCACTCAAACCGCTCACAGGCGTAAATAATAAATAATTTATAAATTTTAAATATGTTACATACTAGACAAATCCACTGTATAGTTTGTAATCATTTTTACTGAGCTCAAGGTAGTGTTGCGTTGCAGTTTTGCGTAGGGATGGGCAAGTAAAAAAATATATCGATAGATATCGTATCAATATTTAAAACATGTATCGATAGTTATCGAGCTAAAATTATCGATATTTAGATATATCGATAATTTTGCCATAACAAGTGGTTCCTTAAAGTTTCACCAAAATATATTACAAAATTTGAAGTAAAGTTACGGACATGTAGAAGTAATAAAAAAATCTTTTATTTTTTTATTTTTACAATCAATCAAACCAGTATTTGTCTGATAGTGACATCAGAAGAACTCTCTGTTTTACATGTTCCCCGGTTAATCTACTCCTGTTGTCCGGTACCACGAAGTTAACTGCAGAAGCCACTCTTTCGGATGGAACAGACGAGGCTTGGCATATTAAGTACTTCAGCGCGATTTCCGAAAGAACCGGTGTGAAGTGTCGGGAATTCACCCAAAACTTTATTGGATCTTATTTCCTCTCCAGTAGTGGTTGGTCCAGATACTGCTCCAGCTCATTAGGGACAGTGCTAGGAACCTCTTGCGTACTAGTGCTAAGAGATAATAGGTGTTCATGTCTGGACCAAATTGAACTTCTATCAGCGTTTTCTCGTTTTGTTTGTGTAGATCGTACTTCTGGAGAACGTTGTCCGTTTCATTCGCGTATGTTCTAAGCGAATATCATCACTTATTTTCGTTATAGCACTAGACACCGCAGCTGGAGAAACAACTTTACAAAGGTGACGTGCTAAACAAATATATCGAATTTGATACTCGGAAAAAAAATAAATTTTTGATATATCGACATGAAAAATATCAACGATAATTATCGATAGATTTTAAAAAATATATCGAGTTTTTGATATATCGATATTTTTGCCCAAGCCTACTCTTGCGGTTGCGACGTTTTTGTTCTCGAGTGGCTATTGTTTTTTTGTTTAATGTATGTTTTATGAGTGACAAAAATCCATAGGTAAACTGAAATAGATTGTAAGTTTACATAGTATACTCAGTCTTCTCTTGATAAAAATGACTTATTATACAGGATAAAAAATTTGTTTTTGATAGTTTTGAATTCCATGCCCACTTTGTTACGTTTTTGGATTCCTCTTCAACTTGTTCTTTCCTTCAGCTCAATCCTAAATTATCTAAGTATGTTAAATGTATTTTCTTTTTTCTGTATCTTACCAAATATATCCTCCACGCAGGAAAATGTTTGCCCATATTTTGAGAACAAAATTTCTGTGCATTGAACATGCCACGTTTTTGCTGTCCCAAGGTCGGTAGTAAAATTAAGAGTTTAGAAAATTTTTGTGTCCTTTTTTGTCTAGCATAGGATATCTTGGGTGCGAGAGCTTAATGGAAAACCACAGGTGGCGGACTTGAAGGAGCGGCTCCTTCTTCTGCACTCTAAATGCATGAATTTCTTATATCCGTGGTTCTAACCTTAGGTGAGCGCTATACGCTAACTCATATAATATTTTTGCCTTGGGTCAGTCGTTTGGTTTTTTCTTATTTTTATTTTTTAGTTTTCGAATAAATAAAATTTCACCTTATCACAATTTTTCCAGCTTGATAAGTTTTTGATTGCGTATCTGTAACTTTTGTGTAATTGAAACGGAAGATAAATGTTTACTTTTTTCATTAAGTTGATGGAGAATTTTTTCATAGCACTAATGTTGTTCCTGCAATTTTCCTCGCCTGCCTCAATCTTAGGTCTACTATTTAGGTCACTAACATTTAATGAATGCTCATCTTTCAACTGAGGATTGCCTTATTAAACTTTAGCCGTTGTAAGCTGACGAAACTATCGAGAGTTTTTTTTAACTACAATTATACTTTATTTTACGAGTTATTTCGATTTAAAAAAGGCACTTTGAAGTTAATGTCTCATCGTACTGTGTTGACGGTAAAGCGACTACATTAGATAAAATCATTTAGATGTGTTTCTCAAATTCCAGACGAAGATATCATCTTTTTTACCCATAGAAATTATTCTCTTTTCGAGAAGTATTTTTGTATACACGTATGAAATGAGTGATGAGTATTGATGGGATGAAATTGGCGATATTTTTACTGCTATTCAATATTGCACTTTTAGAAGTAATGGCATTCAAATAATTGATTCTCTTACATTCTCGATAAACAACAAAGAAAACTGTTGGCAGCCGCAGTTGCACTCAAATGAAGATAGTGGCCATGACTAGGGAGGTAGTGGAGTGTCGTATGGAGGAGAGGGTAAAGTAGAGTGAAGGAGGAGTAAAACTAAAGATGGCGTAGCTAATCTGTTGAGAGGTGGAGTGAGGATGTTGTGGATTCATTAGAATGGATGAGTACCAAATATTTTGTAATAACTTCATTCACTATCTAATAGCAAAAAATTAAAGTTGTGAGAATTTTAAGGGAAAAGGCAGAGATTTCTCATAGAAGTGGAAGGACATAATGCGGAGCAACAGTCAGGATGTAAATACGCTAGAGTAACAACTAAAGGTGTTTTATGCACTCTAGTCAATTTATTACTCAAAGTAAGTTAAAGCAATGCACTAATACCAGTACCTATTTTATTATACAGCATAAAAATCCCTCATAGAGCTACATCCTTTGACTAGTTTCCTCAATTCGGATTAATATTTCCCAAATCATGTTTACTAACTCTCTTCTGCATAGTCTTCTAGTTACATGTAGATGATATCGCTATTCACTCTACGATTGATTATTTGACTCCCTTCATTTTATTGGTTTCCCTCCTTCTCAGCCTTTGTCATTATCGATCCCTGTTTAACCACCTCATTGCTGAGTGAAGGGTTAACGGAAGAACTGTGTAGGTTTCTCAATTACCACTAGTGCCTCTCTTTCTTTCTTCGCTGTCCCATGGGGCGAGTTCTTCTTCCCCACTGTCTCTGTCGTCGTCGCTCTCATTAGTGGAGGTGGAAGCAATGAGTTGTCGGGGAAAATGAGGAGCTGCAGTCGATGGCGATTCCCTCACACGGGATAATAATCAATACTCCTACCCCCCCCTCCGAGTTGTGCATTCCATTTCTCGCTCTCGCCATTCATCTCAGAAAGACAAAAGTGTAAGAAATTTGAATGAATAAAAGCATTCGAATTGACTGCGATTCGAACCCAAATGGCATGTATTTCCGTGTCTGCTTTGTGTGCACGGTATGTCGTGAAGTATGAATTCCCTTAAGGACACTTGGAAGTCACGGTACAGTGATTCATTTGTTTCATCGTGAATTGCGTGAATGTGAATGTGATCCGTGAGTGGTTGACTTTGCCAAAGTTATTGACGGAGCTATTCCGCAGTAATTTGAATATCTCATGAGAATTATTGGTCTTTCTGAAATTATTTTTATTGTAAATTTTCATTTATCCCTTATATTTTAGGTAGCTACAGCGAAGAATAACTTCCCCTAGAATTCGATGAATTTGACCTCATTTTAAAGAAAATCCCTCATCTTTCCAATTATGTCAAAATATTAGCACCTTGCCGAACTACTATTCGAGAAATTTGCCTAAAAATATAAGCCGTTTAAGATGGCATAGATTACGGCTATGCGCTCCAGAGGGATAATATTGAAAAAATGAGGAATTTATAAAACCTAGATTTCGTGTAAATACTAACAGTGTGTAGTTAATCTATTACATACTGCAGTAATTTTTACAGAAATACTAAAAACACCTGTTGTTTTGAAGGCTTTTTAGCCGCTCGGTGTGAAAAAATAAGTCAAGTTAGAGACGCATGTAGGTATATATATATTTAATTACTGAGAAATATAGTCATATATAACTACATACTGGTATTATTTTCATTTGCATATTACAGTATTTACTTCGCACTTCTTACAGACGCTTAATTTAAAATATAATATTGGAATATGGCCTCCATTAAGACTAGAGATATATCTCCCTCCAACATGTCCGACTTTTTACCGGAGATGGTCACTTCTGATTCGCTATCAATTATGGCGGAAAAGCCACATTTCGCGCAATTTCTCTTTTCGCTGCGCGCCAAAACCCTCCTCCAAGTAGTAGCTAGGTTGTAGCCATCATCCATGTTGTAATTTTCGGGGAATTTGGCAATTTCGATCGCCTCCCGTATCAGCCGTGGGAAGTATCGACTCTCCCCGCTCACACCTTTGGTTTCCACGAAACATATGGAGCGACCAGGCTCCGGCCAGGCATGCTCGGCGGAATCTTACCTTGACAAATTTTTCTGTAACTATTACCGTCTTAATATCCGTACTCCTCTGCCTACTCTACTCCAAAGTGCTACCGAGTGTTGTTGTTCTCACTGCTCCAGGTTGTGTTTCTCCAATGGTGGCTCTCCCATGGCTATGAGGTATCTACTGGCGGAGTGCGGTGTAATGAAAGATGCACGCCAGAGGCTGAATATCCAGATAATTTTATCACATATTTTAAATGGCACCCTGAAAGATTGTGTAGCTGTGCTCAGAAAGCCTTGGCAATGTCTTGGGCGTAAATGTCTTATGCATCACTGGGGAGTGAAACATTTTGTAATTTAGTAACTTAATTTTTATGCTGCATAATCCCATTCCTTATCCAGTTTCTTTTTTTATCAAAGCAATTATTATTTGTCAGGATAACGGTTAATATTCCTGAACCATTTACCAGTTAAGTACCTGGGAACTTCTCTCATGCTAGTTCAAGGTTTGCTTGATTTCATATTAATTTCCATGTTCACTTGGACACTTCTAAAGTGAGATATAATTATTGCTACTTTCTGGCGGTAATATCTGGGCCAAGGAAATATCCAAACAAAAAACAAGAATAATTATAATTATGATGAATGAGAGAAAAAGAATGAAAGGCCAAATTGTTATCTGATTTATAGCAAAATATTCTATTAAAATACCAATAAAAAGAAAATCACAAAAACCATAAAATAAAAGAATACAATGTGGAACAAATAAAAAAATAAACAATCAAGGGCCACTCTCGCCCACATACCTATGCTTCTTTGTATGTATAATGATTTACGGTATCTATTGCTTTCGCTCTCGTTCTTGGATTTGTCCTTGTTATAAATTTGTAGTTGAATTTGGGACACCTTTATTTATCAACAGCTGATCAGGGAACATATAGCTACCCATAAATTTAATTTAACAATAAAGTGACTTGTGCGCTTGAAGCACCATTAGTTGTTGCCTCGCGTATTGATTTCCGGACTGCTACTATTACTCCCTTCCACTTCTACGATAAACCTTTGTATTTTTCTGTTAAATTTTCAGAAATTTAGTGTTTTTGCTATTAGATAGTGAATGTAATTATCACATAAAGGTGTTAATCATCCATTCTAATTACACTACCAATATCTCTCTAACTTGCCCATCCTCACTCCGCCTATCTCAACAGATTTCTTCTCTCCATCGCAATCTTGCTCTCCACTCCTCCCCCTATCCATTTTACCCTCCCCTCTACACCCCACTGAACCGCCACCACTCACCCCTCTCTCCCTAGTCAGGACCCCGCCAGCCTCGCCGTCTTCACTCGCGTACAGCTGCGGGTCGCGTCCCTCCTCAGCTGTCGCCTTCTTCATCTCGGGCGCCAAAAGGGAGCGGCCGAAGGGCCGGGATACCCCCCTTCCTCCCTCTGCAAGCTCCCGCGCAGGGCGCATCTTCTCCTCTCCGTGAAATAGGATTCAATTTCTTCTCTCCCCCCTCTCCCTCTTTCCTCCCGATTGATATTCCTCCGGATAAAAGTTTGCCCCTTCCACTCGGCTCAACTTTCATCACGCGGTACGTAATCATCGCCGCTTTCTCGTGAACTTCCCTCAGCCCCTCTTTACTACACTGTACTCATGCTCCTCCCTCTCTTACGTCCTCCCCTGAAAGATTCCTTCCTTTTCTAATCCCGGGCAACTTTCTTGGCGCCATCGTCTCTTTCCGAGGCTCCTCTGCAGCATTCTTCTTCTACTATCTCCCTCTCCTACTCCGTGCTCTCTCTTAGGGATTCCCCGGGCTGCGTTATAAACTCTCGAGAATTGGTCGTGCCTGAAAAACCCTTTCACTCGTACCCTTTGCCGTGCTCTTCGGAGAGTTTCCTTCTTCGAGGGGTTCCTCCGAATGTTCTCCCCATTTCTGTTGGGAATATTCACCCTGCATTTTTCAATAAACTAGTTTCGCTTGATCCATAAAATAGTATTTATTTGAAACACTACTCCCCTACGTAAGGTTAAATTCATATCCGTTTGTACGCACATTAGTACTTGCTTTCGTAAAAGATCCACGATTTAATGGAGCTGAATCCCAAGTACTGCGCAGAATTTACAGCTGGAAAATTATTTCCATCTGATCAGTTAGTTACCATTATTATGGTAAATTTATAGGATAATAGACCGCGTTGGATACTGGGTGTTTCAGACAATTTGGTATCGCAACACCAAAAGGATATAATACAGAGTATAAGAAGTACAACACCGCGGATTTATGAGAAATGCTTTCATCAAAGGAAAGTGATGAAAGGGTTGTTTAGTGCCACATTGGTAAAATCGATGGAATCGGTGGAGCTATGCTTTTTTGATACCACAGTATCCCGCGCAAGCATTGTTGGGTCAAATATGCATTGACTCTTACATCGTCAGCTATGTGTTCCAAACTTTTATGAGCTTGATTTACATATACACTTACATACTACCCTGAAATTCCACCGCGTTGGCGTGTGGCAAGGGGTGTTAGGACATCATCCACGTAAACGAGAATGTTATAGGGAGGTGAAAAAGTGGTGTATTTTGGGAGTGTTTTCGGCGGATCTCAGTTTTTATTATGGTCACTTGTGCGTGGGAAGAACGAATTTTTGAACCCTTCTGTTTGGCAGTGTATGTTTGTTATTTTGCCTGTTCTGTCAGGCCTAGATATGTACTGTGGCGTAAAAATTATATTCTCTGTGACACACTGAAACCCACCTGTTCTGCATTTCTCAAGCAACCTAAGCCTAGAGTGTAGCCTCCGAGTTTCTAGTGGTTCCCAATCTAATCTCTTTAATTGAAAGCAGTGAAACACTCTTTGTTCGCTCGTAGCAGTTTTTAACGAAGCATACAGCTTTCCTTTGCATTTCATTTATTTTCTTAATTAAATCTTTCTGTCCGGGTTCCCAAATGCTCGCAGCGCATTCGATATGTGGACTAACCAGAGAGAAGTAGCACCTCTCTATCACTTTTTCATCCAAGGACCTTCCTAATATTCGTTTGATGAATCCTTTTTTCTTTGCATGTTTAGTATGTATGTTATCCAAAATAGGTCTGAAGTTAAGGTAAATCCCAGATATTTTACTTCGTATGAGGATTTTAAATGTACTCCACCCACAGTGTAGTAATGGCGTAGGAGTGATAACTTCTGCAAGAAGTGTACTGCAATGTAATTACGTACTAAGATTTAGTTCAAGCCCCTACTCCTGACACCACGAGCAAACGTAGTTTAGGTCCGATGATAGATTGATAGATGTATACACTTTCGAAGCAGTCGTTTAATATACTGGCTCTGTATATACTGATGGTGACTGCTTTGCCGTTTTTGTCCAAAAAATTCTACAGTTAAAGATTCACCCTGAAGCTCTCTCGCGTAAAAAACCGAAATGACTTGGGGTTTTCATCTAGTAATTCACCTAGTATTTTTTATTGAAGTTTCTTAGAATAGGTACGCTTTAATTTATTTTTTTGAGTGGTGAACAACGTTTATGAAAGAATATTAGTCACATGTGATAAACATTGCAGAAGTAATAAAATGAAAACTATACTTAGTGAAAGGTGGGTAACTGAGGCATTTTTCCATTCATTACATCTCAGAAATGCATCGAGTATTCTTTAATCCATGCTGAAATATTTCATTTATGGTTAAAATATTATTTTAACTGTTAATAAAATCCAGAAAGCAGTTATTGAGCAACTCTCTTTCAGTTTGAGGTGTGACAAGGGCAAAAATACTCAATTTCACTCATGGCAATAGCGCACAATTTTCACTATTGTACTACTTTACGAGTACTTATGTTTAACCGGTAAACTTGAGGGCTATCCAATGGTAGAATGAGCTACTTGCTAGCAATCACACCACAAAAATCCAAGTTGTTTTTTCGTTCTGACAATTGGACTTCGGACTATTTTTTGAACCCGAAATATTTACTGCTACAATATTACCACATGTGTGAAAGAAGTTTGAAATAAATGGTGGTTTTAATTATTTTTTTAAAACTTTATTGGTGGTTTTATCTTAATAAAATCAAACAAATTGAATTGTTGAATATTTACGCTGGTGATATACTTGGCAACACACTATTCTCATTAGAGGGAGCTATACGAACCTAGGTGTATTTGACGACGCTTCCATACCTGAGCTGTGACCTGGCCCACCTTGTGCGCGGAGCACGGGTGAATGCATTTATTCTCCTCCCCGTGACGCTCGGATTGCATCGAGGCGTATAGAGGGCGAACCTGAGCCTCCTGGCCGTGATGAATGTTTCCAAGGTGGAAGAATGAAATTCCTTCCACTCAAACGCGGCCCTTGAATCCTCACGAAATAGGAGTTACTGCCAGTGGGGCTTTGCACGTGTCCGGGTCGACGGGGGAAGTTGCAAGCGCTTCGGGGGAAGCACTCGTTCTGCTCTGAGGCAAAGGAAGGAAGCGGAGATCGCGGAGGGAAGGCATTAACGCATGCACCCTCCCCAAATCATCTTTCTCGTCATCACTCTTCTTTAAGCCCTAACGAGCTGAATGCTTGTCCTTCAATAGGTATGGAAAGAAGGAAAATTTCTTGAGGAGCTTCCTCCTACACTGCATCATCACCGACTTATTTGGAGGAGAGAGAAGTTGATGTGGCATCCAACTAAAATGGATAGGTTATTTTTTTAAATTAGAAAGTGTGGGGTAAATGAGTTCAAGTGGGCTGTATCAAATATACTCCAGCATCTAATTGAAAAAAAATTGATTGAACTATCAGATAACAATTTAACACAAATAAGACAGCTTCTTGTGGGTTGGCAGCGGGCAGCAAACGAAGACCGTGGCAACAGGAAGCAGTTGTAAAGTGGATGAGCGGCAGGCATCTGTAGAGAGCAAGAATGATGAGGCAGTGAAGCAGTAGAGCAGCATATAGAGACTGTGGCAAGCGAGGAAAATCAAGCTGGGCAGAGCCTTGGATAGTAAAAGAACAACTGCTTCCTTCTTTGACGATACGGGACGAGTGGCCGAATCCCGGCCGAGAAAGCAAAAAACGGAAAAATGATAAACAGCGCCTCCACTGGCTTCCACTGTAATCACCTAGCAGACGACAGGAACAAAATAGGAGCAAAACCAAGCAATCACCTTCTTAAATACATAACAGAAAGATCGCAGGCCAAAAAGGTAGGAAAAATATTTGTCTGCTATGAACTACGATGTTTTGGCCTTGAGTACTTAAGCAGAACGTACTTCCTTTACGTCATCAGCTCCAATGTTAATAGTTTAATTAATGCAATATTTTTATCAATTATTTGAAGTAAATATATTTATTTTTTTTAATTCCTTCAAATACGTCACCGTTAATTTGTTGGTAATCATTCGGGTGTAAGTAACTACTCCATAAGTTACTTCATTTTAACGAAGAATGTTTTCCTTTTTCGGCTAAGTTATCTCAATATTTAGAAAAATTCAATTTGAAAGTTGCACAACACTTGCAATGATAAGTATTAATCTCTCTGACCACCATATAGCTAAAAAGCTCTCAGGCTTTCAAACAAATTAGCTTTCTGTTCTAACTAGATATCTTCAGACCCTTCAAGAGTGTTGTACGCAAATACCATTCCCTTGATATAGTGTTAGACAACTTAGAAAATATTGTAAAAACTGTTGTAATACATTCAAAATTACATGCGTCGCCCTACCTTTTTTGTATAGCCTCAGAACCCACTTACCCTTTACTAGATTAGAAATAATAACTTAATACTGTGAAAGTAAATGTTCATAGTTTTTTCTATAATGTAGTGTTTTCCAAATTTTGTATTTGCATACATTTGAAGGGATTTGCATTGTTCAACATTGACAGCCCGTTTCGTTAGAATGTACCATTGAATGTTAGGCTTAGTTTCCTATTCAAATAGTTCCCTGTTCCCAAAACAAAGTGATTTATTTTGTATCAGCAACATTTAAGCTAAAAGAAGACAATGAATAAAAGTACCTGTACTTTTCCTCGTGTAGCGTAAGAATCTTTTTCCTATCTACGCGGTAAGCGTCCGCAAATTCCTCCAATCTAAGGGGAATAGGGTTCTCAAGTTTAGGTATAATTGGCGGTCGTACTAACCGGCCAGCATTCTAAGTAATAGTTTGGCGTGCCCATCAACTCGAAGGCTCTTAGTAAATTCTGGGTATTTTGATAGGTATGAGGATGAATCACAAATGGATAAATCTGAGTGGCCTCTTTCACAACTACGTTCCAATCCTCTCATCATTGCTGAATTTCATTTCATTTTTCAGATAAACTAGCGGATTAACTTGGCTTCGCCCGGAATATATAATTTTTTTACGTAAATGCACTTAATGCATTGATACATGATGAGTACTAAAATAATATTTATTTTCATATGAATTATTTAATGATAGTAAAAATATAAATATTATTTATTTTATATAGTAGAAAGAAAAAAAAATGATAAAAATCATAAAACGATATGATTAAACTCAATCAAGAGAAAGAAATGTATTATTTAAGTTTTAATTAGTTTACAGCTTAATTCAACATGAGTAATGAAAACATAAATTAATACGATTAATCGATTTAAAAAAAATGTATCTAATTTTTTTAGAAAACATTACAACGTAAAAAATCACAATTTTAGCGTCATAAATCAAAACAACCGTATTATATACACCAATGACGGTGAAATTCGCCACGAAAAAATCATTTGACTTAACCAGATTTCGAACTCGGATCTCCCAATCGAATCCCGGTCAAGTCAAATGATTTTTTCATGGTATGACTTACACGGTATTTGTTTTATAACTTCGCACCCATGCGCGTGACTGCGTACCACATTATTTATGTAAATGCAATGATTGGAAACTTTATTACAGTCTGCAAATATTTTGTAAATTTAAAGTTGAAAGCCAAAAGATCCTTTGAGAAAGGTTTTCCATGTTGATTACTTTTTGAGGACTTCTTTGTAGATCACATTTACTGGCCTGCCATCCAGATGTAGTAGGAGCACGCTTTCCACCGAACTTACCCTGGAGGCAGGCAACATACAGTTGGCCGTGCGAGAAGCAGTCTTTCATTAAATCGACTCCGTTCTTCTTTAGAGACTTACTTTGAGAATTATTGATGATCATAGCGAATCAGACTCACACTGGGATTTGAAGAC
This sequence comes from Pyrrhosoma nymphula, assembly GCA_963573305.1. Taxonomy (NCBI): domain Eukaryota; kingdom Metazoa; phylum Arthropoda; class Insecta; order Odonata; family Coenagrionidae; genus Pyrrhosoma; species Pyrrhosoma nymphula. Next base: position 20,303,039 of record OY754337.1, on the reverse strand, counting down.
GCTTGCTTTGAAAAGGATGATCAGATGGTGCAAGATTAATGCGAAGGATGATGACTGTCTTGCCTTGGCCGCAATCAGTGATGATTTCAGCTTCAATTAGAATACGATGGAGGATATTTGCTTGGAGCCTAGTTCCATTGCATTGTTTTGGTGGATATATGCTACGCAACAACATAATGGGAGCTCCAATTTTCAAAGAAAGTTTATGTTATGGTATAAAAGGTGAGTTGAGGGTTTGTGAAAATTAAACAGAATAGTTTACCGAGTTCTCAACTTCTAACACTGAGTCAACGGATTTATAAGTTTTTTCCTCAGATGTGACCTGCTCTAAAAGATAATCGTTTATGCTGTTAGTAGTCTCATTATTTGAAGCTAAAATTGCCATCTCTTTGGGCCGGGTAATCCCTTTAGTTTGAAATTTTTAAAGTTCGGGTTAAACTTGCTGTGAAAAACTCTTTATGGCTCATACCAATTCACATAAGTTTTCAGGGATTAGCCTACCTCGTTGGCGGAGTAACTTCTTTGCATGACAACTCGAAGGCCACTTGTTTGAATCCCATTTGGGTGGTTTTTCACCATCTAAGCACGATTTGGCCCGTCCGTTAAAATATTTGTTGGTCGTAAATCGGAAGTAACTGGCAGAAGTTATGACCAGTAAACAAATTTTGATCACTACAAACCTTTAGGAGTGTTTATAAAATATTTAAAAATATCGGTTATTGATAAATATTTCATAACTCCTAGCTCTATGGATGTATTTATTTTTTTTAATGCGTGGTAGAATCATACAAAATAATGAATGCGAAAGGACTGGTTGCCCTTCGTTGGATATTTTCGGACTACTTTGTGACATAAAATAGAAAAAAATCTTCATTGTAAATCTTTCTCTGGAACTAGTTTTAAAAATAAAGCGGAAATATTTGTTGTAACTTTCAAACTTTTTTGGACTCCACTAGTTCAGGGTTCAAGTACCTTTCTATGGCACACGATAGCGCCAAAGACGTCCGATAAGCATTTGCATGTATTCCGTGAGGTCAGACCCGGAGGGCTTGATGGGGTATTTTTGGAGGCGACAGCGACAGAAGCTGGAGACGCCTGCATGCGCTGCCGAGTGGCCGACCGCCATCCTGGATGGCCATCACCGAGTTGTAAAATCCGTTCGGCGCTCCTCCTTAAGATCTTTTCCGACGGTGCACTTATTCCACGCAAGATCTTCTCCTTCACGGCCGTAAATCCTTCTTCCCCTGTAATCGCCGCGCCCTCTGGCCAATCCTTGGGTTCCCAGAAATCCGATTCCAGATTTCCGGGAGCCGCCGCCAGTTGGAGGAGGAAAAAGAAGAACTAATAAGTCCGGAGAAGAAGGGCCAGCAGACGACGACTTTTTCGGAAAACGGCCTCGGATGAGCACGCCGCCATCTCTCCCGCTCCAATATATGCCCACTTCTGCCCCTCTCCCTCATTTAATCTGCTTGTTCCACCACCCACCCCCTTGTGCTCCCTTCCCTCCACACCCTAGGGACCGCCATCTCACCCGCGGAAAAGAGTAAGGGGAAGGGTAAGGGGGAGTGGTGGCTGAAGTGGGAGAGGCTGTGGAAATTGTGAATAGCGAGGAAATTCTGCACAACATGCAGTCTCTCCTATTCCGATGGACGGCGCCTGCCTGACAAGCAGACGTGATTGTGCGCCCTCGTAATTTCATTCGGACTCCCGAAGACGAAGTGTGAATCTTAGCGAGAATTCACGTTCCCCGGATCCAACAATTTGCTCCTCTCGACATCAGATTATTTTTTGGACAGAAAATTGCCGAAGAGGCTCATAAAAAAAATGTGAAGTTTTCCGTCCTGCTATTTCTACTTTTTTTCTTCTTGGATAACTAAAGCAGCTGAGATTTACGTGTAATCGTGTTCTCGGCTTTTTCTTTTTCTGAATATGAGCTTTCTAAGCATATGGGCATAAATTTTCATTGATTCATAATGGCTAAACACTATTCCTGAAATCTTAATTGAAGTCAATGTTGGAGTTTTTTGTTTAGCCCAATAGTTTCATTTTATTTTGAAATTTCCTTTAAGCTTGTGGCAAAATGTATTGTCCTCAAGTTTTAATTTATACTCCATGCTTGTATTGTCCTATTTTCGTCTTTGTGTTTATTACGTAAAAGAATGAAAAAGGAAAAATAGAATAAGAAAGGGAGTTGGCGGTTTCCGGCGTGACTTTGTGGAATTTACTGATCATTGTGAATGAAAAAAGCAGTTCTTTGTTTTTCCATATAAATTAAACACAGTAAGATGATGGTTTCGACTTTACGTCATCTTCACGTCACCTGAAGATGACGTAAAGTCGAAACTATGGTCGTACTGTATTAAATGTATGTGAAAAAACATTCACAATATTTTCATTCACAATAAGAAAAGTAGTATGAGTATCCCTTTCACTTATCTTACAGGAATTAATTTGTGAAAACATTGGTGTGAGTGCAGGGTTTTTTCTTCCCATATCTCGCGCTTTATAAAGAAAAAGCGGCATTGTTATTTTAAACTTTTGCGTTCATAATCGAAGCGATTCATAAAATAAACCGTGAGGATATTGAGAACCGTGGGGAAAGCAAATCAGGAAGTGTTCATCAGGGTGATCGAAGAGTGCTAGTTTTTGAGTTTGCTAATGTTTGTTTGATCTTGTTTGCATTCCACATTTTTTCGTCTGCCTATTTAATTTCTCCTTTGGTTCCTTTGGAAAAGCATTGTCCTCTGTAGACGTTTTTACTGAGGCATTCAAATACCAACATTCACTAATAGATTAATTAAAATACTGTTTGTACTGAGCATTTTTCCACAAACAGTTTTACTTTTTTTACCAACTTTTGGCGTACAACATTTGACAATTTTAAATTTTTCCCAAATAATGTGGGTACTCCGTTTTGTTTCTCTATTTAAGAGGTTGCATAGAGCAGGAATCAGTTATATCCTGTCATTTTGTCGAAGGAGTTTTTATTTTGTCACCGATTTGTTCTAGAGATGTGTGAAATTAAATTGTTTTGATAGATGCGTTTTTCTAATGCATATATGCTAAATAAGCCTGCCATATTTAAGTTTCCAGTCAGGTAGATGCTTATTTCGTATCTGTTAGCTATATTTTATTCATTCTATATAAAATCGTTGGGCAGTAATTATCATTGAATGGAATTGTATAATCAAAATATTGTAAAATATATTTTTAAACTAATAATTACCTACTTTTAATAATGCTAATATTCACTCTCGTATAGTCATAAACTGCCGTTCCCATTTTGTGATTTCCTTTTAATATTAGATTATTTTTTATTTATAATATTCTCTCTTTGAAGAATCTATTAATTCATCCTTTCATATGTAAATTACTCGTCAGGTGTTCAGAGTTATTTTCTTATTTTTTCTTTGCATAATTTAGTGGATGTCACATAAGAATGATTTCAATAGGACATTGGAAATTATAGGTATTCGCTGCTAACTTTATCCCTAAAACATATTCGCTACAAGTTATTCAGCGACCGTTCACTATTCCCAGGTATAAACTAACATGACCTCTCAATCATCGAAATTTCTGATTTATGAGCCTTTGTCGATCTTCATTTTATTTTTTCTCCTATGACTTACGTGGGAGCCCTACTTTTATTTTCCTTTGCTCAGTTATTACCAGCCGTTTTATATTTTGGAGACATGCTTAATGATGGAAATACATGAATTAAGTGATAAGCTCCTAGGTTAAAGGTTTTTCGTTCCCATTACACCGTTCTTAGAAGCTTTTTAAGGCGTGCATTTTCCCCCTCCCCGTTGTTTTATTTGGTATAATTTGCAAGGATTCTGACTTTTTTGCAATTTAGCGATTGTCTTTAATGTTGTTGTTTCATATAATACGATTCGTATGTAGATACCTGAGCTTTTGCTATTGTTTGCAGAATATGTAGCGTTTGAAAAATGAAATTAGGTGGAATAGATGTCATTGTTACTAAGGTGAAATGTAAGTTGAAAAATGTTCATGGTAAAACTCAATGAAAAATTTATTTTTACGTTTATTTGCAGAAAAACTATGTGACAATGTTATTTCATTGGTTTTATTTATTGTTTAGTCATCGTGCGCATTCTCTGGAATAACTTGAGTGATTCTTTTGATAATAAGCTATGTAGGAGGTTGAAACATTATTGGGATATCATAGACCTGATTTTCATTACTACTTAGTCCTTCAAGGGGCGTATTTTCACAAACTAGCAGGTTGATATCACCGTCCCAAATTAGAATTGGCAACGGATGCTTTTAATCCTTATCTTTGTCGCACATTTCTATGATATACTACCCAATCTTAAATGCTTCCTTGGGCTTAAGTCGTTGGAAGTGTAAGGAAAAGAAATACGTTAAACGTTTTTTTTTCAACCCAATAAGCTCGGCAATCGATCAAAGCGGACAGTTGTTGAGGGATGAGGAATTTGTACGGAAGCATTCGGTCGAAATATGTCTTACTTTAATCTGACGTTCCCCTGGAAACTGAATGCTACCGCCAATTGGTGAAACATTTTCCTTGACATCCCCGCCCGACCAGCCTCCTCAAACCCCGGCATTCCTCCAAAGAGGAGGATTGTGTGAGCGAAACTCTCGTGAGATGCCGGCTTCCCATCTGAAACATCCCTCCTAATCCCTCTTGATTCTTCAGCTCTCCTCCCAATCTCTCTCTATCTGAGAATCCGAACGCCTGACGATGCGAAGGATCCGTGGAGGACTACGTCCCTACGAGATGACTCTCGGAGACTATACACTTTTACCCTTTAATACCCTTTCAGATTTCACAGAACCCTATTTGGTGTGAGATACCGTTGGCTTACGCACAAATGCACTTGGGTTGGTATGTTTGCAATATATTATGTGCTGAAGAACTTAAGGCCGCCATGATGTACCACTGCATACTTCTAGAGTCAAAGAGAGCTAATGAAGGATTGGTTTGTGAAATATTCCTTATAAAGAATATCATTTTATTTCTTTCATCCAATTACGATTTTGTATGGTGGAATTCCATTATATTCTATGTAAAAAATGAAATGTAAGCATTCAAATTACAGTTTAAACAGATCCTGCACAGATTTACCACCTTATTGTGAGATGAAAGGGTAAAGTTCTCTCTCTGGCTCATAAAATATTTTCCGCGAGATGAGATGGAACAGGTTCTTACTTTGTAGTATAAAATCTCTTTAGCCATGCCATTGCAATAGGTAGACATTATGTAATATCGCTAAAGAAAGCACCAAGGATGTATCTATTTGCAAAACTGCCAGAGGTATTAAATGTATATAGTACATGAATGCTTGGAAGAGTTTCCAACGCGTGCATTTCCAGTAAAATAAAGCTCGTTGTTAATCATATCGACCTCACAATTTGATATAAGGAAGTAATTTGACCCTTCCTGGAAGACCCTTTGGAACCCATGATGATTTTAGAATAAAAATCTTTATTTTCCAATTAAAATGCTTTAAATATTACAGCGGTTACAATGAATTACTATTTATCGCATACTTTGACAGAATTATATCGCTGTTTTCAGGAAACAAAGTGCATCAAAATCCTGTCATTATTCTTTAAAACTTCACATAAAATTAACGCTATAGTAGTTATTTGTTTCTTATTTTTTTCTAAACAACAAATCTTATTTGGATGATCAATTATCTTTTGGTAACTGCGATATTCAAGTCACTAACTTTTGATGACATCATCTTAATTATGTTCAAGTTATCTAAAAAAACCATTTAATTAGATTCTTCTCATTATGGAACTAATATAATTTGGTTAATATAATGTGATGATGCGAGGAGGCGTAGGATATTGTATAACCATTGCGCTAACATTGGATTATTTTAATCTCATCGTAGTTTACCTTTTCCATTGAATCAGCATATTTTTATCAATTATTTGTTTTACCTTCAAACTATCTTTGAACTTCTTTGGTTATTGCTGTTGAATTTATGAGTAACAATTTCTCCCGTTAGGCCTTAATATAATGTTTTGCATCTTGCATATGTGAATATGACTTTTAAGCCTAATAGATTCCTTTTTTTGCTAAGGTTAATGAGCTCAATTATGAAATATCTGAATAATAATGCCTGTACAAAACCCGTACTACGATGTGTAATTGATATTTTCTTTTCTTTTTCAGGTGAGTTCATCGTCATTTCGCCTCCATTCTCCTTGATAAGTGAGTAAAAATGTGGTTGTCTAATGTATGTTCCTGGATGCTTCGTGTGATTTTCCTTGTAATATTTAAGGTATCTCTGTTTTTCCCATTAAAATAACACACTCCTGCAATTCTCAAATGTCTTTGTTTGTGAAATGCCTCGCCTCATTGAATCGTGAATGGTATCGGATGATCAGTAACGGCTGTTATTTCATTGGCCTCTAGGACCTTCCCTTGCATTTCCCAGCTTTAGAAAGGACACATGAGTATTCAATGTAGTTATGACATCAATTACCCAAAGTGTTCATTCAATGAACATTTCAGAAGCATTATATAACTTTATCTCTTCCGTATATGGTCTCGTAACTTATCGGGCTTGATAAATCGTGTTCAGTATGATTTTTGCGCCTCCCAGATTCAGTTTTTATCAAAAATTAAAAATAAAGACTATTTAATCACTATTTATTTGTCTTATTATGACAGAGTAAAGTAAATTGGGTAATACAATATGCAATAGAGACTTTCTGATGCAATCGGGAAATTTTTCCTGATTAGTTTCTGATCACGGGCACTGCTTCAAATGCCCTCCATCAGTGGTCGGCACACACTTTGACAAAATCAGGGGTGACGGATCTCAATGTCCGCCTGGCCATGATTCAAGTGAGAAACACGCCACTCCATGGCTTCCCCCAGAAACCACTCCAGTGGCACCGGATATCGCAAACGACAAACCCTCTTCCAGATTTAAGCGCGAATGTTCGGCAGGGGGGCCTAGGGAGGATATTAGAAATGGGTTTGCGGGGGAGAATTTTTTGTTTGGGTGGAGGGGACGAGAACGGTGAATCGAATTCACATAGCCCTCCCCTTCGTCTTCCCTTCATTCATTTCCCAGAGTTCCATCTTGCTCTATTAGGAGACCTTCCCTGAAACCTCAACCGCAGCACACCCACGCACAAATCGAAAAACGTTCTTGTTTCCTTTGGCTTCATGGTGTGCGGTATTGCGATACAATATATTGTCAGAAGCGTGATATTCATGTGATACAATAATAACAGATTATTTTTTTGAAAATTATCCGATAACGAGCAATATTTAAATAAAATAGTAATGGAAATATTGTTTTTAAATATCAGTCAATATGCTTCGTGTAGACGGGTAGACCACATGCCACACATGAACATCATTTGACAGAAACGCTATGATAAGTATGAATGGTATTCTTGATTTTATGTTTAATTGCATAATGGATTGCTTTTAAATTGCATTTAATTGCATATTAGTAGTAAGATTTACTCCCAGGCATTGCGTAATAAATGTTTCAACTATGTTCGCACAGCTTTCAGTGTCCCATAGCTCATTTCGTTGGTAGGAATCCGTTGGAAGTCGCTTCCCAGTATCGTAGCGGAGTTGTGAATTGGTTTTAGTAGAAACCAGTTCATGAACGATGTTTTTGCTGCTAACTACCATTGCTACTTTAATAATTAATAAACTATATACTATTCCTCCGCTGAAGAATAGAACTCCACATGCAACTTAAAATCACGGTCGATTTGCTTCAAAAAAGCAGATTTAGCTAATTTTCTTAAAAAAACGAGTTTTCAAACATTGATATTAGACTTATATGTAGAGCAATCCTGTGCTACTTGGAAAACAACCTTTCAATCCTCATGCTTTGCAATGTTAGCTTATCATTAATAGTTCGAATCAATCTTTATACAGACGTTATAATTTTAATATCTCCTCTATCCGTGCTGCGCGCAGAGAATGGCATCCCATGTATTTCCCTCTATCCATTCCAATGGACTGATCTCTTCAACCCACAGTTAGTTTTACTATTCGAGATACCATTTGATTCAGTGCTGGGCATATACATGCTAGATATGTCTTGAGTGCGTGGATAGGAGAATTAGTTAGAGCCAATTGTTTCCCTGGGTCCGGGGAACTGTGATTGTCAAATCAAAGATTTTTAGAGGGATTGAAATTATACGCCTTGTTAAATTCATTCATTTACTTACGTGTATGTAGTTAAAGCAACCTAAATATTCGAAAAAATAATTAAAAATTGTGACAGAGCCAGAAAAGAGGGTGATGCAGAAGGTAAAAGTGCTTTCTGCCGGTCTCGAACTGCGGTGATGGCTGTCGTAGTCCTTCCGCGGTGTTGCAGTGTTCCCCTCCCCCTTCGGTGGGGTGAAGTATGTACCGTATATTACCTACTCTTGTATTAATACAAGTGAAGCCAATCCATAAGGATGTCAGGCAATTGGACTCAATAAATCAAATTTCTCCAGTGGAATTGTGCAAAGTATTTAATCTTATTCCTACAATGGGATTCCACTAAGTATCGTCCGCCACCAATAATTCATCAATTAGTATGTACTTCGGTAAAAATTTCTTATAAAAGGTTAGCAGGTCATTATAATAGAAGTTTTTCCGGCTTTGTGTTTAATCCGATCATGAGTGCGTGAGAAACTCAGATATCTCATTGTTCAAGTTGGTTAAACTAGATAACAAAACTAAAGTTGAAATTATCATTTATGTGATCAGTTATACACTTTTTTCACAGTTACGTTTGGATAAAATGTGCTATTTTTTAGGTAAACACATTTTTTGGAGAAGGAATGGTTTCTAAGTATGAACTCATATTTTTATTTCGTGAACTTTTACTTAACTATAAGAAACTGTTTCGGGCGTAACTTAGTGGAAGTATTTCATAAAAGGAAATTTTGATGAATTTTCAGCACAGCTTATTCCACATGTTCTTTTATTAATCACCACCGTGGTTTCGTTACGAGTACAGGACCTGAAGATGATACTCTGTAACGAAACCGCCGTTGTGATGTATAAAACTACATACAGAAAAAGATGTGCTGAAAATTCATCTAACTTTCCTGTTACGTAACTTATGTCTCATACCACAGTTTTGCTAAGATATTATAGGAATCGTTTTCTTAAATAAATATCACTGTGTTACTGCCAATGAAAAATATGTCAGAATGATTTTATTTTAAACCCATGAGTTTTAATATGAAAATATTTCTTTTCTCTTTTTATAGTAAACTATTTCATAATGTGTGCCCGGCATTAAGCAATGTCATCGATTCTCATCCAGCTGTAATCACCTGCCTCAATTTCGTGGCACCATTTTCAGAGGACATCAGTCCGGTAAAGACAAAAGCTCTGGCCGCTTACGGCGGTTTTAAAGTTTTAGGTATTTTACTAAACTACCCAAACAAAAGGCAATTCACTTGAATGAGGCGCAGCATTCATCGGTGCAGGTGGAATTGGAGGAGCCGTATTTACGATGAGTGTTCCGATCATTACGTCGGGCGTGTATACAATCCGATAAATTCTCGCCAATGACGGTAGAATTGAGGGGGGCTCTAGCGTTGAAAGGAAGGCGTAGGGGTACGGTAAAGGGGTTGAGGGGGTGCATGGGGGGAGGGAGTGAGAGTTGAATCGAAGGATTTGCTGTGGAATTGAGTTTTAAAACTTCAAAGACGAGCAAAGAGGGGAAAGCGAAGGGGTCTGTGTAATGGTTCCAGATTGGGGATGTGACGCCCCACGGGGAAGGGGCCTCTTTAAATGAAGGGTTTTGGCGGCCGTGTTTAACCCTGGGGAGGTTAGGGTTTGGGGGGGGGGTCGCTGGGGGACGAGAAGTGGTTGGGGAAGGGGTTGTATGTGTGTGATGGAGGGGAGGCACCTTTGAAGGGGGTGCGGGATATATATTTTGGACGAGGAGACTGCCTTCGAGGGATGTTTTAGGGGGTGAATAGGATGAGAGCGGGGGTTTTGACGTGTCTGATGGAGAGCAGTGCCTCCACCCCTCATGGTAGGGTTCGAGAGGGTTCCCCCCGACCCTTATGCCGTTCTCCACGCTTAAGGGATGTCATTTGTCACGAAGGGGTGAGGCTTGGGGGTGGTTCTCTATTTTCTCGGCATGCGAGCAAGAGTTGTACCGATGAGTGTTTTGTTGATACCAATGCACAGAGGAATAAAAGCGTAAAGAACTAGTTGCGTGATAATAGACTAATGTCTGATAAGTTCAACCCAAAAACAGACGGGATGGACATTGAGTTATTGATAAAATTAGTGATTATTAACTATCATTCATACGTGCTTAATTGAATTACAAAGAATTCTAGCAAACATATCTGTCATAAAAATGCGCCAATTTAGACTACACCAGAGAATCACGCAATAGCAATATAAATAATGCATTTTCTTTTCCAAAGTGACTCAAATATAATTTCAATTACTTCGAGTAAATGTTTCGAGTATTTTTCCTAATTCAAACGCTAAACTCAGTGGTGAACACTCAGTGTCACGAATTTTGTGGTGTTTATGTTTCCTAATCTTTATCATAGGTATAATCGAATTAAATTCGCGCAAAATTTGTTTGAACGTACTGACATAATTCATCATCAAACCGGAAAAACTGTTGGTCGTTTTCATTCTTCACTATTGTGGTATTGAGCGAAAGGCCTTGGAGCCAGTATAATCGCGTAGAGCAGTGCTTTTGCCTTAAAGAAAAAAATAAACAAAAGTTATAGTTGCCAATCCTACGGCTTGCACCCGTGTATGAGAGCACCATTGAGATCAGTTATAAGAGATCGCACTTTTATGAATATAATGCTGCAAAATTGGATTATTCAAGGTGTCAGTTATAGTCTTGAGGGAAAATTACTAGAGAAAGTCTATCAGTTACTAAAACATGGATTAGCATGAAAGTGATGTTAATTATCTCTGAAAAATTGTTCAAACATTTCACCAGCGTGCATGTTTTGTATTTTCTCCCCATCGCTACATCATTAAGAACGTAAAGATAAATGACACAAACTCAGCCATTTTTTATATTTATTGCACATAGCCCACTAGGCATAACTTTAAATAACCAATTCGTGTACACATCTATCAGTTGCCTAAAATTTTCTTGAGAAATGATATGGACGTAACATTAAACATTTTCCTATGACTTATTCAGCGGTTTGAGAGGGAGAGAGAAAGAGAGGAGTATCTCAGGTTAGCATGTAAAAGCTTATAAAAATGTATTACGTTTTCCATCCCACAATTTCAGCAGCAAAAACGGATAATTCATCCGGAGACAGTTTTTATCTATTTACCTTGTAATTCTGCCAAATCAGTAAGGACTGTATGGAATTTATGGTTGTCTTGCTAGCAATTGCTTTTGCGTGGACAATGCAAATAAATACACCGAATAAGACGAAGTAAACTAAACGCCAATGGAGGGTAAATGAACAGATCGAGCAGTCAAACGTGATCCGTATTAATTTCATTGGCTTATCAGTCTTAAGTGTATACCTAACATTTACAGGCTGGTATTGTCAGCCAAGACCAATGTAGGTTTATGTTTAAATTTGTGGAGACCTACTGTGGGTGAAAAAATATTTTTTATTTAATAAACGTAGGCATTATCTGTTTTACATAGTGAATATGTTAGTGGTATACTTTGACCCTGTATAGCCTTTTATATCCTCGTAACAAAATTGAAAAATTTGTGAATTATGCCCTTATTACATTTTCTACTTTTGCTTATTACATTTTCTCTCCGGAAAAGTAATTTCAAATTGCACCGCTTGAAATTGAGTTGTGTTCAGGATGTTTTTAGCCATTATAATGCTATGGCACCGAAGGAAACCATACATCTGTGATGTGAATTAGAGTGGAGTGAACGGTCAGTTACAATTACATGATTCGCATTCGTTACTTTGGCTTGGCAGTTATATGTGACCGCTCTGGAGAAATAATATTTCCCTCGCATGCATATATTTACGTGTATGTGGGTTTGTGCCCTCATGACACTGCCCATGTAACCTTTTCTATTCTTTCTTTCTCGTTTCTTATCGTTCCAAAACAAAGATGGTGGATGACAAGATTAAAAATGGCGGGAGAGTGGTCTCCGTGACGCCCTCTGTCTTCGCCCCATTTGACTTCCTTGCGCGTCATCGTACACGTCATATCCTCCCTCCCCCCTCCACTTTCAAACCCACGCTGGCCTTGTTTGCATATTACGAGACTAGGGATCAGTCGGACGCGACGCGCGTGAATGATTCCCGAGGAAACCATCTCCCCTACTCCTCTCGGTGTTTATCTCATATGCAAAGCAGGATGCGGGCGATGGAAGGGAAGGCCCACACCTTCCCCTCCTACATTCCACCCCCCTCCACCTTCTCTCTTCTCCAGGGTGAGAAGTGCACACTCATCTCTACCCACCGCCATTTTCCAAAGCGGCCGAGAAAAGAAATTTTCTCCTCCCTTCAAACTTTCGACTCCGCAAGGAACAAAATTGGCGGTTGCAGCGAAGCTTCCACTTCTTCTTTCCCTCTTACTCTTTCTTCTCCGGCGTCCCGCTTCCGAGATGACCGACCGGCCGACTTCTTTCCCTCTCTCCAGCCGACGAAGGCGTCCTTGCGTGAAAGAACCCCAGCCACCAGCGAGAGCGCATTCTTCCTTTTTTTTGTGTGCCGCCGTCACACCGAGGCTTCGTGCCGTGTCGCAAATGCGGTCTCGCCTCTCTCTGTCCTCCATTTTGCATCCCGTCTTTCACTGCGCGTGTTCTTATTTATCTCTAGCTCTCAAAAATGTGTTTGTTGGATAGTTCGATGGCACAGTGACCCTCCGTGTATATCGAAGGGTATTTTGCGTAGCATTTAAACAAAGTAGCTCTCAATCATGAAGAGAAAAACAGTGGAAAAACGAGAGTCAAATATCAATTGCAAATTTAAAGAAAGAATGAATTTTTTAAAATTTTGTTATTGTTTTTTTTGTCCCTCAAAAAATTAAATCGGTGAAACGTACGTTTGACTGCTCGAAAACAATTATAAGCCTTCCAAACCAAATCTAAAGTGTCGCTAATTATTTAGTTTACCGCAACACAAAGATGCCACATTCCCTTTTGGCATGCTGAGCTATTGGGTGAATCTCACCTGTCGTGAGCATGTTATCTGAAATTACTTTCCCAGCTACTGACAATGGTATTTAAATTGACAAGTTATTGTTTACAGAGCTATTCCAAAAGTGATATTTGTCCTTGAAATAAGGGTTTGGATAGGAAATGGAAGGCTTTATCCTGAATTTATTTCGGACAGGCATAGTATAAAATTGTTGCAGTTAATGAAAAAAGGGCAATTATTAAAAAGAGCATTAACTGCAGTTATGTTCCGGTTCCACTCCATCACGCCTGAAACCTCCATCACGCCTGTTAATTTGCAAATATTATTTGAATCAAAGAACAAATAAAAGAATTGGGAAACGTATCCACCGCATTAAATACTCTTTTGGTTGTAATCACTTAAATAATCCGTTCGTACTTCTGGTAGGAATCGATGAAATTCGGCTGTAATGGACGATTTCTTAAATTTTCAATGGTATATCTACGACTTCATTTTCCACAACAGAAGAATTGGTCCGTGGTGTGTCTAAAACATAAATTATCGACCGTTGTTATGCAATTGCTAGAAATGATTTTATTGATTTAAACGAAGAAAAATCTACATTTTCACATAATGCGCCATTACGTGATAGGTAATCAAAGAGTTTCGTCCTTTGCTTAGACGAGATGGGATGCTTCAGCATCAAGCCTCCTTGGCACCACCCTCCGAGAGTCTTGAGCTTATAATCCAAGTCCGTTTTCCTGAGTGATGGAAACGCCATGTCTTTCGTGACCTCGCGTGGGAAAAAACAAGTGTCGTCTTCACGATGCCGTATCTTTTTCATTCCTTTTTTTTTACACGAAGTTTTATTGGCGTCTCGTACGAAGCACGGGTAAGCTGCTGGGTCCAATCCTCACTCAAAAGAGGTTTCAAGAAAAATTAAAGTCGTGTCACCTTTTTTTTATTTTTATACCCTATGGAAGAATGCTTGTTTCACTTATGAACCCCTAAAGACTATTCCCATAATGGTCTTTCTTTATTGCTGGTATTTTCCTTTGAAAATTGCATTTGTTACCACGAAAATTGGAGAAAAAAAATTTAGAAAATGTTAAATATCAGTGTTATAAATCTCTCATGAATTTTTAAATATAATAATATTTATTTATCCGTTGAATCAGCATTACAAGCATTCAAGCGTTGAATCAACATTACATTGGAGGAAAAAAATTTAGAAAATGTTAAATATCAGTGTTATAAATCTCTCATGAATTTTTAAATATAATAATATTTATTTATCCGTTGAATCAGCATTACAAGCATTCAAGCGTTGAATCAACATTACATTGGAGGAAAAAAATTTAGAAAATGTTAAATATCAGTGTTATAAATCTCTCATGAATTTTTATATATAATAATATTTATTTATCCGTTGAATCAGCATTACAAGCACACCTTTACATTTATAATAAAAAGGGAAAAATTAGGAACTACTTTTAGACAGTGTTTGTACTTAAGATACCTCAAATCAATTTACATTGTAGATAATTGAAATAATATATATAATAATTTAAAATATTATATCAACTTAGACCAGATACGTAACATAAATTTATACATGAAAAATATGACTTTTTTTGTTTAATCTCTACCTGTAGTGCATACAGTTTACGTAAATGTTGAGCGCACTATTTACAATAAACACATCAGGATTTTTTTACATCAAATAACCATCTATTTACTCTGTTTAAAAATGACGTTAAACTAATTTTACCTCTTATATTATCTGACAATATAAGAAAACGTTTTGACCCTATTTAGATAAATGAGCGTTTGAACAGAGGAAAATTGAGCTTGGGAAAAAATATACACTCTTGAACATCTTAGATTGCATGACATTGGCTTTTGGTTCCACCTTACGTTTATTACGACTTCTGAGGCAGAACAATTTCAATACCTTATTAACGCAAAGATTAGCAGACCTGCTGCCTGCTTTGTAGGAAATCTCTGTCCGGTGTGCTCTTGCAACCAGGCCAGCTGTATATTCTGCCAAGTAGCCACAGTGGCAGTCCTTGGACCATGCAGCAACGCTTAAAAAATGCAATGGCCTTAGTGGCCCGATATGGTTGGTCTGATCGTTTTATTACATTTACCTGCAATCCCAAGTGGCCAGAGATACTTCAATTGCTTCTCCCCGGTCAAACGGCTTCGGATCGACTGGACATTGTTGAGCGCGTGTTTCACCTCAAGGCTCATCAATTTCTTCGTGACATCACTGTGGGAAAAATGTTCGGCACCGTGGTCGCATTCACATACTCAATTGAGTTTCAAAAGCGTCGACTCCCGCACACAATTGATGCTAACCTATTTAAGTGAACCTGGGAGTCCCGAGAAAGATGGACTCGCTCTGAAATAGTGAACCCGAGAGATCCGTAAACTTTAGTCCCCGGAATCTTACTAAATTTAAAATCTCAAATACCACTGTTTTTTGTATTTTTCTTTGCACCACCAGCTGCTAAAAATCCAAAACTACTACCAAGTCATACGGAAAGAGAATCCACATTTAATACACCAAATCTCATTTCTCTAGCTCAAAACTTGAGAGTAATAAACAAAATGGATACAGAATGACTGGCACCCTACAAAATTAATGCATATACAGAGATATATATATATATATATATATGTATTTATTTATTTATTTATTTTTTTATGATGGAAAGGGAGTAACTGAAAATCCAAAAATATGGGGAAGGATGGTTCAAATTGACATTTTATAGCAATCAGTCTCACAATTGCTTTTTGGAGAATCAGGATGGGGTTGGCAACAAGCATGAGATTCATATATTTCTCGGAAATATTATAGCGATGGAATGATACATTCATACTCGTTCACTCCGACAAAATGCTTAGGTTTGTTAGAACTTCTGTCGCTCCCTCTAGAGTTGAAGTGCAAGCAATGAAAATTATACCCGTCGAACAATATGCATCTTCAGCACCTTGTATTTACGACAAGGAGTTTTAGGCGGGTTAACTCGGAAATGCAGTACATTTTTTTAAAGCAAAATATCGTAATCTTGAATTTATCACCTAACCCACGCAGTTGCGATGCAGCCTCATTTTTAATTGCACTCCCACGTGCCGGAATAGTCTTCCCTCGACGTGTTGTACGGGCACTCCTTGGAGCGTGCTCGCGAAGTTCTCGTTCATTTAACTCTGGGAAGGATACTTTGGAGGAACCGTGCGATAATGCTTGCGCTTGAAGCTTTGCGAACAAGGTCGACTGAATTCTTGTGATGATAAAAGATTTTCCTCGGGAAAATTTTCTCCCGCAGCTCGTTTCTTATGTGTCTATTTTCTGAGTACTTGAGTGCTTCCCCTCAGATCTCGAAGCCCGGAAGATTTTAATGGATTTAAAGAGGATGTTATTTCCACAAATTTATCTTGCCTGCGTAGAGGTATATATATTATTGGAGGTCTACTTTAATTGCGTTGGTTTTAATGTAACTTTAATTTAAGTCCGCAGTATTTAAATCCATTGCCAGCCCTCATGAAGACCATGAGGAAGTGATGAAGTTTAATGACCTACAATATTCTGTAGTTGAGCCTTCTTAAAACAATTGATGCACTTGGCACTACTTTGGAATAAGTAGCAGTATATGGATTCCAATCTATACACTGAAAGGGAATTTAAGGTGGAAACAATGAACTCCTAAATAAAGAAATGACGTGTGGACTAAGAAAAAGTTTGAACACCTTTTGCCTTTAGAAAGGGCAATTAAGAATTAATCGTTAATCACGTACCGTAAAATAGTGCTCGCCAAATCCCATACCCGTATTTTAATTCTGGTAATTACACTTAATGATATATTTATTTTTATAATTATCTTCGTTATTTGAGTTGCAATTATGCTTCAGCAAATATTTTCAAACTATATGTAGCCGTAATTTAAAGGTAGCATTCATGTAATGGCAAGTACTTGCTCAATATCAATTCATCGCTAGAGTTTGTACCTGTAGTATTAAGCGTTGTATTGATTCACAGGCAAGCATATTTTATTGTAATCAATGTAATTGATCAATTTCGTGAAACGTTTAGCTATGGTAGTGTAATATTTCTTGAACAATACATTTTTCGGTTGAAATAGGGTGGTTGATGTATCCTTACCTTATATACTCAATGTATTTACTCCAGATTGTCGTGTTTGTTGCGTGAAGAGCTGTGTATATAGCTTTAGAGTAATCGGAGTGCATATATTTTGTGTTTTGAACCAAATTATAGAATAAGTATTGATTTTTTTCGAAGGCAAAAAGGCAATATTGCTCAAAAACGTAAAACTGCTGTTCATAATAAAGGGAGACCTAGCCTTGGATCGGATTATTTTTTTAATGCGTGAGCTGTAATCTTTCAATTAATTTGTATTTTTGAGTGCCTTCTTTTAAACTTGAGTTTATTCTTTATAAGTGCTGATTTGAAAGTTGTTGATCAACATTGAAGATCAACAGCCTATCGTTCATCTGAAAAATGATGAGTCATCGTAGGATTGGTCATTTTTTATTTTTAACTTAGCTTGTCTCTTCTTTGGTGATATTTGGAGAGGTATCCCTGGGCTGAAGACCTCAAAATAAATATATCTCTTTAAAATGTGGGTCTTCCACTATAGGTAGTAAAAAAAGTCTGCTTTGCTGGCCAAGAGATGGCATCGACTTTCCATTGTAGCAATAAAGGATGATTTTAAAGCTCGCATTTGTAGCTGGAATGGTGGGTGCAAAAATATTTATTTTTAATGCAGAATGCGATACTCTAACACCTCAACAGGCTTCAGTATTGATTTTGGGTATCTGGTATATAATTTTGACATTGGTGATTTTTTGCCTAGGAAGTACAGTGGTAATCGAATATTTAATACAATTTTACAGAAGAGGTATTACCTTTTTCGACCATTTCCTATCTTTTTCGTTCACCCGAATTTTATAAAACAAGATTAGCTTAATTCACCCTATTGGTCGGTTTTCACTTGAGAAACTATCTACTTAACTCTAGTAAAATAAAAATTGAAGCCTAGACCTACGAAATGCTGTGCTTACTTGTCTTTGCATTTAAATCATCGTTATAATTTTCTAATGGTGCTGTGCATGAATCACGTTTAATGAAAAAGATTTTAAGTATATTTTTATTCCTTTTAGGTTTAATTTTCCTTGGTAGATACTTTTAATGGGTGTTTCCCATGAGAATTACTTATTTATCAAAAACCATTGATGCAAGTCTGACAAAATGTTGCTTTCGATAATATAATTGGTATTATATTCAATTTATCTTATTATGAATGTGCAAATACCGCAAAGTGTACGCCATGCACTCTTCATGCAACTGTACTCCAGCTTTCCTGGTTTACTTTTTGGCATGAAAAAACTTTTCATGGCTGCTTACTCCCCTACTTGGGAACCCGGAAGGAAGCGATTTCAAATCCCGTATCATGAATTAAGGTTTTTCTTGTTGTAGAGAGAAGGTGTTGGGTTATATATATGACGTAAAGCAAACTATAGCATTGAGGACAAGGGTCTGACACTCACATTACTCCAACAGTAATTCATTTCACCCAGAGCACTCTAGCGGTCAGACGCTAACTATCAGCGCAACAGCACAACAGGTATACTCTTTAATTGAATATCTTGCAGATTTAAGTGGGAAATTACCTATTTATTTCTCAGGGGAAACTCAAAAAGGTAACTGTTCAATCAATTATGCATCCTGAAAAATACTGGAATCAGATTGCAGCGCAATAATCCCGTCCTTCTCTTGGCGTTTTCGCAGTGCACTTTCTCGGCCATCTTCTTTGTTTACTTACGGTTGCGATGGCGATGTCTCGTGTGGTCCCAGGTGTATTTTAAATGGACGCTGATAAACGTCTTACAACAAATGGAGTCATTACTGCATTTATTCACAAAAAATAAAAGATTTATAGCAAAAGCATACAATATCTATCTTTTTCACGCATACGTATTTTTCCATTTGCGCCTGAAACAATTGGTGCTAATAGTAATCCATACGATATATCGCAATTCCGTCAGACCCTTTATTGAGGACTCCTAAACTTTATAGTTGTCATAGTGACGCTTTCCAACAAAACTATGAACAAGGCGTGGCAGGTGAATGAAAACACTGTTTGCGGCTCGATGCTGAGGTTAAGCATCCTTGGGCTCGGGTCGAATACGGATGGAGAAAACTTCATATTAGTCTAAGTGCTTTTCCCCCGTCTGTAAGTAAAAAGTGTTAAATGACGTTAGCCGTCGCGTTTTAAATTGAAACAGTATTACTGGGAATACTAACATGCACTACGAATTGTTCATAAACTAGAATGACATGTTGCTTTATCATAAAAATGTTTTAGTTTCAATTTTTATATCCTATGGTCTGTTAAGGGGCAGAAACGTGGGCTGTGGGAAAGATGAACGAAATTAAGCTGAAGGCGTTCGAGATGTGAGTGTGGAGAAGAATGGGGAAGGTGCGTTGGACGAAAGGAAGACAAACGAGGAAATGCTTGACTTGGTGGGTGAGGAGAGGACACTTGTGGATGAGATTAGGGGAATGCAGGGTAGGTGGATGGAAGCGGTAATGAGGGGAAGAGGTAATGGTTTGTTAAAGGCCGTGATAGAGGGAAGAATGTTAGGCAAGCCGGGAAGGGGAAAAAGGAGAATATATATTTTATAGATGGGATGAAGATAGGTAGGATTTACGCTGAGATGAAAAAATGAATACTACAGGTAGATAAGGTACTGCACGTATAAGAGTCTGTTGGATTTTCTTTGACTTTTATCTTAACCTACCTCTAACCGGTACTGAGATCACTCAGGTGATGATGGTTGTCTGTTTATTCAAGTTCAAAAGTTGCTTTTTTGTTTTTTAAACCTCTAAGCAGAAGTATAATTCTACGTTTTGTAATGCAATGGAAACTAGGCATCTACTGGGACAACATTGTCCTACAGGCTCGTACGTACCAACTCTTTTCCGTCCTCTACCACTCTTCTTCCTTCCTCGTCTCTACTCCCCCTTTCTCCCTTAATCATCCGAGCCTCTCTATATCTCTTCACCCTCCCCTGCCATACACTCCGGTAATACTAGGGCCCCCTCCCCTTCCCTCCTCTCGGATGCCTCATTTAAGAGATAACACCCCCCTCCCAAGCACCCTCTCAATGTCGCCGACATGCGTGTACGGGGATGGGAGACGAGACGGCGCGTGAAATATTTCTCATTCCGCATTGTATGTGTGTGTGTGTGTTCCATTGGAGGTTTGTCTCTCTCACTCTCTCTCTCTCTCCATCCCTCTTGCCCTCTCTTCTTCCCTCTCCATCTCCCTCCCTCCCTCCCCCTCCCTCCCGCCTTTAATTGCGCCCCTGGACGCCGTGTTCGTGATTCTCATCCTCTCCTTCCTCTTCCTCTTCATCCCCCACTCCTGCCTGCCTCTTGCCTCAGAATACATGCCTCAGAATGTACGTGTGAGGGTGTATATGCGCACATGTGTAGTCGATGCGAGAGGTAGAGAATGGGGATCTCTTGCGATTTTATGCAGTACATGCGTGAACACATGCGCATGTACATGCATGTGCCTACCTACAATTACTACTACGACATACACTTCCTCCCCACCGCCATTCCACTTTATGGGAAGGGGAAGGATAGGTGGGTGGGAGAAGCTGTTTAGATCAAGGAAACCACCACTGCTCCCCATCTCCCTCCTCGGCCCCAACCATCGCACCGTCCTGATACGTGAATTATTGCGATAGGCAGACATCCACCCCATTCGACTTCCTGTATCTTCGAACCCTCGAAATGTTCCTCCAAAGATGAGCACCTTCCGCTTCCATTGTTCCTCCAGACTGGTCTCCATTCAAAAATTATTATATGGCTATTATGAAAATGTTAATCTATTTCATCTTAGTTATAGACCCGCAGGATGGTTTGAAAGCCGAAGTTGTGATGCCTCACGCGTGTGGTGTTAACATTCATGAGTTGGCGGGAATAGGTTTTTCACTATTTATGCTGTTGTTTACGGAAATCTTCTGGCATTAAGGAGTTTGTGTAGGGCTTGACCTGACTGGGACAGGTGCAAAACAGTTTTTTTTAAGTTTGACCCAAGGATAAATCTGATTAGTAACAGAGCGCTATCGATAGTCTGCCATGCTATCGATATAGAAGTATTTTGCCATGGAGTAATGTAAATACGTGTACCAGTATCTTTCTTCTTCAAGTAAATATACAAGAGAAAATAGAAAGGTTTATTCGGCTTCACATTAAAGCTATATACAATTTATAATAAAAAAATGAGGAAAAATCTTACTGTTGGCAATTATAGCCGCCACTAGTGATATGACGGATCTGAAGTGACAAGAATATAATGCATGATACACTTCCATAAGTAAGGAATGAGTTAGTGCGTAGTCTGAAATATAGATGTACGGCAAGGAAAAACTTTAGGGGTTAAGTGGACCACCAGAATCGTCCGAAAGAGCAAATAAAAATAGAGCTGAACTTGCATTAAAAATATCGAGGTTATAGGTTGCAGTTAACCAACCTTAAGTTAGGAAAACGCACACACTCGATCTCAATTTTGAAATATTGCAAATGATGTTAGTGACAATTATAGTGATAATTATTTGAAAGAAAATTTATTTCATTACATTAATGGACTTAGATAATTTGGTCAGCATGACAACAGATAGATTTTCTCCCTCTCTCTCGGTCACAATCCTAGGTTTGATTTGCAGCAGTTCTCCAATTTTTTCGTCCTGGGGCAGCCTCTTCAGCTCTGCATAGGAACAACAGCCTAGCTCCTCCACGATCAGCTCCACGTAGGACAGCCTAGGCCAGGGGTCGGCAAAGTTTCGAGGCCGAAAAGACAAATCTGTCCCTCACAGAAGTGTAAAATTTATTCGAGGGCCAAAAATGTATTTTTTATAAATAAGGAAAATTTAAAGTAATTATATAACCAGTTATAATATGAACTATTTCGTCACTATGAATTATATGAAGAAAAAATAATCATTATATTATTATACTCCTTAAAAAAATTAATACGGTCAAATGTTGTTGACAAAAAGTTATTATTCATATTGTAGGTAAAGCAAAGTACTGCGGATTGATAAATCAATAAATGAAGTAATCAGATAATTAATTTGCTAGATTATTAAAATTAGAATATTAAGATTGAAATATTTGGTCGCATAATTTTTAATTTTTATTTCAGAGCTACTAAAATGTTACTAAAGAGCCGCGTTTGGCTCGCGAGCCGCAATTTTCTGACCTCTGGCCTAGGCCTTTCTCTACAGTGTTTTTCCTCAACTGAGTCCTCCAAGGTGTTCTTTACAAAGCCTTCTTGCCTCAAAATCTGTCCAATAAGGGTTGCTTTCCGTTTCTTCATCAATTGGAGAGGGCGTATGGTCTCTTCCACTCCCTGTAGCACCTCTTCAATATTTACTTGATCCACCCAATGCATTTTTAGTATAATGAGGTAGAACAATAATTCAAACGCTTCCACTCTTCTCTTCTCAACAACCCCGAGTGTCCAGGTCTCACTTCCATACAGCATAATGCACCGTACAAAGGTCTTTATTAGTTACAATAATGGGGCGAGCTCTTACGGCTAGACAAATGGAAAAATTAAAAGGAGTCTCCAATAGCAGTAAACAATTTAATACGCGTATTTCGGCTACCAAGTAGCCCTCTTCAGCGATCCGAAGGAAAAGCGTCACAACAACGCAAGGTTGAAGTGAGGAATGGTAATGAAATCCATGATGATGGGAGGATGGGGAAGGTTTGGGGAAAAAATTGTTTACGGCTATAGGAGACCCCTTTTCATTTTTCCATCTCTTTATTAGTTGTTTTATTAATTCTATATTGATGCTGTACATAGGTTGTCACTGCAAAATTAAACGTAAAAATGACCAAAAGCTCATTTTAATGATTGTTTTGCTCTTCAGTATGCTTTATACCTTAGGCACGGTAAATATTCTCACAGATTTGGATTATAATACCTCTGTAAAATAGCGTCATGCTGCACGGTAGCTATTTCCCCCAACTTTAGAAACATTCCCTGCCGCAGTTGCAAATATACCCGACGAATTGAAATCCATATAGCACTGGTGCGAAGCATTAAAAAAAAAATATTACTGATTTAGATTTGCTTTGGCATAAAGTACATTTAATGGCCAGTGAAAATTTTTCCTGCATCTCAAAAAACTGTAAATTTATGCAGTGTAAAGATTCCCTCTCAGAGGTATCATAAGTGTCGCCATGTTTTCCCGGTCCCCGTTCGGATGGCTGCATTAAATTTTCATCGAGCCTTGAATTTTATGTGCTGACGAAATTATTCAAAATTTGGAAAGCTTCCACTTCTCGCATGAATGAATGCTGTAGGCCGTCAATTTTCGTGAAAACCCTCCCGCAGAGTCGTAGCCTCCGATGAACCCCACCCCCCCTTTCCCCCCCCGCCCCCCCACCACCAGTATCCCGCTCCCGGGCTCCGTTTATCTTCGCCCGTACTGCCCTCTCTCTCTCCAACTTACTCCCATGTCCCTCCCGCATTTGCCATATCCATCGCTTTTGGCAAACATTTACAGTTGCACACGCAGTCGTACGCACGAGGCTAGTCGTCGCTGGATCTGAAAAGTTGGTGCCGCCCCGGAATGTTATATGCATCACCTCCCCCCTAGCGCACTTGCTCTTTTGCGGAAATACCCCCAGGGATTTTTTTATTATTATTATTATTCCTTGTACCCCTCTACCCCCCCTATTTTCCTGCGACCCTCTTGTCTCCGTAGAGAGCTCTCTTCCGTTGCTTCCCAATCCCCACGCACTTGCCCACAGGAATGTAAACAAGCACTTCATTCCATTTATCCCTGGCCTTCTGCGGCCCACCCTCTGTGGCCACTCTCAGGGGCGGCCGGGCGCAGCTCTCTGCCTCAACTGGGTGCCAAGGGCCCGCTGCGGGCATATCTCTTCCTGCGCGCCGGGGGGGTGGGCATAAAAAGAATGCCTCAATTCGTTCCTGGCGGCCATCATAAAACGAAAGAAGGCGCTTTATTCCTTCGGTCCGTCTCCATGACGACGGTTGGTTCCCGGTGGGAAGGGGAGTGTGGCAGGGGTTGTTCGACAAAGCGAGCGAATGCATGCGGGGGTCTAAGAAGGAGTAGAAGTATGTCTTTTTGCTGCCTCCGAGGAAGGAGGGAGGAGGACCGCGTTTCGAGGGCAGGGTCGTGTAGGGCAGGGCAGCGGCATATCCTGTTCCCTCCTCGCCGCCCCCCGCATTCTCCCCCCAGTCAAAAAGCGGGGAGCAGGAGAACACTTCCTTTCTCTTCCGGTTGAAGGAAAGACGGAAGAGACTCGAGCGAAGAAATATACGAGCGGACCTCTTATATATATATATATATATATATATATATATATATATATATATATATATATATATATATATATATATATATATATATATATATATATATATATATATATATATATCGAGAGTGGGAGACTGGGCCGTCCATCGCAAGTCTTTCTCGCCTCCTCTCTCAAGTTTTCTGCACGGCTGGGGCGAATTTTATGTGCTGGGCCGCCGGCCGGCGACGGAGTTGGTGGCGACGCCGGGTGGCGGGGGCGAGCACTAAACCCATCGCCCACTTGGTTGGGATTCGAATTCCGTTTTTGTGAGCGAGTGTATCACGGCGACGGAAGTTTAGATTATAAAACTTTTCTCTCCCGGCCGCCTCGCGGATGCAGTCTCGTCCTCTCTCTACCCCGCTGAAGTTTAATGAGCAGGATGAAAGTGGTCTCTGAAAGGACATGTCCCCGTGATTAAATCCGAACAGCATAATTTTTTTTCTCTTAAGCAGTCCTCAACAAAGGCAGGAACTGACAAGGTTCTTGGAAAGACTTATCAATACCAGCGGTGAAAAATTAGCTGTCTATGAGATTTATGGTGGTTGTGGACGTCGCATGTAGGATCAAAATCATTCGGTCATGAAGCTTAGCAGACTGGATTTAGGATTGTTTTAGCAAAAGAAAATTGGTTTCGGTGCTTTTAGTCATTTTTATGAGAAAATTAAAAATTGCGCAAATCCCGAATTCTTACTTGACAATAAAGATCATCAAAATTGGTTATAATGAAGTGATTAGTCTGCGGGAACTTAAAGAAAATAGTTCTCTCGTCAGCCTTTAGACCCCTATCTTCAAATTTTATAGCGTTGCTTACCTTGAAAGATATAATTAGAGCCTTTTATGGGGGAGACTTTTTTACTTTCAATGCGTTCGAGAAATCTCGCTTTAACTGTCGGTGGCTTTCGCGGTAATGGTTGGATACAATAAATCATTTAACAAAAACTAATTCAATTTGTTTGAAAAACATAAGGGAAATATTTGTGGCCAGCCAAAGACCCTATTAGCAGTTGTAGATTTTTAAGTAGCCGATGACGCTTAACTCTTTACAGGCATACAATTATGTGTTCTATATGTTGTACATAGAAAAATGCTGTGCATTGATCTTTTGTACACCTGTAGTTTTCTATCCCCATGCTTGCCCCTGTGATTGTGCTTGCCGTCTTTTTTGGGATCTGATATCAGTTTCATAAAATTAACTTTTACTCCTGTGGTTAAGCCCGTCCTTAAATTTGACGGAAAAGAACATTGTAAAATGTGTGTTATGTTTTGACTGACAGAAAATTGGTTTAAAATACTATCAAAAGTTTTTGGTGACTGTGGTGTGTTTTGTAGGGGACCGGCACCTTTTTAGCTTTATCAACTAAAGGTGGTTAGGTAATAATAAAATACTTGAGGAAAATAGAAATAGTGTATATATCTGGTATCAGCATTAGCTAATTATAGACCACTAGCAACAAATGTTCGTCGGTTTTACAGGATGATTTGTACCTCCTCAGAAATATTTGTAGTTCTGCAAATTTGAGCATAAAACATGAATTACCACAGAAAGGTTTTCGAATTCCAACCGTGCGCTTCGTCATTTTTTATCTGCGAATCTCCTTTGTGATAAATCTCAAATAATTTATCCCAAAATTGTAGCAGTAAAATATGTTTATCTGCTCTAAAACAGTCGTCAATAAACTGGGTTATTAGTCATTCCATAATTCTCGTGATTACACGTGTCCCAGCCCAATTACATGAAACTCAGTTTCGCAAACTTGTCGCCGGAACGTAGAATTATCGGTGGCTGATCCCAAATTAGAACAAGTTATGTGGAAACGCTTCTATGGAGTGTGACAGCGTCTTGCCCGTTCCTTGGTTGTTCCTGTGATCGAGTTAGGAAGAAATAATTACCGCGCCGACCGAAGTTCACAAACCAGCAGGCGTCTACTAATGGGTGACAACCAGACTCGAGGAATTTTGAATCGCGGCCGGCCAAACGAACGAGAAGTTAACCATTGGCTTCCAAGATACGAAACATTCGCTAATCGGTGATATTGTATTAATGCAAAATCCCATTCTTCTCCCTTTGGACCAAATATGGCTCTCGCCCCAACAATATGTCCACCTTCCCATCCATACCCTCTCCCCCTAGCACACATACATTATTGAGCCCCATTTACCCTCTTCGATTACAGCAATCCCCAATGAGTTAGCCTCGTTGGCGTTGGGCATGCGGAAAAGATGTGAATAAAACACGAATAAGCCGTTTTACTCTTTAGTATAAGAGCTCTATAAATATTTTTTCAAACTCCATTCTGAAGTGGATGCCATCCTTCATTTTCAATTTTTTGATGCTGGTAGACAAAGACGTCTTCTATTTATTCACATCGAAAGAATTCTACGTCCCGCTGTCTCCGGTATTAACCATTTATGGTACATGCAAGGAATAAAAGTGGCATCACACGAAAAGCTACATGCCACACTCGTGAGTTTTGTAGAAAATTGTATGATATAAGTGCTTTGCAATAAATGACATTAAATAAATGGAACCACTCTCCTACATTAATTGAAGAGCTGTATAGAGATTACTGTACTTGCTGATGACAAAAGACAATGGTTGGGAGTAAATGATACTAGAGCTGATTAAAACATTGCAAATACATTTTGTGGTTAGTCTGCATCTGAAAAGCCTACTTTTAGTTGCTCAAAAGAGTTAATGCCTTATAAAAGTATTAAAATAGGAATTATTATAATATATCATACCTTGTTTTTCTTCTTGAGTTTACATTCAAAACTCAAGGTCAATTTATAAAATTGAAACTTAATGACTCTTTGTTTTTAATGTTGTGTTCAGATGCCATTTTTCGGAGATTGCCTTGAAAATGCTCTTGTATCTTGTATGCCCTTGATCATAGTTTATTATTATTCGTGAGCAACCTCTTCAAATCTTCAAGGTTTTCCATCAGCACCCTTCAAGGACGTTTTCTTTACATAAAGGTTTCCGTGCTCCGTCGAATTTCAGATGAAGTCATCGCTCTCGACCTCAATACAGTTTGGCAAGTGTTGAATCTTTCATCCCGAGGGGATTTTCCGCGCTACAAGTAAAGTTCCTCGAGGCGGCTGGTCCAGCACTCGCCTTAGCATCTTTCTGTAGTGCCCAGAGTAACGCTCATGATATCTGAGCGTAGGGAATAAAATACTTGCTCGCCGAGGTTTCTTTTTAATCTTTTGTGTCACTGAATGTCCTCGTTACGTGTGTCCGGAAACACTTTGCTCGGCCATTACCCTGGGTGCTTTCGTCTCCGACTCGTGAAACCTCTTATATTTTATTTGACCTCGAAAGATACTGAATGCACGTCCGTGGCTCGAGGACGCATTCTTCACCTCCTTAAAAAATCACTTTTACAACGCCCACCTGCTCCGACATCTTTTGAGATTCCTTTCGTCCTCACTTCATATGATGTAAGTATTCTGGGATAAATATCCGTGAGCTTAAGTGACACCTTGACAAATACATTAAGAGGTGACGTTCGTCGCAAGTCTTCATTAATCAGTCTAGTGTAAATCCTTCCTTGTGGAACGAAATTCGTTTTTTGATCCCCCTTCAAGAGTTCCTTTTACTTATATATGCAGTTAAATTTATCTGTCCAAGGTTGGTTATCAAAGGACTTAATTCGAGCAGTTTTCTCATTTTGCGTCGTAGTTACCGATTATAATTACTTTTTTGCTGCGTATTTCTAAATAAATGGATTATCATTGCTTCTATGTCAGTCGTATTATGTCCGGCATGCTCTGTTCGGTGTGTATTAATTTAGTCTATTTTAAATTGATGTATTAAGCTTTAACGGTTTGGTCATCTTAATACATCGTGTCAAGAGGTTTTTTAAAATTAAGCTCGATGGTCAAATAATTAAATAAAAGCAGGAAATACGATATGAATTGTATACTGCTCAGTAAGTTTTTTCTTGTCCCAAAGTAATCCGGGCACATTTTCCTGCTGTTTATATAAATGTCGGTTCTTACTGAGGCGTTAATTTCCAAAATGCGTTCAGAAGTTTCTTAGCTGTTCAATGGGTTTCCCTGGATAAAGAACTTTTATAAGTTTCATTTGGTTAGTTATTGTTCGTCTGTGCAATAAAGAGATATTATTTTAAATTTTGCTGTGAATTATTTGAGATCTAAAGAAATTCATTTAACTTGGACCCCAAAAGGCGCAGTTAAATGGCGATTTTATTGTTACAGTAATGTCATTATTTTCCGGATAAACTTTTTCCACTTTTTTCTTGGAGTATTGTACCTCTCCTAGATTGACCAAAGCAACTCGTTAGTATTTTCGGCCTCTTTTGATTAAATATATTTCATAGATTTATTTTATTCTTAGCTCGCTATCCTCATCAATAGACATAAACCATGACTTTAGTGTAACGCGTAGCATATTTTTAGGTATTGAAGGCTTATAATTTAGGAAATAAGAGAAAAATCGGTAAATTCGGTGTTCATTTTGTAAATTCAAGCGCATTGTCTCAACTACTCTTTCTCTCTCTCTTCAATGACTAGGTTTTCCTTAATATTGGTGTACTTAGGTATATATGCGTAGGCGTATGACTTCAATATTTGAATATTCAGACCGCTTCGCTCCCATGTAAAATAATATATTTTTTCTTCTCTCGTATCTGGTTTTCCATTCACGTTTTATTAGCCAAATTCTATCCCAGGTCAGACCTTAAGAACTAGGTAACAAAGGAAATAGGCTTTAATGTTTCAGCATAGTACCTTCTATCGCTCCGAATAAGACAATATTCTTAAATCAATCGCCTAAGGCGCAAGAGGTGAGGTAAGAATGTCGTGGGAGACTAGCTACCTCATCCAAATTATGAGTTCCCCTTTAGATATAATTATTATATAAATATTTTTATTTTTTTCAGATCTATTTCCTATAGATCTGAATGAATTACCTTAAACAGTCATTTTTCCTCTCATTAAGGATTTTCGACCAATTCTATTGGCTGCCATAACATTTTAACTGTGCTGAATAAAATGCAAATTTTCTGGTAATGCCTCTTTTATCGGAAACTATAAATCTATAATATAAACTATAAACTATATAAATCATAAATCCCTGAAAACCTTGCTCAATGCTACAGTTTATTTTTATTTAAAGAGTTATTTTATTATTTCTGAGAGAGAGATTTCGTAAAGCACTTGCATGACATTCCCGTTTCTCGTGAGGACTATCGCAGGGTCACTTCTAATGTAAGCGTTGATTAGGTCATCATGAATTCTTTTAATTTTCTCCCAATGGTTCCAATGTTTTTGCCTTATTCCAAATTTCCACTTACCTTATTCCAAATTGCTTTTTGGCCTTAGAAAATTTGCGTCAAATTTTTTTCATGCAAAATTTTACTTACAAATGTTTATCGAAGCTTCACTTCAATATTTCTAGGTTCTCTTGAATGCAGTGGTGAAGTGCTTCGAGTTTGGTGATTACAACACTGAAGTAGCTGGTGCAGAATGCAACCCCGTGCGATTTAACTCGCTTCAGATGATGATGCTCCATACAATTCCATTAGTGCGCAGTGAGCGTTGTTTCTCGGGGCAACTTGCGGGAAGACAGCAAACTTCGCCTAAAATTTGAATCTAAGCCTCTTGTTTCCCCAAGAGCTCAACCAAACGGCTCTTTCCCAACATTCTCCTCCTCCTCCCCCTTCCACCCTCCCTTCCCCCCCTCCCACCCATTCACTCTCCCTCTCTCTCAACTCCCACTTCCTGTTTTTTTGTTCAGCTTTTGCGATTATTTTATGCCCTTCCTTTTTTTAAGGATTTCATAAGCTCTTTCCTCCTCTGCCTCCCCGTGAAACGGGTGCTTTCTTCTTCTTCCTCTTCTACTGCTACTTCTCCTCTTTTCGCCGAGAAAAGGTTTTTACGACACGGCGGAGGCGCTGAGCGGAGGGAGATGGGGAGGGGGGTAAGAAAGAGGTGTGAGGAGGAGGCATAGAGGTTGGAGGCAAGGTGTGCTTTGGTCTGGAGGGTGGTGGAGAAGGTGGTGGTGATGGTGGTGGTTTTGGCGCCACGGGGCTCTTCTCGTGTGGGGCTGGGTGCAGGTTTTCCACCCTCCACCCCCGTTCCACCAGCAACTACCCCCAACCCTCCAGAACCCTCACAAACACCCCGTCCCACATCTTCGCATCTTTTCACTTCTCCCCCCCACGCCATTCCTCCTCTTTAACTCCTTTTTTTTCTTTCCCCGCAAGATGGAGACAACGCCGCGTCGTGATATACTTTCAAGACGCGATTCATAGCAGGCTTTCACCTCTTTCCTCTCCACCTCCTCCTCCTCCTGACTCTCCTCACTCTTTTATTTTCACCCAACCTACTTTTCCCCTCTCTCTTTCTCTCTCTCCCTCCCCGCTCCGACCCCACCTCTCCCTAGCCCTCTCCTTCCTTTTACGGACGTGACGCGACTGGGCGATGGACCCCCCTTCCTCCCACCTTGACGCACGACAGTCCCCTCCCCCCGCCACTCTGATCCCTTCATTCCCCAGAGCAGCATCGGGAAGCGCACCCTCACGCATTAGTGCCGTCCATGGAGTCCCCATAATATCAACTCCATGGTGTCGTCCATTGTGTGCCGCCACCATTCCATTCAAAAATAGGTTTCCACTACTATTTCAACTAACGGATTGAAGTACATTTCCATGCAAATTGGACTGTTTTTTCATGCACTATAGGGTTGTGATCCAGTGATTAATTTGCTGAAAATTAAGGATGTAAGTTAAAATTTAACGTCTAATTACTCAATTAGGCGTTGTTTTAAATTTGTGACACTTATGGCTCGCCAGAAAAAAATAGCGCAACTTTTTGGAAGTAGCACGGATAAAAAAACGGGTTACAATGTATAGTGGCGTCATTAGGAAGTACTCTTTATCTATGAGTTCGTTTACTATAATTGTAAACGCAGTTGCTGGGACTTCCCGCTCGCACTATAGACAAATATATTCACAGAACTCTTAGTTTAAGACTTCAAGAAGAGTAAACTGTAGTTGGGAAGAGCCCAATTGTAATAATTATCCAAAATACGATACAAGGCTACGGAGATCCTGAAACTAGGGGTAAGGTATCTATCGTTTCCGTTATTAGAGAAGTGAAGGCTAACTCGTAAGTAATAAATAGCTAATATTTTATATGCGTATGCGTAGTATCGAAAAGTATTATGAATATTTTAAACTATATAAGTGCAGTATTTACTGCCTAGTGACGCCAAAATCAAAGCCACCATGGTGGCGTGCCATTTTCACCCCCTCTTCAAAATATGCCATTCTTATGTATTTTACAGTTAACTTGACGCTTTAGATTTTACCACTGAGTATCCTAAATATTTCTTTTTTGCATGAACTTTCAATTAAAAAATTAATAAAAATTATTTCTCAACCCAATTCCGCGATATTAGTACTGTTTAGTGGGCATGGGTTTTGGGTTCGACGTGCTGTAACTACTGAGACTTTGGAATGCAGTTGAAGTATAGCACTCTTATCGTGGGATGTGAGGCAAATATAGATAAATGGCAAGTTCAGGCTTAGGTTCAATGACTTACAACCGCCTATGCTGCATTAAATCGTGAAAGAATCTCATAATGTTAAGGCCAACAAATCATCATCACCTCAAGAGGCGGATATGGAACCAGTCACTTTTGATATTTTCATGCTGACTACCACGGAAAACCCAATTCTGTAGGCTCATACAAACTTAATTCCGCTAAAGGGAAACCCTTAAAGCAATTCAATGCCTTTTAGTATCATTTCTCAGGCATATTATTAATATGCCTGAGAAAACTAGTGGCTAAGCAAAATCTTTGCTTCCACGAGTCAGTGGGTCACTGTGATAGTTAAATGATGGGTATGTTCGCAAATTGTGCACCATTTATTCCCAATGATAGGATAAAAGCAAAGCTATAAATAACCAGCTTCGTTTTTGTGACAAACATTTATCTACATCCTCTGTCGCCTTTTAATATCAATTCATGTTTTCATTATGTAACCCTGATCTTTTTTGAAAGAACATGAGCCATTCAATTATTTTAAAGTTCTCTACCATAAAGGTAGCAAAAGCACACACTTTGGTCATTGTGTGATTTCCAATTAAAGTTCTTTTCACTCCAAGACACGGGATTCAACTACATAATTTTCAGGTGAAAAATATGACGAACCTATGCATGATAATATTTTCTAAAATCCGGGCTATGGAAAAAAAGATTTATGAGTGGCTAAATTTTTTTATTGCAGTGCAAACGGCTAAAATTTTTATTGCAGTGCAAACGGACGACGCACTATCTACATGTACCTGTCTGTTTATCTGCAAGAACTACCCCATATGAGTGCGCCATATCCTCCCTTTATATCCGCCCTTTATACCTCAACCTTCGTATTCACTTGCGCAGAGTGGTATGTAGAGCGGCTAAAATTTTTATTTCTCTCCTTTTAACTATAGAGAACTATCGCAGAGTTACGCACAGCACTGTGAAATCAATTGTGCCCTAGCAGATACAGATCTAATAATCCAATTCCATCGTTACGGGCTAAGTGATGGAATTAGTAAATTATTATAAATTCGCCGTCGGAAGAGTGAAATCGCAAGTAGTTTTGTAGGAATTCATTATCATGACTTATTCGTGACAAAAAAATGCCTATCTCAAATGCTACAACCGTGCATTCATGAAATCCTTGAATTACTAAAATCACGCTAGGCTAAGTTTCTGTCGAGGATGTAATGCTACGCTGATTTTGATTGTTTAACAACTTTTGATGCACGGAAGTGGGCACAGAAAGAATAACCCATATGTGGGTTGATTTTTATATAGCGCCATATCTTATAAGGATAAAAATGAATTGTGCAGGTAGCCCTCGAGTTGTTCCGCATCCTCATTGATGATCCTGAGAGGTAGAAAATGACTAAAATGCTTCCTCTTTCTTTAAACCTCATTCATAATTTGGCTGCTCATCAAGGAGATAGGTTTCTCTTTCAGTGAATGAAAAGAAAACCAACCAATCATGGAAATGACTACTGAATCATCGACTTTTTGCAGTTGATTCGAATTTGCCTTCTGTGCATAGAACACTGTTCACAGCGTAAA
Organism: Pyrrhosoma nymphula; assembly: GCA_963573305.1. Taxonomy (NCBI): domain Eukaryota; kingdom Metazoa; phylum Arthropoda; class Insecta; order Odonata; family Coenagrionidae; genus Pyrrhosoma; species Pyrrhosoma nymphula. The sequence continues at coordinate 20,269,422 of OY754337.1, read as the reverse complement.
TATACATTTATTCGTTTGTATATCTAATAGAGACTGAACCTACAAACAAGAACGGAGCTATAACCTGTGGCCAAGCATTAATATTGTATCATAGCCATTTTCTTGCTTTTTTAATTTTATTTTACATTGACAATTCAATACCCCATGAGATCATTTACTTTGATCAATGAAGTCCCCATCTGGTTCCTGTAAATTTTTTCTGTCGTAATCATTCCTTTCATTTGCTCATTGTTTTAAAGCACGTCGCAAAATATTTTTTGTTCAATCAAATTATATTTGTCATTAAGAAGCCTGGTTTTCCTTTAGAACTTGTTTTGCAAGTTGATATTCATTGTATTTCTTTAATTCACTCTAAATCACCGTTGAAAATTAGCTGCATTTATTACTCTGCACACTGTGCCTGTATTATCAATCCGTTAGAGGAGTTTATGCCTTTGATTTGATGTCAGCGTTCTCCGTCCATTTGCTTCAGCGGGTTTGCTAAGCAGCTCGGTGGTACTGCCAATGCCGGTTCGAGGGCCTAATTTATCTCGAGGGTACTATTGCTCGGAGGGTACTTATGGAACGTGGTTGTGAGGTAACAGTCCATGACACAACACGGGCAATTATCATCCTTTTCGACGGCGCACTGATTCGAAATCCGAATTACCGGGTTGTGATCGTGTCGAGGATGGATGTTGGGAATCACGTTCCCGGCGACAACCGGCCGCTTGTGTGCGCGAGAAACACTTTTCCCAATCCCTCGTCCCCTACAGTGCAAACGGACGACGCACTATCTCCATGTACCTGTCTGTTTATCTCCAAGAACTACCCCATGTGAGTGCATGCCATTTTATCTCAATCTTCATATCCACTTGCGCAGAAGGTCCCTCAGGCAGACACTGGATATCTCAGAGCGTGAACTCCATTTTCGTCCTTTGATATCCGTGCCCCTGCCATTTCTCTCACAATTGTTTTTAAATGCATCCATTGAAATACTTTGGAGAATTTCACGTGGAAATAACAATACAGAGCTGAGTGGTTTGCTGCTCACTTCAAAAATAGAATGATTGGTGCAAAGTTAGAAAAGATTATCAGGGGAAGATGGCTAACAGAAAAACTACTGACACATTATCCTTGGGAAGCAATGAACCTTACTAATTCTGCTTCTTCAATTATTTTGGAGGAACTTTGCCAAATCATTCCTTTAGTTAGTTTTTCCATATTTTTTCAGCGTTTGGCTTCCACGCTTGCCTCCACACATTCCGAGAAATAGTCACGTCACTCTCACGCGAAAACAGTTGACGGTGGCACGCGCTCTCCCTTATATATTGCGTGTGCATCGCGACCTTCTCTTGCTCGCGTGACCGGCGATAGGGGGCGACAATTGAGAGAGACGACACACGCGCGCCCTCTTCAACTGAGTGGAAGGGACGTATAATTGGACGCTAGGGCCAGTCTCCGGTACCTACATGTGTATACAGACATCTGAGTGATGCATGGGCAGGGTGAAATTGAAACCCACTTTGCGCCAGGCAGGAAGTGCGCGTTGCAATCCTCATGGAACACTTTAAAGGAAAAAAATATTCATCAGAAAATGAAGACATAATATATCTAACGCTGATGTAAAATCTAATGATATATAGGGAAGTAATATCGAGTTAAGGTTATGAAATTAAAATGAGCTACTCTTGGCCAAAGTTTCGGAATTAAATTATTCCAAATTCAGGGCTTAGAAAACATTCATTTAAGATTTTCAACATCAGGTCATTATTGTCAATGAATGATTGAATGAATGAAGTCCTGAAGATGGAATAATTAAATCCCTTAAGTTAGGATAAGGGTTCGGTTGAGAGCTGAAAGGAAAAAGCCGGGAATTTTGGTTTCACTTGTTAAATATTCCATAATATCCTCTTACAATACAGACCGACTCCCCGAGATCTTCCCACGCGCGCGGTTCGCCTCTCGACGCGTCTCGGAACGTGCTGATCTTCGCGGAAAAGAATAGACGCTCCCGAGCGGCCATAGAGAGGCGAGTCGCATCACGGAAGATCCCTAATATGGACATGGAGGTGTCCGCCAAAGAATGCCTTATAAGGACATGACAGTGTCCATACTTACAATCCCGAGACGTTGGCAAAGAATAGCTGATTTTAATTTCATGACCTAAACTCGATATTATTTCCCTATGTATCAAATTGTGACGTCGATATGACAAACAACGGATATTAATGATGTCTACAATTTCTAAGTTTTGCCAATAACTCCTCAAATATTTAGCAAATTTTGTTGACCACCTCCGTAACTGGAGACATAAGGAAAGCCCATAATTGGGGGAAAAATCTTTAAATCCTTAATCATGAAAAATTTTTATTGCTCTGGTTGAAAAAATCTCGAGTCTACCTCTAGGGTTTCTCAAATTTCTGCATAAGCGTCAGTACGAAATGAATCATTCTTCTATCTTAAATGTCATCCTTATCAAGGGAAGAGGAAAGTGGAGACTGATAATGCGTTTGCAGGGCGTATGTAAGTGATGTATCCGATTTGGTAAATTACATATTTTTCCTTCTTTGCAATAAAATACCCTCTTGTTGAATCCGCAGATGTTCCATTAACTTGGATTTTAATATGATATATTTGGTAGTTCCTCTTGCCCATCAAAGGATGAGGTGCTGGAGAAAATGCAACTATTGGTTTCAAAGAGCGCATGAATTTCCAAAGAACACTGTCATGTAAATGAATGGTTGGTAGGACTTTGGATTCCATTAGAAGAGGAACAGTAAATCCTTTTATGAGGGTGGGAAGCGGAAAATAGCTAGAGTGAAGGGATGACGGCTAGCGGTGAGAGGTTGGGGGGGTGGAGATGAGTCGTGGAAGGCAGAGGTGAAGGTTTGTTCGGTGAAGTCAGCTGTAACCACGGCGATCTTCCAATTAAAGTTTCTTGCTACGCGGCCAAAGTTGTGAAACGTTGCGAGGTTGGCTGGCGTGCAGCGGAGAAGAGTGTGGGAGAGGGGAGGGCCGTTTTCAAGGCATTCGATAGGGGGGGGGAGGGGAATGGGAGGATGGTGCGATTCGCGACCCCTTGCCCCCACTGCCTGGTGCGGTCGTGTGCGATGAGTGAAGGGAAGGGGAAAATCAGCGAATGGGGAGGAGGGGGGTGAGTTAAGATTAGATTTGGTGGAGAGGGAAAGGGATGCGAAAAGGGGGGAATGAGGGGAAGAGAACTCAACTTATCCCCCCCCACCTCTTCCCGGCCAGTTTGAGCAGAACTCGCGGAAAGACTCACCAAGCTCTGTTAAATGGGGCTTTTCGGAGAAACGCGCCGAGAAGGTCAAATTGAGCTCGAAGTCTGAAGGTAAAGTACCTGCGCGCACATAGTGATTGGTGTGATTGAACTTCCTTGGACGGAGCGCTGAATCCTTGATGCGATGGCGTAATTTTCTTCAGTAATCCTTGATGAGGTGGAACTTTCACGGGACTTATGATGTCATTTTCCATATAAGATTCCCTAGGGACTCACCTTGCTCTACTTCCCTGTGGGAAAATCAATTTCACTTTCTTTTATAATTCGATTGCAGCCGTGCATATAGGTTAGTGCTTATTAGTTTTCTCATTGCTGACGCCATGGTTATTGAAAATAGTGCTTAAAGCCCAGGAAATTAGCAAAGAAATGGGCGTTAATTAAACATATTTTCCTCTCCTCAATGATCATGACTCTGTGGCTTGTGGAAGTTATGGAATTTTTAAAATTAAGAGTAGTCGCATACTTGTGTCAATTGCAATTGACTGTAGTGAATGAAGTGAATGAGGATGCAAATTGTGACTTGGTGATTATATTATATGGCTAAATATTTATTCTGATTTTTATAAATGCGGTTTTCCAGCACAAAACCTAAGACACTACACTCATAAATGACAATTTGGCCGTAAAGACCGTTGATTAGTCAAGAAATAAATTCTTAATCAAGACAGGTGACACTTTTGGGTTGAGTCTCCTGCTTCTTCAAAAATATTTCGCATCTTTCAGCGATACCTTTTGCATGCTAGCGCATTTTATGAATGTAAAATATTTACTTTTTAACGAATGAATTATTACTCTGGGAAAATTATAAAAAGGCTTAGGTCATTTAAATTAATTGAGAAGAAGAATTCGTGACCTCTTTTCAGGCCTAAGCCTAGGTCGGTTGAAACAAACATATTCTCAACTGCAAATTAAATGGTGCCGTTTACTCTATCTCGCTACAGGAACTTTGCATTGTGCTATCAGTATCCATCCATTCCGTAGACAGTCCATTTTGGGTGAACGAGATCAGAACAACGGGTGGCACAAGGCAACAGTGGCGCACTTAATGCAATGAGATGCGTGATAAGCAGATGGCGCGAGGCCCTTTGGTGGCTTCATTGCGGCCGCGCAATTACACAGGGAGTCGTTTGCCCTCTCCGACGACAGATGAAGAGCGGGGCAGGCGACGACAGCGCCAGTCGGATGGGATCGCCGTCGGATGGTTCCGCGACCGCAGGGCGGCGCGCAATCTGCTTCCTTCCTTCTCAAGGCCATTCCCACGCTGTTAATTCAATCGCAGACTCTAATCTTCGGGCGATCTTGAAAATGCATTACGTTTAAGGGCCGTTGCGGTCATGGCGTGGCCGACGCGCGCCCGGTTGCTCCCGAATAATTAACACGGCAATGAATGTGACGACAACGACGCGGTCGAATGGGACGACCCATTTGACCCACCTCATTCTATCCTCGCGCCTTACACCACCACCTCGTCCACTGAATTATTGTTGCTCCTTTGGCGGCTCCAGTGAGGCCCGACGTATCTCGTCTCCCATAGGAACTCATCGCCCGATACAGCGTTGCTCGCTAAGAAAAACAGTTGCAATCTCGCTGGACAAAACAGTTGCTATCTCGCTGGACAAAAACAGTTGCAATTTCAAAGATTAAGTTTAAGCTAAGCTTCCACCACAAATGAGCTTAGAGGGAGCCAATAGAAGTAAATAGGAAACTTAAAGGAAAAATTTGTTATTTTTCTGCCGAGTAAAAGTTTGCGTTTCACCATCATGTTCTCTAAAGAAGAGAAAGCTCTGGAAGAATTGCAAGGATAATCACCTCGCAAGATCTTTCTGGAGGGCGTATGTCATTGCTATCGTAATTATGAAGAAATCTTTCTATTTTGTATAATGCTGGATATGTCGTATATTATAATATCCCCCCCAGTGGCCCCACTTGAGATTCCCTAATATCCCACCTAACCTTCTTGGTATTTCACGAATATTTGTTTTCGGTACCCTCTTTTTTTGATAGTAAAATATCTCCTTTGAAATGTGTGTCTAAAATCTGTATGTTAGTAAGAATTATGGGAATTGAAGTTACCTGAATTCACTTTTGTACCCTAATCTTTTAACGACCTAACAGTTAAAGACTACCTAAGTAATTTTGGCGTAATCAATCACATTACAGTAGGTGAACTTTTTGTCTTACTATTTCCCTTTTTTGTATTTCGTGACTCCTGATTCGTATCCGAAAGCTTGATGCTGAATTTTTGATTGAACAGTTAATTCTGGAGGCTCTCTTGGTACAGTTAATAGATAATTCGGCATGACTCAAAAGACGTTTGGATTGCCTAACTTCATGGATACATGTGATCAACCGTAATGTAGAGGCATGTCTCCGAGCGGTAGGCAGGGCTGGGAAGTACTTCAATTACTTGTATTTGAAATAATTTAAGTATTTTGAATTTTGGATTTGAAAGACACCTAAAAAAGCCATTTTGTATGTTGTATTTCCATACAATTTTGAGGGGATTTCAGTATTAAAAAAAAAACATTTAAAAAATGTTTACTAGAGACCAAATTCCACTTTGTGAATTTTGCACCCAGTGCTGCTCAGATGTACCAAAGTTAATTGATGATAATTTTTAATTACCTATGACCTATATTGATAAATTCAATTTTAATAAAAAAGTACTTTTGACACAAATGGGCAGGCACTTTGTTACAGTCTTTGCTGTGGCAGAACCTTGGTTGAAGAGCAGTAAATCCTTCCAGAATTGGAGGATTTTTATTCTGAAGGGAATATATTGCAGTATTTTTAAATATATATGTTTGTGTTTTGTTTATAAATACAGTAAGCAAAATTATTTTGCATATCAAGTATTATTTTTAGAGAATTTTGTATTTCAAATACAATTTTTAGAGTCACTTTAGAGGAACCACAGCCCTGGCAGTAGGTGCCACTAGACACCCACATCCTTCCACCTGTGAGTCGAGAAATTACGTTTTCTCCGTCATATAGTTCATATTTGTTTCAAATCCTTGAAATTTCTTTCGGTGAGTCCTTTAAAAACCTTTCGACTTTGTAAATATGGTTTAATTTGTCGAATGGGTACTGCGGGAATATGAAACCCTGACGCCACCAAGGGACTCTTTCTATTACAAATTTCAGGAGTGTGAAATAAATGAGATGGCTATAATTTAACGACAAAACCTAACGAATCAGTGGGAAAAAACGGCGAACAGGTTGCACTTTCTTTCTTAATCAATTTCCATCTTATGCTAGCTTTGGGTTTCTCCAAGTCTGGCGGAAACCGTGGAAATAATTGTTGGGAATGGATACGATGACCATTGTGTTTGGCGCCCTTTAATTTCCCCCTGAAATAGCAAGAACTCCATTATTTTTAATTGCTTTCTCACACGTCTCGAACTAATCAGGGCGCAGGAAATGAACGATATTGGAAGCTCGATCCGAGAATTTAATTTTTGACTCATTTTTAGGATTTCCGAAGATTTTTCTTAGCTCCAGACTTGACAGTCAAATGAAAGCAAATAAATAAGTTAAATTATAATAATTAAATTTTGCTTAGACAAGGAATGTGATCGTTCCTGTAACCTTTTTCCGTGCCATGTTACTATCCCAGAGCCCTTAGTCCATTATTGTAATAAATTAAATTAGATAAAGTGTCGTTTATGTAAACTCACGTGGCGACTCATAGTCATAATAAAATATTGCAAAACAAATAACAATTACATTCCTTCCGTACTGAGAAAAATTTTATTTTGCTACAGAATTAGCTAAAGGATTTTTTTAAGGACTTTTGATCCTACTTCATTGGAAAGTGGCATATTGAGCGAGTTTGTGAAAATGCTCATCTTTCTTTGGAAATTATCACACAAAACACTGTCCCGTCCTTCGGTTGAAGCGCTGGTATGTGTGACCCTTTTGGACAGCCTTGGCATACTCCATCCTTGGGAATCATTTTAATGCGCACGGCGAAATGCCCAGTACGCTACACCACCTAACCTAAATTCTTAATCCTTATAATAATTAACACGACGTAGCTGATGCAGAATTTTCCATTAGCATTAAACATAGGCGCGAAATGAACACCGTTACCTTAAGTTGACTGGCAGGGAATTCTGATGACATGGGGGTATAATTGACTAACTCAGTACAAACATCTTGGGTCCATTCTTGGTGAAATGATAGCTTGTAAATCGTGAACGTTCCACTAGTTGGCATCACGTGAGTTCGCCTTTCGTCTTGACTTGATGGAATCAGAAGCGCAAACATAGAGGTGTAGTGCGAGAGATATCTTTAGACGGGCTCGATCTCAGTCGTCCTTCTGACTGTATGCTTTTGTTTGCCGTTCTTCTGTCTTGCCTGGCCCTTAAGGCCGAAATAGGGATTAACGTTGGGGAACCCTCTTGGGAGGGGAAGTGAGGCATCGAGATATTGTTTATCTCGTCCGTCTCCTCAGGAGAGGAGATCCGTGGAGGGAGATGAAGAGGGGGAGGAAGAAGAAGTGGTGGAATTGAGCGATCATTCCTCTCCCTTCCTCGTCCGGCCACGGAGTCCTCCGGCCGGAGCACAGTCCATTTCCGGGGCGATTTGGTGAGTGACCCTTTGCAGAGGGAAAGGGGTCCAGAGTGCGTGGAAAAGGGAGAGTGTTTGGGTGCTCTTATAGTAGTAGTATTAGTGTGGGGTAGGAGGTGAATGGGGGAGGAATCCAGGGCCGCGGTGATGTTAAGGGGAGTTTTTGAGGGGGATTCTTCGCCTGGAGGGAAAGGGACGGAGGGGGGAGGGAGAAATAGGGCCGGCTGGAGGGATGGTGGTGGCTCGAGTAATGGGAATAGTAGTAGAAGGGCGAAAAGTTTGGCGTTGAAACTTTATTTCTTCCCGGGTGGTTGACGGAGGGGGTAGGGAACGGGAGAGGAGGAGTGGAGAAAGATAAGCTCTTGCAATATAATACCCGCGATGTGCGCTGGCAGTGACGTATGAAGACGTCATCAACTCCCCCCGACTGTTTTCAAAAGATACAGAAACCTTAATGGCCGCCTGATACGCGGAGCGTCCCCACAATCCGAATAATGGAAAGGCGAACGACCTGTGTGCGTGAGATTGGAACTCTTTTCTCTTGTTACGAGCAGCGCTGGGGCGTCACAACCGATCGCCATGGATACGCATGGGAGGGGGAGAGAAATGTTTGGGATGACAAATTTATCGTTTATCATCCGCATGGCTACTCACAATTTTGAATCCGGCCAGTGATTGAAAACAGAAATGCCACTATGAAGGCTACTTCGTTGGTTTTATTGCCATGACAACTATTTCGGTGTCCTATCTGCATGAAGATCATTAATCAAACCAATGTTTTATCTTTTTAGTAATATTTTGGATGGGAGTGTATTAGTGCAGCTGAGTAGCAAATGGTCATTGATAATATAAATAAAGGTTCTAATCCCATAATTAATGTTCTAACTCATTCAAGTAGTGACCACACTTACAAGAATTACTGATGCCTGCGTTCTGATGGAACTCGTAAATATGCTGCTTAAACACTTCATTGCCCCTACCGGTCTCGTAGCCTACTCGAAGTAGCCTCCTGAGGGAGTTTATTACAAATCTTATTTCTTGTGGTTATGCTTTCATAGTTTTGTACCAACGATATTTGAATTATTTTTCTGCTCCAAACGCTTGCCATAATTCTTCCACTTTGGTTTTGAATGTGAACGCTTTTTCCCGCCGTTCTCCGGAGCGGTAATTCCTTCAGTTTATTGCGATGTAATAATTGAAGTGACGCATCGCGGCGCGTAATTCCTCAAACCCCAGTGCAAACTTTCCGACTCGTTCTCCCCCCTCACAACGTCTCGGCACTTCGCCTTTTCCTCCTGAGGCAGCCGGCATTCCCGAAGTTTTATACGCCTCGCTTCAAAATTTAATAACTTCAAATGTTAATGGGACGATGCTCGAAGCGGGAAACCGTAGTAGTAGGTATTCCCTCGGTGGAAAAGGAAAAACGTTTGGGCTTTTGCATTTGATGTCCCTGGCGATAAAAACCTCTGTCGGGTCGACTTGTGTTTGCCTGCGAAAGGAGAAAGTGGCTTTGCGGTGGTGATTAGGGCCGGAGCGGGAGATGGAGAGAAAGGGGGAAGGAAGGAGTGCGGGCCAAGAGAAGGAGAAGGGGCAGCATTTGAGGAAGACTCCTGGGAGGGATGGTGGAACTCTGAGACGTCTAATGCTCAAAGTTTCCCGTGTTGCCGGGAGATGGAGTGAGGTGTGGGGGGGGGGGGTAAGGTAGGGGAGAGGAATCTGGTTCGGAGGAGGGAATGAACGTGTAGTGGAAATGAGAGACGATTGGTGGTTTAGCTCTACCGCTCCGCTGGTCCGTTTTCATCTTAAAAAAATGCTCCTCACCTGAATTCATCCGACCGGTCTTTAACTGGTGACTGCGACTAATCCTTAGACGGGACGATTCCAGGGAGCGAGATCTCTGCCCGGCGGGACGGCCCGAAGCTTGCCGATGGCAAGCTGGAGGATTGGAGCGGAAAATTTAGGTTTTGTGGAGAAAGGGACACTCGTATTATGGATAAAGCGTTTGAAGGAATGGGTTTTCAGAGATCCTTGCCGCTTAAACTCTGGCTCAGCTGAGAGTGTTAAGAATCAGGCGTGTGCGTACCTATTGCTGAAATAATGTAATGGCTCTTCCATTACGGGATACCATGCTTGACAAGGGTTTAAGGAGAAATATAATTTCAGCAAAATCGTATTATTGAAAGTTTCTAGAAAAAGTTGGCTAGTTACTTTTAAGCTTTTTAGGCTGTGCATAATCTCATATTCAATTACACATGAACAGCTAGTCCAATTGCGTTTGTTTCTTACCTTTTAGTTTCTAATGCAAACACCCAATCATATTTTTTTCTGTCAAGACTTCCGTTTTTAACAAATGTTAAATGCGACTTCCATTCAAATTTCCCTTCTATGATATTTCCACAAGATCTTTTTTTATTTGTTGGCCGAGTTTACATTTTCAATATGTCAGTTATGTGGATATAAAATCCTTCTTTAGTACTTTTTTATCAGTGAAGACAAATACATGCTTTTTCGCTCGGATAGACACCCGTGAGTTTAACTTCTCGTCATCCCATCTCATCTCTGCCTCAAGCGTCCTAAGTGGTATTTTGCGCCCGGGTCCCTTACACACATTTCCTCTCATCCTTCACAAGTCCTCAAGAGTCAAATAATTTTCTTCATAGGTGGCGTTTGTCGTATGACACTCCTAAAGTGACCGGTTTAGCTGGTTGATTTGAGGAAGTGTCCCATATTCCTGAGCGTAGTTCGCTATTTAGGAGCGGAACGTGAGAGGATGGTGATGTTTTCTTTTAGAATTTTAGATGAGCCGTTTGATGCTGCATGCTTTAATTCTGTCGGTTGCGGGTAATATTTTGATTTTTAAGAATTAATCTACTTCTGTCACGATATAATAAGCCCGTAAATTTCAATAATTGTAAAATTATCGTTCAAATAATTTCTAATCCCGAAAGCATAAGTCATATCTTTAGTAGGGCTTTATAATATTTTTTGTTAATATTAAAAGGACTATTTCTAAAACTATTTGAATATTATAAGGATTTTATAAAACCAATTGAATGAAAATTGATATAAGTGGAAAGGTGCTATCATGAAAAAGAACACGTATAAAATGACCAGTTTGAAAATATTTACTTTACTTCACATTCGGTGAAAATTTTGAGTTATAGAAATAAATACGAAAGAATTGTGCACGTTTTTAACCCACGAACTCCACCAAAATAGATTCCTTGTGAATTATTTAAACACCTGAGTGATATAAATTAACTATCGGTCGTCAATATTCATTCCCTTTGCAGATAAAAAAATTGACTAAATGGAACTGCACATCTATGGAGCATATGACCTGAAATATTTTGAAGGCTAAGGAGTACGAATAATCGTAAATGAAAAGGAAAACTTTGTTATATTCCACCAATTTATTTTCAGGTACTACTAGTTTCGACGCAGCGGCGTCATCTTCAGGTACCTGTACCTGTACCAGATAATCGTAAATGAAAAGGAAAACTTTGTTATATTCCACCAATTTATTTTCAGGTACTACTAGTTTCGACGCAGCGGCGTCATCTTCAGGTACCTGAAGATGACGCCGCTGCGTCGAAACTAGTAGTACCTGAAAATAAATTGGTGGAATATAACAAAGTTTTCCTTTTCATTTACGATAAAATGAACTTCCACAAGGTTGATCCTAAGACGATGGGGATAAAAGAGTACGAATTATTTCACTATTAAGTATTCATCCCTAAATTGGATTTTTGAGGTAAAAATCTAATCTTTTTGCGCTACTTCAACATTAGAATATTTTATTTACTTATAAACCGCAGCATAGGCATGGAAAAGAAACTCAAACCATCATTTTTGGGTTGTGAATTCCTGTGTAAGTAAGAGGAATTCATTGAACTAGGCTTTATATTTGTTTAGGGGCCGATTTTGAACCCTGAAAATATTTGTGGGCCAAGCCATGAAAAGTATGGAAATGAATGGTGACCCCAATATAGAGTATTTAATTTTGCGAATAATTAAGAAAAAAATCATTGACCATCATTTATTTTTTACGTCTGCTTTGAATATAAGTGCCGACATAGTAAGAAAAAGAGGCATTGCAACACATTCCGGGCCATGCAGCTAGTATGATATAAATAGTATAGATAAATGAACGATCTACGGCCATTGAAAGTTGAAAGAACATAAATTCCCCAAGGCCGTACTCAATTATTGAAATATGTATATTGAATATCTTGATATCATATTCAATATCTTGATATCATATTGAATATCTTGATATCATATTGAATATCTTGATATCATATTGAATATCTTGATATCATATTGAATATCTAGATATCATATTGAATATCTTGATATCATATTGAATATCTTGATATCATATTGAATATCTTGATATCATATTGAATATCTTGATATAAATAGGACTAAATTGTTTAGCAAAAATCAAAATGCGTAGAACGTAGTTTTATCACTTAGTATGGATATCAAAAAATTACATTGACCCCTACACCATTGCCCAATACGGGGAAATAGATGTTTTCGCCTACGTATATTTGAGTACGTGGGAATACGAAATAAGCGTTTGCTCAATTTTTTTTCTAGAAAATAACAAACACGTAATGACATGTTAATGTAGCCACCATGTCATTACGTTGGGTAATACTCGATGAAAATTTGCAGTGAATTACATGACTTGATATGTAAAAATAAATTAAGATTGAATATATCTTTAATCACTTTAAAAGGTTGAATAGGATATTACTTAGAATTAAAGGAAGTAAAGGACTACAGCATTATGTTGATATTTGGCACACACACACATGCGTCATATAATAAGGTAAAGTAAATAGCAATTATTATGACTTAAAGAACCCTGAATTGAAATTGAAAAATGTTGAAAAACCCAGGGAAAATTGAAAACTCAAAGCTACAGTTTATTTTTAAAAATTCTGTAGTCATCTATTTGATGTAAATAGGACTACATAGGACATAATCTCATCTACATCTAGATGTAGATGTAGATGAGATGAAGTATTTCTTCTCCAATTCAGCCAAAATATTTTTGTTTAGATCAAGAGTTCCAAACAGAAGACTACAGAATTTTTCGAAATAAACTGTAGCTTTGAGTTTTCAATTTTCCCATTCAAATTACAGCTATTGGTTTATCTATGTTCCATTTTAAGAGTTCAAAGTGTGAATTTTCTTCAGGGGGAATGACCGTTCATGTCAATTTCTTTTTCATTGCTAATTAATTTGCTGCATAAGATGAACATGATATGTGTGTTAACTGCAACTATGTAATAAACTAAAGTTGGAGTGACAGTGTCAATATATACTTATTTAAGGGAACACAGGTCAATTGAATGAAACAGGCGAATCAAACTAAACGCTCACCATTAATATCTCAAGCTGAAAATTAAGTATCGCAGTTAGTAGCTCCATTGCCTTCTTCATCAGCGAACAGTAGTAGGAATGATGGAGGGTAACTCCTTATTCTTCTCTGAGTCATTTTACTAATCTCTTTCATTAATAGTTGTTTTCTAATTTAAACCATGACCACTTAGTCATCAATTTTCTCCCCCTGAGCTGAAGTTTATTTATACCAACCGTCCTTCCGCCATGATCTCTGGCTTGTTGACTGTCATCCTTCGAGTATGCCAGATATTTCTCTACCCTTGAACAATTGGGGCCTTCCTTGTGTTCTATCCTGTTTCTTTTATTAGATACATCTCTGTTGGTCCTAATATTTTTTATGAATATCTCTCTACTAATTTTTCATGTGTAGTGATTTCATATATTCTATTTAAATCCTCAAGCTGGAATTATATTATCAAAAATATACATTATTATTTATTCTCAAATTTTTACAATGAATATGAGGAAGTGGTTTATTTTGTTTTCTTAACTGCGGAAGTATTATTGTGCGAAAAGTGTAAGGACTTCTTCCTGCTAGAAATATTCTACCATTTCAATTTCCTCTCAAAATATTCCATCTCTCAATTTGAGAGTTAACAATTTTTCTAATTCGATAAAAATTTACATCTAATCATTCATTTTCATATTTTTAGATACTTATATTCATCTCGAGTCAATGATTTATTTAACAGGCATTAATTCCTTAGGAACAATTCAGCTCCAATCGTCATGGTTAATTTTTGGCACTTCTGCAACTTATTAAAGATAGTAAAAATGTGAGTTGTGGAGATATAGGTAGGCACTTCACATGTCATTGCATAACGGCAGCTAAGGCAGATCGAATATCTTGAAATTTTTAGGCTTTCCGTTAAATCAAGCACTAGGCCTGAGTCTTCATTTTATTTTCATAAAAACTGCTGAATCATTAAAAATATGCATTGACTCCTGCAAATAAAGAGCTTGAAAGATACTTTTGATTTTTTAGTTGATAATTACCGTCCCAACGTTAAAAAAGGCTTGTGCGGAATCCATATGAGGGAGGAATTGTTAAGGAACTGAAAGGGTTTAAAAGGAGAGAAGAACAAAAGGATTTTTTTTCAGTGTTTGGAAGAAATATAGGACTGCGAATCACTATTCATAGTGCTTCCAAGTCAGAGGATAGAAGGGAAATAAGTGATCAATTACGTAGAAATAGAAGAAAAACCATGAAGATAAAATAGAAACTTGGCAAAGGCAGACATTATCATTTTAAATACGGACAGCAGAATGCACCTTAAAGAAAAAGTCACAAACTCCTTCCCCTAATATTTAAATGCATAATGAAGATACAAGAAAATTATGCAGACGAAAACGGCATTATTCCCTTTAGTATTTTTTTAAGGTATGGCTTTAGTGTTTGCGTTGTTTCATTTTCAAAATAGATTTGTTGTTTTTTTACTGCCAGCCATAAGTGTAGCAATCCAAGGGACCATTTACTTCCTGTAATTACTTCCTAATCAATAATATATTTCTTTATCCCTGAAATTTCTCTTCATATATCCCTATTTATGTGATCTCCATATGCCTGTCCCTGTGTCCTCCTCGAAGGTTCTCCTCTTGTATATTGTCCTCTATGATATACATTACGCATTCATTCAATGCATTTCTATCCGTCTAATTCTTCTTATCCATATTGTTTTTCATCCAATGTTATTATCTTCTCTCATCTTCATTTCTTATTTTACTTGGTCTTCTTGGTCTTCAATAGGCACCTCCAGCTTCTAGTTTCAAAGGATTTCATTTTTCTCAAAGTCCTCTCATAGTGTTCAAATACGGATTAAACTTCACTTTGATTGAAGAATCATATATCGACGGCACTTTATCGGCAGTATTAAGGCAATTATAGCAATTGGCATCATCTCAAACGATTGGGGATTGTATCAAAACTTTGTGGGTGATGTGTAAACTAAAACTGAATCAGTGTGGAGTGGTGATTGGTTGTCTGCACGGTTGATAGGAAGAAGTTCCAAGGCGTGTGTCAATGATCGAGATGAACGTCTTAATTTCCTTCGCCGAGGAAAAGACGATTC
Organism: Pyrrhosoma nymphula; assembly: GCA_963573305.1. Taxonomy (NCBI): domain Eukaryota; kingdom Metazoa; phylum Arthropoda; class Insecta; order Odonata; family Coenagrionidae; genus Pyrrhosoma; species Pyrrhosoma nymphula. The sequence goes on along the minus strand of OY754337.1, from coordinate 20,254,080 downwards.
GTTGCAGATCGGTTTACATGGAGAGGATAGGACGTCATGCCGGAAGGGGTTTGTGGGAAGGAAGGAAAAGAAAGAGGATAGTGGGGTGGGGATCTGTTACTCCTCTTAAGACACAGGGTGGTCCATGGATCCGAGGAGGGTCAGGGTGTGGAGCTGGGCTGATGAACGCCCCCTTCTTTCCCCGCCTCCCCTCCCTCAACTCTTCCGTTAACTTTTCGGAAGGAACGCTATAGAGAGAATAAGTGCCGAGTTAGGTTGGATGGCATAAATATGTCTTCGGAAAAGGAATTTAATCCGTCTTCTCAAGGAATGGGATTTCGGTTTGTGTTTAGCCCGTGAAATATCATTATCGAAAGTACATTAGTTGATAAAGAAAGGGGCCTTTTGTCGGTCGAACGCTGAAATATGGTCACTTACTCTAAGAGGTTCTTAAGCTCCGGATACGGGGGGAAGAAGGGGTTTTTGGAAGGGATTAGGAGTTCCTCGGTTGCTCGCTACCCCTTTTCATTGTCGCATATCTTTCTCTTGAGCCGTGATTTAAACTGTGTGTCCGGCGAAGCATAGGTTCAAGTGGCAAGTGCCGGATACTCATGTTACCCTTGAGAGAGACCCCTAACCTCGGCAGTTACCACTAAATCTTTTTCCCAATTTGGACCATTTCGGGAAACTGTATATCTTACTTTAATTTTTTCTGGGCTCAATAATATTGATTTTCCCTGTTTCACTCATTCAGTTTTAAGTTACGTTACGATACGCAGTATTCCACAAGTAAAAATTAGCTTATAATTCTTCCTGTACTCTAGTACAGTTGTTACTCATGATTTTTTATACCTCTCTTGCTGGGAATATATTTTCGCTGAATTATGAGTTACTTAAAAATTAAATTGTTGTCGAATTTGAAAGTATTACGCCTGAGAGATCGTGACACTTTTATTTCCTCACGCTTTCAAAAAGGACCTACTTGGAATAAGTGTTTCATCATTAATTTATGAGTGTATATACTTTAACGAGTCGTTTTAATTTTTTAAAATTTCAATTAATACTGTAGATTTATTCTATTTGTATATTTATATGAATTAACAAATTAGCATTTCTTATTTTATTCTGTTCAAGATATCTCAGAAACTCACGGGAACGGAATACCATTAAAGCTGTTTGAATAAAATATTTGCGCTTGATTGTCCCAAATCAAAGCTAATGAAATGGAGGTAATTCAGTGCCAGCGTATGAGCGCTGGAGCAAATTATGGATATCAACTTAATTTATTTCACTGAGGGAATGACTTGACGAATCATTTTTATTAGTTCGGAGGTTACATTTTTTTCAATTTAAATTATTTTAAGAGATTCCTTTAAGGCAGGGCTGGAAACGGAATATCTTTTGCCCAAGTTGTCCACCATAGAAATAACAGAAGCTGTTATGTATTAATAAAACACTATCACAGGTAAGCTATTAGCATATATTTTTTATATCATTAGTGCGTGTTAAGATTTTAGAGCGATATTTTTGTTCCCTACCTCTGTTACGAATGTTACAAATTGAACGACAGCGGGGATTAATAGCAGTTTCATCTACGTTAATTGAGTAAATGTTATTGTTTTTGTCACTTGAGAGTGACCTTATATTAGTAGGTATCATAAAACTGGATGATGACGTCGTTGGGACATAACAAGAGTGATAAATAGACGTTATTTCCACTCCTTTTTGTGTGTCTGGAGACGTTAGAGAGGGAGAGTAGGAAACTTAAACGGAATGGATTCTTGTGGGTAGTGGTGTGGGAGTGAAGGGAGGATCGTCCTGATGACTCCAGAGATGGACCTTAAGGAAGCCACAAGATGCGATAAAGAGGCCTGGAAGTTATGGCAGGAATCGGCTGCGTTTGTGGTCGGAGGGAGAGAGGGGGGGTGAAGTGTGGAGTGGGAGGGAGATGGAATGGTGTGTGTAGAGATAGTTTTGGGGGTGCGGAGAATAGATTGGGAAGGAGAAGAAGGAGAAGGAATTAAGCGAGGAGGGAGGGACAAATAAAAGGGCGGAGGGATGTGTTTGTGGGAGAAAGGGAGGAAGAGATGAGAGATGGACCGGGAAGAGTCGTAGAAGGACGGGGAGGAGGGACTGAAGAAGGAGAAGGGATCGTTGAGGGGCGAGGGGGGAGAGTTGGAGGGAATTTTTATGAAGACGATGGGGCGGACATTACTCTTTGGTCGAGTGGGAAGGGGGATTAGACGCCATCGGGATTTCTGCAAGAGGGGGAGGGAGGGGAATAAGGGACGGGGGAAGAGTGGGAGGGGTTTGCCGGGTGAGGGAGAATAAGACGTGGAATGAGGAGGAAAGGGCGGTCGATATATGTCGGGAGAGAAAGAAAGGGGAAAGAAGAAGTTCGTTCGAGTCTACAACAATGTCCTCCGGGCTCGAGAAAAATAAAAAAACAAATAAGTGAGAAACGGGGACAGTCATTCGGGCAGGCTTTTCCACTTTTGCTTTCAATTACTTGGCAGCGTTGAGTCAGAGGGCCGCGCAAGCTTTATATTTGCTGAAAAAACTTAATACATTCACATCAATGTTTTTTATAATTAATGTGCCGAGTTACTCCTTGTACTTTTGAAAAGAAAAAATAATATTGAATCTGATCGATGTGACTTGCATACGAGATAGGCGGCGAGTTGACTGGGGCAAAAATTCACTTGTATCGAAGCGCAGAAATATCCCATGAGTGGTGCCTAAATATACCTAGTCGTTAGTTTTTTAAGCATCTCTCACCCTGTGCTGATGACAAATGCTCTCTTTAGGGATCATAAATCAGTTTGCTTAAAGAAACTGGCTTAAACTGGCTTAAAGAAACCATGACTGAAAAAAGACTATTTTTCTGTTTTAAGTATAATTTTGTAAACCAAGCTCAAATACAAGGTTCTGCTCCGAGCACTCTGAATGTTTTACGGCCGATCGTTGGCAGGTTTGAGCTTAAAATCAAGGGCATAGATGTATAAATGTATAGCTCATTCGTTTTTGAGCTCAGAATTGTTTGTTTGAAGTAATAGTAGTTTGTTTTTCACTCTACCGTTTTGGAATATACTTTTTTTACTTATGTGTATTAAAATAAAAAAATAATAAATATAATATCTGACGCTCATGTGAACAACATTTTTGTTTAATTATTTTCTTGGCAATCAGGAATAAATGTAATGAAGATGCATTTTGGCTTCGAAGCATAATTATTCATTAAGATTTAAATGCAAGTACCGGTGGTACTATGATAGTATTACATAGCTGAGTGCATGATATAGTTATTGCAATACTTAGGTATTTCCAATTGAGATATATCTAACGCTGCTCACTAACTATGTAAGTAAATAGATAACGCTTCTCATTAACTATCACATTGTAAGATTGCTAATATGCGGGAGACATTGTTTATCTGCGTAATAAAATAATTTTTTCTCTTAACTACTTGTTTTCGAACCGTAGGATGTGATAGTAAATTTTTTATGTCTTTCGTCTCTAAAAGATGAAGTTGATACGGCGTACAGCCTAATTAAGAAATGGAAGCGACCTTGTGTTTAGTTTATTACTCTCACTACTCGCGGTTTATTTTTGTTTTATTTTCATATATAATGGTTGAATATACCCTCTACTTATTGAACCCTGCTTTTCCTTATCTTTTTTAGTACAGCTCAGTTTTATCCTGTATGCTCATTTTTCCCCGTCTGTGAATATTTTACCTCATTTACTAACTCCTTTGAAATCATTCTCCCTTACCAGATGCTCACCCTTTTGATTTGCTGTTCTCTTTTTTAACACCCATCCAACTACCCCCTTTTAGTCCCGCATATCCATCCTTATAAATATCTTAAAGATGTTTCCATGAAATTCTTCTGTTTTACTCCTTTCTAAACTTAAATATCACCTTTTTTGCATTCATTACTATCCTCATTCTTCGTGTTTGCATACTATGCATTACCGATTTACTGAGGAATCATGATAAAACTCAATTGAAATATGCTAGTTAGTTATGAAAACTGACATATAATATGCTGGGAACTTTTCGAGCTCTTTTTATTGACAAATTAACATTTTCACCATAGTAGCTCTTCCATTACTGTGCACTCTACCTCCTCTCCGTTCCTTTCTTTAGTCACCATTGTACTTTCCTGTCTTCCGCCATTTACGAACTTTTTATTCTGAAAGAGTTTCCAATATTCTTTACGTTTGATCTTATTATCGTCTTATCTCTTCTTATGTCACTCTTTTTTACTTTATCTTCGGTTTCAGTTTGAGCATTCGTGGGACAGATGAATATTTTGAAGCTATCTTATTGGCAATTCTTTCTCTTGCTAATGCTCTTTGGCATAGTTACGTAATTCCTATATTTCAGCTTCATGAAAATGTATCCAAACTGTTTGAGTTTCATTCCTCCTGGATTGTTCAATGACAGTTATACTAGTATTACTTACCATCTTTGTATCTATACTTTCAAAAATTGTTTATACTTTAGCATCTTCTCCCACCCAATTGTGCACTCTGGATTGTACCTCGATTTCTTTATGCTTGTCAGATAATTATTAGAAGTTCAAGGTACTCGTTTTCATTTCGTTGCCATTTGGAATAATGTGTGGGTACTCTCATATTTTGTAATAATTCAGAGCTCACAAAAATTACAAACACAATTTAACTCATCCTGTAATAGGAAATTATGTGATTGCATTTCTATTCCATGTTTGAAGTCGCTATTTTTCCTTTAGCTTGGAGACAGAATTTATTTCGATAATTATCAGTAATATTAAAACACCTCGGAAAAAGAAAGTAAAGTATTTATTAAATAATTATTTAGCCAATGCTTACATTTTAGTTGGTAATTCTATTTTGGAACATTATATTTAGCGATAAAATTTGTCCTCTACACCCTTAGAAACGCGAAGGAAATTTATGTTATTAAAGAATACACCCATTAAAATTTATATATTTTTCTCGTACTTTAGCGTTTTATATTAAACTTCGGGGCTTCAAATGTTTAATAATTACAGAAGCAGGGCGGTGAATGACGTCTCATCCTGGTCTTAACCTATTATGCTCCCTTGTTAGAATGCATAAGACAAATTGATCTGTGCCGAAACACCTTTGCTATTATACCTATTATTCAAGCTTTTGTATTTAACTATTTCTTGAATTTGAATAATAAACAACAAAAGTGAAAAAAGTGCCCTTTTGTGCTCATGATGCACTCTAATTTATAGCAATAACTGTATTTTAATGTATGCGTTCAGAAACATTCAATGAAAATATCGCGAAATGATATTTTCAGTTATGTAAATTCACTTATTTTCTCCTGACAGCTTTTCTTCGCTGATGTAATGTTGAATTACAATTATATTACCAATTTACTCTTTTAAAAATTATTTTTGTGAAACCTGAAATAGCCATTTTATCGTGCAAAAAGTTTTTCAAAATATAACTTTGAAACATGTACTTTGCTGGATGGCAATTTCAATTCAAACTTATCTTGGGCTTTTTCCCAAGGGATGCTCTTGGAGCATTAAACGCACCAATCCTCTACAAAAGCCTCTTGTAGTGACCACATTGGAGTAGGGAAAGGGTTTTAAGTCGTTTGCCCGGGTATTTTGTGTGTCGAACGCGTTAAATCGAGTGTACACACATAATGAGCCTCATGAATTGCCTCCGACGATGCTGTGGTTAGGAATCGGAACTGCGAAATTTCTCAGCGCTCCTTGAAACGAAAAAATATTGTGGCACATAATTCGTTCGATTGTCGTAGCACCCAATTAAAAAAGCGACCAGTCTCGTGTTTTCCCCGGTCCACCCCTCCCAGAAGCTTTGCTATATCTCCCCCCTCTTCCTCACGGCTAGTACCCTGGTCGTGAAGGGGAGAGGGCAATTGGGAGCTCGGCAGGGGAAGTTTAGCAGCAGTGTTGGCGTGGAGAGTGGACCCTGCCAAGTGGGACCGTTTTTAAGGGTCTGCAGCGGCCGCGCGGCGCGATGCCCTTCTCCCGCCACCCCTTCCTGCAGGGGGCGCCTTCTTCTAGGGCCCTCCAGGGTGGAACCCTTCTACCGTCTCGGCCGCTGCAGTTTTCGGGCGGTGGGGTGAGAGGTGAAACGGAGGGTGAGGGCGCTGTTTTTTATTCCCTCCAGTCTCTCTCCTCCTCTCGTCTTAAAAGGTTTCTGTTTTTTATCTCTCTCCCTCGCTCCCCCCCTTCTTCCGGTTTGTCGGGCCGTGCACTGCGTGGTACAGGGCCGCCGGCGGGGGACGAAGGGGGTTTAGGATACCAAGAGTAGGTACTTATGAGTAGAAGTAGGAGAGGGAAAATATAAAAATGAAAATGAGAAAAAGGGAAATGCATACAGCCGTTGGGGTTATGTGTTCCCTCTGATCTCCTCTCAGACGTACTGAGCCTTTTCTTGGACTCGAACGACGAAATTCCTCTCGGGCGATCGGTATGGCGGCCGAGGCTTTAACGTCGTCTCGCCGATTTTTTCCTCTCCTCTCTTTCATTTCATCTTCCGGTCCTAGGAAAGGCCCCGCGTGCGCGCTATTTGGTTTTATTCCAAACCGAGGGAGATAAAGCCGCCCTTTCGCCAGTCTCAGCCATCGCCGCCATTGAATGCACACTCGGCGGTAGTTGGTCGGCCTTTCTTCGGATTCGCTCTCAATTGAGGGAAAAAATGTCGCGCTCCATGCTGCCTCAATTTTCTTCAGCCCTTACAATGGAAACCTCAAAGTAACTTCTTGCTCCTTGTTTCTCAGAACATGTGCATACGCCTTCATTTGACGTGCGTGGGTTTAGATGGCTATGGTTTGTAATGCTGGAAACAAATACGCCAAAGGGTTTTCCATCTAGAATTTTCATCAGTTAAACTTGAGTATTTGATAAATGTTACCTGATGTATACTGTAATCAATTAAAGCGTTATCTTAAGCGTCCAGTAGAGTTTAAATTAACCTTTTCGCAAAATCGTTGTGTCCAGAATCATTCCACAGTAGTTGGATGGTTATCCAATGCTCTGTGAAGGTTAGATGCCTCCACTCATGTGTTAGTGCTACAATACCAAGACTATTTCATAAAAATGAGAAAAATAAAAGCAATAAGGCCACTTAATGAAACATTTACGTGGCAAATAATTGATTAATCCAAGAAAGCAAGGTAGTGAGGTGAGGATCTACGAATATATCTTACGATGGAAACAGGGGCTGATCTTGAATGAGATACTGTTGAATTCGGTATATTTTTTACGAAAGAACATCTCTCACAGTGAGATTAAGTGAAGGGAAACTAATACAATGGCCAGCTGAAGGTTAGCAGGCTGAACGTTAGGCATAAAATAGGCGTAGCATGTATGGAATCGAGCAACAATATTTTGATTTTTTAGATGTAGCATAACCGGCAAATAATAGATTAAATGATGTAATAAGTAAAACTTTTTAGACTTGAGAGGAGATATTGTACTCTTAATATAAAGCAGTACCTACTTCTCAACCACGAAAACCTTTCAGTGAGAATAGTATTTGGAGTCCATACCTGTTCAGATGTGACGTCAGCTGCGGAAAAGTGTCGATGACAACTGGCACCCGTTGGTTGGACTTGCTGGCGGAGAATGATGGATACGAAGTCGGCAGCTCGGATTACAAAGTTCCTTGAGGAATGAAGAGTTTCATTCAGAACTCTAAAAGGAAGGGGAGAGGATTGACGATCACGATTTGGAATAAAAAGTTTATTTAACACAGTTGTAGAAGACCATTATAATGGAAGTAAACCGTGGGTGGGATGCTTGCAGGTAACAATGCATTCCACAAAAGGGGAGCTTTCATGAATGAATGAAGATGATTGGCTGAGACAGGAAACATCTTGAGCGAGGAGAGCTAGAATTTTGATACGGTCCTGCTCTTACCCTGTGCCCTTACTCTTTGTTTTGGGCAAGGGCCTAGCCACGTTGAAACACCGGTTCCCATCAGAACACCGAAGTTAAGCAACGTTGGGCCCGGACGGTGGTTGGATGGGTGACCCTCCTCCATACCTCAACCAGGCATGGATGGAGAGATGATACTCCCTCCATACCTATACCGGCAGGCCTGAGAGGCCAGGCCAGGCCAAACCGGGCCGGTTGGAGGGAGGACATCCTCTATACCTGGTACTGGGGTGAGGCAGGGGGAGGCCAATCCTCCATACCTCTACCGAGGTGCTCTTGTCCCCTGTCTGCAAGTGGCAGACAGGCATGGGGTTGGCACAATGGACCAAGAAAGGTCTAAGTGCCCGGGCTCCTGACGAAGGCCCCCCCAACAACAATCTAATCTAATCTACTCTTTGTTTTCTTATATTCTTATCTCCACATTCTTGTCAACAATGTAATAACTTCCATGAACGCTTCCAGATGAAAACAATCTTGTTTGAATGTTCCAAAGAAAGTTTGTATTGCTAATTAAAAATGCATTTAATTAGATTTTTATATTACAGACTGAAGAAATGTTTAGCTAATAATTATATTTTGCATAAGTTGCAAGAAGAGTTCTTCTAATCCGTTGGAATTTCTCGCGCATTTCATTAAATTTCTATTAGTGAAAGAACTGAAGACTCTGTCATTAGTTTTGAAAATGGAAACAATTACATTGCATGGAAAACAGAACGCAATATTTTGATTAATCTAGGGAAAATAATTTTCTGTGAATTTTCTTAAATTCATAATTGTAAAATATATTGGAATAAGGATATGAGTTTCTTCAGTTAAGCCATCTATGACGCACAGATACTTAAATCTCATTCAGCATCATCTTTAGGAAATTCCCTTACGATAGAAATGTCATAGTTTTCTTCTGTTCCATCAAGTTTGTCCTTGAGTGGGGAGAGCCTCTATTGCGCTACAAATGTAACATGTCCTGTCTTTGTAGGAATAGACCAATACTCTATATTTGTTTACTGTGTTTTTTTTGCCTCGTAATTATCAAGTAAGCTTGGATGACTTCGAGAAGTGAGAAGATTTGAGGAAATACACCCGCACGTGTTTGCTGGAGAACCCACTTCACTTGATCGCGCTTCTCACATAAATCAGTGGCGCAACCACTTCCTTAAACTCAAAAGGAGGTAGGAGTGGTACGAGCAAAGCCATTCACGTATTGCCCGTTCATTACAACTACTTCTCCCTCACGACCTCGGAAGAAACCAGAATAAGGAGTGAATATACAGTGTTAACTTTGTTGTTCCGTGTTTAACTTGATTTTTTCGTTGTGCTTGGCATTATTTTTCGTCAGCGAGATTAAATACTCGTTCCAACAGCCTGTGCCAAAGTCCCTTCCATTTCACCTTTTCCTTGCTGCCTTCAAGTCTTACGTTCACCAGAAAACTTCAAAACACTGAGTATTCATCCCCCACCTGAAGTCTTTGCAAGATGCATTACATTAAGGGTTAATGGACTACGTGCGAATGCACACCGAGACGAGAGGAAGTGTGCCGGAAACTTCTTGGGGAGTACTTTCCACTCCCTCCTCCAGTCACTCTTTCTAATTACCCATTAATTTTCGCCCCATAACTTTAATTACTGACTGTATTCTTAAGCTCCCTACAGGGAAACTCACTTCCACGGACCGCCTTCTTCCGCGCCAGCATGCCACGCCGGAGAAACACATTCGCGCCTCCGCGGAAATTCCTCTTGGTGCCGCTGCCGCCTCCTACACCGACACGCCTCTGTCTCTCCCTCCGCCTCCTTCCACTGCCCCTTTTAAAACACCCTCTCGCCCCCACCCCTCCCTCCCCGCCTTCCCCTCCGAACCGCTGTAAAGACCCCATTTGACCCAATTCCTCACTCAGCCTCCCTCTTGCAGTATGATGACATTTGACTCCTTCCCTCTCGTCTCTCGCACTCTCGTCCCTCGCTGCTGTCTACGTCGCGAGAGGGCGTCTAATTCCCTGGGAGGGAGACATCATGCACGAAGCGGATTCGCGATTTTATTCTGCATTTATTTCTCTTTTGAAATATTTTTCGCCGTTTTTTTCCACGTCGCTCATTCTTTTAACCCTCTTTTCCACTCCTCTCAAACAAAAAATGAGCATCGCACGCGAAAGGGAAATGTCGAGCGGCGTGCCCCCACGAGGACGCGCAGTGTAACTACCGGGCGCCTCGAAATTATGATCCTTCGAAAGTTGTTAACTCGTCCTCCCATGGTGCGTGTATCTCGTGGCAGGACTGGCGAAATTCCATTGTTTTGGGAAGAGGGAGAATTTGGATTTGCGCGATATGGGTCAACAATTTGCAGTGCTGCATGCACATAAAAGCCGGCTTCCGCTGGAGATCTCGGTTGTGCACGATGTGCCTTACTAAGGCCTGAGCTTTTTTGCTTCTTCTCAGCGATGTTAATTAGTTTATTGCTTCAATAAGACCCAAAGCCAGAGCTCACTCGTAGGGAGGAACGGAGTTCGCGTGCAGCGTTATAATCTAAATTAGAGTGGGTGTCCGTCCATCTTTATTGTCATCAACGAATGGAGAGATGTAGGCGCAATCGTAGGAGGTGTAAGATGATAAGGGAACGCATTTTCGTGCTTTACATCATCACTTGTGCTGGACCAATAGAATGTTGACAAAATAATTACGTGCAGCATTTGAATGAAAAAAGTTTTTATAAAAGTATAATCAGGTCAATTTATGAAGGAAGAGTGTTAATACTGACAACAAAGGGATGTTGTATCCAGTATTTTAAGATTCTTGGAGCATAATTAGATCCTTAACTTCTCTTTGTGCTTATTCCTTAATTGTAGCCTCTCCTTAACTTTATTCCCTGGGGATGTCTATTTTGCAACTACGTTCTTCTCACGCCTAACCTTACAATTCTTTACACACCCGATATGCTCCCTCGTAATTTATCATTTTTTTACTATATCCTTATTCCTCAGTATCCTTGAGCTGTCCTCCTATTCACAATTATATTCAAAGATTAAGTTATTCGAAAGCGCTTTCTGTTTATAAAGGATTCCCGTTCCATGAATGACTTCTCATCCAGTTTACATCACTTAGGTGAAAACAGCGCTGTTACTTTTTCATCATCGAACAATTCATTCCAGCGACTAAGATGGCAGTGTCGGTACCTTCCATGTACATGTATTTGCTCAGAGCTAACTTTATACGCTTATTGCGGCTTCTTACTCCTAATGTAGATATCCTTGTGCTACAATCGATTTCATTAATTGCTTATTCCTAGTAATTGTAGCGCTACATTTGGTTTAAATTGATCTTAATGCATTAATTAATCATATTTCGCATCGAAATTGATGTTGCGAAATGGTTAATCAATGTATCCCTCTCGGTCATCCACCACTGCCTAACTTTCGACTACTTTCAGGTAACTTTGTGCATTACGATCTCATGTTTGACAAAATAATTTTCAATTTTTTTTATAATAAGACCTCAATATGACGTGTCAAGAAACAATTCAGGTTTTTGAAATTGAAAGCGTTTCTCTAGCAAGGAAATAGCATCCATAGCAGCTGTAATTTTTTCAGTGATGCCTTTTAATGAGTTATGTTTGCTGAGCATTGATATTACGAAACTGATATGTGTTTCCCTCTAACGTGGTGGTGCTGATTCGGAGATGAAAAATATAACGGAAAAGAGATGGGAATTGTAACTCGGTTACCGATTGAGCTTCAATTTCCCAAGCCCCCACCACCACCCAATCTTCCATTTTTCAGGGAAAGCCATTTCAATTAGGAATGAAGGGAATGACGCATTCAGGAACACCAGCGCTCTCTCTCTCTTTCTACCTTCCTCTCTATCTATTCCATCCCTACCTCCCCGCTCATCCCTAACCTCCCTTCCTCCTCCCCTCCCTCTCTCGCTTGTATGGCAGTATTAAAGCCATCCTTCATTTGCACGCGTAGCTTGGCATTAAATGGGGAGGCGGAGATGCAAACCCTGCGGCACTCCTGTCTTAATTTCCGAGCCCCTCGCTACAACCTAACCCCTCACCCAGAATCACTTCCTGCTCTGTACCCGTTACGTCAATCCCCTTTGAACCCTTTTTCCCCTCGACCGTGTTACTTGCACCCTTCGTCTTCCCTTCCCTTACGCTGGAGGCGGTTATTCCCCTTGCTTCATTACGCTCGAGCGGACTGGGAATTTTTTGCCACATGCTTCGATCGCTCTTCATATTCTTTTTAAAAACTGCCCTGTTATTAAGTCTACAGTGGTCTCCTCACTGTATTTACTTATTTGTGGCAAAATGTGGTACTGAGACAATTGAACTAGCTTAAAGTCTTTTTTAACTTAAAACGGCGTTACTGATTGTGACAGATATTGCACATGACTCTGCAACTGCCCTGATTAAACGTATTGCCATTGCTTTCGACTGTCGTGTTTCAAAAAGTAAATGTATCTGTGGGTGGTTTCGTCTTTAAGAAATGGAACTTTGGAATTGAATGGGAAAGGCTGAACTTATAATTTGGCTTCTGAGTCTTATCATTTTGGTAGCCAAAAGGTGGTGGTTCTCGATGTTAATGATTTTCCACTGTGAATTTCAGGTGTCCACATTGCTGTTTTCTTTTCTTTTGAATTCCAGGCTACCATAAATTACCCAAGTCCCACAACCCAGATCTAATGCACTTAATATAGCAAAGTGCATAAGACAAGGAGTGTTACGCTGTAGATAGTGTGTGTGAGATCGCTTCTAAAGTAAACACCTTGTGTCTTAAAATAAAATTTCTTCTGAAAAATTACTGTTTTGAATGTGTAGGAAAAGTGAGGCTTCCATTTGAGTAACTCAGGTTGGTATGGAATCTTTCACTTCATTTCTCAATTAATGACGCATTAAACAGAGCCATCCCCCCTATCTCCTCTGTCTCCTTTAATTTACTCTAGTAATGAATCTTTTAAAAAGCGTTGAACATTTCGACGCGTTTTTTGTATATAATCTCCATAAGTATGACAACGATAGATTTTTAGAAACCTCCTTCTATTATTTCTCCCATAAGAGTAGCTTCCTTTTCCTTCAACAAAATTTCGGTTAGTTCTGGGATTTAATTTTTAAGCTCTTTGTGCCAACTACCTAGGTCCCTTCTTACCGGCAAAAATTCTTTTAATATTATTCCCTTTCCAAAACTACGCTATATTCTTCACTTAATTATGTTTTTTATTATTTCAACACAATTTGGTAACTTCTTCGCCCACTTTTCATTCCACAAAAAATGGAAATTTCCAGACTTTATTGGTTTCCAGTGTTTTCTTGACCATGCAAGCCAAATATATTTTGCTGATCCAGCAATTACGATAATTTTTATAGCAATGTAAACTTAATGAGTGTAGTGTTAGAGTGTTTCTTAGAATATAGACTTGAGAAGTCACCTATACCGTAACGGATAGAGCCATCTTTTCCACGTCTTTGTGCATATATTTTTAGATATTCTTATTTTTCACAACCCCTACTATCATCAATTAAGGTACACACTGATCAAATGCATGTGCAGTTGCTTGCGTTTTTATGCTTTCTTTCAAATGCTTCAAGCATGCATTAGTTTGCACAGGCCCTCTTAAGTCCTTTTCATCGGCTTATTTCCGCCCCTCTGTGCAATTTTCCACGTTTACGCTGCACCCCGCTTCTAACTTCCCCTTCTTTACTGCCGTTGCATTCCCACCCAACCCCGCCTCCCCATCGAATCCCCCTTCCACCACCCCTCCCCCTCCCCCCCGGAATGCACCTAATCCTATTTCGCATGCAATTCCTTTCCCTACTCCCTCCCCGCCCTTTTCTCTCTTCCCCACCCGACCCAATCTCCCCAAATGTGACTTCAAAGGAATCGAGTTAAGCTCGGAAAACTGTGGTTAGCGTCGCAATCATATCTTCTATTGTGCGGAAAAATGCACCTTTTGAGAGCACGCGTATTCGAGGGGATCGGTTATTCCACCCTCCTCCCGTCTCCCGCTCTTCCTGCCCGCTTCCCTGAACTAAGCCCTTTCAGCAGGGGTGGGGGAAGGGACTGCTCCCAATCCATTGGATTACACGACGCGTTTCCGTGTCAACACTTGCAGTTCATTCAAAACCGTAAAAAGTTATCTTCATACGCGTGCCCCTGTAACTCGTATTATTAGTGCGAGTCAGCAAGTTACGCACGCTAAAACACTCGAGATTCACCCCAGTTGCAAATGTATTCCTTTTGACGAGCCTTGTTCAGTGAATTGAAATGAATCAAAAATGCAGCTGAAAATCCGGCAAATTCCTGGTCGAACGTGATTCTGCGCATCACGTGTCCCTTGTTAATAATGAACAAGTGCCACCACTGGTCAGATGTGCTCATCCTATTGATACGTCGGTGTTGACTGTCGTTTTCATTACAGCTCCAGTATTTCGGTATTGAGCCCCAAAGGAGAACATCCATGGATAAATATTCTCACTCACGCCATTTATGGATTTGGATTTCAAACTTTTGCCAAATTTTGTACATTTATTGATGAATCTAAGTAATTTGTTTTTCAGCCATTTTACGGGGTTTTCTACGGCGGAGCATGAGGTCATTTGTGGCTGATTAAGGACTAACAAGAGTGGGGGTTAAGTGCAATTTCAGGAACTTATGTACTTGTAATAAGGGGACATATTCCCTCTACCTACGAGAGTAGTTACTGAATGCGCTGGGGAACATTTATATTAATCACCGAGTCAGTTATAATTTCTCGCAGTTGCTAAATTAGCTGATTATAACGTAATTACTCCTTTTTTGAGAAAAAATAGCTTTAATAATAATAACTTACTCATAAAAAACCGTTCCCTCTTCACAATATAAGTTTTAAATGCCGTTCAGCTTAAAAAACATGATATAAGCATTTCAATAATATGGGAGAGACTTCAAACTATTTGCTAACCTAGTTTTAAATTTGCTTTTAATGAATGGAACAAGTTGGATAACATTAAAAGTTTTTAATCAATATCGTAGATTGTAGGAACGAGGAAAAAATGAGAGAAGTTTTGTTGAGCATAAAATTTGGAGTATCAAAGATGTTCCGGACCCCTCACGTTCTGGATTGAAACCACAGTAAAAGGATAGTATTTTTTAAAGATTAAACAATGGCATAAGTGTAATAACATGTGTTCATTTCACCGAGAAAATATGTAGTTCTTAAGATGAATTGATAAATGAGGTAAAGCAAAGAATTAACATGGAAATTATGTAGACCTCATTGTCTACCAACTCTGATTGAGAGCTAACTCATTCACTGTACATTTAGATATTCTCTGATTTTCCTCAGTCTATTCCATGTCGTATATTCAATTTTACATAAACTCCACTCTATACTCCCCTAAATACCTACTCGCGTTTTGAAAGGCATCCTAATTAGGTTTCCTTCCACGGCAGCGCGTGAAATAGGTGTCAAGGATTCCTTACACTTCCCCTCCCAACTATACACTTTCCCCCCTCCTCTCCTATGCTCACTGACTTGAAACGAATGCATAGCTACCTTCTTTCCTCTTTAGAGCAGTGTGGCGTACCATTTTTTGCGTTTTAATCGAACTTTTATGAACATTTTTTTAAACCAGCACATCGCTGGTGTCTTCATGGTTTCCTTTTTTAGAACTTTTGGACTTCTAAACGTATACAGTGAATGAAACATCTTACACTAATTCGACTTTTAATACCGATATTAGCTGAGTTTATTAAGTGAGGTATCGATAGAGTAGGATAGAAGAACTAATCATAAATTCCGGAAATACGGTGATATATTACATAGAAATTTTTCCCATGGTAATTTCTATGTAGGTTAGAAAATTTTTAAAGGGCATTAAGACGAAACTTTATCAACAAATTTTATTGAAAAAACGTAAATTAATAGTGAAAGCATACTATTTTGCTTTTCAACAAAATCTTAAGGTGCTAAAAAACGTTTACTTTTGCTTTTATGAGTAAATTATTTCCACCACATAAGTTCTTAGGGTCTTGATGTGGTAGTGACTTCTTCTTTTCAAATGAGTGGTATCTGGGAATATACAACAAAGAGGAAAGATGATTCCGAAAATGAAAAGCTTTTCCCACATATCAGTTTTAACTAAGGCAATAAATGTATAGATAAGTATAATGATGGTTGGGAGTCTTAAAAAAAAACTACCAATCATCAGGAAAAATACCCAATTATGATGTAAGAGAGCAGCGGCCAATTCTATTTTCTGTGTCTCTTATAACTGATACATTCATAGAGATATTTTCACAGTACCTTCATAAATGCATTCTGATGAAGCGTCAGATATTTTATAAGCAATAGTCAGCGGCCAAGGTGCGGATTATGTGCGTTTCTTGGAAAGTTATTCTCTACCATCATGGCTGATAAATTTATAGAAAACATTTTTGTGTTCGTATCTTAACCCAAAACCATTTGGTTAATCATCTTTTTAAAGGTTCCATCACAGACTGCCATTTCAAGCATTTTCCCTTTCCACTACAATATTTCTATATCTACATCTTGATGCATCTTCCAAAAAGTTTTTTTTTTACTCTTCTTCGTATTTCGTTCACCATTTA
This sequence comes from Pyrrhosoma nymphula, assembly GCA_963573305.1. Lineage (NCBI taxonomy): Eukaryota > Metazoa > Arthropoda > Insecta > Odonata > Coenagrionidae > Pyrrhosoma > Pyrrhosoma nymphula. The sequence continues at coordinate 20,237,591 of OY754337.1, read as the reverse complement.
TTTAATTTCCCGTCAATCCCAGCTAGTATGAACTAGGTGTCCTGTTTCAAAAGAAATAGTTTAAGTTATAGTGACAGTTCTCAATAAAGTTTAAATTATACTTTCTCTGATTCACTCAAAGTTCACACGATTTTAATTTAAATCAGTGCTTTAGGAATGCACATGCTCTGTTTCATGTGGAATGAGCTGACTTGAAAAATCTTTATTATCAATCTGTATTATGATACAAAAAAGCTTAGTTGACACTTGGGTCGAATCAGAACAAATCTGACGCACGATTTAGGCTGATCCTTAGGGCTCACTCTTTTGACCTCCTTTTTCAGTCAGTTCCGTGAGGTGATGCCTGTGGGGAAATCAATAGTGTAAGAAGCGGTCATATTCTGTTCATGCGATTCATCCAGAATGTATGTATATTCTTAGGTTTTCTAATGGTCTACGTACATTTCACGCAAGGGTCACCCACGTTTCTTATATTCTTCTTAATTTTACACCAAAGAGGGTGAAATTCGTCATGAAAAAATCATTTGACTTGGTCGGGATTCGATTGAAAAAAAATCGAAAAAATTCTTCTAAGTATTATATTTCTAGCCTAATGTTTAAAGATTGTCATTGGTTTTCAGCGCTATTTCTTTTTCGAAATGAGCTATCAGTTGCAAGAATAAAGAGTTACACAACCATATTAGACATTTTGTCTGCTACGTAGTGGCTTATAGTGGAGAACAGCTTACCTCTGATTACCGTAAACACTGCCAAGTCACTCACAGCTACGCGTCTGAGGCAAGCACCCTGCCGTGGGAGTGTTCCTTACCTTCCCCAGGCATCTACTTTCTCCTGCCTCCCCGGTGGAGTTGTCAGCGGCGCGGCGGAGGGGAGGCACGATTAGCCCTCTGATGGGAACGCGATGGAAGACACCTGACCCTGGATACGTGATTAGTTCTCCTCTCATTCTCCCCCTCGTTTGGCACGTGCGTCGAATCCAAAGCGTGCCTTTTCTGTCCGTCCCGCCGTGCCTTCCTCACAATCAGCGGTCCCACATTCTCCTCCGCTTCCCCGTGCCATCAATATCCCTGCCGGCTCCGACCTTTCCATTTTTGCAAGGGCTAATCCATGCCCACGGGCAACGGCCCGCCAAGACAAAAGCTCAGGTTCTCAATTGATCATCAAAGTTGAGCAGCGGTGGCCTAACATCAATTACAAATCTGTGATCATCATATTCGTCACAAGTGTTGTAGCCTCTGCCTGCAAGTGGGAGAGGGTTTTTACAAAAGGATGTAGGCTCCCGAAGCACGATAAGCTTAAGTTATACGGCCGCTCCATGTAACTGTACAGACATGCGCGACATCTAATATATGTGTAATTAAACCTGCTTTTGCGTAGAAAGCAATGGACGTCAAAAACTTCGCCTCATTGACCTGATACTGATTGGGGAAACTTTTGGTACAGGCAGTCGTTTAACCGTTTGCAAAAATAAGTTGTCGGTTGATAATCGATATAATTGCAAGATAAAGGCATGCCCATTAGCTGAGGAAAGTATATTTAGGCTGGTAGCCGCGAATATAGGTGCATGTGAAGAAATCTTTGAATAAGGTGTATCGAAAAGTATCATTGCAACGCGGTAGTCGTAAATAAGTGTTTTGAGGAGATAAGAGCACGCTCTTGGAGAAGCTCCTTCGCGTCCTTTGAATTTATTTCTGGGCTTGGGGAACTGCAGCACGGAGGCTTATTTCTATACAATTTGCTTTTTTTCTCTCCAAAGCAGCTCCTTCGCCTGGCGCAGTCTTTATTTCGTTCAGGAGCCCCTCGGGGAGCAGCATCTCCGTCGTGAAATACTTGGGCGCCGTTGAGATGCAAGGGATATAAGTATTGAGTGGATGAGAGGAGGTTGCGAGGTACCCTTGCCTGAGGGTGAGGTGTCAGGGGACGCTCCTCCGAGGCGTCGCTCACTAGGCACGGGGCAGGCCGCCCCTTTTCAGACCCCTTGTGTCCCCTTCAATCGCCCCCCGCCACCTAGTACTACACCTCAGTGGGGGCGGATTGCTGTGGACAAATTGGGACAAGTAGTGTGCGTAGACGAGGCATCTGTTAGAAGGGAAGTGAGTATGTTGAGCGGAGAGGGAGCTCAGAGGAGTCTGTTTAGCGTTGCCATGGGTGGGAGGAGACGAGAATTGAGTGGAGGGAGCGGTTGGTGTAGAGATAGATGGATTGGACCCTTTTGCAATGGCACACACGCAGACGAATATAGCAATGTCCTCTGGAGATCTAGCATGTACATCCTCTGATACCAGCCGGTATATGCTCAAAAGTGCATATAGTTAACGTGCATTTAGTTATTACCTGCTGCTACAAGGAAAGCCTAAAACATTCGTGACTGAAAAATGTCTAAAGTGTGTTACACTCATTTTGGTTTCATGGCCGTAACCCTCTTCTCCATCACATAGGCATATACAATGCAACAGCCGCATATTTTATGCATAAAAGTTCAGATAAGAAAGAAGCGCATGGTTTATGCGTGAATGTTCAGATAGTTTACATATTTAAGAATAAAACTAAATGATACTTTAAAGAATTAAATTTCCCAGGTACCTGACACTATATGCACATGTATAAATATGTATATGTAAAAATTAAGATATTCTATAATCACTCTTTATGTACCAGCTCTTGGAATCCCTGATTTTGTAATCATAAGTTCGAATTAATAGGTATAATTGTCGTAAATGAAAAGGAAAACTTTGTTGTATTCCACCAATTTATTCTCAGGTACTAGTTTCGACGCAGCGGCGTTATCTTCAGGTAGATGACGCCGCTGAGATGTAACTGAAGATGACGACGCTGCGTCGAAACTAGTTGTACCTGAGAATAAATTGGTGGAATATAACAAATTTTTCCTTTTCATTTACGATAAAATGATCTTCCACAAGGTTGAGCCTGAGACGATGGAGGTATAATTGCCTTATGCTGAAATTCTAATTCACTTGGCTTTCCGCATATATTGATTGACGTGCAAAAACGCTATGGTCAAGAGAGATTATTAAAAATCTCAGCGTCCTAAAATGGAAGGAAAATCTTTAGTTTTTTTATGACTTTGCTGATTATAATGCCAGGAAAAAGCTGCAAATAGAGACAAAATTTACGTGTTACTATACATCAAGAACTGTAAGTTTTCATAGGTTTTAATAAAATTAATAATACTTGCTATAAATTGGTCAAATAGCTTTCTTATGAAATTCTTATTCACTTGGTTTTCCGATTATATTGATAGACTTACAACTCGGGTATCGTCATTTTTCCTCGCGATAATAAACGGCTACGCGGTCCATAAGGTTTTATATAATTCCTAGGCAATAAATAACAAATGAAAACACAAATTTTAGACTATTTTTCGACAAATCTGCTTGTAAAACTGAAAAATGTAGTGGGAAGGGAAAGATTTTGACCTTTTTTTGACACGTGACAAACTGAAGTCCACTTTATCGCTTTCTATTTGCGCTCATCCACGATAACCATAAAAAATGTAACTGAAATTTTTTTATTAATAAGAACGTCTAATTTTTAAGAAGTGAAGTTTGTATAGTAAACAAAAACTAAAATATTTAACTTTTGTGATTGTCATAGTTCTTTCATCCTTTCTATTAGTATTGCAATGCATTTATCTGAGAATTAGTTTTCCTTTTCTGCGTAGAACTATTTTCACGTAGTATATTTCCATTCTTCTCCATAATATAATCCAAGCACCTGGTGCTATACACTCTGAGAGCTTTATGAAATATGTGTGTGATATTTACAATATATTAAAAAAATGATTTTTTTAAATTTCCAAGTGTGGCTTGAACGTAACAAATAAATAATTCCACATCTGCACTTTACCCAGCGTGCCACCGGGGGCGTTTGACCAACTTTATTTATCTGTGTTAAGCATGAAGCCACAGATTGGAGGATACTTAACTCATATTCCGTGAGGCTCTCTATGTATACCTCACTTAAAATCCAAATGGGTGAGAATAATGGAAGTGAAATATACATCTTCACCACAAATCTTTGACTGGATCAACTGCACCAAATGTGTGAATTTTCACGTTCTTATGCCCTAGAACATGGTTCTCTTCAATATGACTAATCAAACCGTTCAATTGGTTGTTGTAATGTAATGGTTTGGACGAATATGGGTTAGTGTGGTAGTGTGAATTCTGGATTCTAATACCCGGCCCCGGGTTCAAATTTCTCGCAGTGGTGGATAATTTTCAAGGAACTCACGATCCCCATGAGGGTGTGAAAGGGAGATAATGTAGTACCCAAGTAACTAAATAATCAAGTGTAGTACTTCCTCGATCGGAAGGGATGACAAAATGTTAATATATACCTCTTAGTGTATTATGTTAAGCATTCAGTAATGCCGACGCTGGGTTGCTCTACAGGCTTCCTCTTCCTCCCGAATAAGTCTTACCTTACCAAACTTCTCACCTGTCACCACTATTACCTCCACTTACTATTACTTACCACCTCAGTTGTCGGTCACTTTCTCTAATAAGCAGCCAGTGGGTGGTGTGGGTCTCCATTCGTATCAGCATAGTGAAAGGGGGTACGAGTGGTCCACGTTGCGATGAAAGCCGGCGCTTTGCCAGGGCAACCGCGAGGGTGGGGTATAGGGGGGAAGGCTCTCTTCTCTTGACCCCTCCATTTCCTTCTCCCTCCCTTCGCCACCTAGCCATCAACATTGCTGAATATCCCCCAACCTTCATTCTTCGGCCTTTCCCACGAATCCTCTCTTCCAAGACACTTTATCGGAGTGCATTTACTCTTTCCGCGCGCCTCGTCCCCATTTTAACCCCCCTCCTCTGTTGATAATGTTTATTAGTTTGCCGTGCACCTATAAAAACGACGGAGATCCGAGGGAATGTGAGGCGTAAAACACTTGCCCCTCCCTGACCGTTGTCGCAGTTATGGAACTTTGAACCTAGCACCTTAGTTCCTCTTAAAGGGTTATCAAGCAACTTGAACCATTGTGAGCCCTCCTCTAGTGACTTTACAGGCTTGCCTGATAATATACAAAATGTGTGCATTATCGCCAATGCTGGTCATTCGTATATAAGCTATTTTTGGTACGATGAACCATTGTTAATGAAGGACCCGGACTGACTTCGAGTTACTCTCTGAAGATTTTCACCGTTCGAGTGAAAGAGACAATACTTAAGAACCGCAGCCGTCGCAACGGCTGACGTCGCCACTGTTACTGAAGATACTTTTTGTTACTCATAGATTATAAATGATGTATGAATAGCAAGAATCAACAATGGAATAAATAAAAATACACATTGTTTTAGACAAAAGAATTTTTTGAGATCAAAGGTCTTTAAGTAATAGAATAGTCAATGTCCTCGTACGTCCTCGTCACATTTTATATTAAGATACTGGGTATGGAATCTTACATTTTCCAATTGAATTGTTTAAAAACTCAGACGTTTGGAATAAATTCGTATTTATCATATAAATAAACCTAATTTATTATAATCACGTTATGATGATATGCATCACGTAGATAAATACAACAGCAAAATCTAAATAAACAGGAATTATGTAAGCCATTACTGTTTGTTAGATATTACTGTCAAATGTTGCTAACTAATGAATAATAACTCTTTAAACTAATGCTCCGAGTATGACCGAATATTCCTTGACAAGGAACTAATTATTCTAATAATGGAATTTGATGGTGATTAATTATGAACACGATATTTAAGAGAATAAAAAGCATTTGGAGTCATCAAATATTTAACGTGACCTTGTTATGTTGCCTGAATATTTAAACATTAAAGTTTCCAAATAATTTTAATGCGATTTATCATAAACGCGTTTTATGCGGTGAATGGACTAAAGGGTTACGTTCAGGTACAGTATGAAGAGAAAAATGGTATTTTCACCCCCAAATATTTCTATTGAGTCATTTTTAATAAGATTTTATGAATAAGTATCCCTGAACATTTATTACTTCGTCTTCGTTAATGCTAACGATACTATTATAAATATTTGACGAATGAAGTAGTAGCTCGTGTTCAGAAAATTATTGTAAACCACTACAAAATTGGCAGATAACTAATTTTTTGAGCGTCGTAATATTTATAATATACGGTGGTCATTCAGAATGACTTGAAGTCAATCGGAAGCATAAACATAAAGCATTGTTCTGGGTAGAGAGTGACATGCAGGACGAATTATTCTAGCTCTGGCACGCCATGGATCGCTTATCGAACCCACGCCCTGGTAACGCGTCCGTCGATGTCTCGGCTCCTTGCATTCTTGAAAGGGGCAATGGGAGGTGAGAATCGTGGAAGTCGCAGGCGAAGGCTTCCTCATGTTACGGCTCTGGAGTGTGTGATATTTGCTTGCTAGATGGATAAGTACGCACATTCTCCCATGCGACGTGGGGCCTTTCTAATTTCAACCGGGTCTTGCCACCTAAAGTAAGCGACCCATCCCTTCCCCCGTGAACTACCGCATTCAACGCTTCCACCTCCCACACACGCATGTCTAAATCCTCTTATGTATTCCTCGTCTCTGTCTCCATCTCAACGGAATGTTTGGGCCACGGCGACTGTGGACACGCAGGGGGATTTCCAGGGGACCTCTCATCTTTGACATTACCCCCTAAGTTAAAATTTATGACGTGGCAGTGATATGAGCACACCATGAAAAGAGCGATATTGAATTTTACTTTGAGCAGTAGTGACTCCTTCGGACGGACGTTGAATTTGAAATTCTGCAGCTGGTAGAGGGATGACTCATCAACCGAAGCAAATGACTGAGTTGGTCGAACCCTTCGGATTTTTTTCATGCGTATACTTTCATGTTTGTACATTATTTTTTAGTTAACAATTACTAACAATTTCCCTGAAATCGTGTCGTCGTACTTGGAGATGAACTATAAGTTTACAGTTTGAGTGATCTATTGGTTAATAAAACATTGATTTGACGAGGTTCGTATCTTTAAGCTGCTTAGCCCGCATGCACGTTTTTCACATAATTTATTAAAAATAATATACAGCGCACATAATTATTTTTTCTCAGTAATCCGAGTGAGCTCCCACTGAGGCTTAGTTTATAAGCAAAATAAAAACCTTTAATGAAATTCTTTTCTTTATTTGAAGTGTTACTGTGCATTCATTTTATGGAAAATTGTGAAATAGAATTGTAGGTGGAGAAATATTCTTGGTGAAGCCTGAAGGATTTGATGAAGCGTAACTCATCAGCCCTAAACACGGTGGGGAAGTCTTCTATCGAAACGTCGCCCGCCATGGAAGACCTGACCTTGAAGTCCTACAATATTTTACATTTTGGTGAAGTCTATTTATTACCGGAAAACGTTATAATATGATTCATGTTATTTTATAACTTTCTTTGGAAATTGTTATTTCATAAATCATTGAGTGCCATTCCTCATTTAAGTTCTCCATGTACAATATTCCCATTCTTTCCTAAATTGACTTTAATGCATTAAATTTACTGATCGTTCGGGAGATGTGAATACCTATATATCCATTTGAAGATTTCCAATGTCAATAAAAATAAATTGAAATATTTTATTTGGGATTCATCCGCTGCTATTTTTGGAATCAGTTTGTGTGTACGTTCTCACTTGTAGTTAGGTCTAAATTGTTTCAGTGGAAAGCTAGAAGTAATTTAGTGGGATATTATGCTTAGAAAGTGTATCCCTTAGCAAAACAGGCACGTACCGCGTGCGTACGTGGAATAGATAATCCCTCCGATTTGGGTGTCTCCAAATTGCAACTGCCGCGCGAAATCCCGTCCGCCTCTGGGAATTCCAACCCCTACTCCCTCTTATCCTTCCACCCGCTCTCCTCCCTTCCTCTTCGTCCCCACCCATCTAAAGGACAATGAGGAGCACATCTGCACCTAGTACGCGGATACTCTGCTGATTTTCTCCCGCTTTCCTTTACTAAAACATTTCGAACTTAAGCGGTGAAGGAAAAATGTGCCCCAGCAAAATATCCAAAGGTTAATTATGGGGGGAAAGAAATTAATTAAGTAAATTCATCGTTATGCCTGTTACATTTAGAAGAGCAGGAGGAATAACCTAGGTGGAGAAAAAATTCATATTATTAGGTTTGTCAGAGAAATTTGGCTATTCATTCGGAGTGGGTCAAAATGTTTTAAAATGCTATAAAAACCATATCAATAGAAAAAGTTTTGCTATATTTCTCGATTGCTCCCATCAATTACTTCTTCTTCTCCTTCGGAGACATTTTTGCCTGTTCTTTTTGATAATGTCTTTATTAATTGAGGTTGTCGGACCATCTCTTGCGTGGTCGACCTAATCTCCTCTTTCGTAATGGTATTCGGTTCTTTGCTATATTGACGTTTCTTGGGTCGTCCATTCTTGATACAAGTTCATTCCATTTTTATTTCCTTTTAGGTGTCCTTTCTGTTCTTGGAGGTATCTTGAACAGGTCTCTGATATTTTCGTTAAAAAACCTATCTAATCTTGTCTTGTCCACTATTTTTATCAGTACAGTCATTTGTGCAGTCTCCATTCTTTGTTTTGTTTTACTTGTTTGTGTTGTAGCTTCCATGGAATATGCCAACAAAGGTCTGATAACTGCTTTTTATATTCTTGTTTTTGCTTCTTTTCGTAGGTATTTATTTTTCCATACTGTTTGGTTCTGGCAGCCCCCAATTCTTTCCACTTTTGTTATTTTTTCATCTACTTCTTCATTTGAATTCCCATAGCTCGTTAGAACTGATTCTAAATATTTGACTTTCATTACCTGCTCAATCAATTACTATTTCTGCAAATACATGAAGCGAAAATATCCCAACTGAAGTAGAATATCCTTGTACTTGCTTTTCTTTTGAAACTTATCCATATATCAAATAATTTTTACCCGTAAACTATTGGCGCATTCCAATTAAAATCGCAGCAAGGGAAGGTTAAAAATAGCAGGCAACAAAGTGGCCTAAATGACATTCTTTGGTGTGTGTGTAGGTGTATTGTATGTAGACCGAAAGACATTCCGTAGATCGTGGTTTCGTTAACCAGTTTGTAGATCAACCGGAAGGTCTCCGAGGAAGCCCTATGACTTTTTTGTATGCGCTGTCGAAAAATATTACAAGAAATTTTAAGCTGTGATTCCTAAATAAATATTATTAACTGTTAGATGCTGACGTTAATGTGGCACGTTGCTGTCTTTTATCATGTTTCTGAAAAAAGAACTACTCGATAACAATCAAGAAAGCAGTGGGCAGGTGTGGTTTCAGTGGACAGGCTCGCTCCGTGGCTTCTCAAGGCTCGCCATGCCAGCTGAGGACGAATGCTTACACGCCCTCACCCCACCCTTCAATTCAGCCGACCCTCCTGCCCGTGCGGCCAATTTCACCCCCCTCTGCCCACCGCCCTCTTCTCCCACCGCCCTCTTCCTACTCCCTCCCCTTAATCCCACCCACTTTCTTCCGTTCCGCCCCGGTGCTCTTCCAAAGGATCGCCAGGGACAACTCCCACCCCTCCCCTAATTCCTTCCCTCCCTCCCACCTCCCCTCCACCTACGCCCGTTCCAAAAGTCTCTGATTTCGCCGAATATCTTCCAGGTGGTTCTTTACACCACATTCGTGTCCCTGCTCTCTCTTTAGGACTTGTTAAATCTCGAAAAGATGACGAAAAACTAAATGTCTCGATAGATGAATTAATTGAATACTTTTCAGGATCGTCCACTAATACTAATCCCAGGTCAACACTTGAATTGCATGTTTGTAATAAGGACGCGATGAACTGCGATATGTTCAACTTTAACGAATTCAGTAATAAAACTTTTTACTTCCCTAATCTAACCCCACAGTTGATGCAAAAATATTTTCATACCATCAAATCTAATTCAGCCGGAATTGATGGAATCAGCTTAAAAACGCTGAAATTGGTTTTTCCAGCTATATACCCGGTATTGCTCGATATATACAATTGTTCACTTAGGTACTCCATTTTTCCGGTCGCTTGGAAGACTGCTATTATCAAATCCATAAATAAATCCAGGAATCCAACACAACCGTCACATTATCGCCCAATCTCACTGTTATCTACAATATCTAAACCACTTGAGAGATTTGTTCATAATTCAGTTGTTGATTTCTTATCATTAAATAATACTTGATAAATACCAGTCAGGATTCCGTAAAGAACACAGTACTCAAACCGCACTTATTAGAGTGATAGAAGACATTCGCCTCTCTATAGACAATAAAAAAATTACCATCCTTGTGCTTTTTGACTTTACCAAGGCCTTTGATTGTGTCAATCACGATCTTCTACTAGTCAAGATGCGTCGACTGGGGTTTTCTCTCCCAGCAGTGCAATGGTTTCGTTCATAATCTCAGAGAATTCAAACCATAAAAGGAGATGGAGATTAACTTTCTAGTTTGTCAATAGTTCCTTGTGGTGTGCCGCAGGGCTCAATTATCGGCCCTCTTCTTTTCTCCATATTTATACGTGATCTACCCCTTTCAATTGTTCATTGTAAATATCAATTCTATGCAGATTAATTACAAATTTACCCCGACTGTCACCCATCTCGCATCGGTAGGGCTATTACAAAAATGAATGAAGACGTTTGCAGCATTTGCAACTGGGCTAATGCAAATTTGTTGAAAATAAATCCTAATAAAACGAAATCTATTATAATCGGCACTGCTCAGTTTGTCAGCAAACTAAATTATGATGTGATCCCGAAAATTAAAGTTGGAAGTACTGAAATTGAATACTCAAAAGAAGTAACAAACTTAGGTGTACATATTAATAACACACTTACCTGGAATGAACATGTATCGTCTGTCTCAAACAAGATGTACAAAACACTAGCGCAGATGAAACAATTCAAATCTTTAATTCCACTGGAGTTACGAATGAAGCTTGTCAATTCTTTGTTAATTCCACACCTTGATTATTGCTCACTTGTATTTTCGGACTTAACTGATGAATTACTAAATAAATTACAAACTATGTTATACTCTGGTATAAGATACAATGTTAATATTTATGACCATATGACCCCGTATTATGTTAAGTTAAACTGGTTAAAATTAAAGCATAGAAGGATATACCAACTATCTGTTTTCATGTGTAAAATTTTATCTTGTAAAGCACCGGATTACCTCTATGAAAATGTAATTACAAACCTTAATGATGTATTAAATAGACCTGTTCGAGTCAGAAAACGATTTAAAGTTCCTAAATGTAGAACAACTGTGTAGAAATGTAATTATCCACTATTAATTCATGTATAAGGGTATGGAATGATATTCCTGACTATATATTGAATGCTAAAAATTTAAACCAATTCAAATTAAAAATGTTTGCATACCTGATTGATGAATGTTATGGTGATTGAGCGTGTACCTTAATCGTTATCACATTTATTGATTTTTGTTCTTTCAAAGAATGTAAGTTAAATTCATTAAAAGGTTCTTGTATGTTTGTGCATAAAATATTGACTTGACTTGATATTTCTTTGTAAAATCTGTCATTGTATTTGATTTAATATTATGTTTGTGTTGCAATGATATCTGGAATGTTTTTTTTATTTTATTTTCGTTTTGTTTTAGTGTTGTGAAAGCAAAGTGACATGTAGATATTTTTTAATACCACAGAGCTTGTTTTTTTTTCTGTATCGAATGCATATTCCATAGGCTCTGTCCTAGAACAATAAATTTGTTTTCTATTCTATTCTCTAGTGCCATTCAGATAATTCTAGGTGCCTGAGTGACCCTAGGTGCATGCTCCTGTAAGAATATGCATGTACACTCCTCCACATGCTAAGAATTCCTGCATTTTTCTCTATATGATCTTACTGCAGAAGAATATGAGCTGCTTAACCGCAAAAAGTAGTCATCGGACTAATCGGCAAAAATGTGCATGCATTGCGTTAACGAATAATGAAGGTCAGATGTAAAAAGCTTTTTAACGATCTTTAACGCTTACATGAATAGTAGAGAATCCAATGATAAGTGATGAAAATAGAAAGGGAAAGCAAAGTCAAAAATAGAAAAAATCAAACGGAGGAAAATTGGTTTGCAAGTTTCAGCATCGATGCCTAAATTTCTAAAAATATTTTTTGTTATATACGTCTTGGTTTTATATCATATATGTCACCTACTGATTATTCTCATTAGAATACGATTATCACAAAGTTAGTGCGAATATACTGCATGGGCATTTTATGTTGCAATCTCGTGAACCATCAGCCTCTGCGTGTCATTGCATGCATACGCGTTGTCATCCTTGCACCCAGTCAAAGGTGAGGTCTATTATCCCCCTCACAATGATGCTTCTCAGATAAGTAAATAATAATTCTCAACTGAGCAAAATATTCTTTTAAGGCACACGACATAGACTGCCAAACAGTAGCCGTTTCGGAATAGCTATTGTTGAGTAATTTTCCCAATCAAGCATATCGCATTTAACTCGTTATATTGGACCAACAGATTAGATTAGATTAGATTAAAACTTTCGGTGGAGTTCTTCCTACGGAGTCCCTAAGGCACTCAGACCTATTGGTCCATTGTGCCGACCACCATACGTGCGGTACCCCTAGAGCCTAATAGTTTTACTGAAGGCTAGTAGATCTCCAATTGGGATACCCCTAATTTCATTGGGTTCCAAGAATGGTGATCCCAGGTTATTCCCATATATTGGACCAACAACGTTGATAATAATTCAATTCAACTCATTCTACATGCATTGCCATAACTTTCTTAATTTCAATACTATGTTAGGCCTTACAATCATATGCAGGGCTTTATTCCAAAATTAGTCACACAGGTAAATATATTCTATCAAATGCGTCCCAGTTTGCCACTGATGAGCTCGGGGGTTATGCGAGGTATCCGAGATATGTTTCCGGCTGTTGCCTCCATGAAATATACACGCGGCAGCTCATGACGTGAATGCAATCCACCGTCGAATGGTAGCCGACGTTTCGGCCTGTGGCGGGAGGGACTCTTCGCGGCGAGCGTGCTTGAGAGAGGCGGCGTGGGAGCGGGAATTTCAACCCTTTCTGCGGAGGGATTGGGTTGGTTATGCGGGTGGGCGAGGGATGCATGGGCGTCGACGGAGGCTGCCCGAGCGATTTTAATGAATGGATTGGAATGTGAGGGGAAGGGGATGGGGGGCGGTAATAGGATTTAAGGAGCGGCGAGACGAGGGTCCACTCCACCGTCAGAGGGGGAGTTCTGGAGGGTACTGGTTGGTGCTGTAGGGGGTTTCGGTGGAAAGGGGTGGATGTTGAGGTATGGCAGGGGGTGAAAGTGTGGCTGCGGCCGCGGAATAAAACGAGACGGACATGGAGAGCTTGACTTTTTGGAGTGGGCTAGAGGGAGGTAGAGTGGGGAAAAAGTTTTCAAGCCTCTGCCATTTTTTCCGTGGCTTTCGTATTCCTCTTGCCCCCCTTCCTCCCCAGTGCCCTCTCTCGCCGAGGAGAGGAGAGAAGAGATCCATCGGAGTGCAAAAACAAGCGAGGGGGAACAGGCGCTATCGGCCATTGGGGCGTCGCCCTCCGGTGGCCCGAGCGACGAAAGATCTTCCCTTTTCACGGGGAAATGGAATAACATCGAAAGGAAAATTCCGTTTAAAACTTTAAATTTATTGATTTTTGGTATCAGGACTTTAAAAAAATTCTAATTTGTGAATTAAATTGCGTGATGATCTCTATTTACGTCATGTGGAAATTATTGGCATTCGGTGATATTTCTGTATTGAAATCAAAACAAGTCCATAAACGGTGAATGGTTTTGTGCCAATGATACTGGAGAAGTTTCCTCGGATTTCCAACCGGGCCAGGAAGTTCCTTCCAGGAAGTTGCTACTCCCAACGTTCTCAAACCTAAGGCCATAAATTGTTTCGATGTTATCAAAAACCTTCAAAAGCATAGTTTTAGTTTATTCACAAAAATATTGGCAATGTTAAACCATCGGTATGTTAACAGTGTAATGATTTGTAGGTAATTTACAAAGTTCCTAGCTTCATGCACTTATTGGGAACTCATAAATAAAAAATGCGCGACTTTTTGCATCTGTCTAAGTATATTGCATGAATTATAAGCGATGAGTGGAGATTATCTCCTGATCTGAGTTTTAAACGTATAAAAAAGCTTTATGAAATGTTATTTTATGCTTTTGCTGTTGCTTCAATTTATCTTTCAAACTTTAAGTATGTTGAAAATGTGTAAAATATCTCATAGAAAATTTAAGCTTGGATAAATTGTTGGAGAGAACTGTTCAAGTTGTGAAAACTCCGGTTACAAATTAACGATGCTCAAGTTTGGAAAATGACATATCTACTTTCGATATCCATAGACTACACCCGTAATACTTGTCTCGGCTCCGAGGCTATCTTCCCGTTTCACCAGTGCCCTCTGCCAACTTTATTCTGACTGTCCAATAACACCGCTGGGATCGATCCGAAACACCAGCGGAGCTCCATTTGGTGCACAGCCGCGAAGTGAAATTGCGGCTCCTAGTTTATTGGTTTCAGCACTTGCTACTGTTTTTCCCACTCATCCCTGTTACAAGGAAAGACCTAACGTCTTTAACAAAGTAGCGCTGTCACTATTCTAATGCTCTTTCATTTGTTCTTTGTCTGTGATTTGATTGCTCAAGCTTCCTGAGGGAGACCGTAGAACACAATAAGAGGTAGAGATTAAACTGAAGGCCTTTTGAGTTGAGAAGCCCTTTATGCAGCGGTGCGGGCGAAGAAAGAAGGACACAAGAGAAAAGGCGGGACCGTTATCTAGCTTCGCAGGGCCGGCCTGCCGCTGACCGCATTCCCCATTTGAGAACGAGTGCTATTGTGCTGCTGCGGTGAATAGCCCTTGGATTGCTCCGGCAAAATTACATCACCCTCTCAGACACTTAAGCACAAGGCTATTAATACGGCGACAGATAATTAAATGGCAGATAGCGAGGGATGGATATTACTAGATCGGAGTGGTGGTGTTTGCTTGCCTTGGGGCTGGCTTGGAGACGCAATCGGGTGTGGAATGTAATGTTTAGTTCGGGTGAATATAACCGTCTTCCGATGAAATAGGTTTTGCAAAATGAGTATAATGTAAAGATAATTATTTCCATAGTGCGGCAGAGTCTCTTAATTGTTTTGCTAATGAGAATTGATGATGGGTTTTTGCAATATTTTCTCTTAACTACGGGTGAATGGAAGTGCATTAAGAGACAGTGAAAACGTTTCGACTCCTATTCGTGGATTTTTTTCGCTCTCTTTTATGTTTTTTTGATGAAAACTTGAAACTACTCCTCAATTGAT
Organism: Pyrrhosoma nymphula; assembly: GCA_963573305.1. Classification (NCBI taxonomy): domain Eukaryota; kingdom Metazoa; phylum Arthropoda; class Insecta; order Odonata; family Coenagrionidae; genus Pyrrhosoma; species Pyrrhosoma nymphula. The sequence continues at coordinate 20,222,281 of OY754337.1, read as the reverse complement.
TTCCTATTTATTTTTTTCTACGCATTATAGCTGTCATCAATACAAAAATTCGTATTTGTATTTTTTACTCCCTTCAATATTCCACATGGCTTTTAGTGATTGGTTTTGAAGCACCTCAAGCTGAAGGGGTTTTTAAATATTCACTCTAAAAATTCCTAAAAGAATGCATTTCCCTGTATAGTCTCTCAACCACATGGTTGTATGTTGAGCGGTGTCGTTGACGTGGTTTACACCTCAAGGAAGCTTCAATTCGTTTAATTTTGATGCATAGAATCGATCATTTTGCCAAAGAGAATGTAGAAAGAAAAAATAAGTAATTGGTTGTATTTCGTTGATTCTACGCTCAAAATTACGAGTGATTAAGAACAGAAAGGTTGACGACATGACTAATAAACCAAGCGAATCTTATAAATTGAAAAATAATCTATTTGCACTGAGAAAATAGATTAAATCAACAAAAATTAGCTTATAGCATGTAAAAGACAAAACCATTCTCCTAATAAACCAGCTGCCAACGTGATTCTTCTTGACAGTAGCACACGCACCCGAGTGATGTCTATAGTTAGTGGCGAATCATGGCTCAATCAAAGGCATAATCCCCCCAACTAAGGAGAAAACATACCACGATGCATAGAAGACTAAGATGCATTGCACGAATTATAAATAACTCCGAAGATGTATGAATAAATGCTGTAAAACGAAAAAAATCTCGACTAAATTAATCATCCAGTTTCCTCAGTCGCCATTATATTTTCCGAAAATGTTAATAGCTGCTACGAATAAACAGAAATCTTTACATATATAAGGACTGGTTTTGAGCTGATGGATACTCTTCTGGGTGAACTAAAGTCACATATTTAAGATTAAATGAAAAATCAAGATCTTTGCTCACCACAATACATCTTTAAATAATGCAAAACCGACAAATTGAGAGGATACTTTGTCATAAATAAATTTTCAAGAAGTCGCACCGTTAGTGGCTGCAACAGAAATAGATCTTAACGCGAATCCTCCGAAGCACCCCTAACTTTTCGTTTCTTTCCTCTTCCAATTATTTTCCAGTTCTCTTCCTTTTATCACGGTTTGGAATTCTTACACCGCCTGTCTCAAGCCTTAGTGATGGCTCGCAGGGAAGGCAGTACACATAATTATGTGCATGAAATAGTCGTTCCCTTGATTCTTCGGGCAAAACACCACAATACGTCTCATTTAGTGATGGTCAAAGTCGGTCTTTTGAGAGATCTCAGTCACGCCTATCACTTCCACTTGTGATTCGATCGTTAGTGTAAGGTCATGATTGATTGGTGTTCCAGCTAGTGATCTGTTCAAGTTGCCTACGATCAATGATCTCTCAGGAAAGTCGTGATTGATACAAAATCGTAACGAACGCTGCTCTCGCTGGCCATTCGTGATTCCTAATACTATACAGCCGCATGTGTGACTCACTCACTCGCGTATACAAATTTCCGACCACTTCCAGACGAGCTAGGAGCCTGAAATTTTTCACGGACCTTCCTTAAAAGAATTCATCGGAGAAAAAATCCCGAAATCATTGAATTTTTAATCGAAAGAGACACAATAAAATAAAAATCGCGGATTTTTGGACTTTTGGAAAAGTAGACTTTCAGTTCTCGCTTCATATCTTCTGAACTGTGGGTCGGATCTGAAATCTGACGAAATTTTCATAACGGGGAATTGAATATTCTTGAACATCCAAAAAATATTGGTGTTCTACGCTTCGTAGTTTTCTCACCAGCCACTACATTTAGTGAAGTGTTTCCATTTTTTTGCGGTTCTTTGTCTATAGCTCCCAAAACTAGAATTCTGATTTGGAATCTATTTTTATCGAGGATTTAGATCTTATCGTGACCTACAACTTTATGCTTTCTGTTTTTTCTAACTCTTATAGTTCTCTGGTAGCATGGTGCCAAAGTCAAATTTTGGTAAAAATGTCAAATTTTTCTGAAACTTGACATGGGCATGCAGCTTGACATGCCCTTTGCAATTAATAAGTAAAAACCTGGACTTTATCAATAGTTGGCTGAACATTGTGCCAAATTTGGGTGTTTGTGAAACTTGCTGTTTTTCGACTGTATCTTCTAAACAAGAAGTCGGATCTCGAATCTGTTAGACGGTTTTTATAGATCTCGTGCAGGCCTACGATTCTCTGCTATCCGTTTTTTTCATCCCTCGTAGTTCTCTGGGAACATGGTGCCAAAGTAGGCTAATTCATGAAACTCTCTAATGTTTCCATCAGTGTAGGTATGACCTTGAAAGTCGGCAGGGGTATGCGCATTGACATGATCTTTACGGATAATTTGGAAAAAACACGGATTCCCTCGTAGGTCTATGGCAACATGGTGCCAAAGTGATATTTTCGAATGTTTCTTTCCCTCACGTCTCGTAGCTGCTAAACTAAGAGCCTGATCTCAAATCTGTGTGGCGGATTTTTAAGATCTCATCAAGTCCTAACTTTTTTACCAATCATTTCTCTCTAATACTTATAATTCGCTGGAAATATGGCGCCAAATTTGGATTTCTTTCGGTTTTTCCACTGTAGCTTCTAAACTAGCAGTCGGGTCTCAAATCTGTTGGGTGTTTTTTTAGATCTCATCGAGGCCTACGACTTAATGCTAATTCTTTTTCTCTATCACCTATAGTTTGCTGGCAACATGGAGCCAAAGTTCACTTTTTTGAACAAACACAGACGTTGGGGGCGGAGCCCCCAAACAAGAAAAGCGAGTATATACTGCAATCATGACCGATGTGTACAGCTACCTCGTTTAGTGCCGGTTTCCGTGGAGTTGTTGATAATTCATCGAAAAAAATTGAAGGCAAAAATGTGCAATACGTTCGAAGGTTTTATTTTGTTCTTACACAGTGTCCTTGATTTGTAATTTCAAGCATAATTAAGAAGAATATTAGAAATATCCCTAATTATTACAAAACTATTGAAGAGTGACATATTTTATGGACCACAAATTATTCAAAACTCACTATAAAAACCAATGATAAATAGTAGCATAGAACGCTGCGAAATTGTATTTCGGAATGTAGTTTGAACCGATTAACGTTTTCATTTGGCTGTAAGAATTTAAAGCAAATTATCTGACTGTAGCACTAAAAATTCAATTTTCAATTACAGTTGGTATCACTAAGTTTCACTTTTGCAAGAGACGTAATATATGTGGAGAATATTGAAACTAAGGTTCATCGTGTGTTTAAGTGGCAATGCAATTATGGAAATTCTGTTATTACAATTGTTACATGTACTATATTTGCTGTGATGTATTGCGTGTGTCCTTGTGGTGATATTTTTACATTTAAAGGTAATTTGTATTAGGTAGACTTAAGCTCTTTATGAATGTGTTATGACAGAATATGAGTTTAAAGTGTTGCATAATCTTTTCAAGATTCGGATAAGACTGCAATGATTACGTTGCTTCATCTGTTGTATAAAATTTGGAATCGATTTAAATTGAAATTAAGTTATTGACTACATGTATGCTCTTGAATTTTAAGTTTGGCAGTTTACATCCTCAGTGAAAGGATAATGATTGATTTGTGCACTTGTATTATAGATAGATATTAGTGTAGATTTTTTTACTATACTTGTTTCAATAAATTTTGCCGCCTCAGAGTCATCTCTTTATTTTATCTCATTAATGTGTGGCCGACCTCACATCTCGCGATCGATACTTGATGTCATACAATCATTCCTATCGTAATCGGTAAAGATGAACTCCTCGGTTATTGAAGAGATCCAGTTCATCGATCAATCTCTTAAGAGAACTTGATCTCGGGATTCTGTCAATCACGACCGACCCATCACTAGTCTCATTTCCCTTGTGGCTTACGTCAGACGAAAAGTTAAGTGTTTAAAATAAAGCTAAGTGTTGCACAAGTGTCCCCGTGTGCGATTTCCCATCTACCCTCATCTCCCTCCATGCCTTGCATGCCATCCCAGCTTTCTCCTCGTCACCCCCCCCCCTCCTGTTCCCTCCCGCCCTCCCTTCTCCATCGGTCCGCTAATCACCGCCAACGCCCATCTCCCTCCCTAACCCCTTTTTCTCCTCCATATTTCATCTCGTTCTCCGTCTCATCTGCATACCATTCCTCCATCCGCCGGCAAAACCCTCCCCCATCGCCTCTTCTCCCTTCGTCCAACCACCTCCTCTTATTATTCCTGCCTTTACCGCCCTCCCGTCCCAGCACTCCTCATACACATACGGAAAAGTGCGGGTGAACGCGCGCTTGAACCAGCGTAGCTTGTAGTTTCCCAACTCTGTCATCTTGCAATGGTAAGCAATAAAATTTCCTGAAAAAAATGAAAATTTAGTGAATAGTAATTAATCATATCACTGTGGAAGTTGCTCAGTTTTTAAGTGCAGTTATGTTACGCTTCCACCCAATCAGTCCTGAAACCTCAGATTATGAGAATATCACAGGATTGCGGGATGTTTTTGTATTTTCCTTTGAGATAAGCTACTCGCTTCTTACTACTTTGTTGCAAATCCTGGAGAGGACAGCAAGGCGCTCAAAGAAGCTGCGTAAAGGTAACTTAGCAATGTGCGTTGTAATCAAACTTTGTGGTACCCATCTCAAGCAGGAATTCCCTCTTCCCCTTTCTCTTTCCCAATTCTTTTCTCCCCCTCTCCCCTTCCAACTAGCTTCCCCGACCGCAGCTTCCCGAAGAATCTCGTCCACCTGTCTGCTGAAACATGGTTTTCCTACGACCACCCCAAAGCCTCACAGATTGGGAGTGGTTGTCTGGAGTATTTATCCCGCTCGCCCGACATGCACTTCTTCATGCCCTCGACGAACAGGCATTCCGGGTATCTTGACGTGAAGATATATGTATTTTTGATCTTCAGAACAATGTGCGTGAAATACCAGTCCTAAAAGGCCTGGCGTGACACTTACAAACATACACAAGTTTTTTTTTCTTCATAAAACTTGTTTCCTGCCTTTATGCGTTTTAACATACCTTACTTGGAAATTTACGTGGTAGCTGTAAGTTTAAAATGGTGATAAAGAGGATTCAGGAAAAGAATAGACATTTAGACTGGTTTGAAGGTGACAGAAGACAGAAATGGTTGAATATAAACTCAATTTAAGGCAAACTATTTCGTCAAGGAAAGGTCATAAATCACTTCAAAATGGGGTTGAATCACGTTGACTTGTTAAAGATCTATCAATAAATGGCAAGAATTTCGATTATGAGCAGTAGTTTAGTTTTTGGCCTACGGACGAATGCAGATGACAAATCTCAAACGGTGGAGAACCACAATTTTCAGAAGGCTATTCGAAAGTACTAATAATTTTCTCTGATATACAATTTTTTTGTCTCGGCAAATATTTATATGACGCCTTTTTGCCATTATTTTCACCAAGTATTAATTTTTGTCCCATTGCCATTGACGAAAATGAGCTCGCTATAAAATAAAATGTTTTTCATAAAAGGGTGTTTTTCCCTACATTCTCCACTGGCATGCATTGGATCATGTCGTGGCATTATTTGCACAAGCATTTGAGTTGCAGAAGGTCAACAAGGCATCAAAAATTCAACCATTCACTACTCGTTGCTGGCTGTGTTTTTCTCCCTTCTCTCATATGCAAGGCAGGACTGAATATTATTGTCTTTCGAGAGGTAAATGTCGGGGTAGTAGTATTGCATTCGGGGCCCTACCTCAGTTCAAAAAAATCTAAAGGTTTGACTCCAGATCATCCAATTACAATTGAATTTGCAATGAGCTAAGCTTGAAAAATGAGTTGAGGAGTATTGCTGAATAACGAACATCGAATAGAAATGCTATGACCAGCTATATTGATGTAATTGGATCCTCCGCACGCAATAGTGCCCGCTATTCCACAACAGTTCTGTAATTACAGAATATTTAGTCTTCGTTATACCTCAATATTGTTAATTAGTCAATACGTACAAATGTAGAATATGTATACAAGTAAATATACGACTCTCATCTACGATTGTAGGAGCTCCTTCAATTCTTCGAAATCTAAATATTCTTTTATTTAGCTCCTTGGATTGCTCTAATGCTACATCTTTTCCATGAGACATTAACTTTTACGGAGACAGGGGTATCGCTGTGCCGAATCAATATTTTTCAAAATGCATTGTCACTTGTTATACTTTTGATAATTCACGTTAATGGTGGATTCAAAATGTATTTAATTAATTATAATTTCTCACTTCTATTCCCACTACAAATAATTTCTTCTAATGTCAGTCGGGAATAGCACTTGGATTCATATCATTGAAGTATAACTCACCTTGAATTGGTTTCCTTTATTGATAATATGTCCTCTAATTGCGTAATTTTGGCATATTTTACGCCGTTATATGTGTTCTACGATTTTGATTTAATTTTAAATTGCTTCGGTAACCTTAAGATAAATAAGTGAATTGCCCTCACCAACATTTTAAAATCATTTTTATTTTGGAGTTAATCATTTATGTAATATTAGGTGTTTAAACTCCTTCTTCGGGCTTATTCCTCAAAGGCTTCTACTCTATTTTTGCACAAAATCCTCAAGATGAAGAACATTTGATGCACAGAGCGGAAGACAGGTGAGGAAGCGCAGCAGGAAAGGAAGTTGCTGTAGAGAGATGAGAAGAAGTCGTAGTCAGTGGATGGAGGAGTTAATAAGAGATAAAGGGGCTTTGAGGGAAAAGATAGAATGCTGGGAAGCGGGGAATGAAAGGAAGAGAATTAGCTTTTTGTGTCGCATGAAGACTGGTACATGGGAAGCTCAAGAATGGCATCACCAGTTTTTCAATCCGAGGATCGGTCGGTTCACCGTAGACCTCCATCCCTTGGCCATTCAATTTTTGCTCCCTTAAATCCCCAAACATTGTTCCCTCCCCTCATCTCTTACGTTGAGGTCCACGTGTCAGTCCCTTGGTCTTCCATCCGGGACCTTCCCTTCTGCTTTGTCGTCCTTAGATTGAGATACTTCTTAGGTACTCGTAGTGTCTCAGGGTGTGCTCTTTCTGTTTGGTTCCTATTCTTCGTGCTGTTTCCCCTCTCTACTCACTTGCAATCTTATCTCATATTTCATCCGTAAAAGAATGATGTGTTGCTGAGTATTCGGTTCGTTTATCTGCAAAAGAGCATCAATTTGCAATTAGCACCAATTAGTCCAGTACAATTAGCATCAGTTCAACTTACAATTAGAACCAATATGTTAATTAGTGTGGTACTTGTATACGCTCTCCCGGAAGATGAATATGAAGGGTAAATCGCCCCTTTTGAACAATATATTCTCCATTTCACCTGTGTGGCCAGCTATCTATTTTCCTACATAGCCCATCCGACTAATATTCCTCAAATTGGAATCTATAAGGATAGCAGTGGTTGTTGAAACCTCACTGTTATCCTTCACTAGTTAAGGATAACAAGTGTTGGATGTATCCCGAAATCCCTCAGTTCCCAGCACCCGAGCGTCTTCTCGTGTCCCCTCACCATTGGATGTATTGGAGAAGGCATTCTTCCTACTTCAATTGTCTAACCCCATCCCCCCTCCCCCATCTTCCGCCTCTCCTCTCATGTCCCCGCCCGACGTTTTATTGTGGATCCCCACTCCTCTCATACAACAGCGGAGAACACAACACCTCCGAGTGGATCTCCATCATCCTCCGAGAGGGAGGACCGCTCCTCCTCATTTCTCTCCGCCCCAAATCCCTTCATTCCCAAACCACCCCCGTCCCCCCCCCCGTCCTCACCCACCACTCACTCCCCTTGCCCGTCTTTTGTTTCCTGGCTCCGACCTCTCCTCCGACCGAAAGACTCAACCGGAAGTGGAGTGGGCGGCTTCCTTGATGAATTGTGGCGCGGCAGAAAAAAACGGCGCCTTAATTACTCCCAACCTTTTTCCCCACCGTCTTCACCCCCTGCCATCCACCTCCCACTTTTTCGACCCAACTCCTTCTTGCCCCCTATTCTACCTACTTCCCTCCGTGGACCTTTACGTTCCAAGCGGCCAATTAGAGAAAGAGCAACGCCGTCAGTGTGGCGTTCCCTTTCTAAATTTCTATAAATGAAGAATCAATTGCATATTTTTTTTTAATTAGGCCTAGTGGTTTGTGATACGAGCCCTCTATTACTGTGTATTTCATTCTTCATGAACGTGGATTTCCATGATATATTTCTCTCATCTTGTCTATTTTGTCAATAGTCAATCAATTAATCCCTGCGGAATATCCGTAACATTGATGATCCATTGTTTACTTATGTCTATAAGAATTTCAACGAGATACAATAAACAACGAGAATTATTATTTATCGTTAAAAATACCAGATGTTATAATGTTTACAATAAAAACTGATTGTTTTCATGAATATAACTTTCCCCTTAGAATGATTTGCCTTAAGCCGGTGGCTTTGCCTATCATTTGTCATACATTGATCAAAAAGAAAATACCTACTTCGAGTCTTATCTGATGTAAGAAAAAATCACTGTCCCATAATTATTTATTGATATATTTTGAATACTTTCATGCTGGTATGGCTTCTTTTAGGTGTCAAACTACAGATAAATTGTTTCAGTGGTGTTCTATTTTAAAGCACTTTTTCGGTTTTCTCATGAAATGGAAAAAGTATGCTAATGAATCACTTCTAATTTCTTCATCTTACTGGTATAATAAACGACAGCCTTGTACTCATGGAATTTATTTTATAGCTTTTTCTATTGAAGTTTGCGGTATGTCAAAATGTTTAGGAAGGTTGCAAGATTTATATTTTTTTCTTTTTCCGTGTTTATCTCAAAGCAGCAGACAGAAAAGGGGTGATATGTAGAATGCATGAGTAAATAATTCTGACGAAAGTGAAAGAGTGTCCAGTCTCTAGGAGAAAAAACTCAGAGATTTTTACAGACGGCGATGCCCCGCCCGTATATTCTTTCGTCACTTTTCAGCGAGGAAGATGAGCCACTCAAGTGCCGGAGACGGTGGAGGTGACAAATGCGCCTTCCCGGTGGCCTGAGATCCCCTTCGCCTCCGGGCCCTTTTGTGGGAGAGGAGGTGCAGGTCAGGACCTTGGGTGGAGGTCAGCCGTCTCCTCCCTTTGGTCCTCTTCCACAATTCGCGCGTCTTCTTTCTCCCTCTCTTCCTTCGTGCCCCTTGTGCTCCTCTATTTCTCCCAGCTTCCACCCTCTCGCCCTTCACTCACAACATTTACCTCCACCGAGACTCACACTCACACATAATACCCCCACGCACTTCCAGCCTCCGTCGACATTAGCATAACTGAACAAACAAACCGCAGTGGAGAGAAGGGGTCTCCTTCTCTCCCCTCCCCCTCCTGCCTCCCAAGGCTGCTTCCCTGTCTCCTTCGTGTGTACGACCCACACCTCCTGCCCGCTCCCTTGCCTTAACTCGTCCCCACACATCCCCCTTTCATTCGCTTCCTGCTTCCATCCCCACCCTCATTCCTTCCCTTTTCATCCCCCAAACCTCCCCTTCAACCTCTCTTCTCCTCTTCCCCCTGTCCGCCCACACGCAACTTCAACCCTTCCTCTCATTCCCCGTCCCTTTGCCGACCCACGCGGAACTTCATCCTTTTCGACAGAACTGTTCTCATCTCTAGTCACCGATCTCCTGCGCCCAAGTCAGAAATGGAGCAGAAACTCTCCCTCTCCTGCAAATGCTAATTTATTTCCTAGAAATGGGTAATTCCATACATAAGGGACCTTGAATCCCATGATGGTACTTTTATATGCATGAAAGTACTAATCCTTGAGGAATAGTACCTGCGTACGTAAAGTAAAAAGTGATTAGAATTGTAAAATAAAGCGGTTGGCGCACGACGTGGATAAACTCTGTAACTGACTTGACCTTTATAGTTTTATTAAGAAATTATCTCTTATTTCCTTTTCATAAAATGGAACAGCGATACATACTGCGTAAGTCAATAGCTGCCTATGGAAATTTTATTTCTGTTCTAATTCCAAAACGATGTTTTTTTATTAGGACAGTAGATTTAGTAGGATTTAAAGGCAGGTTTGGTCGTTTAGGTTTCGCTCCCAATGCAAATGTTTTCAAATAAAATATTCAAATAAAATTTTCATCACTTTCTTTTTTTTTCCTCCTCGTCATTATCTTAGTGGTGACCTTCACCGCTAATGGTCCAATCCACTCTCTTGAGAACCGTTGATCCAGATGAGGTGGTCTGATGCCCCCGTGGGATATGACCAAATATATTAATATTATAGTTTTGTAAAGAGGAGTGGCCCAAAGGTTCTCTGCTTCTATGTGACCACACGACGCGGGCATCTTGTGAGTGCAATCATTGCTCAGAGATCTTCATCCCACTGCGACGTGACCTCTCCGATTTGAACTCGCCGAAAATGAAGGCTCATTCCCATAGACGTTTCATCGATTTTTTATCTTTATTAAGCGCCGTCAATCCAACAATATTGCAATCAATTTCGAACTAAGAATATTTTGAAATTCAATCTTGCGTCCTTCAAATTATACTCAATCCTCTCCATCTCCTGAGCTAACTCGGTCCCCCCTTAAATATCCGTGTCAGAAGCAGTGACGTGCTACTCCTAATATTTTTTCAGTCCACGGATGAGATGGAGTAAACTCCCTGGGGTTCTATCCGTTGACGCATGCCTCTTCTTATTCTCCGCCACTTGCCAACCTCAATCCAAAGACTTTAGCATCACGTGTGTTCCTCCCCATCCCATTGGCAGCCCAACCCCCCTCCAATTCACTCTCTTATAGGGACCGCGGTTGCCTGAGGGCCCTGTCTCTGGCCCTGAGCGATGTTTCACTGCTCTAGGGAGTGATACCTACCCCTCTTATCCCTGAAGCCTCTTGTACTGGCTCCAATCAACTTCAACCCCCCCCATGTTCTCATTCCTCTCTGTCCTGGGTGGAGAGAAAACGATGCAATTGAAGATTCTCCAGGTGCGAGGTCACCTAGGGACCATGGGTAAAGCGAGATGGGCCCCATTTACCATTCTGTGACCCTTCTCAGTGAGTAATTTCCTCGCAATTGATCGTTTTTCCGTGTCACTTGGCGGGTGTGAGTGTCACATCGGGCATCTACATGATAATTTTCGTAATTATTATGTGGTAGACGTTTAATTTCAATAATATATTAGGATTTTCACAGAAAAATAATAATTTTTTAGCAATATTTCTAAATTTTTTTTTCTCTTTCAAAGCAAATACTAATTTATGAAAATGCTCTCATCTTTCACCCAACATCAAAGATATGCAGATCTAAATGACCAAAATGGTGTGACTCACAGAGTCGCAAAGAGTAGTATTTTGTAGTAAAACCTTTTGGATCAGAGTCATCATGAAAACAAGTGTGCTTTATTCAATAGATTTCCTCATTCAAGTGAATATTTCACCGTCCATTAGAACAAAGTGTAGATTCTGTGAATGTTAAATTGATAAAATGAACGTTCTTGATTCGGTTTTTATTTAATCCTAATTTATGAAATCATTTTACTTTACAGGTACGTGCCAAATTACCCGTTGCGCTGCTACCTAGGTGTTAGGTCTGATTGTAGGAGGACGGTAAGTTATTTAGTTAAGTGATTACCTGTAGTAGATTAGGATATCAGAACTACAGAATACGCTTGTATGAGTGGCCATGAGTGGGTGTTTTTTTTCCTTAGCCGCAAATAGAAGAGAAACTAGATTTTTTTCCGTAATCCGTCATCAAATTAAGCGTTTTTGCACATCAATATTTGATTACCTACTTATTTCTGTAAGAGTGCTGCTACCTACGTATTTCTGCATGACTAATCCTATTTCATGTAAAACTTATTCAGTGGTTTTAATGTCGGAAATCGGACCAAACCCTTTAATTAAAAGCTAGGTTATGGTAAAAAATAATTTCTAGATCCAGTACAGCCATCAATCGGCGAGTAAATCACGAATAACATAGTCAGGGATGGGGAAGTCAATCCTGGTGATTGGGAGGATGTGGAGGATGGCAAGCGTTAGGGTTAATACTCCCTTCAACGAGTGTGCGAAAATACTGCGCAATGCTGGATAAATTAATGGCTGATTCAAAAGCTTTGAGGTCATAGCTCAAGAGTTTTTCTACTTCGTTTTTGAGCAACCACGGCTAAATTCCTGTAAAAGTTCGAAGCTGGTCTCGTGCTTTAAACGGTGAAATGCTTTGATGCGCATGCATCTTGTGTTTCATGTAAGTTTTATTTTGTTAATCCAACGAGAGGCTAAAATTGCGGTTAAAAAAATACGTAATTTGGAATCCCCATTCGATTTTGTTCTTGTTATTTCAGTTTGATATAGCAAAGGATGCATGTTTTCAACGAAAACGTGTAAACGCGCTTGGCGGAGGGTAGTTCTAATTACTTCCAGCGGAGAGGTTTAATTTAACCCGGTTCAGTGGGCCAGCCACTATTTTATCGTCTGTGTGTGTGTGTTTGTGCAGATTGTGTGTTTGTGTGTGTGTGTGTTTGAGAAGGTGGTTGGCAAAGCCGTCTAATCGACTCCCGAGGATTCCTCTCGGGCAATCAATTCCGGGGCGAAGGATCGTTTGTATCTTAAGCGGAGCGAGACTTTCTTCTCTCGCTGGCGCCCCAACCCTCCGACGCCCGGTCCAACCAACGCAGACATGGCGAGGGCAAGGCATTCCTCTTGTGCCCGCGGCGGTGACGGCCTTCCATGGCCTTTCGAGCGATTCATCTCGGATGTGCTTTGGACGAGCTTTCGGGAGGTGTGCGGTGTGCCGAAAGGCAGCGGCTGCCTCCTCACTCCCTTTGCCCATCCCTCATTAACACGGCCTACCCCCTGATTGGTCGAAGAGTAGGGAAAGAGGGAGGGAGAGAGAGAGACAGGGAGATAGTTTGTGGCTCGGTTATGGGGGCGGGGTTATAAAAGTGTAAGGGTAAGTGAATTTTGAGGAGGGATGGTTTGGGGTGTAGGGAGTCCCCTTTGAGAGGGCATGGCGATGGGGGTCTGGGAGGGCATGAACCGTACCCTAAGGATGGAAGGTGAAGGAAGGGTTTAAGGGGAGATGGGAAAGAGTTAGTTTGGCATTGGATCCCCAGGGTGGGTAAACAGGAGTGTGTGTTAAGGGGGCCAGGGGTTTCGGAAGGGGTGTTGGCTCTGTAGTTTCTTTCGCTCCTCTCCGTTCTCGTCTGGTGTTCACAGGAAAGGAGGGGAGGGGGGTACCCAAGGGGTTGGGCAGGGGACCTACAGTGAGGGGGGGAGGGGTGGAAGAGACGCTTGGATTGTTGGGTGAGCTGGGAACTCAGAGTGGGGAGGGCTATGGCTGAGTGCGGGATTACATCTTGTGCACCACACGTGTAGTGTCTGTCTGTGTTGGGGGAATGCGGTCGCGGTGGTCCACGGGGAGGCTGTGTTTCTAGCAAGCGAGGGGAAGGGAACTGGAATGGCTGACAGGGGGGAAGTCTCCGGAGGGATCCGAAAGAGATTTAAAAAGAGTTGGAATAAGTTTCGCAAGTTCCACGAAAGCGCGAATGTTTCCTCCCCCCTTTTGGATGTTTCCACGTTCCTCACAAGGCCTCCTTCATTCCTCCCCCCTCATCCTCCTCGTTCCCTCCTCTTCCGCCTCCTCTTCCTTCCTTCCTCGATGGTGCTTTTATCTTTGGAGCACGTTCGAGTGAAATATCTGGAGGTAACCCGTGGAGAAACTGTTCCGTATATCTTGCCCGAATTTTTTTCCGTCAGGATGTCTCTCGCTGATCACGTGAATGCATTATGAAATTTCCATCTCGGGAAACGAAGTTTTTCTTTATTTATTCCACGATCTGAAAAACTTTTTCGACGTTTTTCCGAGAATGTTTTGCGTGCTTAAAAAGCAGTGACCTCTCAAAAGTTCTGAAAAAATAAGTGCCGAGTGCTTACCACCCATGTTAGTTTTTAGTGAAACTTTCATAGCTTTAAAAACTTTCTGCTCTGCATTTACACCGTTTATTGCCTTTTTATCTCTGCAAAGAAATATCATTGTGCTCTACTTTACGTAATAGAAATGTCATACAAAAATTTCAAATTTAAACTATTGGCACGGTAAGTGGTATATTATCCTACAATCTGCACAGTAGACGTGCTTCAGGGGTGGATACGACATTACCCACAAAAAGAGGGCAAGAAATATTTAGGTAAAGTATCGAATGAAAGGATACCTAAGATAAAAATGGATTATACAAAAAATAATGGATAACAAGAGAAATTATCTATCAGACTTTCCAGAGTTATTTGGATTTAAATAGCAAATATCATTGGTAATAATATTCCATCGTAGGTTTCTGCGGTGTACAGATCATTTGAAATGGTTTATTTACACGTTTTAAATGCCACATTCACCTTCCGATTGCATTTTTCACTCAGAATTAATCAACTTTAATAATTATCGTTATATTTTCAAAGACAAGGCAAAACTATTAATAGCCATTTCCTGTGATATTTATGTGACTAGACGTCAAGGATGGTCAAGAAAGGGAGAAGCATAGGATGTTAACTTATTGCCCTACCATTGCCCATGCGAAAGTGTATATCATTAGGAAAATATATTACCTAATTATGTTTTAAATTAGTTTCTTCATCATGTCAGAGTAGTTAAGAAAAGAAATAAATGCACTTCAATATGCTCTATATAAAAATAGGGACCCAAAGGGGGATGTTTGAATACGTTAATGCACGAGATCATGGTTGGAACCGTTAGCAAACGTGCTGGAAATATTTTGGCTTTTTGCATTTATGTCTTAATGCGGAAAAATAGATAATCTCTGATAGAAATGGCTTTTTCCTTTGTTTTTCCTTAAGTTTTACTTAGGTAGAGGATCTAAAGATAAGGCTGTTTGATTAATATTATTCACATGGAAAGTAATTGCTCTGAAAGATACTCATTGATATCCTTTTATGAAAGAAGCGGATGAACTCTGTTACGTGTGGTTTTTTAAATTAGTACCAATGTTTTAAATAATTAAAATGAATGCTATACCTTTTTAATAGTTATTTTATAGTATTAATAGATAGAATTTTTCCTTCTAGAAGGTATAATTTTTTGTATCGCAGTTAGATGCTTTGTTTTTATGAATGTTTTTCTTTAAAAATAATCCACGCACTAGTGCAATTTTTATTGACTTCAGCGTGAAGTAAATGGCAATCGCGTTGAGACATTGGGCGCTCGAAAGTCAAAATATATCGCAGTCAGTCAGTAATTTGCCGCTCCCAATATCCCATCGTGCTGCTCTCTGCTTGGACTGTGCTGACCTCACTGTGATGGAAGGAATTACTTCAGGATCCTAGTTCATCCTTAAAATTACAACGCCTCTGAATCTGTTATCCGGTGAGCATTCGCGTCAAGCAGTACTAACTCCATTTATAGCTCAGCTGTATACGTTGTCCTTAATTTGTCCCCTTATGTCCTTTAGCGTTTAAAGAAGTTACACATGCCTACTTGAAAGATTCGTTTCACCAAATGCAATGGTTAGTTTTGCTAATACAAAACCTTTTGAGATATCTACGTATTAACAACGCTGAAAAAAATGAGTCACGAAGAAAGCTACACCTCTACCTCATATTACCTTCATAAATCTTGAGTTTTGGGCATTTACTGTAGGCATTCTATGGAATTTTTTCCAATAGATTTTCCTTCCTTCATTTTCTGATAATGTCACTTTTCCGCTATTTTTTATTGGAAGGGTTATTTACTATCTGAATATATACGTTTTTTGGCTGCTATTGGTCAACAAAATTGTGCAAAAAACATCCTACAGCGTATCCCAGTTTGTTTGAGAATAACTATTGAAAATCAATAGGAATCGACCTAAATACGTGAGTAGTAAGTGTAAGAAAGCTTTAGATAAGTAGATATCTTTGCCATTGAGTGCCCTTACGTGCTATTATAATGAATTAACTCTAAACCATAATTTTTCGTAAGTGTACCATACTCTTCAACAATATGCGTATCTCAAAGAAGAGATTAAAAGTTTTTAGATTGGTTGAGTCACGGCTACATGGAGCGAGTAGCTTCCGCAGTAACGTTTCTAATAGCTATCTCACATTATAAAAAATCTAACGATCTTGAGCGAAGACGTAACCTCCGATCAAAATATAGAGATGGAAGTTGAGGTATAAAATTTGTGAAAGAAAAATCATACCTATCTTCGGAATATTGTCTTTAGTTAATTTTTATGACCAAATTATTATAATTGGCGTGATTCACTGTACATTAATTGCCACATAATAATGCAGCTCGTCAAACACTGATAGTAAAGGCTAAAGTTCAATGGTAAGATCGCCGTTTTGTCACTGTTGGAGATTTATTGTAATACCAGATGTCCTCAGCTTTTGCTGAGATTATTCGATATTACTGCAGCCAAGAGTTGTATGTGAAAAGTTTTTCTTCTGCGATGGGAAATTACATGAATGTATGAATAGTGCATAGAATGTGAAGGTCTGAAAAAAATATATCTCCTGAATTTTCACTGGTGTTGAAGGAATCGTCAGATCGGTGGATTTTGGAATTGCCTTGCTTTGAAATTTCGGACGTAAAATGGGTAATGAAACGACACATAGTGCAGAAATTGTAATTAGGCTTTGCATTGTATAAGATAACAGCGTGGGAATAGTTGCATATGCAATCGAATTTTTTACCCATTAATGCATATTTACGGGGAAACATCACCTTTATTCCATTGATATTTTAGGTATATTTACGGGATGGATTGTCACTTTGCAACGCTAGTTTGGCTACAGAGAAATATTCTGCCGTTACCTTTTTTAACACAAACGTTGAACGCAATTGCATGTAGCTATAATATGAAGATATAAATACATCTCAATGAGGTAGCGCACGGTGCGATTTATCACATTTCAAAAGCTTAAACTCACATACCCTGACCTGGAAAATGAATAGTGGAGGCTGAAGGTGCATATGATTTGGAGAATGGTGAAGGGTGCTACAAAAAGTGGTGTTTCTGCAACATATAAAATGCTCACAAGCAGTTATATAATTACGCTACAACGGATGAACGTCAATGTACTATTCTCGGCCTTTGTTTTAAGTTTTAAAATAATTCGACGGAATACGTGGGGAATCGGAAAACAAGGTACGTGTAAGTCGGGGGATGGTTTCAGACCGCGTGGATAAAGGACAAGGGAAAGCTTCAAATTGAAGACTGCATCGTGAAAATGAGATAACGCGCTGGGAATATTGAATTATATTTTCCAATTTCACCTCCTAAATTTGAAATGGATTTAGGGGATCGCCCAAAATCCACCTTAAAATTGGCAAATTGACCGTTAAATTGACATCGGTCATAAAACTCACTGCAGGGGGAAAACGCTCCCGCGGGGTGGAAAAATCCCGTTTTGTGCTAGGTATCCGAAGGAAGCAAGCGAGTATTTGGCAGAATGTAATGAGCAAAGGGAGGAAGGAAAATGTTTGAGGGGCTGGTAGGCAAAGAGAACTTTGGCGGACGTAGCGAAAGAAGAAGGCCGATGAGAGGGAGAAAGACAAGCCGAGAACAGGACACACTATCTCCCCCTGTGTTTGTCACACACCCACCCACACAAATTGAGTCAGTATCTTCCTCTTGCTTCATTTTCTCACTCTCCTCACTCACCCCGCTCATCCTCACAGTCGCGTCTCTGAGTTGAAATAGCCCCGCGCGAGTTTTCGGAGACAAAACCGTAGCTATTACTCCCATTACGATGGCTTGGGAAAAGGTAATTAAAGTAGGGAATGGAAAAGGGGGAGGGGTAAGGGTGGAGGGAGGGAGTAAAGAGGAGGCCGCTGGAGGAGGGAGCGAAGTGGAAGGGAGAAGAGGAATTGAGGGTGGTGTGCTGGAGGGATTGCTTTTCCATCGCGAGTGTTTTCCAGGGTTCGGAGTCCATGGGCGCATGTGTGAGGAGATGGGAGGATAGTTGTCGAGGGAGTGAAGAGGACGTATTTTTTTCTGCTGTGTGGTGGGAGGCGACGGAGGGAATGGGGGAGAGTTTGGGGGAGAGTAGGCGGCGCGCGAGAGGGTGGTACAGCGGGGAGGGAAAAGAGGGCGAACCCTCGAATCACGAAATTTCGCGTGGGTTGCGATTGTCTCCGCGCGTGTGGTGGTCGGAGAGGACAAAAAAGAGGAGCGGGGGTGGATTTAAGAGTGAAAATGGGGACGGTGGGCGAAATTCGGACCGCCCCCGCCCATCCCCTAACCGTGGAATGCACCCAAGCGCTGAGTCATCTCGATTTTGTCTTTATTTCTTCCGGAATATAAAAAAAGGCCGGTGACGAATCCCGCGTTCCAGACAATGGACGGATTTCGAGTGTATTTTTCCCGAGAGTTAGACCTTTCGTTTCCATGGCCTCGATGATTCTAGGAATAATTCGCTTGACCATCGGTTTACAGGAGAAGGTTTGAATATCGGACTAACTGTCCGTATTCCAGCTGGAAATTGGTTTAAGACCTATGTTGATTACTGCTGAAAGGCGATTTCACATGTGCGTAGTGCTCTGGCGCTTAGGGAATATATTAATTAGAGAGGAAACTAGAAGGAGAACAGTAGTGATCCAAACAGTTGATATGTACTCATTCTTAGCTAAATTGATTTCCAATTGTCATCTAATTTATTCTTAATGCAAAGCGTAACTCATGGAAAAGAAGATGGTTAACGTTTGATCGATGAGTAGAAGTCACCGTTACTCCAACTTCAATACTATATTGGTCTTATTTAAAATAAGTTGGTGAATGGTATCGTTTTTATTTACTATAAGATCATTGACTTTGAATTTACCATTTGCTGTGCGTCATTTACTGCCAGATATATTACGTAGTCTTATATCATCTCAGAGTCCACTATGAAATTGTTCTAATGTGAATTTTATTTTGTTTCTTAGAGTTTTGCCTATTATTTTATATCATCGACATTTTGTCCTCCTTAGGTGAATCATTTACGCCCGTGGTTAGGAACGGGTAAACTTCGAAGTCGGGTTTTTAAGAATTTTTTTTACTGCTGTCTCCAGAGATTAGGCATTCCGATTTCTCATCTATCATGAGAAATGCAGCCTCATCATTCGCTTTAATAATGAAACTCCTCCGTGGGAATGAATTGGCCAGCCTTGATTATGTGAGCTTTCGCCCCGGAGCTATCGAGAGAATCCTCGAGGTGAGATCCACGTGGATTCCCCATCTCGTAAGGAAAGTGGGACAAATGCCTTCCCGCCCTGACTGTCCTTCTTTTGTTTCTCACCCGTCCCCGTGCTCGTGGCGACGGTGGCGCCTCCAAGTGGACTCCTTGGGAAGATCCGAGGGAGATGTTCTCGGAGGAAAGAATTGCTGCCCAGGGATTGAGATTTCCGGGTCAGCTTATTTGCGGAGAGATCCTTTTTATCTCAAAACCCCCCTTTACCCTTAATACACCCAGATCAATTCCAAGCCGTCGCGTAATCACGATGGAAGCGTTGTAACGAAGCTCATTCGGAGAATGTTATGGTCGACGAGGATGGTTTGGGAAGGGACGTTTTAGGAATGGAAGTAACCCTCCCAGCGCTCCTCGCCGAGTGCTTTTAGTGTTGAAAAAAAATAAAAGGAATGGTGAGTGGTATGGGATGTAATAAGATGGGAGAGAGAGTAGGTAGGGCGATGGGTTAGAGAGAAAAGGGACCTAAGAAAAAAAATTCTCCGTGTTCCAATTAATCTGTAAATGGAGTGGGAGGTGTGCAGGGGAGTGGATGGAGGAAAGGTGGGGGAAGACAATGGAGCAGGCAGGGATGGAGGAGGTTTAGGCCGGACGAATGAGCAGGGTAGTGAAGTAGCGAGCAAAGAGAGGTAGAGAGAGGGAGACAGTAGAGGGTTTTGGAGAGTTGGGAGCAATGGCGCAGCAATAGTCGGAATTCAATCAAAGAAACTTTGTGCCGGCTCTTATTTTGAGTGCTCCGGGGAAAGCGATGATGAGGTTGGAGGAGGGTGGAGTGGAGATAAGGGAGGGATGTAGAGAAGGGATGAAGAGGGGCAGAGCTGGAATGCACGACGTGAAAGAGAGGTGCCCGGATGAGAGGACGAGATGAATTTGGGTGGACGGCAGAGGGAGGGGAAGGAGGAGAGAAGGGAAGAAGAATATGAAGAGAGAAAGGAAGAGAGAAAGGAAGAGAGAGAGTGAATGTGGAAGGAGGAGTAGGAATTAACGTCGGACGGTGGCCGTGAAAGGTTAGGCCTATAAAGAGCTCTTGTGCAGCGGCAGTGGAATCCGGGAATGCTTTAGGTAGGGCGGCGGGAGTTAAAAAAAACCGCTCGGTGAATCCGCACGCGTACATGCACGATTATCGTTATCGCATCTGATTTATCGCCGTAAGGGAAAGCATTTCACGGGGGATTAAAATGGTGGATATTTTTTATACTCTCCAGTTGCTCTAAAATTCATTCCCGAAGGTCAAAAAAAATCACAGTAGGCTGAGAGGCCAATAACCATTGTCCAAAGCATGAATATATATATATATGGATCTAAATCTTCGGCACTACAGTACGGGCATAAGTGTTGCCTACCATTCCGAAAAAGATAGGTTGCGCTGCAATCGGCATGGTTCAGCTTCTGTGTGTCAAAAGTGGCTTATTTAATTGGGAGGCCAATTCCGGTACCTTGATTTCCAGTATCTCCATTTGAATCACGGCCTTTCCTTATTATAGCCACCTTCTCTAGAGTGGCGGCGCTACCATCTGCTTGGTCCAAGAAGCACTGTTTTACCATATATAGGAACTCTACTTGGTCCTGATTTTTCGGTGCATGCCTAATTTTTAGCAACACCCACTGGGGGCAAGTTTAGGATCCATATGCATATTCATGGTCCAAAGATTAGCTAAAGTAAATTCAATCGATTGTCCATTTTATTTTAAATTTTACGTATGTCTGGTGATAATTTTCATTTGAAAAAATCTCCTATTTGCGGAACAAGACATCAGGTATCACCGTAATGACCATTTATTGATTTCAGTTTAATTTATTAGAACAACCTAATTTTCTGATGTGACAATCAAATATTTAGGTATATTTGATAAATAGTGGTTAGTGCATTGGACTTAGAAATCAGCTTTGTTAGGTTTTTTCATCAGATTGCTTAACCTATGACTACAATAGACTCAAGCATGCCATGGAGATGAAAATACCACCCTGTAGGGACTCAATCCAACAACTCCAGGAATATCAGTCGAAGACTATACCTCGCAGCCACCAACAGCCGAGGTAAGCCAACTGCGTGTTTGACTAGAAATTGTTTAACCAATAAATAATTAAACTAATAAGTAATGTGTAACATTCCAGGATACACTCTAAGCAAGAAGAATCTACAATATTATATTTCCCTAAGATTACTTCTTGAGTAAAAAGTATAGAAACACCATCTTTGATATTTCTTTCGGTTTCTGCATTTTTTAGAGGAAATGTTTTTATAATTTTTTCAGATTCAGCATGTCATATTATGTTCAAACTCGTTTAGACAAATTTTGCACCCTAACATTTAATCACTGGAGAAAAATTTCGACCGTGGGATACGGGCGTGTAAAGTGTACAGTTTAAAGTTGAAGAATCCAGCATAATCACTCTCATTTCATTGTACGACCTTGGCTGTAACGGCAGTAATTTTTTGAGGAGGAGAAAACGCGTTCAGCCAGGCATTCCAACTTTCATGGCCTGGAGCTGTATTACCATTTCCACATAAACACATAAAAGCACATAAAACAACAAACAGTTGTGTTCTACTGTGAGATTCGGCAAGGGGATACTGGCTTTGAAAAATAGGAATCAGTCGTTATACAAGTAATTTCCGTATTCAAACCAATATTAAAACGCACTCATTTTATGTATTTTAAGGACTAAAATGAGAGAGTATGGTCAATCGTCTCCCTTCATGAGTCAGCGTTGACACCCAAAGCTGCAAATTCTCTACTCAGCGTCTCACGTCACTTCCCATAGCCCTATGACGCCAAGATGTCTCTCCACCTCCAAGTCATTTTGTGGGAAAAGAAAATTCAACCCTGCCGGTAACAATGTTGCAACCGCAGGCGCTGAAAATACCCTCGTACTTTATTGTATGGAAATTGTCCACTAACCATTTTAAAAAGCTATATATTTGTAAAATTAAAGGCATTTTACAGACGTAGTGCAAGGAAGTCGTGAATGAATCGATTTGATATTGGCTATAAATCATAGACGCTCGGCTGTCGTGTTCTGTGATGATGCTTGTAATTCACTTCAATCCTCATCTTGAAATATTTTCCGGGGAGAAACGATCCCCATCATGAATTCGGCTAACACATAAGCCACAGTATCAAACAAATATAAAACTGATCTCTAGCTTGGAGAAACAGCTCATTTTCAGTTTCAGTTGAGAGAGAAGTGGCGATTCGAGGCGGTTAATGTCCACAGTTTATTCCAAGCTGACCGAGTAGAGTGCTTTTCTCGGATTCCAGCCAAACCCTTGGTTGATGCCAGAATCTCTCTGTTCGTGTGATAAGGAAATTGCGTGGAGATGTTTGCAGGCGTTGGAGGACTCCAAGGAGCAAGGAGGAAATTGACGCAATTAATCACGTGGAGGAGAGCGCGGCCCCGGGCCTCTTGTTCTTCTCCTCCTCCCAAGATCGCCTGAAATGGAAGTCCTTCGGGAGAAGGGAGCCCCACATCTCGCACTCTGCGAGGCTCGTCTCGTTTCTCGTGATGTTTGACTCCTTACACGCCACTCGCTTGATGTGGCGACCCTAAGCTTCTTCAGGCAAAGTCCCGGCACTCTCAGATGAACCTGAATTTTCCCGGAAAGAATTAAAGATCTCCCATAGCCTCGTAGGTAGATACTACCGTCAATCTAACTAACAGCCGAGAGCGTTACTTCTGAATTTGCATAATATGTACTACTTCACGTAACGTCACAGCAACACATGATTGAGTGTAGTACTTATAGATAGGGAATAGGAAAATGGAATCGGGAAAGGCGACAATTGAGGTGAAATTTAGTGAATTAGCCTCTCAATCTTTTCCTGTATTGACGTGAATTCCGTACACGAGTAAGGAATTCTTATACATATCTCTTCAGCAGTGTATCTCTTTTATGGGTATTGTAAGGATTTCCTGGTATGTATATGAAGTTTGTGACTAATATTAATTCCACCAATTGAACTGTAAACTCATGATCTCTGAATGTCTCTCCTAACTTGAGTCTTTCGCGTAACCCCGCAGTCTCTTATCGGCTCTCGCCCACTCTTTTTCATAGGTGACTGTACACTATGATTAATTGCAGAATATAAGTAATTTTAAAACTTTTATCATAAAATTAATAATGATGAGTTTATAATTTTGGTAATAATGCATGGCGTTTCTCTGTCCAGACACCTTTATGTAAGTACTGGTGATACCTAACACATCAATCCCGATTATAACTGTGGCTTATGAAGGCAGAGGGGAAAAATTAATGACCTGTTTTTAGGTAGGTCTCTGATTACAAATGATCTATAATTTCATGTTTGTTGGCATATTCAAAGAAACGCCTGCATAAACTAGACTTTTAAGGTCGTTTACTTATAAAATAGGTGTATTTAATTCATTTTCAGTTGTTTATGCTTTCATTATCGACATCGAGAGGAAAACAAGTTTAGATTTTTATAACCCCATAAAATACGCAGAGGTTTAAGTTCATAAGATTATCGCAATTGGTCGCTGATTTCTTCGCACCCTGCTACGATTTAATGATCTTGTTTTTACATGTATTCGTCAATCAGTTGCACTAGGGCGGATGTCACCTGTGAGGGACGCACAAATGCTATTCCGTCTTCGTTATTTACGATGCTGCATCAAAATGTCAAAAAAATCTACTTTTGGATATTGCTTTTGATTAACTTTCAAAGCGTTTACTACGTTCACTACGTTATGTATCCAGCGTTGTACAAAAAACGTTCTTTGTAGGTTTTGGTGACCTACATTTATAAACGTTACTGTGCTTCTATCAGTGAAGTTCCTGTTTTTATGATGCATCTTTCTTCAAGGGCGAAGTTATATGCAAATATTAGTGTTCGTCGTTTTTAACTTTGCAATACTCGTTTTTTAGCTAGTTTTGGCATAAGTCACAAGCTTTATTAATTGAAGCACCATCCTTTGGAAAGTCTCAGCTATAATACACTGTTCTTTATAATTACAATATAATTCTCCGGTGGAAATAAATCCAACCTAATCTAAGGTTGAGTGCCAGCAGGAATTTAAAAGAGGCAAAATATTTCAATACATGTATAAAACTAATCCATATCTTCAGCAGTAGCTATCTTTATTTTATTTCTTTAACTTTTTAAATATATTTGAATTATTCTCATCAAGTCTCAAATTTATTTTGTCTTATTTTTTGGCTTTTTTGTGTCACGCCAAATTTCACTCGTTTTGATCCTTTTTGCATTGTTTTTCCAAATGCTTGCGGGAAGTTGATTTGCGAAGCGGCTCTCTATCTTCTATAAATGGCACTGTCGAAAATGAGGGCTTCCTGAAATATTTATTTTGTAGGGAATATCTATTTAAATATTACGTGGTCAAATCTGGACCTTTATCTTTATTTTGGTTATTAGTATTTTTATCCCTTAGTTTCAGATGCTGTTAATTACTCAAATAATGTTGCAAATAATCCATTTCTGTGATATGGATGTATTAAAGTATTCAGAATTTGTGAATCCACTGAATATTCCATCAATACTCCCTCCAAGTTGTCATCCTTTAAGCAACCTACTTTTACATTGCCTTTGGTTTTATCATTGTTATTTCAGTAAGAATATTCGCCTTTGTACCAATTGAAGCGAGGGCTTACCCTTCCATCTCATAATTAAAGGTCCTTTCGATGTGTCCTCCAATGCTTCTCTCTCGCGCTTAGGGTTCTTCTCTGAACCATAATCCAAACCCCTCCTGCTTCTCCATTCCCTCATCCTCTGATTATCATCCCGCAGATATAATCTCAGTGTCCTTCCTCCGGGCTATTACATTTCTCCAACCCACTTACATCGAAGCTCATTCATTCTTTACATTTCCAATATTCCTTTCTTCAACTTCCTTGTATGCCGAAGGGATTATCTACTCCTTGCTCAAGTATTATTCTCTATTGAGGCCCTCACTAAATTCGTATGATATGTAATAAATCCTTTGAGTTTTTTAGTGTCAGCGGTGTTAGGTGTGGGTACATGGAATACATGAAGGAAGTGTAAACCTATGATTCCCAAATGAATATTTATGAAGTAATATAGCAGAAATTACAATTAAATGTAAAACTGCAGGATATTAATCTTCGATTTGAGGTCTACTGATGTTGATAGTAAATGGCACCAATAAATATGTCTCCGAGAGGAAATCTTCTACATAAAAGGCTTGTTTGAATCTTTATGCATTTTTTGTATTAAATGAAGATAAAGATATTGGGTCTACGGCTTTAATGCCAAGGAAAATCAAATTTCCAACGCACTGGACGTATTATTTAATATTATTTGTCGTAGAACAGCAATTCATCATAAGCGTTGAACATGTTAATATCTCAGTATTCGTAAGAAGACTTTCACGTTGGAGTTTGAGAGTGAAAAAAAGCTTATAATTGCTCGCCATCTCTCTCCTGAATCAATTTTATTTTGCTTCCTTTTATTTTCAATCCTCATGTTTATGTTTGATTGATGGAAATATTTTTCAACCGCTCCAATATCTCCGGCCAAATTCATGTTTACCACCCCAATTGTTTTTCTCCCAAGTCTGTCGCGTAAGTCTCAAAGTGGAAGGGGATCCGCTCGCTCATTTACGTGAGTGGATTGACTTTCGCGTGGTTTTCTCATTCCTAGCGAGAGCGTCGATCCAATTCTTTTTCGGGAAGCCGATCCCTGACGATGTCATCTTGATAAAATTTCTTCCCCGGCGGAAACATTTCTTTGGGGCGAAACGATTGATTTCCATTTGATGTGTCGACTCTACCCTCCCGTCTCCCACGAGAGAGATGGAAGGGAGAGAGAAACAGAGGCCATTTTTTCCTGCCTCATCCCCTCCACCCTTGGACCCTTTCCTTACCCGCCCACAATATTATCCATACCCCGCCCACTTATTCTTTATCCCTCAAAACCCATTCCCTTGCTGCGCGGTCTCCGCAAAGTGGTCGCCCGCAGGCACGTTGCCAGCACGGCGTCGGCGTTTCGTGGAACTGGTTCCTTGTCTCCGGCTGCTGCTGTATTAATTAATTAACGGAAGTATTTCTCTCTCCCAACGGGTGCCGCAAGGAGAAGATGTGCCTCCCAGGAATCCTTAAGGGTCAGGAGAGAGAAAAGCAAGGCATTTCGCCGATAAGTTTTGCGCCAAGACAACGAGCTTCCAGCGCTCACTTGTTTACGTTCAGTGCGCTGAACATGAATGTCAATAATTTCTTTTTAAAATAGCTTCAATATTTCAAATTATTGAAAAATACATATTACAACCATGCAACAGACAAAAGATTATGACCTAATATCAAATACCGTATTTTAACACATTACAATCTTATCACCTGTTATCGTTCGCAGATATCTCGTTGGGTATCTTTTTTTTCTTTCTCGTCATTTAGGCAAAATGTCTTGACGAACAGTATTTTCCAAATGAAATGTAAATATTTTATTTTCCCATCCTATTTTCTATGGCCCGGACGTGGTTTAGCCGAGTTGCCGTCAATATATTGAGTATTGCTTCTTCATGTACAATAGGACATAGTATATATTTGAAAATTATTAGATGCTTTATGTTGCATAGCGAAACGTATTTTCAGCTGTCTTCATATGGCACCATGAGGTCAAATTTATGAATGGTAGGTATGCGAATAAAATTCGACCGCTACATAAATTCTACTGTTGGATGTCACTCTATCATTGAAACACGCCATAAAATTCAAGTGGGGACCTATTCTGAACTGAAGAGAGAGGAGTATATCTTAGTCTGAGCGATTTTAGGAGATAATGCATTGTTAGTTCCCAACGAAGGAACGTGCCTACACCAATATTACTTATAATAGTGAATACACAAGCATGATAATAGCACATACTTATATGGTACTACGAGCCCGCACGTTCATCACTCATTTGTTTCTCCAAGGGATTCGGTTGAAGCAATCACTGTTATTGGAATCGCACCTACTCTTTGGAATCGGTGTTCTCTCTTCCCTAGCGTGAGTAGCAAGGTTTTTGGCTGAGAGGAGTGTTCTACAACTTGTAATTGCGTTAGAAATAGCTTTAGGAATAACGTGCAGAGTGTATATGCAATAACACATCAATCTCGCGCTTTTTGCATCATTCTGGGAAACGGCTTCACTCTCTTTCACGCTATCTTGGGAATGACCGTCCCCTGTTACTAGCGGTTGCGTTACGTGGCCAGATAATTGATTGGAAAAACAGATATTTTGCGTGGACTATTTTTGGGAATCCCAAAATGTATTATTTGTATCAGAATTTCTAAGAGGTAACTTGAGGCGTCACTCTGTGAACATTTCTAAAGTTCATCATGATCAATTAAAAGTTTTTATTATTTTCACACTTTTTTATTTATAAACCAAGGTATCATTCCATCAGTGTCATTGTCACCTTGATAATGACAACATTGATGTGTTGAAACCTTGGTGATAGATAAAATAATAGTACAAATAGCGCAAATTTTTAATTGTTCATCATAAAGATCAAAGTTTCTCGCTATCATACCCTGTACGCGTGCTCATCCGGTTGTCCCTCGGGATGCTTCATTGCTTCCAAGAGTATCGCGTGTATACGTAGTTGTCAGTGAAAGAGTAATATACATGGTGATTACAAAAGAATGCGTCGGTTTCAAAGATCTGTATTTTTCAAATGGTACGAGCTACAGAGATGCACCACCTCTTAAAATGACCGATACATTCTCTAGTTTTGCTGAAAAAATAGCATTAAAAATGTTCAATATGTCCTCCTTGAGTAACCCGAACAATATCAAGTCGATATTAAAATTCCTCCCACACTCTGTGAAGCATGTCAGCAGTTACTGTCTTCACAGCCAAAGTTATGCGTGCTTTTAATTCATCGCTGTTTGTAGGCAATTACGGCACAAAGACTTGACTCTTGACATATCCCCGCAAAAATCACATGGTGTGAAATCAGGTGACCTCGGAGGCCACAGATGAAGGGCAAGGTCTTGCCTTGCAGATCGACCAATCCATCTTTGTGGGTATGTCTCATTAAGATGAGAACGAACTGAGAGGTGCCAATGGGGGGGGGGTCTGGTGGTCTTGCTAAATCACAAAATCATTGGAATCTGCTTCCAGTAGAGGAAAAAGCCAATCTTAATCAATGCCTATTAACAGTGAGGAGTTGAAAGCACGCACAACTTTGTCTGTGAAGACAGTAACTTCTGACATACTTCACGGAGTGTGGGAGGAATTTGAATATCGGTTTGATATTGTTCGGGTTACTCAAGAAGGACATATTAAACATTTGTAATGTTTTTTTTCAACAAAACTGGAGAATGTATTGGTCATTTTAAGAGGTCACGCAGCTCTGTAGCTGGTACCATTTGAAAAATACAGATCTTTGAAACCGGCGCATTCTTTTGTAATCACCCTGTAAATTTAAAAACACAAATATGTAATGTTTAAAAAAATAACAATTCTTCTGCGAGGGATGTGTTTGAAATTTGATTAGAAAATCTCGACTGTGTGATTAAGAAGTTACTTGATACCATCTGGAATGATTTGGCATTTTCATCCACTTGCTCTTAGATTAGGCTGAATATCAAATCAAATTTTTTCACCAATCATTTATTTATCTGGTTTTAACAGAACCGTCAAAACTGGGATTTTCACCCTAACGGCTCCAAGAATTCCATCGGAAGCTAAAATTGCTAGTATCGCTGTATTTTGAACGTATTTTCTCCATTTATTATGTTTTATTCATGAATGCTACATTTATTTATGAATACACCTGTCGATGTAATTCCTTCTTGTTTGGAGTTGCACTGGCCTTAGTGGGTTGCGAAAGAGTTGGAGTATATTCCCCCGATTAGGGGTCCGGGGGGGCCGTGAAGCTAAGAGAGTAATGGCAAAGTGGTTAGGCGGGGAGAGGCGAGGTTGAAAACTCGGGTCTGGTCAATAGCCTGCTTGCACCCACTCCGCTCGAGGCGCCCAGCAGAAGGACGCTGTACTGCTCTTGAAACGTTCCCCCGCGCTGTAATTAAGCCCAGTTCAGAATACAAAAGAACCCTACCTTTCCTTAAATAAAAAAGTCCCCGGAATAAAAAATCCTGGTGGTGGTGAAGGGGTTGAGTGTGTCGCTGGCAGGGCAGGGCATTGCGCTACCCAGTCTGCAGAGAGGGTAAACTCCCTGGCTCTTGTCTGATTTGCTGTCTTGGAATGAATAAGGGAAATGAGATCTCTGTCCTCATGGTGCTGGCATATTGGCCAAATATCTCGAAAAATAGCTGGAATACATTTCCGCGAACCTTTCAAGCAAAACAGATGGAAATCTCGTAACCTTGTGCCCTTACTCTGGGCACCCTTATCAGGTGTTTCGCTTCAACAAGTTTTCAAATAAATTTTTGAAATTCTTTCGCACAGCTATTTTAAATTTTATCAACATTTATCTGACTTAAAAACTTCAGGTATTTTACATTAAATTATGCATTCTAATTCTTTGGCATCTCATGAATGTTAACCCGTTTAATTAGGAAAGAATATTCAGCATCTGAGTTCCTTCGATATTGATTTCTTGATCTCTAAGGTGATGTGAGACTTCATGACGCGTCTCTTTAATTTTTCATATAGTTTTTCATTACTCTTCTTTCAGTTTTGGTAAAATTTTAGTATGTTTTTGATGGATTTGGCACACCCTATGAGGTATTCGTTTCCTGAAACTGCCTTATAATTCATTCTTCAATTGCTTATACGCTGTTTTTTTACATGCTTGAGTGGTTGAGCTATTCTTGACAAATATCACGATCGGTGAATTATTTTGTGCGGGTTGTGAAATACATATTCACAATCTATAACCTTTTCCGGATTTTCCCATCTTTTGGAAGAGTTATTGATTGTTTTAGCATTCAAATTTTAAAACTTAGAACTGAAATAAAAGTATTCATTTCAATTGTTAGTTTTGGAAATTCTAAGTACATGGCTTTAGCAATATTTTATTTCCTCCATTCTATTCTTTTTTCAATTTAATCCATGAATTCTCTTATCATAGTCCATTGTGGGTGCATATATTATCTATGTAATTCGCTGTTTATTGCATCATTCAAGCGAATGGTTTATTAGTTGAAAATTTGTGGATATGAATTCGAAGTACACGAAATTGCTGGATATATCATGAAGTGCATGGATACATATACCCAAGTGAATTCACTCGATACTTTATTGCAAGACTAGTATCCAAACGATTTGAAGTAATTCCAGGATGGCAAAATTCTTCCCTCCTTAGATGAGGGCTAATTAATTTTCCGGAAAAAGTTTGCCTCATCATCATCTCGAGAAGCGACGACCCTCCCAAGTGAAAAAAAAACCATAAACCCCCTAAAGGGTGCGCAGTGCCTGTTCACGGGTGCATTCCGCGGGGGGGGGGTACCCACATCATGAGCGATAACTTTCTAATTGCTTACAGCAAGCGTAATTGCATTACACCGAGCACATTTCCACGTTATGCGTCCGTAGGTTTCGTCAGTCCAAGAGGGTTTTAGGGTTGTTTTGGGGGAGGAGGGATGAGGTCCCGCCAGGGGGCCCTTCTTCCGCCTTTGCGGAGGGTACTTCTTTGCCACTCTCCTGGCGGTACCCTTAAAACCCCTGCCACGACCCTCATGACTACCCCGCCCCCATTTTCAGACCCCCCCACCACCAACCGCGTGTCGTATCCAAGGAGCGACAGAACACACCCCTTCCCCCCGCTCTGCCTCTCATCCTCGAAGCGTCTCCGATCTCAGCCTTGCCCTTTCCCACTGTCCTCACATCCTCCTCCATCCCTCACTCTTCAACCCACGCGGCCGTAATACATGCGAGCAAACATACAAAACGAATATGTACGTGCACCCGAACCTAGACGGATACGCTAGCGAGCACGTTTACGGCGCTCTCTTGCAAACTACATGATACCATGCCTCCTCCCACCGCGGGTGGAGCCGTCTCTCGTTATCCGCTAATGCTCGCTTCGGGGCCCACTTAAAGTGAGCGCACTTTGTCGGCCTATGGCGACAAAGATGCCTTTTATCCGTCCTTGCGTCTCCCCACACGGAACCATCTTAATGGAATACTTGCATATTTAAGCCTCCTTCCTTTTGTGGCGAACACATTTCGTTACCGAGGTAACGACGACGGTGGTCACAAGGGGTGGCCACTGCTTTGGAGTGGAAGGTACCGATTTTGGCAAGGGGCTTTCTTTTGTTTCTGCCAAAGGGGATGCTTCCTAGATTGGGCAGAACTAACCTCAGGTCTCTGTCGAAGGAATACGATTCTTTCTCCCGAAAGTGGCGGAACTGGGCCGCCCGTTCTCTTAGAAAATTGCGAGAAATGGAGGAAATGAATGACACAGGGAAACTGGAATGCATTCTAGAAATCTCCCTTGAAATACTACTCCTCCTCAGAAGCAGTTTTTGTTGTCTGATGTATTTGTTTCAGGGACTGCTATTCGATGTCCACAATCGTTCGATGAAATCTGAAATTCAGAAAGAATGATCTGGAATTGAATGCTCGGCATACGGAAGAATATTTTTTATTAGATCAACAGTTTTTTGGATGATGATAAATAGTTTGTCCAGTAGGAGCGGCTAAGATATGGCAATCAATGGTGATAACAGTTGTTTATTTTCGTAAGGTTGTATTTAAATCTTTCTTCGTTATTTAATTGTGAATTACCTATTGGAAATCAGGCATTATAAGGTAATGCTATTAAAAAATCCTACACTCAGAAATTCATCCTTTGTAGCGACCTTAATTAATTCCCGTGCATATCAGGATCTCTGCTAACTTTGGGAATCTAATAATGAATCCCGGAAAAATACGAAATTGTGTTTTGAATAGGAAAGTATGGGCTAAAATGAAACTTTTGAAAAACAATCTTGAGTTTTGAGCTCTCATAATGTTAATTTCTGGGAATATAGTTTATTTAAAATGTATCTCATAATACGGAAGATGTTTCGGTTTTTCAAGTTTCAAGGAAGTTTTTCAAAGAATAATAATCAGTGCAGAAAAAATAATAAATAATAGATCGATTTATTATCATTGATGTGTGGATCTAGTTTTCTCTACTCTACGAAGGATTATTTTTGGTGGATTTCATGCCCCGGGGAACCGCTATCAATAAGGAAAGATACTGCCACACACTACAAAAGCTTCGGCGCGCCATCAAGAATAAACGTTCAGGAATGCTGACGAAGGGGGTCTCATTTCATCACGACAACGCGCGACCGCATACAGCTAATCAGACGCAGGAACTGATCTCGAAGTTTGGGTGAAAAGTGATCGGGCATCCTCCGTACAGCCCCGACGTCGCACCCAGTGATTTCCACATGTTCCTCACCCTGAAGAAACACCTAGGAGGGATGAAGATCGCGACGGACGACGAGGTGCAAGAGGAGGTCAACGTCTTCGCAACGCGGACGGAAGCTGGTATGACGACGGTGTTCAAAAGTTCATCATGCGGATGAGGAAAATCATCGAGCGCCAGGGTGACTACATCGAAAAATAGCTGAAGCCATGACCTTTCCAACAATGTATCCAACAATGTAAATAAATGCCATTTTCTATGACAAAAAAAATTGGAGACCTTACTTTTAAGTCTACCCTCGTACATAAACCTTGACTGGTCCCCGCAGCGGTTTCAACGGCGTTAGGAGAGGAATTCAATTCGTGTAGTACATTGGAACGGCCAACCGTTGCGTTGGTCGGATCGCGTGCACACTTTGGCGATGGGAGAAGAAGTCCCAGGGCCGGTGGCCGTGGCAAGGGAGGGAGGGTTTGCCGAATGCGGAGTGCGCCCAGGGCCAATCGATGATCGGGATGATGGGGTGGAGGAGATAAGCGAGGCGCGGTGGACCACCTCTCCAGGATAAGGTTGCCTAGCAGCGGGGGCGGAAAGCCTTTCTACGTTCCCCTTCAGGGATTTGGACCGAATGGGAGGGAGGGAGGCTGGCAGTGGGCGTGTGTTCTCGAGACCCCTCGAATCGGCCAAGAGGGCAAACGCTCCCGCGGCGGCCCAACTCTCGTCTCGACAGGCCACTTTCCACTTTCTCCGGCAATCGTCCGCTCTTTGGCGATGGGCGCGCGTGTAGTCTGGTGCTGGCTGGCCCTTGGTGCACTGACTATCTCCTCAATTGCGAAATGTGGAAAGTGCAGGGGTGAGTGGCTCGTTGCACCCTGCAGAGGCCAGATCGAACCGCGAATGGCATTTGATTATCTCGAGTTTTCCTCTATTATTCTTTTTTTTTAAGAAAGAATTATTTGAATCACTCTGCGGGTAGAAAAAATACGGGAGATCACTATTTCCACTTCTGAATATAAATAAATTAATTTATTTCCTAGTAAAAAATATAGATTTTAAATTTCCAGTCCTTGGGACATCGTATGTGGAGAATTGATTCTCTTTGTGAGAAATAAGTATTTCAAACGATGTGCGGATAGAAAATATACGGGTGATCACTATTCACACTTTTTTGAAGATAAGGAAATTAAGTTTGTTTCTTAGTAAGAAATATAAATTTTAAATTTCCGTCCTTGGATTTTCGGAAAATGAATCTAACAGTCTTAGTGGGGTAGTGTTTTCACCGCATTCTCAGCTTTTTTAATTATTTCCTCCACTCATTGTTATAAAAAGTGTGCTGCGTGCCAATTTTGTGGTCTTCCCTTGCTTACTGCAGTAAGTAAGGGCCAATAGGTATATTTCATGATGATATTTCATAATATTTATATTATCTCGTGCAAATGGAATGTTGGACGTTTAGATTTTGCTGCGCTACAATTCCTTCTCGCAATTCCACAAGATGGCTCGTTGCGTCCTGCAGAGGCGAGATTGAACCACGCATAGCATTTAATTATCTCAAATTTTCATTTATGATTATTTTTTTTGAGAAAAAAGTATTTCATTCGTTCTGCAGATATAAAAAACACGGTTGATCACTATTTCCAATTTTTGAAGACACGGAAAATAATTATATTTCGTAGTACAAAATATAAATATTCAATTTACAGTCCTTGGACACCGTATACGTAGAATGAATGTGGTAGTTTTAGTGGTATAGTTTTTTCACAATATTCTCAGCTTTGTTAGTAGTTTCCACCCATTCATCTTTAAAAATAATATCCACAAGTGTGCTGTGTACCAATTTGTTGGCTATTTGCAATTTGTGTGCAATAAAATTCTAAGTGTGGTAAGGAAGAACCACTAGGAATGTTATATGTTGGTATTTTTTTAAATCCACGTTACCTTGTGCAAATGGAGTGTTAGACGCTTATATTTTCCTGTGTTACAATTCCTACAAACGATTGGTTAACCATACTTCAAAATTTGCGATTACAAGCTCTCCCTCATGGCATCGCGTTTTTTTTCGGGAAACCTCCATCATAGGCTGCTTAGTTATTTCATCAACCTACGTAACGTCTTACGCAATTCACGTAATTTTTGAAGCGCCTTAGTGAGGCTTTTTCTCTCTGGTGTTTGGTAGAAAGTTGAAGTAATATGTACCCCGCAGTCTACTTAAAGAACGCCTATCACTTTTCACTCGGCATAAGCATAACTATTTTTTTCGAACAAGTGGGTCAATGATAAATATACTTTTAGTCTATTTTCTTAATTTTTATTATTATATTTAACGTTTTTTTGTGATATATGAGATTATAAACCATTCAGATCACATGGATGAAATTTTAGTGATGCTGAGAACACTAAATAAAGTTTTAGCAAGATAACTTGCAGTGAAAAATTAATAGCTGATCAAACACTTTTCCCTATTTTAATAATTTTCTGGAGAATTGACTTTTGAATTCGGCATTAATAAATTTAGTCACGATTTTATATTCCTGCTAATGGACTCCACTGCATAATTTTCTACCCAATTGTTCACGTGTGAAACATTTTGAGATAGCTTTTGTGAATAACAAAGTGGGATTCAAAATTCGAAAATGAAACGGTTTACAAAAAGTAAAATTATTTAAGATGTAAGGCTTTCCGGTGAATGCTTGTAATGTATGAGTTATAGGGTTTCATTCCGAGTGATGCTGGTGAGTTGCATCGACATTTTGATGGCGTAGTTTTCCATCGTCCTCGGGGTGAATGATGAATGTATATGTAGGTATAAGTATGATTATTAATCAGGGTGAATGATGCATGCATAAATAAGTGTGATCTTAAACATTATTGATAAATTTAAAGGACTTAATTATGCAATTCCGTTCAATGGGCTTTCAATTACGTTTGCATCCGTTACCTGTATGTATCTCTTAAGAACAGCACGATCTAATTAACGCTTCAAGGGATATAAGGACGCAAGAAAAATATCCCTTTATCTGAAAACAATGAACCTTAAATAGAAGACATTAAAAATCGCCATTGGTAGCATGTCTTTCAGTGGTTCACAGGCCTGAGAGGGTGCATGAACAGCACCATTCAAGAGAACCGCTTTCTTCTCCCCATTGAGGAACGGGAGAAGGCGTCAGCCTCTCACGCCCAACACCACCTCTCCCCGTCCCTTTGGCTCCTCCCATCTTCCTCCACTCTCTTCTTTGAAGGTGGAAAGAGCGGAGACAAGTGGGTCGGCGAGGAGTAGGCGAGGAACACAAAGAAAGAACGGTACTCAAGACAGAGAGGGGGAGACAGATGAAAAGAGGACGAGAAGAGGATGCAAATGCACAGAGCCCGCCCAACTCCCCCTGGCTTTCTTTGTGGGCCCAAAGGGGAGAAAAAGAGAAGAGGATAATACTCCCCCTCCGTTGGAATCGCCCCCGCCGTCCCTCCACTGCCATTTTTGTGCGCTTTTGCACAGTCGAGTGTTTTGTGAGCGTGGACTGTGGGTGAGAAGGCGGACGCGAGCGAACACTTTGTGACCGCCAGTTATAAAGTGTAATGCGAGCGATTGGAGCAAGGCGCCTTTTTGCGAGACATGCGAGAGGGGATAGTTTTTGCCGACCGACCGACTCCCTTGTCGACCGAGTCCCTTGTCTCTTAGGGGGTTGCAAGGAAGCCAGGCGTGGGGGGACAGGAGCGGAGGTGGTGACGGGGGGGGGGAGGGGAAATGGTTCACAAGGGCGAAGGCGCCCTGAGTTTATTATGAAATGGGTCATGAAAATGGAATCTCGGAGCACGATGGACGTAGTCATGGGAACGGTGTTGGCCGTGTAATGACGCGGCGAAAGGGTTTCGGGTTGGTTTATTTTTTTGCTACAGAAGAGCCGCCACCCGAATTTGCAATTAGGGAGAATGGCAACTGAGCATATACATAACTAAGAATAACAACAGCGACAAAAAATAGTTCGCCGCTATCATTGCCGTGTATAGTCACCCACCATCCCCAAAGGAAGTGAACCAGGGTACGTTTAATAGAGATTTCAGTCCACGTTGTGAAACATTAATATCAACTCTCTATGCGAAAATGCGTAGTAATAAGTGAACTTTATGGCAACGATATTTAAATTCTATAAGCAGCACCTGAGGAATTGTGGATGCCGTTGCAGGGAAAGGCGGCCGTTCAAAATAACAAAATTGCACTTGATATGCAAAGTTATATTTTCATTTTAGGAGTGATTTATGTCCAAAATTTGACACGGAAAAACGTTGATTAAGAAATCAGTTTTCATGTGTCCAACTCCTATTTCCATTTCTCTTTTCCTTAAGACATTAGTAATCTTATAAATGGGGAAATATGCGTTCATAGATGCAATGTTGTTTTGAAAAAGGAATTAGCAATGGCATACATATACTGGGTCCCGAATTGCAATATTTTTTCAGCATATTCAATCCCAGTCCAGACAAATAATTGTTATTGTGAATTCCACAATTCGTTTTCTAATTTTTCGTCTTAACATTTTCTTTCTCCCTCTCGTGTCTATGATATGTATCAGGTATCAATTTTGAGGTAATACTATTACATCAAATTTTTGTCGAAAGTGGTAGATTAGTGATAGATTCAGCCTTTTAAATACTTGCAATGATTTCCTTTGTGTAGAGTGCAAGCACTGCACCCTCAGCAATCCTAGATATAAATGAATGAATTTCCGTGAATGTGCAGAATTTAAATAGAATTATACGCTCAGTTCGTCAAAACAATTCTGAATAACTAAAACAAATGTTAATGAGATGCGCGATGCACGACGGTGGTAAATTATGTAATTACTGTTGAACTCAGTAAAGTGATGTAAATTATATACCTCAACCGATTCCGCTTTAATTCCATCACGGAATTGTTATTGGATTCGTTGCTTTTATTGCGTGAAATATTTTT
Organism: Pyrrhosoma nymphula; assembly: GCA_963573305.1. NCBI lineage: Eukaryota > Metazoa > Arthropoda > Insecta > Odonata > Coenagrionidae > Pyrrhosoma > Pyrrhosoma nymphula. Next base: position 20,184,867 of record OY754337.1, on the reverse strand, counting down.
TGTTAGCATGAAAATTTCAATTAGCTAATGCATTTACTCTCCGTTCCCAAGTAGTCTCCTAAACCTTAATGCATATCGCAAAATTTGAGGTGTTGATGAAAGTTACACCATGGGCGCTACTACTGAGTTTTCCAATGGAGTGAAGAAAAAAAATGCCCCTGGAACATCGGAACCGGCATCAACTTTGGTGCGTCCTTTCATGTAATGAGAAATGATTAAAGAGGATGCGATGAGATTGGATTTCGAGATTTAAAATGGAGGAAGTAAGGCTGAAGAGAAGGTTAGTGTCCTCCAAGGGTTAGACTGCTCCAGGGCAGCAGCGATTATGATTAGGACGGGAAAAGGTATTTCCCATCTCTCATTCAGCGGAGGAGACGTCATAGGAATGGCGTTGTTAAGGAGGCCCGGGGAGAGGGGAACAAGGGGGAGAGTGATGAGATAAGAGATCGAGGGGGGGGAGGCAAGAGCCCCTATCTCCCAGGCAGGGTCACGGAGGGAGAAACTACGATTAGATGCATTCGGAGGAGACTAGATATAAAGTTATTACGAGGAGAGAAGTAATAGTTGAGGCATTCTAGGTGACTAGGAAGGGGGAGGGTCACGAATTGGAGATGGGTCTAGCTTTGGATGAGGCTGCGGAGTGGGTAAGAGGAGACAAGCAAAAAATACAAAGCGTTTGGACGGCGGAAGTTTGGTGCAAGTTTAATTTGTTGTAATTTATGAATATTTTTAGTATCAATACAAAAGCCTTGTATGAAGCCTGATTTGGAAAAGTTGATTGGTATGGATTTATCATTTTATAATTTTTTCCTATGGTTGTATTTATTATTCATTGCTAGTTTCGCACATTTTGATTTCTTTTTTGTTTTTGACGGTTTTTTTCCAACTATTCCTGATTCCTTTTTTCGAGCCAAAATATCCTCTTTGCAGCATTTGGTTTATTGGCCATGTACATTTTCCGGAAATACTTTGTGAAATATTTATTTCCCATTGAATTTTAATGAGCATTGAAATGGCAGAATGTGTAATGATATTTTTAAAGAAAATTCATTTCGGCGTTTTTTTAAATCTCACGGTTTTTATTTAAATTAAGTTCGATAGATTGATTTGCATATGTTCTCCGTGATTAAGTGATGTATAGTTAAAGAACAGTGATATTAGCATTAACGACACCAAATAAAAATCTATATATTTTTCCTCGCAGTCTACTGATAATGCTTGTTGTACTGTGGAAGTATGAGTATGATTGTGAAACATTTTGTACATATAAAGTTTCCTGGTTTGGGATCAGCGCAAAGGATTTTTTCAAGCAAGAAAGAATCTCAGAGTTTCCATTATATTTCGATGATTATTTTTGCCGATATCAAGAAAGCGCATGAAACAAGTCCATTACTACACAACTAGAATTAGGAGAGTTAAACAAAAACATTTTCGGTAGCTTAATAAATAAAAATTTTCTAGGAACTTAAAATAACCGCGTTCGATATATGTGAGATATATCAGATTTTTAGCCCTTTACTTCCAAATCATGTAATATTAAAATGGCTATTTTAGACTTGAAATATATGTCTTACTAATAGCAGGCAGGCACTGCTATTCCTCACTGTGAGCTGAATACGATGGGTTGCTGACAACACTGTTGCTGCTTCGGAAAAATCTAAAATCGTAGCCGGTAGTAAGTAAAATAGATGGTCGTTCAATGATATTCTGTTCCGTTTAATGCACTGTAAGGCTGTACTCTTGTTTGGCGCATTCATGTTAGGATCTTCTGGAATTTATGCTTTGAGAATCTCAGAAGAAGTCATCGCGTCTGACTGCCACATTGAGTCATCCGACATACTCAGACGAATGGAGTGGATTTATGGTCGGGGAGCGAACGTAGGTGCATGATTCCAATAGGACTCTCCGCAAACACTCGAAGGCACTTGTGCAAGCCAAATAGGCGATGGGCTCCAGCGGTCCAAAGTGAAGCGGAGGGCGCATCAGAAAAGCAAGTGCATGGTCTTCCTCTTGATGTCCACCAGGGAGAGTCACGGCTTAGTTCAAGGGCCGACGATGCCCATGCGCCGTCTCTCCTTTCCTTCCTGGGATGCCCACTACGACGCACTTTGTTTCTCATTTCCGTTCTTTTGCTGTGAATGCCTCTGAGACAGTTCCATTTATCTTTCCTAAACGTGCAATGCATTTTCTGCCTCCAACAAATCCGTTTACGAATGCCATTCAGTTTGATGAGACGACAATTTAGTTTACGAATTTTAAATAGCTACGGTCAGCGTAAAAATCCGTTGAATGCGTTGAGAGTGGTGAAAACATAGTAAAAATATGTTGGAGATATATCCGTGTATAAGTCTATTTCTTTGTTCACGAGTCCTAAACAATGTTTTCCCTTGAAAAATGCCTTAAGTATCTTGTGACGTAGATATTCTAAGCAAAAAATTAGTTGCAGTATGCAATTATTGTATCCTGACGGATAGTAGCTTTGTTAGTGATCGGAGAAACTTTGGGATGCGTTTTATGAAACGGTGGTGACAACATTTGCGAAGAGATTTAGAGTGAGGTAGCCCTACCATCATAGAGAGAATGTGTAGCTTAATTATGGGCACGTAAATGAATAAACTGTGCATAAATTTGTTTTTGGGTACCATGATACAATAATTTGAGAAAAATGACTGCGGTTGATAACTTTTACCTGGTACCTTTTAATGCAGGATCACTACCTGTTGGATACTACTGATCCGGAAATTACTATGGCATGCACATCAGAATCGGTGTGGGGAAAAGTTTGTCGTGAATTTTAAAGCAGTAGGAAAATGGTCCCCATCTAGCATAAAATTATTTAATGGCCATGTAAGAGCCAATTTTGAATTGGTATCGTTCTTGAACTTCAATCATTGCTTGAACCACTGCACTTAGAAATCGCCTGTTCCTGGCCTCAACCGAACTACTTTGTCAAGTAATGACTCTGAGCCTTTCAGGATGAACGGTAAATGCAAGATATGTACCACTTTATTATTTCAATCGTTTAAACTGCGATGGAAATGTTCTAACGCTTTAATCACTGCGATAGAATAAACCTGGAAAAGTCCATTCAGGCGTGATGAAACTTTGAAACCTAAGTCATGAAACTATGGCTGCAGGACCAGGCGTGGGGTAAGGAAACACGGGCTGCTCTCTAGTAAAAAATGTTAATTTAATATTGAGTCACACGCCCCCACGGCGGACCCAGTGTGGCAGCAAGAGTGGAGGGAAAGAGGGCAGGGGAAGACGTTTGGCGGCGTTGAGTTCCCTCGGCTCGCTTCGGTCCTTCGAGACCGAACAAAGACAAAACAAAAGGCCTCGTGTCACCTTTATACACGTTAAGGCCTTCTGTACTTCCGTCCTTGGCCCTTTCAACCGTCGCCCACGATGAGCTGGACCTTCGTAATGACGACCGGTTCTGTCCCGAAGCGGCCATCTCGGTTGGAGTTCAGGGGGGTTATTTTCTAATCTCACTTAAGTGAGGATACGTCATAAAATACGGAATATTACGTCATTTCTCGTAGTTCCACTCGGCCACCCAGGCGACGCGGCGTGGCCATTTTCTTCTCTTAAGTGATTATCTTCAGGTCTTTCCTTTGACTAACCCGCTCTTTCAACTTTTGATCCGTATCTTTCGACTCTTTATCCGTTTCATTTGCCTCCACATTTCATTAGTTCCATCTCACCTGCTGTAAGGAACGTGAAATGGAGCCACCATCGGACCTTGGCCGATCGTGAGCCAATCATTAAGAGAGCAAAACAGGTCTCCCCCCTTCCTGCAAAGGGTGAGATTACAAAATAACCTCTTGGTTCAAAATAACCTAGGTTATTTTGTAACTTCACCTTTTTAATGACTCTTTGTGGGATGGTGGGATAACCGTTTCGCTCTCGTAATGATGGGTCCTTGATCACCCAAGGACCATCGGAACGATGATGGCTCCATTTCACGTTCCTTACGACAGGTAAAATGAAACGGATCAAGAGTCGAAAGAGTCAGTGAATTGCGAGGAAGAGCTAGTGAGTCAAGGAAAAGACCTGTAGATCACCACTCGAGAGACGAAGACGGTCACGTCGCCTGGGTGGTGGAGTGGAACTACGAAAAATGGAGTAATTTTCCGTATTTTATGACGTATTCTCACTTAAGGTAGTTTGAGCGCAAAATCCCTTCTCTTACAATTCTATGAATTTGACCTCATTTTAAAGATAAAACTCCCATCTTTCCAATGATATCAACATGTAAACCCCATGCCAAACTCCATTTTGAGCAATTTTCCTGAAATTACAAGCTTTTTTACATTGAATAGATTACGGTTGTGCACTCCAGAGGGAGAATATTGAACAAAACTGGGAATTTATAACACATAGATTTCGACAAAAAACTAACTGCTTATTTGTTTTCTCACCTATTTATAAAAATTAACTATCACTAACCGCATTAATGATTACAGAATCGCAGGAAAACATACTGTTTTGAATGCTTTGTAGCAGTCTGGAGTTAAAAAACGAGTCAATTTAGTAACATAAGTCGATATATTTATTTAATTACTGAGAACTTTTGTCATTGATAATTATATTTTGCACTGATGTAGTTACAATATTTACTTCATACTTCGTACAGACGCTGAAATTAAAAAAACAAAATTAGAATATAATCTCCATTATGGCTAGGGAAATATGTCGCCGTAACTACCCTTAAGTGAGATCACAAAACAATCCCCCAGGTAATGCTACTCAGAAAGTGGGAGATGGAAACCGAGAACACGGTTCCATTGGACCTCATAAAATGTTATGAGAGGTAAACTCAATAACTTATTGAAACGTTTAAATCAGTTAATAATAATATACGTAACGAGATATACGTCACTAGTTTCCTATATGTCTTCTACTTGAAGCCATTTAACTTTTCAAACTTAATTTATTCTCTGCCGCAACTCGTTGGTTAATATGCTCACTCCCTTGCCATGGCAATGAAATGATTTCATTGGCATAAAAATAAACTACATGCGTTGCCCTTAATGTAATTGGAATATTAAGGAGCGCGAGTGGAGTTTGAAATCAAGTCATAATGTAGATTTTTGTTTGACAGTTAATTTTTTTCGCACAATCTTGTTTGGGAGATTAAATAAGGGCGTGTGCATTCCGAACACAGCCATATTGTGTCCTGAATTTCTCCGGTGAATAAAAAAAGAATTAATCGAATACTCTCCGAGAATTGGCGTTGCTATTCAAAATTTATCGCGAGAATTGAGGAGCCAGTGACGGGAGCCACAGACGAGAAATATTCATACAAGTCCACCACACCATAAATTAATTAATGTCCCTGCGTTAATAATTTCTCACCGGAAGGATGTGTTTCACGTGGGCGGTGGCAAGTTTCACCTGGTGATGTTATCCTTCGCTTGAATTAATGAACGTCATCGGAATATCTCGACTTCAGGTCAACGATTTTTATTCATCGGCATAAGACGCAGTTTTTGTGACTGCTAATTGAATGATTGGGTTGAAAAAATAATCATCACTTTTTAGTTTCATGATTGTAACTTTTCTTTCTCTGCAAAATTAAAAGTAACATAGGTAAAAAAATGTATAATCTAGCTGTAATTTTAATTAGTTAAGATTCATCCATTCAATAGGTATTACGCAATCGAGCTTATCCTATGTGACCAATCGATTTAGCAATATGTAAGTTTATGATGCAAGAGGAAGACTAATTCCATTATCGAGTCTTGCGTTTTCAGTTTAAGTTGGAAGAAAGTCTTCAACGTTTATTAAATGTATTTTGAAAGAAACTCTATCACAGTTTTAGAAAATTTTTAAATTTCGTGGTCGCTAAAAATAAACATTTACTTCACACAACTGTCAGCGCAAATCGTGTATTATTTGGTTACTATGTATTTAATTAATCCCAATATAAACTTTTAATATGGGAAAACGTTTCCAGCGTAATTTGGTGGAAATTTCTAATATTAATAGATATTGAAACAATCACTTGGTAAAAAAATCTTCTTCTTGTCTTGATAAAACGTCTTGAAAATGGCATTAAATTGCCAAAACCTGGGTTGGTTTTATTATTATAGTGTGGATTTTTTTACCAAGTGATCGCTTCAATATGAACAAACTTTTGACTTTGAAATATATGATCTGCGTTCTCACTTTCAGTTTCCCTTAGAGAGCAGAAGTTCGCCTAAATGAGACAATGTGGGCCAAACTTGGGCTATGGATTTCTCCCAAAATGTTTGCATGACAAAAAAACGACCGAGTAAGAATTAAATGAATCATTATCGGTGTTGATTGATACTGACTCTGTTCTGAGACACTTAAGTGAATTTAAATACCTATCAAATCCGTGCTCTCCATATTGATCTTATTTAGAGATAATATTTGTTCTCCTTTTTTGTCACTTATTTTTCCCAACAAGTTTTGATAGGAATAAATTTGTAGCTTTGAAGTAACAATATTAGATTCAACGCATGTAGGATCTCAATGACGCTTTTTGATTGAGATTGAGGATGCATAATATTCTTCGGAGTAATTATCACCTTAGCCTTCTTATATATATATATATATAATAAAAACACTTGACAGGGGGTGGGGAAAGAAAAGTAAAAAGAGAGAAGACTTAGAGGGACGTTTCGGGCATGCAGGCCCTTCTTCAGCTATAGAAACTTTTTCTATAGCTGAAGAAGGGCCTGCATGCCCGAAACGTCCCTCTAAGTCTTCTCTCTTTTTACTTTTCTTTCCCCACCCCCTGTCAAGTGTTTTTATTGTTGTGGCCTATTGGCGAAATTTTCGTTTTTGTATATATATATATATAACATAAGTATGCAAGCAGGAAATATATTTATCCTGTAAATTACCGTTAAAGCTAAGGGTAACGTTATCTGTTAAACTTGCATTAAGTTGCTGAAGTTTTGTGCGCATTAACCTCAAAAGTTTGATGCAGAAATTAGGCTACCTGTGCAGCTATGAAGCTAAATATTCGCAGCCAAAATCGCTAATTTACTCAAGGGTGCATATAAAATTCAAGAGCATATTGGTTATGCTAAAGTTGGTATGGTGACATTGATGCATAATGACTGTCGTTCATTTTCTGCTCAAAATGCAAATAAGATTAGGTCGCAAATTCAGAATTCCATTAGCCTTGGGGACATTCGTGGAAAATGTCTGCGCTATTTAACCTGCGAAATATCCATCTACATTATTCTTGTGCCTCGAGGGAGGAAAAAGGCAAAAGGTGGTTACTGCCCCCGGTGCGAATCACCGTCAAAAGTGTTCCTGGGAGAGCTTGAGTTTAAAATTCACTCTTCGCTACGTGTCCGGAACGCAAAGGAGTGAATCTCATTCTCCGGTGATTCGCTTCAACGGTTCTCAGGAAACATTAGGTGGTTGCCTCGATCCCATTGGATCCCGAAGGCACATGGGGTCGATACTTATTCATTTCTGGCTATATATTTCGACAAAATATTATGTATCGAAGTTGGTTTGAGTATATTACTAACAAATTATGACTTGAATTTTACGGAACTCCTCCAATCATCCTTCATCCATTAAAAATAATATTATCATTTTTATTTTCCTTCAACCCAGCTTTTATCAACGCCTTCAGCATCCCATTAATCCTTGTTCACCTTCTCCATCCTCTTCATCACCATATAAATCCTTTTAGAATCTTGATTTCGTTCCATACTCACATGGCATTGTTCATTCTTTATTCCTTTCTGTTCACATTAATGTTTCATCTTTTATCTTATCTCCAAGTCCTCTTAACCATCGTCATCGTCTTCCCGCTTTGCAGGTCTTTTATGTCTTTATGTCCTACTTACCAGCTTTTATTTGCATGTTACTTTAATTGTTTTTCGTCAGTACTTGTATTTATGCAATTATCTCTTCTGATGGAGTAATAAACCACCCTTACTTACACCGTTGGTATTACGGCCATTTGTGTCGAAGATTAAAAGTAGAGGATAACTGATGCATCTGTTCCTGAAAATATTTTATCAACGTCCAGGGTGATGTACGTGATTATTTTTCAGGTAATAGAGAGGCCTTTTCATAATAGATGTGCATAATTACATAATACAGATTTGATAATCTTTATATGCGCTGTAAGTGTACGTGACAGGTGAATAATTATTTTAATAAATGTCCATTGTGATATTTTCTCACGTCAAAAATGTTTCTAAACCTCAGCTCACGAAGCAAGAGTATTACTTATAACTTCGGTGTTTGTATTGTTAATATGAATAAGAAATATATTCATCGGCGTTTCCTCAATTTATCATTCTTTTGAATGTAATGAAAATCGGATCATTGTTATTTAATATAATAATCATCACCATTATTGCAGATATGACGATGATTTTATGAGCTGCGGCAGAGGATTAAAATGGCCTTTTGTCGTATTTTAAATATGCACTTGTAATGACAGAAATTCAATGTGTAGTTCCACTAATTTCTTGAGGTCTATGCCATTGGTTGGCTGAAGAGCCGATTAGCTATGAAAAAATAGTTAAGGCTGTCACTTTCCTCTTCCGTAGTAATTATGCTGTTCTCATAATTAAACGTTGACTTGAAATTTAAATTTGAAATTAAATTATCACTGAATTTCTTTAATATTCTTCTGAAAATTTCCTAGTATCATCGTTCTGGCGTTTTTTAGCTTCCTGTTCTCATTGTATTCCCTCTGGTAATCTAAGCCGTATTAAATTTTATTTATGTTTCATTACGGTGGAAATATTTTTAACTCTTTAGGGTACATTTCAGTTGAAAACTTTTTAAAGTCATGTAACATTATAAGGATTATCTTGTTCTGAACCACGTGTTTACAGTTCTATTAGGCTTTTTAACGTATCATTGTGAATTTTAAATCAGCTCGCATTGAGGCTTTCTTCAATGATCATTTAGGAATTTTGATGACAAAAATGAATATAATATATAAGTAATATCCGCAAGTATTATATAGATATTCTTTTTAAAAATATATATAATCAAAATAATCCACTACTCGCCAAAGTAAGACTTTTGAATGACCTTCGTTTCCAATGAAAAACTAATTCATGCGTATATCGTCTCACATGTTACATGTTTATTCAAAAAATAATTTCTGCCTCACCTTCTTCCAATAGCAACAATTAAGTAAGGCTAAAAACCGAGAGTGCTTCTGTGTGTGAGCTAAAACACAACTTTACTAACAATTCTGCGCTTGGATACAAAAGAAAATTTATTTTCAGACAGACTGCTAAATTGTTATTTTTTCCTTTGCTTGGTTTCCCTCCAAGTAGAAATTGCATTTAAAAAGTAGAGTTTACCTGATAATAAATATAAATAAATTGAAAACTGTTACAGAAAATGCATTCAAGTACATTTATTTTCAAACTAGCTGAACCCAGCAGACTTTGTCCTGCCAGTGTATATTTATTTTATCTTTATACAGAGTCATCTAAAACGTTGTTCGTGATTTCATTTGTCAATTACTCGAGAAATAATTATTATCGAGGCATCAATATGAAATGAATACGTGATTGAGCAGCACCTGTCCGAGATTTGATGTCAGTGTTGATGTTGAAGTCACTTCAGCATGTCAGCCAGCATCTTTACAGAAAATTCAACAAATGTAGGCCTATCCGTTGGTTTGATTTCATGCCTCAGTTGAATATCGTAAGCATGCAATGTAAGACTTCACATATAATTTTGAATAGTTATTTTAGCAATGCCAAGTTCCAAACTGCGTCGAGAAATAGACATCTTAGGACTTCGTATACATGACTTTCTCAATCGCTCAACATTCTCTTCCGACGCGACGTGGGTGGATTCTATATAAATCTACCGAAAATGCCAGGCTTCGCTAGTAGTAGTAGTATTTTAAAGCCGGCGTCCGACAACTAAGGTCATTTGCACCAAGGGAAACTGTACAGATAAGGATGAAGGGACACCTGGCGTCGGCATTAGCCTACTCTTGCGAACGGCGCCAAGGGGTCCACAGTTTAACGTCTCATCCGACAGACGGTGTAATGTACTTGAAATGCCCCCAGCTTCGCTCAAGGTCATTTCAAAATATATACACTTGACGTGGATAGTTACTCAATCAGCATAATAATAACAGTTATGCATAGTTATTTATCATGGGTAAATGTTTAAATTGAAGTTTTTCTCCATTTTCAATGCCCTATTTTTAAATTTCCCATTGCAAATTGATATATATTTTTAATAGCTGCACCTGTCCACGCGTTCCGGTGGCACAGTCTGATTAAATGGAAAATAAAGAAAAGGGAAATCACTCGTTTTTAATATGTTACGATAGATATAGATAAATATAAAAAAGTCAGAATTTAATGTCAGCCAAATGAATTATTGTCTCCCATTAAATTTGAAATCACACGAATCTCAAGGTTTTTTATGTACATTTCGATTTCGATTGCAAGATAGATGTTTAAGTATAATCAAAGAAAAGAAATGCCTTGGTCCTATTTCTTTGCTGTAGCATCAATATTTTTTGTTAATGCAACGCTGTATGATACACGACATTTTTTGTTTTGTTTTTTGGCACGTAAACAAACAAATGATGATTTTCCGACACGGGAACAGGGAACATACAATTGACCATGCGAGAAGCATGGATTTTCAAGGTTAATGCCGCAAGCACTCAATGACTGCCCTTGCAATTTGTTTATTGTCATTGCGAATACAAGCCGCACTGGAAACTGCAAGTGTTTGAAGTCGAATGGCATGTCGGTTGGAATCATTGGGATGCGTGGTATCAAAACGTCTTCTCCTTTGTACTTTACTTTAAGAATTGTTGCTTCGATGACGTTTTTAGACTGTTTTTTCACCGCAAGCCGGGTGCCATTACAAATACGTGGTTGGTTGATATTCTGCAACGTTATGATTACCGATCCGACTTTTAATTGGAGATTGTGAGGTGGCAATCCGGGCAATTCCAGTGAGTTTAAAAATTCGGTTGGATAGTTGACGACATCATATTGGGTAGTAACGGAATCCACCGATTTGTTCGTCATCAATTCGCCCGGAATTTTGCTGTGAATCTTGAAATTCAATTCGTCTACATCAATGTTTTTCGCAGCCAATATAGCACGTTCGCTCAACCAAAAATGATTTTTGTAATTTTGAGCAATGTTTGGGAACACTTTTTGGATGAGTTCGGTCTTTGATTCGGTGAACTGGCAAAAATCGACGGGGAACGTAATGCAGCCATTGGGAGTGTCAATGGGTATTTTTCTATTTCCAATGTCCAGCAATTGTTCAGCAAATACCTCTCCAGATTTGTCTTTCTGCAACTCGACACGCATGTTTGTACCTAATTTGAGAGTCTTGACGTGTTTCACAAAACGGACGACTTCCAACATCCATTTAGTTCATCGGCTGGCGTTGACCGTGGAATCACTGGCAATGTTTGGCGAAAGTCACCTGACAACAGAATCATCGCACCACCAAACAGATTTCGGTTGTTTCTTAGATCTTGCATCGTTCGGTCTAATGCCTCTAAAGATTTTTTATGTGCCATCGTACATTCATCCCAAATGATCAATTTGCATTGCTGCAAAACTTTGGCCATTGCACAGTTCTTTGAAAGGTTGCACGTTGGAGTTTCATTGATATGTATATTCAATGGTTACTTGAGTGCTGAATGAGCTGTTCGACCGCCATCCAACAACGTAGCAGCAATTCCTGATGAAGCAAGTGCAAGTGCAATTTCATTCTGCGATCGAAATTGCGATGTCAAAGACTAAAAATCTTCGTCCTTACTGGGGGCATTTCAATGCAATTAAGGGTCTCATGCACTTTTTGAAATCTCCAAATTCTTGGTTGCTACAAAATTAATAAAACAATCATTATTTATAGCCCTCTAGCACGAAATGCGGTGTATGTTTACATCATAAATGGATCGGAGACAACAATGAAAGACCCATTTAAAGAGCTACAAAAATCATTTAAATTGCGTAATTAATCGTTAACTTGATAATTTATCATAAAAACATCGAAAGAATAAGATAGTTCAGAGTTTCGACATTCCGATGAAGGAAAAAAATAAAAGCGATCGGTACAAATTCTAGTTTTTTAATGAACGAAATATGAAAGCACTGCACTGTGAAAAATGTAAAACTCCGTGTAATCTTATGGGAAAAATTGTAAATGTAATTTAAAATTCATGTATTATTCCTACACTATATATTATAATCCGTTTACCATCCCGGAACGGGGATGAACAAATTGTGAAGATTTCAGCGAAATCGGTCTTATGACCATTATCCAAGTTAACCGCTTACCAACAAAATGCGCAATCCATTTTTATTTATAAGATTTGTCACTGTGACAGTTGAAATTTCTTTGGTAACAATTAAGGCTGCCGTTAACCACTGGAGAGATACTGCTTTGATGGTTTACGTTCATGACCCAGATTTGCAGAAAAGACGATATTGCGGGCAAATAATGTTTGTATTTTCAGATTATTTTTTTAAATATGTAATTTCTCTAATGTTGTTGAACCACATTTTTCTTCTGATGCCATGGCAACTGTGATAGCAGTAATATGCGAATCACGTAACATATTTTTCATTATTCACTGGTAACATATTTTTGTGGCAGCTGGTCGCTTTTTGGAAAACCTGTTTTGCTGCTGAACATGCAACAGCATACTGTATTTGTTTTATGAATCCAACTTTCTCAATGGCATATTTTTGAAAAACTCTCAGTTCGTTGTAATTATGACTTCATTATTTTTCTCAACCAGTTATTGGTTGACCTGCGTACTTCTCCATTGCACAATGCCACGTTGTTATTTGTACTAATAACAGAGTTAGAACCCTGAATTCAATATCGTTCCAATAAATTTATTGCTTGTAATATTACGCGTATTGTATGTTTACTTAAATAACATAAAGATTCAGAATGAAAATTATATATATATAATGATAAATGAATTGATAATGTTTTGCTGCATTTTTAACTAAATTATGACGTTTAAATAGATTGCTTCAATTAAAAATTGCAGGTGACATATCACGTTTGTAGTTTTTGTGAAAACAGTGTACAGGGAATTTCTGACGGAGCAACTGCGGGGTCTACCAGAGCTATTTCAGGAAAATCAGGAAAATAAATCCGGAGACTTGGAAGCGACAAGATTACCCAAGGGCTATTATCCGTGGATTATGCTTTTCATTAGCGTCCTTGGATACAGGCCTTAAAAATGAACTCATTACGATTAGTAGGCATGTAAAGTCGTTCTAACGGGGATATTAGACGTAATTTCAGAGACGATGCGCGTTACCTTTAGCTAGGAAAATTAAGATGGTGGGAAGCATTCCTCGCTTTAAGACCACACAGCACGGCAATTTTTATAAAAGGTCAGTGCCTTGCAAAATATATTTGAAATACACATAGGGGAGGCGTTTAATTTTTGTATATTCAATGAAATTAATTATATTTTCAAAAATGTTTTAAATTGATTTCTTATGAATGAAGTAAGTAATAGATTCACCGAGATATAAACTATGTAAGTGCACTAATTTCCCTGCGGTAAAACCAGCTTACACAGGTTTATGCAATAATGTCTACTTAGTTTCGTCCTCAGTCAACGGAATTAACCTTCATTGAACTTATTTGGAAGTATGATGGATGGTCATTTCCTTTTAACCGGTAGCTGTTGCCCCTATTTGCAGGTGGCAGACAGTGGGTGACAGATGACCTCAGCTACCGAATAATTTTGAGCTGAGTAGGCTCGGAATTACGGGGTTCTTCGCCTATGTATATTGTTTTTATGACTACATTTTGAACTGTGCCAATAAACTCCTTGACTTGAGGCCGCTAGCAGGACATCTGGTAAAAATGTGGCCCTTCTACACGACTTATGTGGGTGCAGAACTTGAAAATGCACTAAACATCTGAGCAACGCGACGGAAACCTGCAGACAGATTTGAGATGATATACTTACAGTATTATCTTAAAGCCCAGGAAGACATTTATTTAAAGAAAAACAGCTCATTACAATGGATAAACAGGTTTCCACTCGATGACCGAAGTAATTCAGACAAGTTGTGATCTGTTCGAATTAAGATGAGCGATCGTCCAAAATTTCCCGTGTGCTTTTTTCTCCGGCAATTTGCAGACAGGCTTTGAAAGACAACCTTAACTCTCAACCTTTGCATGGCATACAGGTATGATATTAATTACAATTTTATTTGATTTTTCAAATCCTGGACTTTAGCATTGAAATTTTAAGGATTTTGTATAGTGAATTGATTGTGAGCCTCCAATCATCTGACTGGCCTAAAAGAGAGCTATGCAAAGTAGCAAAAAACCGATAGAATCATAGATTGATGAAGTGAATGGCATGGTGCACCTCGGTGGTGGGAGTGATGAACGATGGCTTCTGCGTTAATCCGCAAATTCTCTTCACGGACAGTAAGTCGGTTTTAATTATCGGGCGAGGGCTGATTCCGGCGGTCGATGGGGTAAGAAGCGCTGAGCCAGGCGATCGCGTCGATGGGAGGTTGGTGCAACCAGGGTGCGAGATAACACGGCATCCGCCCCTTCCAGGACTAGTGGTGGTCTAGGGCAAACAGTTCCGCAGCTGGCTAAGCACGTGACCACATTAAAGTGGGCAACCGGTAAATTCGGTGAAAATTATAAAAGCGAGTTTGGCAGCCAAATCGGCTTCACTAAAATTGCTCTGATCTATTTAGATATATATACTGGTATCTTTGAAAATTGGGGACAAAAATTTCCGGTGATTCATTTTCCCACCTTGCCGATAAATTATGGGTTTTCAGAGTTTTAATTCGAATCTATTATGTACAGAAAAGCCTAATTTATTTTAGTGTGCTTCTTCAGTCCGCAGATACCAATATTTTTTCATATCCCCTGTGCCACACGATTGGGAGGAGTCAGTTACTAGCTAAGACCTTCTACATCTTCCAATGAATTATATGGAATCTATTTTGCCTTAAACCAGTCAATTTCATCACTCATTCTATCTCATTTTTTGAGATAAATCTTCGGGGTTAGTCATCATAGCGAGTCATTCCTCATAAATACAAGCATACATACCCGGTTCGTCAATGTAAGGTTAAACACTCACCCCGTAAGTTATTCTGGCCAAATAACGGAAATGTAACTTTTCTGCCTAAGGAATGACTAAATCAAGTGATGACCACCCCAAAACCGAACTCTTATTTGGAAAAGTCGTAACGGTAATCGTGGGAGAGCTGCCTTGAATGAAACGTATTTCTTGTAAACGATGGATTTTTCCCAAAAAATTTTATCCACGTCAAAATTAGCAGTGATTAATTTGAAAAGTATCCATTTTTATTTATGCCAATTGGACTGACTGGATGACCATACCAACCAACATTCAAATTCTAATCAAAACGAAAGCTTCAGTGAAATTAATAAAAAAAGGAATATTTTTGTTCATGTATCTATATTAAGTGTTATAACCATCATCAAGTCTGTGTGGTATAAAATAGTCTGCAATATAATTAGATTTGGACCATGTGTAGTTCGTGGTCTAATACGTAACCCATTTACACTTGGAATGAAACTATTGTACACATAAGGATTCCACAACGTTCTATTTAAAACCACGACCTGCGATTCGACGTCACCTTTAGGCTTTCAAGAAACGTGATTTTTCTCGGCATACTTGTTTAGGGGAAAATGTTTTAGAAATAAGTTGTAGAAGGTTAATCGATCATTTAGTTTTGTTTTTGGATTAACAGAAAAAATTCAACTGTTAAATGAATATGTAACAGTGAAAAAATATGCTAGTTTTTATTCTGACGACTGTAATGATGAATAACTGGATTTCTACATAAAGGTATTTCATCTACGATAAATGTTTTGCCCATGCGAAGCTATCGGCTTAGAATATAAAATCTTTAATGAATCTTCAAATAGTCGTTATATGGAATAAAAGTTTTTCAATAAGTCGTAACCCTAATTTTTTATTTTTGAAGCCTTCATCAGCTGACTAATCTAAAGTAAGTCGTTAAGCGGGGGTGTTCAAGTGTTTAGGTTTCCTCTGCCATTTTGGCAGAAAATTCTTGGGCCGCACTTATTGAAGTGGCTTTAAGGCCTTATGTGGCCTTAAATGGCTCCTGTTAAAAAAACAGTGAGATATTTTGTAATCCTAGTTTAAAATTTCTTAGCTATCTACCCACGTTTATCGCTGTCCTTGGAGCGATGTGGACCCCGGGCACATGGAGACACCTATTAGTAATAAAAAAATGTTTGAATACTTATTGATGGTGATTAAATTGTGACGCCTTACACAACTTTCTCTTGATCTAATGGCCGCATAAGTGGTTAATCGAAAATACGGTTAATATTCTGAACCCTATCCTGGACAGAAGGGAATACTCCCTCCCTCTCGATCCCTCTCACGGTCTGCGAAGTACACTGGAGAGTTTCAAAACTATTCCTCCGCCTCCATTCCTCCCTCGCTCAAGTTTCCCGAAACTATTCACCCTTCTCCGCGCCGAGAAAGTGTGATGCTGGTCGACCAGAGTCCTCCTCCGGTCCCATCACGTACTAAACTTACACACGTAAGAGAGGGAGCGCAAACTCGTAAGTTCCCTTCGAGGCTCTCTCGCCAAAACAAAGAAAAGTGGATGCCGCTTGTGGAAGGGATGGAACGCGGAAGTCAGGCCGGAAGTGGAACTGACAATTCTGGTTGGATCACTGTCACTGAAAGGAAATTTTTCGGGTTATGCAATATCCAAAATACAATACTTTAGCCTAGCGTCATTTAAATAGAGTCAAAGAGAGAAAAAATAGCGAAAGAAGAGAGTGGCCTGCGAGCGGATTGTGTTCGATGAACAAAGCGATCCCCGAGACTTTTATTTTGATTCCACCTGTGCCTAGAACGTCATTTTACCCTATGTATGCAAATAGGCACTCCAATACGAGCTCAGTGTACAGTTTTTTACGTCGCATCTCCTCACATCAACTCTTTATGACCTAAAGAGGGCACATTTAGGTTCACATACACGCTGCGGGTAAGTACCATAAACACGCTAACCAAATCACATTAAAAATTGGTATTTGTTTTTATGAAATCTTCCCTTTGAAGAGAATTTTCTGTTCTTCAATTGTTTTTATGTGATTAAAATCATTTCATATTTGTATATTTATTCATTTTCAACTACCCTTTAGCGCAGTAATATACACCATTTATGTAAGTTTCCCAGTAAAATGCGATATGCATACAGAAGCATCTTGTGAAATTCACTCAGACGGGACTTGAACCAGCGAATATAGGGTCAGTAAGCGAGAATTTTCTGCCTCTTAGGCCGCTAGGTCTTGATAATCTTTGTTTGTCCTGCAAAATCGAACAAACCTTGAGTTGTTGGAGAAAATCTGAGCACTTTATTTTTAGAGTTTTAATGATTAGCTTACGAATCCAGATAACACCTGCTTCACTTATAGTGGACTGCCAATTAAATTTGTATATTTTTATGCAGATATATGTTTGAGTAGGAGACATTGACAACATAAGTAGCACTATTTTTCTAATAAAGTTTTGTTCACTATGAAATGAAGATCCACGATTTATGCTTGGCCTGTAAGCTTCCTGCAAAATATTCTCTAATTCCTTTGCACCTCAGACTGGGGGTGGCTGGGGAGAAATACATTTCTGCGGAATAACTTCACCATTCCTACGATTTATAATTCTCAACATGCACATTCATAACAGTATGATCCATACTCATAATGTTTTACCTATGTTTATTTTTATAAAGTAAAGGATATCCGATAACTACTCAATCTGATAAACCAAGCATATCTCTTAAACCGTTTAGCAGTTTTCAGCGCTTGTGGTAATAATACCCATACTCGGCTGGTAGTTCAGGGGACCGCACGAAACGCGGAATATTAGCGGAAGACTGGCAAGCAACTCCTTTACCGTAATTGGAGCTATTTTTGTGATATCATGGAGGAAAACCAAGAGGAAATGGGCTACTAAAGGTTATATCTATCGAAATATATTGGAAACCACTGCTCCATGTAATATAATGACACATTCTATAGTATGTCTTGATTATGGAATATAGTATCCTGATACTTCATTTTTCGTAGGAGCTACGCAATGCTTGAAGATATTTATATTTCCCTATCAGTTTGCATAGTTCTCTAAATGAAAGGTATATCTTTTCTTTTACCAACTGCATTTTTATTCAACGTTTATATCCTGATAATTTTACTATTCATTTTTTCATGAATTGTTTTATCCATTTAGTCGAATTTATAAAGTTCTGATTCTGTATTATATATATATATATATATAATGTCTTGGTAGAAAATCGCTCTCGGCGACGATGCACATGCATAAATAAAACAGTGATACACTAAACAAACACAGAAACACGCAAAAAGGACACTCACAAAAGAAAACTTGTACGTTTCGGCGTCAGGACGCCATCGTCAGCGGTAGAGTCTACCGCTGACGATGGCGTCCTGACGCCGAAACGTACAAGTTTTCTTTTGTGAGTGTCCTTTTTGCGTGTTTCTGTGTTTGTTTAGTGTATCACTGTTTTATTTATGCATGTATATATATATATATATATATATATATATATATATATATATATATATATATATATATATATATATATATACATATATACATATATATATATACATGTGGTAATTTTAATTCTCATTATCTGTGTTTAAATCGGATATAATTTAGGATTTCCATTACTTCCCATAATTTTATTTAATCCTCACTCACGATGAGGCCCTTTAAACGAACTTATGCTCCATTTATAATGGCAATAATCAGGAACATCTACGAGAGTCTATACGGTATTAACGGAAGCTATAAATTTATAATATGTATTCTCGTAATATGAATTGGCTTCTTGTGTGAGTTTTAGCCTGGATAGGAGTAGCAAGAACTAATTAATTTAAATTTGGTCTCCACTACTTTTATAGTTAATAAAGAAAGTTTTTTCTTTACTTCATACGAGGGGTGTGTTTTCAAAATCTTATTTGTATATATACATATTCTTATATATTATATATATATATATATATTCTTATATACCTGTATTTCTCGTATTTTCATTTGGGGTGGTAAAACATTGACCTATAAACTGTAATAAAATTTAAATATTATCTTGTCTGTGACAATAATTTATTGTAAATAATTGAATTTCACCCTACTATTTTTCTTTACAGGTAAGCTGTCAGAATATAATCTGGATGCAATGTGTGAACAACCACTTAAATTAATGCAACATTTACAACCGCTGAAGATCGATGGATATAAGTGAGTACTAAAGTTCTCTTGAAAGTCGAGGCTAAAAAAAATACGCACAAATGGCATCCTTTGAAGCATAGCGTGCTTTTTATCTAACAGTTGACCAAAAATGCAATTCATAGACGAATTTCGTTTTCCTTAACTTAAAATAGCGTTTTACATGAAGTCACCAACCCTCGTGCGTTCTGTTGCGGTTTCATTTTTTATGCCATTGCAGAGTTGAGAAATGACGCACAAGTGATGAAATGTTAAGTATCGCTAAGTAATAATCTAGGTTTATGAGAATAAAAAAAAATATCTCTAAAAACAGTAATTGGTCACCATAATTTGAAAATAAAATATACCTCTATGTAATGCTTGTGACATGGGGTTCCTTGGGTTTATCATCAGTCTTCAATATCAGAGTGATCTAAATACCCCAAATGTTTGCTACTATATTCTGAAAATGTTTTTCAATAATTTGCATTTTTGATAGCGGAGTATGGAATAGATAATCTAAAAGCTATTTGTAATGGATAAAATGACCTCCAGGAGGCCTATGGACTATCACAGGAGTTGAGCGTTTTATATTTGATTTAATGTTCTTTTTAATTCCCGGTCTTTATTCAAAAGGTTAAATATTTGATTTTAGGACTCGGTAGCCTTCTTTCATGACTCTTCAGGGAGTAAACGTGATGTACTCTGATGAATGAGTGAGGGCCAGCGCTCTGTAATCAGTAGTGCGAATTTCCTTCGTGTCTTTTGCGTTTGTATTCGAGGTAACCCCATCTCAACTCGGAACTAGAGCTCCACCCTTCTTCCTTAGCTGAAGTTCAAATCTGCCTCCGAGGTAACTCCCAAAACCTCCTCTTCCTTAGCCAAACGGTGGGAGGGAGAGAGAAAGAGCGCTAGCGCATTTCAATGTTGTTTTGTTTCGCCGCGCCTTCCTCCCGGAGACGACTCAAGTCGTCTTCTTTATTCCGCCGTGGAGGCGTTTATACTCTATCCCCCCGCACACAACAAACAGAAGAGCAACGGATGTGATGAGCACACAATTAAATCCCCTCCCACCCACATTTCGCATCGCCGCTGTTCTTCTGACTCGATTTCCATAGCGACTGCCTCGGCGAGTTGGCACACATGAGGAAGAGTGTACTCACTCCGTTGTGTCGGCGTTAGCGCGGGCGGCTTATCCCGCGGCGCGTACTCTCCGCCACCGCTGCCCCCCTTAAACCACCATCTCGCCGTGAGAGACCTCAACGTCATATCGCACCCACGTTCGCTCAAATGCCTCACTCCTTTCTCATACCTACACACGTTTCCCACAACCCCCTCCGGCTGTAGCTCCAGCAGGCTGTAGCTCACGTGGTAGGAGAGTTCTAATTTCGCGACCCCTGGTGGTAAAAAAAAGAAAGTAAAGCTTGATGAAACCTCGCGCCCTCCCCACTGATCGTCGTGGTGAACCTCCGTCCGGACTTACTTATTTAATTTTTTCGTAAATTTGAGGAGGAAAATCTGGTTTCCTTGTAGTTTGGTGGTGAACCTTGATTTTCATTAAGTTTTCCCAAGTCGTATTCCAGTACACATTTTTAGAAGAAATTCAGCAGTGCAGTAGCATAAGTTTCCACTGTAAAATATAGTAATAGTTTTTGTGGCATTTCACTCGATAAAGATTTTTATACGATGCATTTCAATTTCTAAGCTTCATTTTAAAGCTTATTCAAAGAAAAGTTGTAGTATGAAAGAAAATAATTTTACAATTAGAATGCTTAATTAATTATTTCAAGGAATGACTCTATTCAATCAGTTGAAGCTAGAGTGATTATTGTCAACGGAAATGTTACATGGTGAAAACCCTAGGTGTATCTATGTTTTAATAATAGGTATAATAACATAATATACATAAATATTATAATATTTATTGGTCCTGGAATTACAAAAACAGATTAGGTGTTGCATTTTTAGAAACAAATTATTAAAATATTGGAATGAGATTCGTTATTAATTTCATCTTGCTGGTAAACACCCTGTCATTGACTGTGGAATGAAAGAACCCTGGAATGATAAGATATAGTTTGAATACTGCGTAAAAATATCGAAGTCACTACTCAGGCCATCAGAGCCTCAACTGGGCCTACAGTGGTTTGATATTTCCTTCATTCAATCTCAACAATTACGCTCACATTATAACTGATATACAGAGCAAAGTGCATTTCACATCTGTGCTCACATCACAATGACACCGATTGTAATTGCGTGTGGAATATCTATAGTTGACCGTTCTTTTTATAACTTATTCTATCCCACAGAGGCAACCACAAGCTTTCTTTCAGTCCGATCGATCGTCGGCTGCAAGTCTTTAAGTCTTTTTCCCTGGTTAGAGACGCGACGAAGGGACAGTTTATTCCTGGTTCGCGCGAATAAAGAAACATCGAGGGAGGCGCCTTATTTATTTTCTTGATGAAATGAGAGTTCGGGAGCGTGAAAGTTTAGAAATTTAGAAATATAGAGAAGGGGCGAATAAAATAAATAACTAAGGGTAGTGGATGGGAGGGAGGTGGGTTGGAGGGGGGGGCTGGAGGGGGAGGACGGAGAGGGGTCGGAGACGGGACTGAGCCGAAGAAGGAGAATATTTCGTTTTCCGAGCGGCAGAGAGGTGCGACACGACAGAAGGGAGGAGGATGAGGATTCCCTTGACGGAAATTCGTTAGAACTGCGAGACTACTCCTCTCCCACTCCTCCCGTTCCCACCCACCCTCCCCCCCCACGCACCTCACTCCCCTCTTTCCTTTCCCCTTCCCCCAATCTCCCTCCACCCCCGTCCACCTTCGACCTCCCCCCCCTCTCTGTCACTGCTTCTCTGGATGTTTCTGTTCCTCCCAACATCTTGATATCGTGCGAGGGGGCGAGAGTGTGGAAATTGGAGGACAGAGATTCTGCGAATACTCGTCTCTTTCCGTGTTGGCCCTTCTTCATTCCTATGGAACGAATTCCTTCTTTCATTCCTCGTCCCATCTTCCGCTCATTCCACGGGTGCAAAAGTGGCTGAGGATTTTACGGCTGACGGTTGGACGAAATCCTCGTCCATTAAAAAGGTGTTTTAACAGAAGCAGGTGACTAGAAGTGGTTGTCATTTGTTATATTGAATTTTCATGGGTTGTTTTAGTACTGGTATCATTTATTCGCAGATGCGCATGGGGTATGAGGAGTAGGTTTGCATCATTTACCAGCAGCTCTTCATTCCATTCAATTTAATGAGAGCTTTCTTACATTATGATAGTGCTCCTTTAATGAATCCCTAGTAAATTTGATCCAGCTATCTTAGTTTGATAAATTATAAGTCTTTGAATAGAAAAAATGTAATACTTAGTTCTCAAAAGAATTGGTACACTTAGAGAATATAAATTATCTCCGGAATGGTGGATGGACGGGATTAATACAGCAATGGCATTGTAGCAATCGCACACTTGCCGCAGTTTCCAAACTTATGAACTTATTCTGAAACATATTTGTAGTGACTCAGTAAAGAACACTAAGCAGCAGTTATAATGACTAGGGAGTAAGAGAATAAGTGTTGAGTCGGACGTAACTAAGGGATGCAGTAATGTACTCGTCTGCTTTAAAATGTAATGATATTTATTGTCTTGAGCGATTTTATACATGTGCATACTTTATTCTTAAAGTAAACATAGCATGAGTGTGTTGTGCTCTCCTTGTTTTTACCCGTTATGCTCCTAAAAGAGATACCCAAATGAAAATCTTTTGCGACTGTAACGGCCTTGTACCCGTGGACGACGCTATCGTCCTTTCGAGGTGGTCGCTCCAAATTCTTCGCGGCTTCGGTAGCCGCCGTCCGAGGGTGTTAATTGGATAAAGGAGGAAGGCATCCCCCGGAGGCTGGATACCTTCCCACTATTACGGAGGAGTCCGCTGGGGTAGGAATTAAGCCCGCTTTTGATAACTGCAACACCACGGCCCCTTATCTGTCAGAGGAGCCACAGATCTCGCCATAATACCCGTTGCGTTTATGCATCCCGCGCTACATTTGTTATTTGCGGTACACCTACCACTCAAGGGGCTATTGCATAGAAACTCACGAACAACCGCTGTGAACTAAACTCTACTCTTATCAAGTCATTTGACGGTGACTTCTGGGATGATCTGTTGCAAATTTTACTTTTAACGTGTATCCGAAGGGATGAGTGGGTGTCTGATATTTTTATCAATAAATACCAGGTGGAGAATAGTGCCTACATTGTCGTGTGTTTTGATGTGGGAAAATGTTAGCAAACGAGAAATAGAATTAATTTGGTGAGAACCTTGAGAATTTTAAAATTGTCAGCTACATTTTCAATCATTGCATTTGGAATCCACGAAAAACCGCTTGGCTAAAGTAAGTCGATGGAAGTTAAACTCGAAGCAATTCTCTCTATCTCATATTCTTCTTGAAAAGAGGAGATATGCTCTAGAACACCTTTTAATCAAGTTTATATTAACCTAATTTCATTGCCTGTGAAGTAGTGAATGAGTGAATAAAATGATATGCCATGAAAGTATCGAAAAACAAAATTTGACTGCTTAATAAATTATAATACTTATTTTTCTTCGTACATGCGTGGCACTAAGGGTAAGACATTGGATATCCGAAATAAAATACAAATATATAGGCTTTATTTATTAAGACAGCGATTGAAAAATAATTAAATATAGTTTATAATGGAATCTCCATTAACGATATTAGCATAAAAGTTGGGCAGGCTCAATAAATTGGCGTGTTTCCTCAATAGTCACCGAATTTTATCCGGAACAAAATACTTAAGAGTAATCGAGGAAGTCTAGCATATTTAATTTACCAGTTGATATAAAATATTTTAAAAAGATGTAGAGAAAGACCAAGGTTAAATTTTGGGGTGAATTTAGGAGTACCTTAAAAAATAACTTAAACTTCTTTCGACTATGAGCGAGAAGCCTTTTGTGTTTCGTTTCCCAGTCTTCCACGTCCATCCCCTCCTCTCACACAACGCCCCACCCCCAATCACAAGGCACTCTCTGGTGGAAGAAAGCCCTCCAATCACCGTTTAAACAGAATCCTAGAATGAAAGAAAGCAAGCGACAATCCAAGCTCACTTTCTCCAGCCTGTTTGTTTGCTCTCTTCCCCACTCCATCCCTTCTGCGACGGGGGCCTTTTTTGCATGCAAAGAGGGCGTACGGGGGAAGGCGTGCGAGGGCGCACCCTGGTTGGACCCTTTTCTCCACCCCTGAGTGGGTCTGGAGGAAGGTTGGTGGGTGACGAAAGGGGTCGAAAGAAAGGGTGGGAAAAGGGAGGGATGCCGGGGAGGCAGGACGTTTCGCAATCACGAAAAAAACGGAACACACAGCGGGAGAGAGGCCGTTCCCCTGGAATACATCTGCGTAAACGCCTCCCTATTAAAAGGAGGCTGAACCAGTCTGATTGCGAGAGTAAATTTAGTATTTTACCAGGGATAAGATTGATTCGTGGTAATTAAATGAGCCCGTGGCATGTTGAGGCATCACTAGTTGGAATAGTTTTTTATTGACATTTTTACTCTTGGAGGGTTTAACCAACGTCTCGCCTATCCTAGGTTCGTTGAACCTGTGTAAGAAAGAGAAAATTGATGATATAATCAATGTGGCAGGTGAGATTCAGTATTTCCAGTATCTTAAGGAATTTAGATGGTCAATTCTGTAGGTGCAGTTTCATCTCATGTAGATGGGCTATTTTTACACGTGACCATCGATTAAACATAATTTCTACAGCTAAATATCTTAATGTGTGGTGAGATATGTACTGAGATCGGGAGTAAATATGTGCAAAAAAGAGAGTTAACAACATAATCTAAGGTTTCAGGCGTGATTGAGTGGAAATGTAACATAACTGCACTTAAAAATTGAGCAACTTCCACAATGATAAGGAGTGATAAGAAGAATATCGTTGTGTAAGGTGCTCAATTATTTAGTGCAGTTAGGAGAACTACCACTTTTGAGCATTAAATTTGTAGCCACTAAGCACTCCTATTTGCCTTTGTAACTTTAATTAATTGAAAAAACGTTGTTTTGATAGGAATAAAATACATGTGTCATTATTTTTTACTCAAATTATGAAAAAAAACTTATTACTTGGAAATGGGAAAAATTATTTAAGGCCTAATACCACTGTTTTCGGATTAGTTTTAATCTCTTCTAAACCTTACCAAACTGGTATTCCAAAATAAGTTCATGTTTTAGTGGTGAATTTTCGTCCAGGCTTTGGTGTAGATTGGCATTAATTGTACCCAATGCATGCTGGTGTTTTTATTTCAAATATACAAGATCAAAACAAACTTATTTACAAATCAATTATAATTGTGTAGCTATTGGAATACTTAATGGGATGAAGACGTATTTACTTTTTCTCCTCCACATAATGGGTGAGACATCCTCTTACGTTATTTTGATGCACCCCAATCGCATTTCTGGTTCGATATCCAACGGCATCACGGTTAATCAACCGCGCACTCTCTCATTTACCCATCCTTGGAGGTGGATGGGATAGGTGCTGGAATAATAAAAAAAAGTGTGTGGACCTAATAAATCTTGCCCGGAGGCAGTTTTAAGATCGATTCCCACTTTCTCCATGGGATTTTCGAGTTTGAAATGAGAGAGGGACAGTGGAATATGGAAGGGGAGGAATGGAGAATGATAGGGGAGGGGGAAGAATGAAAGAGGATAGAGGAATGGGGTGGAAGTGATGAATTGGGGGTGAAGGGGGAAGGGGAGTGCTTTCTCCCCCCCACACCCTGACTCGATTCTGAGGGATAAGCAGTGAGAAAGGCGTCCTCATGAATTTATACGAGAGGATGATGGAGCACGTAGGACCACCCGCTCCCTCTCTCGTCACACGCTTTCCAAACCAACACCCTCTCCCTTTCCCTCTTCTCCTCTTCCACACCCTCGTCCTCACCCTCTTCCAAAACCCCTCGGCCCACCCTCCGCACCCCCCCCCCCCCCCATACTCACCCCCATTGAAGAGGGCACTCATTCCTCTGCTCTTTAAACCCACACACCCCACTCGCCACACTAAGACACATCGTGCAATCTCGGTGGCGTTTGAAATTTTAATAACGATATTCTTCAACCTCCCAAACCCTCCCCCCTCTACCTCCCCTCCCCCAATTCCTCCGGAGTCTTGAGTGTCAACTGTCAGCGCATGCCCTGACATCCTCTCAACCTCTTGGAAGTGACGTTCCCTTCGCCTTCCAGCCGACCAACCGATTCCTTCCTATTATTTCCAAAGAGTGCATATATTTATTTGCATTCGGACGTGGAATGATGAATATCTTCAGCCGGTCGGCAGTCCGAATACCACCTTTCTTCATTTTGCTGAATGGGACGGGTTCGGGGGGGGGGGGGGGGTGTAGTGAGGCGAGTTTACCATTCGCGGGTCATATTGTCTGCGGTGTTTGGTGTAAGGTGTCTCCTGGTGTTAGTGAGGTTGTCTCCAGGGCTTGGACGTATGTCCGCGGGAACCGTACGCCTGATGGGCTAGGTTACGGCGGCGTTCCGATATGACTCTCCCTTCCTTTCATAATGGTGAAATGGTGTCATACCTAGTGGCAAGTGCCTTGAATAAGTCAATTTCCGTCCACCCGCTTATAATAAGTCACCTCTATAAACGCGTCCTATCAGTTTGTCTTAACCAATGGAATTCTGATGCATTTACGTGTACTCATTGTACTCTCTGGTGAGCATTACAAGCGTAGCCCTCCGTCCACTGGATGGAGATTACATATATGTACCTTGTAGCTTTTCATTCGGATGAGGGAAGCAAATACTGGCGTCGGGGACCTCTTCACTCTAATTTCATTCCATACATAATACTTCCCTTACATACTTTACGGGCAATACTGGGTTGTTCAATTCACCTGCCACCGCTTGCCTGTCAAATTACCAGACAAATTTTCTATACTATTTCAGATCATTTTATATATTTTATCAAACTCTCTAATATTGCTAAGCATCCCTATCTGCTCCATTTA
Source organism: Pyrrhosoma nymphula (assembly GCA_963573305.1). NCBI lineage: Eukaryota > Metazoa > Arthropoda > Insecta > Odonata > Coenagrionidae > Pyrrhosoma > Pyrrhosoma nymphula. Next base: position 20,157,554 of record OY754337.1, on the reverse strand, counting down.
CCCACATAATTTGCAAAAAGCTCCTTCTAGTATCACATATCAATAATCATCAACCCCTTCTCTTCTACCTATCCGAATGTTCGTGGTTTACAGTCGTACGTCTTAACATTTCACTAATTGCGCTTGACCAAATTCTCTCCTAGATTCACTGTAAGCCTGATCCATTGTAACTGCCTGCATACTACTCCGGCATTTACCTTAAATTAAGGTCAAGTAATGCTATTACTTAAAACATAGTGCAAACTCTACCTGTTAGGCTATTAAAATATTTGAGCCAAATCTAAAATCATACTTTCAAGTTCAATGACTATCTGATGCTCTAAGCAAGAAAAATCTACGACCAAGACGTGGATATAGGGAGTTCTTAATCCTTTATCGTTCGCGTAGGGCCATTACGATCCAACGTCTTTTTCGTTGAAAGTGGATATGGAAAATGTTATTTTATTGCATTTTCCCGTCAAGTCTCCTATTTTTGTTAGTTTACCGATTCAAAAGGTTTTACTCTAAAAGGTTCAGCGATGCCGTCGTATGAGAGATTTTTACCTCACGCAACCACCGGCGTAACATATCATTCAATCTTTTTGACCCGAATCGACCATGAGTATTTCATGTCTTCCGAGATTTCGACCCGAGATGAACACTTGTGCTGAATCTGAGGTCAAATGTTTTTCTCAGCGTAGCCTCAATACAGTTTTTCGGTCATGAAGAGATAAAAAATTAGCATTTGTGTAAATGGAAATTCAAATTTGTTTTCCCCATAATTGTGCAATGTAGACACGATAGCAAAAGATTCATTGCATAAATTTTTAACTCTCGTGAGATCCAAGACAAAACAAGCTATTGCAGCACTAACTTCGGTAAAAAATCAGAATTTTACATTCATTCACTTTACACCATATTTATTTTGAATATTCACCACGACTCATATGGTACACATACATGATGCTATGACTGGAGACAAAACATGCAGAGATAGTTGCATTTGGATACTATACTAGTGTATAGAGGTCTACTCAATTTGTCAGCTTTGTCGGAATTCATGTCGGACACGAAACTTAAGAGCTAAAAAATCACAATATTTGACAAATTTCACTGGAAGTTATTCCCATTTACTCTCAAAGCACGCCACTATAAAGGAAACGCGTATAAAAATTGCGCGCCTATAGTATTTTTTATGTAGGCCTTCCATCCATAAGGAACTTGATTCCCAATCGTTGCGGATACAGAAAAAACATCTTAGAGAGAAAATATAAGTGATTTTGGAATAAGATGAGATACTGCCGAGGTTGGCTGAAGAGATTCAGGCATTATCAGCTGGTGGGACGTCAAAAGGTCATGTTTACCCAAGAGAAGGAGAGTAAATAAAGCCAAATGTAAACACAATTATTGTTACAAGGGACTTTCCAACTTTTCCTACAGCTATCAAGCGAGGTCGAGGTGATTTTGGTCGAGGTTACGTAATTTATCTCCCACGGTCATTGGAAATACTATCACTGTTCTTTCTGTCACCAGATATCTCTGAGATATCACACGATTTCACCTTTGGCATAAACCTCACTATGCCTTGATACCGAGGTAAATAATGGCAAATAATGTTATTAGAGTTATATTCGTTTACCATTTTAAGAGCTTTAATTGATTAATGACAACGAAACTCATTTAGTGGCTTTTTTACTAGTTATTTTAAAGTAACTACACGCGTATTTTACCGTTAACCGGGCGTGTTTTGTTAAATGTAATTGCTTTTCCGATAAACAGAATAAACTCAGTGGTTATTTTCAAAGTACAGGATATTCAATCAAAGGAGAACATAACTTTTCATGGACTGGCATAGTCGTTAGGTCAAATTTCTTTCAAGAACTATATGTACCTTTTTATTTATCACCGAGATTGCATTTATTTGTAAAAGAATACCTTGATTACCAATTGTTCTTAACGCCATCTTTTACCAGTCCCCTAGCGTTTAATAATGCATGGTATTTTTTCATGGAAAGGTTATCACTACCTTTGTTGTGATTTTCTATGTAAGAATGTAATGGAATGTAAGAATCTTAATCACCTTAATGCACAAGAAAGCAAAGGCAATATAGTACGGTACTCAAAACTATAGTGATTAATTATGACAAGATGAAAAAATGTAGTGATAAAAGTCATACATCATTATCATTATTAATCACACCTAAATAGTTGCCTTTGTTTGCCATTGTGACTTCATTTATGATGTTTCACGATGGGATTAAATTTACGGTTGCAGTGGGAGGATTTTGTATTTATAGGCAGACTCAATCAGATGCAGCTGCTGCACAATAGATCTTGCTCTACTGCGTTATTTGGCTGTTTTGGATTTTTTATTAGTTACGTGCTTTAAATTAAGAGTAACTATCTCCGTAACGCGAATCTGAACCACTATTCTATTTTTGATGTCGAGTGAACATTTTGCACTGCCATTTCAATGATATAGATATTTTCATTTATCTCAAGTCTCTCTCTTCAATATTCAATTGAGGTAACTAAAGAAAGTTATTTTTCAATTGAGACTGGAGTATGTGTAAACTCAGGAAGAGTAAATTTAAAACAATTCAGCATAAATATTTAACAATATCAGAAGTTGATATTGTCCATAGTACTTTCGCCAGCTACAGTGTTATTCACAGTACCACACATTGAACTTAGACCATTTTTTTTACAAACGTAGATAAGCATATGCAATGTAGGCATTATTACCAGTTACCTTTGCATAGTAAGCCTTTTGCTGTGCTAGTTTAAGACTATTGAGACTGTTAACATTTGTCTCAATAGTATTATACTAGCATTTTCTGAACAGGACTCCCGCGGCATAATTTCAACGCTTATAACACAATTTAAATGCCTCCTCACTTTTCTAATCGAGTCCTATTATTGCTTTCTCATTTCTTCATTGGCACTTGTTTGACCATCACTCTTCTATTCGTATTTCAAAAATGGGAGATACAGAAGCAGTATTGTGTAAAGAGGTGATATTATAAAGCCGGCGAAGAAATAATATCTCGCAGAAAACCACCCAAATTATAAAATTTGTAGCTGTTTAATCCCATTCAATTTCTTTTTTACTGGCCCTTTTTCTAATGGAAAATGTGATCACTTATCTTTTATCAAATTATTACAGATAAAACGTAAACATGCAATAATGGCATGAACATCACGGAGAAAATTAGGTATTGGATGCGTGTTCTCCTGTTGCTGTGTCATTGGTTGTGCTTTATGCTCCATCGTGTGGAGGTAGGGAGAGGAGACTTAAAACTGAGCCTTATATCATACCTGTGAGAAAATTCTGACTTGAACTAAAAATTTAGATCTTTTATTCTACCTCTAGCTGTGCAGGTCACATTTTCTAGTGATTTTTACTGCTGTGCGCAAATCATTATTTTATATTTCCCGCCATTGGACTCGTTGCAGCCTTATGAATTCTTAAATATATTTATGCCAGTGATAAAGGAAAGCTTTACTGTCAAATTACTATGGTGATATTGCTTTTAATCCACTAGATTATCTGAAAACAAATAATTTACTTCTGACTCCAAGAGTTCTAACAAACAAGAAAAGTCACTTTTGTGAAAATTTCCTCGGGAAAAAATATCAAAATCTGGATTTAAATAATAAATATTCAAATACTTCAGTTCAGACTGAAAACACCGGGGCACGATGGAAAAATTATTCAAAACTGTTAAGCTCACCTCTCTGTCTCCTGCCCCTTTTCCCTATGGGTCAAAGCGTACCTTTCGACCCCTCGAATACTCCCTCCTCTTCCGATCCCCTCTGCACTACCAACTGGGATTCATCCTCCCTCCCTTTGGGGGCTGGGGGGTCCCTTCCGCCCGCCAGGGGGCTCGGATCCCGAAGCATCGTCGTTAAAGCAGCCTCTTCCATTCCCACAGTGATTACGCCGGCGACAGGAGGGGGCAAGAGGGGGCAGGGGCGGCATAGCTGGGAGAGGGGGGGGGGGACTTACGTGCTAAGAAGGACGCAGGGGCTGTGAGGGAGGGCGCTGTAGTAAGGGGTGGGAGCGGTGGAGGGACAGCGCCTAATGTCTGAACTACCCTGCCCTGCCTTCTCACCCCCTGCCTGCCCTGGCAACCAACGCCACACTTCTACCTCCTCGCCTCTCCTATTGTCGCGTAGAAAGGGGAGAGTGAGAGATAGCAGTGGGAGAAGGATTCTCATTTCGTGTCTAGTGTTGTTTTTTTATTTCTGCGACTATCATCCCCCTCTCTTGCTGCGCTCCGCTCCTTAATCCTACTTCGCTTCGGAATGGACGAACATCCCGACTGTTGAAATAATGGAAATGCATTTCACATCAGGGGCACCAGGTACTTTCAGAGTTCGCCACACTAGTATGTACGTGGATTTCATGCTTCGCTACGTCCGCTCGAAGTATTCTTTTTTTCCTTTTCATCTCATTGTCAATGAACCTTAGCGTCTCACAATTCAAGTGCCCTTTTCAAGTTTGTGTGATAGCACTATATCACTCAATATTACAGAAGTCCCCTTTCGGCCAATTGCCGTTGAAGGAAGGGGGAATTGTGACTAACAACAGCTGCCAAATATGTAGTTACCCCGAATAAAGTTTTGTTCTGCCCTATTGCTAAAAATTTTACTTAGTATGCCACTTATTCCTTTATATTTGTAAGTTATCGATGGTCGTCCAACGATTGTAGTCATTTGGTAGCTAAGAGACTTTTTAGAAGATTCTTTTGGACAATATTTGTCTCACAAACGTTTGAGGATAAAAGAATTCCACAGAATATATTGACATTAAGGGCTACAAAATTCAAACAAAATGCCTAAGGCCTTGATGTATAGCACTCTGCTAAGATTTCAACCTAGTTTAAATGTCGAATTTTCAACATAGAAATGATTGATTAGGCATTTCTGTTTAGCTTATGGTTTTAGGCTTTTCTAAAATAATTTCATATCATATGATGCATTGACCGAACATAACCTAGAAACTAGCCGCAAAGTCGATCTCGCCGGTACCTAGTTTCATCTCCATGAAAACGGTTACTGGGACTGAATCTCGAAAAGATCGATTGGAATCAAAATGGAGAGATACAGCCTCGATTCATTGTAACAACCTCACTCTAGGTAATAACTTGAAACAAACATTTCTAATACACGAGATGGACCAGAAACGCGTCGACCAACCGTCCAGGACCCGCTTGAATCCTAAAGCCCGAAGAGCAGTTGGCTCAGGAGAAATTATACCTAGCACATTAATGAGTCGACCATATTCTGAAGGCGATGAAAGTCTTTACCAACGGAACGTCGGTGCTGACAAACCCTGCGGCCAGAGGAAAACCCAAGACAGCCTCCCCCAAAGTACGTTTTCAGATAATGTATTGAAAGTCTTGGGGCCAAACTTGGGCATGCTGGTGTCTCCAATGTTCTCTTTAAAGCTGACTTTTCAATCAACGAGGTATGACTAACCCTTTAAGAAAATCTTGAAACTTCAACCTCAATTGCAAATTTCATGTAAACATTTGCTTTCTGATGTATTTTAGTGGTCCCTGGTGCAACTTTGTAAAATGTGTTTTCAATTAAGGTAATGATTTTGTTATTAAACGCTAAATTTATTATACTTTTGATCAATTTTCCGATGCAGGACATCGATACCGATGATGACGTCGGAGCCTAAGTCGTGTTTCAATAAACCTTAAGTGGAACAACAAAATCAATGTGTTTATTTCAATATATTTTAGGGAGATCACTAATTATGACCGAGTTTCTTCCCACGAAGCCATTTTATCAAGTCTTCGTCGACGTAAAATGAATTTGATGCTTTTCTGACGTTGTTCCGGATGAAGTATGATTGGATTCGCCACCGGTCAAGGGTTTGAATTTCTGGCGTTTCAATGAGTACGCATCCATCGTCTCTAGGTTACTAACTACTCTGAGGAAATATTTGCACGAGTTATATATTTTTGGGGGTCTCTTTATTTTTACGTTTTGTCCTAGTATCTTCCAAATTCAGCCTCTTTGGACGTGAGTGCTGCTTTTTCTCTCGACTGGCCTCTGTGAATATATGGTGGCCATTTCTTAAGACGGCCAATCCCAGTGGGATCTGTAAATGAGATAATTGGGAGGAAAGTTCTATCCTAATAGTTGGGCTACTCTGCAAAGCTGAGTAATGAAGCAAGAAACCGAGGGCTTTTTTTAAATGGTGGATGAAACTAAATTATTGCGAACTCCCCTGAAAAAAACTTCAGTGGACATTTCAGGGTCAGGTCGGGATTTCAAAACCCTGACGGGCCTGCTCACCTTGTTGGGTGTGTGGGAATGAAGAAGTGAGGGTGGGTGGAGAATGTTGTGAGGAGAATAAAGGACCAGTATGCGAAATCCTGCGCAGCAATTTGCAATTTCAAGTTCCTAAATCAGCCGCTTGGACGGGACACAGCGCTAGATTAGCAGAGCATTGTTCCCCTTGAGTTATGTGTCGTTTTCTTTGCTCTGCTTTTCCGTGACTGCCTTCAAGGGTGGAGCCAGAGGGGGGGGGGGGGAGGGCGCTGCCGGAGGGCGGTGGAGGAAGGGAACCTAGATGGCGGCGATGTATATGTGTGCGATAAGGAGTAAGAAGAAGTCTCCGCGGATCTCAGATGGCTTCGCGCGTCACAGGTGCACGACAACGTGACGACCTCTGTGATATATTTTTTGTTCATTCCCATCTAGAATACTGAAATTACATGCCTTGGAGATGCCTCTATCCTAAATTTTCATTTTAGTTCAAAAAATAAAGGAAATGACCATATCAAAGAATGTTTCATGACTGCATTCCATAAGATTGTCATGGCCTATCTATACTTTACCATTCCTCCGTCTTATTACAGTTCCAGAAATGTATGGACCTCATCTTTCTTCATCTCAGCTTAACAAACGAAATGTTTATATTTCCCTCAAGATCCTTGAATTCTAAATAGTACTTGTTTCACGTGGGTACTTGGTGATATGGAATGTATAAACGTCCTTTGGTGAAAAGAATCAATTTTCCTAAGAATATATTTGGATATGTCGTAAAAGAGTGATTATACAAGCTACTTTGGATGGACGTCGATTAATTCTTACAGACAAGTAATTGCATGAATTTGTCAAATACCAGAATTCTATATAAATAGATCGTTCATCATAGCATTCTATTTATTTTCCTAATCGACCATGTGTTTCGTGAGCACAGCGCATTAAGGGTCGAGCTCCGTGCTTTGGGTTACACTGCAGATCCCTTAATATCTTTCATTATGAATAGCCTTTTGTGGATTTTTTACTGTCCTTTCTCCTCTCTCTTGTAAATCTTACCTTTAGCTAACAGTCCACTACTCCAAAATGATGCAAAAGAACTTTGAAACAGAGCCCTGAAATATTTTTGCCTCTTATAACAACTTTTTTCATCAGTAATTACTGCGATTGCATGACATATTGAATAGCATTATTAATATGGAAGTTATATGGAAGAGTTTCACTATTTCAAGTCCACAAAATGAAAAGTAGTTGGATATGTCTTTTGTAATCCACCCATGATAGCATGAAAATATTATAATGCAGTAAAGTATTTCCATTAAAATTCTTATTTGCCACTTCCCTTGCATGATAATTTTTATCAGAGTATCGGTTTCGTATGGTCCAAAGCCCTTTCCAGTCCACTATGACTTGGCCACCTTTCGTGTAAGTGAGAAATATAACGCGATATTCCCTGTGAATGAACCAATTCAACTTCATGAATAGAGAATAACACTTAAATCTGTAAATGGGTGAATTACGTCCAAGATATGATGAGGCCTTAAAATTAGAAATTGCGAATTCTACGGGACTACTTTTACGGTGTATTCCATGGAGATTGAGAAATGGCCAAAGTATATGAATTGTGGTAAGGTTGATCCTTTCACTCGCAGGTGGAAAAGCGCCTTCTTCCTTTCCCTTCATATTTCTCCCTCATTTTTTCACCCGAGAGAAAAGTGACTGTGGCACAATGGGCCAAACTCCGCCGGGGAAAAATGGAGAAAAAGTGAAAGTATGAAATAATGGCGAAGTGAAATTCCATGGAAAGGGCTGTCCGAGTAAACTGTTTGAGATGTTAAAAAGAAAAGAAAAAGAAGGCAAAAATAATGTGGCAAAATACAAAATGGGGTTAATTTTTTCCCTTAGCATCCTGGCTGCAGCGTTAGAGAAATTTTATACGCTGTGTGCTCTAGTGGATTAAGCCATGATTCACGCTGACAAGTTTCAATATTGAAGAGGTACATTAAAAATGGGTGTAGCTGAAGTGATGTTATGCCATGATGGATAGAGCAATTAGATGGGAATGGGATTGTCTAAGGTAAAACATCTAAGTGGTGAAAACCCCGCATTAAGTCAAAGCTATGCGATTATCTGATTTTGCCGGCATATTTTCGGAAACCGCTCGCCCTTTAAGACCTGAAATTTTTTGACATTTCGCTCCAGATACATGAGAGCAGTTGGCTCCCAGCAAAAAAATTATCAGCGAGCGATCTAGCGGCTCTATGCGGTACTACGTGCTCTTGGGATACCCTCACGATTGTTTGCGCCAGGCTTTTTCTACGTCTGAGACCGCGGGACGCAAAAAGTGCGAGAAACCCTCACGATAGTGAGGGTCAGGGCTTAAAGGGCTAGCGAAAGGAACTGGTTTCCTCAATCTGCAATTTTCAACACCTTTGGGCTGTATAGGGTGAGCTATTCTCCCTCCGTCCACAGCAACCTTGTGGCTGATCTCTAAGGGTAGTAAATGAGGTGAGCTTACCAGTGTACACTGAACAGGGAATGCTTTCACTGAGGCGAGGGAAAGAGTTAACTCGTGACTTGCTAATTTTAGAATCCAACTAATAAGGAATGGTTAGGTTTTTGATCAGTGGATAAGAACCAAGGATTATAGGTTAAAGTACTTTTTATGCTTTGGATGTCATGCATTATAACTAAGTTGTGTAGTTATGAGGAAACCACTTTCTCGGAAATTCACGAAGAGGCTTCATTTCTAAATTTTATGAATTCATATGCTACTCTATTATTTAAAAAAGGTGATCCCCATTCCCAATTTTCACGCAAAACTTCGGCTTTAATACCTGGCAGTGGTCTTTTTAATCGTGTTAGCGATAAATCCTATCTAAGGTGGGTGTCTTTCCTCTGAATATAATGTTACATGGTAGGAGATAACGTAATTTGTAAGTTGGGATGCATATGTTTAGTCCTTTTTATTTATTTAAGGTGATGGTTTCAATGCGCTGAATAAACTTAGACATCCTCATTTTTCCACAGATCTCCATCCTCAACTTCTTTATATAAGTTTCAGAATGACATATAGCTTGATTGGCAATCTGAAAAGTTTTGATGAAAAGGGGTCTTTCTTCTTTCATATTTTTCTGCTGGTGGTTTTTTCTGACCACGAATGCACTTCATTCTTTTGTCGAACTAAACACATACCTACAGTTTTTCTTGCTCTGTACGTGTAAAAATGCCATTCCGTTACTGAAAGTCAGTAAAATGTGCAATACCTACTGTGCCGTAAAATATCAAACCACTTAGGAGGGTCTTTCACCGACCACAAGTTTATCAAATAGCTCTCCAGCTGTCTGAGCCAACTATATGCATTAAGGCTCTTAGCGGGTGTAATGGTGTCAATACAACAACGGGTGTAATTGTGTCGATATGGAAAACAACTTAGCGAATATATAATTAAATTGAATGGTACATTTAAATACCCGTGGGTAGAGCTGATTCATCGACGAGAGCTGATGCACAGACCAGCTATTAGTTACCCAAAAAACATCGGATTCCTCCTCGATTCTTTACTTTCTGTGTTTATCCATGTACTGTTTTCTCGTTTGTATGAACGCAGTATAAGCACTTGAAAGTCAGGATGCGTTTTAAATGGCGTTTATTCCAAGAATGAATGATACATAGCCACCAGAAAACAATGAATAACGAAATGAACGAAAACACACAAAAGATAAATAAACGCAAATATAACATCTAACCATATTCATAGTGTAACCTGTAGTTCATATCTCACAGATTCGGCCGTCCTGACATTTGTCCAACCTCGGAAAATAGAGGAAAATAAAATTTAAGTATTCGTACTCCACAATTTCATATTAGCTGCATCCCAAGCTCTCCAAACTCCTTGAGTGATTTGATGGCCTTCAATAACCTTAATTGCATAGCGATTTGAATAAATTCTTCACGGGATTCCCACCAGGTTATATGTTCAGCCAGAGTCGACGTTTCAATGGCTAACTCTGCCATCGTCCTCAGGGCGTTGAGTGCTGGGTCAAAATTTGTCCGGGTTTATATATCTTCCGCCCGTGCATAGCGATTATTTCTAATAACACGTACTACTTCATATGGTCCTCTAAATCTGGGTAACAACTTATTTGAATATCCCGGAGTTTAATCAAAGTTCTTAACCATATCATAATCACCTTCCTTATAAATATGGGGTTCTATTCTTTTCTTGCCCGCTTGTTTAACATAAGATCCTTGCTATTTCAAATTCTCTTTCTTGGCCTTTTCTCTAACTTCATCTAAATTCTGAGGTTTATCGTGTACAGTCATTTCTAAAAATTCTCTTATATTATCATTAACTTTTCCTCTTTGATATACTCTGAATAAAAGCATACTTGAAGTCTCACCCGTTGACTTATAAACACTGTTATTCAACGGAAATTCTACTTCTGGTATGATACTTGGCCATTTTATGCCAATTTCATGATCAAATAATTTAGCTAACATAGGGCCAAGAGTTCTATTCAGTGTTTCGACCTGTCCGTTAGTTACAGGTGATGCTGTTGCATTCAAAATGTGTCTTACATGGTATTCTTTCATAAAATTTACAAAGTCATCATAACGAAAGCAAGGTCCTCTATCCGTTACAATACAATAAGGTTTATTATAATTATTGAAATAAGTTTTCAAGTATGCGATTGCTTCCTTTGAAGTTGTAGATTTAGAAGGAAATAATTCATTAACTTTTGAAAAAACGTCTACAATTACTAGAATATGCTTCTTAGATTTAACTCTCTTGTCAAAGACAGTAACGTGATCAACATGAGTAGTTTGAAATGGCTTATCACCTTTCGGAATCTTATGAACAAATCCTTCCACTTTTCCTGATGGTTGGTTGAAAGCAATGCATTTAAAACAATTTTGTGCATGGCTAGTAATTTTACTTTTTATGTTAGGAAACCAGTAGCTCCTCTCAATAATATTTTTGGTTTTTTCTGTGCCTAAATGTCAAAATTTATCGTGATACTTAAACATAATACTATTTTCCATTTCTTTTGGTGCATAAAAAAGAAGAGAATCATTAAGTTTTCGGTAAATTATGCCATTGTGCATTTAATAAAATTTATCTTGTGATTTGTTCAAAAGTTTTCTAATATAAGCAATATCCTCATCTTTATTTTGAGTAACCAATAGTCTTTTCTCAAATGAATTACGTTCGATAACTGAAACACAATGAATCCTGCTCAAACAATCAACGTGAGTCATTCGTTTACCCTCTCTGTGTTCTGTTTCGAAATCAAAGTTTTGGATTTCCATAACCCATTTGGAAATTCGAGGATGTATATATTAATAATAATAAATACTTGGTTGTTATTCCACACTTTATTTTAAAGAACACGACCCGGGTTTCAGCATATCATGCCATCATCAGCTACAAACAGTTGGGTGGCTTACACTTATATATGTATCCCTTATCCCTTAGGCTTATTGGGTGGAGGGGGTTTGAAAACAGGGGAGGAGGTTGGGAAGTGTTTATTATTATTAAAATGAAGGAATTCCACAGAGTAACGCCGGAGAAAGTGTCTTAGATGTATATCTTTCTTTTTCAATGTCAGTTCCAAGGAATTGAAATCAGTGATTAATTTAAATTTAATACCGTGCAAATAAATACGGAACAGTCTCAAGGCTCACTGCTAACTACTGCTAACATTTCCAATTCAAAACCATGATATCGACTTTCAACATAAGTTGTACGCTTTGAAAAATAATACACTGGATGAAATTTGAGATATTTACCCTTTTGCATCAAAACAGCACCAAAATCATAAGAATTTGCATCGCAATGAAGTTAAGTTTCCGCTTGGGCCTCGTAAATTGCCAAAATTGGAGAATTAATCATATCTTCTTTCAAGGTTTCCATTGATTCCAGTTCTTTAGCCCCGAAATTGATAGTAACGCCTTTTCGAGTCAAATCGTATAGAGGTTTTGCGATTATTGAAAACTTTTCAATGAATTTACGGAAATAGGAACACAGACCAATAAATCATTGAATATCATGAATATTTCTTGGAACAGGGAAATTCATAACTGATTCAATTCCTTTCTTGTTAGGACTAACTCCATTTTCAGATATAAGATAGGTATTCAATCTTTTCAAAAAGAAAGAAACATTTTGACAGTTTCATTTCTAGCTTATTTTCAACCATCAATTTGAATAATTTTCTGAGGATAAGCAAATGATGTTCAATCGTTTCATAAGCTACTAAAATGTCATCCATATAAATTACAACATCGCCGGATCGAATCAATTCTTTGAAAATATCGTTTATGTATTTTTGAAAAACTGCTGGTCCGGTTTTGATACCAAATGGCATAAATTGATTCTCAAATTGACCCAAAGGAGTAGTAAATGAGATGTACTTAATAGAATACTTAGCTATTCTAATATAGTGAAACCCGTCTTTCAAATCAATCAAGCTGAAGTATTTTTTTCCTTTCAAAACATCAATCTACAATCAAAGATAAAGGATAGTTGTTTTTTCAATAGGTTTGTTCAATAATCTAAAATATACGCACACACGGGTTTGACCATTCTTTCGTTTTTTCAGTACAATTGGAGAACAGTATTCTGATTCACTAGGTCTGATAATACCACGTTTCAATAGATCATCAGTTATTGATTGCATTTCTTATTTTTTTCACAAACGACAATCTCCGAGGTTTGAAATAGAATGGTTGATGAGATTTCAATTTGATTTCGAGTTCGATTTGAACTTTCGGGTTGTCAGGTCTTTCAGTTTCCAAGTAGAATGATTAATAAATGTCTTTCAATTTGAGTTTTTTTCTGAAGGAATTGTGTCATTTATAGTCATATCGTCTGTTGTCGTTTCAACAGTTGGAATATCTATATTCAAATTTTCTAATGTATCATTGGAAAAGTTACCGTCCGTAACTCTAGTAATTTTCAATTGAAAAGCTTTAAGAAAATCTCTACCTAAAACAACACTTGAGTCCATATTTGTATTAGGTACAACGTGTAACAATAGAGGTCTGTCTTAATTTTCAACAATATATTTGACTTCTACTATGCATAAAACTGTCTTTCTGTGGTATTATTGGATCCGAATTTGAAATTCAAGTCTTTAGGGACTTTATACCTTATATCTCATCTATAGGGACTTTATTTCCCAAAATAATTTTATCGTGTACGTATTCCCTACAGTTTTCATTTCTCAGCCAAACGCGTTGTTCATTTTTCGATTTTGTTAGGCCTATGGAAAAACATTTTTCTTAAGGTATCAAGTTAATCGTCTACACTAAATTGAATGTATTCTGGTTTGGAATGGAACCATTTCAAAGCTTTTCCTTTCAATTTTCGGCCTATCAAAATTTGTTGTTACTATCGGAAAGGTTATAAGTCGAAGTTAAATATTTAACCTGACGCTTCCAATTTTCAAAATATTTTGAGTTTCCAACAAAATCGCTTATTAGATTACTTTACGACTCGACGTTCTTCAAAGATTGTTCTTCGTAGTAGCGCCCTCTGGTGTCACGTTGGTTGAAGTTGGCAGCTCTTTCTCGTTGAACGCTGTAGTTGTAGAAACCTGTTTGTCTTGGAAGGTTCGATGTCGTTCCGGTGAAAATCCAGTCCGGCGAGTATGATCGAAGAGGTTAGGAACATTGTTTTCGGAGAAGTCAGCTAGCCGTCGACCTGGGGATAAGGTTGGAACCCGTGGACAAGGACCCATGGTCCGACGGATTTCAGTTACGTTGTTCCTCATCGAAGTCCTCGAGTCAACGCCGTCCCCTTTGTCTCCGGTGGTTTGCTCCATCCATGATTGCTCGTCTAGTTATCCAAGCCCGTCGCCATTTCGAACAAAATTGCTGGAGACGACAATCTCGGCAGCATCACGATGTTCATAAAGATTATTTGCAGACAGAACGCGATTGCGCATATTACCTTCAGAATAAATGCGGCTGCGATCCTCCGAGTCTCAGCGACTCCAGTAGCAGCGATCTGGTCCTGAAGAGCATGAAAAGACTGCTGCAGCGCCTTAATCTGCTGGGCCATTTCGTTGCGTTCCTGGCCTCGTTCGCCCGCAATAGCATCCCGTCCCCGAATCATGCTGCCTCGCTCCGTCCGATACTTTTCAGCTGTCTTCTGAGTTTCTTGCAAACGAGGGTTAGTCTGGAGACAATATTCTCGAATTTAATCTCTGTCTGTATTCGCAGTGTTAAGGCGCAACACCATTCCCGCCTTATTCCCCTTCGAGTCTTGTCCTTTCAGTCGGAGTATTTCCATCAGGTCCGCAACCGTCAGTTCATTCGCGTTGACCATTTTATTTCGTCGGAAGAAAGCACAGTAACAATATCTTGATTTTTCTTCGTCTTGAAATCTTCGTGAATTGCAGCTCGGTCGACATCTTCTCAATTTGCAGCTCGATAGATCCCACTTCTGAAGTTATAAGCACTCGAAAGTCAGGATGCGTTTTCAATGGCGTTTATTCCAAGAATGAATGATACATAGCCACCAGCAAACAACGAAAAAAGAAATGAACGAAAACAAACAAAAGGTAAACAAATGCATACATAACATCTAGCAATATTCAGAGTGTAACCTGTAGTTCATATCTTGCAGCCATTGCTGTTTAAAGTATATATATTCTTAGTTTACGCCCTACAGTATCCTCTCTTTTTCCATGTAGACGAAAGTTATTTTCCACTTGCCTGTATGTTCACGTATCTTAATCCTTCACTCAGGGTTTCCTTAACATCACGCTTCGTAAAATCTTGTGCAACGGAAAACGCGCGCCCCAGGCAGAGCATTGTAGCTGCCGCCAGGGTGCGGTAGATGCCTAACAACCCGTTTGATCCACGACCCGCGGAGCAAGCGGCCAATGTAATGCCTACCTCTCTCGAATTTAATCCCACCCCGTCATCAATCCCATAACACCTTATTCCCGCTCTCCCTCTTATACACAGGCGCAGGAAACTCTCTCCTAACCGCCCCCCCCCCCCACTTTCCCATTAATGCTCCCTTTGAAGCTATCCCCCCCTAGTCCCACACCCCGAATCATATCCTTAATTCCATCATACCTTCCCTTTCCTCCACCTTAGATCGTTGCCATGGGCGACGGAATGTGGCAGGCGGGCCCGATTGAGCGTTCGTATGCATGTAAATATTTTAGTGTAGCTGCGAAAAGGAAGTTATTTTATGTGGTTTAAAATTAAGGACATTATACCACTTATATCATAGCGCAGTTGGTATCTTTTGTTCTGATTTTTCTAGTAAGCCTTGAAAAGGAAAGTAAAAGAAAGCCATTGGGAAGGCCTCGCCCAAGCCTTCAAAATTATAACAGTTCATATACATTTATATATGGAAGTTGTTGTCGTAAAAAATATTATGCATTTGCGCTCAGGTCCGCTGCCTTTAATGGTGTTTCAAATAGTATATAAACCATAACTTTCCTTCGGTGAAGTAGATTATGGAAGATCATGAACAGATTAATTATACCCTAGAGCAAATATTAGCATAATGGAGTATTTCTTGATCCTTGTTCAATACTTTCGTCCTTGTTCATCCTTGGAAACCTTAACTATCAAAAGTGTAACCATTCCATGTGTCTTCACTTCCGTACTAAAATTTTTGGAAAATGTATTCCTGCCGTTACAATAACGCTAGTGTATATCCGTTAGTTTAACTTGATTCCATAAAAATCTGTGGTATCATAATATTTCGGGTAAATTCAAGCCATATCTGTTCATAGATAAAATATCGTTTGTGAAATGCCGTAAATTGTTTCAACAATAAACCTTGGAAAAGTATTGTTGCTAGTTTGAAGTTTTAGTTTTAATATTTTATATGATCATACTATTTCCATGTCCAAATTTTATTGTAAAAAGAATAACAATGATATAACCAGAGTGATGATTTACTTGTTATGAAAAAAAGAGAATAAACTATCATTATAGAGTGATGATATATTTAAAGTTAGCGGAATTTTATCTGTAATGTAATTCTTTAATAATATCTCAGGGATGCCGTTTTACAAATTCGTGGGCTTCTTCGTTTTTTAAGCCTTTTATTACTACTAAATTTTATTTTCCAAAGCATGCAAAATGCAAAACAACTATCTCTAAGCATGTAGGAATTAGAGTCTAAATAATTACGTTTGGTAGCTCAGCAGTAAAGTTGTGATAAGAATATTAAAACTAGGTGTTATTATGCATTTTGATCCCTCTTGCCACAACAGGCATCAGCTTAAACACGATTGGTTTTTAGAAGTGAACTTACTGTGCTCATTTATCCAATATAATTTGAGATTCTTTTGATTTTTCGGCCCAGTTTCATCCTCTGAACCTCGGTTGGCTTCCCATAAATTTCTGATACTCAGGAAGTCTAAGGATGTCCAGACTTTTAGCTAAACATGAGCCTGGTACTGGCCGGTTCAATGCTCAGTGGGCTATAGTGACATAAATTTTGAGCATATGTCCCTTATTGTTTTATGACACCCTTGCTATTAAGTAGTTTTTCCTTGAGTATACCCTATTTACGTATCCAAAATATGTCATTGGATCGTCTTATTTCTGCTTTGACCCGTTGCTACCCCCGAGCGAATAAATTGCATTAATACCCCAAAGTGGAATATAATAGAAATATTTTTGGCAATGACTGACGAAACTGATGTGACATGTTTTTAAAGAGGAAAACTTACGAGTTTTTTATTTTAACATTTATCGGTTACTTTCGTTGGCTTCTCATTAATTATATTCCACAGGGATATTCACGATAAACTAGCTGTTCTCTGTGTATCCGAATTTTATAAAGCAGAAATTATACATCGAATAGTATTTGCCCTTATTTATATAGTTTATTCTCTGTAATAGTGCTCCTCTGTCTCATCGCGAATCTTTCTTTTTCACTTCAGCCATTTCAGAGTTTTTGTTTAAGAAACTTAGACTTTTATCGATGACTTTTCTATACTTTCGTTCCGTTTTTGCCCTTGATACGCTATGCATCAATGTCACCCTCCACTCCCAGCCATTTTCACGTGACATGAATCAGTCGGCCTCCTCCGTTGCTCCCTCTTATTTACTTCGGAGAGAAAACCGAGAGTAGATACGTACACTGTCTTTGCATTCATGGCCAGAGGGAATTTTCCCTTCAGTAATAATAATAACAATAATAATGATAACCCAGAGAAAGTCCTTTGTTGGTCGTTTTTATTCTCTCGAGGCAAAAAGCGTTGCGGATTTCCACCACATTGCCCATGTTAATGTCATCTTGCAGCATCCGACGCCCGTAATCGATTTCATATATCGAACACAATCACTCTCCCGCTCCCATTAATCTCAGTCAGTCTCCGTGTTCACTTCCCCATCACTACCGCCCCTCCATTCCCCCACCCACGACTCCCTTTCTCCCCTCCCCACCCTCTCACCCACTCACTCACCACCGCCTTCTTTCTTCTACCCTTTCTCTCATTGGAGACGCGACCGTCTGTCTGTCTTTCCCACTAGCCGCCTTCTCTTATTGAACTTCCCCGCCTCTTCGTCTCCTCTGATCTGCAACCATCCCAACCCCTTCATGCTTCAGGAAGTGACCTCATTTCTTAAAGATTTCAGGGAATACATTTTTTTGCTACAAGGGGAGAGTCATATAATTGCATTTCAATTCATTGTTTGGTCGCATTCCTCCTCACTCCACTCACCAATCGCATCATTCATCCTCTGGCCGTGTCCTTGCCGGAAGGAAGAAGATTCCCCTCCCTCCAAAGGATAGGGAGATGGCCTGCTCTTCCTCATGAAAACGTGTCATCACCTTGCCTCGTCTCTTCGGGGTCGCCCGCTTCGCTCATGTTTTTTTCCCTCTCATTATATTTTCCATCGAATTCTCCGCAAATCCATTGTGCCTGACGACAGCTTGGCGTGCATAGTCACTCCATTGAGCGAGGTGTCTCTCTACGTTCTCATTTATAACATCTCCTAAGCGCTTTAGCGCTGAGGCACATTACCATTCACATTACCGATTACGGTTTCTCCCTACAGTTTAACCTAGAATGATTGCTAATGCATTATTTTATTCATTCTTATTATATATATAAGAGCAATTAAACATTCTCCTATCTATTGGCGTAAACTTCATAGAGGCCATAAACCAGGTGTAGATAATTTAAGTATTAAGAGTGGATTTACAGGATCTGAGTTATAAATCTACAACTATATATTTCCATTAGAGGTACCGCAGGGGCGTGCAGTATCGGGTTTTAGGATAGTAGTCAACATCAAGGGTGCTGTAAAGAAAGATTTTGGAATAGGACGAAAGTAAATTGTATGTTAACGCTGTTCATTGGTGTCTCACTCTGATTTTGTTTTGCTGATTAACCCTTCAACGACAAGCAACGTTGGGCACGAACTTCACATGCCATCTAGCGACGTAGTGACTTTGTCGCCGCGTTTTCACTTAAATCAGTGGAAAACCGGCGATTCCATTTAAATCTCCTCCGACCTACGAGATGGAATTCATTAAAATCTCCTCCTGCTTGAAGGGTTAGTGATGCGTAGATAGGAGTTTGAGTACCAATTTGTGCTGTGGTTTACCTCTCTTACTTTGTTGCTTCTATCAGTGATATTGATAGTGTTGGGTTAAAATAATATCTTCATAGTCGTACTGAAACTCAGCTGATCTGAATTTTTCAGGTGATCTTTGCCTAGCCTAGCATGCAACCTTCAAATCTTTAGCGGCTCCCAGCCTTGTTCTTCAATCAGTTGTGATACATTATGTGTTTTCCCTTGGCAGATATTTACTAAGCGTGCTTATTGTAAAACATATGGTTATAAACAACAGTTAGGTACGTGGCTTGCCTATGAATATTTTTATTGTTCTAATTAAATCTTTCTGTACAGGCAGCATTTTCAATGTTTCGTATATGTATCCCCAACGCCAGGTCTGAAGTTGCTGTGTTCAAGATATTTGACTTCATCAGATACATTTATGTTTAATCCTTTCATGTATTTTATTATTATTGAATTGTGAATTCTTTCGTAAGAAGTGTTTTGCCTTGCATTTAATATGATACATTTCAAGATCTCACGAGTTTATGTTAAAGAATTTGTGAGAGAGTCTTTAAGTTCACTTTTGTGGCAATTTTTCAACTGATAACCACAAATAACCTTATATTTCCACTAACTCTGGCATTAATATTTTTATATGCTTAAAAAATGTTTGATTATGCTTTTTCAAACTAATTTTAGCTCAACGACTCAGGGAGCTGAGTTCAAATGCCGCTTCAGATGAATCATTTTCCTCATGCATTTCACACAATAATTTAATTCATAGTTGGGCTACTCAGCTTAAGTTAATGACGCTGATAATTCGGTAAAAACATTGATATTCTACCACATCCTTTACTCATAATTAGTCATAATCTATCGAGCTTTTCCTGTGCTTGTAATAGTATTTTTCTTATCAGAACTCTCGTGATCGGTTTCTCTCATTTCATCCATTTTTATACCACTTATAAAAAAGCAAATATTATCACGATATTAAGCTTAAACTTGTCAAACAATCCCGTCTGAAAAATAAAGAGCTGACTGAGTATTTCAAGGGCAACAGCCATCCACGATGGAAACACCGGCTCCCGATCAGTCACCGAAGTTAAGTATCGTTGGGATCGTCTCGAGTTTGTAGGGATGATCCTCCGATTCATCCGAGTGTTGTTGCCCCCGTCTGCACGTGACAGACTGTATGTGCGAAATGACCTTAGCAGTCGAAGCACGTTAGTAAAAAGTACTACTTCTAATGAGTATTTTAATTAGGATTTATTTGGCCACGTTAAGAGTTTGGCAATCCATTATCGTCCAAATATTCACCATAAGATAATTAGATTAATGGTTGAAGACGTCTTACATGCAATGAAAATTCAGTAGATATAGAGTTATAGCTCCAAATGCACAAACACCTGGTTTTTAGACTATTTAGGAAGACGACCAATAGCTGAGGTAATTTGCGCTATCAATTAGAGGTAGTAAGAGAAAGATTATTTGGTGTGTGAGGGAAGGGTGAATCAACACCTGGCGTCGAAATTAGCCTAATTTTAACGAAAGGTACCAAGGGGACCAAAGTACAACGTCCCATCCAACGGATGGAGTGAACTGAAAAACCTCTGCCGCTACTGGGATTCGAACCCCACGGGATTGGAAACCAATACCTACCCTATCCACCGCATCAACCGGATTCCACCGTAGATACAATCGTTACAATTCCTAGACTTTGAAAATATAAAACCTCCCGGAAAAGACTAAACGCAGTGAAAATCATTTTCCGCCCTAGTCCTCTCTGGGGAAAATCTTTTTCTAGCATGTATACGGTTGTCTCCGCGGTACCTTTTCCCCTAAATTGGAGCAAATTGGGGTAACATAGTCTCCTTCGTGTTTCTTCCGCCCTCCATTTCCCCGCGTAATTCTTTTCCTACCGTGGCCCACCTATCATTCCACGTCACCCCGCACAATGACTGTCAATTTGATAGAGGAAAATCTGTCTCCTCGTCCTCCACGGCCCGTGTCGCGTCTCTGCGTTGGTTTCCGCGCCTGTCTTCGCTCTGGGCTTCCTCTTTTCCGGCTCTCCCACTCTTCCACATCTCCCGTCCCTCCCCCTCACCCGCTGCCGGTCGCTTAGGAACGAAAGGGGAGGACGACTCCAGCCAACCATCACCGGGCCAATCTGGACGGGAGGCGCAATTCGCCTTCGCGTAGCGGGAGGGACCTTTTCCGCGCCACCTAACCCACATCTCTTGCCTTCCTTCCTTCGTTTTCATCCATCCCTCTCCCCACAATCTCTTCCTCCTCCTCAGCTATTACCCTCCGGTGTCATTATTGTGCGTGGCGAGGAGAGGAGGCGGTGACATGCCGTGATGGAGGAGTGGTGTCTCCTCAGCCTGAATACGCGTCGTGTAAAATTTTGAGACCCACAAGAGGAACATGGCAAATTATTTAACGCCTCCCTGACCACCTAAATTCTATCTTCCTTAGCTTTTCGTCCCTCAGAACATGTTCCATTTTTATATACCCCTTGAAATTTAAATATTTCTTCAATTTTTTGCACAGTCACTATGTCTCGATCGAGTAATAATCAACTGTAGGAGTATGAGTTGCCATTAAGTAAGTCAACCGAAAACAGATATCATTTTCACCATTTAAGTCCTACGGTTGAATGTTAAAGTAATATTATTTATGGTATAGAGAAAGCGGGAGAGAAATACGGCTCAGGTCAAAGTCTTCTCCTGACGAAAGGCGCAAAAGGGTCTGTCGTTGAACGTCGTACAGAATACTGAACTGATACTTTACGCATGGCACCGCAGCAAGTATCGGGATTCTACTGAAAAAGATCTTACACCCTAGGGTTCGAACTCAGACCTTCAGGATGGAAAGCAAGTACTATTTCCACCAAAATAAGTCCAATTACTCTTCGTATGAGCAAGTTGTTGGATAGTTGATTGAATATTTTCTTATTTAATCTAAATGTATTAATAATTAACTTGGTATTTACGATAAGAGGGAGGGTGTTGCTTGGAAGCTTCTGGAATGTGGGTATGAGGAGATAAGCGGGGTTAAGCTGGGTGGTGGGTATGACAGACGATAAAGTGTTAGAGATTTTTGGGGGGAAAAATTGATGCTAACGTGATGCAGATAAAATTAATGTGCTACTTAATAAAAGGAAAAGGCATATTAAAACTTATTAAGTGGGTAGGAATTTTAAACTAGCCCGCAATAAGACGGATGAGAATAGGAACTCGGGGTAAGCACGGCTATGCATGAGCTATGAGGAGTTTTTGTGGGACTTTGTGCCGGAAAAGTAATTAGTTTTGCATGTAAAATTAATATCTTACCCGCAGTAATAGATTGAAATATGGCAAAGCCTATTCTAAATTCAGCCAATCATTTGTAAGGGCACCAAACCTTAACCTTAGTTTATGAAATCATACATCTCGGGATGGATTTAGGAGTGTGTTCAATTTGAACAGTTAGGTACCTTTATTTATGATCAGTGTTATGCTAAATGGGCAGCTTTAGTTGCATGAATTAGGATACAGTGACGAACAATAGAGGGGATAAATCAATTGGCGAATAATGATGACCTCTGCTACGACGTCCTCCCTCGACCACGTTTCGCCTAAACCCATCTCTTTTAAGATGCACTCTCTCCTCTCAGGTACTGAGCCTTAAAATAAAAATGTGAATATAAATGTTGTTGATTAGTTCATGTTCATTTCTTACTTACTTATTAGCCGCTCTTGCACTCTACTCGCAAGCTCGTCGAAGTGGTTGCACCCGAGACGCCTCATTTTGGAATCTTTCAATCGTCGAATTCCGCCTCAAAACCTTTGCAATGCGTATCGTGAGCACCCGTCGTCTTATTTCAACTCAAGGAGGAGGAGAAATAACTTTCCTGAATTTAATTTCATTCAGTTCGCCTCGTGAGAAGCGCATAAATCACCTCGATTCTCAAATCGCCCCTCTCCCTCTCCGGAGAGTTTGATTTCGTCTTTTACGCCTCTCCCTTCTCTTTTTCCTCCTCTCTTCCCATAATTCTCACCTCCTCCTCCAACCCTATCCCCTCCCTCACTCCCTCTTCCCTCCAGCTCCTAATCCCCCATCGCTCTAATCCTTCACCCTCCCTCCGGGCTGGGATATCCGCAGGCATTGGCGGGGGGGGGTGAAGGATGGAGGTCTAAATCCCCTTCATCCCTTCTCCCTCCTCATTCGGATCAATGCATTGATTGACGGTCACACTGATCGCCACCTCTCCCTCCCCTCCACCCCCACCATCTTCTTAATCCTCCTCCACCCCACCCCTAAACTCATTGCCTGCCACCCACCCTCAAATCCTTCACTTGTAAATAGGCCCCCATCCCTCCGCACTCCCATTCAGATTTGCATCTAATTTATGTCCATTCATTCCCCAGTCTACTAGTCTTCCTCCGCGAGCGATTCGCCTTTTCGCTCACCCACGGCAGAAAGAGAGGAGGGATTTTCTCCTGCCCGGTAATTCACCGGTTCCATAAGGACTTCAGTCGCTGCTAATTTCTTTTCCTTTTCGTGCACTCGCGGAATCTCATCGAACAAATTAATTAACAGTACGTGTCATACTCAATTTAATACACGTGTCCATCATTCATCAACTCACTTAAAAAAAAATGAGAGTAGCACATTGATTCTATTAGACCATTGTAAAAGCTTTGATACCACGAAAATATTTATTTCATATCTATAACTATATGTTAAACAGAGATGTTAAGCTTTCTTGACATCTTGAAAACATTGGTTTAACTATTTGGGGCGGAAAGTATGAATAACACAAGATAGTTGATACTTATGTTTTGGAGTAATATTAGATAACTATTAAGTGGAAAATTTAAGGTGAAGACCTAGAATGAAATCCTATCAACTAATCAGAAGAATAACACGTAATGGTTGAACTATATTAGGAGAAATACCATTGGATATTATATTTATTTCAAATGTTTTCTTGCGATATTTAAGACCTACGTGTCACAGTGATGTTGTTAGGTTTCTTTGTACGGCCATTCCGTTGATAGCATAGCAAAGCGAGAAATAGTATGTTGGGAATATTAGATCATATACTTCATAAGGAATACTTTTTTTCTACCATAGAGCCATTCTCTTACACTGAATTTCTTATTCGTTTTTCGCAAACATCTCAGAGCTCAAAGGATGTTCATTTTGGCTCTTTTCCAAGTCCTAGAAAAATTTGGTCCTGGCACAAATTGCGCCTTTGTCAGTCCTTGGGCGGGTGTGTGGGTGGGTACGTCTGTCCTCTGCGCGCCATTTTCGTCGACGCCTCCACCAAGAGAGGAATATCCTCACGCAACACGCTCACCTCTTCTCCCTCTTCGCTCTCCACCCGAAATTCATTCCCCCCGTACCGCTATGGCTGGCAAAGGGAAAGATTGTTATTTTCCACCTTTCCAATTCTTCCTCTCCGTCAAACACACTTTCATTCCGCTTTCCATTCGTGTTCTCATAGATTATCTTTTAGATAACGTTTTCATTTCTGCGACTTTTATTTTTTTTTTAATTCCTCTCCGTCCAACATCATCATCCTCTTCCCCCTCCTCCCCACCAAACCCGCCCCTCCCAACGCTGTCATGCCAACGGCCTTGCACCCCTCCTACACCGCAACCAGCAATGTTTTTTGCCCAAGCTTTCCCCAACCTTCCCATGCCTCCCATTCCTAAATTCCTCAAATTCCGTTTTAGAGATAGCCCGTAACTAATGAGACTATTCTCCGATGAGAATAGAATACTTTATTTAATACCTAAGGAAACGATATACCCTATGAGTCAGAAGAAACCACAGCGCGATAATTGGCAGTTATATAATATTTGGAAATTTTCGTGGAAACGAACTGAGATTAATAAAAATTAAAAAAAAGATTTGGCCTCAGAAGCAGAAGGAAAGCTTCACCATGGAGCTAACTACCGATACGTGCAAGTGAAGTGTACTTAGCTAGTAAATAAAGTTGATTCAGGGCAGATGTGTTGGAACTCATTCATAGTAACGAAATTTCTTAGCAGTTAAAAAGAAGTGGAAAACTGCTAAGACATTTCATTACTGTACTTAGCTAGCTTCACGCACGAAATGATAAATAGACACCTGATTAAAATCAGAAAATTCAACTCATATTGCATCTTATTCTCTTTAATGTGCCTATTTATTCGTAAAAGCTGTTTTCTTTGCGACCCACCAACAATAGCTACCAAAACTTATTCCTTGTCGGACTTCTTTTCGTAATTTGACACTTTCCTTCCACCCGTCATTTATTTAATGATTTTCGCCTCTTTTAAGATGTAAAATACCCCTATGTGAGCGTATTCCTTTGCGATATTTGCATGATTTTATATCGGTTGGTCCTATTCCAAGTCGCCGTTGTTATTATTCGTTATCTTCGTTTTTGTCCTTCTTAGTATCTTGGCGTGTACTATTATCTGCAGCAAAATAATATTTTCCGTGGCCATGCAACCTCTTGCGCTTCGCTTACATTTTGTAGCACTGGTTTTGCATTTTTTCGGGTACATTGTCCTTTTCACATAGGACATTTTTATAATCAAACATTTAGACAGTTTGTTTCCTCCATATATTTTTAAATACCATTTATGAATATTTTTGCTACATGTCGGAATATATAATAAATTAGCTAATTTTACTGAGTCGCATTTACTACGGTATATCGTTCATTAAAATTCAGTTCTGGGTTATGGTATAAACTGTACTGGGTATCTAAAGTAATTGAAATAACATTAATAAGAGATAGTACTTACCTAAATACTTTATTTTTCTGAAGTTCCTTCTTTCCTTAGAGTTAAACCAGATGAAAGCCGAAGTTAGTCTATTGGTTAGAGATTTTTTGGTTTGACATGCATATTTTATTTTCAATTGCAAACAGTTACTGTGGAAAGTGAGGCATAATTCTTCACATTGATGTTATTCCGTGCTTTTTAATGCTTTTAAGGGGTTAGTTTTTGTAGCCCCTTTGAGTTTTAAGATTGTTACCCACAAAATATAATGCCTAAAAAAATGTATTGCATCCAATAGTTCATGCGGAAAAGCTCTATTCCTTTTTTCACAAGTGACATGACACCCCTTGTTTCATCCGTCTGTTATGCTCGGCTTTTATGTAACTAATGGTGTGCAATATTTTAGTATTTATAAATACTTTAATAGAGATTTACTCATATGATTTAAATAATAATATCCTTAAAATTCAACTGGTAATTTAAAATTACGCTTGAATAGGCCATGAGGTGACTTATACAACTATAATGCATTGCTCCATTTGATAGTAAATACTATGCAATTAGTATATTCTGGGCAGCAAATATTTTTTACTCCAAAAACACGTAGTTATATTCTCTTTCCAAAAGTAGACCACAGAAATCCTTGGAGTGAATGTAGTAACCAGATTCACACAACGTAAAGTGAAATCAGGTATGTCCTGTAGTGGACATCAGTCCTTTTTTATGAGGTCATTATGTTCTCTTTAAAGATTCTAAATGATTTACTACGGCCTGTGGTTGGAACTGGACAGTTTCAAGTTAAAACTTTCAACCAGCCGTAACCCATACACTGCTATACTGATCAACCCTTGACCTTAAAAAAATTGATGCCAAACAATTTATAAATCGTAAACTAAAATTCGTTTGAGCAGAAATAAATAATGTTTTATGTTTCGATGCATCAAAATTATAATGAAGATGTGTGATAGACATTTAAAGGGAATAGATAGGTTGTAGTCATACACGAATATCCACCATTTCATTCGTTTTATTTCGAGATTTTGATACAGCTGGCCGGCAATATTAAGTACAAAGTTGTAATAATTAATATGCGTCCCATATATGTGGCTTGAAACCTTATTTTTGTAGTTTACAGTTATAATTGATGAATTTTCATATTCGCATTTATTTTTTTAATGTTCTCTCTTATGATTTGGATCGTATTTTAACAGTTTAAGTTAAGAATAGCTAAAAATAAATTCAATGAATTCGAATTTTTAGCGCTTAATATATATTAAATTATCTATATTTTTTCTAATGTCATTTGCCTTTTAAACTTATCACATTTCGTTTCTGTAAATATCGGTAAAATTAAATGACATCCTATCGTATGATTTTTCTTGATTCACTGTGCCTCTTTTGCTTAATTATTATTGGAGTGAAATATTTTGATGCTTGTGCACATCAATTAACTTCCTTAGTTCTAATGTCATGGGAATTTTCATTTGTAAACACTTATCGAATACATTTGTTTATTTTTTTAATGTACTCTGCATTTGTTGATTTTTTGATGCAAACTGAAAAGCAGCTTGATGGAGTAATATTTAAGTCCATGAAAATGTACAATTCTTTAAAAATAATATTTCGTACCTAATATTGAAGAAATTGGTTTGGTTTTGAGCTTAGATGTTCACATACCCTTTGACTCACTGCCTCTTCTTAATATGGTTCCCGGTGGGTAGTCAATTTAAATCCCCACGCTTGTACGGAGTGAAATATTTATTAGGAATCGGCTCTTCTCACATTGATTCCCATGTTCTTTGACGCACGCTTTCCAAGTGCAAGGCATTTGCATAGGTCCCCTTTCTTTCAGGTACACATTGTCCTTTTTCTCATCCCTCCGTTTTCCCATTCGTCTCCCCCCACAAAACTATCCCTTACTCCGGATACACCCTCCCACCAAGCTCTCACGGCGCATGCAGAAGGGTAGATGCGTAATCCGCTTTCCAATTTTATTCGTGAAATATTTATCGGGGGAGAGTAGGCTTTCCTTTCGTTAGGCGCTCAACACTTCCCAACGGCCCCTGGACTCGGCGTCACCCACCCCTCGTTGGCGCCTGCGGGCCGCAGTGGCGAACCCCCCCCCCCCTTGCCCCAAAGCCCATTTCGACTAAGATCGTCTGCCATCGCCCTCTGCCTCCCCTTTGCCTCACCCAATGCCTACACTTCCCCCCGCCCTTCAAACTGCAGTGTCCCATCCCCTTTTGAGAAAGGCCGTTAGTGTTACCAAGGAGACCGCATTCCGGCAGCCCTACCCTCTTAGCAGCTGTGCGATGAATTATGAAGTAATGCATACAGCTAAGGCCAATCTTGTAGTTACAGAAGATCGGCTGACTGACATGTAAACACCTTTGGGTATGAAAACACCTTTGGGAATGTTGTGAAGTTTCTCAGCTGAGTACATGATACAGATATGAATTAATGAAGTGCGTGATGCATGGCGTGCTCACTGTGATGCAAATATATAGTTATGGAATCAGAAGGGTGGAAGTCAATGGTATTCGTTTGTTGTTTCAGCTAACATCACTGATAATTGAAGAAACTAAATAAAGACTAATTTTCCTCACGTTTTATGAAAGTGATGCGAATGTTCGTCGTTTTTCAAATATTGCTTTTTCCTACTTCCCCTTTTAGTCTTTATTCATAATAAATGATGATAAAGTACCTACTGGGATGGGCAGGGTGTAGGAATAAAATTATAAAAAACTTATAGAGTTAGTTTAATTAAATGATGACCACGTCTTCATTTGGAGTCATTGTGTGTAGTCATTGATTGACAGAAGCTTTAGGTATTATGTGTCAGGAATTTGGGAAGAAAATTTACCATTATAATACTAAAAATAATGAAATTTTCCAGGGATAAGAGAGGCTAGTTATGACAGTGACTTGGCCGTAACTTGATGATGTAGAGTAAACTATATCATAGGATTCATGCACTAGGGCAATAGTCTTCCCGATAGTCTACGCAAAATGCGACAACGGGACCATAGCTCAACGTCTCATCCGAAGGGCGCAGGACTTCCCACGAAGTGTTCCCCTCAGTGAAAATAACTAGGGATAGGATTACAGATAAACATTTTCCACCACAGCTCGGAATGTATTTCGGGCCCTCCAAGAGGTGCTTCTCTTGCCATCATATCAACCCGATTCCAGAAAGAAACCATATCCTAAGAGCTGGTGTCTACTCCATTACAGAAACAACCCAATCATAATCCAGTTTTTTAAATAGACTCGTCTTCTTAGACATTCTGGCATTACGAAAAAACGTAAAGGTGGTTGAGGTGACTTTGAAATTTTAACTAATCGTTAAAGGATGAGCAGTTGATTACACCCCACAAAATAAGGATACCTACTGAATAAAAAGCATGGCGGTAAGTATGAGAATATAGAGGTTGGATTGGAGATACTGGAACAATATACTGGGTGATGGTACGCGTGAACCTTCACCCAGTCCCTTGCATCTTCAATTAATCTCCTTTGCTAGAGAGTAAGCGTTCACATTCACCTTTTAATCGTACCTAACATTAACCTCCTTTGCCGATGAGGAGACCGAAGGTGGCCACTCCCAACGTTGATCATGAGTGCTAGGGATGTGAGCGGAGGACGGAGAGTCTGCCAGTTAAGGACTGAGTGGGTGAAGACTCGTGGTGGGCGTGGAAGTCGACTTGGCTCTCTACGTCTTGAGAGGAGATGTAAGGGGTTGGCGGCGGTTGAGAAGGTAATAAGGGGGGCTTCATCACCCCCCCTCCCGCTCCCGGCTCCGCATTCTTTCCTCATCGCCAAATTCTCTCTGGGTGACAACCGGGGAACTATTTGTGGAAGTGTCGTGGGAGCAAACAAAAGAACTAAGAAGTGGAACAAGAAGTCCTTCCTCCGGATGTACCCTTGGTTGTGGCGGGTGGTTTCCTAGGTGACAAGAATGCGTAACAAACAGAGTCGAGGGCACTAATGTAGAAGAGATATTTCAGGGAGTTGGAGCAATGGGTAACTCTCTTTTCAAGTTTTCTTGCAAGGAGGTTATTGGCATTATCCGTCCATAATTCTGGACAAGGATTTTTCCTGGCCCATTTCTTTTTCTATCCCGAACTCTTAAGAGCCACTATGTTCATAAGCGATTGCGTACAATATAAATCGAGGAAATTCATTTATACTTTTTGAAATGGACAACAAAATACCGTCTACTACATCAAACCATGGAAACGATTCTTATTAGACCTTTAGTAGAAAATGGCAATGAGATATTTAATCTATGTACCACTGTTCTCCGCTCTAATGTTACCTATTCCATGGTAACTAATCACCGCATATAATTTTACCCTAAACTTAAAAGACGAATTAAACCACTTCAAGAAACATATCCATCCCTATAGCTAATAATATAAAACATTAGCCGAATGCGGAGTTCAGGGACTGCCTTGAAATTTTCTTAAGTTTTCATTGGATGAGCTTTATACAGTGTGAAATATTTTCCATAGTTTGCGCTGATATATTTTGAGTCGTTAGTGCAATTTATTCCCTAATAGACATTTTACTATGCACGCATTGGATCTCAATCAATATCTGCCCGGAAAGTCGTATTTTGCAATCACTTTAGCTTATATTAACTTATTTAAACTTGTTTTAATTTATGGTAAGCATACTTTTTCTCTTTTCTACCCTTGGCTGAATAACCCTGAGGCTAAATAAAATGATATTGAATTTGCACTCTCATAATAATACCGGTTTGTAGGCTTGCAAGTACGTATATCACAATCGATACTGTTTCCATTGGCCATTATACTGCCTCCGATCAATTTCCAAGAATATGAACTCTGGTGGGTAGTGTGTTAAGCGTTGAAAACGTCACCCTGATTTAAAATGAATTTGAGCCATTACTTGATAAGAGGGATGAATATTTTTATCACAGCACCCTTCCTTTATTGCCTCCAGATGCTTTATCAAACACTTTGATAATGCCTCTTGCTTGCGTTACAATAACATCCCAAGGAATGTAAAGTTTGTAGGAAAGTTTTTTAAACATACGTATTACCACTAACCAAAAGAATTACAAAATTTTTACTCTTGTGTCTCCATTGCTATATACTAGCATGACTTCTTCTTCAAGGTACCATTAAATTGAACTGACAAGTTTTGCTTAATATAAACCCAATAGCTTTTCTCGTAGAATCATCCTTATACAGCACAGTGAGTTAATTAAAGTCTCCTTCGACCTTAAATTCCATCCAATTTTCGCAAATGTTAATTTCGAAAAAAAATTCGTCTATCCCGCTCAAAACTCTCAATTTTTTGTTTTATTTTTCATTTTCGATTTAATTCCCGAAGGAGCAAATCTTTAGAAAGTTGTCCCTAAGTCGCTCATCGCCTCCTCCTCCTCTTCCTCTACCCTTCCTACCCTCCCTCCCCTCCCCACTTACATTCAAATTTGTTTCCTTTCCACCCCCTCTCCCTCGTTCCCACCCACCCTGTCTTTCTCTCTCTCTATTTCTGCCATCCAACTTGTTTATTATTTCCCCGAAGTGCCGAAAATGAAGGGAAATAATCCCTTCAAAGCCGATACGGCAATTGAGGCATAAGTCCTTCCTCTCCGCCATCGCCCCACCACCACCACCACCTTACACACCTTCCGCCCCTGCTGTTGTGAGAAACCGGGGGTTTTTGAGGGTTCCTTTTCCCCGTTCCCCTTGAGTCCGAAGGGAAAAATTCTCCCATAAGAGGACAGCACTCATGGCGTGCTGCTTTTTCAGGACTTCTCTTGGTCTCCCAAAGTAGCGGAAACCGCCCACCACGATCATTCTCCGTTCCGTTTTAGGTTTAAGAAGGCCATAAATTCTTGCAACGTGCTTGTGGACCTCCGTACATCCATTGACGAAGTATTGGCCATTCAGTAAGCTGTTAAAGCATTCATTAACTTTGTGATTTTGCATGGAAATAGAAAGAACGCAATGTAGGCGTATGGAGCTGGAGCCAGTAAGAAACGCAATGTGATGCTAAAGAAATTTATATCAATAAATATTGTCATGCAAGCGATAGGAAAAAGGTAAACTTTTGGGGGGAGTTGAATGGAGATGCAAAGTAATCAGCTTAAAAAGGATATCATGTAAATAATGGGTGCCCACGGGTAAAAAACAGGATAATAATTTTAAACTTCATCTGAAATCTAACATAACCGGCAAATAAAATATTTGAATATTTTCCTTATTTTAACATAATGATATTAATTGAATAAATAAATCAGAAAATATATTGTTTTACTATTTATATCTTGTCTCTATGGTATTTTTAACGACAGTGCTATGTTTAAAAATCATTTCTATCATCATGATTAATTTTTCTCAGATATAGTTCATTTACCTAGGGAAAATAACCATCAGCTTAAAAATACATCATGGGTTTGTCAAAATATCTTGAGAAAGTCATATTAAAATTGTAATTACTTCCAAAAGAAATTGAAAAAGAAATTTTCCATTCAAAGTAATTCATGTTTCAGAATAATGTGGTCAAGGAAGAAGAAAACATGAATTATGGTGGTGAAGTATAAAACCAGGTTGTAGCGCTACGAATAAGATTTGTTGAATAAGAATGACTACGATTCCAATTCGTGTGAAATAAAGCAGGTAATTATTTATGCTTGATACTTTGACGAGTACCATTATACAGAATGGAGGTATTTTAATAAGAAGCTTTGTACAGAAATGTATGCTAGGGGGATTACGGTCTCCTTCTTCCCTTCTATCTAAAGGATAATTTCCCATAAGAGCCCTTCCCGTGCCTGCCCCTTCCCTACGCTCTTAGCGGGAAGAGAAGTAGCAAGTGAAGGGCTTGGAGAGGAGGAGAATGCAAGACGAAGGGAATCGGTCCTCCTTTCGCAACTGGCGAGGAGTCGTCTTCCATCCGCCATTTTCCCCGCTGACGCTGGAAAAGTCGGAAAAATTGGGCAGCGTAATTGAAAAGTATTTACTTACTTTCGCATAAATGGCGTTCCTCGGGAAATAGGGATTTGTTTGCTTAAGGGTCCCAGCGAGATAATATCCTCCCAGTTGGATGGATTTTCTTCTTGCCTCTCGTTATCAGTGTTTGCCAGAGTCTTGATCCGCCGGGCGTCTCCAAATTTAAAGATATGGCTTGCACCGCACATTTTTTTGTATCTGATTACCTTGCTCGATTCCGAGAAATTCGAAATTTTAGTTCTGAAGTACCCAACAGAAAGATCTATTCTGAGTAAAAATTCCTTCAAAACCTAATGATACAATTTTTCAGAGGATCAGTTCCATTGAGATATTTAATTGAATTTGATTTCGTAGTACAACAAGGAAATGAGGTCCCACTGCCGAATCGGCAGTTGCCGATGGGCTGAACGCATAAATTTCTCTTACAAGGATAGATTTATTGTAGTTACCTATATTGAAATGAATATATTGTAATTGATGGATAGTAATCGTTGCAACATATTATGATTAAGTTTTTTCAATTTATATTTCTTTCTCAAATTTGTATTAAGGAATCATAAATAATTCAATGGGAGTGTCGTAAAATCGTTTTTTGTTTGATATTTTTTCCTTAATACATTCCTCTTCTACTTTGTTTGACTTAAAACGCATGTTATTAAATGGTAGAATGGAAGCATAGTTAAGTAGATCAGGAGATGCTTTTCGTCGTGGGGAAGTAGTACAAATGATTATGATGGAGTAATACGAGGGTTAAACATTTTCTCATGCGTCAAAGCATCTCTAAAATAATCATAGCAATTTCCAGCAGCATAAGAAAATGTGATCATAACTTTCTCCATCGGGTTCATCTCTACAAGAGCGTAGTCAGCTTTTATTGACTGCCATTCTCGAAAGAGTGGCAAATGATATGTAAATACTGGTTTTGAAGATAAAATGCCTTTGTTATTCAACCAGCATGACCAATAGAGACGCGGCTTGTTTGGTAAGAGTCGGTGTGTGTTCCATTCGTAGCCCGATAGAGGTCTCTCCATCTCTCTTTCACTCACGCGTTGCTCGCCGGGTAATGACAAAAGAGTAAAGAAAAATATGGTTGGAGCAAATGGGTGGAAGGGGGACTTAAATCGCGCGACATCTCTCGGAGAGCTGAGAGAAAAATCACGGCTTCTTTCATTTTTTTTCCCTCCCGTGTAATGGATGTCTCTTCGGCGCAATTAGGTACGTCGTCTGGCGGGGTAGGGGAAGGTTGAATATGGTGGGGTGTGGCAAGAGGGGAGGGGGGGAATGAAGGCGTCCGCCTAACGTACTACCACCCTGACAGACACCCTTGCGCTTAGGCTGTGTGATACGAGGACCCTTCCATCCCCCGCAACCTTCTCCCTGTCACTTCCTACTTCATCCGCTTAATAATGTGTGTACCTTAGCATGAGCGCGAGCAATGAAGAGTATCGAAATAAAACATCGATATTTATGTACTTTATATCGATGCATAGCCAAGCAAACACCATTGTTGTTGGAAAAAACATTTGTTCTTCAGCCATAGGTAGCTATGGCTGAAGTAGGTATGGCTGTCTATGGCTAAGGTAGGTATGGCTGGCTATGGCTTAGGTAGGTATGGTTGGCTATGAATAGCGTGCTATAACACAAATGCTATAACAATGAATTTTATATCCTTAGAAAACGTCTTCAACATGTTTTTGTGCACCCCGAATGCAAAAAAAACTTATTTCCTAATAAACCCGTTGAAAAATCAATGTTAATAAGCCACTGATTAACACCGGTAGAAGATTACAGGGTGGTTTCGGGATATAATAACCAATTCCTTTATAATATCAATGCTGGTAGACATTGTTGTTGCTAAATGGACTGAAATGGAGATAAAGTAATCAGAATCCATTAAAATGACCAGAAATTCTGCATACAAATTTTCCATTTGTTAAATATCTATCACGGATTATCCTTGTCCTGCACTTTAAGACAAGTTTTAAGAAGACTCAGATGTCGCATTCAAGTATGTTTATCAGATTTCAATGAAATATCACAGAAAGTTTTTAAATTTACTACTGTTTTCCCCTAATCAAGGCTACAAACCGAATCTCTTTAAAACTTGGCAAACTAGGCGGGATAACGTTTAGAAAAGAAAGTTTTACGTAGAGTACCTACATACGAATTATTTGGGGTTACTTATGGTAAAAATGACCGTTTCAAAACAATCCTTTTTACTGGCCTCAGTTGCGGCAAAGCCAGATCTTTTAACTGGAGGTCGGAGGTTCAAATACCATCAAAATGGATATTTCGCCATGCAGACCATGGTAGATTTGGCTGAATATTATTTTATGCTGACTAATGCTGAAGCTGTGGTTAATGAAGAGTTGAAGACGATCGATGGTTTGAAAATAAGAGAATTGAGTTGATGTGTTGGTTTGAGTACTGGATTGCCATTTTTTGGATCATCGTTCCAATTCCTAGAGCGACGGAATTTTTTTGGATGCTGTTCTTGGAGCCAAACTATGGTCCACTTGGTGACATTGGTTGTTAGTGGACTAATTCCAATGTCGGTTTATCTCCACCGATTCTCCATTTCGCAGGTAATGCTCGCGTTGCCACTTAACTTACAGGCATGCAATTTTGCGAATATGAGCTCAGTTTCTATTCTCGTTTTTTCTATTCAGTAAATAGCCAACCAGAAGGCATGGAAAAATCGATTACAAGCCATCGATGGCAAAAGCACCCACAATCGGACCCAGCAATGCTTAAAGGATATCGTGTATCGATGCACATCCCTTGTATATGCGCGTCTCTGTTTGTACATGCGCCGGATAATGGGGAAGAAAATGGTGTTCCCAACGCCACCGCAGACTCGAGACCCCATGGTAACCTACATTGCATCCTCAACGCACACAGCGCCTCTTCCACCCCCGTTTCCTCTTTCATCCGCGTTGTAAATACCTCCATCCCCCCCGCCCATTCTTTCCAAACCAACCAACCTCCTTCAGCAAGGTCACACACAAAATCCTTCTCTCTCCTCCCACGCCACGCTTCCTCTGTGAGCTCCCGGGGTGAGTAAATGACTCTCCGCGCCACACCTCATCCTTCCGCTTTGAGCGCCACCGTCGGGGAGGGACTTTGTTTGTCGTGCACTCCGCTGGAAAGAGGGACGGGAGATGCGCTCTCGGTTTTAAAAACTCTAATGGTAAGTTAATACTCGCCTCTGGATCGCTTTAGGCGAGCGTCTGTGTTCCTCCTAGCTCACGACAGATTCCTTCGCATGTTCTCTCCTCTTTAGAGCTTCGTTCAGTCTTTGAGAGAGTCTCTTAGTCCTCGTATCCTAAAGACGTATCTTCTAGGCGATCATGTTTATTGCCGTCATTATTTGTGCGCAATTTTAACACCAATTTTACATTCGGTCTAGAGCCAAAAGTGACATCGTCGAGCTTTTACACTCGGACGGCAAGTCTCCATCTTGAAATGGATACAACAATGAGCGTGTTTCATCTGATTCTTTTTAAGCTTTTTCATGATGTCCACTATTTTAATATTCGTTTTATAACGCCTGTGGTTTTAATTCTTGTAGAATTAGTTTCCTGCTAGCTCTACCACAACCGTCTGCTCTTCACCGAGAACAGAGGCATGATTCGGAATGCGTGGATTTTTCTGGGATTTCTGGGATGTGATAATGCGGTAATATGTTTGGGTTTTTTTTCTGGTGCTATGAATACATTTGCCTATATACTGTAGATGCAAGCAAATTACTGCAACCTGAGTTGTTCATTAGCGCATTTCATTCGATCGTCTCGTTCACCGTTTGCCCTATTTATTGTCTCAGTTGTGAGCTAAGAAAGATGGGATTTCCTAATATTTAGGATCAAATGGCGAATCAATTGTGGTAATGTTTTACTTCTCGTGAAATTACCCCTTACTCTTTTGCGTCAATGAATATGCTCTGACGGCATAGTAGATGCAAAAAGACTTATTTTTTCATAAGGAGGTAATTCTAAGAATAATTTATGGGACGAATATGGATAAACTTTTTTTGTAGAGACTTAGAAAGGCCGTATGGCAGAGTCATTTG
The DNA here is from genome assembly GCA_963573305.1 of Pyrrhosoma nymphula. NCBI lineage: Eukaryota > Metazoa > Arthropoda > Insecta > Odonata > Coenagrionidae > Pyrrhosoma > Pyrrhosoma nymphula. The sequence continues at coordinate 20,120,922 of OY754337.1, read as the reverse complement.
CCAAGAATGGGTGGATCTCTTCTTCTGCTTGAGAATATTTTTAAAATTAGTGTAAATCAGTTTAAAATGCATGTAAAATAACCACCAGTTAATCCACTAAGTAAGTAAAGTAAGTTGCAGATTATTACGCTTTCCATAATGTACCGTATGAGCACTCAAACACGAAATTTATGTTAACGAACCTAATACATATACACGTATGTGAAGGCTTTGTACACATCTAATTACCACATATTTATGTGGATCATCAATATTTTAACACGATGAAGCGCTTCCAACTAGTTACACAAATAAATTCAAGTTAAAAAAAAAAACTAAATGAACTTTTTAAACTTTTTCTGTTGGCGTTTTCAGGAATTTTAGCATTTTCGTCAACAAAAAAAGAATTTTACGCGAAGCATCCTTGCCAAAAAAATAAAAATTTTCTCGTTCTTCTGAGGACAATAGGAAATATCTCTTTGTGCCTTATTGTGAATACTTTAAAAAACATATTATTTTGGATAAAATAACATATATTGCGTAGCACTAGGAGATGCTTAGGTAAGTATTTAAGATTTGAACGGAAATCCAATTTTTGTGTACGGTTATTATTGTCTTGTTCAACCCCTGCAAGATGAAAAGAAGTGAGCTATCAGTTTTCATGAAAGTTTCTTTTCTTAGAATGTTCCCAAATACTGACTCTTCTCATCAAAGTTTGCCTTCAGACTGGCCTCTTCATATTATATAGGTACCATAACTATTATAAACTTCAATAGTAACCTTCAGTAGCCTTAGGTAATCTCCTAATTCCTATCTCAATGCACCTTACATGTAATCAAATTGAATTGTCACTTAGGAATAAGTCTCAAAATGCAATCGTTATCAAATCCATGTACCTAGCTACATCATTTCTTACTGGTTAATGTAAATGCCTCTCTATTTTACAATTAAAAGTAAGTATTGGGAAGTCAAATCACCACTCACGGCGCTGACGTCTATTGCAAATGGTGGATAGTCAGGAGTAATTTCTTTCGCTTGGTACATATAAACCGTATCATTTAATCCGAGGTAATTTAAAAGCATTGCATACCTGGTCGGATGTAATCCGACTTCTGGAAATGCTGTGAACATACCACTATGCTTCCGGACACCGATTTTCAAATTCGTAGAAGTTTAATCCACAGGTTCCGTCGATCACATTGTTCCGGAACCCCCCAATAATTTTCAAAGAATACCACTTCACCACTTTTCGGGAATTCATGAAAGTGGACTTCAGGGTCTCTACAAGCTTTCGAATTGCATTGCGGAACGCAGCAAAATTTCTTAGACTTTGTTTTCCTGGAGGAAAAAGTAGCGGGCACTTTATCCATTTTAGACGCAAGTCACGTATACAGCCACACCACAAGACTCGATGTGCTACGCTTGACTCCTGACCTCTACTTACAGATTTCTCCGCTAGTTGGCGTTTCACTTATTTGGATTCTCGAATAAGGTCCTCAAATTATAGCATAATTAATACCTTAGACAGACAAGGGCTTACTTCATCTAGAAAGAACCTTTGGATTTCTACTAGTTCGAATGTTGCAGTAAGGCCTTTTCCTATTATCTTATATGATAAAGAATAATGTTCGCGCAGTATTCTTTTTCATCCGTCTAAAGTTGCTGTAAAGAGTAATAATCCTTAAAAAGTCTGAGGTAATGTATATTTTTCGTCGTATAATTCATATGCCATAGCTTCATCTCAAGGAGTATGAAATCTCGTCCTCAAAAGTGCACACACTTTGCGTGCGCGTCTCGGATCACCCAAGTGCCTGTTTACAACCAGGATCAGCTCCGAGCTTCCTCTACTCGCCACGCAGAGAAGATTCAGCGGCTGCGGTAAATCCATCATGTGGAATAAACAATATCGACTTCGATTCGGGAGGCTGACCTTGACCGCTTGGATCGATTGAAGAAATTGAAGCGCTCTGAGGAGATATCGTTGTCACTCCGTGCCCTGTCAAGAGTCGATTCGTTCCGTAAGGATTCGATCGAATGGTGGGCGCTCTGAGACGCACCAGAGCCGCCGCTTCACGCGAATAAATAGTGGAGTTCCGCGGGCAGCCAATCAGGTGCCGGGAAATACTGCTCTTCCCTCGTTTAGCTACGCTTTGAAGATGTCTGCGAATTCACAAAATTTATGAATGAAACGTAAGAATGATTCTTTATGGCTAAAATGTACGTCGCGTTAAATTAGGAACGATTAAATAAAACGAGTTAAGCGGGAGAAACGTTAGAGACCAAGGTAATAAGGTAATGACGGCAATCGACTTCTAAATTAATATTACGAAGAATTGACGTTAGTCTATTACAGAAAATGAGAGTTATGCAACCAACAGCTTAATTTAAGCTTAACCCCAAACAACTTCATTGCCATGGCCGTGAACTGCGAAAATTTCAATTCACTAAAGATTGCGTTGCAGAAAATACAATAATATATAGGTATATATCATATTTTAGATATACAATTATAATAATGTTCCTCTAGAATTTCACAGGTGATCGCCACGCAATAGACCCACTGGTATACAATGAGTTATCACAAATGCACGGTTACCAACGAGCGAATTAAACGCACGGTAACGCACTTTCTTTTTTTTCACCGTTTACTCATTCGCCAACTTGTATGGAACACCCGACGCACTTGGGAGTCGTCAAGAAAGAGGACGCCACCTATGTACGCCTCAATTTGAAGATTTTGCGTTAAAACTGAGTGAAACAGCTGCGCGTACACATTGCAGAACTTGGCGGCGCTTGCCTGTGGGGAGAAAGTGACCAGTCAGATAAGTAGGCGCGAAGGAGTGGGCATGGAATCCGATGGTCTCCTTTAGTGAAAATGCTATGGTTCGCACCCGGGTCCATCACACCAACCATTGTGATTTTAAAAGTCGAAACTGTCATGGTTTTCATTAGACACCATTAAAAAAAATATTGACAAAAACAAAATAGCTTTGTGTCGGCCCACGCAAAAAGCGCTCCATTCAGAACTTTTTAAATAAGAAAAACCCACTCTCCTACCTTCGACTTAAAATTACGCTTATTTATAGAGTTAGCACGTAATCTGGCTACACTTGCTTAAACACCTGGATGACATTTTACCTTATCACGTGGACCACAATATTTTACGGTCCAGGGGGCAAATCTTAAATGGTGGTTAAAAATACGACCCCGTTAATTTGACCTCCGAGTGAGATTTTTTCCAGGAGTACGGTTATGCTCAGCAGCTATCTATTCATTTTATCATATTTCTATTTAACAATATCATCCACTTGAGGGACTTGGAATCTTTTTTTCCAAGTACACCCACTGCGGTGGTGCCATGAGCTTTCTCCTTTCCTTCTCCCTTAACCTTAGCCTAGTAGCCTTCGACTTCCGACCCACCGAACCACTGCCTTTCACAAGTCGTTAGCCGTGGCCGCCTCACAACTCTGGAATTCTATTCCAATTGATCTGAGGAAATATCGTTCGATGGCAATTTGTCAATCTTAATTGTATGCAAATTTATTTGAAGAATGTTTTCCTGAATAGTATAGCCTGTTCAGTATTAAATTCTCATTACTAATTTTTTTTCTGGACAAAATGTTTATCTTATGGTCCATTCGTCCTTTTTGTTATAACTGTTCGAAATGTTTTTACTTTCATATCTCATTTTTCCTTTCGATTATCTCGTATCATATCTATATCTATCTTTGAACTTAACTGTATCACATTTACAGTTATTGTTATTCACTGAGAGTAGTTGTTTCTGTCTTTATTTTTCTATGTTATTAAGCCCCACTTATTTTTTTATTTGAACAAAATCATTTGTTAATGTGTTTAGTACCTCGCTGCTATTTCTTTGTATCGTATTGTTGCTCCAGGAGACCTTTCCCACAGTATAATAAAGGTTTATTCTATTGCTTCTCCTTGGATTTCCTTCACCACACTCACGCGGCCACCGCTATGGTTATCGTCTCTTCGGCAATTCATCACTCCATGGCGTTTCCTCCACTACCGGCCGGGAAAAAAAGTGTACATGCTTGTGGAGGTGAGTGGCACATGTGTTTTTTGATGGAGTAGAGATAGATAGAGAGAGAGAGAGAGAAAAAGAGAAAGAGTAGGCAGGGAGTATGCCAAGAGAGAGGAAGCAGTAGCGGATATGAAGGAGGGAAGGTATTATTATTTTTTGTGTGCGACGATCACAGACGTTTTTCTTTTTTTCCTCCATGCCGGAGTGATTTCGCGCATTGGGTGACGTCACAGTGGACGCGGGGAGGGAGGGGGAGGGGGGAAGAGGACGCGCAGTATGTGTATGTGACTGCGTGTGTCGTAAGGAGATGGCGGAACGATCGGATGGGATGAAAAAAATAAAACGAGGGGCGGAACGGAAAGACTGGGGACTCTTCTTCATGCGAGGGTGTGTGTGTGTGTCTGCAAGTGTGTGTTTGTGTGTGTGTGTGATATGTGTGTGCTCGGAGGAATTTCTACGATTGGACCCTGAAGGCGTTTCCTCCGCTGCATACCAAGCAGATACATATATACATTGCCTTTCCTTCTTTCTCTTCCCTGCTTTTTCCTTTCACGCGATCACAGTCTTGTTCTCCTCCTAGACATAGGGAAATAATACAGAAGTAATAAGACAATTTTTCCTCCTCAAGGTCGTTCCAACGCAAAAAGTTTTATGTATCAGCAGTAGAAAATTAAATATGAGTCACTTTTTATTTGAGTATTAAATATAGATAAACGCTAACTCAATTGGGAAACGTAAATTGAATTGCTATAATTGCTTGCCTATTTTTTAATATAATCCGAATTCCTACACTTTCTTGCAAAAAGAACTGAGACAAAATGTAGTATAGTGTGTTTCTGTCTTACAAAATTTGATATATTGGAGACCATCGGATACAAGAAGAGAATTTTTTTGTACACATTAGAATAAAATCACCACATCCTCTATGTTTCTCTATTATAAACAAATTTCTACATTTTTTAAACAAAAAAATATTAATTGAATATAAATGGTAGTAGAGACGACTCTTGGCTAGTATTAATTGTAAAAATCATGATCCGACTAATCCGCGATAATAGTATTACAATTTTTCTTTCCTTTGACTTAGTCGTGTTATCCGTAGAGTGTAGTGCATTGGGAATAATTTTAGCACCTTAACGAAGAGGTGGGTTTATATTCCGTTTTCACTCTCTCATCTTAGAAGGAACATCTTTTGCAAATTTCACTAATATATCGGTTAATCTAATGCAGAATTGTAATTAATATTTTACCATTGTTGGTATTCCAGTGGAAAGCCTGTTTTGAGGATATCATCCTCAGAACCGATTATAAGAATGATGAATATCGTACTACATATTTCTTTCGGTTGTGTCTATTCATGCAATATATTATCTATTTTCTCACGTTCAAACGGAAATAATTACATGAATTGCTTCTGTTTAATTCTCAATATGAGAAACTTTTGATCTCATATTCAGAACCTTCTACTATTTTCAAGAGTGTCAACTGTTTTCAAGTGTGTTAAGGCTCAACTAGATCCAGTAAAATATTTGAAATATTGAGAGATTATTCGCCATCTGTCACGTATATTACGGTCAATTTTCCCAAGTTTCGTATAGAGTTAAATTAGTCAATCAGCTGCGTTGCACTAGTTCCTCTGGGTGGAAGGAGAATAGCTTCAGCACGAGATGTGCGTATCGGAGAAAGATGCCTTGCTTTACGCTCTTTGAAGCGTTTTTCACCCGGGAGAGAGCGTGTGGCATCCACCCATGGCCGTCTCCGGCAATGAACCGGACTGAAGGAGAAAAAACGGAAAGGACGCATGGCTGGCACGTTTGTGTGAACGGTCGTCCGTTTCGGAGGTTCCCGTGTGCAAGGGGGAACGCGGAGAACGAATAGTCTGCAGTGAGAGCAGCAGCTCTCCGATCGATGGGAAGAAGGGAAACATCGAAGCCGCCGTCGGAATGCGCTTCATCGGCGGGGCGACTGGTTCACGGGCCGCTCCTTACCCTCCCACCCTCCCCCGAGTCGAGTCTCAACGCGGATGGCGGGAAAACTGCGCGTTCCGCATCTCATGTGTTTCCCTCGCCGTTCGTTCGGATCTTTCGGCCCCTTTCACGAAGTGGCCTTTCTACCTGTTTCATTCCGCATCCACCGCTCGCTCTACTACTAACTTTATCTCGTTATTGCTCTCCAGGATTTCCAAACCACACTGCCGTAGGCAAGGATCAATTTTGAAGGAGTCTTTCATTCACGGGGGAAACCAGTTCATCTGAGACTCGATTTACTCCACCCAAGTCATTCGTCCACCATCTGTGCAAGATGTGCGAATCTATAATAATGTTTGAAATATGTTAAAAAAATGATTTTATGTTTAGTGCTGCAGTGATTTTCCTTATCTCCCTCTTATTTCATTAGGTTTCCTTAAAGCCGTGTTTACACGATGCATTTACCCGCGCGGGTAGATGCGTGAACACAATCACCATCATAATTTCACCGTGTAAAGACTCAAAATTGCGCAAATGCGTGAATGCGTGGACATAAAATAGCCCCTGTTCTAATTTGGTGAATGTGTTCACGCATCTGTCCAGCCACGTACTTGCACGGGTAAATGCATCGTGTAAACACGGCTTAAGAATCTTGAATTAATGAAAACGTAATTTCGATTCCAAGTAGGGATGATGGACTAGTCTTTATTTTGTCACTCCACTACCGAAACGGCTAATCTTAGTAATGCGGTCGGTAATTTCCCTTTTTTAATCAAGGAACTGGAGTTAATAAGGCATCACTGATCACTTAATCTCTTATACCTTACTTTAATGTTACGGATTTTCAGGTTTTCTTCGTATGTTCCTTTAAACTTCCCTTTAGAAACTTCTGAGTGGGTTTTGGAATATTTTATTTTATTTCAATTAACATAGATTCAAGATTAGTGCTAACGCTACTACCTGTAAATGTATAAAATTTATATCTACTAATTGAAGTGTGAACAATTTCATATTTTCTCACGATTGAAATGGATCTTCAGTTATTGATGTCCCTCGTTGATTGGCATGGTCAATAAACCAAAATATTGACTTAGAATTCATAGGGGAATATTTGAGGTGATTAGGTTAATTTGCTATGAAAAAAGAATGGGGACTCAATACTCTCATTCAGGATGCCAGCAAAACTGATCTTTCCGAAAGCACGGTAAGCATAATTATAAACGGAATTCATTACGCATGAACTTATTTTAAAATCACTCATCAGGTGTTCTATCTATAATTTAATTCCGTACAACAATTTTTTATTATTTGGTAACTGTATCATCTTTTTTCAATCGAAATATAGGATTGCTGCTGACTTTCAACCCTTTCCATTCAATCCAGGTAACTGCCTTAAATTACACTGTATGAGGTCCCAACATATATGTCTCTTCATAAAAAATTGAGTTAAAAATAATAAGGCATCTAATTCTCTTAAGTGAAGATATAGGATAAATTTTTTTTAATCAATGAACTTAACCATTATCTCAAGTGCAGCTAGTGGCATTGTGGAGACTAGGGCAGCTGGGAGCATCACTAACGTTCGACCGAGCGCGCCAGAGTTTATTACGGCGGCAGAGGGCCCGTATGCGAGGCTGGGACCCCGCTCTGCGAATCGGGGGCCTTTTGGGGGAGGTGGAGATAAGGCGTCTCCACTTCCGCGTCAGGGAATCCGCGAAAAACACTGACCCACTTTCTGGGGGAAGAGCTTTCGTTTCTGCGTCCCCAGCGATCGCTTCCTTTGAGCCGAGTCGCATAAGTGACGCCGGGGAGAGCCTTTTGTGTCTGTTTTTCCCTTTTTAATGAACCTTTTCGGAGAATTTGGCTGCGCAGGCGGCAGCATGTGTGTGCTTTGCCTCTATTAAATTTATCCCAGTGCCTCCATAATATCGCTATCGGCAATTTTACGTCGGCATTATTATCGTTTTCCACGAGTACCCTCCTCTACGAAATGAGCTCCTCTCTGTCTCCGTTGGCTGAGCCAGTCGAGTGGAACGTGAGGTCCCCGCTGGATAGACGTATGGGAGAGCATTTGATGGTGAGGTTTTTCTCTTTTCCACGCGAGTAGGCATTCTCAGAACTGTGTATTCGGACAAGCGTTTGATGGTGCTTGAGAAATATAAGCCGAGGCGAGGAACTGGGGTAGCTGATGAATTATTCTGTGGAAATATCGGTCAGGTACGTAGCTTTCTGTTACAAGTTTTCCTGGTTTCCATCGTGAAGGGCTAAAAGTACACTTTTTTAGTGCAGTCCTTTTTTTACTCCTTTGATTTTATTTAGTTATCGATACTTCTACGCGCATATTCCCGATACTGAAGGGCTTCGCACCATGCCCGCGCGTGGAATCATCAACTCTTTTAACTATATATATTTAAGCGCTACTTGCTATCAGATTTCATTAAAAAATCATCTGAAAAATACCCGATATTGAAGGACTTCGTATCATGCGCGCACGTGGAATCATCAACTCTTTTAACTACGAGTATATATATTTAAGCGCTGCTGGCTATCAGATTTCATTAAAAAATCATCTGAGAAAGAATAAGAGGGAAAATTTGTTAAACCTTGAGAATTGAGGCTCATTTTAATTTATCTTGCACGTGAAAGCTAATTGTTGATGCTAATTAGTCAGCCGTTAGTTTCTATGAATAAAGTCTTCTTGGATTTTATCACCGGGTCAATCATTGTATTGCCGACGTTTCGATGTGTGACTCACTCATCCTCGTCAGGCCAAAACTAAGTTTTTTGCCCTGTAGAAGATGAGTGAGTCCCCCATCGAAACATCGGAAATTTTTTATACCAAACCCGAAAACACTTTATTTATATCATCCACCGGGAAAACCTACGGCCCTTGGTCTCGAGCACATAATGTGAAAACTAACGCTTATATCTGTATGCATCAGTCAGAATGTGAATTCTATTCAAAATGGATTAAAAATTGTTCTATATGAGTTAAGGATTAAAAGATCAATAAGGTTTCACAATAATATACATCCTTGAGATTTAGTTGGCGAAATTAAACGTTCTACTTTTATCACGGGTGCAAATAAATCTTTAAATTAACTCAATCAAACTTAAAAAGTAATCTTTTTAAGTTTTGAACGGTTTTTGTGAGTCTTAACTTCTAACCACTGTATAGGAAAATAAAAATGGGTGAAATTGGCAAGTAAAAGACTTCGTCACGAAAACGCATTGCTGTAAACCACCATCGCTAGAATTTTCTGAATGGTTTCATTTTCTTTTCCTTATAAATTTCATCATCTTATTCCAGAGGCAAAATACGTATCAGATCTGCCATTTTGATGATTTCTCTTTGATATTTTCCGGTCGCCTTTTCTGATTATCCGTTGGAATAGAGGCGAACTTCACGTCGCCAGGTCTTTCGACTTTGGTCCCCGCTTCTTTCACAAAGCGAGCGGACATCCCTGCCCAAAGCCGGACCCGAAGTTGTTGCTATTTCTTGCATCAATCGGAAAGCTCACCATTTTATGAAAATGCCAGGTTCAGATGCCGTCGAGATCTAAGGATGGTTAATGCATGTGAATGATACCTTCTGGAGGCGGGCGAGTGGGTTTTTAGGAGGATCGCTATTTCGATGGGTTTCAAGTGGGCGAGAGAGGTGGAACGGGTGGGGGAGGACCGAGTTGGACCAGGGGACGACGCGCTGTTGGAAGTAATGTCAAGGGAAGGCATGTGGATCGGTGGGCGGTGCACCTCCCAAAGAATTAAACCGTATTATCCCACTTTGATGTTTCCAGATTGATTTTGCTACGATTGACGATAGAATGCTTGGCTAAAAAAATCTTATTGGGGATGTGTACAAGCATTTATTTTACTTAAATGTCAAAGTGAATGGAGAATAAATTGACGTCCTTCGATTCACAGAGTACATCATTATTTTTTCCGTTTTGGCAAGTTAAAAATTTAAATATCTCGGGAATGTAGTCAGCCAATGGATCAATTAAAAATTAAAATATGGATTCACATATTGGCCACAAAAAATGTAAATTCAATAATTTATATTATACTAAACATTACGCATAATTTATCAATATTGAATGGTACCAAGATATGTGCGAAGAGAAAGAGATAAAGGCACTTGAAATTAAACTCTTGAGAAAGGCATTTGGAACAACAACCGAAGAAATTAACAACACTAGTCTGCATGATATCAAATGACTGAAAACTGATAAGTGGTAAGAACTAACATTGATATACTGATTTCTGAACTGTTCTTAGTTTTCTTCTATCACGTACAGTTTTTTTCAGAATGGACCCAATTTAACTTCTAAGGTTTATTAATAAGTGCTTATTAGTGTTAGTTAAATTAACTAAGGTAATTATTGTGCGAGGGATATTTCTCAATGCTAGCTAATGAGTCTTAGGTTGGCCTAAGCTAATGAGTCTAAGGTTGGTACGACTGCTGCTTTCGTTATGTGACCTTGGAAGTGTTATTTATCCTTCATTCATTTTTGTTACAAATACTGTCAGTGTGTGAAGTAATGTTAATATAACTCTGCCTACAGTTGTTAAAATCTTGAAACCATAGTTCTTATATTGTGTAAAAATCTGACGTGATATAAAAGAATGGAAGTCATTTTTAGAATCAGCATTAAAAATTGATTCAAGAATGCCTATTTTTAATAAATCATCTGAAGAAAAGTTTCAAAATGCAGACTGGTGTGATAAAACAACAGAAAAATAAAGGCAATATATAGAGAGTACTAGATATAGCGCCTGAAGCAGAAAGTAGGAGGTAGAGACCGACAGACCATTTCATCAAAAATAACAGAGATGGCATGATAAACCAAGCATGGGAACAAAACCCAGAAGATAGGAAGGCTTCTAATAAAAAAATATTATTGCAAAACTTGTTGATTGTAAATCTTATTGAGGTTAAAATCTAGATAAAGGCCCAGAAGATGCCAAAAGCCAGAGTACTGGTGAGGAGAAACAACATATTTTGTAAGAATTTCTATCGGAGTAAAACTGTGAACATGCTGCTATTTTAGCTGATAATTAGTTAAAAGGTCACCCCCCATCAAATTCAACTCATCGAAAAATTTTAGAATTCATAACTCAACAGGAGGGATATTGAAACCCTTACTTGGAAAATAATTATATCGGATGGAGTACGACTGTTATCAAATGCAGAATAACTTAGTTAAATAAGGTGTGCGTGATGAAGAAGTATGCACTCCAAGTGGACACGGCTCGAGGCAAGGAATCAATCGCAACGATTTGGCACTCGTAGGCGTAACAGACTATGGCCAATAGTGCATCTGACCTGATTATAATGGTAGTCTTCTCAGCCTAATATGATAGGTACAAAGACTATATTGAATAATTAAATGAGAATGGATGATGTGGGTAGAAAAGCAGAAAGAAGTTGCCCTTAGAGCCCCAGGAACGTAAAAAGCACACAGATGAACATCGTACATACGTGAAGAAACGTGTGTCGTACCAACAATAATAACTGGAAAAAACAAAGTGATTATTTCAATATTTGACCATACTGTTCATTCAGACAATTCCAAATATGCGGAGTCATACTTGAAACTCTTGTTTGGGGCAAAATTTCCAAAGAAGCATTCAGGTTATGTAGCACACGCGCGGTCCAATAGGTCAACACTATGCCTCATGATTCATTTAATGGGGGCATGAAATCGTCAGGGCACTCTTATTTTATTTATTTACCCATAAACGGGAAATTCCTTTGATTCTCTCAACCAATTTGCATTTATGTGTTCATGCAGTGCATAAATGTTTTGATAGAGGCTGCTCGTAGGAACTGTGTGCGTAATAAAATGTGTTAATTACTTAAACTTTGGAGCTATAATGTAAGTTCTTAGCTCATCTATTCGGCTCGAACTTGTCTGTCACTCAATGAACGGGAAGTTTTGAATTTTAAGGACAGCGGCTGATGACAGCGGCTTGGGTCGGGATCAACCGTGCGGGTTCTCGGGATGATGCCGCCGGAAGGCTGGTGATGGAGGGGGAAGGGTTGAGGGGAGGTGAGTGGGAGGAAGAGGGTGTGAGGAGGTTTGGCATGAGTTGGGAGACAAATGAAGAAGTTTTGTCTTTTCTGCTTGGGGTTGATTGGGGAATGACACGATGGGAGCCGAGGAGAGGGAAAATTATTAATGGAAGACAATATTAAAATGGTTCGAAACGCCACGAAATACGATTTTGTGAGGGCTAGGGGGATGCCATTTCTGCAACTTGGGAGGTGATTAAAATTTTATTTCCGGCATTTATTTGGCTAGCCAGAGAGAGAATGAATTCGCGCAAAGCAACTAAGCGGCATGGGCTAGTAGTATGTTTATTCTTAAAGAACTTTTCACGTGGGAAGTTATATTTCAACGCCAGAAGATGGCACATTTAGTCAGAGGTTATAAACTCCATTTTAACGCGTGAGAGTATTGCGCGGCTATGGGTTATGTTAACTGGAACTTTACTCCGATCTGCAGCAATACGGCAGGTTCAGTAGAGCTTGAATTCAAATTTCGCCCAAGCATATTTATCAGTGCTGTTTTAAGCCCATCCTGCACCAATGTGTTCTTCAAACCAGAAGAAACTCCCATCAATCTCACACTCTAATAATATGGAATAAGGGGTGAGGAGCCGATATTAGAATCAGCTAGGCTTACGCTACGAACCAGCAACCAAATTAGTTTATTAACTTAATGAGATTTAACCTTACCACTTAAAAAAAAAGAACTTTCTGAGATATATTCACTAAATTCTCTATTCAAGTGTTAATGCTCATTCATATGGTGAGTGCTCATGTAACTTAAAAGAGTTATGGCCGTGACAAATTCTTCCAGTGCGCAGATTAATGAAATTTTATCATCTACCGAATATTTTTGGCTCCAGAACGATATTAAGTTTGCTTTTGTTCTGTTCCCAGAATTCCCTCTCCTCTTTCCATTCCTGTTCTCTCTCTCATCTCCTTTCTTCCCCCTCCCTCTACTTTTACTGGCGTCCCCCATCCCTTTTTTAAACCCTTTCTTCTTTTGTTTTTCCGAACGCACGTGCGTGCCCTCTGTGGGCCACTCTGTGCAATAGGGCGTAATTCCATTCTTTCCGCGCATTGGGTGAACTCATGACCCGGAACGTGGACCGGGATGGAGGGAAAATGTTTGGTTGGGTCCCCTCGTTTCTTTTATCCATTTATTCGTTTTGGTCGCTCGCGTCACTTCTCTTCTGAAAAGGCCTGGCGATGACCGATGGGAAGATGAGGATCGGGCGGTGGGGGAAAGGGTACTAAGGGGTGGGGAAGGGGTTCTGCTGCTTATTAAGCATTCGTTTCCGGGGGTACATGGCTCACCTTCTTTCTCCCTCACGATCCCTGCCCCCTTTCCCTTCCGCATTCATTTCCTCCCCCCGGGTTGGTTGTCAGGCCACCCCCTTCTTCTGTCGTTTAATTTTTCTCCTCTCTGCCCTCTCGCCCTCCCCTGGCCCCTCAGGGCCAAAAATGTCACGCCCACGTCTTCCCATCTCATTTCTCTTTACCTCTATCTTCCCTCTCTCCTCTCTTGTCCCACCTTAGGTCCCCGCATTTCAAAAATGCCGGAAAGGCGAATTAGAGTGAATGAAAAGCACTTAGCCCGTCCCTTTCGCATATTTCCCACTGCCCCCGGACGCGTCTCCAATATATTTCCTTATGAAATAATGAGTTGTGGCCTGGGAGGAAGAATTCATTTGGAAAATAAAAGGTTTTTCGGCCGAATCCACAATTCACGCGGTACAAAGGGGTGTTTCAGTGGTGCTCGAGCGGTTATCGGCAGAAACCTTTGGCTCCATCGCAACCGATGTCGTCCATTCTTGCTCGCTTTTGCTTTTCACTTTGAGATTCCTCGGAGCGCGAAGGCTTTAGTGAATAACAGCGTATCCAACCACAAAGGTGTTTTATGAATGAGGGGAGAATATCGTTGCTAGGATATGTCCCGCAAAAGGTGAAAAATTTCGAAATCGTTCCATCGCTTTGATATCAAGAACTTAAAGGACATCATTTGGAACTCTATCATCTTTTTTTTACCACATTGGCGTGTCCATTGGCGAAACAGGTGATATTGCCGTGCAGTGATGACTGATCCATTTTTGTAATTTTCCTCCAAATGTCCGCCCTGTCTGATTTCAGCTGAAGAATATAGTGCCATTAATGATTGATGACACATATTTCGACGAAATCTCCCTCCTAGAATCATATGATTTCTTATAATAACGCCGTAAGTTTATCAATTAAATGGCTGGCATATGCCACGTGGTTTTTCAACCACCTTTTTTTCAAAATATCATTATGTTATGGGAGTTTCTGGGTGAGGGAAAGTGAGCATAAAAAAGAATTAGTTCGATGCTTACAAAATCTTATAAATTTCCCATTCATATTTGCGCTTGTCCCAAAGCTGCCATTTAGGGATTATATACGGAAGGGGGTAAATATACAGTCAGATGTTAATCTTTTCTACGGAAACATCATTTCCCTTAGGAGCACTTCCATTACCCGCGTTGTTTTTCTCCTGTTAAAAAAAATATTATTAATATTAAAATTTTGGGATATAATGGTCTTAAATACTACTGTATCACATAGCATTTTTTATTCCTCAGCTATTCATAGTCTTTACTTCTTTTCAAGAAGCTTAAGGCAACCAACCATTTCATCCTCTCCACGCTTGTCCAACTGATCGTCTATTCGCCCATCCTTCCTTCACAATTAATTGTTCTATCACGGTCTTTAGAGCTTCCATTTTTGTCTTCACTATGTCTACCGCATCCGTATTTATCTTTCTTTATGTACATCATACACTAACCGTGTCCTCCAAACAAATTTCAAGTGCATCTTGACTGCTTGAAGTAGTTGAGGAAACATATAAACCACAAGCCGTTAGTTTTTGACGAAATCTAGTTGCTTTTTCTTCTTATGTCCTCTTCCCAAAGCTTGGTTGGCGAAAGTTCTCCTTTCGCTTTGGTCTTGTGCCATTCTTTTCAACTTTACATAAGTATAGCAGCCTAACTCCTTCAAGGTTTCGTGCCTTAGTTGGTTCCCGATCCAGATATTCAGTTATTCTTCTCTTTTTCAGTTATTGAAGCAGCCCCGGAGACTCATTCACACGTCTGAAAACTTCCTCGTCACTGATATTGACCATCCAGGGAATCTAGGTGCTAGAAGTTCCTATTTTTTCAAAATTCTCCCTTTGGAGCGCATAGCCGTAATCTATTCCAAGTAATACAGCTTATATTTTTAGGCAAATTGATAGAAATGTAGTTCGGCAAGGGGGTAAATATTTTGATATCATTAAAAAATGGTAGTTTTTTCTTTCAAATGATGTCTTCATACGTCCGACGTCGTATTTGACAAATTCTAGGTGAATTTACTTATCGCTCAAACTACCTTAAGGCCTCACAAATGGCCTGATACGACGTGACGCCGCCAGAGTCAAGTTTGGGGCCCTCTTGCAAAACCTTGTTGTGTTGTGTTCCTCGCGGGAGGAAGGGACATCACTTGAAACGAGTGGAGCAGGTAGATTGACCCTCTCCTTTTCGACTGCTTAACCCGGGTCCCTCGTTAAACCTTGGTCCTCGCCCACGGGGAAATAAGCCCTGCCCTCGTAGTAATCCCTTTTTCGCCCGCCATCTAACTATCTCTCGGAGTTACTTTCCCCCGCGTGTAATTCAGGGGCAGTGCCGTTTCCGAGGCGGATGAAGCATGTCCGGCCGGCCAGTTGGTATGCCCCTGTCGATTCCGGTAAGGAAATGCTTTCAGCCTGCGGTGGAATATTTTTTTTTATTCTGAATGTCTCTCTATGTGATTAGGGAAGATGAAGAGCGCTTGTCATACTTCGTTGTCGTCATTACAAGTTTAAAATTTTAGAGCTATGATAGTCTTCACATGGCGAAGAAGGCGTTTCTCTCCTGAGCAGATTAAAAAATGTCAAAAAGCTCCATAATAGCGACCACGCATTGGTACAAGTTTTAGCCCAAAATTAAAGAAAATTAAGGATAGTACTGGTGCTTAGAGTTTCAATGGAAGAATTTAAGTCTATATTAATATTTGAAAATAGGGTGAGTAATGTTCAGCGAGAAAATATCATAAGCAAGGAGTTACGTAAGTCCGATACACAGGTTATATTTTTTCAGTACTCGAGTTTAGGGATAGGCGGAACTCGTAAATGTACCGGTATTTTTTTATGAGTATTCAAAAGCAATAATAATACTCGCCCGGTGGTGCCGACGTAAAAATACCGGTATACCGGTATTTATGTGAATGATTAAATATTTTAATTAATTACAAATTAACATACGCTTCACCCTAATTTTCTGGAATTTCGGCAAATTAGAATATCAGTCAAGAAAGATACGTACACTGAAATTTCCATCCATCGGCATTTTAAATGAACATTCATCGGGTATATACATCCACTATTCAGTAAATACATTATATTTTACGCTGTATGTATGCGCTCGTCAATTTTCGTTGGAATTATTTTAAATCACATGAAGAACGATCGATATAGTTATAATTTTGTGGTATGGTTAAATCTTCTTTTATAGTGACCATTCCTTGCGGTCGCACTAACGTTTAACTTACAGGAATAAATATTTGTATTAATACGGTTCAAAACCATCGATTGTCTGGTGTTTGGCATGAGTCAAAAACTTATACTTACCTGTTATATCGATAATTATAACGAACATATCCCAAATTCACAATTATGTAAATATTAAAAAGGACAGACATATTACGAGAACATTTGAAACAGGTTGAAGTTAAGCACTTATGATTACAGGACATAAGGGACTTGTGTATTAAGGCGTTTAGGACTTAAATTGGGTGGTGACTTGCAATTCGTATCGTATTTAACTTTCAACTCTTACCTTTGAATACGTGTTTACAAACACGCAAATAGTTTGGGGCACGTAACCAAGAACAAGAAACACAGTAATGAAGCCCAATTTCCTTGAGAAACGACAGTGGCACCGCTCCATTTTTTGCAATTCTTTTGAATCCGACGTTAATTGTATATCACATCATGAAAGTGTGTAGTGGTTAAATAAAGTTCAACCGCGGAGGAATATAGATTCTGTTCGCTGTTGCAACTATCGAAGTTCGTTAAATGTATTCGATTTGTTGTAATCACGAAGGGGATATTCTGATTCAAACCCGATAAAAAATATCAGTGGATATATCCATCTGTAGATATTCCTAGAGCATAAATAGAATTGTAATTTTACTCAATTATTTCTCATATTGATAAATAAATAGAATAGGACTTGAAGGTATTCAAATTTAATTTGTCAGTATTATCTTGCACTTGCAAATAAATGCTGAAAATGATTCTTTTGCATTTTAAAGTTTACAATGCATAAGTATATAATTAAAGTATTATTCCTGCATTATTCTACTTGAAGTTTTACTGATGACAATGTTGAAAATGAAATAAAAAAGAACTGTAAATAAAAATTGAATAAGAGAATTTACGTTGTCCGTAAGTATGTAACATTAATTTCGTAGTTAGTTCTGTTTGTTGACGCAAAACGGCAGCGCTTTCTTAATAGTGGTCTTTTTAGTACTGTTACCATCGCGATGGTAACAGTACTAAATCGGTTGTATGTATTGAATGCATCGGTTGTACCGATTTTTAATACTGGTCGGTACTACCGGTTAAAAAAAATGATATCGGTCCTACAGAATATCAGTATTTTTTGCCCATCCCTACTCGAGTTGATAGTTATATTTCCAGGAGTCAGGCCACATGTAATATTTATACCTAGGTGAAATAATATCATAATGCTTACTTAATACTCAAATACATATTTAGAAATGAAAACGGAATGAAAACCAGGAATTACGTTGCGGGAGCTACTTTGGCAGATCCATTTTAAGCTATTTCCAGCTATCGGAGAATATATGGAGGAAAGATATCGGACGTGAGGCAATTAATGCTTTTTTCAACAGTCTCAGCAACGCAACGGCGTAATCAATATTTAGCTGATGATACAAGAAACGAGGGTATTGATTCTTATAAATCTCTTCACCAGATATGGAGGAATTTAATGATTAGTAATTGCCCTTAGCTACTTAAAAAGTATGTCTTCGTATTATTATCTTGCCTCAAAGTCTTCCGTTCGCCCTTACTTTTATGTCTGGTAGACTTTCTACACCCATTGTTAGTAGTAGTCTCTCCTCCTCATTAGTTATCTGAAGGTCCTCATTAGGCTACCAAGCAAAGAGACATTCTTCTTCCTTTAAACAACGTTTTTTCTGTTCTCTTGTACCTGAGAAATTTGCTGTTATTCTTTTGATTTAAATTTTAGGCTGTTTCTTTATCCTTCTTTCTTCAGGTCAGGAAAATTTGTTTTCGCTGCGCCACAACCAATACAATGCCATTAGTTTGCGCCACCTGCTTGCTTTTTGATATTTAATTTTACCTTTTAATTATGTTTCCCTCGTTTTCTACTAAATTTGTCATGCGTTATCCCTATGCGCAAAGGGATCGTATGCGGCGATACCAAACCCGTCTTCCCATTCTTCACTAACAGTACAATTTACTTATAAATCGTATGAAACAGACGCTACGGAATGCAAAACAGAAATACTATCACGACTTTTTTAAAAGATAACTGGGACGTTTGATCAACCTGGCAAGAACTAAGACGGCTAGGCCTTTCGACAAGTCGGAAAAATTCTTGTGATTTAAATTTTAACCTGGATGAGCTCAACACGTTTTTCCTAAATACATTTACTGACGAAGACCAGGCTTTAGTAAACACAAGGATGCATACAGAGGCAAGTGTGCATGATGAGCTATAATTGACACCAGAAAATAGACTGGACCTACCACATTATACGCCGGAAGTGTTACTTCGGAACTTGAAAATGATTAAAATTTATGCCACTGGTATCGACGGGATCATTAGTAAAATTTTAAAAAATCTACTCCATGTTGCTATGCCCGTGATACTAGACATATTCAACTGCTCGTTAAATTACTCAACTTTCCCGGCTCTCTGGAAGTCTGCACAAAATCAGCCGATTCCTAAAATTTCTCACCCAAAATTAATGTCAGATTTTCGGCCAATCGCGCTTTTAAGTACACTGTCAAAACCACTTGAGCGATTTGTGCATGATGTCACCTTGGAAAACCTCTCTACTGTAGGTACCTTATTGTAGGTACCTTAGAAAGACTGTAGATGCCTTAGTGCACCAGAAATATGTAGCATATGGCTATCCCATATGTTGATCTATGGTGACTCCAAGATACTTTATTTCACTAACTTGTTCAATTTCTGGACAGTTACAAGATAATTTAGACCAGTATAATTGTTAAACTGTTTCAATCATAAGAGCTTATATTACAAATATCATAACTTAAACATTTCATTTTTTCACTCATCTGGAGACTATTAAGTTCAAACCAATATCTTAGAAACTTTAAGTCTTCGTTTATGCTATTTTCAACCAAATCCCAGTTGGCCGACGCATAATTTAAGGTGGATAATATGTGCTGATTCGATTAAGACTGCGGTGGGTGAATTTTGTCCTTCGTGAACAAATTGATGTGCATGACATTAAGGATCGATCCATAGCTTCAATAGTTTTATTTCATTTATTTCACACAAGCACTCATTTTTTGCATTTTATTTAATGGTTAAGATCACATGAATTTTAAATTTGTGTTTCCTGGGGGCTATCATTTTCTCGGAAATAATTTTGTTAATAATTGTGTTGTAAATGATCAAAAACATAATTTATATAAAATAATCTCTTCAATGTTTGCATCCACCCGATTCAAAATATATTTTAATCACCTCGTATTTTTCCCATTGTGCACAAGGGTTCTGCCAAAGAGAGAGAGAGAGTCAAGGTAGTATTTCTCATAATTTTTTTCACTCTTCCGAGAACTGGCGGTGAAAGGCTTCGGGCGAGGGGAGGGGTTTGAAGGAGCAACCGAATATTCCCTGTGGTTGTGGCGGCACCGGTGAAAGGTCAAAAGGGATATTTGACCCTAAGGGCTTTCGATTTCGAAAGGGCATTTTGTGAAGTGAGAGATGAAAGGAAGGTGAGGCGATGTTCATGGAGGGGTAGGAGGGCAGCATTCATCTTTGGCTTCAGAGTCTTGGACAGTGGATTTACGAATTAAGTAACATTTATATTTCCAATCCGTGTTTAATTTCTTTTCTCTAGCGTTAAAATTGAAGCATATTTATCAAAGAAAAACGACCTGTCAAGTACAACGTCTTGAATGTTTAGATTTTACCGTTGAAATAGATGAAATCCTAACGAAAGCCAAACTAAAGCCAGACTTGGCATAGAGTCGGAAATGGTCAATCGGCGTTCCAAGGTGGCTTACCCCCAATTCTAACCCTTAGGGCACAACTATTGCGCGACAAGGGATTAGGACATTGAGTTGCAATGAGAGAGTGACATAATATCAGAAAACTGCAGTAAATGAAAAAATATTCAATGTCCCTCAGTTAATCATTTTTCATGCAAAAATGCCCGTTGACATTTGCATTACTTTTAACTATGTTTGTTCAAGGAAATAATTTAATTTCAGATACAGCTTAAATATACCTTGAACACTTAAAACGAGTAAAGGCAAATATTACTACAACAATAATCACATTTCACAGCATATTATGTGAACAAAATTGAGTGTAGAGCCATGGCACTTCTCCTACGGTAAATTTTTCGGCATGAATTTGCGAAATAGTTTTACATGTAAATATGGCTATTGTAGCTTTATTGTCATTAAGACTCATTTGGAAAAGTTTACACTATTAAGAATTTGTAAATAAATCTCTGGCAGACTAAAGCTATCTTTTTTAATTTAATCATAATATTGAAATCTGTGAGTGCGGAAAAGTATTTAATGTTGGTATAGGTTTGCGTCTGTGATTTTAGATTTATTTTCATTTTTAATGAATTTATTTAATCAATTAATGAATTAAATCAAATTTGTAGCAGTTTTACAAATAAACACTATGATATACTTTGTTTGCTATTTGTTGATGCCTTATCATATTCAAATAAAAAGTTTACAAATACTGCATGTGCTTAGGGTTTTTAAATGAATAAAACTCCAACCCACACACACTTCTCACAGTGATCGTCACTGTTGGCACTCTGAAAATTGGTGATACGTGAAAAGTGGAAACGGCTCCCATAAACAGTCCCAATTTACTCACCAACTCCTTTGGCTAGGAAGACTTCCCGTATGCTTTGTAACGGTCTCATGCGCGTTACCCGCCAGCGCTGCCTATTTTGTAGAAGTTAATGCAGACGCGGCCCATACCGTCGAAGCGCTCCGCCATGCCTAAAAAACTCCCAATTTTACCTCTCCGCTCCCAGTACTCCCTTCCACTCTCCTCCCCGTCCCACCAACTCTCGGCGAGTTTTCCTCCTCGTGCACTCGTCAGTGCGGGAGGAAGGTCTTTTTGGTTTGAGCGATCTAGGGCGAAGGTCCCCTTCTCACCCATGCGCTTGGAAGACCCGAAATTTCGGTAAGTTTAAGTTATCTTTCTCTTTGACATCTCTCGCTCCTCAACTAGGCTGTCGGCTTTGGTCAGGCTATCCACTTCAATTATTGGCATTGTATTTTTTCTGTAATTTTATTTCAGGGTTTTCATGTCGGGGTTAAAAGTTTGGTGCTGCCCACTTTTTACGTTAAAGTTAGTCATGTTCAACATGTGGGCCTAAGGCCACCATGTGTCCCGGCCAGGGGATGAAATGTTGCAGCCGAAACCAAGAATTATTTGGGCAAGGGGTCGGCCCGTCATGTAAGAAGAAATATGTCTAAGTGATAGCGAAGTAAAATGACCACGCCGCTTCTGCCTAAATTGTTAAAGTGTATTGGATGTGCTCCAGAAGTCTAAATTATGCTGTCATTTTCCATGAACTAAATGGTATTCTGTGACCCATCGACAATATCAAATCCTGGGTAACTTTCAGTTTTTTTGTGAATTTGGTTTTGACTTGTGTGTACTAGCAAGTGTTTTTTTATTAAATGAATTGTTATTAGATCTGAAGTATAGCCTTGTTTAAATCTTTAGCGGTATATCTAAAAGTATACCTGGCGCCAATAAAATTTAAAGCTAAAGATTCCTACCTACCCCACTCTACCGGTGGTCAGTCTAAATTCCCATGAGCTATTTTTCGTTCTCCCGTTAAAATTTCCAGTATCCTGTATATGTCACTTTGAGTCTTTTGCTCGTGGCAGCTTGTTCTTCATCTTAAAAAGAACTGTGTGCCCTGAAAACTAGAATTGCAATTTTTCCGAATTCACCCGTATAATTTCTGCGAATGAGTTTTCCTCCCTCACTCACCCTCTCACGTAATGGAAAGGCCAATTAGATACACTCTCAATTGTGCAGGATGCGTTGTTTGCGCGCTTTCAATCCGTGCATTTTCGTTTGATCGCGATCGGACAGTATTTAATTTGAAATTTCGTTCGCCGAACTCGCTGTTACGCAGACAGACGGATTATTTCCCGATTAGATCGAGTGGGACGTACGCAAGGTTTTTACGCGAATAATTGCGGCTTATTATCCCCCAGTGATAGTTCCCGGTGGAATCGCGGGTTAATTCGAGCGTGAAACGCAGAATTACGAGGAACTGGTCAAACATTTCCTGAAAGAAGTCGGCAGAAGGGCCGAGGGAGTGGATGCTGCAGGCGCCGCTAATTCGACGCGATGGAAAAACTATGAGCTGCCGGCCGCGGCTAATGTCGCATTCACGAGGGGATTACATTCCGATTAATGTCAACTGCAATTCTGTTTCCCTCCTCATTTCTCCGAATTCCTTTTCATTGCACTTATATTGCTATTTATCAATGCGATAGCAAGAACTTTCATTCCTTTTTAAACTGGGAGGATACAGCTTAATAAATGTTAAATTCAAGTTTGCCAATCTTTAGAATAGAAATTTTCTCTTTTTATACAATGCAGATTTTTTCTCATCAGATAATTTATCACTCTTCTTTGCCTACCGAGACAAATAAATCCTCTCTTGTCAATCGTATTGTAGCTGCTTTTGTTCCTTAAAGATTTTAAGGCCTTCAGACATTCAGTAAAAGAATCAGTCTGTATCAGATACAGGTATCCGGTCGAACTCCCTAAATCAACCTTCGTACTAGGTAGTGGATAAAGTATTTTTCTATTTGAACTCATTTTATAAAACCTATTAAGTTATTCGGCGATTAGTGAAAGGGTTCATTTGATGGACAATAAATAATGGATGATGGATGGAGAAACCGAGTGCTGTATAAAATTGACGCATCTGTGGTAGAGGGCTCTGTTCCCCTCCGTGAGCCAGCTGCAGTCCCATAAAAATTTCTGGTCACCGCGGTGATTAGTAAGTGGGATAGTCCAAAAAAGGCTTGATTCTGGTGTGACACTTAGCTTCTCTGAACCGTATTTGGTTGCTCTATTGTAGATTTCGTCTGAATCATCTGTTTTTTTGTGCCACTAAAAAGCCTCCTTTAAATCCACAGGGATGTATAGTAGTTTGCTGACAAGTTGGATGCTCCTTAATATTATCGGAACTTTTACAACTACCTTAGCCAATTTAGCTACACGCTAGCTCCAGTTTAACGCAACCTCAATTTTTGCGCAGTGTTTGATTTGGAGTGTGATTTTATCCTACCTTTTTGCCAATGAAATATGATGTACTTTACAACAAACCAATGTGATCTACAAGTAATATATGACACAATATAGTATTATAATAATAATAAACATTTATAGTTGCATACCAACAGGCCTTTTAGGAATTCTGCATACATACACATCTTTCTTTTACGTACAGGAAAAGTTAAGCATAAATTAGAAAAAAACATAATAAGAGAATCGTTACTTGGAATGCTTACATCAAGTCCCTGTACTAGGCATACATAAGAATAATGACCACAAATGATTTGTACATAAAACATTGTGCATAGCACAGATAAGTACTCAAGTTAACATGCCCGTATATCTTACGACATAAAATTCCAACTGATGGGTAGGTGAAAAACTTTATGAACGAGAAATAGTGTATTACATTATTAGCATGATATATTCGTGTCTGGTTATTGATAAAAAGTATCAGGACTAAGAAACAGTGGTTTCAGTCACTTCTCTAAATGTTAAAGCCCCCATCAAACCATTTATCAATTTTAAGGCTAAGTATAATATTTGTCTCTAAATACCATTTTAAATTTATCTATTTTATTTGGCGATTTCTTTTTTATTTAGTTTTAATATAATTGAATGGATATATTTGTATTTACTATTTTGCTTTTAGTAGATAACAAAGTAACGTATTAATCAAAGCGATGTCCGCAATTTTTTCATGATTGAGGAGCTGTCTTCACTAGAGTTAGGTCTAGGGAAGGATAGGAACACAGAGACTTTCTGCGTCTAAACGTTTGGAATTTCTTCCATATGATGCCCTATTTCCAACCCGAAGGGCTCCTGAGGAAATCATTTACTAAGGCCAACATTCTAAATACCTTTCCACCGTTGATTTCTACTCGGGGGAGAAACCATGGTTATGGGAATCTCAGAAGGAACTTTATCATCATTTAGTATGTGACTTTTACAAGCTTCCGCAATGCCTCTTGAACCGTCACGAGAAAGTCGTGATGCAGCTAAGAAATGCAATTGAGTTGCATCAGCGAATTCCGTGTAAGGGAGTCGTATAGCTGAGTAGGAGCTGCGTGTTTTTCCCAGAAAAAAAAGCTTCATCGGTTCCTTCGAGACGGTAGATGGAGAGGCAAGTGTATCCCTTCGTCGGAATAAGACTTCTGCATCACCCTTCTCTTCATTCAAATACGAGGAAAAGGAAGTGCCCTATGCTGTTATACGCGGAGAACTGTTATACACGTGAGTATCGAAGTAAAAGCAATATCGCCGGCGCTGCGTTTACATTTACGGGAGGTCATGTGGCGTAATTCGTTGTCGCGCAGTTAGTGACGAAAAGTGAGGAATCAAAGAGAATCACGCCATGACACCCAATTTATCACAGTCAGCATATACGTTTCTTTTTTCTTTTACACTCGGGTATATAATCGGATTAATTTGTCAGCAGATAATTAGAGCTCTGCTTTTATAGAGTTAACTTCTTTCGCGAGAATTCGAAGGAAGCTCTTTTGCTCTCATTAGTTGGTCCGTGATGAGTAATAAATAAGATCAAGCTGGTATAAGGGCTAGAACACTAGCTTTTTGTCTTGATGATCTGGAAACAAATCCCAAATGTGGTGAAAATGTTTAGGTAAAATCTCTACCTGCCCCTACATATTTCAATGCAAGAAGAACCTCGAGTGCAATCTTCCATCCGTTGGATGAGACGCTAAACTGTGGACATCTCGGCGTCTTTCGTAAAGGGTAAGCTGATTCTGATGCCGCGTTGCTCTGCAGCCTTCGTCCATTTTACTAATAATCTTTCCCCGACTGAATCACTGTCTTACCCTTCACGGCGAAATTTACATCGGCCGTCGGTCATCTCATGAAACAGTCATTCAAACTTTATTGAGTATTGATATGCCTGATTTAGATTTTAGTACTGGCCGCATGGCCGTCACCAAAGTAGCAGCTGGGTTCATATTTTCTTAGAGGACTTAAGGATCTGAGTAGCCGATGTTCTTTTTGTGATTTGATGGGTCCACTCTGAGAAATTGCTGGTAGAGTAGAAAATAATGAAAAAACAAAACTCTTCTTCCCAACTTTTATAGTTATCAAATCAATTATGCTTAAATATAGTAATTTAATTCTGCTATATCATATACCTACCTACTTGGTAAATGAGACGGGAAAAGTAAAGTGCTTCTCACTTACCAGGCAAATTATTATAAATAGACGAAAACAAATATTACCCTTAACGTCAGTATTTCCTAAAAGAGTCATGTACATATCAGGAGTTTCTTTACATGCGGAACATCCGTAGAACTAACTGTTTTCTGGATTTTAAGTGTAGGATATGACTGTTATTTCTACCAAAAAGTCACAACTTCATTATTCTCACGATAGTTTTTCCTTCCTTATGATACATATTTTAGAGAAATTTAGCGAAACCGCTTTTGTAGAGCCGGCAAATTTTTAAATCCATCGACTTTTCATCTCGCGTATGGTTTTGAGTGACCTATATATAAAACAATATACTATCTGTCAGAGAAGGCGACGAAAATAAATAATAATATATCGGAGGAGCTATTCCTGGAAGTGCATTTGGCAAAAGGGTGCTCTGGCTTTGTCTTCGACACTCTTCGCGTCATTTACCCAATCAAGAACCCAGGCATTTTTTCCAGTGGCAATTTAGTCCAAGGGCTTGACATTTTCTTTTAATGCAATGCAACGCAAATGGTGCAGACGGTTAATGGATCGTGAATACATGTCAAGGACTCTAAATTCTTCGTTATTTTTGCGGAGGGAATTCTTTCAGTGCCTTTTTGTTTAAAAAATATAAATTCTAATGTTTTGCTACGCCAAGTGTTTCGGCCCGACATTGTGCTCACTGTTGCGGAAATAAGACCAGACTACGCTCCTTCATCTCCCTTAGGTCTTTCAAAATTCTAACAAATGAACTACTTAGCATTGAAATGAGCGCAACGCATCGCGATATTCAACGACACTGCCGCATCAAGTTCTCCTGAAATCGCTGCTTCTTACTCGCAGCAAGGGATCCAAAGCATAAATGGCGCCGGGCGTCAATATCGCTGCGTTTATTTTTCTCTTTTTCTTGCAAATAAGATGAAGAATCGGGGAAGTGTGCTTGTGGACGATTCCAAGTGTGGCATTTACGAGTATGTTTATAAAAACTGCGGCGAGTCCGAAAAAATAATAATGGTAATAATCATCTGAAAGCACGAAGCAACCAATTAAGGATAATTATCTCGAATGAAAATGTAATTTCGTGCGCCATTACTCCGGTAAAGAGGTCGTAGAAGTCCTCGAAAAAAGTACCTAATTAAGATTGCAATTATTCTGGGGAGATAAATTCAAGTGTTCTCGTTTCCTATCGTTCCTTCCCACTGCCCTTTCCCGCTTCAAATGTGTGCTTATGACTCCCATCGTGCTAACCTCCCGGCCATTCCCTCCTCGATCGCCGGCTCTCGCCCACCTTCCCTTCCTACGTCCCCCAACTCCACGACAGGTGTCCCTTAATTGCTTTTCCAAGATTTCGCTTTATTGCCGGGACATACTTCCGTTAAATTTTTTTTCGATTCCTCTACACTTTATTTCTCTCTACTCTCCCTTGATTACAATGGTGTTCCATTATATTCTCAAAGCCCCATTCCTATCCTACTCTCAGATTTCAGGATTGAAGGACGAAGTCCACCCTTGCAATCATTTGATATTTTGGTGCTCACCTATCTGGGAGTAAATGAGCGGCTAACATTGTAGGATTTGGGCACGTTTTTTAACTTAATCAATAAATATATTAAATCATTTAATTTAAAATTTTCTTTTACTTTGATTGAAATATTAGTCTTCGGTATTCAAAAGGGTATTAGTTAAAACTTTCGTCTCCTTCATTCAGTTCCTGTCTTAAATTATTTCAAATTTTCCTCACTCTTTTTAGCATACCACATCATCTGTTCATATATTTATTTGGTACCTACTCCAAGGAATGAAACATTTGATTTATACACAAATTTATATCCTTATCCCCCCTTTCCCACAATCTATTTATTCCTTAATGCATCTGTATTTTTAATGGAAAAGCATCGTGAGAATGTAGTTGCCTTTAGACCTATCCGAGCCATCTGTTATTTTGTTTGAGTACAAGCCTACTACGAGATGCATCATCTTCTCTGACAGCCTCATGAAAATCCACCCTTCTATAAATCAGTGATGTAATAGTTTACGAAGATGATACGAAGGTTTGGGAATGCAAAAGTGCTGAAAAAATAGAAATGTGATAATGGTAGTTATTAAGATAAAAAACGCGATCGTATGGACAAAAATTGTAAAGACTTCCTAATAATCAGCTAAATGTAGCTAAGACATATACGAAGAGGAATCAACCTTTAAACGAGTGACTGTAATTAACTGCCGGGGTTTTAAGAGCAAACGTTTTGGTATGATGCAAATATGCCATTCGGGGTACATTAAAATGTAAAAATGTCTTCACTGTAATTACAGGCGAATTAAAAAAACGTAGGAGTTGATGATTAATAAAGCAAATTAATGTCTCCATCCCTAATTTTTATTCAAGATTCTGCATATTTCAATTTTTCATAAAATATACATCTATTTAGTACCTATATATCTGTATCTAAGGGCAGCACAGGGTGTTTATTCACCGGCCATGTAAAATGGAGAGAAAGAGTGAAATTTAACAAGTTAAATTGACAAATAAAACGATATGATATTTCGATTATCGCGGTATCTATATTCCACGTCTTAAGGAAATATGTATAAAAACTGTGATTTGATGAAAACTAAGTTTTCACTTTGACTCATCTTTTCAAACACTGGTATCTTCAGAGTTTCCTTCCCTAAGGCTATTTTACTTGGTGTTTTCTTTTAACTTCTTTCATCGCTGAATAAATTCAACTCCTTTAGCCAGGATAACTCTTCCTCGTTTCCCCAGCCTCTCTTCGCGTTTGATTTCCCGCTTCCATGTTTGTGTTACGTTCTCTTCTCTTCCTCAACTGGTCATTACCTTAGTTTTGCTGATATTTGCCATCTTGTTTTACTTGTTCATCACCTTTCTTTGATGACTAACTCCTAAGGTCCTCTACTTTTCCTTGAGTTGATTACATTTTGCCTGCTAAACGAACCCTCCTGACTTTTTCATTTGGGTTACTCACTTTTTTAGTATTTGTTTTTCTCATATCCCCATGCAGATGTAGAAGATGATGGACCTTTAGTGTATTTTACTTTCATTTTTCATTTTATCCTAAGCCCTCTCTTTTTAAGGAGAATTTTATCGAAATGTGGGCTTTGATGACTTTTCCCACAGCCCTATTTATTTTTTGCTATATAATGTTCTACAATACTTATTTCAAATG
This sequence comes from Pyrrhosoma nymphula, assembly GCA_963573305.1. NCBI lineage: Eukaryota > Metazoa > Arthropoda > Insecta > Odonata > Coenagrionidae > Pyrrhosoma > Pyrrhosoma nymphula. Next base: position 20,091,892 of record OY754337.1, on the reverse strand, counting down.
CATAATTAATGAAAGAATACTCCTATTCTTTCCATTAAGCGGCTAAAAATGTGCCTCAAATATTTCTTCGTTCTCCACTGGGCTCCTCAAGCAATTGTTTGCACTATTGAGTCTTATATTTTAAAGTGTTCTATGCATAGAACATAAGATTTTACTATCCGAAAGTTTATTGTGTTTTCTTAAATGAAGTAGATGCTATGATTTACTCATATGTCTTGAGCTATATGTTCACGTTATTACTGATATACTTGAGAAGAAGGAAGAAGATTATTCCATCGCCGGAGTGCTTTTTTCTCTTTTTATCATGTTCAGTAATTCTGTTGGATGAGTTTTCTAGTTTTAGTTATAGTGATTTTTAATCCAATGATTGGCAGGCAGTCCATTAAAGACCCATTTAAGACCACAAATGATGTCTTAAAGTGGATGTTTTTTCAAATAACACGTTAAAAAACTTACTAGGATCAAACGAATTACCATTATTGAAAATAATTGAGGTAAAGAAAATCATAAGTTCATGAACAAGGTGAATGCGGGAAAAAATTGAATGAGGAGAGAACTAAGAATAGTTCGAGAACTTAACAATGGATAAAAAGATGCAGAATGCAACCGCTGTGGAATTTTCCATATACATACTTCTATGGGTCCATAGCACAACCAATTTGTGTAACAAATAAATATTTATTCTTTAAATATTTACCAGAGTGATTGGTTCACCACGCAACAAATATTGGATTCTGTAAGAAAATGAAATGTCCTCCATCAGATAAAAAAACGTGTGGTCTTAAATTTCTCTTTATAATACTCGGGCAAAGACATTTGTTCACGATGCTTACTCTTGCAGAATTTTGATGAGGTAATTCTAAAACAAGGAAATAACCATTATGTAATGCTTCCCAGGAAGTGAACTTTATTAGTTTTTTCTAACACAATGGTTATTCTGCGCGTGGCAGACAGTAATTGCGAAATGACCTTAGCCGTCGAAGCACGTAAAACAAAAATACTACTATGGTCATTCACGATAGGAAAATGGGAATTTAGTAGATGCGTGAGTTCTAATGCCCACTGGTATGGTGATATCTCAGAAGAATGTTCAACTACTTAGAAGAATATTGATGATCCATGAAGCATATTGTACCTGGTCTCCTGTTGTAGAAAAACGTTCTTCCAATGGTTTTTATTACTTCGTCAAAAGTATTATATTTCTCTCGAATAAAATCATCACCTCATTGCCGAAACTCACCCGTAGTAGCTGAAAGAGTAGAGAAAAGGGGGAAGGAGAAAGTTAGAACTGAAAGCGAACTAGAAATGACTCTAAAAGTCATTTTCCATATATTCATATAACGGTTGGAAGATTAGGCAGTTTTAACTACGCAAAAGCACATGGAAAAACTTTATGGCATCCACGAATGAGGTCAATGAGTGAATCAAGCGTTGATGATTGGGCAGAGGACCCGATGGACAACCACGGAGCCCCACCTTTCTGGCATAATTTTTTTCAGCCAACTTGTCATGAATTTTCCAAGAAAGTACCATAAAAATTGATTCACTTATATTTATACTACTCATATACCTGTAGTGACTTGTTATTGGGAAATATACATACCCTTGCAATCCCAAAATCGTCCACAGTGCATCTGCCGCGAGGTAATGTTAGGGCTGAACTCGATATTTCCAGGCGTAACTTTGTGAAAATCTATAATGTAAGAATCAATACAAGCTATGTAAATTTCACAAAGAATTTTATTTAATACAACCGGTTTAATCCCTTAGGCGACATCTTCAGGTACATTTTCTTGTCAAACAGAGAATATATGTGTATACATGAGCTGGGAGGGTCAACACTGCCTTCCATCCCCCCTCCCGGCCACGCCCTCCCAGTTCATTTTTATATATGCTCTGCTCGACAAGAAAATTTACCTGAAGATGTCTTCTGTGCGATGAAACCAGTCGTGTTAAATAAAATTCATAGTAAACTTTTCAAAGTTTGTATTGATTCTGTCATTGTTAGGGCTGTAACTGCATGGCTGATTCAATGAATATTGACGATTATATTGGAATTCCACTGCTGTCTAATCTCTTGAGTGGTCCTGACGAATGGATTAGCCTATTGTCTTCTTCGATCTACGGGGAGGAAACGCTACCCCAGTCCTCTCCCTTTCAAACCACGGCCTACTCTCACCTCCCTCCCAACCCCCTGTACCCTCCTCCTCATTGTGGCAATGCTTACCACTCGAATGTCTCTTCAGTCGGTGGGCAACGAGAGGGGCCATTTTGCCCTTGCTTTCCTCCCTTCTCTCCCCCCTTCTCCCCCACCCACCCCCCGTGCAGCCCTCTCTTCGTCTTCCTCCTCCGCCAGAACAGCGAACCCTTTAACCACAAGGAGGCGGCAGTTACGGGGGTCCTCTTACCCTCACGACCCCTCCTCACCTCCCGTTCCCTTCTCTAAAACCCCTGCTTCGCAATTCGCTCGTCTCCCGCCCACGCACCCCCACCTCTTCCTCCCCCATGGACCACCAACCGCCGCACAGCAGCTTCCCTTCTCTTTATTGCTTGTTGAGCGAGAGGGCGGGTCTCGACCGCTTGCGCCTCGAGTGTATCAAAAGGTTATGTCAAAAAATTTAGGTGACTGTTAGTCCCGTCACTTCCAGAGGAAAGTTTCCCCCGCGGGCGGAGCAGGGGTATAGTGTTTCCAAATCCAAGCGCCAGATTTTTGCAACTATCGACTCTCCCAGGGTGCGTTTATAACTGGGACGGGAACAAGCTCTTTAAAAGGGACCGCCTACGTCCTTCAACTTATCTCCTCCGTATTTATTTATCTTTTACGCTGCGATTCTGGGCTATTAGTGTACGTGGAAATAAATTATTTGCTCCGCTGCGACATGGATGATTTTCGCAACGTGGCATTTACAAGAGGCCATTTACGATACGCATTCAACCTTCAGCTATCTTTTACAATTCCTCGGCTGGACTCAAGCTTCCATGATTACTGTTTACTAATACTTGCGTAATATGTAAGTTTATTACTTTGAAGTGAAAGAGGAAAGTAAAGATTATAAAAATAAATTCGATGCCATTTCTCCTGTTACATTTCTGTAATATGAAAAACGTTCAATTAATAATTCGTATTTTGTGATTTACCGTTTTTACATTTTTAACTATATTTTTTCGTATTTTCTGATTTATTTAATGCTTGGCAAGTTAATTTAAGTAAGTGCCTGTATCGAATTCAGTGGCGTATATTATGCGGAATAGTGTTTCAAATGACAATTGAAAGGGTATACGATATAACAGCTAAAATGACCCTCATCCTTGGCACTTCCATTGACGTTCCAAACCATGTTTTTAAAACAAACTCGGTTCATTTGTGAAAGGAACGTGTATTTTTATGAATTTAAGCCATTGGCTTGAATTACTAAGGCCTCGCGGTTAATTCATGGAATGTGGCGAACCTTTCGTATTTATTTTATTCTCAATCCATTACTTAGTTTAACTACACCTATAAATTTGGGGCCACCATTTAGTATACCTTCACGTCAGCAGTGTACTACAATTTGTTGCTTTATAGCGCTTGAAATTTCCATTCGAAATGAATCTACGCTGCTGCTTCTACGAGTCCACGGTTTCATTTGGCGGAAAGTTAATGAAAATTTAGACCCTGAATGGAGTTAATTTGGAGTGACTTTTTTTTTGTCTTCCATCATTTATTTTTTGCTTCCTCGCTACCATAGTGGTGATCTTCACCCTCCCGGCTGCCATATAGGCGCAAGCGGTCGTCTGAAGGGAGACCTGCCTGTTAGTTCCCCGTATCTCAATAAAAACTTTACTGCTCCAATTATTTGAGCCAATCCGTCTATTCCGTGCGGGGGAAATTGCACACCCGCCCGATGGAGTGATCCGCTGTGTAGCTGCACGGTTTACGTTATAGCCCTCGGAATTAGAATCATTTATGTCTTCTTTTTTACGTTACCAAGCAAAATGAAGGCTTATTCTACGTTTCTTGCACGCTCTTTAACGTGTGAGACGGTCGTCGTTGAACCTTTCCACTCCCCCTATCTTACTCCGCCTATTATAACTCATTTCACCGTTCTTCATAGCACGCGGTGCAGCTGCCATTCAAGGTTTAGTGCCCTAGCATGACAACTTACTCTCTTTCATTATTATCCGGCCGGCGGGTTGTGCTGGTAAATCAAAGGAACAGACAAGCATGCACATCAATCCCAAGGACTCGTAATCGGACCGCAATGGCCATATTTTAGTAATGTGAACGTCCTATGATGCACTATTCTCATCAGTGTGTACACTCATTGCATTAAAAAAAGGGTAGAGGTATTAACATTGACATACGTATGTAATAATTTTGACCCAGAATGTAAATTTCATTCCGGTTTTGAATGATTATGATTGTGAAAAATCGTACTGACCATAATGTGACGGTTATGAAACAAATCCATGAAGGGCTTATTATAAATTCAGTTTGTGAATGAGCGCAAATCTCTATTTAGAGATCACCATGGTAAATATTTACAAAAAAAGGAAATAGTCCCATAAAATTATTCCAATATGATAAAGTAGTTGAGTTCGTTGGATAAAAATCCTTTAAAATACAGTTTATGAGGAGATTTAAATTCCTGAGTAAATATCGTGTTCCCAAATACGATTGTGCATCATTCCATACGGTTTGTCTGCCCTTTCCCTTTATTTATGTTCACCTATTTGTGATTAGAGGGTATTATGTTATTCAGACTCAAATAAGGAAGCTATATTTAAGTGCTTAATATTTTATCCTGAGTGCTTTTCCACAAAGTGTGGAAACACCTGATTAGAACATGTAAAGATTGCCTTTTATTTACTAGAGGTTTATATCACAATAAAGAAAGTAATTGATATGTACTGTCCACTTTTATTTAAATTGACAACACGTGTTTCGGCTTTTGTACTAAGCCATCCTCAGGTACAATGTTAGATTTCCAGTTTGCGGTTAGTATTTATAATTAATTTCCAACGGAAGGAGGGGGTGGGAGGACGGAAGGGCTTTGAGGATGGCTTAGTGCAAAAGCCGAAACACGTGTTGTAAATTTAAATAAAAGTGGACAGTACGATATCGATTACTTTCTTTATTGATAATGCAGTTACACCACATCTCCCTTGACACTGTTGATTTATATCTCATAAATATTTTAAATTGACAAAAGAGTATCACTACGCGTGTTTTATCTATTATTAGGAATGCAGCTACATTCATGACATGCTGATATTTTTCTTCCCTACTCAATTTTGTATTGCGCCCAAAAGTATATAATGCAATTCAACGTTATTAGCGGTCCTCGCTTCACCACAACCATGTTCAACATTCCTTTTGACTGCCAGAACAGATTAATCGTAGCAATCGATGAACGTTAAAAAAGTTATCAGCTTTTCGAGCCATTCGCTTTACATCTCTCCTATGAGTCTCTCCTACACTGATCAAGTAAATTGCTCGTTGTATACGGAGTGAATTTTTAACGAGATAATGCATTCATGCGGGAATAGTGACAAGAGAGTGCTCATTGGACTATGCTGCTGGATATTTTAAGGTCTTGTGCTCGTGTATCATTTTTCCTCGCCTGTCGGGAGGCGCTGCAATTTCACGCGTTTCTCCGCGTCGTCCGGAGTGACAAGAGCGCCGGAGGTGACGTTTCCGTAAACACGCCCTCCGACCGTGACGTCATCAATCCTTCATAAGAAGAAGGCAGGAGTCGTCGTCGTCTTCGTCGGAGGGTGAGAAATGGCAAAATGTCCTCGCACACGTTTCCCCTCGCCGCCGTATTCATAAATGCTGTCGCCCCCGTCGCGTTGCCTCCTTTTACCCTTGCGTCCTCCGCCGAGAAAGCAAGTAAGCCCTTTCGCCGCCCACTCGTAAGGAAGCGGAAGGGATTATTTAAACCCACGCACGTCTTCGCCCGCAGGACTTCGCCCCGGAAGTGTCGCAGGCGTGCCTCTCAGGGTTTAGCACTCGCCATGCAAATAAGACATCGCCGACAACCACCAACCCCCACAATATGTCTCCCTCCAACAACCCTATTTTAAAGTCGCGAGGACTGTTTGAGGAAATCCGACCAACGGCCAATACGCGCCTCTCGTACAACCATTCGTCTCCTTCCTCCCTCATCCCCTTTCCGTTTTCCAGCCCAACCCCCCACCCCTGCCACACACCCCCAAAAAACCCTACGTGTTCCCGCAGCCAAACTCACTCGACAAAGGAAATAAAAAGAGAAAAATTGATGAAATGGAAGGAAAAGGAAAGGAATAGCGCTCCACTGCCGAATGGATGCTTGGCCGTCGTCACACGCTGAGCTTTCAGGAGAAAAAAAACACCTGGTCGTGGCGCTGCCGTGCGTGCCTCATTGACTTCATGGTTTTTTGGTTCCCCTCGACGCGTCGGCTGTTTGCCGTTCCAATTTGGCAACCCTGGAGTGAGCGGGCGAATGGGAGGAAGGAGGGGTTGGGGGGTGGGTAAGCGCTTTCTCACTCGCAAGCGCCCCTGCTAACCCCCCCCCCCCCTTTTACCCCCTCCCTCGTAGACCGGCCTTCGTAATCACTTTCCCCCGCCACCTTGCCTCCACCTCAGCCATTTGTTGCATTCCAGTTGAAGAGGAGATGCCGATAACTCTTGGACTAACCCCACGCTCAGCGACCCCCGCTCTTGCTTTCGAATTGGACGAGGAGGGAGTAGGAATTACAGCTCTTCGAATTGTGGTGCATTAAGAATGCCGGTTTTTTTGGTTAAATTAGACCAATCGAAACACTATGCTATGTAATTCTGCGGTTTCCAAACAGGCGTACGCATACCCTTAGGAGTACGTACGTGCTTTGTGATTTAAGGGTACGTGAAAAACGTTAAGTTATGACGGAGGTATGGTGAAAATATTTACATATGGCGCTGTACATATCATGTGGGGCTGCGATCTATAAAAATTGCAGTACGCACGAAAAACGTTTTTGTTATTTGTAAATCTAGTTTAATGCATATTTTAGGGAATATTTAGTGGATAAATTCAATCGCCAACACAAACCCTTTATCGTATCTCTTATTGGTTGGTGAACCTTAGATGGCGTAGGTTCAAGAGTATATTAGTAAGAGGTCTTCGGCATTATATGTGGTTCTTTTGTTGGGCAGCCTCAATTGTCTTACCGGCGCAGTGAGGGTACAGGCTCAGGCTGGGGATGCAAGGAATTTGAATGTTAGCGTCGCAACGCAAGATGAAACTTAGCAACCTAGCGCAAAATATATTTCATCGCATGGTATCGCGTTCTTCGAAGGCCTGATTTCAAAATATTTTTTCCGACTTGATGAATCTCTGTATCACAGAACTTAGCGTTTATGCTGAGATTATTAAGGATTATTAAGGTGATCACGGGGAATTAGCATCTTTACCCATTTTCTCAGAACTAAGATTTATATTATGTTTCAAAGTTTTTTTAATTTCGTTGTGAATGAGTTTGTTTTGAAAACGCTTCTTAGTCTTTGCGACTATGACATGATGAATTGCCCTGAGGTCGATCCTTATTCAAGCATTTTGAATAAGAATTGACAGCCTCCCATTAAATTCTTCTTTGAGAAAGAAAGTTATTGAAACCCCGCATTTACTCAATTAAATGCTGTAAGGTGTGTCCTCACAAATAAAGAGTAAATAAAACATAAACGAAAAACAATATTTACAAAAGAGTTCGCGAAACGTTAACTAATATTTGCCCAATTTAAGGGCTGGTGTTTGTGTTTTCTTTCTTAGATTGAGTTGTTTACTCTATCAAGAGGAGGAAAACTAACATGAATTTTAATTTTAATTGGTCACATGCTTTTCTCCGGCGAGTTTAGTCGACCTAATTAAGGTCTCGGAATTTAATTTCACCAAAGACTTTTTTGAGAGTAAATGGGGAACTTTATCAAATAATAAGTTGACTACTTTTTTAGCAACTACATTGTTTAATACTGATGAATCCAGTTTAAGTGCTTTGGCTAAAGAAATTGAATCATAAATTGGAGATATCTTTTCTATCGAGTGACTAGTCAAGTCTTAACACATATATCTTAATATAGTGACTGTTTAATACATCATAACAATTTTTTAAAAAATATAGTGACCGTTGAATGATAATTTACCACAAGATTTTCACACAGTGTAACTCAAAAGTAGGCGCGCTTAGTTTTTATCACACAAATAGGCGCGTGGAGGTCTGGCTGATCCCCGAATTAAAATATATTTACTAATAATTTAATGAGCATTCTGAAGTTATTTTCTCCTAATATTTTAGATTCATATCATTTCTAAACATAATTAATATTTATACAACAATATCGATTAATTTTACTGTAAAAATCATCATTATCGTAAATGCGAATCTCTGCGAATAATTTCGTGGAGTTCTAATAACTTGGCTGTCTTTACATTTTAAAACATTTTTTTTTCTTTTTACTCAAAAAATGATCTTCTAAATATAATAAATGGGATTTTTTTATTTTGGCTCGCATAAGTTATGATAAAAGACGTGATTCTTTACTTTGAACGCAATTATTTTTATGATATCTCTAATACATTTATATAATGACATGACTCTAATTGGAAGCATAATATATTTTATTTACAATGTAAGACTGATAGTACAAGATTTTTTATGTAAATGGCAAATTTTAGTGTAAATATGCAATGAATATATTTAAAAATAATGCACAAAATTAAAAACTTGAAATACCAATTCTTACATACCGTTTGCATTTAAACCTTTTTTTACATGTATTTTTCATGTGCTTCACGCACATACACTCTTTACATTTAATGCTGTAATTATTTGCTTTTACACCATTTTGTCTTGAACATATTGTACATCTCCCTCTTTTTTATGGTTCCATAAAATTCCTATGCTCTGTCGTTGGGAGCATTGTCTTAGAGACGTATTTCTGTTTTCAAATGCTTTGGCAAATTATTCAGCGTTGCTCTTTTTGAGATTTGCGAACCCACTAAATTAAAACCAATATCCCTTAAAAATATCTCTGAACAATTAGAGTGCCTGTTCAATTAGAATATATGAAACATTTGGGCATTTATTCCAGCAATATCCAAAATTCTGAAAAACAGAACTAATGGCCACTGTCTCCTTGAATTTGAGTAAGTTTCGCAAATTTCATGTATGGTATCAACGCCTGCCTTAGAGAAGTTTACGCTGTGATCATTTCTGGCTTTTGTATTTCCTTAGACCTGTCATCAATTTTTCTATCGTGATGCATTGACGATACTAAAATTACATTTCTATTTTTAAGGGACATATGAAACGTGAGTCATGTCCCCGTTGATTGCGAAAGAGCTACTTTTTTCTTTCCTATTTTTCACATTTTATTTATTTATTTATTTATTTCCACATCCCCGAAAACAGCACGAACGGCCTTTTACATCGGGTGCATCTACATGTAACAATGGACGAACACAAACGCCCATGTCCTGAGTGGTGAAAAATTCACACAGGCGGGACTCGAACCCGCGACCCTCAGTTTAGCAGGCGAGGACTTTACCCAGTCGCCACCGGGGCCGACATTCAATAGTTGCATAGGTATTTCCTCTTTGTTCTTTCTTAAAGTCAAGGTGAGTGGTTTCTTTTACAGCAGTTCCTTTACTAATGGAATTCCGAAATACCAATTATCTGCAGTCACGTTCCAACCTGTACCTTCAATAGTTCTAACTTAACGCATCACTACAGAATGTGGCTTATTCCCTTGGGGCCTTCTGGCTGAATCCCTAAGTACACTTCCATAGGTTTGCTACACATAATCCTAGCATCAGTAAAAGCAAATATTTTCATCCCAAATTTAGCAGGCTTACTGGGTATGAACTGACGAAATGGACACTTTCCTCGAAATTAAACTAGTAGTTCGTCTATTGTCTTCAAACTTCCTGACTGTTAATTTTCCTCACAATTTGGAACGAATAATTAAATAATCTCCCAAAATGGAGCATATTTGCCTTACGCCATTGTTGCCTGTCGTGTATATTGTCAAATCGGATACAACGAAGCAAAAATAAAAAATTTTTTTAGCTCACTTTTGAATAAAATGTGTCAATTCCCACACCATTTTGATCCCAGAGGTCTTGGACATTTGTGATCTGACCAATGCAAGCAACTCAATGAATGACATTATTTCACACTAATCGGTGACCTTAGCATCGCATTCTCTTGCAAATGACTGAGAGGCACGCGAAATGAACAGACTTGTACACACTTCTATTGTCCGTAAAATTATGCCGTTCACCAACAGCAAAACGCAGTCAGGGGTCCTTGCACATCTAGTGCATCTCAGTGTTCACTCACGGCCTGTCAAAATATTTAATGAACGTGTTCTTACATTTCGTGGGGGAGTAGTTTTCTTCCACAGCGACGCACCGACGGTTTACCTGATAAGGACGGTGCGTCGCACCGTCCTTTTCAGGTAAAATATCCGAGCCACATCTTGCTGTTGACTGTGGGGATTCATGAGAAAAGTTACCATTGGCATCCGATAAGTCACTTTGTTCAGATGCAGTGTCATGATCTGAGATATTTACATGGTCGTCGTCCTCATTAGCAGGATAACTTTTCTGATTCGTCTCCCGGCGACACGTCTTGGATTAGATGAAGAATCAGACTTCATTCTTCTTCGTCAGTTGTTTTTAATCATTTCAAAATATTTCGAAAACTCTGAGAACACTCCTTTAAATTTCAGAGAATAAAATTTTAGGAATATTTACATTTATTGTGTTACTACTATGATCATTGTACTAAAAGCGTAGCAAATACTGAATATGCCTGAATTGTTACTTACGGATAGAAATTAACATTGGCCAGAAATACCAAGTCAGCAGATTTTCCACGATCCCAAGAACTGTCGTGTTGTGATATTGCAAATAATATTGGCACTGTATATTCTGTTTGACATGAACAGAGAAAACAAAATGCAAATAAAACTCACAAATTCAACTTTTCAAATTAATATTGCATTCCCCATACCTGATGAGAGATAATGTGGGTACTGCGAATTTTCAAAACGGGCTGAGACAGATTGTTTCGTACTCGGCAACTGGATTATAATAATTGGAGAGAATGACACTTACTCGCGAGTGTGTAAGGAACTGGTTAACCGGAAGGGGACCAGAAGGCAAGAAAATAATACTTACTTACTTACTCCTCGGCGCTACAGCCCTTGTAGGGCCTTGGCCTCTCTGACAATGTTAGCCAGGACGTCACGATATCCTGCATGAGTTCTCCATCTTCTTATTCTCATCTTTCTTAGATCATCTTCTACATCATCCAACCATCTTTTCCGAGGTCTTCCTCTCATTCTTCTGCCGCTAGGATGTCCAAGGTATATCTTTTTCGCCATCCTATCCTCAGGCAGTCTCTCAACATGCCCTAACCACCTTGTCCTGTTACTCTTAATTTCTGTCACTATGTTAGGATGATTGTAGAGTTCCTCCAGTTCTCTATTCCTCCGTATTCTCCACTGTCCGTCTTCCTTCATTGCACCAAAAATCTTTCTTAGCATTTTCCTTTGCCATCTTTTTAGTAGCTCTTCTTCTGCAGTAGTCATGGTCTATGTTTCTGAACCATAGATAAACACAGGTCTAATCACTGTTCGATAAACCTTCGTTTTCAAGTTCCAACTTAGGTTCCGTGTCTTGAGCACCTTCAACAAAGCTCGATAAGCCCTATTGCCGGCTGCAATCCTAGCTTTTATTTCTTCTTGCATTTCATTATCTTTTGTCACCAACACTCCCAAAAACTTCAAGTATTTGGGAGTGCTGGTGAAGAAGAGAAGCTGAAGAAGAGAAAATAATACCTATAGAGTTTAAATTCCTATACATTGTCTCACCCACTTGCTTCGCAAATTCTCGGAAATCATCTTCTAATTACTCGTGTCTCATACCGATTTTTCCCCCGACCTCTACCTACGTATCCTTGCCAAGGTCATCTTGTCGGGGATGTCTTTTGTTCACTTCCTCAAACATCTTTTTCCACCCTCCGCCCACTCTAGGTCACGGTCTCTCTTGACCCATAGTGTATTGAAGGACATAATGAGGAAAAATGACTAATCATAATATGCATAACGGAACAGCTGCGGTGGCCAAGTAGTTTTCCGTCTCACTTCATTATTCATAATAATATACTGTATCACAGTAAATAATAATACATTTGTTCTTAATTTATTTTTGTGATTTTGCTAAATTTAAGAATATTTTTGTCCTTTTTTTGTTAAATTTAAGTAGTTTTTCTCGGAGTGTATTATATATACTGAAATTTCACGCCATATTCAGGAACATAGGCAAACAAGTAATTCTATTATCAATAATTGTATACTCTGACAAAATATATATAACGGTGACGTAAAATATCCATATATGTTTATATTTAAGTATAAAATGCAGAATTGCTAACTAAAACAACCACACACGGGAATTATAGCATATGGATACCATGAACAGAAAGTGCAACGTTAGTAGGCACGGGGTTCACAGCGACCCCCATGACTTAAAAATTTTAAATAAAATTAAAATTATCAAGTATTTTTGAAATATTATTATTTGTAATGGATGAATACCATGTTTCTGAAAGGTACTGAATATATGAAAACAGTTAATCGTACAGTTACAGAAAGATAAGCAAAAAAAATGCGTGGGGGTCTGACAGACCCCCGCGCGCCTACTTAAGGGTTAAGCAGATTACACAAATTTCAACAATGACCTGTTTTGAATATTGAATACTCTCTGTACTGGGTAGCGGTAATGACATGATCAGCTCAAGAGCAGAAAGGATGTACGCTGACGGTAGGGATATTTCAGATCTTGGGCAGGTAATCTTGAGTGTGGCTTGCATAAAGAAGATCATAGTTATCGTATTAATATACTTATCTCGTCTTTTAAAGCAGTGCAGCATAATTTTATATATACTTGTAAATGCGATTATTGGGTGTAAACTTGGAACAATTAGTTCTTTGTTTATATTAGGTGTTACTCAGGCCTTGTTTTTTGGACAATATAATTGTTAATCTTATACATTTTAGTTTAATAGAAGAAAATCCGATCTCTGTTTGCTTTTCCCTTGTTTCCTCCTTTATTTTCCTCTCCAACACTTTCTATGTCTCACTCTAAGAGAAACGCAAGCCAATCAAAGCCCATTCATTTATACGCATTTACCCTTTGGTGCCCTGATAGAGCCTTTGAGGATACTTACTTCGTATTAATTATAGGAAAAACCCTGTTGTTGCATAAAAGCATAAAAAAGAACGGTTGATCGCCGCGAGCCATTTCGGCACCGAACATCGCATAGCGCAAGTAGTGTGACTTTCGGGAAAAATTATTTAACGCAATTGGATGCAATTTATTCTGATGTAGTGGATTGGATTCAAGATTTCGCGGGAGAACGTTTATTACCTTACAAGCTTCCTCAGGGCGTATTGCAGGGGGTGTTATGACACCAGCCGTTTGCGTATCTAAACGGGGTCAAGGACGAGGAGGTCGGAACGGGAACAAAAGTCGCAGCATCTCTCTGGAGCCGTACCCGCCGGGCCACGGTTGAGCTTCAGCAATCTTTCTCGGTGCAATGGAGATGGAGCGACGCTAGGGAGAAGCTAGGGAGTAGAATAAAGTAGTTCTGTTTATTTTTCAACACTTCAAGTTCCACTTAAATTCTAACTGAGCTTTCCAGTGAGAATACATTTAAAAGGTCAATACGAGTTCTATGGTATCGGACTACTTTTGATTCATTTAACTCCATTAAGGTTAAGTTACGGGCAAAATAAAGTCTAAATTTGAAACGAAAAAATGAAATAAGACGGGATAAATATTGTAGTAAGATCTGCAGACTTTTGGGACAAAAATATCGTTATCCTTCCATTTTGACATTCGTTTCTCAAGATTAGTACATTGCAGAAACAAATGAACATTAAAAATATAATAATTGGTTTATTGATTGAGAGAAGGCATACATGAATAGAAGAAATGTCGCGTAAGAGGATTTCCAGATGTCTTCTTACTAAGGAGAAGTTAGCCCTAAAAAAATATTTTTAAAATTCTCTCCAAATCTACTTTGTTAGATTTTTGGAATTCGTTACCATCGATATTAAAGTGTATAGGATGTTTATCTTAAGAGTTAATACATTTATTCTGTTTAGACTCAAGCTAAAATGAGTAAGAAGAATGCGGTTATCGTCTACGGTTCTGTCAGCATTCCGTGTCCCTTTGCCCTGTTGTCAGAAAATAATGAAATCGCGCCGAAGTGGCTCACGCCGAGATGTCCTAGACCCGTCGGAGCACGCTTACCTCGCCTATAATTCACAGAACAACAGGTCTCAATTAAATAATCAATGGTGATTTTAAAATCTTCTCACTATTTACGGTCATTAACCAAGACATGAAAAATCTATGAAAATGGGAATCGCGTGAAGGTTTATTGGTGATTATAAGCAGAGGATGTGCTTCAGCAAATACTTTGCCAGACAATATTATGCCTTTAGAAAAGCTGCTTACATCCCATTGCTCAAATGACGAAGGTTTAAATGTAATGGGCTCTGTGGGAATGACGCTATTATTATGAATTCTTCCGTAGCTACTGGGGATCGTAATATCCTGTGTTCATATCCACTTTCAATTTCAATGGGAGCAAGTCTCACCAATATCAATATGCCAATCATCTGTGACTCAAATCGTCGTAATCGTTTAACGAAGTAAGTGTATGGCGCTATCGAATCTCACTGGCGTTCACAGTAATGGTAACCGTTAATTGTCAACTTGCCAATCGCAGAGGTCAACTTAACCGAACCTAACCCTGAGATATAATGAGGATTTTGAGGTTAACATTTCACGAAATAAGTTACCGAAAACTGCAAAGCCTTATTGCCTTCGTTGCTGTCATTCGAAAACAGTTCATGAGAAACGATGCCATGTTCTCCGTTCATTCAGAACAGCAGCGTGATCTTTATTCGTCCAACCCTTTTCTGAGAATATTTGCCACTCGTAATGGATTCGCTGAGTGGAAGAAAGTTTGAGTTCTATTCCGTCTCATTCCATTGCCTGTTACGAAATTTCCCCCCGTTTTTTTCCAAATACAATTCTCCATCCGAAGGTTTTGGTTCGTTAAGTTCCCAAAAATGAAACTGTTTTTTGCATCACCTGCCATGCAGTTTTCTGAATAGTATTTATTGCCAGTTTAATTTCCGCCAAATTAAATGTATCACGCTTTCAAATAACTTATTTATTGTATTAGCTCTACCGCAAACGGTTCTTAATCCTTTTTACAGTGAGCTAGTTAACAGGCATCACACACCACTGTGATCTAGATGGTGAAAAACCCAGTCAGGCGGGACTCGAAACTGCGACCCGCGAAACTGCGAAGCTGATGACTCTATCCCGCCACCGTCGCGTCGGGTCTGGCCACTCTATGCTCTATTAACTATGATTAAATTCCCAAAAAATGTGCATCATATAACGACGGTGTTTATAACGATGCATTTTATTTCTTAAAGAGTAAAAACGAAGCAAAAAAATTACACCACAAATTTTATACGCGAATAATAAAAAAACTCCTAATTAGTGCTCACTATTAAAAAAAGGGCAGTTGTCCGCAAATGCTATTTCGGCGTCCTAGCTCTCCTGATGAAGCAAATAAATTATTTCATGAATGGATCAAAGGATTATTTTGCTTTACGCACAATATTTGTGATGTGCATGTTTCAGGCTATCGTAAGTGTACCTACAATTAAATGTATTTGTTCAAATGGCCCTAATTTCCTACTGCTCTCATTATGAGCATCGTGTGTTTCCCAAATGTGCGTCTTGTGTTTGTTTCCCTTTCAGCATCTTTAAAAAGTGCTATCTTCAGGCGGTTTGTATCTCGGCTCCAAAAATTCCAAGAGCAGCCTTCCCCTAGGAGCTCTCGTATTCTTCGGCGCAAAAGTGTTTCCTGGCTGCGTGTAGGCGAATCCCAACACGACGAATGCTATTAACACGCTGTTGTTCATTTCGGAATGTCCTTGTTCTTCCCCCAGACTCTTGGGAGAGACCCTTTACTTATACTTTACCTGCTCCCTTCGTACAACCTTGTCAAATCGTCTCCAAACATTCTGCATTCACACATAGTTATTACGTTACAACGGCAGATTTCAACATGCAGATAAAGGAGAGATGTTCACATGATAAATGTTAGATGTGTAAAAATATTCCTTTCTTTCTCTCGTAATTCGTGATCTCATGAGAATCGTGGTGCGGCGTCCAGAAATACGAACACAGTATTATTACATAAATGTACCCTCAACGGTTATAATTCACACGTACGAACGTTGATTGCGTCGTAGCACTCCCCACCTCAAATCCTTGCGGTTTATCGCGCATTTAAACGTGTTTTAATAGCAATTGCGGAGCCAGATGCGCTCGGATGGAAATTATTACAAATCGTGGCATTCCACCCCACTCCGTTAGATATTGAATCCGAATCCGTCAATATGCACCCGCTTGTCGAGGAACTCATTTTGTCTAGCGGTCTAATAATGCTTAGATTGCTTGTTAAAGTTTTCTCGGATTACTTCGCTTGCGGCGTGGCGTCTCCATATCGGAAACTTTAATTCAAAGCCTCGCCGTCGGGTGGGAGATTAAGCCATAATGGGATTAATCCATCGGGGGAAGAACGACGGGGGTAAAGGGTAGGGCTCTGTAAACTGTTCCATTTGCTCAATTCCTTGGATAAAGTCAATAGAAGAGCGAGTTCTCCCTTTATACGGCTCTGAACGGATTCATTTGATTCCATCGGAATTTTTTCCTCAATTGTGCTTCTTGCACAAAAGGGACCCCATCGGTCTAAGCAAATAAAAAAATTCTCTAAATTGGAGTTGATTGTGAATAGGGTTAAATTTGGATTGGGCGATATCGTCCGCGGAATTTCAGTCCCCCTCGTATTTGCCATTCCAATTTTTCATGTCTCTCACCAACCTTATCGCTCACCGTTAGGGGAGCATACTGCTGAGTTGAGAGATGATGATGAGGAGCACGTGCATTTTAATAACTGTCGTGGCCCGCTTCTCTTTGCACGGTTCTCCTGACTCAGCGACCCCGTATATCCCCACGGGCGGCGGCGCGGCGGGCGCTTCTCTGCTAAGAAACCTTCCTTCGAAAGACTTCCTTTTGTGCTTGCTAATTGTCCCCGTACGCTACTCCTTCTCAATCCAGTTCCAATACTTTCTAAACACGCGCTGGCCTCTGTCATAAAGTATTTGCGCCTAAATTGACATTTTGTAGATTTTTTCTGTCGTTTCTACTCATAGCTTGAGTGCTTCCTCTGTGAAAGACAGTTTATTACATTCTGGAAAAAGGGTTCAGCAACTTTGTCTAAGAAAAGGGTTGAAAACCTGGTAAAACTTTTTCGGGCATTTTCAGCCTCTCATTTTGCATTTTGACCTATTCAAATCTTTTTAGGGCCCCTAGAATATTTTCTTTCGTACCTATATTTTAAGATATGTCTTCTGTAATGGATAGTTGTGCATCAGAGTCGGTGTACCTCGGAAAAAATAAATGCTAAAACAATACGTTTTTATGTTTGAATTCTAGTACAACGGCGATGCGAAAGTAGCGCACTAAGAAAATACAGTGAATCAGTTTCCCTTTCATCAGAATTTGTTCCTGTTTTCAGTCTGCACTTGAAGATTTGATTTATCAATGGTTGAGTAACTACCTATTTTTTTAAAATTGCTATTTAATGAAAAAAATTGTATTAAAATTCACTTTCTCTGATTGTACAGTATTCCGTTTTATATGAGGTAGATAAATAAAATAAAAAAGTTATTTCATCTGCGCACATTTCTATGAGCAACCACGTGAACGTGTAGCAGAGATTTTTAATACAATATGAATGGGAAATGTAGGGGATAGGAAAAAGTAATTGAGAGGAGAGAATGGGCGAGAAGTGAAATGTTTGAGTGTGAGGAGACTTTCTCTGTTGTGGTTGTGAATAAGTATAGTATATACTATATGGAGAAGTATATACTGTAAGAAGGTTGTGTTTGAGACATGTACTATACAACCTATCGGTTATATAATATATGTGTCATATGCTTCTTCTACGTTGTATTTTCTACGGGTTTAGAAGTGAAATGACATTCTCGCCTCAACTTGAGCGTACTTTTCGATGTATCTTAGCCTTGCGTGCAACCTCTGAGTGTTGGCTCCAAGCCTAGTCCTCCAATGAGCTACGCTAGGCCTTCTATTCGCTCGTAGAGGTTTCTTAGCCCATTCACGCCTTAACTATTTGTAAATTTGTTTGTTTCAGGCTTGACTTCGTGGAAGTGATATATATCTATTTCGAATAAAAAACTTTGTTCTTTTCCACAGCTTATTTTTTTTTAACTGCAACCGATTTCACCTTAATAAGGCATCTTCTGGCACATTCTGAAGCTTAGGGCATTCTATATATACCCAGATAAAGTTTAAAAAAGGTCGGGGGTTGGTTTGAAATGGAGGAGAGAGGAGCAAGGCGGTTAGATCAGGTAGAGTGAGGACAAAACTGGTAGCATTTTTTGAGAGCAGGCAGAGAGCATTTTTTATGCACGTAGCAAGCCTTGCTTTGCGCATAAAAAATCTCTCCCCCATTTCAAACCAACCCTCCAACATTTTTAAACTTTCACTGGGTATATATAGAATGCCCTAAGCTTTAGAATGTGCCATAAGACGCCATATTAAGTTAAAACCGGTCGCAGTTTTTAAAAATAAATTTCGGAAAAGTACAAAGTTTTTTATTGAAAATGGTTAATTATTTTTACTGTGTTTTTTGTTTGATGTCACTTATTGTTGAGGATGACTCTTATGTTACATATATGATGTGTTTTTTTATCTTCTCAGTCGTTTACGCTAAAATCCTGGAGTATCACATTGCCATTTGTGAAAAAGTCCTGGTAGAGGTGCACAAAAGATCATAATGTCGTACATTATTTACGGATGTATAAATTTAAAGCCGTTGAGCATACTTCTTCACATTTCAGCATGCTATTTGATCCCTTTTTATTATATAGGTACATTATGTTCATACTGCTTGTGTATTTATACTGTAATTCACCTACTTTGCTAAAACATATTAATAATGATGAAGTGGAAATGCGGCTGGTGACTTATTGTAATTTAGTAGGTAATATTTAGTAACAGCTTCTCCGGGAGATCCGAATTAAGTATCGATACGGTTAATAAGGCACTCGGTCTGGAAATTTTAACAGAAGGGTAAAAAGGAACCGTTGGGCGTGAATTGGATAATTTGTGCTCGGATTTCAGCCGTATTTTGCTTGCTCATTGCATTGGAAAAATCTTAGCTTGTTCCTCTTCTAAAAATATTCCCCCCCACGAACGAGTAATAGCTGAACTGATGTCCCCAGTCCTTTCTGCGTGCGATCGAGGTTGAAGGCCGACTGATTGGGTGACAAGCGTTTCCCCGTCTCGTTTAAACTGCCTAAGTGGACGCTTTTGGATTTGCGCGCCGTGTTTCTCTTTCAATCAGGAGTCATCCTTGGACCTCGCCTCAAAGCAATGCCTTTTGAGTTTTGACCCATTTCATCTCCTCCTCGCCCATCCGCTCTTTTTCGTCTAGATCCAAAACGCACTACATATTCCCCTCCCCCCACAGCACACCACAGATGCCCCAATAGGTGTACTCAGCCCGACAAGGGTATGACCCACGCTTTGAAACCCTTTAACCTCCCCCTAAGCAGTTGCCATCGCAACCAAGGAGCTCGCCGGCCCTCCTCTCGCGAGCGTCCCATTCCACGCAACAGAGATGACACCCCTGCTCTCCGCTATCTTTTCCAGGGGCGGCCCTCACTCCCCGACCATTCTCTGTTTGCTCCAGTCCTTCCCAACTCGCCCGGCTTCCTATTTGTCTTTCTCCAACTATCACCCCTCCTAAACTCTCCCTTTCTTCCCCCTTCCTTTTACAACAAAGCCTCGATCTCACTTCCGGTCCAATTTCCCTCCGCCCTCCTTACCCTTCTAACCATTATCCCCTTATTTCACCAATTCCAGATCCTTTAAAAAATCTCTCCTTTCTTTCCCTCTCTTTCGTCCCCTGCCGCGTTCCTTTACGCTCTTTTTTTTTTCATTATCGTCCATGCAAACCTAACCACCTCCCCCTGACGACCCCAACTTCCCTCCCCGTCCAATCTGTCCTTTTTTTAAAAAAGGGCTCCATTTCCAAGACCTCTTCTCTCTCCTCTCTGGGGGCAAGGGGTGGGCGAAAGGTGAATCGGAATGCTCACTCTTATTTCCCTCTGTTTTGCCGCGAAGTCCTCCCTCGGAGGATTTTTGAGTATTCCATTTCTCCGAAAATACTTTCAATTCGTCCTCGAGAAAAAGAGCGAGCCTAGAATCGTAGCGAGCTTGCTTCTAAAATTCTCCTGAGTGTTTTAGTTCATGTAAATAGCAAAAAAATATCTTTTCAAGTTTAGTTAACTCTGCTTCGCATTTTCTTGTATTCAATAATAATAGGTGCACAAGATTTCTATCAATATTTTGTAATCCTTTTTAAGATCCCAAAAAATTTGTTTTTCATACCTAGCCGCAGGTCTGCGTGGCTGAGATTCAGGTTTGGCAATCTTTTAGATTCTATCAGGATGTTGTTTGTCATATCTGTAAATTTTCTTTGCACTCACACCCTAACTAATGTGCGCTTCGATCTGCGATTTTCATTGGGTTCGTGAATCGTCAATCAGCGTGCAGTGCATCACCACTCTTATTTGAAAACGTACCAACTTTTTTCAAGCTATGCCGATGACGCTATGCCATCAATCAGAGTGCCGTAACTTACAGAGGTATGGTACTTCTAGCAATACGACAACTATTATGACCAATGAAAATATCGCAACGATTCCTTGGACATATTTCTAATTTATACTCCTTACGCTACGAATACCATCTAGAACATACCCCTGGATATTATCTGATACCATGGTCTACGCTAAAAATTAAGGTGAAAATTAAATTATAAATTCTGCAGAGTACGTCGGATATGTTTATTTTATAATACGTTGTTGTTAAATTTCCGAGCCCTTCATTCCATGAATGCGCTACAGTATTCAAGTAATCCAATTTTAATTTTGCTTTCTAAGTTTTTATTTTTCTTTGTTATTATTGCAGTAAAATGTTTGCAAAAACTGCTCACATTCCTCTGTGTATACAATGCAGGGGTGCACTTTGTTAAACCTGCAATTTCGTTTGGAGTGGTGCATCCCTAGGCATTTAATTTGATTTCTAACCTTCAATAGCATACCCATTCCCCCTTATAAACTCTGTCATCCCACTTCCGGCTGCCGTCGGGAGAATCCCGTCGAATCATGGAAATACCTCCGGAATAAGTGCTATTCTCTGTCATTTTATCGGAAAATATGGACGAGCGATACCCGTGACTAATTCATATGGCGTGGAACGAAAGAACAACGGATGCCGTCGCTGGAGAGCCTCCATTTCGATAATTGGTGGATGAGATTAATTTCGCTTATGGACTGGGACGTTTGACTGTCGCTGGATTTTCTAGTAAAAATTGACTCGTGGGCGACTTATAGTGTTCACAGATTTCGACGGTTTTCGAGAGTAAATCGTATTAATGTCTCTCTTGTGATTGATCTAATCCACAGTGTATTTCCCCCAGTAACAGTTTCAATTTGGAAAAACAAATGTTCATCTCAATGCGTAGCAGCAGAGAAGTGCTGCAGCTCAGCGGAGCGAGAGAATTGATCGTGAACCATTCGATTCGGACGTTGATGAAAATAAATAACCTTTAATACATTTTATAAAAAATGTCAAAAGTCGGTCTGGCCGCCTGGATCACCACAAAGTGCATGGCCAGTCCCCTCTTCGCTGCTTCCACATTTCTCCAAAATGCTTAAAATGTATGGCAGCCTTCATAAAATTCCTGCAAATGCTTTCAACATTGTGATGCAGTTAAAACAATAAAAACTTATTGTTTTTAATTGACAGTTATCTTTCATGTTAATGTTTCTATCTAAATTTCTAAAAACGAGGATTTTTCGTAGATAGGTCTGTTTCCTCTTTGCATCACATTTGAATACATGTAAATGAAATAATTTAGGGGCCTTGCGTTAAGTACTGTTCTGCATTTCATCATAATACACTCTGAGGGAAGGGAAGTGAGTTTGTAGAAAACATTCTAAATGGATAGTGAATCTAATACCTCTCCCGTTAAAGACTGGAGGTAAAGGGGCGAAAGCCTTGCCTTCTGGGCTGAAGTAATGCGTTCGAATCCTGACTGTTCTGGAGTTTCCCCAACGCCGTGCGAGCTCAACAAGAGTTGCTTAAAAATGACTTTGAGCAGCGGAAACATCGATGACGTCAACTAACCTGCATTCAGATGTAAATTAGGTACAAAACACGTAATCTTACTTTAAATCCAGCCAACTAAAAGGGCATGTTCTTGAAGTCAACGTTAACTAGACATTATTATACTGATTTAAGTGTGCGCAAATTGACCACATTAGGTACTGAGTTTTATCTAATGATGATGTGATTTAATCAAATTATAAGAACCATTTTTTGGCGAAGTGATTCCAAATAATATGGTAATATTACCTTATCGGTATACTGTCTCCTTTTTGACTTCATGAGGAAAGATGTTACTATTATAAAACTTCATGTTACGATGGATAAGTCTTATATTACTGCTAATTCTATTAATTTTAGCTTGTAAATTGTAATAATTGTAAATTATTGTACCTTAAATTTTTTTATACTTTGATACCAACGTATTCAAAACTCATGGTGTCTTTCTTCTTTTGCAGGTGAGTGCCGTAAACCTTGTTCTCCATCCTGATGATGATCAGCGCAGTGTGTGGTAACTCTTCTTTTTCTTTACCGGAAGTGATTTTATAGCGTTGGAATACCGTGAAAAGTTCTTTTACCAATATTATTTATGGTTTTAATGAATTTATTCAGGTACAATTTAACGATACATTCGTCATTAGCCAATTGAGGTTGGATTTGAGACATGCTATAGTTTTTTATCATCCTTTAAAATAATTTAAACCGGGAAACTGAAAGCCCAAATTGATATATTGAGAGTGCGTACTCTCGTCTTCTCCTTTTTAATGCAGAATAAAATGGCATACATACCCTCTTATGAAAGATCACGAGTAAGAAATGATTTTCGCTGCCGCAAGTCAGCGGCCATGAGCAGCCAATGTACGCAACGAGCGTATTGCCAGAAAAATTGTCTTTTTATTTATTTAGCCATTCCCTCGGGGAGGGGAAACAGCTGCAGCCGAGTCGTATTTAAGGGAAGCTTTTTCGGGGAAAATGCAAAATTGAGGAACGAGGGAAGGAGGGGGGGGGGGGGAGGGAAACGGGTGCCCAATGGGTTTATCCACTCCCGCCCTACGCGAATATGTTGCGTACATTGTTATTTGCACGACGCGCGCCTGGCGGCGCCCCTTTCGCGCGATGGGGAAGGGGAGGGGAAGCATGGAGTTCACTGAGGGTAGGGGAGGGGTGGGAGGGTTACCCATCACGTTCTCTCGTTTTACGGCTAAAGCTTCTATTTTCATTTTTTTCCGGATTATGTTCTCCACGGGAAAATGATGCGGAAAATTGGAGTTCAGCCGTGGCGCTCTGTCGCGGGGTATAGAGTTGGAGGGGGCGAGAAATGGGGAGAAGGAGGTGGGTAAAGGCGGCATTCTGGGCCTCTTTAAAGGGTGATTCGCTGGATGGGTGAGGAGAGGGGTAGTGCTACTTAACTTGAAAAAGAGCGAGACATTAAGCGAAGGGAACGTCTACCCCTCACAGCCTTCTTGACTTCCCATCTATGATAGATCAAGAGGCCGCCACGTGTTTAGTAGGCTTCCCACATCCTGCATAGTAATATCGCACTGAGAAGTTTGTGCCAGCGGGACAGAGGGAGGATTAGGGTTATTTTTTACCATCTCTCCCTCTTTGCAGTCCTCTTCTGTCCATTTGGTTGCTCTGTGAGGTCGACCCCCATCCCGTGCGGACCGACCTTGAGCACGCTCTTTGCTGACCCTTTTCACCTTGGGTGCAACTTCAGCATCGTACCAAATCGTAAAGCCAATGCTTCGCTGTGACTTTGGGAGGACGGTACATGGATCCTAAGCAAAGGCGTGAATGAGAGGTTGGTAAAGACCTCGGTACGGGATGCGATGCTCAGCGGCTCCGAAACATGGGCTGTGAGAAAGGTGTAAAAAGCAGGGAGGTCTTTCAGAAGAAAATTTGTTTAGAAATAGTGATGTGAATGAGGACATAAAAAGACGGACGAGATGTCATTATAACTAATTGTAGGAGAAATTAGTTTTTAGAGAAGATTAAGTAACGCTAGAAGAAATGAATACGAAAGGCAAAAGGAGATAGTGGGATACAGAAGTCCACCATGGAAGGTAAGAAGGTAGAATGTTAAGTGATATTGTTAGATATAGGGAAAGGATAATAATTTTTATTGCTATGCAAGGAGCGAAGAAGTATGACTTGATGAATATTGAAATTGTCACAGGAATTGAGAAATTGAGATTGGAATTTGATGATACAAATTATTTTCTACCTTCCATTGATTAACAAAATCACGCAATAAACCGCAAAAAGCCCTATTTGAAATGGTCTCAGAATTATTTTTGAACTGGTCACTTTATACATGGTACTTCTTTTTATTCCATGTTTTCAAAAAGTTTTATCCGTTGGCTCAAAACTTTTAAATTATTAAATCGATACGCCGGAGTTGTAACAATAGCCTCCATTTAAAAGCCCGCGAGATGAAATGGGCGTTGTGTTGAGTTTTTTGGCCTACATTTTCTGTGGTCAAAATATTGACTGATGTTTCTTCACTTTTTCTTCAGTGCTACAATTGTTTAAAGGTGTTTCTTAGCCCTAAAAAAGTACATAAAATGCATTAAATTATGTCATTAGGTAGTAGGTTGAATAGACATATTCTAAAAACCTTCATTTTTCTCGTAAAAGTACAGTTTTTCACAATACTTCCGATATTACTTTGTAAAAAGAAAATATCTATACGTCGTTTAACATCTTTTCAGAAATGCCACACTCCATATATTATTTTGAGTGTTAAAGGGTCGTTTTTTGATAGGTATGGATAAATTTTGTAAAGGTTTTCTGAAGGTTAATTCGTTTAATTATACAAATTAATGTATGAAGCGTTTTAGAAGTGAAATCACTAAAAATGACTCCATCATCATTTTACCTTTCTTCATTATTTTAACGTAAATGTTGAAACAAGTTTTACCGTCTTATACTGCTATCTCTTCCATTCGTTAGTTTTTGGCATTTTCACGTGGAAATACAGATCACGTAGGATTGTTATATATTCCCGGAGTGAGTCGTCATAATGTGATCATCGCTTTATTGGTCATTTCTTGATTTCTTTGTTTGGTCACATTAGAGGTAGCATGGCGAACGTGAAAGTTTTTGCTGGAAAGTTAGAATTAGGATGATGTAATTGACAGTTGAATGAGAATAAAATATACTATCCACTAACAAATTGAGTACGGGTGGCGTGTATGTATGTCAAAAGAACTATTCCACTGAGGTGTATGACGTTTCTCTTCACTATATGCGTCGCTAGGAAGCTCCGAGTACATATACCGCCAGGTTTCACGCGCCCCAAGGTTGACAGTGACCTCACATCAGTGCGCAAGTGCCCTTCTCAACTTTCATGTTTTTTGTGTTACTTACCATATTTTGATTGTTTTTGTGTCGCTTGGTAGTTCGGGTATGCTGTAATATGAAATAACCATAAAAGTTTCATTCTTATTGAAAGTGTCAACACGCTCTCCGAATAAAATTGAAGCTAAAGATGGCATTAAATAAATCAAATCACGCATGCATACAAAATCGAGTTAATCTGGGTTGAAAATGCGCTTCACCAACCAAGCAAAGTCATAAGAGATTCAAATAAAATTAAATTTAGCCTTTAATCAAAATATTGTTGACGTGCATAGAAAAGTGTGGCTTAAGGTGTGCATCTAGTTAGATTTGTGATAACGAAAAAAGGAAGGATACCATAAACTGAATGTAGTAAGTAATTGGCAAAGAAATTTGATATAAATGAGACCGCGACAAAGCAGTTAGACCAAAAATTGAACAAAAATATGGACGTGTATATTTTAGCATTAGAGACTATGGAACTGAGCCCTCTCCAGTCAAACGGAGTGAAATCTGAAATTTTCTTGGAATAAATGTGGACATGCTCATGTTGTGTCGTGCCTGCATTTTTCTCCTCGCAGAAGTCTGGAACCACAGCTATGCTGCTTCGCTAATGAAAAGCTAAATTCATCAGGAAAATATCCGTGTCAAGTGTGTCCTAAATATTAAATCAGATAAATAATAATTAAGCCTTTTAGATGTTCATTTGTAAGTCGTTAACTTTTTTTCATTTAAACAGGGCGAATTTATTTATTCCCTTAGCCGTAGCTGTCCGTGCCAGTTGCGGATAAATTCAGATGTTGACGATGCAGAATGCATGAAGAGGAAACACAAACCACCCGGCTAGTTGGCGATACCGGAAAACTCTATCGCGAGCGGATCATTCTGCGAGTCAGATGGAAAGATGATCCCACCTGTGTCTTTGAAGCGATAGCTCTGCGCCGATGCTTTCCGTATCAAAGTCGTTGGAAGAATTTCCTTGCTGCCTGCCCGTTCCTCCTCGGCTGGGATGGGGTGAGGGGTGGAAAAGGGCCAAAGTTGCAGGGCCGTGTCTCGGACTGCGTTGAGTGGCGCAGAGAAAAGAGTTGCAGCCCTTCTAGGGAGGGTGGGAGGTGGATGTGAAGGGTTTGGCGTGAGGAGGAGGTGGAGAGACTGTCGGGCATGGGAAGGCAAGGGTTGGATCAGAGGGGGTAGGCTGGCGGGGGTGGAAGGGGTTGGGAAGAGTTGAGCTCGGGATATCTCCAGGAGAACAAAGGTTGGAGAAGATTTAGGAAACACAAATTTCCCGAGACAAGCCCCTTCGCACAAAACCCTTTCTTCCCCCGAACTCCTCCTTCCTCTGCCCCTCCCTCTTATAAATTCGTCGGAGGAGAGTAGCGAGTTCGTCCGCCTCTCTTCCCGTCCCCTCCCCTCCCTCAGTAATATCACTCTATCCCTCCCCTTCCTACCTCCCCACCTACAAGAACATCTCCCGTAAGACCTCTCCTCCTCCTCTTCAAATCCTCAAACCCCTATTCTCTACTTCATTATGCATTGTTAAATTATCTTCACATCCACCTTGCTTGAGTTCGAGAACGAGTTCATTTTCGGCGTGGAATATGAGTGAGCTCTCCCTGCCATCTTTAAATTATGTTTTTACCATCTTTCGTCGTCTCCCTACCATTTTTTTATTACCCCCGTCATATTTCGGCTCGCTCGGTCCTCGCACAGGTGTTGCCGTGCCATTCAGGCATTTATTCAGTCTTATTATGTTAAATTCACCTATTGAGTGTAATTTTACGTGGCCATAATATCTTCATCTACATGAAACCCTGGTAGCCGTCGCACAGGTGTGTGACAGGGAGTGTTAGGGGACCAGACGTTAAAAAGAGAGGGGGAATTGTGGAATGAAAACAGGAAGTGAGAATTACAGATTCCTATTTAGAAATCTCAGATTAAGGGAATTTCAGATTCTTATTTATGAAATAGTTACTATAGTCTGAACTTCATCGTTCTTTAAGATCGTCTTCCATTCTACTGCCCATTAATTTATCCGCAAGGCCTTACTTTTGCAACATTGTATCCTGTTTGACAAATAGTTCATTGAAGGTAGCCACATTTTCCCTCGGATTGAAATTAGATTGCACTGTCAGAAATCCTAAGAATTTTTTGGTACTACAATTTTTTCCACATTCGACCTACTGTTTTATTCTTTCATGATTCTTCAATTTAATATTTCTCATAACTTGCTTGATCTACTCCGTTCTTGGTCTTCATTTGTGATTCTATTCATTCATTTATCCATTAATTATTGTTTTCAGGGTGCTTCTGTTTCTGAGAAAGTTTGACTCGACGTAAATCAGTCTTGATAAAACGATTCTTTATTTCTAGATTAATCTCAAAATATAATTTATACTTCAGCTCCTCAAACCAAACATAAGTAGTTTTTTGTCTTGGGAGACAAGATTTACGGTAGGGGGCGGCAAAGGGGAAGGAAAAGCTGAACTCGTCACGCTTCGGTGAATCACAGACTACACCCCTCTGGATTAAGTATGGTGCAAGCTTTCCCCTTGCCCGTTGAGTCAACCATAACATAAGTTACTCCAGCGTTTTATTGAAGGAACCGGCTTATATCTGATCCCCAGCCCGCCGGTTCAACAATGCCGTCCAATGCTCCTTCAAATCTCGGGCTTTGCGACTCCTCCCCTATTTACACGACGGCGCAATATTTGAAAGACTAGGCCGAGCGAAGCGGAGCTCAAATAATCGCCTTCTACCCTTCCCAAGAAGGGCGACTCGCAACCCCTCGACCCTTTGCTTCGCGTGCTGTACCTACCCGCCAGGTTTACCTCCACCCCCTGGTTCTTCAGACCCCTCTCCACCCTCTCCTTCTGCCTCCACTGCAATTAGGCAGTCAGCGGCCCTCCCACCCTTGCAAGAAGGCCTTCCGTCTCAACCCTCCCCTTTTCTGCGAACCCCCTTATACACTGCCCCGCCACAATTGACCCACCCCCCTCCTTATCTCGTCTCGAATAAAAAAATGCTCACGCATAACGGTGTCCAGGGGTTGTAGCAACCCCCTTCTTCCCCCCCCCCCACGCTACAACCCCCTGCAAACACCCTCCTTCAGCTTCCGCACCCACTTCCCCCTGAATTCATTATTTGCCTCCACTTCGGAGATTTCCTCCCTTGCACCTTCATTTTCCTCGCTTCCGACGTCCCCGTGTTTCCTGCCTCTGCTAAAGGTAGGTTTTAGCTGCTCCGTCTTTGATATGAGTATCCCCATTTCTTCCTCGTGACGACGCAGTCGACCATGGACCTGAGTGCCTTCCTCACAGCATTTTCCCGGAATCTATTGAGCTAACTAACATGGCTAATTTAGCATGCCCTCGGTCATCATGAGTCCATAAAGTCTATCGTATTCCAATTTATTTGCTTTCATAACATGTATCATGTGGATGACGGTTTCATAATTACATCTGTTGTAATTCTAAGAATTCTTATTGATTTATTTTATGGTAAATCGAAAATTTTACGACTTAAATAAGATGCTGTAAATGATTGATGCCTACAATTGGGTAGTTTTTGATAAAACTGTAATTTTCAAAGAAATTTAAAATTCATTTGAAATAGATACGCAAAGCTTTTGGTCGTTGGTAGGTTATTAGGGGAGAAAAGATAAATATTACGTATGAAGACCGACAGCAGGGGTTATTTTTGCTTTTGAGGAATGGTGGATTGGTAAGGGAAAGTTTATTTGGAGAATGGAGGAAAAGTGAAGACAATACCGTCGTCTGTATTACTCTTAACGATAGACGCCTTGGAGTCCAGCAGTTAAACGTTCTATAGGACGGACAGAGTTCTCTACTAGATATGGTCTCCATAAATAACTCTCGTAGAAATCGGAATTTCGCTGAAAAATCTGGCTCTATTCGAACCTGGGCCTTTTGGAATGAGAAGCCAATGGGTACTATTGCTACCACAATAAATGAAACCCTGCTTTAATGCTTTTTTTCAGATTCTTGTACTCTTACAATTTTAATTCTCCAGGATTTACCAACCTCATTTATGTAAATAGCCATATAAAAGTAGCATATGAAATTATTTACATTCTGGTGTGCTATTAGAGGTAGCGGGTTACATCTTTGTGACGTTAGTCCATGTTTGTTATCGGAACATAGCTTGAAGTTGCTGTAATCAGTGGGGCTCTTTGCACGGTAAAATGTTTTCAGGAGTTAATATATGAATGAGTCGATGTGAAATGAATGAATTTGGGTCACTTTCTTTCACTAAGAGTTATCTTTCTTACAACTCAGTTAATTTTAATGTTTTGCATGTAATTAGAAGAAACATTGTACTATAATGACCATAATAATTCCTGTGCTTTTCGCTCGGTGAAATGGCTTTGTAATCGGCGGGGTTCTCTCGAGCGCAGAAAACGCAGTCCACAGCAGTAGCTCCTTTGTTGCGAGCGAGTAATGCTTGGAGAGAGGAGGAAGGCGCAGCTGACGCCACACCCGAGACTAATGGAGCGTTCAGTGACGCGTCTTAGGGTTTGGAGGCGGAGGGAGGGAGGAGGGGACGTTGGGGTATAAAGAGAGGGGGTGGGAGTCACCGAGGGAAGGTATTTGGAGAGGGAGGACACACCCTTTGGTACCCTTGAGCTTCACGTGAAGAAAGGTGACGCTATTAATTTTTGCATTGCGGCGCAGAAGCTTTGCTGGCATCAGAAAAGCTAGCTTTATTTGCTAATAACTTAGAGGATCTTACTTTCGCTTTTAGCCTAGATAAGGGGTGGGCAACCCATGACACACGTGCCAAACGAGGGCGCGCTGATGACTTGTTTCTGGCACGCGAAACAAGTCCTTGCCAAATTTATTTTTAATATTTAGGGGACATCTTTCAGCGGCGGGGACAGTCCCGACGCGGCGTGTGCAAGACAGACTACTGCTGGAAAAACAAAGTGAATTTCTAATTAGGCTATAAAAACGGCTGTGTTCACCGGGAGCGGTTATTTGGCTATTCTTGTATTTTCAATTATTACATAATATATTTTCTTTTTCGTACATCATTTAAAAGGAATTCCAAATCAGCAAAAGACCACGTGTAATAACCTATTACTTCGTTAAAGCCACACTTATGTGTAACTGGGAAAAGATAATGACTGCTTAGTCGAAAAAGTAACCCGTAGTTTTCCTCTCTTTTCCTTTATACTACTCTTTGCGTTGATGCTAATAATAGTTTTTAAATTTTTTATCTATGACAGTGGCTGTTATACTTAATGGCTAATAAAAATATCCACAAAAAAACTTTTCGCAAACATTTGTCAGAATTTTTCACCGAGTTTTTCATGATTTACATGATAATTTTCAAATCAAATATATCATAAGATTGTCCTCAAAATTTGATTAACACGAGGAAAAATTTCGTATCGGAGATGTGGCCGATTTTGGCACGCACTCTCAAAAATGTTGCCCACCCCTGGCCTAGAGCAATGCACATTATATTCGAGCAGTGTATTTTGCTCAATGAATCTTACATACTATCTCCTTCTGATCAAAATATAGTAATAGAAAGGAGTTGCTATTGTAATCGCTGTAATACACAGATTAAATTTAATTTTGGACGCTGCGTTTTATATGTTGACCCTATATCACCTCAGGCATTTTGTTTCGTTTCGCTTCTGCACAGTGTAGTCCCTGTCTCACGTCACCTCATCTATATGCCTGGCATTTTTCCCCTTCGCTCCCGCATTCTTCCTTTTTCGCCGAGGCCGTCATAATCTCATTGCATATCATTGCCTTCGCTATACCTCCTAATCTACCCACGGTGTATTTCCTCACGAAAATTCTTTTCCTCTCTTGTTATACCACTCATTCATATTTTTCTTCCCGCCCTTCTCATTTTCTTCATTCATCACCAGACCTGCATCTCCAAGTCCATTTATCTGATCCCCTTTCCCACTTACGGAGCTATGGAACACCCCACTCATAAAGTTAACCCTATTGCTTCCATGCATCACTCAAGACTCCTTTGAGAATTTTCCTCCTAAAATAAATACTCAAACATCGCTGATGCATTTTTTATATGCTAGCGCCACTTTTTTCACAGACCGTTTTATCAAAAATGATTGTGTGAGTTACCATTAACTATTTTCAACTTTTATTTTCCACTTTAATGTTGGTTTATTGTTGCCTAATATTCATTTACTCTCATTTTTCACACTTTTAGTCGTTGTGAATTATTTTCAGTCATGAATAGGATAATGTATTGACGAAAAATCTGTTCTTTGCTTACGGTCAGAGAGTGTCCCACAGCTATCTCGGGGACTAGAGTGTTTACAGACTCAAAGAATAAAAGCCAAGTTATGTAACACTGATGTTATAATTGTGGCCCCTTCCGGCATCCTCCGGACATAAAGCAGTGACAAAATAAGATAAAAATAATAGATGTATCCTTTATCACCCGTATTTTTAACTGCACCGAATCAGTTGATCGGAACACCATTATTCTATTATACATCTCCTTTTTCGTTGCTCGTACTTGTTCTCTCTGTTAGAGATATAATTTTGCTTACCATGGATGTGTTTACCCCATATCTCACACAAAGAGCATGAATGTGATGAGAACTGCTTACCTTTGGTTGAGTGGCTCGCTAACTCATTGTTAAACGCTTTATCCGATGACATCCGTTGTCCTCAACCATTTATTCCTGCTACAAGAGCCACTTTCACTGCCATCCGTATTTTATGGAACCCAGTTGAGGAGGGAAAAATAAAAAAAAAAATTTGTACATGTTTCATGCATGCTCTTCAAGAAGATTTCGGTGGTGAGTATGAAATAAGTGAGATCTATTGCCAATAATTGGGAGTCATTTTCTCAATGTTTTATTTCTTTTCTTGACTCTTTTTGTTTTCCCAAGCCATTGTTTCCTTTCTTTGCCTCATCTGGAATTTTCGTTTACGAGTTTTTTTATATTCGTAGTTGGAGGCATTATAAGTTTGCCGTTGCATTCGGTATACCTAGTAGTGAATATTTCGTTGTCAGGAAGGGTGACTAGTTGGACTCTTGTATCTTAGAATTCCACGGGAGATTTTCGGGTGAATAAGTTCAACGTGCCCTCACGAATAAAATCCGTATCAATTCGGTGTCGAACTGGTCATTTACATAATTTTTAGAGCCAAGCAGTATTTATTAACACATAGTGTTTATGTAAAGATACAAGTATAACGTGGGTATAACGTTATACCCATAACGTGATAACGTTATACCCATGCCTGGATATAACGTTATCAAACTTCAAAATAAAAAATATGTTTGGCACGGATCCATCACGTCAGTTTATGGTGAAAATTTATGCTTGGCGTAATGATTTGTGGCTTCTGGTGATAGTGATTTGGTGACTTCCCATTGCTTCAAAATAGCTGCACTCAAATTTAACAAGTCAGAGCGCGGTGCGATGGGTTTCCTGCACAATGGAATACTTGTCTGCAGCCCGACATAGATCAATCTCGCACCCCGCATTTGAAGCGAAAAGCTAGGTCTCGGAATGATGAACAGCTTAAAGGAGGTATTTTTTTGCTTTTTCATCAATATTCTATGTTCTTCATGATCGGTTCATTGCGAATTTCGCGAATCCATAGGAAACGACGGCTCATGAGAAGCAGAGGGGTGTGTCTGAGGAATTGGTCGAACCTGACACTCGCTGGAAGGAGTCGGAAGGAACTAATGGCATGAGTCACTAATAGTGACAGGATGAGACGGAGGTCAGAACTCGCGTCGCCCATGACCTTGCACCGTAAACCTTCAGTCCCGATGCTCCAAGTATCTGGGTCATCGTGATTTATATTCACCCAAGTCTCGCTTTTCACCTATCAATTAATCATTACTCCTACCTAGTTTACCGTCGTGGACCATGAGCAATGTTTTACTCTTATCGAGATTGTAGCATCGTTGTGATTGGATGGTGTGAATGAGCCCTAAGGGATGTAGGAAAGGATGTGACAGAAGGAGTAGGAGGGTTGAGAAGGAGAGGAAATGGCGTTGGTGGATTATTCAGGTTGCATGAGGTGATGGGGATTTGGAGGCCGTCATAAATAAAGGCAGGGGATTTGAATGCAGGTTCAGCTGTTGTAAGAAACTGCAAATCGTGTATTTGCGGTGGACGGTGTGTTAGATACTCACCCCAAGTAAATCGAGGTTTAATCCCTGCAGTGGGGGAGATTATTCGGAGGAATCCCGATCCCCATTTGTTGCTGCCTTTAAAGATTTTAAATCTAATATCCGTCCAATGGATCGGATCTTTTACTATGGGCCCGTTTGCTCCTTTTGACAAGGGTAGGTCAATGCTTACGCCGGGCTTCTTTCCATTCATTCCTTCACTTCGAAAACAATCCTTGATTGACCTATCATCAATAGGGTAAGTTAGGTACATACCTCAGTTGTTGGTCACCTACCAAGACACTAATACACGAACACGTTCGTAATCATTTCAAAAACCCATGAGCAAATATTACTTCATCGTCATCAGAAGTATTCATTACTTTGACGTCCTTCATGATTTTCTTGAGGTATTCAATTCATGGTCCTGTCAATAATTCTTCTATTCATTTCTTCTTTCAGTATCTTCCTAATAATATTTCCAATTCTTCAAAATCGTGGTTTTTACCAGGTTCTTTTGTCGCAAAATGTATTCAGTAAGTTTGCCATTCCTTTACAGTAAAATTGCGGTAATTTATTACTTATTAAGTGCTATTATTAGCCATAATCCATAGTCAGCCATTTTTTATGCCCTTTTTTCTGAAACGTACAGCGTGTTCTTTGCCCACAGTGCTAAGTTATCTATTTATCATTGATGATCGTATACGAAGCAGTGACTCATTGGCGCTTGTTAACCGACCAGATATCCCTTCCCTCACTCCATTAATCTCTTGCTTGTAACCAAATTGAGTACCAAATTGATTTGGAAGAGATTTTACCCCCGTTGCTAAATACGTCCCTCCGTTGATCAACGCTTCGCAACCGGACATGTACTATGCCACACGCAAACGCGCGAAACAAAATAAGTATGTGAACTGCCGCCACGTGTGTTGTCCAACGCGCCTCGATGTTGTCGGCCGGGCACGAGCGGGAAAGGAAATTCGTTTCATTTTTGCTTTTGCGCGCAGTAGGTACTCTTCTGTTTTCCGTGAGGCTCACCCAACCGTCCCGCTGCCATCACGCCTAATTCCCCCGAAATGCAGTTCGTGGTGAGGGGAAAGAGGATTACCCAGAGGAGGTTTCGGTTTGTATACGGTGGGAAAAGGGGGTGTGGAGGCTGGCCGCACCAGCCCTGCCATCTGTCCGCTGGCGGTGAAATCGTGGGGTCATCGACAGTTGGGGGTGATGCGATGTGAGGAAGGCTGTTCGTTCAGTTTATTTACAAATTCTGTCCCAGAGAGGAAATTCATTATGTTAGAAATACCACAAGTAGCAAGCTAACTGAACGCATATAAAGGGACACAATTATCTTGGCCAATTGAAAGCCTATTGATTATATAATGTGTCGGAAGCGTAAGTCAAAGAAGTGTTGGAATCAGCAGTCCTGCATCATGAGATAGACGAATCAGATGTACACAAATAAGCAGAAAGTTTATCCACATCATGATCCTCGAGTGAAACCTGGAGGTGGAGTCAAAAATAATGATGAATTCCACCTTTTCATTTTTACTCTTTGAAAAACCACATATTCCGATTGAAAGTCTCAGCTATTAGAAAGCAAAATTATGGTACACAATATGCACATTTTGGCGATCACTTCTTCCAAAAACACATTTTTCAGTCACGAAAGCCAACTGCAGCACAATTCATATCGAAAAAATGCTTTAACCTCAGTTAGCGTAATTATTTGTGCTACTCAAAAGTAGTACGCATTCTGCCTTAATCTTAACACAATTTTTTTTTCTGGGAAAGCTTTAACCTCAGTTAGCGTAATTATTTGTACTACTCAAAAGTAATACGCATTCTGCCGTAATCTTAACACAATTCTTTTTTCTGGGAAACTTCGCTTATTCTTAACGGTTTTTCGTGGATGTAGCATTAATGTTAGAAAGAGAAACACCATTTTCTCCCTATTTTAACCAAACCTCCACCAATGTTACACCATGTAATTTTACATCCAATTTGCAAAAGAAATATCGTGAAAAGATAGGATTTTGCTCTCAATGTCATGAAAGGATACATGTTTTTATAACTAACCAAAATGTAATATTTCATTTAAGTCACTTTACGGTTGAACCAAATAAGGGTGGTATTCATGAATAGCTCAATGAAACAATATATGTTTAGAAAAAATGTCAAAAGTAAGAGAAGATAACTCTTTATGGAATAGTGCGGAATACATGTCAACAGTAAGTGAACGGACTTGGTTTTATTTCTCTTGTCTACAGTACAGTGCGTTTTCAAGAAACGGGATCCCAGCAAAGTAAGATTAATTTCTGAACTAGACGCAATGCAGTACAAATCAATTGCATGTTGGGTGAGAAACGTGGAATTGAGATGCAGTGATAAAACCAGTTGAATGACCACAAAGTGGTATAAAGAACTAAAGCAACATTGTATTATGAAGCAAAGTTTTTATTATGCGAATGACAAATCACTAAGATACATTATTTTTAATGTGCACCGCTTTTTGAGGATAGTATACAGTGAGTAAAGAATAGCAGAGGGAATGGAGAAAATTGAAACACGCGATTAGCATATTAGGACAGTTTTTGCTGAATTGTCGACCTCGAGGATAAGGGGTTGAGCAGTGGGTTCTGGTCGTGAGGAGCAGAAAAGGGGGAAATGGGGCTGAGGGGGACGAGGAAGTTACTTGGGTGGAGAGGGGGTCGATACTTGGATTGTTCTGCTTAAGAAGGAGTATCTTTCATAAGTCGCTGTTAAGGTACCGTATATTCTACAGGTTTACAAAGAGAGAGAATGGCAATGGGCTGAAGATAGAGGGCCGTATTCTAAGACGTTCCTAGAGGAACGACTCTTCCTCTATGACGCGTTTGTGGTGACAACTCAACCTCCAAGCGTTTTTTAAACGTATCTCTTCGGTTGTAGGCTCAACGCTCTCTATAAACACACGAATCTCTTGATCCTATTAGTAGCATGGCTCAGACCATCCTCCAAAATAGAAGGAACAGTTCCAAGGCCTAATATGGCGGAATGCGTCGATTACCTCCGGATTTAGGCATTTTTTCCAGACACATCACGCAATATTTTATTTTATTTATTTCATCAACCTGAATACAGCCTCGAGGGCCATTTTACATCAGGCGTTGTAACAATAACAAAGGACAACACACACAACCATGTCCAGGGAGGAGAAAAATCCTCCAGTGGCGGGACTCGAACCCGCGACCTTTGGGTTGGCAGGCGAGGACGTTACCCCGCCGCCACCGAGGCCAACGAGCGATCACAATATCGTTTTCCATCTTTAATTATTCTTCTTCTTCTTGCTGTTTCGTTAAAGCCGCAATGAACTGTGGGCAGCAAACGTCACACCAAACGTCATCGAAGCATTACGTAGTTATGAGAATTTCAGCGATCTACTCAACAGTCCCTCCAAGCCCCTCCATCGAAGAGGAAGAGTTTGGTTTCGCTGTAGGAACGTTCTAGAATACGAATAGTGGGTAGAGTCACAACTCTCACTCTTCCTCCTCCGGCGAAGAGTAAGAGGAAGAGTATGGTTTAAAAATACGGCCCTTAGTGTTGTTCGTCAAGTGAACGCGTGAGCTCGGTGGCCTTGGAAGTTGTTGGATTGTAGTTTTTAACCTCAAAAAAATATTTTTTTCATGTGGTCATTCATTCAGAAATAAGTTCATGGCTTTTCTTGAGTCTCCACTAATGGAAAGTGTGTCAAGATAATTTGTTTTTCTTGTTGCCTACTTGCCATAGGTAGGCCCTCAAGCATTCTCAATTTAGGTACTCCTCAGCGTGACACAATATTTGAAAAGGTTAACTCAAGTTTTGTGCAATGAAATAATTTGTGGGTAATTATCATTCCCATTTAAATAATTTGTAGAGCTGCATTACTATGTCAGTATTGTATTCATGTTTCTACCTCTGGAGAGGAAATATATTTTTAAACATATATAAAAGTTCCGCATTTCACGCTTGATTGAGTAGCAGTTGTACATCGTCCAAAAATAAAAAACGTTATCAGAGTTCTATAATCCGTATCCCTCTCCAATTCAAAAGCGGAATTAGGATAAACCTCGAACACTGGCTGACAATTGAACTCAAAAATCCTTATCGTAGTCCAAAAATATAAGCCTGGTGAACAATTGGCTGCATTAAAAAACCGCTAAATTTCCACACACGCAGGACGCTTTGGTTTTAGTTTTAAATGTCAAAAGCAAGCAATGCCATCCGTCGTGTGGTTACGATATAAATGCAATTAGTATTCGAAGTTTTATGATATTGTGGAGTTTGGCAACGTGCTGTTTGAAAACGGCGTTCTTTCATTGCCTTCGTTGCCATTCCGTTCAATAAAAACCTTTGTACGAATTGGAAATGGACATGCTAGTTGCGAATTCCTCAGTGATATGAATATGTTAGGAATTTTTTCAACACCAGTTGAACTCATCGATTGTTAGAGCGCTTGAATGAGCGTCATGTATCATGGCATTAAGAATTAGGTAGCTGAAATATTCCGCAATATGATGTTCTCTACAACCGCATTGTGTATATTTAGTTTATGTTCCAGACTTTGCGAATTTATTATCAAACATTGTACTGCCTAAAACAGTGCCAAACTTAGGAATGGTGGTAATGGTTCTACTCTAGTTACTTTTTGGATTATTGTTTTTGAAGTTCATTTGGCGCGTATGGAAGAGTTATAAGTTAATCAAAATAATGAAAAGTTTTTTTGCAATGAAAGTAAAAATGCTCATTATCATTTCAGCTCTGTATACTGCGCCTTTCAAATAGCCAGGTAGCAATAGTCACGATTATGAATCTAATTCTTTAATTGGTTCGTAGTTCCGGTGTATAGATCCTGAGTTGGAGTTTTTTTTAGTTTTTCACGGCCTAAAAATATCCCATTCCTACTTCTTTCCTTGTTCCATCCACCAAAAAGTAGCGGATAGTCGATAAACACGAAGGAAAATCACCTGCTTAGTCACATTTATGCAGAAATTAATTCGTTTCACATGGTATCATTCAGTATCAATCACAATTAGAGAAAAATGTCTCCTTTGTGTGAGAAGGTATGTAGGAATTGTGCAGGTAACAACATTTTATCCTGCTTTGAATAAGAGATCCGAGCCAGGCAGGTAGTCGATATAAAAGGTTTATTACTCGACATATAACTCATGCCTTGTAGCACAACTAAGAGCTTGAGAGTTACAGAGAGAGAACCCTCGATCCTTAAATGCTCCATGAAATTCACAGGGAGAGATGACGCTTGGGTAGCTTAACTGGTTAGAGCACTCGGCGCGAAATCGAGGGGTCTGGGTTCGTATTCCAGTCCAGGCGAATGATTTTTTCACTGTGAATTTCACACAATTAAGAGCTTGAGGTTGTAGTGAGCCGGTTTTCAGTACTTCATGATCTGCAATTCATCGAGGAGAGGGCATTTCTTAACTTTCCTTGGTTATCAGGGGTATTGACCATATCTCGGCACTAGTGAACCACGTTCGGGAGTTGAATTCAAATTACGCTGTTGTGCGAGAAATATATTTGACTGCATAGCCCTCCTTGGAGAGGTTTGTGGTGAGGCGTCACCATGGTAACCATGGTTTGTCTGTTAGTAGACTGTGGCTGCGCTGATGAATGATTGATTGGACCGTTCAAGCTCCAATCCCTCCCTTCCACACATGATTTAGCTCTACTCCGTGAAATGCCAAGCGTACGTACATTTCATGTCACATTGTGTACGGGAGTGTGGTGAAGGTGACTTCTTTCCGAAGCATCCAGCATTTTTTATTTGGCTATTATACAAGTGCAAATAAAGCCCCCTATGTAAAATTGAAGAAAAAATTACAAAAAATAATTCAAACCTTTTGATCCTGGACAAAAAGGTATGTATGAACTCCTTGTTCATAGTAATTAAGCTTACCCATGGCTTATACCTTAATTCCTTATCATTAAGGGCCAGTTTCACCAACTCGGATAATATTCACTGTTACCGGAGTTTACGAAAACTCGGATAAAATAATTATCCCAGTAATCTGTTGAACGTGTTTCACCAACGTCATTGTCGTCATTATTATCCGAGTTTTCGAAAACCAAGATTATTGAAAGAAACCCTTTGGATTGTAAATTTTTCATACTTCTACGTCAGGAAAAGAAAAGACGGTATCCATCCGCATTGTTACTGACAAGAGCGTGGTTTAAAGGGAAGGGTATTCTCTCATCTGTAGATTACTTTACAATTAAACGTTATTTTGTGTCAGTTTTGTATAATTTCCGGCATTCATCGCGTATGGTTGCTTTAATCTCAACGATAGTTTTTTCAATTTCATGGGAAATCAATTGATATTAATGAGGTGAGGAATATACGGTGTATATGCTACAGTCTAGCTTGCATTTACCCAATTACACCTTACTGTAATATCCCCAGGAAATTCTTATCAAATATTTCATTAGGAACTAGGACTCTGAATTCTGAAGTTTCGTGTCATGAAAACATTTCGAGTCCCATACTTAACGAACCATGGCTGATCTCATTGAATGAACCTTTTTGTTTAGTAAAAAACTAGCTGTTTCCAACTTTGGGTACGCGTGCCTGGAGGGTACACGTAGAACCGTATAATGGTACTTCAATGGTAAAAATTTCGCATACTATGCTAAGTCCAACTATTTTGAGTTGAATCTGGGGAAATGGAAAAGTGTAGAAAATTACAGAGTGATTTATTCTTCAACCATATCACGATTGTACAAAGTTACTTCACCTACCATCACGTCATATTATAGAATATGTAGGTATTTGTCAGAAAAGAGTTGTCCGAGTTTTGATAAGGATCGGTCGGAAACGTAATTATTCAGAGTATTTTATCTGAATCTATATGGTATCACGCTGTTCGCCTTTGGGGGATCAAGTGAGGGCTGAGGAGATAAATGAAGAAACTTTTCAAGGGACCTCCGATAGCACAGCACGTGTCTGCTGGAAATTGGTTGTAGTGCCTGGAGTTGCGAGAGAGCACGCATTGTTGGGAACGGAGGGAGGGGAAGGAGCGTGGGTTAGTTGGGAGGGGGGGGGGGGAATCAGTGAACGGAGATGGGGCTGTTTGGAGGCTAATCGCGCCATCGATGCTATTAATTAAATTCCACGAGTCTCCCCTTCGCGTAACAATTCCGTGGGCCCTTCTGTGCGCACTACATTCCGATGCCGAGTCAATTATGCGTGGCTTCGTCTCCCCAGCAGTTGCGTTCATTTGAACCTTACTTTCATCGAAATCCCATTTACTGAAGAGTAGCGCGTCAAAGTTTCAGAAGTG
This sequence comes from Pyrrhosoma nymphula, assembly GCA_963573305.1. Taxonomy (NCBI): domain Eukaryota; kingdom Metazoa; phylum Arthropoda; class Insecta; order Odonata; family Coenagrionidae; genus Pyrrhosoma; species Pyrrhosoma nymphula. The sequence goes on along the minus strand of OY754337.1, from coordinate 20,050,743 downwards.
TTATTATTTTTCGCGAAGTTGTCATTACCTGTATGTGAGCAGTGATGTCTTTATTTGATGCGCTGAATCGCCATTCCCCGCTTTCATAGGAGCCTACCGCAAATCGAAATTTGTATGTTTCTATCTGGTATGTTGAAAGTGTACCTTGCAAAATATCTATTTCTATATAACAATTCTGCATTTTCCTTAATTACGCAAAACGGATATGATATTGAATTATTTTTTTCAGAATGTAACTCCTTGGTCATGAATGGCAATACGGACATGATCCACTTTTTTAGAAGAGCAATATTTAAGAAATACCTAGCGTTCTGGCATTTCGACAATTTTTTCTTCGCAAAGAGTATTCGATTTCCGTAAGAACATCTGGAGGATATTATTTATAATATTTCACGTGATTGTAATATAAAAAAGTTTTACCTTAAACATTAGAGGGCTTCCTCTAGTAAAATCTTTTGAAAATTCGAAACTGGCGTATGCCCTTATCAGTATTTGCTTAGGTGAAGGATAGCCATAAGGATTGTTTTATGAATTCTTATAGAAGCCAAGTAGACTAGATTGGGCGCCAAAATCGGCTAGGTCGGCTCCTAATCATATAGCAGAATTGTGATTGCGCGGGTGACTAATTGCTCTTTTCCATGCGCTATGTAGGGGGTGTCCATCTTCTATATTGAATTGTCATCATGCGTAGACGCAACCTGCAATATGATGATAAAATCTGATCAACGCCGCGGAAACCTACGAACGAACTACAATATATGACAAATTATTTTTTGTTCCAGGAGATAAACAACTATTAATTTTTAAATTATTTTATTACTTGGTAAAGAGAAATAAAATAATTTAAAAATAAATGGACCTATATATTTTTAATGAAAAAATAATTATAAATATATAATTATTTTTTAATATAATTATTCCATTTAATATTGCAATTAAGGAAGCACTGGAAAAAGTAGCAGAGCAAATGGACCTTGGAATCAAAATTGGGACCAAAATAAACGTTTTAGCCTTTGCAGACGACGTAGCGATATTCGCAGAAAGTTTAGAAGATTTAACAATGTAGACAAATGTGTTTAGGAAGGAAACGGAAAAAATAGGAATGAAAATAAATTATACAAAAACTAAATACATGCATTTTTCAAGACGCCAAAATAGAAATACAGGTCCTCTGCAAATAGATGGTCTTGCATTTGAAAAAGTTGACTATTTTAAATATTTAGGAGTAATTTTAACAAATGACAACATGGTAGAGCCAGAAATACAAAACAGGTTAAACCTCGCCAACAGTAGTATACATGCATGCAGTAGAATTCTATCTTCTAAATCCCTGTCACACAAAACCAAAATTAGACTTTATAAAACAATAATATCCCCAGTACTACTCTACGGATCCAAAACGTAGAGGCTGTCGAAGAAGGATAAGAAAAAACGAATACTGTTCGAGAATAAGATATTGCGAAAAGTCTATGGGCCCACATACGAAGAAAGACATTGGAGAAAAAACACAACAGAGAAATCAGGAATCTATACAAACATCCAGACATAACAAGTGAAATAAAGACCAGAATAATCAGGTGGGCTGGACATATTCTAAGGAAAGAGGAGAGATGTCTGCTGAAGGAGGTACTAAATGGGATTCCTGAAGGAAGAAGACCCAGGGGAAGACCACGGCTAAGATGGTGGGACCAAGTGAGAACGGATATGCAAAAGAATGAAGCAACAGAAAGTGAGGCAGAAGATCGATCCAGGTGGAGGGGATTTGTTGATGCGGTTAAATATCGCCTAAGATATAGATGGCCCTGGGAGTAAGTATATAAATATATACTTACTCCCAGGTATATACTATATATATATATATATATATATATATATATATATATATATATATATATATAATAAAAACACTTGACAGGGGGTGGGGAAGGAAAAGTAAAAAGATAGAAGACTTACTGGGACGTTTCGGGCATGCAGGCCCTTCTTCAGCTTTAGAAAAAGTGACTTTTTCTAAAGCTGAAGAGGGGCCTGCATGCCCGAATCGTCCCAGTAAGTCTTCTATCTTTTTACTTTTCTTTCCCCACCCCCTGTCAAGTGTTTTTATTGTTGTGGCCTATTGGCGAAATTTTCGTTTTGTGTATATATATATATAAATATATTTATTTAGTCATACGAAAACATGACGCTCAAAGGCGCGAATAAATTCATGTCAAAAATAAGTCATGAAGAGGAATCATTTTGTTATATTTAGCTAATGCTCACTTTTGTCATGGCAAAGGCGGCCATTGTATATCATATTCGGTATATGATGGCGTTCCTTCGTAAACTCTGTGTGAACAATGAATTTCCGCTCCACTCTAGGATATCCCCTCAGCAGCCAAGTTGATCTTCTTGTGTAAACTCTATGGGCTGCGGTTTCTTTCAGCATCTAACCTAAAGGGGAAAGTCTCCAAAGCCACTATGGCTATATTGCTTTCAAAGGATGCCTTCGACTTGGGAGAAAGGTGGCAGGATTGAATTTATTCTATACCATGTGTTTATTGAATATTTTGCATCCTCGTTGCAAAGTATACCTTGCGATTCGATGATTTATCGATCGAACTACTTGCCTTAAGGACATGAATTTCCTATAGGTCTTCCGGAGCTTTATCAGTTCAGGAATTATGCAGGCTGAATCGCTAATTCTTTCACCAAAAAATGAAAAATTCCACCTTTTGCTTGAACCAAATTAAAGTTTTCCATCTCTCATGACATGCATAAGACTAATAAATTCGAAATTAAAATCATGACAACACGACGTCAAATGCAATTTGGTAGATATATATTTCTGGTATTTGGCTGTAGTGCATTTAATCTATATGAAATTGATTTTTACCTTTTCCTTAACTCCTAATAGTTGGCAAAAAGTAGGACCCATTGGTGAATTCCTTAGTGATCATTTCGTTTCTTTAAAACAACAGATCTTTATATTGGTTTTCGGCAAGAATGACATAATCCTATAACTTTAAAAATACTTTCGTTTTACTGTATGCCTATTCGGACAACCAAGTCAAAATAAACTCAAAATCAATTTTAAAAACATGTAGTACTAAAAAGTATGATAGTGTTAAAGTAAGTGCGCGTTAATATGTTGCGTGTGGAGAAAGTTTTTTCTCTAAAGGTGCAGAAATTAAAATAGAAGTTTCCAAAATTTTATTTCGTGGAAGTCATTCACGTTAGTCTTCATAATTTCTTTCGGGGTCATGTATTTTAACCAAATTCTGCCATTTTAATGAGCTCTCATCGCTGATTTTTTTGTATTACCCGAACTATCGAACGATTAGCGGGGCATTTTCGAGGAACTCCCGTATCATGCCTCGAGACTCTCTTCTTAAATGGCGGAAAACTCCCACGGAAGCGTCTAAAATTAATTCCGTCTTCTTGGATCTTCCGGGCGCGTCTTGCGCGGCGTAAATATTTTGCTGAGCCGTCACGGGGGAAAGGCGTTTTAACTTTTTAAGGCATTAAGGTTATCTCATCGGTTTCCTAGCAATTTACGGTGAACGGGTCCCTCCTTCTCCTCCGGAGGCATAGGGGGTGAGAGGGGTTGAGTAGGGGGTGATAGGAGGGGGGGTTGAAGCCGTCGTGGCGTCGGCTAAATCATTTTCATTCCTTATAAATTCAAACGCTCTCGCAGCGACCCCTGGGGTGTTACGGCGGAACCTCGAAACTTGAGGATTTGGGGGCTGTGGGTTGCGGGGTGAGGGTGGGGGTGGGCGGTGTCAGCGGGGGAAGTGAGGGGGATAGGGGGTGGGGAGGTGCGGCAGTGGTTAATTAGGGGGGGGGCTGAGGAGGCCATGTTCTTTCTTCAAGGAAGGGTTTGGGAGAGTAACGGCAGGTTTGTGGTTTTTTGAATTCTCTTTTTTGTTCAAGACTTGTTTGAAAGAAATTGACGGCGTCAGGCCAAAGGTCGTGGTAAGCCTCACGTCATACTCATCACAGATTAGGTAATTACTCGAGTCTGTGATTATTTTCGATGACTAACACAGGCTGGTGGAAATTGGTGGTAAATTGCCACAGTCCTAATTTATAACGGGTCTGTCTATTTTCCTTGCTGCTTCAGCTTGATAATAATTACAAAAGAGTTAAGTTAGGTAATTCAGAGAAATCTAAGAAAATATTTACCACCAAGTTATAGCCCATTTAAAGTACATCAGGAATAACGAATACTACCCGTAATCCGGTCGACGAAAGTGGATAGGAGGAACCCGCTCAGGAGATAGAGGAAATGGGATATTCAAAGGGATAAAGGGATATCATTCTATAGAACTGGCATTCGGACCGATGGCCTTCGATCTCACGCACGTGCTAAAAAGTCGGGGAGAATTTGAACTTTTTAAAGCACTCTGCTTGTATTTGGGCATTCAGGGATCTAATTTGAGTCCAGATGAATTATTTATCTAATTGTTTATTCCGTATACTAGATAAAAACTGAAGTAAAACCAGTAAAATCTGGAAAAATAACTCATAAATTTATGAAAATATCCGCAAACGTTCGTTCACACTGGAGTCCCGGTATGCTCATAAGGGTGGGCAAACATTTTTAGACTTTTAGTTTTTATTTTATTTTATAGGTCATGGAGCATACATTTTTAAAATTTTAATGGAAACATAATGTACCAATGAGAAATTTGAAGTCAATCAACCCCCGATAACCCGTGCCTCAGGGCTACAAATATGTAATTTTGGAGGTTGATCAATGGTTTTTTTCTTTATACTCAGATATAAATTGTAAACATACTTATCCCTATTATTTCCCTGTGAAGGTATATCCCGCACAATAAGTTCAATAGGAATTTTTAATTTAAATTTACGATATTGTTAATTACAAGATGGAAACAAAAGGATAATTAATAAATTGGGATAAAGTTGCAAAAGCTAACGAGCACGGTAATATGTCCTACGTGTTGCCTATTGATCAAAGGCCGGCCTTTTTTAATAACCATTATTTAGCTAATTATTTACGGCAATTAACTAATTTTTCAGCCTAAAAAAATATGCAAGAAAGAAGGATATACCTTTCGCAGGAAAATAATTGCGACATTTGCAATCTGCAACGAAGTATAAAAAATCCTTTATAACCCTCCAAAATTTCAAATATGGCAACCTTGCGGTACGGGTTGCCGGGGGTTGATTGACTCCATATTTTACATACGTTATAATTGCACCAAAAGAAAAATTTTATCGCTTAAATGCTTAGAATTATAACTCTTTGAAATTTTGGCCGACTATACTAATTTTTTACATTTGAAATTGCCCCTTAAGTTTGCTTAGCAGAAAGCTTGGAAAACTCAGCAGTTGATTTGTTGCTTGTTTGCGTATGCGACCGGTTGCTGAAGTCCTTTAAACCATTATGTATAAGTCGGCAGGTTGGCTAGGGTAGGATTTGACCCATTAGGTATAGGTGGGTACGTTGGTAAGGGTAGGATTACTTGGTGTGTGAAGGGAGAGTTGAGAGAAATATGGCGTAGACATTAGCCTACTCGTGATGAAAGGCTCTTAAGAGACCTCAGTCTTGCGTCCCATCCTACTTTAGGAATATTTCACCTATACTAACCGTCGTAAAATAACCATGTATCGATTGGGATTTCACTGAAAAATCTCCCCTGAAGTCGAACGCGGGCCATCGGTATGGTATTTTAGTACCGGTCCAATCCTCATATTGCGGCGCCTCTGTGAAAAATTATGGAAATATAAGAAAAAAATTATATTAATACCAGTAGAGTAAAAAATATTGTTTTTTTAGATTAAAATATTTTTATGAGATAGATTTGTGCGCCCCTATGTGAGAAGTTTGAGTGGATTGCTTTCAAAATGTGCTACAGCGTGCAGGGTTACCCCATCAGGGAGACTGCCACGCCTGCGGTGCCCCTGTAGCACCCTCCTCGAGCGAATAGAGTGCGTGATCGATATTTCAGAAGCGTATATCTCATATCTCAGTAGTCAGCACTGAGATGACGTTAAGCAAAAGAGGTGATCTTTCCGTCTATTGATCCAGAAAGGTTAAAGCTCACGACGCAGATTGACAACTTCATTTAATGTGGAAGGCGAAGAATGAGCGAAATTGAACCGCAAAAAGGGTTCACTCTTTCGTCTTCAATCCTCGCTACTTATCGTCCAAGTTCAAGGTATGATTATGAAGATTATAAGCTCTTGGTGTGCCTCGTGGAGAGAAGTTCAGCCTCGTGACGAGAGGTCTTTTTGCCCTCCTCATTCCTTCCAATCGATTTAATCGAATTAAATCTGCCGAAAACTTGGATTATCTCTCAACGACATCTGAAAACGAAGCAAGCTTTCTCCCTTTTGATACTTTCTCTCCGGGATTGCGGTAAGGGGTTTTCCCTTCCCCCCTATTCCCCTACCCCTGTTGTCCCTCCCCTCCCTACCCTTCCCTTCTATCCACCCAACACTCCGACCCTCCTCCAAATTAAATACATAAATTAGAACCCCTTTTCTTTCGAAGAGTCGATTCCCTCGTCTCCTGATGGCAGCACTGGCGAGGTGGATGCCTCCAAAACCGATTTTGACGATATTGAGTTTCCGCAAACACGGAAACCTCCGATTAATGTTTTCTTCCCTTTCTTTCCTCTTCCTTTCCGGCTTTTTCGATCATGTGAGGAGAAGGAGCATTAGCTTTGAGTAATCGTAATAAAATTGCTTAGCTATTCATTCCCCTGCGTGCGTTGTTATCATCGCAACTCGAGTTGTGTGGCACACAATTAGGTTTAGGGATGTTGCATGAAGGCTACTTGACATTGGTGAGAACTTATAAAGCACGTCTTGTCTTCCTTCACCTTGGTGGGATAGTATCTTCTTTTTCTAGTTTTCATATTTCCTTCCAGTTTTCACCCGAATAAATGCATGCTCTTGTACTCTCCCCTCCCAATTCATTCCACGTTCTTTCCCCATGCATTGCATTCACAGTCTCACAATCTTTAATATAATCTCCACCCAACTCTTTTGCCCGAGGAAAGTCTCCAAGAACACCTTTCTCTCTACCCCAGCTATATCCTCAACCTTTCTATTTTTCATCTTCTCTATCTGTATCATTACATCTTACCTTTTCTCTGGAATTTACTTCTAAAACCTTCTATCTATGCTTTTTGTGCTTTAAAAATCTTCTTCAAAGGCCTATACTGGGCAAAATCTTGTTTTTGTGTTTATTTTTGATCCTTTTTCTGCAGTTCCACTTTTTTGGATCACTCACTTCTTGAAAAGTGTGGTAAACATGAGAGCTTTTTTTATCTTACTTGAATCAAGAATCCAATTTTACTCTCAATCAGTGGTACAAGCATGATAATATAGAAAACTGCCCGGATTTTTCATCTATCTTTAGAATAGTCGTGCATTTTCATCCATATAATTTAGTGATGTTATTTGCTTTTTTCCTTTCTGTAATTGTTTAGGTGTCATTTTGTGTATCTAAGTTATTATCACGTTTGCCTCGCCTTATGCTGACTAAAATTACAGTTATTTATACGTTAAAATTTAGTTAAGCTATTAGTCATCCCATCTCACTCTCACCTCTTTTTCACTCCCCTGCCTATTATTACCTTCTCTGCGCGATACCGTGCCGCCTTCCCATGAAGACTTTCGGTGTATCGCCAATACTTGCGGTTTACGGAAGAATTAAAATGTAAGTTAATTTAATTCTTCCGTAATGAATATCTTTCACAAAATCAAGCCTACAACCGTTTCACTTGCAGTTTACTTGAAAATGTCGTGATATTTCCATTAAGTTTCTCCACTCCATGTGGTCAAGTATCATAACATAATTCACCTGTAATCTATTCTATTCTTCCTAATATTTCTATTAAAATAGTCTTTCTTCTTCGCTGCTTCATATTTAGCTTGCTCTCCACTACCCTCTAACCGTCACTCCAGTAATCACCCAGCTGATCCCACAACCTCCCACATCTCGTCTTTTAGAAATTCCCCCAGCGCAAATTGAATTCCCGCAGATCCCTCTTGGAATGGCTCAAGGATTAGAGTGTAGGTGAGAAACCAGCTCGTTTGAGGAAGTGGATATGCGTGAATATTTTAAAACAACGAAGAACACTGATAAAAATAATGGAAACAACTATGCTAAAAAAGATGCGTTTTCTTTTTGGCTAAGCATTTTAATATTCAGAAACGTTTATTAGCAGAACGAAATAAGTTTGATTCCAGCACTACTTGGATTAGCCTTTCGTCGTTTGATGGAAATACCTTGAAATAAATTATTATAATATGCATTAAATGCTTGAGATAACGTTGGGATAAGACAAATTCCTTTTTGCAACTTTTAGGGCTTTTTAATTTCTCATGCATGGCTATTTTCTTTGTGATAGTAAGTTAACGCATAAGTCAACATGTAAGGGGGTACGATTTCCGTAAAGCGTCGAATGTCATACAAGCACTGGAGCACAGCTGGAACTCACGTTAGAACTTGTGGTGTAGTTTAATTTAACATGCAGTGAGAGGAAGCGAGATATCGAATCTCAGTAAACAATTACTGTTGGCCTCAACTTACTTTGAGTTAGCAGCAGTTGAGGAAGTCTTCTGAGAAAAAATCTGAAAGCTCTTTCACTGCTATTACTGCATGAAAGCTATCATCAGCATATTTACATGAGTGAAGATTGTTAAAACAACGAATGTTTGTTAAGAATAGTCATGGAAGAAAGGAGACAAAGCCTGTAATAAATGGAGTAATGCTGGAAAATAACTTGTGATGGAGGGTAAGTAGGTATAGCAATTTCTGAGGGGAAAGATAAGGGTAGAAATTTTGATTACTTGAGGAAAGAAATAGTGGAGAAAATCGGTGGATGCCTTTGAGCAGCATTAAAAGGTTTTGAGTAGTTTTTTTAATTTCATAGTGACTACTTTGGCGGCATATTATTACTCTGGAATGATTGTTTTGGTAATTTTAGTTCTTATATTTATGTTTGTACCCTAAAGAATTCTCTTAAATCTTATGAAGCCTGCAAAGCGATGATGATGCATTTGCTTTTATACTGATAAACCTCCTCCCCTGTCTGCCCCGCCGATTCTTTCAGCCTCCCTCGTCGATAACCTAGATTAAGATTGTGAACAGGAGTAATGGTTGCTAGTTTCTGTGATTTCAAAGTCAATGTGGATGATGGAAAGAGAAGGTAGGAAATGGTGGATAATGAACGGTAGTTGTTTCTTTTTTTACTGAGTGTGAATTCAGTGCGGGGATGTCTGCGAGTAGTCCCATTATGATGACTGCTATGCAATGAAATTACGTTTCTGAAGCGGGGACAGCATGGCATAGCAGGATATATCTTCCCTCAGTACTGTCACGCTGGAGATTACAGGTTTATTAAATCTTGAGGTGGCACCACTGAGCCGTAGCGGAATTCGGAGACATGGGCAAGCAGAGTGCAGAGGACGACGCTATTTCAAGGCATTGCGACGTGCGGGTATGATGCTGCCACAAGACGTGCTTTCTAATCTCCATGCTGCATTCCATAATAATTCGTGGGCATACTGGTGAAAACAGTGATGAAGGAGGTTTTTTGTGAGACGAGCTTTTGGCTTAGATATATAGTTCTCGTCTCGCGTTATTGGGGAATCGTCATTAATCTCCATTAAATATCTCAGAATAGAAATTAATACATTTCATCATTTACTTTAGTTCTATCACTGTTGTTGCTCCCTCGATTTCACGCCGTGCGCTTTAGCCAATTAGGTGACTGAGGTGTCTTCGTCCCCTGTGGATTTTTCGAGGGCATTATAGGAACAAGTTGTTCTGGACTGCCGGACTGGCATTTTTCTCTGAGGAATATCGTAGTAATGTGCACTTCCGGCGCAAAAGGACAATACACATGAAGTAAAACAACATACACACATACCTTTGAGTATATGGTATATGGAGGGTACTCTCAGCGAGAAAATCACATAATTAAAATTTATAAAACCGAGATTATCTATCTCTGTCGGAATTCTTATTAACGCACCTGAACTCTCGCCTTGTTTTAATATCTTTTATAGGCGCAAGAGCGTAAGGTCTAAAATACAAAGCGAAAGGCTATCCCGGATTTTAAAGTTAAAGTCAGCGTGTTATAAGTTTCAGGTATAGATGTAAATGCTCTTCCAAATAATGCTTAGTTTAAGACAAATTCACAAATGTTATTACTTAAAATTACTTAAAGCATGTGCCGCGTTGTCATCACGTGGAGCCCGTAACCAAAACAAATAACTAAAAAATTAGAGGAAGAGATATTCTTGAAAATATGAATACATTAAAAAAGAGCCGTAAGATTGTGATATTTCATTTAGATTGGAAAGAAAATTATAAGTTTTATTTCGCACAACAGTTCCTTCAGTAATTGAGCAATGCGTAATAAAATAATGACATAATGACACAACAGAAAATTACACGGGTATTTATTCTTTACTATATTAAATATAAGGCTCGTATTACACACCTATGTTTATTTCAGAACTCGAATTAACCAGGAAAACCCTTTTGTTAACCTCGAAGCATATTTTCTAAGCAAAGCATATTACAAATGTTTCAACTTGTATAAGCCTATTAGGTTTAACTTACGTACGACTTGTAACTCGCCTCCTCGTAATCCTTATAATAGGAATTTTTTATACTCATCTTTGAGTAAGGTTCTTGACTTGCACTAAAATCAACTTAAAAATTCATGTATTGCATATTTGTAGCAGTTTTAGGCTCTCAACTTGTGCAAATATCAACTTGAGAAGGCGAAAAACACATATGCACTACAAGGTAAGGTTTTCCACAATTTGAGAAGATAATAGTTTCTCAAATACTTCAATGACAGGTTATAAACTTGCACTACAATCAACTTGGGAAAGGAAACATTTCATATATACCTCAATGAAGGTTTATTAACTTAACTAGCATAAACTTGAGCAGGCAAACCTTTTCCATATCCGTGGTCGGGTCCGCCGTGTTTGAGGAGGTATCCATTTTAAACGTGCAATTTCCTTTCGTCCAACTTAATAGTTGGTCGATAATCGCCGCCACAACTAGGCTAGTGGCTACTCCGTCCTAGAGTAGGACTACCTACTATCGATGGCGAGCTCGTATAGGATTAAGCATGGTACACGTCCAAGTCCACCTTCCAAAGTGGACACGTCTGTGTAACTGCCGTTTAATATACATGGTTTTATCACCTCTTCTGGAGTTTAATGGGGCATCTTGGATATGGCTACTTTATACACCATGTAGTATGAAGTCATAAGAATTGCTTTGTCAGCAGATATAAAATCGAGTTTTGGAAGAGTTGCTCGAGCAACAAATTGGACCGCTTTAGCTTTCAATGATTCAGCATCATGGCCTGCAACATCTCCTCCACCATGGCGGTTGTTACTCTGCTCCAGCAGCTTAGATGGATTCAAATTTGCGTTTGAAAAAACAGCGTCGAAAAATATGGACTGGGGTTTTTTGCAGATCCTCAGCTGTTCCGGTGCTAGTGAAACCAAAATGCACAGAAACATAGTTCCATTCAATTTTCTATAACATAAATAATGATTAATTAAAAATTTAAGAATTTAAGTTTGAAAAAATATGGATCAAGCTGGTAAGAAGAAAAATAACAGTATGTAAAGCAACATAAGTTATAATCACAGTTTATTAGAGAAACAATAGATTGGAGAACTGCACGAACACAAAATACACTGAGAATAAACTAACAATGCACTGACTACCATAGCATAACGCATGGGTTTATATACTCAGCGAAACTATATAGAATATTCTTTAATGTACGTCATATAGTGTCATTGATTATTCCTAGATACTTTTGGAAGTTTAACGACCACCTGAAACTAACAACAAAAATGAATAACACGAAATAAATATTTAACTTAATTCGCAACATTACAAGAAACAACGAGGTTTGCTTATTTTGAATGTCCCGATGTCCCCGAAAGTTATAGGGCCATGCCATTTAAAGGGCAACAGTGCTTTAAAACACACTAACATTCATAGAAAATCTCATTCTATTGAATAGAGAAAAATAAAACATCCCCGTATTTAATTTGGACATAAGAAATCGATATTTTTATCTTGATGCTTAGGAAAGTACCCTTAATATAGATGTAGATGTAATGTAATTTTATAACTGAAATATCATCCCGTAACCCATGTAACGCCATTACTGCATGCCCCAAGGGGTACGAGCACCCCTGAATGGGAAACCCTGTCTTAATGGGATTCGAGTACCTTCTTCAATCACTAACCCACCACCATTCTTCCAACCCACGTGGAAAAATACTCGCCAGCCGCAGCCGCTGGCGGCCACAGAATGTCTTGTCGACATTACAGTCATAGCATCCTTCGGATCATTTGTGGAACAAAACATGGACCCCGCGCCTCCTCTTCCCTATAAGATCTCGTCGTGCTGATCTCTCCTGAGCTCCCCGAAAGGCTGAGGTGTTCGGCGTGGATCTGTGCAAGGGTTTCCACCCCTATGCCCAGCGTTCCTTGAGGCATCGGCAAGGGTTTGGGGAGGGGCGAGGAGCAGGTAAAGAATTGCCCCCAAGGGGGCCCCGGAGGGCCCAGGGTTGGGTGGGTGGGCCCTCCAGGCGCCGTAAATCGGCCCGAGGCGTCATTATTATGCGCGGCCGACCCAAAGCTGGTTGGCCTACGCCAAATCCCAGAATTCTCTATCTCAGGGCCCGGCCCCTGCCGGAACTGAATCCCTAACCTCTGCTCACCCCCTCCAGCCAATCCTATCTCCCGAACTACGTGCACTTTTTGTCTGAGAAAGACCAGCGTTACTTATCCCTCCCTAGCATGCAATCCATGCCCTATCTATCTTCGGGTATAAGAAAATGCAACTTAATTCCTTCGAGTTGCAGGTGGCGTAGCGCGGGAGTCCGTTTTCTACTCCATATCAACTCTCTCCATGAGAAAATCGCAAGTATGGTATTCCTTCCAGCATTCCTCTCCTCCATTCTTCGTAAATCACTGAGAACTCATGGATATAATGTGGTTGAATGTAAGAGTACTGTTGGCGACTTTATTTTGTGAGGTCCCTAGTGAACCGATCGTTTGGCTGTGCTGCAAGTGTAATTGGAAGCATAATATTTTAATGGTTCCGTGATTACTCTCCAGAGAGTAGCTGTGAGAAGGAAATACCGAAAATATTCCCTCCATTGTTCTCAATCTTAAAAATGGATTACTTAGCAAAGAGAAACTGCTAGTATTCGCAATTCAGCCAAGCCCTTAGGGAAATAACAGGAAATGTGATGAATGGTAGGAATTGTTCCAGTTATTTAAAAAATATTCGCTCCGGGATGGTGGAAGGCGGATATTTCCTTATTGAGGGACAAACAGGAGTCCCTAGGGGCTGTCTCCTTGCCCGAGTGCAGCGAAAATTTCATCGGGCAACATTTCTTCTGATGGGATAAAATACGAGAGGACAGCCCCATGATTAAGGGAATTTTCATGTAATCATAAATTATTGCTATTTTCAGTGGCAGTACATTATGCATCTACTTTAAATCATTAGGTTGGTGAAAAATATAGTGAGTTTTATCAAATTAAATGGACAATAAAAAAGGTCCCCATCAAAAGAGCATCTAATGACACTCGAATTCGTAGCAAAACTAGTGTAGGAGTTGCAGAATGAGGGTGAGCGACAGCATATAGGTGAGGATACCAGACTGATACTTCATTTTTTCGCCTAGAATCATTTTTTTTTACATTTACATTTATTTATTTAATGATTCTAAAACAGAGATACAGCATAAATACAATATAAATACAATATAAGTCCTCCTGAGCCTCTGGCTCGTCAGGAGGTGCTTGTGAGTACAAAAAATATTACAGAGCAATTGGTGGCGATATAATAAATTGTACACTTTACAATTTTACATGCATTATGAAGAATGACGATCAATTTCTTCATTGCTTTTCCAACAATAAATTCTTACAGTCTCTTTTCAGTAGTGAGATAGTACTTATATTTGGTATTTTAATATTTACAAAATTAAGAAGTTTAGGTATAATTTTAAGAATTAGAAGTTCAAAGAATCACCTTATCTTCATATTCGAGGGTCTTTATTCTTTGTTTTCAATGCCCATGACAACATTCTTCATTTTATTCCTCATCTTTTTTCTCTCTTGACCTTCTTAGCTTAAAATGTTGAGTAGGTATATATATAACGAAAAAATCGCTCATTGATCGGAAAAAACACTCAGATGGAAAGGCAACTACAATAAGAAGAATTGTTATGGCTGTACTTAAGAAGTGTAGAGACAACTGGAAAGAAAGTTCAGCTTCGGTACGGAAACAGATATTATTTTTGATTAGCAGCAGTTTGTCTCTTAAAGGTTGACATTATACCCTCGTGAAAAGATTCAAGTTTTGTGCTTTTACTGCGAATAAAGCCGCATTTTTATTCTTGAGCTCGCCATCCTTTTCCGTCAAGTTCATTCTGTATATTTTTCCCTTTAACTTTCCCTCCTACTCCTCCCTTTTCTATTTCAGCCTTCAGCAACACCTGGCCTCTTGATGAAGCGTCATCCACTTCTCCAGCCGTTCGTGAATTTTCACAATTGTTTTTTTTTTGTATTGCTTTGCCTTTTCTGTACCCCACTATTCCGTTTGTATTCCTTTCCATCCACAATATTTAATTCGTATTCTTTGTACACACGTCTCAGAGGTCTCCTCTTTAATCTCATCTTCTTTTCTTTAGCTACAAATTTGAAACTCTAATCCACCGGGCTTCTTATCAAAGACATTTGCATTACCTTGTTGTCTTCACCTTGGAGGTTTGTCATCATTTACCTTCTTTCACGTAACAATATGTTTAGGTGTGGCTTATGTTAATACATCCTTAGGACTGTAAAAAAATACATTTAGCTGCATTATGAGGACCACAAACCTTTTTCTTACAATCCCAGTTGAGTGCTCATTCTTAGCGGATTAAGATAATATATGGTAGTTTTCGCGTGCTTCGACTTGTTGAAAGTTCTATTATCTAACTTCTTTAGTCTTTCGATTCTTTAACAGGTCTTCTTTAGAAACTAATCAGCGATGGATAAATGATTGAATACGAATCTCCTGCTTAAGTGATTCCCAGCCTACCATAGTGTTATTTCATTGGTCTGAGGTCAAATTGCGTGTACTTATAGCATAAAGTGAATTTAACATCTGTGAACTAATTTTTCTCAAACAATGACCTCCAGTTAATGAATTTCATGTGGACTGCCTGTTATATATATATTGGATAGGAATGGTTTCTTTAGACATAGTGAGTTTACGTAAAAAACGTACAAGGTTTTTAAATACGTGGGTAAATTAAGAGGCATCTAAGGAAGCAGGAGTGAACCTGAAGATGATGAGGATAGGGGAGATAGCTACTGCTAGCATTAATTGATAGGATTTATGGGCACTTGATGAGAAACCCAAGCATATGACATAAGTCTATTCTTGAAGTAAGGCCTCTAGGGTGACGTAGCCTTGAATTCCATCTGACAGGCAAGTAACTGCACTTAACTTGAACAAGCACGAGAAGACCTCACAGGTCAAGCAGAGACCAAGGTTTTACAGGACGGTATGTTTTAAAATAGAAACCCTTACGTTTGAAGGAAGTGCTAAAGGCCCGATCAAACCCGATGTCCCAAGAAAAAATGTCTTTGCTTTCTGAACAATTAATGAATATTTTGAATTTTTTCCTAGGTGATGCAGATAAAGTTTCAAGCACTTGTGGCATACAGCCGTTTGAAGCAAAGAGAAAGGATCACTTTGAATTTTTGGAGCAAAACATTTTAGCAATTCGTTTTCGGAAAGCGGCAAGGATAAGTCTGGCAGATTCATTTCTAATTCCTCGGATATCCCCTGAAGATTAACACATCCCTGTCTCTGCGTCTTGTCTTTTTAGGGCATATTTTTCCGTTAAAAAACATAATCCATCCGGGACGGTTACCCCGTGACCCCGTTCATTCGACAACAGTTTCTTTCGTGAGGAAGCGGTCCCTGCCGACCCCACCCTTTCATACGCCCGCGACGAGCCCTTTTTCCTCGTTTCAGTGCGGATGGGAGCAGGACACCTTTGCACCCTTTGTGTCTCCGCCCAGAAAAAGGACGTCCCCCCACGCTGCCGCTTAA
Source organism: Pyrrhosoma nymphula (assembly GCA_963573305.1). Taxonomy (NCBI): domain Eukaryota; kingdom Metazoa; phylum Arthropoda; class Insecta; order Odonata; family Coenagrionidae; genus Pyrrhosoma; species Pyrrhosoma nymphula. The sequence continues at coordinate 20,034,610 of OY754337.1, read as the reverse complement.
ATAGTATTGATTAAAAGAATTCCCTTTTCCCATTCCCTTTTTTCTTTCCCCCTTTTACCCCCCACCACTGCTGAAGTCCCTTTCGTGTCCTGGCGTGGGCGGTAAGGGGTCAAGGAGGAAGGGGAAGGGAGAGAGAGGGTTGAGAGGGGTTCAGAGCGGGAAGCCCTTGGATGAGGACGCCGTGAAATACGAGCGGGGCCCGTCAGACCTTTGCGGAGGCGAATGAGATGAGAAATATCCCGAGCCGCCACTTTTGCCCCGTGGAGGGCGCTTTGGCGATGGAGAAAGCCCCCGCTGCCTCCACACTCCCCACTACCATGTCTCCACCTCCTCAAACCACCCCCTCACTCTTCACCTGCATCCCCAACCAACCCACCCACCCCCTTTCCAACCATACCATCCGAATCCTTCCCCATCGCTTATTACCTGCTCTTCCCTCTTCATTTTATTTCTCTCTTTATTTTTTTCCTCCGCTTCAGTAATTTTTATCTCTGCAGGGGCGAGGTTAGTTATTTTTTTATTATTATTTCATGATCTCGCGTCCAAGCACTTGAGGTGACTCTCTATAAATTTTATTTCTCCGCGAAAATTACTCTTCGAAAATCTCACGGGGGCGCTCGTTTCTCCTCGTCGAGGCTTCTCGGCGTGTCCGGTCGCCGAGGTGCGTCAAGAGTGATAATCGGGCAATGATGAAGGACGCTTTCCGAAGACCGCATCACACCTTCTCTTCTTTACCGAATGGTAATATAGTCCTTCTTAGTGATGTGGGTTGCGAGGAATGCATTACAGAGAAATCTAATTAATCAGATACCAATATTTAATTGACTAAATCCTCTTACTTGATAATTTTATTTTATATTTATAACATTGTACTCCACTATTATTAAATTACTTACTATTCTTCTTAATTCATTATATAATGTAATAATTAGCCTCACCTCAAAGAGTAGGGCTCAGATGCCATCATAAACAATCTCCTGATGGTAACCGTTTCCAAAAATTGAAGATAAATAATTGTGAAACATTCTAGGGTAGATATACATGACTTTATTATCACCGCGATCTGAGGCTGAAGTATTTTTTGCAGTTGCACGAGAACACTAATACAGATTTACAATTATGCTAAGTATATTTTTCATTTTACTACATACTAGGTACTATTATATGATCAGCATTTTTATCATTTTTATATCGAAAGCCATCTTCATAGTTTAATATCATCTTTACTCAAGCCAAATATATTCTTGGGAGTGATTTGTTGGTACGTCTGGTTCTCTAAGTGATATACAGATATCATTAAAGTCACCGTTGCTTGATTTAGCAGAATACATCATAAGTATATCTAAGACTTTGAAATGTCTTTTTCTATGAATGAAGGGTGCTGGCGAAAAAATCTTTTTGGACACCAATCAAGTTTTCGCCTTTAATTCATTGATATTTAAATGTCATATTGGTGATTTTAGCGGCCAAATGAATGTTATAATCTAATATTCGAGTTGTTAAGCTTCCAAGTTTTCATTTCACATATGTATGATGGCATGCTTGCTAGCTATTTATCGCTGCTCATAGCGGCAGGGGAAGATACCACAGTCACTAAAATCGCGCCTTTTGCGCTTGGCATCGACGCAGTTCCATAAAGCTGATTTCGATTTATTGGCGCGAAAGAGGATTATGAAAAAGGGTGCTGACTTTCTATACCAAGCTTTGACAGGGTTATTAAAGGCTTACGGAACTTTATGGCGGTGTAGGTGTAGGAAATTTGTGGTTAAGTTTTGAGTAATATGGAGCGAATGAGCAACTGAAAGAGCTTAGAGAAGATCCCGAACGTGGCCTGATCGAATCCAGATTATTAAATTGAGGTTAAATTCACATACGGCAAAATACGTGGGATTTGACATGTGGAATGGGGAGACTCAATGACTAATGAAGCAATGGTGAATTATTTAATAATTAGATGATTTTGAAACCTCTCTAAATGCAAGTGAAATTTTAAAGGATAACTGATGAAATGTATTGGGACGCTACTAGCAAAGCAAATTGTTGCGCTTGACACATTTCATTTCATGAAATTCACTAATTACAGCCGTTTTTGTGATAAAAATATGAAACCAGAGGGAATTATGGCGAGTCCACTCTAGAATATTGGTATCTACATATAATACACCGAAGATTTTTCACTCACACATTAGAATAAAGGAATACTCCGAAGTATGATAATAACGGGGCTATAACGGGTGAAGGGTGGATGAAGGGCGTGGTCGAGGGGAGGATGCTGGGTAATCAGGGAAGAGGAAGGATAAGAATAGGTTTTATGGACGGGGTGAAGAAGGTTAGGAAGTATGCTAAGATGGAGATAAAATTTTATAGGTGGATACAAGTCCACACCTGTAGAAACTAGAGGATTTTTACTTTACTTCTTTAAAACCTATCCTAACCGGTAGATTACTCCAGTAATAATAATGATACTTTATAAGTACCCTTATCAATATACTTGACTGTTGAAGGCTTCACTTTGTAGAAGTTACTGATGCCGTAAGGATGCCGTAAAGAGGCGAAACGTGTCGTGCAATAATAGAATATTGTGGAAAAGTACTATGATGTGTTAATCATGAGTACTACCCATAGCAAGTTTAGCTAAGACACTAAAAATTATATTTGAGAGAAAATAGTTTCAGACCTATGGATTGAATGAGGAGTTTGTGAATAAATATTTAGCGAACTTAAAGTTTGAAAAGAAAAGGATAGATATTACGAGGAGAGTGCACCGTAGTTTCCTACGTTTAGCATTGAATCGGATTTATTAGTTGAGTATCCTGCGAAAGTAAGCCCTTTCAATGAGTTGTAGGTACTAATACTATGAATCCCATTGTTGAAACAGCTTAAGTAAAAAGGCGATGATGTAATGTATTTTATTTAAATCTTTTTTGCGCCAAAAGAGAGCATTTTCTGCGAAAGCAAAATAACCCTTTGCACGAAGCACTCACCGAAAGCTGATTTTTGCGGAGAAACGCGAATAAACTGAAAAAAATTAACGCAATGCATAAGTGATTTGAAGTCAGGATTCCGCCTTAGGATTGCTCAAATGAGCCCTACTTTTTTCCAGGACTTTCTCCTTTGCATAAAATATGAGGACAAAGAGCTTGGTGAATTTTTTAAGGCAGGAAAATGCAGAATCAATAAGAAATAATTCGAAGAAGTTTTACCCAACCGTGGAGGCTTTGAGGTGATTAATAATATCTAGATTTTTGTGTTTTATTCTTAGTAATTTGGTTGATGAGAAATTTTAGGAATTAGTATTATTATTTTTCGTAAATATTGGGTATTATTCCAGAATGTAAGCTCTCGAAGCTGTTGACAGATGCTAATGCGGATCTCGAGTTATGCTGCTGTCGGAGCATTTTAGCTCAACGTTTCACTCGTAGTAGTGAGCGTCTTCAGCAGTGAAGTGCTTGTTGCTGTATATCATATAAGACGACGGTTTATAGCAACACTAACTTCGCTCTTGAAGACGCTCACTGTAACGCGAGTGATACGATGAGTTAAAAATGTTCCAAACGCAGCTTAACTCGAAAGCCGCATAAGCATTAGGTTTTATTAATGATTTTAATAATGTCCTTGACAAATAAAATTTTTCGGTCTTCATCCTTTCCATCACTAATGAAGTTTTTTTTTGTTTTATTTTGATGTAAGTCATGAGGGAAAACTTTTTAATGTGTTATCCTAAAAACATATGTTAAAGAGCTACTTTTAGAAATGTTTTCTGGTTGGAATACTCCTACAGAGTTATTAAATGATTGGGTTTTAGCATTAACTAACAATTATTCATTTACAAATGCTCGCTGCCTGCCAACATGCCAACAAGACATCCTGCGTATTCGTTGTACATTCTTCTATATTTTTCTATAGTGCATCTGCTAATTAAATGAAACCTACCTTTTTTAATGGAACAGTTTTCAGGGGGGTTATTTTTTAATCTCACTTAAGTAAGAATACGTAATAAAATGTGGAAAATTACGTCGTTTTTCGTAGTTCAACTCCGCCAACCAGGCGGCGTGACCATCTTCGGCTCTCAAGCGGTGAACTGCCGGCCTATTTATTTGATTAATCCGCTCTTTCGGCTCTTGATCTGTATTTTTCGACTCTTGATCCGTTTCATTTGGCTCCGCATTTCATTAGTTCCATCTCACCTGTCGTTAGGAACGTGAAATGGAGCCACCTTGGCCGATCATAAGCCGATCATTTACAGAGCGAAACGTATCTCCTGCCCTCCCGCAAAGAGTCATTAAAAAGGTGAGATTACAAAATAAGCCCCCAGGTTTTCCCGTCTTACTTAACGTTACAACTATCATTAGCCTTGTTGGTTGAGGCGTATCATAGGAAAAAAAGATGTTTCAAAGAAAATGAATTGCAACTCTCATTTTTGGCCCGGAAATTATCGCCAATGCTCGTTTCAGCTCTAGATGACGCACTCTATATCGTTATCGAGTATTGCAGCAGTGGTAACGGAGCGTTACTTTTCTTCATTGCTGGAACAGGGCGAATGTAATGAGGGAATTTTGTGGGGTATAGCCCCCAGGGGGCAATGGTTGGCGGAAGCCCGTTCCTCTCCTCCGCTCTGAAACCGTCCTCCACCCTAGACCTCCTCTTTAAGGCCCCCATCTATATTACACACCTCGCCCACCTATCCAGCCCCGCCCCCCTCCCCACCCCGCGAGAAACCTCACTCCCGGGTTGAGCTCATATCTCTAGCCGATCGCATTTTTTCTACCTCTTCTTCTTCTCTCAGCCCTCACTTCTCCAAGACACCTTTTTCCGTCTTCGAGGAACCTTTTTTTAAATGGCCTCGAGGGGAGAAGGCCAGCCTTCTTCATTCCACCACCCACTCGACGAATATCCATCTCTTCCTTTGTCACTCTTATCTCCCGTCCACTCATATCTCCTCCCACCTCTCCGTTCCGCTGTCACATCCCGTCCCGGAGGGAAAATATCGTCTCCTCGGAATTATTAGGATGACCTTTTTATGTCTTTGCGATTGAAGAGCGCTTCACGAGAGTTCTCCCACCAGGTGAATATTTAATAATGGATGGAAGCAAAAACTTTTGGGTTGAAACTGCATGTACCATGGGAGCTGGTTTATTGCAATATTACGTCTTCACATGTCGCCCCCGATTCGGCTTAACCGTCACTGGGACGTGGAATATTAAAAAACTCGTGCTCCGTCCGTATTAGAAGAAGTCCAGGTATCCATGGTGTTCCACCGGCTGCACAGGATCTCTAGGAAAATGCTGGCTTCCTCACTTTAGCCCTCCGATTGTCACAGGTGATTTACAGTTGCTGAGATCTGATATGTTGATGCTTTACTGAACACATGTGAATTCTCAATCCCCACAGTGCTTGGATGGCTCTCCTCATAAAAAAGCAATATGGACCTGATTACATGAGATTTGAGGCGCTCACGCGCCAAAACTTAATTCATAAGGGTACTTCAATTGTACCATTTATAATGTTGTTCATTTATAAATAGGCATAAAAGGATAGGGCAATAAGTAAGAAACCATTGAAGCGCAACTAGTTACCTAGGCCTTACATTAATTAAAAAGTTTTTCTGCGCCTAATTCGAGAGGGAACGGTGTGACAAGTAAGTATTTAAGCATGTGTTATATTTTTTTACTGTCGAAATGGATGGGTAATTTGAATTTTTATTATTGCGCAAAAGTAATATTATATCTCAATCTCAATCCTTAAAACAGCTTTATTGCGGTTGATTTAACTGTTCCAACTCCGTATCTCATGCCAAGCCATCTCCCTTTTTATAACATTTTTTGGATGGAATATTTGCCTGTCTAAAGTTAACAGAATCTCTGGCTAATCAGTCAAAAACGTCTCTTGTTTTAAAATGACTCCTAGAGTTATACATTCTATTTTACTGATCTTTCATCATTTGCGTATAGTAAAAGGATAAAAACCATTTTAACCCCGACAATTTGTAACCTTTAGATTCTTGCTTGCATACCGGTCTAATCGGCGAAGCGAATAAAATAGATTAAGGATGTTTATCTCCATCGTCTCAGGCTCAAATTTGTGGAAGTTTATTATATATTAAATGAAAAGGAAAACTTTGTTCTATTCCACCAATTTATTCTCCGGTACAACTAGTTTCGACGCAGCGGCGACATCTTCAGGTACAAAGTGTAATAACAACATATGATCTTTATATACCATCAAGGGTAGGCGTTGGGGTGTGGGAGGGGGAGGAAGAAGGTAGTGAAAGGGGTTGGATTCACTACATTGTATCCTTGAGGTTTTCCACCCCCCCTTCCACTACCTTCTTCCTCCCCCTCCCCCACCCCAACGCCTACCCTGCATGGTATATAAAGATCATATGTTGTTTTTACACTTTATACCTGAAGATGACGCCGCTGCGACGAAATTAGTTGTACCGGAGAATAAATTGGTGGAATAGAACAAATTTTTCCTTTTAATTTAATAGATTAAGGATGATATTATGATTTGTATGTGATGCGGCTTCTTTTCAAATTTGAAACCCATGACAAGGATTTGCAAACATATTTAAGAAAATCTATGATCATCTCTTTGAATTAATTATAATGAATATTGGTGGTGGCCTATTATGCCTCCATGGCGTTTCCAGAAACTTGTTTCAGCGACCAGAGTTTAAGCCGAAAATTAGTATTGGGATCCAATCTCTCATTTGACGTGTTCAGGAAATAGTAACTCTAATTTACGTTGATGACCTTCTCGATGAATTTCATGTATTCAAACCTTTTAGGGGTTACTTTTACTAATGGATTCGTATTCAGTTGCTCCATATATTTTATTAAATGTGAGATCCAATACCCAAGATAAATGACCATATTTATCTCTTTCTTTTTTTTACGGCCAACGACCGAAGCTGCCATATCGTGAGAATTAACCGTTTATCATTTTAGATATCTTTATCTATTACACTATATTTCATACACATATATTATTTCTCTGTAATAACAGTGATCCGTGGTTCTTTCGATCTTTCCATACAGCGCTTGTGCTGCGCAATCCCTTTAGCGTTCCCCGCCTTCGTCCTCAGTCCAACTTGGAAATTTATGCTTCGGCTCTGAAATTCTGGGGAAACACCATTTCGAACACTTTAAATCTTCACTCGCCGTCCAAATATTGAGCTATTCCGTCCATTATTCGCGTATATGTGTCTTTTTTAATGCAGTTATATTTTATGCACACGTAGATCTCACTCCTGCCTCCCTCTCCGCTATTCCCTTACCTGAGGCGTATTCTTAAAAGAGAAACCCGGGAGGTCGCGTTCCTCTCTCCGTTATAGCGCACGCCTAAATTTTCATTTCTATTCCTCATCTCGCAGTCCCGGGGACATGATATATTTATGTCCTTCCCTCTCCGATAATGACGCCACCTGGGCTCGTATCGCCGCGAGAAGAGAGACAGACAAACGGTGCAATCATTCTCTTTCCAGAGTTCTCTTCTCTCGCTCCCTCCTGTCCTTGGGAGTCTTAAGCGGATAAGGAGATCGGGGCGGGATCCGCGCCTTGTGCCAGGGGGGGCATGTACAGGTGAAGGTCGTGCCTCATGAGCCCTTCTCCTAAGGAATCCCCAAGGTTATATCTTAATTGCTACTTAGCCTAAACAAATTGTTGACTTGTATATGTTTGTGCCTCAAGGGAACGTTATAGGGCCCCTCCTATATCCAATATACATAAGTGACTTAGTCATTATCTAAGATAGACAAATTAGACTAAAACCAAAGAATATAGGTATATTTTCGGAATGCACACTTGCTTTAAACATCGGTTTACTCAGTCAAGATGTGGAAGTTATTCATAAATGGTGAAATGAATTGGATTTAGCTTAAAATTTATATGGATTCAGGTAATTATATATTCAAAGCAATGGAATTCACAAGTCACTTAAAATCGAAGAATTGAACTTGAAAGTGCCTGAAAAATAAAATAAATTCGGAATTGCACCAAACTCATAAAACTCTCGCAGCATTTCCATTGGAAAATATGCGGCTAAACTTTGAGAATTCTTTTTTTCATGTTACATGCCTGCTTCTTTACACTTTAATTCTGGTAAATATGTGCTTGCGTAAATCAGGAAAATATGATACTTGATATTAGGAAGCCACAATTTTTGGGACCCAACGAAAATTTTAATTAATGAAGGTAATTAATTTTAAAGAAAATCCTTGATGTACACCCAAAATACTTCCACGAAATAAACTAGATTAAAAGCCTATTTAGACAAAAGAATTTAGTTCGAAAGCCTAATCTATCTAATCCAATTTATCGAAATTCAACTATCGAAAAAAATGGGCTTTAACACTTAGAGGATATCGTTGATCAAGGGATTTGCAATTGCATAAGTAGCCACACTATGGAGCTTATTCTTCATAAGTTATTTACTGGGTTTTAAGGCTCATAGATAAGTCACAGGGTGGTCACAAAATGTTAATTCAACCGTTGTTTTCTAAGACTAGGATGTGGAAAATTATGAGCGTATACGTACGGGGAAAGTTCTAATAGTCATGGCTACCGAGGTGGCATTCATTGGGATTTATCTAGCATTAGGTACTACTGGTTTTACGAAGTAAAATACGGGAATAGATTTCAGTGCTTACATTATAATAATTCTGTCTTATTTCAGTTCCCTAGACCGTACTATGTATGAGTTAATGTTGACGCCAAAAAATCATCTAATATATGACCTCTCTTTGTATTTAAAAAATAGGAAAGTCAGGGGTTAGGAATAGTGAGCTCAAATTGGCAGTGGGAGTGCTCTAATTCATATTAAATCAAGATCAGGTAAGAAAATACAGAGCTACGCAATGGGAGCATTTTATACTGTCTTGATAATCCCAGGCTTATACATGAGCCCTCCCTCCGGAAAACCCTATGTAAACAGAAATAATATGGCTTACCGGGCAATTTGATGGTAGTAAGTCTAGCCAGCCGTTGATAGCGTAAAGGAAATGCTCCATAAAATATTAATACTCAAATTTCCTCACGCTACGCCCTTGGGTCTAGTGTAAGATAAGGTATACGGTCAACCCTGTGTTCAAGATGGAAAAGGAGGTGTTGCGAGTCCAACGGCTGGCTCAAAAAAATTTTCACTTCAATGTCAACAACAGATGAAGAGTGAAGTTATCTGCCTGATGAAGAAACGCCCCAACAAATGTTATGAAATGATTTAACGATTTTGGATGGAAGTAAAAGAATATTTTGTGCAGGTAATTCCAATAAGTTAGGCCAAAAATATTTCTTTGAATTTCAATGGTCTTTCTCGTCTCAGATATTAATGGATCCTGCGAAGTGCCGCATCACGAGGTTTTGTGATGTTTCGGTATTCCCCTTTCATGTTGTCATTGAATTCTTTGTAGCCGCTCTCTATCCGCCTTTATCTGTCCTTCTTGGATGGCCTTACTATTTGGTTTCATAGGTTCAGGTACAAGGCTAACTCATCTTCGTGTCTTGGGTTCTTGTACTTCCTTCTTTCGTCTATAAGATCGCTGATCTAATCGATGATCCACGACCGTCCTTTTTGTATTTTAGACAGTTATTCATTGCTACTAGATTCCGCGTACTATTTGTTTCTGTACAAGGATAGATTTTACGTATCACTTACTTATGTCTCACTTACTGCCGTTACCTTTCCCTGACAAGTATGCAGTCGATTGTGGATATTTATTTGTCTCAGGGCGTCTTCTATGAGTATCTTATGCGCCGATGTTGCTCGGAGTGTGTGTTGTCCAGAACCATATTCATCTCATTTCATAGTTCTCCTAGACCTCTTCCTTTGCCGTTTTGTTAACCGAGGCCAAAATGTCCATCACTTCTTGCTTCCCTTCTTGCCCTCACCCACCACTGCGTTCCAATCACCATTGATGATCAGGTTGTCCTTTTCCTTTACTGAGCTGAGCACTTCTACTTGTTCATATTATACTTCTATTTATTCTATACATTCTTTGCGGTTGAACGTTGTCATGTAATCCTGGACTACTGCTGTGTCAGTGGGCTCTCGTAATTTCGTCATCAGGATTCCATCTTTGCATTGTCAATTAGATTTCCCTCTTCTTCCCAATTATTTCTCCAGTATAATGATCACTACTGCTATCCTCCGTCGTCTTTTCATTGCTCCAGAAGTCATCTCTCCCAGTCCACTTTGTTTCATTCGTATTTGTATAGAGCCACAATTTTACATTCATAGTAAATATATAAACCAACTATTTCCAGTGTAATGGCCTTGATAGTTTTATTTTTATTATATGTGCCAGCAGAAATCATAATTTCACATTGCGCCAATCACAAACTTGGCTGAAAATTTTTCAATTTGTAACAGCTTTATTCCGATTTTAAGTATGAAGTTTCTGTATTATTTCCTTTAATCTCAAGCTAACATAATTAAAAATATAATTTTTTACACGACATAGTTTTATCCTGATGATTTTAAATTGCTTTCGAAGGTTTGCTTTTTGACGTTACTTCTACGCTTTGTATTACCTGGGGAAAAGCAAAACATATGCTATTTATCATGTAATTCATATCGTCTCTCTCATATCTTTTGGACGTAAGACGCGTGCCTGTGTTTGCAGACGCATTTTTCTCCTCTTTAGAGCAGAATTCACAAATTTCAAGGGTTTATACCTGGCATAAAATAAAGATTAAACTTTGTAGAACAGAGATACTTTAAAGACATGGGTTGCGAGTGGGACTGAAAAATAAAAGAATAACTTTCTTTTTATGTGAATTCTGCTCCGCTCTTATACTTCTTCTTTTATTTTTTCGTCCTTCCCAAGCGAGGGCGTTATTTGAACTGGCCGCGTACGCGTGAGGTGCGATAAATGTGAAAGGGGAGGCGTTGGGAGGTGCCGTCGCCGTGGTGCTGTTGCTACGGGTGTTAAGGGGGCGGGGAGGGGGGGAAGGGGTTAGCGTGAGTTAAGGAGCGTTATAGGGCGTGCTGCGATTTACACGCGCCTCAGCTCCCGATGCGTATGTGTGTGTGTTTCATCTCTCACGCAGTCTGCTCGAGGAAATAAATGTGTGTGCTCGCTACGTAAGCCTCGACCTTTTTCCCCTTTTTACTCGCTACGTGGCGTCCTTATCTGTCCACTCTACCCAAAACCCGGCCATCCATCCGCCATCTACGTCTACCGAGTAACATGCAAGCCTGTGCAAGGAATCGTGGCAGCAGGTGAACATTCATCGATGTACTAATCAGCAGTACGCGTACCAAAAGAATTTGTCACCTTGTAGTGATAAACTACCATTATAAAATGTAATCATCAATTCAGACTTTTCTAGTTACCTATTCAAACTCAACCTTACTTCCATAGAGAGAACATCTGTTTCTGAGTTAATGTTGAATTTTTTTTAGTCAAAGATATGTGAATATTCTATGTGTATTTAAAATATATCTTAGCAACTAAGCAAAAGACCTGTTATGATTCTTGACTTTATTCCTATCCAAAAAATGCCCTAATGATGCCAAAAAGTTTTCAAAGCGTAGGCAATGAGTTACTAAAGCATATGACCAAAACTCAATAAGTTTATTTGATAAAGGTTAATGGACATCAGTTTAATGATGATTAAAGTAGCATTCATTTCAATACACACAACATTTTGTGTATGGCTTTATAGATATGAGGGTTGGATAAACGTGTTTGCTAGATTACTGTCTCTCCACAGTACGAATCCTGGTGAATATACCTAATTGGTATCCCTATGTCCGTCAGGTGGTCTTTTCGGTGTATTTCATTGGCTTACTCCGGCACCGGCCTCTCCCCTCCCACCCTACTCTTCCTATCCCCGCCCTAGTACATTCCCTCCCGATCGGAGGCGCTTTTTCTAGCAGAAAATACTGCAATTACCAAATGATGAGCATTATCGCCAAGACCTGCTCCTTATTACACATTAGTAAAGGTTACTAAAATGCTTTTTATTATGGGCGTTTTTTAATACTTTCAGCGTAGTAATTGATTTTTCAGAAGCGTGACAAGCATGCAGTATGCTCGTAAACCTGGCATCGTCATTGGGCATAGATATTTGCGGGAATAGTTCCAAGCACTCAACCTGTGAAACAATTTGTAAGCTTTATCTCAGAGATAGACGTCCTGATTCATTATGCGTGAAAAGAAAATCATTTTGAACCGGCCGGTGAAGTAGCATATATTGAATCCTAAGTTCTTGATCTCATCTACCTTAGAATGCTGTTGCTTGCAAAATATTATTTTTTGTACATACATGGTAATAGTCCACCCCCCAATTAACCACTTTTCTTCGACAGTTTCCAAAGCACAACCCGCTTTGAGAAAGGACCGGAAGCCATCGATGCAAGGCGTGTGTCAGGGACTTCCGGGTTGCGTCCATTGGCTGCTGACCTGATGTATCCTCACTCCCCTTATTGCCTTTTCTTATCTCCCTGGAGCGACCGATTATTCTGCCCCCTCCTCCGACCACCTTGACATTTCTTTATCTTGGTCGTACGCTGGCCCCGGGACGTATGCATGGACCACGAAGAGAGAGACAAAATAGGTTCGTGAGGGAGATGTTATTCGCGCTCAGAGATTTAATATCGCCGTAAATATTCGCCCATTGATGTCCTCGGGCGGGTCGTCAGGCATAAATTCTCGGAAGTGTGGAATATTTGGGCACGGCTCGGCGTTTTATGGCGGCAGGAGATTACCGGGGGCACCTCGGATTTTTTTCCGCTATCCCGGGCGACGCCTGCGCTATACCACGTGCAAATTCTCTCTCGAAATAGCTTCTCTAGGAATAACTATTGAATAAATGACCCGTAAAAAAGTTGAATAAAATGTTTAATGATATTGAACTGCTATTTCATGAATCATAATCAGATTATTTTCATTTTCTCTATGCACGATAGCTGTCACCAATGATGAGTGTCAGAGAGCATCCATGCACTTCAGTAAACATTGAATTCGTTTTGCTTGGGGTAATTTAATCAGATTTAACGATTTAATGAACTTTGTGTCTTTGTAAGGAACAATTCAATGAATATTATGTGTCACCCTGCTCAGAGCTTAAAAATACTAGATAGTATTAAAAAAGGAAATGATAGCTATAAGAATGCATATCATGAAGGGAAAAACAAATTGTGTCTTGATTTGACAATTTCAAGAGGAACTGATAGAAGTAATTAATTATATCTACACCCTATCATCGAGAGTGTCACCTGTTCATAAATGCAAAATAATTTGTGGCAGTATGCTATTGCATGCTAACACTCTGTTCCTGGCATTTTTTTAAGGAGAAAAAGCACCTGTTATATTAAGAAGTTTGATGGACAACCATACAGTAAGGTGTTGTTTTTAGTTCCTAGAATTGTTATTTCCACCACCATGGATGCAGTTGAAGTCATTTTCTTTATCTTTCCATGTAAAAGCCAGTATTTGACCCAACTTGGGTATTCATTACTGTATTACACAATGCAGTAATCCACACCCGATCAATTTTACCTTCTGAATGAGAGACATTGATTACTATATGTGTGTAAGTCACACTTCTGTCTTCCATTCATGTACTTGACAGTTTTTATTTTTCTTTTCAGGTGGGTGCTCCTCTGCCTCACGGACAACACAGGCATAACGGTGTTTAACCTCGTGAGTATGAGAGCATAGAAAAAATTATAAACTGATCTTTGGCTTATTGTTAGTAGAATAAAACTGAGTAAGGTTGAGGATAGCTCAGCAGTTGTAAGCAGTTTAGAATAAGCCTGGTTTAGATGATTAATTTTCATGACTTCTTTTTTTATTATGTATTTTCTTCTTCTTTTTTCAGGAGATATACGTCAAATAAGTTGATTTTTAAAATTACTCTTCGCCAACGTTTCGCATTTTTATATATGCTTCATCAGGGCTACAGTGAAAATATGTTTTTGCATCAATGGAATATAGTTTACAATGAGTTGTACATATTTATGTTAAAAAGTTTATAAACATTTGATTTTTCAATTTACCTCAGAGAGAGTCCCTTCCAAATTAATTGCTTGATTATACCTTCGTTCGTTGCGAAGCGCTGGCAACGAGTAATAAGAAAATCAACTTATTTGACCCCTATCTCCTGAAAGAAGAAGAAAATACATAATAAACCTGGTTTTGTCACTTCAAACTTGCAGGGTGGTGAAATGAAAAGTAATGGAAGAAAAAGCGCTCAAATATGGTTGATAAGATTTTACGCGCCGGAAACAATAAATTTTTAAAAATAAAATCAATAAAGCGCAACTTAGGTAACAAAAAATGTATTACACTAATCAATAAACTCAAAAATGATCAAAATTTTAGAAGCACTCTTATGCATTGCATTCTGTTTTCTCATTTTGAAGACAGAGCATCTCAAGCTTTTTTTAGGACTGTGAGGGTAAGATTGGAGGGGGGAGCAGGTTAATGGTATGGTTACAGATGGGTGAGGGAGAGGGGTAGTGTACAGGATACAGGGTACAAGTAGCTAAGGTCAACTGGCCAAAGGTCAATCCCTTTACATTGAAACCACTGGTATCACAAAGGAATTCTGTTAAACATTTGCCATTATGTAAAATTGACATTTGAGATAATTTTTAACGTGTTTGAAGCCGATTTCATCAACATGAAGTAATTCGATATTTTCGTCGACTCACTTCGTAATTGTATGGAACCAAGTGTGTAACCAAGGTCAATAGATGACACGGAATTGCCGCCTTGTGAGGATAGTGAGAGTGATGGAATCTCTCGAACGTTGAGTAGTCGGAGGGAGTCCTCTTATTCTTTTGCTTCTTATCGCTTCCGACAGGGTGTGTTCTCATGCGTTTGTGTGTGGAGGTGAAGCGGGAGAGATCAAGGGAAGGGGCGCCCTCATCCATTCGTCCTTCCCTTATCAGCTCGGCTCCATTTCTTTCTTCCTCCCTCGTGTTATTAGTCTCTCCCCGCACCACCTGCCAACGGCCAACCACTCCATCTCCATCCGAAGATGACCCCAATCCCCTCTCGCACACTCCTCGCCTCACGGTTCTGGATCCTCCGTCATCTTCCTCATCCGCACCCTTACCATTTACCCACACATCTTATCGATCGTCCTCCCGTTCCACGTCCCCTTCGACTACTTGAAACTTTTTAAACAGCAAATAGTGAACGGCTCTATTTGAGGCGATTAAATTGGTGCGTCGATACAATCTTCTAGTCCCGACGGCCGTGTTCCAATATTGGTAGTGGCGGTGGCTTTCCATTGGATTTGATTTCCATTCGTGGGTGCTTCGTGGAGAGCACTATCACTACACAATTCAACCGTAACTGATTCCGTTAAATATTTACTATTATTTTTTCGCTTCACTTACTAAATGTGCCGTTTCCTCTTTGCATTTAAGAAAATGCGTCTACCTACTCTAACCATTTGCATCCTAATATCACTCTTTTGCTATTTTCTTATATTAGTTCCCCAAAAGGAAACAACTTTTAAGGACAAGAATAAAAATACTGTGACGCCTCATTGGAAAATGCTGCCAGGTACCTCTCTCTTAGGATAATACTGTGCGTAATTGCCCAAGAACATTTGTAGAATTTTGTGCGACTAATCAAAGCATGATATTGAAACGCTATAATGAGCTTGGAAGGCTTTGCGATAAAAAGTAATGTATCTAATGACACTGCTTCTCCAAATATTGTATTTCATGTCTAGATTGAGATTAAATTACAGATTCTATTCATTCCGGAACTTGGGTAATTCTTATTAAAACTTTTACTCATTGCGTGTTCCCATTCAACTTCTAAACCTTGTATATCCTCGTCAAATTACGTAAGATTTCACCAAGAAAGTTGTTAGCCGTAGTTCAAGTGCACATAGTTAAGAATTCTTATGCGGTTGATCTTCTGGAAGTCCAAAGACAATATACAAGCAAAATGTTTCCGGTGAGGGAAATGACCCGCTTTGGAACCGGCTATCCCGGAACCCATATAGATAGTCTTGTGATATTCCTCTCGTTGGGAAGAAGGTATGCTATTCTGAAAAACGTTTTGAGTCATTTTTTTATGAATGCACAATTTTGTTGCTTTGCCACCGAAGAGCATTGAGGATAATAACACAAAATCAGTCGACGTATAACTATTTAGCAGGAGGAAGTGATGCAGAGTTAATACACGATCAACCAAGACTATTCTACAGATTAAACAAGATTGAAATTGTTTATGAGTATTATAGTTATCAACGCAAATTTATAACTGCTGACAATCTTTTACAAATGATGACCCACCTAACTGCTATTTAGCGTGCGTGCCTTCTCTGGCTGTTGATTTTTAACTGTTCCTTTTTGAGTTGTGATTGTTATAATTCTTTCAAAAAACATCTAAATAAAAAATCAACCTCTGTTCTATTCATCGTGGGCTTTTTATGCATTGTCCGGAAGCTATTTATGCTGGGTGCTGTCATAAATATCTGTGTCAAACTGTGCTTTCGCATGCACTGGCCCTGCGTGGAGGCTGCAATGTGCAACCCTTGGAGGTAACGGACGTACGGACGCTCATCAAATGGCACTTAATATCCCCACGGACTAACGTTGGAAAATGCTTCAGCTTTGATAAATATATATCTTTTTGGAGACACACGTTATCTGCATCTAATCAAAACTCCGCAAGTTGCTGTAAGGACAGCAGGCAGGAAGTATTGGGCCACCATCCATGAAAGAGGGTAGGAATAGGGGAATGAAACTGGGAGATCAAAGGGACGAAAAGTGAGGTTAGTTTGGCGAATTGGAGCCGAGCACTTTTACAATGTAGCCGTGGATGGTTCACGGCCAAACTCTCTGCAGCTTTGCTATTTCTCATCCCATAATTGCTTTATGGCCATTTTAAATGCTCACAATAAGGAGCAGAAAAATTGTGGAAAACGACGTCATTTTTGAGTAGGTCGTCGATTTTGGCTAAAGATTTATTCCAAGGAGGAATCGGTAGCATATGTATTATAAAGTATTTGATAATTTTCTTTCAAATATATCTCATAAAACACTCAAGTAGTAAGTCACCGTAAAAGCGTTTTTTTTTGTCCACAGAGCTTTTTCTTTAATAAAAAATATAAAAAACACGTTTTTGCTTTGCTAAGCTCTAGGCGTGACGGAGTTGGCCGTAGTGAGTGCGTGGTGCCAGTGGGATGTTGCACCCGAAGCGATCCCTTACATCTGAGACGTAAAAATCTCCACTTTACGTTCACGCCGAAGCCAGGGGGCTTTCTTCGCTTATTTTCGCCGAAATCCCCAAAGGAGCCCTCAGGGCCGCTGAGGCAGCGCTCCCTTCCCCCCTTTCCATCTAACTGCCCATCCAAACCCTCCCATTTCTGCCACCATCCCTTCCGCACCACCCAACCCTCCCCTCCCTCTTCATCCAGCCGCGAACGCCACCTCATATTCCTCGCCAAGACAAACACTCAGGGTGAGGCGACCCCTTCCTTCCTTCCTACCCCTATCTGCTCACTCATCCCCTCCCCCCACTCATAAGTATCGACTTTGCTCAAATATTTACGTTGGCTGAGGGGAGGAGGGATGTTCCAGGTATCATTAGGTTTTAGACGTCCGTCCGCTTCGCCCTGGCCTGAATAATAGCCGGACGGTTTAGTTTTGGGGGCCGTCCCGCCCCGTCAACAGAACGTGCGTTAATGTTTCCGTGTGAGTGTTCCCTCCCACGGGGCAATCGGGTAGCTGGCGGTGTGTGTGTGTGTGTATGTATAAAATGGCGTGCAACCCTCAATGAAAGCAAAATCCCTCTCTCTATTTTCATTTATTCAGCGGTCTTCGCACTGGATCTCATATTCCTGTTGCCGGGCGGGATTTTGTTCGTCCACGTGGCTTTAGACGAGAGAGGTTTCTCCTCATCTCCTGAAATGCAAATAATGCAATCATATATATCCAAGGATATTAACTGTTTTGATTTCCCCTCAAGTATTGTGATTAACTTGTAATTTAAACACTGTAACGCTCCCATATGCTGAAATGCAAATGGATTATTCTCCCGACGGATGTTAAATAGGACGATTTGCTGTAAAATTAGAAAGTGTATCACCCAATGACAGAGTGATTTTTGAAGCTTCTGTTTAATTGAATAATTTCGAGGATTCGCTGATACTTGTGACCTATAAATTATTGGAATACTTTAGGAATGCAATTATTAATTCTCATCAGGGGGTCATTTTGTAATCTCACCTTTTTAATGACTCTTTGCGGGAATGCGCGAGACCTGTTTCGCTCTCTTAATGATCGGCTCACGATCGGCCATGGTCCGACGGTGGCTCCATTTCACATTCATAACGACAGGTGAGATGTAACCAATGAAAGGCGAAGGCTAATGAAACTGATCAAGAGTTGAAATATACGGATCAAGAGTCAAAAGAGTGGGTGAGTTAAAAAATAGACCTGACAGATCACCACTTGAGAACCGAAGATGGTCACGCCGCGCCGCCTGGGTGACGGAGTGAATCCACGAAAAATACGTAATTTTTCCGTATTTTATGACGTATTCTCACTTAAGTGCGATTAAAACATAGCCCCCCTGGCCAAACATATGTACGGATACCAGTTCACCGCTGAGCAGGACATTCAGTCAGACTAAAATGATTGAAAACTGGTGAATAAATGTGTGTGGTGGCGTTTTTTTATCGATTAGGATCCGTTCTTCTTGTATGATAATTAGGTGCTCTCCGTTGTGGGCAACCTTCTTAGGAGATGGTGTGCATTGCTAAGGCGACGGCTTGTGCGTATCCCACCCTCCCGGCCCCCTTCCCAAACTCCTGGGCCACCTCATGCCTCCCTCTCCTTCGCCGACCCCTCCCAAATCCTTGCCAACTTTCGGCTGGGGGGAGGGAAGGGAGTGGGGGGACGTAACTTCTTCTGTGGGGTAGGAGAGCGATGGCTCCCGTCCACTCAATTGCCCGGCCTCAGTTTCTCTTCTCCCTCCCCCGTTATGAGGTGGCGGCACCCAGACGCACTTCAACTTCTCCTTCTTCGTACCCTCATTCATCCCCTTCCTCTCACCTCCTTCATATTTCCATTTTTCCTTCCCTCTCCTTCTCTTCCCGCCGCACCGGGCAGTCGTCCGCTTCATGCATTATTCTGCTCTCCATCATTCGCCAGCCGCTTAACACTTGAGCGCTCGTGAGGGTTCTTTTTTGCCGCGTGATAATCCTGACCCAGGTGTGATTCCCAAATTTTAAAGAAGATGCCCGACTTATGGATAGCCATCGGATTTAACAAGCCATATATTTTCGTTGGAGTGACGAACATCATCAACACATTTGAAGAGTTGAATTGAAATAATCTTTTATGAATTAATAAAGCTAATTGAAATTTTAAAATTACCTAATCCCAATGATAGTAATGGAAAGACAATTTCATACATTGCAAGATTGCTGAAATTCACTCCATTGAGAGCCACTTGATGGAACCTGTAGCTGAGAGAAGATTAAAAAAAAGGGCAAAATTCTATAAACTGCAAAACTATTTCTACAGCCGGTTTTGCCTACTACACCGACTTCAGGTAAAAAAAATAAAAAGCCACAATGACAATGCCAGTCTTTTTTATTATGTGACAGTTCATGAAGATGCAATAGCTGTCGAAAAAATATTCTTTAATTTAGTAAAATATTTATTAGTATTTTCAAAGGTGTTTTTTTATTGTATGTTAAGCATCAAGTGATAGACATGAGATGGACTGGTAGTTATTTACGTTGGAAGAATAAACATTAAACCATAAACATCAATCATTTTACGATACTTATGTCCCAGCATAGGACATAGTGAGTTAATATAGTGGTCTTTTTGTACACATTCTTTTACAAAATAAGAGAATGGAATTTTTGATAGAAATTCTTTTACGGTACAAGGATTGTATATTTTATTCATACGGATATTTTAAGAAAGGAGAGGTATCCGTGACTCTGGTAGGAGAAGTAACTCGAGTCGGGAGAAGAATAAGGGACTCAGGTGGGAAGAATTGATTACGAAATTGAAGATTCCAAGGATAATTGACGCGTTGGTTTTCATTGAATGAATACGTAGTACTGAATGAACGTTGTGTTTTGGATGGCGAGTTTTGAGGTCAAGTGGTGCTCGAATATTTTAGGGACTCGGTTGTTTTTTAAGAATGCAGTACAGGTCGCGGAACAAAAACGGTTGCAGAGGAATCCTGCCGTCATGAAGATGTACAACTTTATTTCGTCGGAATATCGGAGAAACAATAACGTCCCAATTAAAAATGTGTATCCGGCCCGATGAGGGGAATGGGAAGTGGAAGACGGGTGGATGAGCGAGACCGGGAGTCATTATAACGAACGTGCGACGGCCAAAAAGAGAGGAGGGGCACGTATGTTGAATGCTAAGGGGGCGAGCGTATAGCAAGCCCCCGTCGATCGAGCCCCCCCCCACCCCCCCGCCTCCCTACCCGATCACACACCTGTCTTCAAAATCGTCAAAACGCTACTAGTTCCTACCACACCCACTTTATCGCCCGTTCCCATAATTCCTGGGTTTACATTTTATCGCGTTGTTATCCTTTGTTGTGGCCTTTGCCTTTCAATTACGCTCAAGTCAACTAAACGACTTTGAAGGCCAGGATTATCATCACACGAATGTAAAAGCAACATTATGTAAGTGTTTTTAAGCTATCCTGACGTAATGAAACCGGTCCAAATTGCGTGTATCTCTCGATTTGCTTGTGGGAGCGCTCGGGAACGATGCAAAGCCATCGGCGTCACTCCTACCCTGCACGGTGTGTACCAACTGCTAGCAGTATGTGGAGGGGGAGGTATTCCTTGCTTGCGGAGGCTGTTGGGGGTTTGGAGGTTTGGAAAGAGGCGCTCTCCGAGCCGAGCAGGCAGCTACGCGGATTGAAATCTCCAGGGAGAGTACGGGAGGGTACGAGAAGGTGGAAGTATCGGCGCGCGCCGTAACGGGGACTCGGGGCGGAAAGTTTTGCAGCGGTAGGGAAGGGCCCGCCCGCTCTGCTGGCTTCGCGTCGGTTTGGGGCAAGGGGCGGGGAAGTTCACGCGTGCGAATAGTATTATAGGGGTGGGTGGCAGTGGGGGAGGTGAAGGTGGCGGGAAATGGGGGGATGGGGTGGAATGATTTAAGAGAAGTTTGTGCACATACGGGCTGGGCTCGTTAAATTGAGCAATTCTATCGGAAGGAATATTTTTAACGGCTACGATTTTCTTATTCCTCCCTGTGAGTTTGAGGGGGAAGGGCAGTCATCATCTCTTCGCCCCGAAAAAACACTCCTACAGGGTCTCTTGACCTCATGAAACCTCCCTGCATGAATATTTCTCCCCCCCTCCAATTCCCCCAATACTCTTGCTCCCCAGCGCCACAATGCCCGGAGTTTTGCTGACAAAAGCCAGCGACCAAAAGTTTCCGGAACTAGAAAAAGAAAAAGCATAGGGCATAAGAAACCCTCGGTGGTCGAAGTAGATTGCATGCCCAGCTGGGATGCACTCCACTTGAACTACGAAGGGGATCCTGGTAAAACTTGTTTTGCGAAACAAGGAAGAACTGAAATCATAGGCAGTCACCGTCAAAATCATAATTTAGTTATAGTTTGGGAGTAAAATATCTCATTCACTGTAGATAAATCATGCTCTATTACTAAAACCTATTTTTTGGCCCTCCCGAGGTCAATAGGCGAATCGAAATTAGATTTAGTGGCAACCACTGCTCAGATATATTACTATATGTTTAATAGTCGCACATTCTCATGAAATTAAGAGTGATGGAGATTAATAAAATTGAATCTAATTAGAGTCGAAATTCAATGCATGAATAAAGAGGAATTAATATAACAGTCGGGGTGGAGGTTTTTGTAACATCCTAAAGGAAAAACATCGAGGAAAGATTCGTTGATAATACGGTGAATATAATATTGAAGTTGTTTTTGTTTGAGTGCAATGAAACCCACACCCATGAATGAATTTGAAAATCATTTGTGTCACTCTTTTATTACTATTTAGGAGTAAAAGATTACATAAAAAAGGCACAAGGGTGACAGGGACATCTATGTTGAACTTTTTTTACCAACTTTTACATCCATACGAAAAGCATTTGATTCCGTGCAGAGGTTTACTTTTTTCTTTTTTTTAATTACTTACACTCATGATATTGGCATAGCATTTTTTGTACCTGATGACTGGAAGAATTAGGTTTTACATTTACGCGTTGAATTTCCATATTCGCTTTGTTTTTATCTGACATTTGAGATTTTGCCTCTAAAATCGAAAACATTTGCACTATTTCAACGATAGAAAATTTTATTTACTTGAAACCGCAGAGGCACTATGCCAGAGGAACTAATTGCTTTTGTTAAATGATCAATTATAAATAATCATAGCAAAATATTAGTTTAGGTATTTTTCATTTCAATCTCTTCATGTGTGGTTAATATCTGCTATAAGATTTATTCATTGTACCGTCATTTTGGGAGAATTCATTTATCCAATGAAAAAAAATCATAATTTTCTTCCTCCAGTTGAAATTCAATGGTCACAATCTTCTAGCATATTGACAAACAGAAGCAATAAGTTGTACGTATATTTGTTTAAAATCTCGATATCCTAAATAATCGGTATCTACCGTTGTTGGAATGCCAAATTCCTTTGCATGTCACAAAACAATAGAGAACAATGCATTCCCTATGCTAGAGTCGCCATCTTACGTATTTTGAGCTCAAAGTATTGGGAGATCCTTCATTTTACGACCTCCTATCTCGTGTTCCCTGTCCATATTTCTGGATTTTTTTTATTTCCCCCTGGCAGAGTTATTAAGTTTTGCCTAGAACTAAGAATAATAATGTACATTAAATTTAGCATTATATAGTTTTTGAGCGTAAAAATCATGATGCATAATGGCTCTAACGAGGACCTTTGAATCCATTATTCTGCAATCTGATTTCAGAATTTTAATTGCATTTTTATTAGTTAGTTAATTGTTATTAATTTATTGTAACTCAATATCATGTACCTAATGAGACTTTAAAAAAACTTTCGACCCATTCAATTTATTTGAACTTTTTTTAGTGCTAAAGTCGTTGTCAACATTACTTTTTGGATTCCTTGGTTATTATTCGTGGAACTATATTTATTGCTGCTTCAAGTAACCCAGGGAAGTAAGTACTCTTCCGGTTCACTGCCAGTCATATATTCGGGGTTTGGGTCCTTTCCCTGATTCATTATTCACCTATTTTACACGTTTTCATCCAATCCCGACAGAATGGCATGATTTCAATGGCGTTAGCATGAAGTGAATACTTCTGAATGCAGCTGTTACATTTGTCCTTAAATATACGTATATAAATTATGACGTTCGATCTTCTTCGAAGAATTTTTAACTGATCGCCTCTAATTAAATGCATCTGAAACACAGAACACACGATATAATTTCTGTTAGTAAGATATTCATTACGTAACCCACGCCAGAACTTGTTTCTATGACGACCGTAAACAGTCAGATATTTAGAGCAAAATACCAAATGGAAATTTTTATAAGAAAAGTTAGTGAGGAAAAGCATGTGAAATGTGTACTGGATCATAGGATTCAAGTTAAGCATCCTCGTATAACGAGCGTCATTTGTCAACGACAGCAAAAGTGCAATTTGAAGTGAAACCGTGGTGTCTTCATTTTGTGTGCGTAAATGTCGGCTCAGCGTGTTACAAACACTTTTGTTTGAGGACGGAAATATATTGCAAAAAATGTGAGTGGAATTGTCATCAGAACGCACATTCCATTAATCTCTTGCGATTGTTTAGTTTTCATCTGTACAACAGTTACCGCCAATCGAAGGACAGCTAAAGAGACCGCACTTTGTCATCATCAAAGGCTCGCACCCTGACCGGAATGAGGAACCACAAGAGAAGTATCCTCGTCTCCTCATCGTCCCATAAAAAAAGAGAAAGACCCTTTCGATTGATCCATTTTCAATTTCGCATTCATTTCCCAGAAGCGCTGGCCCTTTCCATTTTCACTTCGCTTTCGTGCCGATACATATGTTTTCGTTCTCGACCGTTCTCAACGGACTGCCGCTCGGTTGGCTGCATCCATTCATTGACTTTGCCCATCATTCTCGGTTTGCGGGGAAGCAGCGATCGCGTAATTTATAAGTTTACGTGGGGAAAAAAAATACACGCAAGGCTGGTCTCACGAGGGTTGAATCGGGAATGCATGCGAAATAGGGGGGGATGAGACGGTATGACGGCGCGAAGGGAGAGAGGGAACATGTTTGTACGAGGGCGAAGGAGAACAGAGCAAACCCTCTCCAACCAATCCTGCTGCCGCCTCTGTTGCAGACTCGGTCGGCCATCGGCCCTGACGCACTCTTTGGTATTCGCGTCGTGACGGCGCGGCGGGGCCATGCCGCCCCCTTTTCCTGCCCCTGTTCGGGGCGATCCCTCGAGTGATTGATCAAGGGGTCACTCCCCACGGGGAGTGTAACCATCTACCTTCTTCTCTTTTCACCCCCCGGCCGTATTTATTCGATCAAATATGTGCGATTTTCCCCTTTACCGCTTTCCCCCCTAATTCCTCCATTTTACTTCCCTCATCATTCTTCCCCAATCCCTCATTCTTCCCCACTCCCCTAACACTCCAAGTTTGAATATCATAATCGCGTCATTTCATGTATTCATTCTGTTAACATATTAAAGGGCCTCTATAGTGAAAAGTGTTTAGAGCTTATCCTATGGGTGATGAGTCATAATCCTCATTCATAATCCTCATGATGAGCTTTTCATGTCAATAATTGGTTTAATTCTTTCTCCATTCCTGCTTATGCAATGCAAAATCCAAAATCATATACGCCCTAAATAACTTCCCTTCCTGCATTCTGCTTTATGTGATCCAAGAATATCGTATGTCCCTTAAACTACCTACCAAGGTATTCCCTGATATAGATTCCTTCTAATTAAATTTCGGCAAAGATCGTCGTTACTCAGAATGTGCCCTGTACACCTGGCACTTGTTTGATGCACATAGAATTATGTCATCCGTACATCCACCTAAATCTGTGATATGCGGCCATTGTAGTCCCCTTCTCTGAGAGTGCTATCCTGCAAAATCCTGGCATTTAAAATATTCAGAGTATTTTGAATATCCAGGTCAATTAGGGCAGTACCCTACGGTCATCAGCCTATTGCCTTCTGAACCACCGCGTTTCATAGGCCGTACAAAATATGTAAAATTCCACTTGTCAGTAAAAAGAGGTAGCTTTGTCCTATTTATTGTGCCTGAGCGTTTATTTATAGAGATTCGTGTAGTGTTAAAGAAGTATCTTATCGCTTGGCCAGTAAGTATTTTTGTGAACAAGTAGTGCAAAATGGGTATGAAGTAAACGCTTCATAGCACTCCAATAGCACCATTGTGCCCAAGTACTTCAATTTGAACTTTGAACCAAACGCGTATGACAGCTAAAATGATTTTAAAAACAGACTTATTTGTTTCACAGGTTAAGTAGCGCGTTTTCTTCTAGTATCTTTGATTCTTCGGAGAACTTTATAATCACTTTCGATTGTGTGGACCTATATTTTGTTAACTGCGTATGATTTCATGTGCTAGGGAAGAGGTATTATTGCAGCATACATCTCCATCATTAGTATCTCACACTTTTTTATGATGTACGTAAAATATGTATTAATTTGTAGAAATGCTCATTATATGCTAATTATATGAGGAGTGATTTGTTATCTCTTTCACAGCTGTTTTTTTCAGCAGCCCCGCAATGCTTAGTACACAGGTATTTTCCATTTCTTTTCACAGCCTTCAAAGTTTAGTCTTTAGGCATGTACCTACTAGTTTAATATCTTCCTGAACGGAGTATTGGAAGTTAGTTCCTACTTCCAAGACAATATGTTCACCAAAAACTGATGATTTTGCTCGGATTTTAAGCCTTACGTGGGCAATTCTTATATTCCAGTATCAGCGTGGAAGAGCGGAAAATCATCAAAGGACCGAATTTCGCTCCATTCAAAGAACTTCCTTTGAGACATTTCCGTTAGCCGCGTCTATTTGTTCCCTTGCTTTCCTGACTTCCTTACGGAGTTCCAGGTTGTAGTTCCTTGCACTCGCGCACTTTTATCCTCTTTTTTCTAGCGACCCCGGAAACGGTAGGTCGAAGCAAGAATTCCACATCTCACGGACTCCTTGCTTCGTCCGACGTCTCTCCGTCGGAGGTGGTCCATAGTGGACGGAGGGTCACAGAGATTTCCCCGAAGGAAACCGTCTTGGAACCACGGTCTACGGGAAATACGCGACACGTCGTGGCATCTAGGAACACCGGAAGGAAATAATATGTACTCTTCATGTCCCTCGACGAGTATAAACTAGATAAAATATGTTACCCACGTATCCCTCCCATGTATTTCAAAATAAAACCAATGGGACATCGGGAGTCGGCTTAAGTGAAACAGAAGGAAACACCACGGCACGAAGGATGGCTGGGCCTTCCAGTGGGGCATGTCCCCTCCCAAATATCCTGTCGCGCAGCGGATGAGTGCAGGTGTCTCCTACGAATTTCCCGGCTTGTTGCACCGTATGACTCAGAAGATGCCTTAGCCTGTTCTACCTTCGTCCCTCTGGGTGAGACTACCTCGTATGTTCGTTCAATCAAATTGTTCAGGCTCCGGCACTAGTCCCGGTGGTAATAGTACGAATAAATCGGGTCAGTATTCGGTTTCCAACTGGTATATATATGTATGATTATTTGATTCAGAGCAGTGAACTGTAGACTCATTTTACTTAAAAGGTTCCTAAAGCTAACCGATGCTTATCATGCCTAAGTAGTAATAATGCTTGAGTTACAGTCTCAGTCTTTCCATAAATAAAGATCGCTCATAGATCTCAATAAAATACAATTCTCTCTCACATCTCTTACTAATATTAGATATCCTGAGTAGATAAATAAAACTCTGAAGAAGTCATCGTCGTTTATTTTGTTCTCTTAAATGCGTAATTAGCAACCTTTCAGGCCACTGCACCTGATTAAATGGTGTTTATTTGCTTATCCTCCAAAATCCTTGACCAGGTTACAACGAAAAACTAAATTTAAGATTTATTGAGTATGCTCCTTAAACGAACAATGACGAGTCGCGGATGCGATAGATAACGCGATGATAAGTCATGGACTTTTGTAAATGGATTTTAATGCTCTTATAATGACGAGGATGGATGCAAAAGATCACGTTACTGAGAAATATAAAAGAGAAAATCATTTTCTTACTCTTCCTGCTTAAATACTAGTATACCTACCTTCTCCGTAAGAGTAATCAAGAGACTTCCCTATCTTATTTCGAATGAGTAGTAAAACTATTTGCAAAAATATCTATATGAAGTTCTCGTATATTTTACAATGTAGGTATATGCAATGTTATCATTGTATTACTTCGGCACTTCGAAGGAAAAGGTCATTTCGAACTTACTGTCGGCCACTTGTAGACAGGGGCAACAGTATTCGAACCAATAGGAGGATCACCCCTTCGAATTCGAGCCGAACCCAACGATGATTCATTTTGGGGACTAAGTAGGAAGTTGTGCTTCCATCTCGGCATGCCGTTGCTTCGCATTTTTGTCGTTTAATAAGCAATTGAGAAAAATGTTGCAATCATATTCTTGAAATAATTTAATCCTTGAAAATATTATTTATTATTATTACAGATATCTTGGATAAAAAACGCTTAAGTATTGGATTCAAAAAGCAGTTTCACTGCCTTTGTAGACATGTCGTCAATAATTCAATAGTCACCGTATCTTTCTGTGCAAAAAGGCCTGTACTTATATTCATTAACAAATAAAAATGAAACTTGCGCTTGAGAGGGTGAATTCATGCTCAGGAGAATACGTGGAAAATTAGTATAAAATAAGACTGAAGTTTATGATTAAATATTTAGCTTTTATAAAAAAATCTCATAAATACAGGATAAAATGCATGGATAATATCATTTTGAGTAGTGAAAATAAACTTGCTTTTTTGTTAGGCCGTAAGGCATTGTTATTATTTTTTCACTACTAACACTTAAAACTTCCAAGATAAGAAATAATAATTACCTTCGTATTGTGCGTGTTTCTTTTTCTTTGGACCCTAGAAAAATTTCAGGGACGGAAGTATTCAAATGGAAACGCGCCTCCGTCTAAATGCAAATGCATCGCCCTCGGAGTACGAGTGCTGAACTAGTTTCGCGTGAGAGACGAAGAGTGGGGGCGCAAAGTTTAAAACGAGAAGTTTACAGAACATAAACATTCAACTCCAACTTTTCATTCTATGTTCCGTTGACCATTGAGTCAGTTTTTATTTCATCACTCCCTCCCACGAATCACCAAAAGGTCTTTAAAAAAATGGATGAGAGCTGAAAGCACCTAAGTTCACGCATCTCATCAAAACTCATTTCAAGGCAATGCATTGTACGCTAATATCTGAGCTGAGTATAATGAATTTCCAAAAAAGTAACACTTTTGGACCCGTTCTCTGGAAGGAAATAATAATTGTTAAGGTAGCTGCAATTTGTTTTAGCTTTAAATATTAACTTTATACCTTGCTATTTTTCTACCTAAAAAATCTGAGATCTTTGGAATGATCATCCTAATATACAAATGCGTAGTACACAATTAACGATATTTGAACTGCATATTCTTTTTTAACCTGAAGTTACTTGCTATTAACATAGTTTTCCTTTCATTCGATTAGATATTGTGGTAAAAGTAAAAAAAAGCAACCGTGCAAGATATTATCCGACAGATATTTGTCTTATTTTTATTTGACTTCCCTATCCTCCACTGCCATTAGTACACATTCTCCTAGCTTGTAAGAATGCGCATTTTTTCAATAATAAGTTAATGGAGAAAAGATCTATCCAATCGCAAATGGAGTGGAAATTTGTATTCGTTTCGCCTATTTCCAAGAGTCACCAAATAATTTCAAAAATCTATTCTTCAATTTCTGTTCTATAGCGCTCTAATGTAATTCCTTTGCAGTCTCTTCCATATTTTCCTCGCATCTACTTTAATTTCAAAACAGTATCTTTGCCTGGAAACACCCTACTTTGATATCTATTTTGAGATTATTTGAATATTTTATTGCAAGCTCATCGTGTGCTTCTAGCAGCTAGTGTGCTGGGGTGTTCAAGGAAATAGTGATCATATTGCACTGGTGACTAAAATTCCAATACGTGATAACCGGGGCCGGAGGAAAGGATTGAACCCAAAGCCTCCAGATCTTCAGGTCACTTACTGACCAGGTCATCATCACAGGCATGGCTGTTTAATAATAGCCAAGTACGTTTGTCTAGAAATGATTACCCTTGCTCCAGTAAAAATATTTCCCCTCATATTTCACTCTGCTGATCTCCTTTCCTTTGCCCTTGGACAATTATGTCTGAAGCTTTTTAAGCTCCTCGCTCTATCTATACAATGGTAAAACTCCTGATCTGAACGTCCGCAGCTTTGTACTTAAATGAATAGTTAAATAAAATAAATGTATTAAAAAACTAATATTGTTGAAAATCATTTCATTCTTCTACAACTCCAGGAAAATCGAGCTGCTCAATTTGCATAATATTTACAAAGCAAGGAATTCTAATTATCACGTAATTATTGTAAGAATATTTAGGATTTATAATTTTTAACAAGCAAGTTATTTTTTTAGTGTGGCGTTCCTTTTTAATAAATAATATATCATATGCCTGCTAGCCAGGGAAATTTCCTCGAAGTAAATAGTTGCCATTTACACTCACGATACTTGGGCATACGCCTCCCACATGTGTGTTATGGCTTTTTTATGGTCCCATAGTTTTTTAAACGACCGTGTAGCTTTGAGAATGTGTCTAATATTCTTCTTTTTCCTGTGCATAGTCTTAGGTTCAAGTAAAAATCTGGAATGTAACTAATATTTTAAATTTTAAGAATGCCTGTCAAACTTGTTCAAGGCGAAATTTTACATCGTCAGATTTTCACTCTTTGCAAAGCCCTGTGCCGGTATATTAAATTTTGCTGAATTTTTCATGGGCATTGTGTTAAATAATACGCTGACGTTTCTTGAGATAACCATGAATTTTGACTTTTTGGTATTGATATTTTATCAATATATGATTTCTTGTGTTTTCCTGTTACGTTGGCCAGTTGATGCAGATCGTCTATATTAAAGACGTGTAAGACTGCGTCATCAGCATAGCGTATGCTCTTAATCCGCTGTCCGTTAACATTAAATCCTAATTGAATTTCTTCCAAAGCCTCTTGAAAAATTGCTTCCGAATACAGGTTGAACAACAGTGGAGATAGCAAGCACCCCTAATTACCCCTCTCTTAATTAGTATTGAGTTGGGCATATAATTTTACCTCTGTAGTTTAGTCCCAGCATAAGTTTTCGTTACGTCGGATATTCTTTTTATCTATAACTATATACCTATTTTTGAGAAGCTGCATTCATTTGTGGTGTTGTACTCGATCGAATGCTTATTTGTACTCTATTAAGCATAGGCATGCATCTTTTCTTTTATCGTAACAATTCTGGACAAGCACATGTGTTGCAAATATAGCTTATCTAGTACGCAGATCCTGTCTTAACCCTAATTGCGAGTCACTTGTCTCTTTCTAATTTCTTAAATATCCTTTGGTGCTTTATTTTTAGAAATATTTTCAAGTATGACTCGTCAAACTAATGATTCTATGTTCTTCACGTGTTCCCTCGTTGGTATTCTTAGGCAAGAGAATAAAAATGCAGGCTAACCATTGCTGGTGTAGCGACCCATTTCATAAATGATATTACATAATTATGTAGTGCTGTAATGTCGTTTTTTGTGTAGAAGTGTCAGTAGCTCTGATGGAATAATACCAGGACCAGCTGCTTTATATTTTGTTAGTTTTCTTTATCTTTTACTCTATTTTTTTTTAAATAAAATAAATACTATAGTTAGAAAGGGCACGGCACGTGTAAGAGTTCGTTGGATATTCTCTGACTTTCATCACAACCTACCTCTAACCGGTAGATTACTGTAATGAATGAATGAATATTTTCTTTAATGATTGATGGGCAAGTTGAACAATCATCAATGTGTTTCATTCTTATCATAAAATTGGAATCGAAGGACGATTGTTTTATGTGACCACTCCTGATTTTCAAAGGCATCACAAGGAGCAAGATGGCAAGCCGCCCTGTCTACGTTTTGCCTTCTTGCACACCACTTCTTCCCCAAGGAGTACCTGTGTCAGCCTCATTCCATCCACGCATGCCGTTTTCTTTACCCTTCCCACTATGCTTTCTTATCCAGCCTGCCTTTCTCAGCCTCTCCAATCTCTTACCCTTTATTCTTAACTCGTCGCAGCATAGCCGTTAACGCCGCTTTCACAAACAAACCCTCCACAGCCTCACTTCCACTTTACTGTTCGCCTCACGCCGCCGTCTCCACACCATTCCTCTCACTTCCTCCCCCTTCATCGCATCTGCGCATGCGCAAGCAGAAAGGTCCCGCTAGAGGCACGACATTCAGCGTCGCTCCCCCTGGGCCCTTACCCCGCGCTCCGGACAAACCTAGTTACGCGCGATTTAAAAAGACAAAAAAACAAGAAGTCGTCTCAACTCAACTCTTTTTTCCTTTCTTCCTCGTTCTCGCTCGCTCGCGAAAACTTATTTACGGCTGTTTCTTGAACTTGTCTTTTCTTCCTCCTTTCCCGGAGAGTGCACGCGTTTATTTCCACGGCGCGCCATTACACAGAATGTGCAAATGTGTTTGTTTGCTTGCGTGTGTGAGCGAGTTGGTAGAAGTGGTCTGGGAAGAGAGTGGTATTTTTATTGTTCTTGGGGTATGAGGCTGGTAGTCTTTCCTTTCTTTCGCTCGTGGAAGTGAGGATTGCTTGGTTGGGGTGTGAGCGGGTGGACGTGGGTGGGGGAGGATGGGAATACGTTGTTTGAGAATACAAACAGCTTCATCTTCGTCTTTCTACGAAAGAAGAAATCGTAGAATGACTGTGTTCGGCAAACATTTTTTTCTAACTTCGATACTTCCAGTGATAAAACACAGGAGCGAAGTTTGTTTTAATAAATAAAATCTCCATGTTACTTTGAAAACCTCCCATAACTCGACCCTTTTTAAGCACAGCTAACTTTCTTCCGTCTTGGAGCAATGCGTACCATGAATTAATCTCACGTTTCTGGTAGCAAGCCTCCAGAGCTGGATATGTATTTATGAGTGCATGTTTGCGGTTCTGCATTGATGGACGAATGCAAAATGTGTGTTTTTAGATTTTATCATGAAAATCTCAATTTTTTTATATGAAAATAATTGAAGGAGTCTAAGATAAGCAATAACATGCTCTATGATCAATTACACATCATTTCAAGAGGTTGCACCTTCCACTGATTTCAACCGTATTTATGCCAAAAGGTTGAATGGAAAGTAAATGTGGCACGTGTGCCACAACAATTGCAATTATCATACTAATATATAAAAATTGAATGGTGTCTGTCTGTCTGTAGCTCATTCACGCATAAACTGCTGAACCGATTGAGCTGAAATTTGGCATGTAGAGTTGAATTGTATGTGGAATGAACATAGGCTATATTAAAAAGCCCTCAGGGAAGCCCTCCTAAGGGCCCCCCTGGTGGCCACTGGTGGTCTATACTAAGCATTGGGTTCGGTGCAGTGGTTTCATTTTTTGCTTTTTCAAAGTACTTTCACTCGTAATTGAGGGATTTTTTATGGGATGGATGAATAAATGCTGTTTCTAATTAATTCAATGGATTTTCATTTACCCTTAGTATTTGTCTGAAATTCATGTTTTTTGCTGAAAAATCTCACATTTTTCTCTGAAATCAACAATAGCATATTATTGTGACAACCAGACATTTGAATTTCAAAGGATATTCACGCATCTGGCATTTAAGTTTTCCTGCCGGCCCATGATAGCATGTTGAAAGAAAATCTGTTTAAGAAGGGCCAAGAGTCCTATGGTCCCATGATAGATTGCTTTGGGGGGATTTGCTATCGATAAATTCAATGCATTTTTACAACAAGTATAGGTACTCTTCAATGTCTAATCTCAAAGTAGCTCTCATAGTGTCTCTGCATTTATATGAGAAAACACTTACATAGTAAACGTTTCACATAAAGGAATTAAACGTGCCAGAATATTTACGTGCAGCGAATAGTAATGGTAATAATGCCTATGTTGCTCCAACAAACACGGCGTTGTTTATTATCGTTTAATACTCAGATGTGTTACACGTAGTGAAACCGTCTGCCTCTCATTACGATTGCGAACTGTTTTTAGAACCAATTCCCACATCAGAATCGTTACGAGTTTTTTATATATGTTTAAAAGTGTTAAAGTGCAGTTGACTTACATTCACTCAATCATCGAGTTGCCTTTTCAAGACTCTCACTTGTCGCTGTTTCTCCTCTCCTTGGACTTAAACATATATCCATCAATATGCCTGATAGAAAAAAGAGTAACCTTTTGAAAAAATCATCTAAATCAAGAGGAATGTCTTTTTTGCGAGTAAATGAATACTTTCATGAAAAACGACAAAGGTTATCCTTGGATGCTCCAAGACCTGCCCGCTAGCGATCTCATGAGCATCTCCCCGTGGTGTTTCTCGTGTTACGCTATAAAAAGCATAATGTTCATCCTAACCCAAACTACGGACGGGTAACCAACTATAAATCTGGTTCAAATATAGATCCATCTGTTTCGAAACTCCAATCTGTTTTAAGACGGCGGAAATTATAATGACGTCACTTCATGTATCTTACCCGAAAGAAGAATGGAAATTCTGCGCAAAGAACGACATCCGTGCATGAAAATTGACAAGTGCACTTAGAATCACCATAGATTTTTTTATTAGCAACCGAAACTAATGGTTATGGCTACCCTTTATGCCGAAAGCGCAGTCCGGGTGATGGAGGTCAAATAAACATGGCTGCTGCTACTAATGCTCCTTTTGACGTTGTAAACTGCTGGATTATACCTATTCTCCAATCCTGAATAAGATACTCAACGCCCATATCGGCGTTGAATTGCGCAACTAAATTAAATCATTGGCTGCTAATATATTTTTGTACACGAATGTAGCAATCAAGCTGTTAATCACTCAGAAGACGGCTCAAGAGAACCGGAGGGACGAGGTAACCATCTATCAACCTGGGTGTTATTTAAGTAGTATTTTGGTTTCCCGTGCATGAAAGAGGACCAGCAGTCACTCATCACTCCGTGCACCTTGAAAAACGTTAGCGTATCGACTAAAACGAACACAACATACAAGATAGGTTACCAACTCCTCAAATTAACAAGCTGACAGTAATCTTCAGGCTTTGTGGTTTTCTTATAAAATAAGTTCAATTTTTTTCACACCTGTTGAAATTCAACGGGTACCTTACGCTGGTGATATATAAATTAGTGACACTAAAGTAAGTCACCTGAAGTTCCATCCGTGTTTTATTCTCGTTCACAGAGATGGATAAATTAACAAATGCAAGGAAATATGTTCAAAAATGTAATAATTGATATCTTTTATAAATCCTATTTGTTCTATAACATATACTGCTTCTAATGATGACATGCGTATGCTACTGCTACGCGAAAGCGAGAAGCTAATAAAAATGTTTAGTCAATAAATATAACCATTTATTTATCCTGAGTACTTTTTCAGGCCTTCAGAGCAAGTATCAGGGTCCTTACCTTTAGGGTAACGCATTTTGGCTTCTACCACTGCATTTATTTGGCGCTGATCCAAAAACTAAGATTTTCGGTGCCTTCGTTATTTCATCATTTACTTTACCCTTCTACTTCAGCATCGTATTTTAGCGTGTAAGTCATTTATGTATACTGGGAACGTTATTTTCTTGCATCTTAATTTTGACATACAACTCCATTTAGCCCAATCACATGCATTAAAAAGATCCATATGGAATTTTAGAATTTTTCTGATAGTGTAAGATGGTGGATACATTTTTCTGTTAGTATCGCATAAATGAACCCATGACATCATAATATTTCACGATGGAACCTCCTAATAAATAGTGGAAAAAGTATTGCATTGAGATTAGTTAAACCTGATAGTATTTTGAGTTTTTAACAATTTCAAAAAAATCTTGTTGAAACGCTGTTTCTGGTCCAATGACGTCAGTGTTTTGTCTTTTGTAACTCATTCGCCTCTCGCATTTTACTCAATGCTCATAGAAGGTGCAACCGTCGGTGCTCGTTCATTTCTCTTCAACAGACGCGAGCACAACTTTGTACCCAAGGGAAATACCCTCACAAGCATTGATACGTACGTTTATGCGTAGCTACGTGCTCAACCAAACACTCTTTAACTCTAGTGTTTAGTTTTTTCAACCCGTTTTCCCCCCTCGCGTGGTACGCAAATGTATGCAGGCACACGCCAACGGTGCCCTAGTTTCTACTTTCAGGGTGCTCCCTACCTCCTCCCCTTATCCAGCCCACCCTTCGTCAAACCCTTCTCGCAATTCCCAGGGTGATGCTCACGTGCCGCCAACAGACCTTGCTTCCACGACGTGCGTAAGAATAACGCCAGCCTAATTATCCCCCTTGCTAAAAGATCATCAAAATAATGATTACGATTAACTTGCAGATTAAGACATTTACGCTTTTTCCAGTGATCATATATCAGTACAAAATGGCGAAGTTTCACGCGGGAAGTAAGCCATATCCCTTGATCGTCATGGACAATTGGCCTATAATCAGTTTAGAGACTTGGGATGCATAGACTTTAAGGGTTGTCTGATTACGATGACGTAAACTGTTGCTTTTAAGAGAGCCCTGTTTTAAGAGAGCCCTGTCCTCTGAGATATGTCTAATTTGTCCTGCCAAATGTTTTCCTATTTATTTCCTGTTTAAATGGAGAATGGTAATATATCTAAGAGTCTAAAATAATGTGATAGAATGGAAACATATTGCTTATCATTTACATATAATATCGGTTTTAGTTTATTTTAAATTACATTTTAGATAGATTTTAGTGAAGGTTTCATAATTTAAAAGAATTAACAAATTTAAAAAAAAACTCTTGTAAAGAACACGCTGTGTTTATCAGTGGATTGTCGTGTAGGTATTGGATTACTCTTACAGAGCGGTATCCACAGAAAACCCACCTCTTCCTTCAATAGAATACTATTTTGACTTTATCTAGTGATCTGACATTTTTCCTGAGTCATCTACAGTTGGAAGTATTTACTGGATGATAATTTGTTTGCAAGCAAGGTAGCAACTACTTAATTTGACAACATGGATGTCTCCACCTTTTAATGTATCCGTGACCTCAGTTATGTTTGCACGATTAATTGCTTGACGATTTTGATGAGTTTGCTGAGTTTCTCCTGAAGTGATTTGGTCACTGAAAATGGAGCAGTGGAAAGAGAAGAAGGGGTGGAAATCGTTACGCTTTGCCGAAGGTAAGCGTGAGCACCATCTTTGGAGAAATAAAATTTAGAAAAATTCCCCTGAAAGTCGCAGTATAATTTTTCGTGTTTTTGGCAGAATATTGGTCGATGATTAACGCACTTAACTGTTTACAACCTGTTTTTATCCTAGGCTTTGGCCGGCTCACTAGCGTATTAAATTAATCCGAGTATTTTACCTCTAGGTTTTTATTGGTCTTCTTCATTTGCAATTATCTCGGTTCATTTGGTCCTCATTCCCATATAATACAAATGACCATTTAAATTAAAGTTAAATAAAAATTTACAGTGAAAGCGGATTAAATTAGACATCTATCCATGCATTACGGTCATACAGGTAAATATTGACTGCGGCATCGACTGTATCGACTTCTTAACTCTTGTAAATACGCAGAATTTAAATTTACTTCTCAATTGATCTCATCTTGAATTACAAATGACCATTGCTATAAGTAAGTCACTTTCCTGACCAGCGGAGGATGCGATAGTGGGTACTATATTCCAAATCAAAGCGGGAGATTCCCAATTTGTTTCTTTTCCAATCTCCATCTAAATGCCCCCGGACACCCCAACCATTCGTCCCGAAGAGAGGGATGGTGGATAAATCACCCCTTCATCCCTCAACTCTTTAGGAGGGGGTGAAACTGCACCCTCCACACCGCAATCCCATGGTGCAAAGTGGGAGTGGGCGTCATCCCTGCCATTCCTATCCCCTCAACCCCCACTTCTCTCCCTTCCTTTATTCAGAGGCACCGCACACACCCTTTTGTGGAAAGATCGCTTTTTGGCCCTCATTTGGATCTTTCAACCCCACCCCTATCCTGTGTCCCTTCCTTAAAAGGCATCCCCTTCCTCGAGTCACGGACTTCCTCACCCCCCTCGCCCCACCCCCACACCCTCATCAATTCTCTCTCTCTCTCCCCCCTTTCCCACTCCTATTCCACCCTCTCTGAGCCTCTGGAAAAAAACCTCCCTTATCCGTCTCTCACACATTCAAACCCGTCCACGCCTTCGTCCGACCAGATAATCCTCGCCACTGGCCAATTGCTCACATTGCGACTTCTCAACCTTCAACCTCCCACACCTCCACCCTCCCGCCGCTGAAACACTGCTATGTGCTCATCATCTGTTCTCGGACCAACGCCCCCTTGTGCGCGGTCTCCTAATTCTTCACCTCCGCGATTTCTCATCCCTCCACTTCTTCTCATCCACACCTACTCCAGAGGTTTTCACCAGTTTCTTCTCCTTTCACCGTGCTTGGTTTCTCATTCCTTTGTTGCTAGCTCTGATAGACTTTTTTCTTCTCGTGCCACGGTGCCCCTCCTACTCGAGTGACAGCGCCGGAAAATCAGATAGGTAATAATAAGGAGTATTCGGAATGTACCCAGACCTGGCAAACCTAACGTCATTCTTCCTACAAAATTAACATAAATTATGAATTGAAGTGGTATGTTTTTCTCAAACAATTTCCGTTATATTTGCTCAGTATAATTCGACTCCTTGCAACACAGGAAATAGAGTACTGCTGAATGCTGAAAATAATTGAAATGAAGAGTATAGTCAATTGTGTTTATTGGGTCAGTTGAGTATACAAGAAAACTATGCTTGTTATAAAGGAAAGGCATCATTTTTTTCCCATTTTGAGATATTGCTAAAACTCTCTGGGGAAAATGAGGGCGATATGCGGTATTTCCGTAAGCTAAGGGATTTTCCAGACAGACCAAAGCAGCCGCGAAAGTTTCCAGGTAGCAGCTGCTTGAACAGCACCATCCGCTTATGCTTGTGACAGAATCATAATCAAAATTTCATATACCTTAAATAATTGACTTCTTAGTTAGCTAGTTGCACCATTTATCACAAGTGATCTGTCAGTAAATATATTGTTCTCTGGTAGATCTACGTTGGTCCCACTATCATCATTCTAGATAAAATTAAATAATTCACTGGTCCAGCTGCCTAGAGAAATGGTCTTTTAGGGCCAAGCTGGGTTCAGGTTTTCTCATGGTCCTTGTCACAGGCAGCATCCCTTCATCTTATGCCTGCATATCGTTCTTGCGTGTGAGCCCTCGTCATTATTTCACGGCATGGGTTTTAATGAAGGGGTCGGCGGTCTTCTGGGATCTTACTACGCCCTTCCTTTTTCCTCCAAAACCTTCACTTCGTCGCCGATGTCCTTTTAAGGTCCACCACCGTCACATGCCTTCCAGAGGGCGGGGGGAGGTAGTTTCATGCCGTCCACATCACTCTCTCCCCCCCCTCTATAACGACCACCCCTGCCCGTCACACACTCCCGGCGCCTTTTGTCACTTCCTCCGCCTCCCAACAACTCTCTCCTAAGCACGCGTCCCTAGGGGAGCAGGCCGTTAAGTACGTGCCTCTCCCTTTGAAGCATTCGCTCTAGAAGCAGAGTCAGCAATCCCAGTTCCCTTCCAACACTCCCTCCCTCGCGAATCGTCCATTGCCCCTTGGTTCCACAAACCTTTGCCCAACGCCCCCCACACGAAAGCTTTTAAATTATCATCAGAATCAGAGATAAATCAGGAAAATCATAACTTTAAAATTCAACACAATTACAATTAATCTAAAATGCTTCAAATCTAATTGATAGATAATTCATCTCAGAATTAGTTAGTAATGTGCACGAATGACATGAGTCAAGGCTTTCATAAAATTAAAAGGGATATGATGAGCGATTATAAAATTTCGTAAAAATAAATTACAAAAATTTTTATTTTTTTACATACATCTAAAAAGTTTACATTACACTTTTTCACCTAAATTTTGCTTCATCCCATGGTACTATGAATATTTACAATTAATGGAATTAAAATTGTCAATAAATGTTCCATTTGAATTTGTATAATAACGACTATTGATTATTATTGTTTTTCATGGTCTCGAAGATATTTTAGAAAAGTTTTATAGCCACAATTTAGCAATAAATTCCTATCTTATGAATTAATATTGCAATTAATGGGCTTTTTAAAGCTTAAAAGTAACTTTCCCAAAGATCATCGCCCATTGTCACCATTCGGTCAGGGCCCTACCTACAGTGCCCCCCCTTTTCTTCGTTTCGATCCACTAAATTAAAGGACTGCCCGTCTGGGGGCGGTAGGTCTCACTTTGGAAACCAAGTCGCTCTATATTTAGCCAGGATATATCTAAGATTTTTTTGCATCTCATTACAGAAGGTACTTTACATTATGAAAGGTAAATTACAGAACATTCTGGTACTTTGCGGTTGTTATACTACGTACGATTGGTTTTTAAATTAAAAAATAAAGCCATTTTC
Source organism: Pyrrhosoma nymphula (assembly GCA_963573305.1). Taxonomy (NCBI): domain Eukaryota; kingdom Metazoa; phylum Arthropoda; class Insecta; order Odonata; family Coenagrionidae; genus Pyrrhosoma; species Pyrrhosoma nymphula. The sequence continues at coordinate 19,994,884 of OY754337.1, read as the reverse complement.
TATATTTTTTCCCAAAAAAATGTCTTTGTTTGCTCTTAAATGTAGTTTTTTCTGTTTAAAATAATTTTTCATCTATGCTAGGATTGTTTGCTGTATGTTTTTTACCCCATTTTTCTTTCAAAAAACCAATTTACTCCTTCATAACTCGCCACAGCATCTTAATTTCCTTGGTGCATTCCATCTAAGGTCCTCCTTCGGTAATATCCATTATTTTTTTTCATTTTTGCTTTTATGAAGCACTTTTTCATTATTTTTATGCAGAAGACGAAAACACTGTTATTGGCACAGAAAATTTATGAATTGAATTTGAATCATAATTAAAAGCTTTGAAAATACATAACGGTTTATGTGTACACTGAGCACATCTGCTTATAGACAGTTTGTTTCTCTTTTTATCTTTACTATACTTTACATATTTTTTTCGGAGCATCTGACAGACTATTTTTGCTGTGTTACAAAAGTGCTCGCGAAGGGGAAACTAAAGCCTCCAAAGCTGTTCTCCTTTTTTGTTCTTTTCCTGATATGACGAAGGTAAATTGGAAACATTAATGAACAATAAGCAGTAAAATATTAAGATGATAAGATATTTGCCTCTTGTCGTAAGAACTCGATTTATTCTTTATATACATATGGCTTCATACTCGAGTGGCTGTATTTCGGCATGAACAATGGCGTCGGGCTTCGTCGCACTTTACAATCATGTTATTGGTTTTCAAAACTGTTGTGGGACTCTTTCTTCGAATAAGAAGAGCCGAGCGGGTTCCAACGGGCTTCTAAGACATTTTCTTAGCATCATCATCTGTTTACATCTTCCGAATATTTCACAACGTATTTAGGACAGCATTTTCATGTATTATTCTTAAATAGGCCTGTGTCTCTAAATCAGCCACTCTTACCCAGATTATATATTACATCATGCATGTATACCTTTACATTCCTCTCAATATATTCTCGCTTCCTTTTTCAATATCTAAATCAATAAAATTAGTGCATTATTATTTTGCAAAGATATGTTAAAATTTTCATTTAGTAGCTTAATATGAGGTTCATTTTTCTAAGGAATATTAAATATTTTGATTGCAAATTTATTTGTATAGCTACGCTATACCGTAATTTTTAAACACTCGTGGCTACTTTCTACCTTTTTTGCTTAGCCCTTGTATTTACTCTGACCTATGACATTTTGAATTTTGTTTGACGTCTCCACTCAAGGTCTCATGCCCACGTGGTATCTCGTGGATAGGGCCATTCGATACTACAATGGCGATAATATATTATGTACCTAATAGATAACTATAAATCCCAAAATCATATTGGTATTAGAGGTATAATCGGATACTTATTATGGTATCCAGGTGTCGGTAAATATCCTCCTTATTGAGATACGGATAGCTGTCGTTCAAATCGGGGTTTCAATAATTATGGCCCGCATTAAGATGATAATTATATGATATCACTTCAAAGTCTCCCTGGAAACTCCGGGTTTGAGCTAAAAATATAACAGCAAGTGGTTCACTCACTCAGTGATTCAACCCGAAGGTAGGTTTGGATAGTTGAGGGTAGAGTTCACCCCGGACTAAGCCAAAGGCGTGTGAATTTCATATGATATCACTTCAAAGTCTCCCTGGAAACTCCGGGTTTGAGCTAAAAATATAACAGCAAGTGGTTCACTCACTCAGTGATTCAACCCGAATGTAGGTTTGGATAGTTGAGGGTAGAGTTCACCCCGGACTAAGCCAAAGGCGTGTGAATTTCACACACTCATGGTAGGGGGGTCAGTTCCTTTCCCTGGGCCACCTCGCACTCCGAGAATTTTTCGTTCGGCGTGTCCAAAGGCTTCCCAGATTTTAACCCGGGACCCTTCAATCAGTATCCACGAATTCTACCTACTAGGCCACCACGCTCTACAGTAAATGGTTATTATACGTGAAAACATATCTTAAGCACCCTATGCGGAAAGAGTAAAGTACGTCTACTTGAGTGTTGTAAATGCTAAAATTCGCCCTCGCTCAGCACGTTATTTTCCCTGAGTTCACTTCGTCTCTTCCCTCAACCCACTTTCTCCCGCCTCACCACACGTGTGCACCCGTCCTTAAGACTGCTTTGCATTTCTCTTCAACCGCTATCGTCATACTCTCTTTATCTACAAATAAATGCGTGATCGCATGCGCTGGTAGATTTTTTTGTCTTGAACTTTCGTTTTACGGTGATAAAAATACACATAAGTTACCACCCGTGCATATAATTTACTACATCATGTGGTAATGCTCATGTACTGGCTGTTTATAACCTATCACTGGCGATGGTATCATATGACTTGTAAAGAGAAAACTGGATCTCCGCTTGCTCAGATGAAAGACAAAACTTACTCGGCGGAACTAGGCAGTAGATAGGTACTATACACAATTTTGACGTGAATTTTGAAAATTATGTGTTATAAGTCATATATTTCTAAGTCATTCGGATACCAAAAGATAAAAGCAGTGGACAAGCCGAACGCACGTACGTATGTTTTCACGCCTAATGAGTGGAAGCCATGGAAGGGAGTGGTCACCGAAATTGCTGCTCTTCCTCAAAATCTGGCTTCGCTTCCAGCTCAATTTGTCCGTTTACAAGAGGCTTTCTCCAGATGAAGCCCCTCTTAATGCCGGCGATTCAGTTGCCGCCCCTCGGGAAATCCACCGTCGAACCGGGGATCTCATTTCGAAAAGAGATAAAGCGTAACTTTTTGTTCCCTTTCCTAAGAAAGTGGGACGTGAGGACGTGAGTATCGCCGACGGGCCTCGCCGCCCGCTCCGCCCCTCCCGTGCGCGTCCCACAGGGCCATATCCCGCCACCGCCCGCTGTGTTTTATTCCGCTTATCTCGCTCCCTTGCCGAACCCCTTTGCAGTCCAGTCCATCACGACTCACAACAGGTAACCTTGGGCCAAATCCCTGATATCGCCTCGTAGACTTTTCCTATCTCGCTCTCGCCCCCCCCCCCCCCTGCCCTTCCTAAATCCACCCCCTTTCCCTTTAAAGCCCCCCTTTCCACCTCCCCTCTCCCCCCTGGCGAGCTTATCTGGGCCCCAAAGCATTTCCCTTATCCCTTCCCTCCCTCCACCCTCGCGCAGTATCTTCCCTTCGACCCTTGCTCATGCTCCTCCCTCTCCTCTCCTTCGTTCCTCATCGCATCCTTTTTTTCTTCCTTCCCGGATCTCTCCGTGGGAGGAGCGGGATCTCTGGACCGAGAGCGAGCGAGCCCGAGGAGTTTTTCCGGAATATATATGTATGGGAGGAAGGGGCGATGAGGCTGAAGGCGAGGTGGGAAGAAAATAAAGAAAAGTAAGGGTTGCATAATAATTTTATTTCGGTCGGCCCCATCTCGTCACGGGGCATTAACTCCGAAGCAGGCCGATGATGGCGTCTCGTTCGCACTCCAACCCACGCTCTCCGGCGCCTCTGCTTTAGCATGCAACTGTTTTTTTCTTCCCCCTCTCCCTCAACATTCCTCCTCTTCTCCCTCCCTCCCTCTCTCTCAGCCTTTTCCCTTTTAAGACTCCCCGAGCGCATTTTTCCTTCCACTCCCATGACCGCGCTTAGTACCAAATTTGGCCGCGTCTTGGGAAGATGATTTTTATTCAGCATCAACCGTGGAGGTGTATTTTTCTTAAGTTCCAAGCTGTAGAACAATACCCTGCTGGAAAATTTTTCTGAAACTATTTTTTACAATGAAAAAAAAGCTTTTTTAACTGTGGCTACTAGTGTGGGACTGAAGTTTTTATCTGATGAAAATATTCGCGGCAGCATTTATACTGTAACTTTCGTCAAATACTCCTTTTGATACCTCACAATGACTTTCACCATCAGCGTCAGGAATCCACGACGCGGCACAATATTGAGCAAGTAGTGAATAATGGAACTTTCGAACGATCCATTTGAGATTATATAAGAGAGGAAATAAAATTGCTAAAATGACGTTACGAAGAAACACAGTGAGCCAATGAGCGCTGCCGGATTGAGAGGTACAAAAATGTTTTCTTCTCACGAACGTACAGTGGCTGTAACACAAATAGCGTGAGGCACTAAGACACTACGTTGGAATTACAGTTCACCTTTGTCCTCTTTCTCTTCCAATTCCTTTTCCCTACTTCCTCTCTTCTTCATAATTGAGGTTCAAACACCCGTTGCCACACGCCTCTATGGCGGCTTGCACGGTTGTATGAAGATGAGAATGGTTGGGAGTTTTGAAGTTGTATTTTTCCATCACGATGAAGAGTTAATCAAAAGATTGAGATTTTGTTCGTCCATACTATTCCGATTACCCTTATATTGGTTTGTAATCAGATCTCTTAGTGGCCAAACCACAAGAACTTGACCGAAACACTAATACCCTGGCTAGGGGAAAGCGAATCCTGGGGGAGCAAACCCTTGAGCCCAAATTAGTAGGAGAGGACTTTACTGGCTGATAGTATTCCCTTCTTGCATCCCTCTCCGTCTGATCCATGTGTCTGTCCGTTGTTCATCCCATGGGGCGTTCCTTTATATTTACGTCTCTATCGCATTTCTTACAAATTAGTCGTGCCTAAAGGTGTACTCTACTAGACTGGTTCTTCTATTTTGTACTTTGCCTCATATGGTCCTCCCCTCTACTACTTTATTTATGCCCCCTTATATTATCCATCCCCTTCCTACTCATCATCAGCAGCCTCCATCGAGTTTCATAGGATTCTAATCTTCTCTATTCTATTTTTTTAGCTCGAAAATTTCATAAAGAACAAGGTTATGTACGAAAGCTTTCAGGTCTCTTTCCTAGTTAGTTATATTGCCTGAACTCATGGCAATAAAAGTATTCAATACGATTGGCGGTGATTGGAAGAACGTGCAAGGCTGTAAAATGTAGAAAGAATGCATAAGGAATGCCTGAGCAGATTGTTGGCGGCCATTCCGTGAATTTACAAATTTCTACACACCCTTTTCTCCCTCCCGCAGTGCAAGGGCCCGCTGATAGAGGGCGCAAGCGGAATACGCGGATATAGCCAAGAATCGCAAGCGTGTGAGAAAGAGTTCCGGGTCGAAGTCGGAAATCTCGTTTACGTGACTTACCCCCTTTTCCTTCTCACTTCTCCCTCCTACCCCCACCCCTATTCCCCTTATCTTTTCTCTCGCGCGACCCAATATTTCTCCATTGGAGGGAGTCGTGGGGTGAGGTGGAGGGTTGAAGGGTTTGGCAGCGATGAATAAATTTACGTTCAGGGTCGCCTTGAGCCTGGCCAACTCCGAGCACGATGTTAAGCGATCCAGCGGTGTAGCAATCGTTGTAGAAAGGTGGGCTCGAGCCGACAGCCATGTCGGTGATATACAGAGAGTGCTGTAAAATATATAATGCAATTACTCAAATACGTATATTTGGCCATCTATTAAGCATAAGTTAATTTATATTCAGTGTTAAAATTACAGTTGTAACTTTGATATGCTGCACGCTACGGTTACTTTTTCAATTAGCGTAAAATGGGTATCAAATATTAATATCGTAGTTCACACATGGATTGTTACAGAGTGAGCTTTTATTTCATTAAATGTACGCAGAGAGATTAGCCATGGAAATCATCGTTTGGCTGCGTATTCTATTTCTACGCATTCTCTATGTACTCAGTTCATGTTATAATTGCTCCTTGAAATTATTTATCTTTCCTTTTTCTAGATTTCATAACCACTCTTCGCATCACTAATATTTTTCTTCTTTCCTTTTCCAAGCTAAGTCCAACGTTTTTCTTCAATAAACCAAATGATTCTCCAACATAAATATTTTTTTCATTATTTTGTTAAATGATATTATTGTTCTATTTGTCTCTAAATCTACCCGGTTTAGGACCTGGTAAAATAACATGATAGACGTCAAGAATGAACCCCTCCATCTTTTAGGTAATGTTGTAGACTCTTCGTGAGCTTGGCCATCTGACATATCGTGGGGTAGATAAGGAAATAAGTACTAAGTGCCTCTTTATTCTGTTTTTACCAGAGTTCATTTTAGTTGTTAATCTGATTTTTATTATTATAAAATGGATAATAGCCATAACTTTCCTTAAATTTACTAAATTTACAAGTTGTATTAACTGTAAAACTGGGTGGGGGTTGGGCATTCCCATATAAAGTCGATGTTATTTCCTCTATCACACACTAAAAAATTTACCCCTTACTCACGAGGGAAATTTTTTCATGAAACTTTGAATTGTAATTCAGCAGTCTAAGTAATATAAATTTGCTTAAATACAGTAAAACTCCAATTATCCAAACTCCAACTATCCGGGTCGCCAATTATCCGGATCGCTTTTATGGGAAAAAATCCTCGAAAATCAGCATTTTAGTCACGGCAGTAGGCTATTCGAAACATGCATGGTGTCTTGTATTCCATTTATTTCGTTTGACTGTTATTAGTTACAGCACATACGTTTCATTAGCGTTCTTAGATCAATCCGAAGCGAATACATTAAGGAGTTTCCAAATTAATTACTTATTTTTGTAAGTTACCCATTTATCCAGTTACTTGATTATCCGGATGGGATCCCGTCCCAATTGATCCGGATAATTGTAGTTCTACTGTAAATCATTTCACCCTTTTTCTGACCACATTTCTGTGGCATTCTAAGAGTTTAATTTTTCTTTTATTAGCTTAGCTTATTGGCGTTTGAAATTATTATTAAAATTGATCCATGAATTAGTTTCGTCCACACGTCACTGCATACAGGAACCACTCGCATACAATTCAATCAGAATGATGTATTGAAACATGATGATTTTTACCTTGTACTGCGTTATATCTCACGTATCACTTTCCTTCAACTACGACGAGAACAACTTGTGAACGAGGCGAACAAAGGATTGGGTGTTATCCATCAGGTACTATTCCCCGCATGTCATTCCTTCCGTCAGCCCTAATCATTATAGCCTCATTATCGAAGTGTAAGCACTTTTCCTTACCCCCCTCTTTATATCTCATAAATCAAATTCTCATATCTTATGGTCAGATATGAATAGATATCATACGGAATGTATTTCCACTTCAGATACTTTTGTCTTAATTATATCTTGAGTAAGCGTCCTTCCTTTTTTATATTCTTCTAAAAATAGGTACTTTCTCTTTCTAACTGGTAAATATTATAGGAGACCGCTAATGCTTTGGCCAGGTCTATGAGTAAAAAAATACTGGATGCGTATTAGCTTTTGCAGTTGTCTTCCATCTACTAGTTTATATTTTACAAATATTTTCAAATTAAACTAAAAATGTTGAAAATATTCCCAACCGCGCATCTATTAACACTTCACTAGGTATCTCTTTCATATGGAACAATGCAGTAAAAGGCATTTCATTTCATTTACAAATCCCATTAAAGCTACGGAGTTATTGAAGGCGGATTCCACCCCCAGATCTAAGTAAGCCTCGTGATAGACCGATGGCAGTAGTATCTCCCAGCATCCCATTTGTCTTGATGATTTGCTTTGTTCAATTATCTAGCTATTTCAGCTATGAATGTCACAAGCTCAATGGGGCAAGTATTCTAGTATTTCATTGAATCAGAGAGTTGAAACGTTACTCTTTATGGCCAAGCCGTACCATTTCATGAAACGGAATCGATTCCAAGCAAATAAGTCACCGCATTCCACAAGTTGTGATGCAGATATCGATTTCCCGTTAAATATTTTTGACTTTCTCTCCATTCGATACTTTCATTTTATTTCTTTGTTGTATTGGCAGGTCATCAACAACAGCTCTCTTTGATCTCCCATTCCACAAAATTCCTTTTCCCCCAGGCAATTCTGTCCCAAAAACATTAATTCCTTCATCTCGTTCCCATCCTACTAGTCTTCTAATCACAAATTTATTTTTTTTTCACAGGTAATGTTTTCATGTCCTTCTTCATCGCATGGATGTCAAAAATATAACACACTGCTTTTCAATCCCTCTGTATGCGCAAAGTATGGTTTTCATCTCTATTTTCACGAACTTGAAGTTTCATCAATCATGTGAGGCATGTCGTGTATTGAGTTAAATACAGTCTGCTTTCTCCTTTTTATCCGTATCTGTTTTCCTTGAAAAATTAGAATGCTGTGCAAACATATTATTTCGTTGGTTCTTCCTCTTTGTGACCAGCTGATACTTTGAGTACATTTTTGCTATCGTAAAAGAGCTTTCACTTTTGCCTGTCAGCGTTTACAGTCCGTTGAGTATATTCCAACTCATTTTTAAGTGTCCGAGTTGTAGCTAAAGATTGCTAAATAAAAGCTCGATATTTCTGTTTATCCGTATGCTTGCTCCGACTTACAGTAAACTTAGCATTTTTCTATATATCATTCGTGCGCAGAAATACTTAAAATTATTTTATTTATTTAAAACTTTTATTTTGACTTACTCGATCCACATAGCCCGAGTCTAGCCATCTGGGTTCCTTTCGATATTTGAGTGAATTGCATCTTGGCAGTTTTGAAGTTAACGCTTACTTGTTCACCTCTATCCTGCTGTATTGAAAATCGATAGATAATATTAGATATTAATTTAAGATTGATCGTTTTACTACTTGATTCTCCATGTTTGTTACATTTCTCTTAACGACCATTCAAGTGCTCGCCAAGTTTTGCATTCATGCGTCACACTATCCTCGCTTTAGTTCACTGAAGACGTCTAAAATCGGTTAAGTTCATTTAATTCAAGCATTGGACGGACTCGATAACTTCTTATTTAACGAGCTTTGAGTTCTGTATATTGACATCTGACCTGAGGTACTATCGATTCTTCGGAATAAGATCGATTATTCTGAGCTCAAATAGCTTTTTTATTTGTGTAACTGCTAAGGGGATAAAGAAATAAATATTAGTTAAACATTTTCTCTTCTAAACTCATCCATTCAACCGTAAATAAAAAACGCAAATATTCAACATTTTATACCCACGTAGCCGACTATATTTAAGATTCGTTCAGGTTCCTTACTCAAGAAGTACGGTTTATTGTACGAGCAAAACACTCGTTAGAGTGTAAACGTGGCGAGGAGATTTACATTTCGTTAAACATTAAAGTTTGTTGTTGTGTGCCTAGGTTATGTACTAGTGTCATCTGTGCATTTCTCTTCAATCCGTTGAGTTAAGCTCTCGTTTGCTCGCTCTCGATATATATCGACGGGGATATTCAATCGATCGACTCGCCGAATTACCTCAGTGCGTATGCAGCGAGTCGAAAGCTCACCGGGCGTCGCAACTTCTCTCCGCTCCCCGTCCCTACTGCCTGTCGCATCCGCGTGCACGGCGCGTTATTACCGCTATATCCCGCTCAGGCTGCCATACCGAAGCGGACGCGGGGATCCAATCGCAGTAAATATAGCCTCGGTCACAGGGCACGCCTGTGGGCACTGAGATCCGCGTGGGAGAGTTCAAAGGGGACGTGAGAAGTAGAATTTCAGCCATCTTAGGGTCTGGGTGCACCGTAGGTCTGGTTGTGCAGAAGAGGGGATGAGTGAAATAAATAAGGAAACCCTCCGTCTGCCTTATGCAGGGCAGTACGATTTTCTCAAGTCTTGGTTTTGGAGAGATACCGAATTATTCGAGGTTATCATCATAAGCAGTCATCATTCCTACCTAAATCTTCATTTTGACATCTCCAAAGATTTTCCTGATGTATTCCGGAATTTTTCCTCGTTAATTCTTACCATACATTTCCTCTTTTGATTGTTGTTTTTAAAAGTATGTTGTGTGGCAAAATATGCCCGGTAATTTTGCCTCTTCTTCTTATTAGAGCTTTCATAAAGCACCTTTTCTCTCCATATTTCCATATAAATTCTTCATTGGTAATTTCACCCGTCTATTACATCTTCTACATTCTTTGATCACATCACATTCCCGTTACAACCTATATATTTTTCTCTCTACCTGTTATAACAGACTTATTATCACCCAGGCTCACTCACTCACTCAGTCATTCAACCCTAAGGTTTGTTTGGATAGTTGAGGGTAGAGCTCACCCCGGAAGAATCCACAGGCGTGTGAATTTCACACATTCAGGGTAGGGGGGCCAGTTCCTTTCCCTGGGCCACCTCGCACTCCGAGGATATTTTTTCGTTCGGGGGCGTTTAAAGGACCTGGATTTAAACCCGGTACCCTTCGATCAGTAGCCGAGCGCTCTACCTAATAGGCCACCACGCTCCCCATTCATCACCCAGGCATCAGCATAATAATCACCCAGGCTTCGCCCCCGTATTTGGAGCTTTCCAAAATTTGTTTTAATTAAGTGCGCCCCTAATTCCAAGCTTATCATTCTACTATCCAAAATGCAGATGCATGTATTGTGGGTGCATAGTAATTGCAAAAACGGCGGCACCCGCTTTTTAAGAGCGTGGTGTCAGGAAGAGGATAGAATACAAGATGCGGGACAAAGGGAATGAGAGTCCATATACAGATCCTTGTAGTGACCCTTCAGTACATCTTCCCGCTCATTAAAACTATCTTCAACCTCACCTTAAAATTCTCTGCATGCGAGTGCCACTAAGTTGAGCCGTGTATCTATCAAGTTGATTCGGCTGATGCAAATGATGGTCCGAATTCTGTAATGAATTCAATCTCCTTATGCATCGGGAATCACATCACAATTTTATCCTAAAAAGTTTCGAGCAGGTGTATTTGAAAGCTTGGAAATATTTTTGTCGTCATATATGCTGGTGAATAAGCCTTCCGTGTGGTACGAGTTTTTGACCTCACACCACATTGTTTTGAATAATCAGCACACAACAAAGTATTAAATGAAACATTATTCTGAGGCATATGCTTCAGCATTTGCAGCAACTTACTTAGGTACCAGGCAGGATAACTTACACCCGTAAACGAGTTATCCCAGACGACAACTCACAATTCTCGCAATCTTACATTTGGCAGACACCGTAATGAATCAGTAGGGCTGATACGGTCAGCGGCTGACTAGCAAGTCTTTCCTTATACTTGCCAGCACTAGTAACTGTAAAGTTAGTTGAAAGACTTTGATCGTGGCATCATATTCTGAATTATAGGATAAAAGTATGCGTATTACATTTTATTGTTGGTTGGAACATAGCCAAAGAAGGTGGTTCCACAGTAATCATAAAAATGCTTCAATGTTTTCATGTCCTATCGCAAAACCTCAGGAAGAGAAAGGAAAGTAACATTCTTATAGCTCGCCACTCTATTCACCTCGTAACTTGGCTTTTAGAAGAAATCCCGCCAATCGCCATTTCCAGGTATCCGGAACTCATAAAAGTATTTGGGCGTCAGGTTGCATGGCGTCTCGTGTGGGAGGCAGCTTCAATCTATACGTCTGTGGAAAAGAAAGATATGGGCGTAATGCGTGGAACGGCGTTGACCCCTCTGGCCCAGAGTTCCTCGCGCATTAACCAGCGGGCGCCACCTCCCTACTCCTAGGTGTGCGGCTACGCACTCACATCTTAGCGTTCGTGCCGTGAGCCCGCATCGCAACTTCCTCCATGAAAAAAGGGGGATAAGGGTTTTGGGGGTGGTTCGTCTGCAGTATCCTTCGCCTCTCTCTGTCAGGGGCGGCTGGCCACCCCTTTAACTCCCGTCGGCGCCCTACCTTACCTCTCCCGCCCACGGCTGCTGCCGTGGCCGTAAACCTCGACCATTCAGTCGTAAACCAAAGAAGTGCCTGGGTGCCAGGGTCTCCGCACCCCACACAGCCGGGTACCTCCCGCGGGAAGCAGGGGGAAGGGTCTGGTGATTGAGCGGAGCCTTTTTCCAAACCCCCGGTCAGTCCACCAATCCCCACACTTCCTCACTACCCCCACGATTGCCTCGTCTCGAACCGGACAAAGAAAGGTCCGCGTAGACCTTTCTTTTTTTTTCATGTTTATCTAGGACAAAGGGCTGTTTCAGGCCGCACGGAATGGGCGGGAGGTTCCTTATTACCCCCTTAAAAACCCCTTCCTTTTGTGGGATTGTTTGCGGTTTGTGTTGCTCGGTTCGTATCCTGTACGACCTCGTGAAACAAAGAGTGCACATTTTAATCTCAAATGAAAAGTATTCTTCATTTTTTTCCCGTTTGTCATTTCACACGCCTCCCATTTGTCGCTAAAGAAAGGGAACACCGCCCTGATTCCTCAGTCCCGAGTGGAGTTTCTTCCCGAAAGCACTCGGAGGGAGGACACTGTGATAGGAGCTCATGCACTTTTATTGCTGTTGAATTCCAGCTTCACGACTAAATTAAAGGGAAGAATATTCCATTAGGAGTCACCAAAAGTCCCCGGAAGTTTTATCAAAAATGAGTTATATTGTAAAAACCCTTGCAAAGTTAATTCTCTCAGCCATCCTCACGAAATTTGGAGATCATTGCTTCGTTAAACTCTGAAGTAATCTGAATATAATAAGAAATAGCTAGCATATACTTAGAATTCGGTCTTCAAGCCAAATGTGTATTCAAAAGCAAATAATGTAGTTCACTAACTACCAGCTCAACGGAGTTGGGAAATAAAATATCAGATTAAGAGGTTAGGATTTTTACTTGCAATGCCATCGGTTTCCCTGTGACAACTCTAACAGAGAAATAATTCATCTTGGGCTATGCTTAACTTGTCCGAACGTGGACAAAAACTATGGCTCACTAATCCTTAGGAAGATTACAAACACACTTCGCTTTTTCATGAAAACATACGGATGCGTCGACTCCTTAAAACAGCTAGGTAAGAGATTAGTAATCTGAATTTAATTAGCCAGTGAATTTAATCAGAAATATATAAATTCCAAAAATAAACTTCTATTAATCAAAATATAGCGCCTAAAGATTGTCCGTACTCTTCGGCAATTCCTCTAAGTCGAATTACAATCGTTATACTTTTTCCTTGCGCTTTCAGGAGCAACATTACGGGTTAAATCAGGGCATCAATTATCTTAATTGAACTTGGTCTATGCGTATAAAGGTTTTTGATGATCCTAGGCTACCAGAGTCCAATAAAAAATAGGAATAAATTAAAAGGGGACTGAAACGACATAAAACCGTCAATTTCTTCGAAAGTGTAAGGGACTGGAATGTTAAAAAGAAGCTAAATGTATTTATTTTGATCTCTTAGCTTGTTTGCCTTAGTTTGAAAGTTTCTACCTTATTGAAACGAGCCCTATATTTTATATATCTCTATTTACGAAGAGCTTTCTTTAAGTGTTTATTCTCCCTAGTGAAGACAGAGTGAAATGTTGGTCGGATTGAGCAATTGGACAGCCAGTCTGGGCATCACTACGCTGGACTAAGCCTAATTTTCATCTTGCTCTATTGGAATTGTTACTCGGTATTCTACGCCGTGGATTCTTTTCGTAGCCGTTGAAATGCCCGGCACGTGGTCAAGCAAACTACTCTCCAGTATTCTCGAAGCGTTGTCGGGAAGGTCTGTCCACTTCCTCGAGCAGAGATGCAACCGCTCTGAGATGGATCTCGTGGATGGCGGGCCTCGGCGAGCGCCAATTGATTTACTTAGTCCGTCCACTTCCGTTCGAATTCGCGCCTTTAACATTAGAAGTACCGGACTTTGCGGAATACCGGCAGAAGTACCGACAGGGGTCAATTTGACTCCTTAGGAATATTGGTACTCATGATTAAAAATAATGCTTAGTACCGTTCTACAAAATGTTTATTGCACGACGCGTTTGACCGATTTTCAGCATCGTCAGGTACAGAACTAATCAGTGAAACGCGTCGTACAATAAACATTTTGCAGAAAAATACTAAGTATTATCTTTAATCATGAGTACCAATATAATAAGCTTCTACGAAGTGAAGCCTGCTACTGTAAAGCTTATTTCTTAGGAATACTTAGTTTTCTGTAGGTAAATTTAGGATTTTTAATCGAAATAATATGCAACATGTTTTGAATATCTCTTTTATTAGATTTTGATTTTTTTTCTTGAAATAATGGTGGTTTATAGCATCACACTATTATTAGCCATTTCCACTTTGTCGTTTTGACATTTCTACCGATGTAACAAGTTTTAAAAACATTTTCCTGTCACATTAAGAGTCCGTAGAGCTCAAGTTCCCTAGATTTCCATCGATCACTGCTCAAAAGCAGTTGTAGGTGAATTGAACATAAGTATTGTTTCCTTCAGGTTAATAGGTTTTCAAAGTGTCCTGGGGAAATCAAAGCCTATTAGCCTATATTTACGTATCTATTTTGAAGTAAAAATTACGCGTATAACATCAAAGTTGAAACAGGCCTATTTTAAGGATATATCATAACTATGCATCATAAATTCGTATTTTGAGTAATTATTAACGATTATCATCTTTTATTAAAAAAAAGACTGAAAAACTACGAAGAAATGCATTTTAACAAAAGAAAATAAATCTACATTTAAAAATCGCAAAACTAAATAAAACACGGAACAGGTCAGAAGTGAAGTGAAGAAAGTGAAGAAGCGAGTTGAAACGCTCGCAAAACTGTCTTCGTCTGTATGACTTAACGCGGAAAGATTCCCGAAATCCCATCCTCGTCTCAAGACCACTCCACGGAAGCTTTCTATCGAACGGAAGAAATTTCCTGTGGTCACAGTGACCTCTGTGGTACTTATAGGTATAAGGTAATTTCCATAGAAAACTATGGCTGCTATGAAATTCTTAATTTTCACATTATATTCTCCTGCTATAATACTTAGAAGTCAAGAAATATACAAGAGCTGTAACGAACCAATCAGAAGAAATAATGAATTGTCAAAATTGAAAAGGGGTCAGAAAGTCCCCTCCGGCACTTCTAGTATTAATATGTGTTCTCGGGCCGTTGAATTGTGGAGCGCCCGCAGTTATCGATGGGGAAGAGGGCGAAGGGGAGGAGGTGGGAGGTGGGGTTGGAGGATTTTTTAAGAAGAGGTGTTGTGGATAGATGTATGGGTGGGCAGAGATGCCGCATGGAGTAGCGAGACCGAAAGGGAGAAAGTGGAGTAAGATTTAAAACAACGAAAGAGTTGAGAAGAGTTCGTGATTCTGATCCACCCCCTTCCACGAAGGAAGCTCTCCTAACACTTATTGATTCACCTCGTCTTCATTTAAGGTAGTTTGAGCGAGATATTTCCCTAGTCATTATGGAGTCCTTATTCAAATTTTATATTTTAATCTAAGCGTCTGTAAGAAGAATGAATTAAATATTGTAATATTAATGGTATGACAAAAATTGAAAATTGTATATATGACAAAAATTATCAATAATTAAAAAAATATGACTACGTAAGTCACAAACTTGACTCATTTTTCTACGCCAAACGGCTATAAATCCTTCAAAACAGAAGGTTTTATTGCGATTCTGTAAAACTTACTGCAGTGAGTAATAGATTATTTTTTATAAATAGTTGAGAAAATATGCAACCTACACACCATTAGTTTTTTTGACGAAATCTAGGCGTTTATAAATTCCTATTTTTTTCAATATTCCCTCTCTGGAGCGCACAGCCGTAATCTATCCTGTGTAAAACAGCTTATATTTTGAGGCAAATCGCTCAAATAGTAGTTTATCAAGGGGTTAAAATTTTGATATAATCGGAAATATGAGTTTTTTTCTTAAAAATGAGGAGAAGTTCATCAAGTTACAGGTGAAGTGATAATTCGCTTAAACTACCTTAAACCTCAACCGCGCTGGAAGCGGCCTTTTTCTTCTCCTTCCAACACTTCCTCGAGTTTACCTTTCCCACAAATTACCGTCAGGGATGGCACGTGGAAACTGTTCATATATGAAGGTGGTAGGTGGAAAGGTTTCTTTAGTGACAGGCGATTGATTAGATTGGCATTTAAATACTTCAGTTACACTCTATTGATATGTGAGTTAGTTTCGCGGTATATTTGGCTCGATCGATAGGGAAGTTGTTCTATATCAATTTTGTCTTCAACTTATCTTTTAATGCTTCTTAATAGTTTCTATTACTGAAGGCAAGTATACGGCTTGTATTAAAAGAAGCTATTATTTAATATTGATTTCTAACATTCTCGCGAAACTGAGTGGAATATTCAGATGGTGAAATAATAAACCGTGCAATTTTCTATATTATTTTATTCTTGATTACTAAGAGCTCTTGTGTGAATAAGTGAAATATATGCAGGCTTCTCAACGAATTCCCTAGATATCTTCTCTAATCGGCTCGAGTATTATTCATCTTCTCTTAAGGGAATTCGTATCGAAGTTTTTCAGTATTTTTATAAACGTCATTCACTTCATTAAGTGTCAAAAAGAAATTTTTCTTTCTAATGAGGCCCTGAATAATCAACCGCTGGTTGCAAAGCAAAACAGAAGTATTTATGATGTAGATTCCTCGGGTTTCCATCGGAATTTCAGGGTCAGGACGATGGTAGACTACGCCGTTGAAACTTCATGTACCGTCGGTGCGACACACCAATATCACCAGGAGAAATTTATATCGCAAGTATTCACCGGGAAAGACTTATATCTTACGGAGGTATTTCATTTTAGAAGGTAGCTGTACTAACACGATTATACGCGGACTAATACAGCAAAAGAACGCAGTGGGGATTCAGGTTTAGTTAAAAATAGAAGTTAGAATATGTTGGAATACGTTTAGATTAAGACATGGGGAGGTATGAGAGCAGTAAATAGAAAGATTTAAAGATGCAAATGATTTAATGTGTGAGTGATCTACGGTTATTGAAAGATTAGTGGATTTTATGATGTCTCCATTTATATCTTCCTTAATTCTGCAGTAATAATAATAATTCCTCTTAATGGGAAGATCTAAGAAGCAATTGCCCTCCTTGAATCTCCCAAAATGAGGGGCATAGGGTTCAAAGGGTATGTACACGTATGTTCGGCCGCCGAATAATCACCCGTAGTGGGTTCATTTGCGTGTGTGATAAGGGGGAAAGAGGCGTCGCCTTGGAGATTTAGAAGGAGCCAGGGGTGGCGGCGGTGCGTTAAGGCGCGATGACAACCAATGAGGTGGGACTCGGCTTCACCGCGGAGGTGCTTTATGACTCCCGCATTCTGTTCCATTCGCCCCCATCCTCCGGGGACATCTGGTGACCGGGTCCGGCCCTTCTCCTCCCCGGAGTCTCATTTCCGGGACTTAAGTTGGAATAATATGATTCATCCTCGCCCGTGTTATCGGAGGAGAGGCGATTGGTATTCGGGGGAACCGCTGGCGACGCCACCGTTGGCATCCTGAGCCCCGTATCCCTCTTTACTCGTGGCGGTAAATGGGTAGCACCAGAGAAGGGAAAGGGGAACAAGAGCATGGTGCTGGGCCCCCTAAGCACCACCCTCCCCTGAGCGAGATCCCTACCCGGTCTACCTTATTTCAGTGTTCCTTATCCACACTACACTCCGGTCATCTTTCGAACAATGGTACGGGGAGAACGCTACGCGAATGTTCTTTCTCACCATTGAGTGTCGTGGTTTGCAAAATATTTTTAACGTCGTCTACATAAAGATTGCTGAAAAACTTACGAAAATGGCCTATTCAAACTGCAACCGACGGTCTGATAGTGAATGACATCGCAGCTGCTCCGATACACTTGTGACGCTAGTAAAATCATGGAGATGGCCTTTTACGCATCTTGCTAATCTTCACGGAAGTCGTTCTTATTTGATTTTTGTGGTGGACAAAACATCTCTCTTACGGGATTTTGATATAATGCTAAAAATATTGACCACAATGGAGAAATATTGAACTATTAATCAAGTACAACTTGGGCGTCAATACCTGAAAATGGAGTAGTACTTTATCAGTCTCATCCCTCAGTCATAGATTGCCGTCACCAAATATTCCGTTTGCCATCGTCACAGGAAACCTATACAAGTGCCTTTAACGCTCCTCTTTGGTAGGGACGGAATTTGGTGATAATATAACATTTCAGGCTTTCCCGGCGAATGATACTAATGAACTCTTCTCGGGCTCTTCAAGACTGTGGATACGGATGGTAAAAACGGTATAAACTGGACAACTGAGTCCGTCCGCATCTACAGTGTTGAATATGATAGGAAAGTCTCCCGTTGAAACGTCGGCCAACATGGAGAACCTAACCAGGTGGGAAGCCCGAGAATAATTCATCTGAATTTGGTGATGTTTTCGTCTGGTGACGATAAGTGCCACTCTTTGGTGCGAAACGCAGCTGCACGCAGATCACTCAAGGGACTGCAATGGCTTTTGAGATGGCCCGATCGATGTCGAGCACCCAAAGGAGCCCCTTCTCACGGGTGATCGTGATATTGCATGCCGCACGCACTAGTCATCTCCTCCCCGAGCCGTGCTCTCGATCTTGTTAGCGCCATCCATCACCATCCAGGTGCATTCCTCGAGTGCTCAAACCCACCTGCCGCGCCGGTGGCGCCTTCCTTTTTAGGCGCCGCCACCCACCTATTAGAGAACGCCCACCCCCCGTTCCGCCCCCGCGCGTATCAACTCCGCCACCATCAGACAGACCACTTCCCTCCGACAGTGCTGTGGGTGGAATCCTCTAATTGGGGTGGATAGGCTGTGAGGGGTTGGCAGATGGGAAACCGAGTGGGGGAAGTCAACTCGGGAGCAGAGGAGGGAAATAATAATTCACCGCTCAAGGAATGTTTTCCCATTCCTCACTCAACCTCTTACTTTCCTCCCTCTCCTAACTCCTTCCCCCCGAACACCGTTTCCTTTTCCTCCGGGGCTGTTCCTTCGTCTCTGTTAGCTTGACGTCGTTCTCGAGGAGCGCCATTCTTCTTTAAAGAACCGTGTTTTCCTTTCCCCTTTCACCTCTTCCTCCTCCTTTTCCTATATGATGGAAATTTCTACGAGTTCACCGAATTTTCAGCCTTGAAATTGAGAGCCGCGAGTGGTTAAAAGTTGGTTAAAACTGTCGGCATCAGGTAAAGGCAGGATTTTTTAATTGTGTTTGCAAGTTTATGATCCGTTGGCTTTCCATTATTTATAAACCGTCCTCAGCATTGTTGATGAATTTTTGGCTTCCAATGTATGATCTTGGAGGAATAAATTCCATAATCGTTGTTAACGTATTGACATTGTACCTGTTCAAGGATGCTCTCCTTAATTAATTTCTCGACAAGAATAGAAAGTCGCAAAACGTCCTTCCATTAGCCTTAAATTACCCTTCCTTTTAACCTTACTTTAAAAACTTACTTTACCCTTAATTTAAAAACGTTAAATTACCCTTATTTCATTATCATATTGCGCCACCAATGTTAAAAGCTCTCTTTTTTTCTGTTTAGGTTACGTTAAAATATTGTTCCGGCAAACAAACTTGATACATTAATTACATATACCTTCAAAAGGATGTGACTAGTTTTGTATTTATGCAAATATTCGTATATGTTTGTTACTATTTAGAAATATTTAATTTTAGATATTTTTGTAGTAATGATTACGGCTGGTGGTGGTTGATTTTTTAAATATCCGATTTTTTTTGTTCATGTAACGTTTAGATATTTTGCTGATTATATTAAATGATTTGTCTAATCTTGTATTTTTGCACTGTAGATGAGAACCTTGATATTATTTTGCTTATCTGTTGGAATTTGCCTGTCATGATAACAGAAAATACTCGATTTATTAAATTTTAGTCAATTTTTTATTTGATTTTTTTTGTAATTTTCTTGACTCAATCAATTTTGCGTTTCACATTTTTTAAAAATGTCAGTATTATTAAAAGGGAAGTGTCAGTGTCTGCTATAAATTACTTAGCTTGTATGTTACTGCTGCATGCTTCTAAATTTAACAGGACTAAGTCATCCCTCAAACTTAACAATATAAAATAATCCACTACACTCTATTCAAGTTACACTTGGTTATGAAATCAATTGAAAAGAATGAGATCTTATGGTTTGGGTTTGGAGGAGTTTGATTAGAGAGTGAGAAATTGGAAAGGAGGATGGACTGTTAAATGTGATGAAGGAGGGAAGGAGTCTGCGGACGGGATTTGAAGGAAGTAGAAGTGGTTGCAGGGTGCATTAAAGGGTGAAGGGCTGATGAAGAAGTCGGTGGAGCGGAGAATGTTGGGCTGGAGATGGGAAAGGAGTGGGGAATATTGGGCTCAGTGAGAGAGGGAGAGAGTAGGTTATTTGCAGATTCTAAGGTGAGGATAACCTAATACGCATGCGTTTAAATTATAATTCAATTCCTAAAAAGTAAAAATAAACAATGCACTCTGTCACGCTTACGGGAGAATGTTGTAACAACAATGAGCCACAATTCACCATAGAACATTGCCTTACTCGAATAAGATTTTATTGTTGAATTTAGATGACTTGGTGTAACTAGGTAGTTTTTACCGGACCGGAAAAATAAGACCGGAAAACGGAAGATCAGGGCTCGCATCCTAGTTAAGACAGGTGAAATTTTGCAACGAATTTAAGCCCATTGATACAACATGTGCAGTCTTTTGAAGTATGTGTGGGAAATTAAGTATGAACTGTCGGTGGATCTGACAAACTGGCGAATCGCAGATCATGAAGTTGATAAAAACAAATTAGCGATTACGGAGATGTATATAAAAAGTGAAGCAGGTAGATTGGTCGCAATTTATCATCATCGATATTTTTATATGACGTTTCTGTGTTGGAGGTATCTTTTTAATATTTGAAATAGGTGTTTATGGCGAAGAAGAAGCTTTTTTGTAAGTACTCAATTGAAAATATGGCCGCGTTCTTCCGTGGAGTTGAGTTTTGATGATCGGCAGCTATTTCATCTCGGTTAATAATAATTTATTTTTTACCTACATCAAACCTCTCGATGAAGGAAACATTGCCCTCTTGTTTGGTAATATTGTATGCATTAAATAAAAAAGCTATGAAAATTAATATATATTTGGGGAACGCAGGAGATATAGGGATTAGATTTTGACTCATGTGGCAAATTTCCGTAAGGAAAAAACTTCTTCAAAAGATTCATATTATTCAACGTATTTCAACTAGTAAATGGAATAATGGAATCACGCCATGGTGGACTGAATAAAATGAAGTTTGATAGACATGGGGAATTTTCGGTGTCTCTCGATGCGGCCGCGTTAAGAGTGTATAGAATTAAAACCCGGTATTTCAATGAATAAAATAAACGTGACAATCCACCCGTCGAGGTTTTTAGTTCCATAATGCCCTGTTACTCGCATTTATTTATGCTCCCACGCATCCTATCTCCAATTCCCATCCAGAGGCATTAATGGAGGAGGCATGGCCGCAATTTTGGAAGGTGATCATCGTGGCGCACTTTATTGTCCAATTAACGAACACATAAATTTGTGTTTCCCTTCCGTTGATTGCATCCAGTTGATTGGCGCAAACAGAGAATGGGCATTGTGGATGTTTGTCACGACGGAGGCAATTGTCGTGTGCATAAACCGTTTCCAAGGCAGTCAATAACGTCCTTAATCGATGCGTTATTGTTTCTCGGCGCTTCATTCCTGAAGTCTCCGTTGCGTCGCGCAATATTCGTCGACGACAGCCCTCACAACAACATAGATATACATGCGTCCAAAAGAATTGCCGTTCCCCATCGTTACGGAAAATCGGGCTGGAATTGGAAGGGACAGTCCCGCGCAATTCTCTCGCCTAAGCAAGGGCTCATCAAACAGCCTTTGCCTCTCGTATGTTTTCGAATACTAGATCGCGACCCGTTGCCCGCTTTCATATCATTCGAGAAATATGATCTCCTCTGCTCAATTGCTCCGCCTCAAGGTCTGCGGGTCGGCTTTCGCGAAAATGATGATTGATTTTAATACAGCGAACAATGAAGTTAACTCTTGTCGCTCCAAATGTACTGTGAGAAAAATATAATCCGATGAACGCGTTGGAAACATCGCTTGTGATCAATCATCACGGCATTCATTATTAATAATGGAATTCTGCCAATGTTCTGCGAGCGTGAGGAAAGCTAACAGACTGTGAAATTGTTGCTTTTAATTTGCAAGCTCCTATTATTTTTCTCTATAAAATGCTTTTTCAATAAAGAAAACGGTTGTAAACTTGACTTTGTGGAAGTTATCTATTACGGAAGAATTAAAATACCTTAGTTAATGCCTTCTGTTGCAGAAGAACTAACAGCAGTAAATCTATGCATCTTAACCTAAAACTATTATTTATACTATACATAAACTATATATTCCCTAAATATCTTACCTTGCGGGATTCTAAGCAGCGATTTCTGAATTACTGGGCTATGGAGTTACCCGTTTGCCCCCACCAGATATAGGCTCACTGCGTGTTGGTGACTACTTTGCGTGATTAACTTACAGAAAATAGTTTAACAGATTGTATGAACTATATTGTCATTATTTTTAACAATCTTAGTGATTTCATTAGTATTCGTTTGCGATTCACAGGTTACGCCTCCATGCCTGTAATTTCCCCATCGTGATGTCAAATGTAAACTCTATATAAAATCTTTTCACGTTTTCAGGCTCTCTTTTTATTCATTGAAATTCTTTGACTCCTTCCTGCCAGGGCCGTCCCTGGGGATTGATGGGGCCCAGTGCAAATGAAAGTCGAGGGGCCCCTTAACTTTGCATTCCCCTATTGATATAGTAGCATATTTTAAGCATATTTCATGGAAAGAAGGGAATAAACCCACAAACTGGATAATGATTTCAATAAATTTACATGTGTACTAACTAGTAGGTGATTTCGGGTAATAGGCGGGTTTCCCTGTGCCATCTGTAAGATGCAAGCCCGGGCGGGGCCTGAATAGGCGCGGGGCCCAGTGCAGACGCACCTGTCGCACTACCCTAGGGACGGCACTGCAGGTCCTGCTTAATCCTGCTTTCATTCCCACAGCAGCCTCATCGGCACGCCTATTCCTCTAAATATGCTCTCTATTCACATTTCTGCTTCCATAAAATTTTTCTCGCGTGATTACTTTTCTCTCATACCGTATTGAATCTTATATTTTTGTACCGTGGCTTACCAAGCATAGTTGCAATATTATTTTCCATTCCGCCATTTTAAATATCGACAATCCAGACAAGTCCTTTTTCTTGAGGATGAAGTCTCTGAATCGTAAAACGTTACGCACCGTAATATTGTATTTAGCGTTTTTTTTATCTATAGTCCAAGTCTCTCGTCTGAATTCCATCCTTCCTAAAACGCGAAATCCACCCTTTGATACGTCTTTCATTCGCCGAGTATGATGTTCAAAATCGTTACTGCCCGTTTCGTCGGGGTTTCTAGACAGTTTTCGTCGAACCACGATGCGAGTCGTTCCGGCGGTGGATGTGCGGGAATTATACGACCCGGAGAATCTCCTCCTCAGCGGCAACAGCGCAGTCATCACTTCGGACGGAGAGATGCTATTCTCCCGGAGAGATGGGTCACCGTGAGCGATCCATCCAGAAGACGACGTAGTGCTAGGATGAGGAGGCGAATTGCCCACCCCCCTCCTTATCTCCCATCCACTCCGATTGGATGGGTCAACGTGACGTGAACGTGAAGTTCGCTGTTGGGGGGGGGGGGGGGCGTAGCGTTCCCCAGCGCCGACCTCCCGCGTAGGGCGGTCGTAACTCACGCCTCCCACACCTGCTCGACACTTTGCATATCTAATGCCCCGGTAACCGTTGCGGGGGTAATTCGAGACATGGACCACTAGGCTGGCGGCGCTGTTGCCTTGGGGGAAAAGCAATTAGGATTGCGCTCAGTTATAATAATTAAATTGTCGGTCATGAATCTTGTGAGGCGTGGTTATTGAGGAATCAGCGTTGAAAAGACAAATTTATGCCGATAGTTGACATCTATGGCTATTATTTTCAATCCAAAATTTAATAAAAGTCTGCAGTGATTTTCATGGCAGTTACTAATTTGATTCCTCTGTTGAAATAAAATTGGTAATTACATACCCAAATAATAATTACTTTTATATAAAAAAAATTTTGAATGATTATATATTGAATGATGCACTATAAAAGTAAACGGAAAGTAGCGGTGGAGGGTATTAGGATGCTGTTCGACAAAGAATAACCAAATATGTGTGACTCACTCTGAGTCATTACTAATAGATTTGGGAATTAATATGCGGAAAATGGAAGAAAAGGTGCTGGAGGAATAACCTAAGGTTATTTGCTACTTAACCTAAATGACGAAAGATATACCAGAGAAGTATCGGATTGTAAGACGGGTATCGCTTAAGAGGAATGAATGAGAGACTTCAGCAATAAATGTTTGAAAATTAAACACTGAAGTTGGTCAAGGATGAACTTCGTGATTTTAATCCCAATGCTTCGTATGTCCTTCTGAGGACAATTTTACAAGTGCTTCAACGGGGTGGAAATAGAGAGAGGGTCTTTCGGTGAAGAATATTAAGTAGCATAGGCGCCTCTTCTTTCTGTTCCTTGGTGAACAACGAATATTCAATCCCGTCCGGGTACCCAGGTGGTACTACGACTCTAAACAAAGTGGCTCACTGGCACCATCCACATCCTAGAACCGACCACACCCCTGATCTCTTTTAATTTTTCATCCCCAAATTTTGGGTCCCTAAGGGTCCCAGTAAAAAGGATCCTAGCATTACGTAAAAACATTCGTGCTGTGTGTGGTACACGATGGATTGGAAGTAAGGGCCATAGGAAAAACAGACCAGAAAAGATTAGAAGAATTACAAACTTGGTGCTGGAGGTGGATGATGGAGATCAAATGGACCGTTAAAATAAGACATGAAGAAGTTTACAGATAAGAGGAAAATAATATATGGAACACGATACGGAAAAGAAGAATCAGATTGATTGGGCACTTCCTGAGGCACATTGAGTTAGTGAAGAATTTAATTGAAGGAATAATAGAAGGATAAATCCCAAAAGGAAGACCGAGAAATAAACACATGGACCAAATAATGAAAAAGGTAGCCAAAGAGAACTACCAGGGAGTGGTAAGGGAGCTAGCATTGGATGGGGAAGGATGGAGGGGTGCAGTCAACCAATCTTAGGACTGAACGGCCGATGAATGATGAAGGGCGCATTATTCTACAGTGAGCTGTAATGCCGATGCCAGGTTTCTCTCCTTTCTCAATTAGGGAGGGGTAGCGGGCCTCTAGAAGGTTTTGCAATGCCAGTACATCACCTTCGTTCCTCATCCCTCCCTCCGCCTGTATTCGGGGCCATTGGTCTTGCCACCCCTGCCCACTCGCTGTGCATCCCGCGCCCACTCCTTGCAGAACCCCATGCAGTACCACTACCCTCTTGCACCCTCCCTCCTGCTCTCCAACACTCAGGGCCCTCTCTCTTCCGTCCGCCCCCTCCGTGAACAGGCACGTATTCGCGCGCTTGTCGATCGGTTTCGGGACACCAGCCCTTCCTAGTTTTCGCCTCCACCGGGAAATTTTCATCTCGCTGGCCCTTGAGTAAGAGGGAAAAGGTGTCTGGAGAAGACCAAGAATCTAGAAAAGAAGCTGAAGGTTTAGTCCCTGGAATCATAATGATGTGAATGAGAACAAGGAGATAGGGACACATTTTGAGGATACCGGAACTAGTCATAGTATAACCTTTTACAGAGTCACCTGCCATAGAAAAAAATGCTTAACGGGCTAAAGCACTCGGCGCGAAATCGAGGGATCTGGGTTTGAATACCAGATAAGGAGAATGATTTTCCCTCAGAGGAATATCGCACAAGAAGAGAGGAATTGGACTACTGATGTGGTGAATACAGTAGTACACCCTATCCCGACTGATGGGGTTTCTAATATAAGAAGCGTTGATTAATGTTGCTAATTTTTTTATTTACTTAAGCATTAAATAAAGGAGCTAAGGCCTTTTCGTTGAGTTCAATAACAGAATAAAATAAAAATAACATTAAAATAGAAATATCGGTATTCAACCGTATTCAATTAGGCAAGTGTGATGCAGGGGAAAACAGAATGTTACACAGTGAATTTCCGTTGGGTGGAGTTGTTGCGTGTAGAGAAAAACTCAAGGGTAAGGTGGCTGTTGGCAAGCGTATTGAAGAATGGAAGGAGGCGGTAGAATAGGGAACGTTGGGAAGTGGAGAGACGGAATTTGTGTATGTGTAGCCGGCTCACCTTACAAGTGGTGCGGACTGGGGTGCGAAATGGAAAGAAGGAGAGAAGGTGATCAGAGCGGAGGGACCCTTTCATGATAGAGTATAGGAATTTAAGGCTCGAAGTCAGCCGGCGTCGAAGAGAAGTGAAGGGCCTGGAGATGATAGAAGTTTTCACATGAGCTATGCTTAAGTCCTCCGGTCGCAATGATGGACTATGACTAAACAGAGATAGTGAAGGAAGGTGAGTAGTTTAAGTGCAGATGGGGATGCAGTTAACCAGATGGGAGAGCATTACTAAAGTATGCAAGGTGCACGTCCAGGAAACACAGCTTTCAGGGTAAATGGATCCGTAATTTTATTTAGCCGATAATGAACCCTCACCATAGTCAAAGCTTTTTTATAATAAGTGCTATATGCTCGTGGAACACAACATTTTGGTTAAAAATGACCCCCTAAGTTATAGTGGGTCACTGACAGAAGATATAGGGGGTTTGCAAGTTGGTACGTAAAGTAGATTGTTTTGCGTTATAAGGAGAAGGACATTGCAACAGAATTTTCTGGATTCACATGAAGTTTCAATATGGCAAACCAGCTGCCGATGGTACTTGGAAAGGACTATAAATGAAGGAAATCAGCCACACTTTCAATCGTTTTGTAAACTTGACAGTTATCTGCGTCTGCTACAAATTTGGACAGCACTTGAAGTTCAGTACTCAGTCTATCGAATAGGACGTAAAGTCTATGGACCTCGAGGTGCTTTTAAAATGTAGAAGAATAACGTGAACGTCGGATTTGTCTCCAACCTTCCACTGTTTTCTTTACCGCCGTACCCGCCTACACTTAATGACGCAAATAACCCCTATTGAAGGTCGTTTCTCAGTATGACCATCCAAATAAATGAACAGTGATGGAAATGAGAGAGTTGAAGCTTGCAATTGGAGGTAGTTAAGATACCATTCACTTCAGGTATTATGATACCATTCACTTTAGGTATTGGTCTGGATAAAAACTACAGTAATTGTACTGTCCACTTAAATTTAATCTGAATTACACAACACGTGTTTCAACGCTCCTTAGGGCGTCATCATCAGGTCTGCACAATTACTGTAGTTTTTATTTAAAATGCTGTTCCACCACATATCGCCCGACACTATCGAATTTATTGGTCTGGATATATGGTTCTACCCTTTCAACGTTTAGCCAATTTATCAAAAAATGGAATTGAGGTGAGGGGCATGGCTTACTGCGGGATAGAGATGCTACTTTATACCATAGCAAATACGTTATCCAATATTCGTTTGAAGAAATCAAATTTTAAATGTATGAAGTTTAAAGAGGGCTGTGTTCATGAAGGTATCATATTCTTACTTATCCTGGGACTTGAAGGAGATTAGGGAAAGAGAACATCTCTAAGAATTCAGATAATTTATTTAGGGGAAATGGAAATCATGGAATGCACACTTACAGAGAGTAAGAACCCCACTAATAAGACCTAAGAATAATCGTTTGTTAAAGCGAGGAATACCACTTACCACTGACAATACTAATCCAAAATAAATCCTTGTGGCAAGTCCAAGATAAATGGCAAGTGGCAAATTAAATCCAAGTGGCAAGAAAGATTTGGTTTAGTTAACCAAGGGGCTACCAACGTGACATAGTTCTAAGGAGGAGGTGCTCCACTGGTCTGGATGAGATTGCTAGTCATTGCATACCCTTATGGTAGATGTATTTATTCCCTTTGCCGCACAATGTGTTGGTGGTCTGCGGTTTAACATGTAATACGTCCATTCCCATTGGTTAAGGGTGTCTTCTCAATGTTAGCGCTCACGTGCAAAGGCTGTGAAAAGCGCATAAAAATTTCGATTTCGGCAAACATCCGTATTATGTCAATCGCTACTGCGAGTCGATTCGGGAGAATCGCTTGCTTCTTACAGTTCAGAAAAGCCACTTCATATCATAAATTTACAAATTTTCTCTTCCGGTAGCGTGTCAATATTCTTAATATTGCCTTAAACAATTTAATTCCAGGTTAATTTCCATATTTGATCTGAAAGAACTATTTTACCTGTAACAATGAGCACAAATTCTATCCCAACTCATTCCTTGGCGATTGAAGCATTTCATTGAAGTTTACTTGCTTAATATTCACAGAATGATACCAGACAACTAAAAAATTCCTTTTCTTTGATATGAAGGTGACCACAGGATTCGTGGAGGTAAGAAAAATAGTAAAAAAAAACTTTAAAGTCACCATAGAATTTTTTGCGCCATTTTTTATGCATAAAAATTCACGCTTAATTTGTTTACATCATAGTGAAGTTTTTATGTATGCCTTATTTATCACTTTTAGCGGTATATCAGTGGCTTCGAAAACTTTTCATGTTATTGCTTGAATATTTATCCAAGCGTCCGTCCATTTTAATTCTCTTGCTTGTGCATTAAATAGTTTCGAATGTTTGTGAAAAAAACATAATTTAATTTACCTATTATTATATGTGAATGTGAATCTCTTATTACAAGTTACTATATATGAGCTTAATACATTTATGTAATATTATAATTTACGGAACTTCCTCATGTATCACTTTAAGCAGTGTAGCCATGGCTTTATTCTGGAATATAATATCATCTATTTATTGTTTGGACACATATCCAAGTACTCATACATTATGATTTATCTTTCAATTGTATAAACCGTAGTATCTAATTTTGGGGGACTGGATCAAAAAATCATTATTTAATTGACGCTATACTAGAGGTGAATCTCTTTTTACAAGTGAATATGTCTACCTCGGAATTTCTCAATGGGTCGTAAGCATTCATAAAAATTCTTCCTTCTATGAAAATTGTGCAACTTAGGCTTTTTAAATTTTCCATTATATTAAAATTGAGTCAAAGTTTAATAGTTAAAGATGCTTAGAGGTTAACAGTTGTGCATTGCTCTAAAAATCTTTGCTCAAGTGTGTTGAAAACTCACCTCAATGGTGTGATGCGCGCTAGAGTTCTGGAGGCCCCTGGAGCCGAGTTCGTTTCGCTTACATGGGTTTCAAAATGGAAGGCTCCATGCATTTCCCTTTCCATATATTCATCCCACTCCATTCAAATAATGCAGAATCGCCTAGATCTCGCGAAGGGTTTGGATTTTCTCGCCGGTGGCAAAATTTTTCATTACGTGAACACACACACAAAATCAGCATTGACTCCGCTCTGACCTTCAGCGCCTTGGCGAGAGCGGATGTTGGGATTATGGTGGGAAGCGGGAGTCGCCTTCATCGCTGGGCGAGAACCAATCCAACGACGGGAAGGCGAGGAATAAAGGCGGGGGTGATCTCGGCCTCTTCCTCGTTTTCCCGCCCGCGCGGCTGCTGACCTATTCCGTCGTCCTCTCCGAACACACTTTTCCTCGTTGGGGTCATCCGTCCCGCATAATCATCGCGTCGATGTGGAGCGCGTATTTCCGCAGTCCTTTTTTTCTGTGACGTCGCCGCATTTCTCCCCAGTAGGGAATAAGAGTGAAATTGCTCGGTTCGCGATCGCCTTGAAGGTTCCCTTCACTCTCTCGCTAATTGAAAGCGGAGAGAAAACGATGACTTTCGAACGTGTTGTAACAGAAATTTTCTTTTGGCCCATCTCAACATCAGTTGCAAAAATAAAAGTTGGATGGACATGAGAAACAGAGGTAAATAGGTTCAATTATGAATTTAGATATGAGGAACATTGCAAGAGTGTCGAAGAGAATATATTGCCTCACCATGAGGCACAGCAAAATCAAACAAATACGATAGAAGGTTAAATATAAGGGCAGGTCACACGAGGAGACTATCAAACAACTATATCAGGGCATAGAGATAATTTCCTTTCGCATTCAGTTTCCGATCAGTATTTATCTCCAATGAAACTTCAAATAGCCGATTATGCTCAAAATTAATATATGATAAACCGATTGCATTGAGGAAGACGTAGCTGGTGAACACTATGTTCTGATTGAACAGCTGGTGATGTGGTTTCAATAGCACTGGCTGTGGAAATTGACATCTCGAGGGGAAGAAATATTTTTTTTGGTGAACCTAAGCAGAAAGGAGATATTTTGCTTATTGAACGTTAAGATATAATGCGCGAATATGGTAAACAGTTTAATTAGTAATCCATGCGATCACCATGGCATGCAATATTTTATGTTGCCAGGATTAATTTTCACTTTGGAGGCCGTACACGTTTGAGCTTAAGTATACTTACGAGGAGAGGGTGTGAAACGTTAGTGAGCCGTGACATTTGACCTAAAGATGCTGATTGGAGCAGCAGCAAAAATGTTGTCAACCCAAGTTAACACACGCGGTAAATAACCCGATAGAATGGAGAGAGCAATGGTAGTCATGTTTTTGAATACGTTAAAATCGAGATGCAGAAATTTATTCTTGAAATAGAATATTGAACGGAAATTGAGAGAGCTTAAATTTCATTGATGAATGGCGTAAGGAGTCATACAGCGCAAATGAGGGGGTAGAACATTAAGAGCCGCGATAAATAATATCTTTTCTGTGCCTATAATTTTTGTTTACTGGCTCGGTGTGAATAATGGTTGTTTATTCACCAAGAAATATGGACACTTTTTAAATAAGCTCATTACATTCATGTTCGCTTCAGTTTTCTGAGGAAATATTGTAGCATGCCCTCATTACTTCAATTATGCATGTCACACGATCGTTAACGTCATTTGACCAAACTTTTTTCGTCGAAAATACGTGGCAGCTCGGGACATATAATGTGTAAACGTGGGACGCAGCCATTTATCATTCTCAGAACTTGCTTGTCTTCTAACTGCTACCAAAGATTTCCATAGAATAAAAATGCTGCGACGATGAATCTCCAGATGCCATTGGCGTTGCCAGGCGATGGAGCGGAGCCGACCACCAGTTCTCCTTGAGCAAAAGCCACTCTCTCTCTCTCTCTCCGTATCCCTTTGCACCTCACCCCTTGTCCTAACCCCTCCTCCACCAACACCCCCTCCCCCAAATCCTCAACTCACCCCCACCCTTCTGTCACTCCCTGTTCCGCGAACCCGCGTCCCAACACCCCGTCCCTGCTTAGTTAGCACTTTCTCCGGAAACCACACCACAGCCGCCCCCCACCACCTCTTCATCCACCCAACCGTCGCTCTCCGAACTACGAGGTGCTGTGGATGAGAAGTCGTTCATCATCCGGGGACTTGAACTCCGGGCGGCGCGGTGCCGCTGCCAACTTGTCCGACCCGCCTGCTCGGCCCACCAATTTCTTTCTCTGTCCACACCCGGAGGCGCAATGGAAAGACCGCCGAGTTAAGCCACGGCCACGACTTGCCGACAACTTGAATCTCCTAAAAGAGAGAGGTACCTTCATGCCTCTGGCCGGTTTACGACTGGCGTTAACGTGAATTTCAATCACGAGTTCGGCCCATTGGTGTATTCGGAAGAGTGAACGATCGCTTGAAAGCGTCAATTTACAAGTTCACCCAGTCTTCACTGTCGCTGCAGGTTAAACCCAGCGCATGCACAGCAGCAGCTAATACTAGATTTTGCATCTACGTGTACGAATTACCGTGTAAGCCACCACTAGGGTGTGCGGAACGGGGTGATTCCACACCAGGCATGCAGCACTCGTCCCAGTTCAAATCATAATACATAAATAATAAAACTAATAAATAATAACGGTCCCACTAACATTGGTTGTATATTATAGTGTTGTGCATGCTTGTGAGGGTTCGCCTCGTGACAAGCATTGGCGATTTATGCTAATGCATCTATAGTAGTTGTTACACTAACCTTAGGATTTAGTGAAATGCATGTTGGTGACTACTCACCCCCTGCCACACACCCTTGAGGTGGCTTGCTGGGTGTTTTGTAGATGAAGATGTAGATATCTGGACCATTTACGTTCTCTCCGGCCGCTAGGCGAGAACAAAAAAGCAGTCAGAAGAACAGTGCACAGTCCAACCAGAAACTGGAAGTGCTACGTAAATGAACATGCATACATGCAGCGGTGAGATTACGGAAAATACGCCGCGGGTGCTCCATGTCACTGCTAAATTTCATTCGTAAACGATACAACGTTTCAAGACGGACAAAAATCTTACGTAAATTGGTTCCAGACCCCCTCCCTCCCCCTAGATAAGACAATGTGAGATACTACCAATCACCCCACCCAAAAAAACGTCTTACGTAATACTTGAATGGCCCCTTACTCTGAAGTCAAACACAGAGGTGCTGAAGGAGAGTAGGGCTGTAGAAATCATCCCAGAAATTCATGAGAAGTGATAGGTATGCGTTTTGGAAGATTTATCTTCAATTCATATAGTGTGGTAGTGTTGAACCCCTCGAGACGAAAAGGCTTTCAATTTGGAATTAGATTCGTGAAAATTTTCTTACTCAAGTTATCTTTTTACGCTACCAACCACTCATACTTACAAGGTGGAGTTTTTCAGCAGGGGGTCGTGCATTAACTACGTTACCGTTTTCGGTGATTTTTTTACCCCCTTCTTCCCTTCGTTGGATACCGTAGTAATTTTCCCAACCCCCGACATGTAACGTTCTCTCTAAAAATAAAAATTTCAATTCAAAATATATTTTCTCAGTTATTGAGTGAGTTCATTTTTAGGGATAGGTGGAAATAAGACAAATAAAGGAGCCGAACTAGATATAATAGAACTATCTAATTTAAAGTGGAACAAATAAAATATTAATTTTTAAATTTAAAAATCAACCATGAATCACGGCGCAAGGTGTAGTGCTCATCTACTTTGTTCTCTCCCCTCCCCACATATCTGACTGCTTCCTTGAAAAATGTAGTCACGAAGTTGCTATTTAACCCTAGAAAATTATTAATTTCGCGAGAAGGTTAAAATGTAAGAAATGTGGCGGTATGAATACTTGCAACATTGTAGAGGCAATGGTTCAATTACATTGAGTTAAAGTAGATGCTTGAGGGTGTAAGAAACACCCCGCGCGGTCTTCCTCATGTTTAACTCTGTAGTTTTGTCGACGCGATGTTGACGAGAAGAAACGTAAACAGGTGCATTTTAACAGCTACGTTACTTTGAAGGAATCCCCCATCCTATCCCTCGTTACCCGCCGTAGGTTTTAAGGCGAACTCCTCCCCTCTTAAGTTGGTAAGGGGCTATTCAATTACTATGCAAGGCGATTTTTACCACTTTTTAACCCTACCCCAAGCCCACCTAAGAAAACATAAGATTTCACAAACCCTCTCCTTCCAATCTTACGTTAGTTATTAGTAAACTATGGGGGACTCTACGTCAAAAGGCGCCAAACATTGACCTCATCACGGATATCGATAACGGTTTTTGATATTTCGCAATTCGCTCTACGCATGACTCGCAAAACATGTGATCTTTGAAAATATGACATCTCCAAACTATAATGAAGACAACGAATTAGTTGTACGTTTTACTGTGGTTTAGCATACATTCAAACGTACTGTCTCGGCGGTGATCCTATAAAAGTAAGATTTTTCTTACGAAAATAATTTGTACTTGAATGGCCCCCTAGCTTGTCCGTTGATTTCCCGAACGTATTTCCCGCAAGACCGGTCCTGAGTAAGGGTCATACATAAGTATTTAGCAGGCTCTACATTTTATAAGTTGGTTTAATTAATTGCGTACCGTTAACCAAGTTATTCTTTTTCCAAAAATTCGTAACATTCCACTCTTTAAAATTCAATTCTAATTGCCAAGTATTGCACCATTCATTTATAGAATCTACGTCTTCTTGTAACGCAATACGGTCAGACTCATTGCTTAGATCCTTGTACAACACTGCGTCGTCTTCGAAGAGGCGAATTTTGCTCGTAACAACGGTAGTGATGTAATTGGTCTGTCAAAGGAATTGTAAGTGACCAATGACACTTCCCTGGGGTGCACCTGATGTTACTTTCACTACATCTGAACTAGAACGCTTGCAGGGTATTTTTCACTTTTGGATGTTGCAGATCCTGCTAGGAACTGCCAACATAAAATCAAGAACTAAATTTCGCCAATGATCCAGCAAAATTGTTTCCAAACGTACGTCACCTCAAAATGGATACGAGATATTTTCACATCATCCGTTATTCATGCCATTACAGTCGTTAAACATGAAGGAACAAAGCAGTTTGTGTGTTTTTTATTCGCTATACTGTACGTATTTCCTATTTGACAGATTCAACTGTGATTGTAAAAAAAGTCGATTTTCGACATCGGCACCGTTATTCTGGTATACGCAGAAGCGACAAGTCAAACCGGGTTCTTTCTATTTATATTAAAAACGAATTAAAGGGTCTTTTTTGTAATTGATTCTTTTACAGATTGTTATCAAGCAGGTTTTTTCTAATTAGTCTATCATCAATTCAGAAGATGGGAAAGTGCGTATGATAACCTCTTTTATCGGTCAACTGAGAGTCCGCGACATTAAATGGCATTGCGTCCATTAGATAAATATTCATTTGTCACTTGGTGGGTAACAGTGTCCATGCATTTTGCCTTGACAAATTCATTTGGCTCACCATCCCACATTGTGCGATCGAATATTAAGTGGGAATCTTTGATAGAAACAGTTTTGGTTTCACTGGTCTTATGACAAACAATAACTGGTGCATTTGTTCAACGCATGACCTGATGTTTAATGCGAGGGCAGAGGTGGTTTTGATTATTTGCGGGTCATAAAGCGAGGTATGGCTTCACTTTGACGCTTTCTCTGATTCATGAGGGCCGCTTGCACAATCTAGAATCGAAATAGTACAATGACATGTGTGTGTAATTGGCAAACTCCAAGGAGCAGGGAAAAGATATAATTTTTCATCAAAGCGTCTATTTTGCGTTGGGAACCCAAAACTCATTAGCATAATATACTTGTTTTGTTATTACATATGATATCTTAAAATGAAGACTTGTAATTCGTATGCATTTTGTATTTTTACCAAGGAAGATTTAAACTTGTAAAGCAGTGGCTATCCCTTCTCCGAACTGAGGCTCATTATCCAAGATCGTCAATATCAGCATCAGGCACTGAACCATATATTCTCAAGAGCAGCTTAATACTGACGTTGGGTTTTTTCAGTCTAATGCACTGAATATCATTAAACCTTTATATTACATACTAAGCGACGATTTCGTCCAACTCTGCCGTTTTATTTTTTGTTTTTTTAAATAAATATTTCAATTTGTTCGGGAATCAAATTTATATTATTTCAATGTGGATAGTCAAAATACCTAGTTTCCATTTTCTAGTGCAGTTTCCTGTAAATTTTGCTTTTTTAGCGGTGAAAATTGAGCAATATTTCGTTGTACTCTACGAGTAAAACACTATAACTATTTCTCAAAACGAATCGTGCTAATATTTTTCAAACTAAGACGCACAATTTGCGTAAAACGATTAGGTTTCCAGAGACCAATTGCAACGTTTGAATCTTTGTTGGAAAAATAAATTAGGTTATTTTTGAAGATCGAAATGACTAAAAGAACATGATGGAGGGCTTCATTTGCTTTGGTTACCACCGTCGGCAGTTTTTATGAACGAGCAGCGGCGCACCCCGTGCACTTGTTCATTCATCGGCGCCTAATTTTGCGTGTTAGTGCTCGCGAATGTGTTCGGCGGGCCGCATCGGATGTCGCGGGGCGGGTAGTCTATTCGCAAGAGCGATCTTCCTAATTGCAAGCGACGACGAAGCTCACCCATTGCGTGGCACCCCTTGAGAAATTGCCCCGGGGCTCATTCCCTGTGGGGGGAGATGGGGGGGGGGGGAGCAGGGAATGAGGGAGGAAATCGATTTTAAACCCCCACTCCCCATCTAGCAAACGGCCAACTGCCTCGGCTCCGAAGCGCTAGGCTGCTTGATTTATGTAACTTTGAAACTCGAGGATGCAAGCAGCAGCCGCCTCCCGACCAGAGTCGAGATTAAAGGGAATTTCGGGCCAAGTGAGAGTTGGCAAGGAGAGGGCGCTGCCTGCCACGGGTGGGGAGTGAATGAACGGGGAAGGAGTGGAATGGTATTGGGGATAGAGAGGGGTTGTTAGGACCTTGAGGGGTGTGGGGAGAGAAGGCGGATGGATAGGGAAAATACACAACGCCGGTAAAATAAAAAAATATGCCTCCCTCTGGTTTCACGGTGCAGGTTGGAACGACGTCAAAAGTCAATTCGCGAAATGGAAGTTTGTAAAGTGGCCCCGGATGAGTACGGACGCTTAGCTTCATCTCTTTGAGGCGAGTGTCGCCTTTTAGTCTGTCATTGCATAAAGATTACCGCTCAACGGTCCCCTTTTTCCGCGGCTCAAAATGAGGCTCAATGCAGCGAGCGTCTGGCATCATTAAGTGAAGTTAAAAAGAAAAAAAGGGGATTCCATTAATGGGTAAATATAGGATTATTATTATATAAATGCATTCAAATACAGAACTCATCATAATATATTGAAGTTTCCCTGGAAATACCTAATGCATCCGTCCCTTGTTCATAATAAATAAACTTATTAAGGATGCCTTTGATTCATGCTGAGTCTTGATTGTTAAGACTTGACGCTTCTCAAAGCTATGGCGAATCACAATAAATAGAAACAAAATAAAATGCTTTGTGTTAGGTTAGGAAATTAGTTAGGACCTTCGTTGTGTTATCTTCAGCTACTTAGTCTTGTTCATCGATGTTATCTCATACACCTATTACTTATTGGCTTTCGGGGTAGCTTTTGTGCAAATCCAAGGTACTTGAGTGATCACTGCGTACCGTATTCTCTGGAGTTCCTTTTCTAGTGTCTATAAAAAATTTCTGAAGGTGCGTTTTTCTTTGAACAAAATATTCTGAATACATTGTGATTTCTCAAGGTCACTCTACTTAAGAACACCCATGTAAGCCCTATTTTTGAAGTGAAAACTTCTTATGTCGCGTTGAGCACTTTTGTAGAGGGTAAAAGACATTGGACTCGCGTCACCGTCACCGCTACTACATATATGTATAATTATGTATATTGTGTGTATGCACAGTATACTCGCTATATACACAGTACTTGTGGATGGGTACAAACCATCGGACTCGCATCACCGTCACCATCACCGCTACTAAATATATGTGTAATTGTATATTCTGTATATACACTTTTGTGGATGGGTGAAAGCCATTGGACTCGCGTCACCGTCACCGTCACTGCTGCTAAATATATGTATAATTGTATATTCTGTATATACACAGTATACTCGCTATATACACAGTACTTGTGGATGGGTAAAAACCATTGGACTCGCGTCACCGTCATCGTCAAATAAACTATATTATAATTTTATTCATATTACATTATATATATCTAATATACGGTGTTGTTCATTCAATTTGGGTTGCTACAAATATTGTGCCGGATAATATAATAGTCCATACTCGTGCAGGAGTGTGTACTCGATACAAGAATAGTGAAGGTTAGTACAATATAACTCAATTTCTTTTAATACGTTCAATTTGAGTAGCTTATTCATATATACATAAACATAAACATAAACTTTGCAGACGATAAAAATCTACCATTGATTGAATTTTTAAATAGTGAGTTTGGTTTAACGATGTCTATTGATCGCAATCTTGGCACAACGAAATATAAAACTACTATTGATGCAGTATTTACAAGACATTTAAGCAAATTCGAATCAAAATTATTCGTTTCTTACTTTAGTTACCATAAGCCTATTGTATCAGTTTTAGATATTGCCGATGATGATGGCGGTGATGATGAAAGAGTTGTTGAAATAATGGATGAAAGTTGATTATTCTGAAGTGTACAATTTTTATGTAAAATAATTGTGTACAATAGCGCAATAAAGGAATATTTAATTTATTATATACATGAAACTACTTTCTACTGATTAATAAAACACTTCATTAGAAATTATTCCCTACATTAAAAAATGCTCATGAAACATAATAAAAGATACACTGTTGTATGCTCATGTTATTTCAAGTTTTCACTTCTGTCGACACTCCCGGAGTGCCTCTTTCTTTTTTTGTTATTGCATACATTTAACATAATGTAAAAGTTTTATCATGAGCCATCATGTGCGATGAATATTATGGTCACATATATTCAAATATGAACTGCAGTGCGCCGTTTCTTTCGCCATAAGGAGTGAATTTCTTACTGTCTGCCTCAACAATATGCGGTAGACTAGTATTTTATCTACCAACTGAATGAGCTTGATAACTATTAAATAGTTTCCGCCAGAGTGCATGTAATTCATACTCCTGTATAAGTCACAATAAGGCCCACGAGCAAATTGCTCATTGTCGATTGCAAGTTGATAATGGGAATTAGGAGGAAGAGTAGCTGGCTAAGTAGTTCATGCATGCAATGGGAAACTGATTATCGTGCTAAAGGTAGAAAAGTGAAAACGAGCTTTTGGATTGTATGGAGAGGTCGGTGAAGGATAATTAAGTGAATAAAAGAGATTGGAGGTATTGAGTTCTGCGAATGATGAAAATCATTTGGAGGAATTCCCATCAAAACCTAAACTTAGTTCAGCCATCACATCATCTGCATTTTATTATTGTTTCCACGCGTTTCCACTATCCATTAGCTTAATAGTAGCTCTACCAAACCATAACCATTATACTCTTCCTAAGATCTCTATTTATTAGGCCTTTAAGCCTTGGTCCTTTTGTGGGAATTTCCCTTCATGTTTCCCCAGTAGTGCATTTCTAACTAAATTATTGTAAATCAGGGTGTGTTCAATCCACCGTGTTCTTCAAATGCGTATACTGTTTTATCTAATCCTTTCCTTTCTTTGGCTTTATTTTTTTTTTTTAATTTTCCTCCCCGTTTCTCCCTTTTTCCGATCATTCGCTCTTTATATTTCTTTTCCTAGACGAGTTTTTGAAGTTATTTACTTTCATCCTTTTCCAATCCACTTTACCAAAGCAAATTGTAAATGTATACACTTTTTAACTACAGCTGAGTGAATAATTTTATATGTAAATGTATACACTTTTAAGTGAATAATTTTTGTTTTTCTCATTTTTCAGGTATGTTCGATTGCATTTGACTAAATTCCCGGACTATCGCTGATACGTGAGTATTGAACTTCCTGTTCGAAATCCATTATATCTAATTTCAACATTGAACAATAATGGAAATCGGATGATGGGTTATTTTTTGCTAAATGTACGCCAATCAGAGTTTTTGTAAGGGTAATTCTTGTTATTTTTTTATTGCCCAGCCCCTATTTGATGGTGGGTAGAACCAAATGAAGTGAAATAGGATAAAACACTGTCCCAATGGACTCACCCCTCTTTCGACTTGGCACCTTCCTGAGGGTGCTTTGCCATCTCTTCGCCGAGTCACCCCCACTACCGCTCGCGTTCTTGTGTTTGAGTTCCGAACATCGAAAGGCGGAGCACAGCGCCTCGTCGCCTTCTCTTGTTTATCAATAGAGTATTTATGTCAACCTTGTTCCATTTGTCGTCTCCATTCAAATAGAGCTCTTAACAAGTGTTGCCCCGGGAGACA
Source organism: Pyrrhosoma nymphula (assembly GCA_963573305.1). NCBI lineage: Eukaryota > Metazoa > Arthropoda > Insecta > Odonata > Coenagrionidae > Pyrrhosoma > Pyrrhosoma nymphula. Next base: position 19,955,427 of record OY754337.1, on the reverse strand, counting down.
CGTTCTAGAGAGGTTTTATCCCATATATTGCGCATAGGGTAGCAGACAGACCAACCTACGGAGGGATGGAATTTGTTTTACCCATGCTTCTGACCTTGGAAGATTGTTCGAGTACACCAAACAGTCAATTGCTCATAAGAAGACGGCCACCATAGAGGACGAGGGTAAAACAAACAATGTAGAGCAGATCCACATACTCCGACCTTGCTTCGCTGGAGTTGCAACCCGATTCGGCAGCGACCTCTTTTGATCGCTTGGAATGTCGGCTGCGAATAATGGGACCCCAAACTTCGATTTCGGCATTCCACGTTGAGCGAATCGACTGAGCTTGGAACAACAAGCCTCAATTCAACTTGATTCGAATCGGTGAATTTCGGCCCATTCTTCCGAGTTACCTCAATCAGCTGAAGTTACTCTGTGGTTGATAGTAGTGTGGTTTATGAATCTGTGAAGGATTTTTAGTCTTTATGAAAACTTATCTGATGCAATTTTTCATAAAAGTGATTCTTTCTCGGCGCTCCACCAATAAGGCAGGACATCCGAGCTTTTTAAATAAATCTCAAATATCATAAGGCCATGAGGAGATAGAAATGAAACCTAGACTTTTATATATCCAGGTCAGCGTAATGATCATCTCGCTAGACAGTATTTCTATTTAGTAGGTATTTATAGATAGTAACTTACTTATTGTGTTATTTTTCTTGCCCTTTGCTTATCTCGTGGCACAATAGTGCATCAATCTTATCGAGCAATAGATGCTTATAATAAGTGGATCCTTTAATCACCGCTATGTTATATGTTTTATTCCCCCCCTGAAAGAATCTATCTTCACCAGGGAACAACGTACCTGACCTATCAGGTTAATATGGACAGAATTCTTTCTTGAAAGGATTATTTCTCTGAAAGGGGTGTTTCTCCCGTTTGAGTGCACTTTTTCTCTTTTTGAAGGGATTTTTATGGTTTGTATTCACTCCGCTGAAAGAAAAACCGCAAGATTAAGGGTATTCTAGGTATTGGTTCCTTAACATCTGCTTGGAATAAATATTATCGGTGCCCTAAGAATGCATAGTTTCATCGATATTTGCGCAGTCTGCCAATTTGAAGTAAATAATATATTTTTAATATGGTAAAAAATGACTATATTGAATGAAATGAGATGAGCGTGGGCTCCAGCTCGTGAGAGATGACCACCAGGGTATCCGATGAGTAGTGTGGATTATGGAATCGATGAATACCGATTTGTGACTGGCAGCGTTAAAAAGGTGATGAGTGGCGAGTGAGTGGGCAAGGTGAAAGGAAAAGGTTCGAAGGTTGGGGTTTTGGTAGTGGGTGGACGGGAAGCTTTTTTTCTTCCTCGGAAGGTCAAGAAAGAGTCGAGGGTGGGAACGGGTAGTGAGGGGTCTGAAGAGATGAGGGAGGTGGAAGGGGAAGAGATGGGGATTCGGTCGAGTCTGAGGGGCGTGTAATCGATTGGGGGATTCATTCGATTTCGGCGGAGAAAACAAGAGGAAGGGCAGGAGGCTGAAGGGACTGCACTCGTGGGAATGCCATATAAATCGAATATTCCACCTCCTCGTCCTCCTCCCCCCCCCGCAATCCTCCCTTTCCTTCCTCCCACAGGATGTCCAAGGACAACATTGCTCTCGTGCGCCGACGGCATTCGCTTTTGTTTTAGTTTCGGCGGAAGAAGTAGGAAGCGCCACTCGCAGGCCTATGTGCCCTTGGGACTGTGACTCTCCCGAGGGCATCAGGGAAGGAAGGGAGAGGGCACTGAGGATTATGGCGCCTCCGAGAATGTAGGTACAGTGCTGGACTAAAATAACGTTGCACTTTTGGCGCCACACGGGTGGCTGCTGCTCGCATCATTCTCTCGCATCTGCGTCTACCCCAGCGTGCTATCTATCGCAAGTCTAAGACTAGTTATTGCGATTGGAAACTACTTTTTGTGCATGTATTTATTACATTTCAATATTTAGATTCTTTGCTGCAGTTCGATTCAACAGTTATGAGCGTGGTGGGTAACGGCCTGCCACGATGGAAACACCGGTTCCCGATCAGTCACCGAAATGAAGCATCGTTAGGCCCGGCTCGAGTTTGGAGGGGTGATCCTCCGATTCGTTCGAGAGCTGTTGCCTGTCTGCACGTGGCAGACAGTATGTGTGAAATGACCTGGGCCGTCGAAGCACGATAAGAAAAAATACTACTACTGTAAACCAGGCACGACGTAAAATGAGCTTCTTACCTCTCTTGTAACTATTCCATCTCTTCATTTTACTTGTGTTCTGCAGGAATTGGCTCTTCAGTACGATGCGAGTGGAACGAAAGAAGAAAAAACCTTCGTCGGCGTTGATCTGCTCTTGAAGAAGGGTAGCAAGTTTAAAAAGGGTCCATCGTCTCATCTGATGGAGTAATATTCTTGAAGGGCTCTATGCGTTGCAGGCAAGCCGTGGTCGAAATATATTTGGAAGTTTTCCATCTCCACTGGAACTCGAACCCGAGTCCTCCTCGTGGAAAGTCAACGTGATAAGTTTTGGAATATGCCATTGACTCTTTCTCCACTTAACACTGCTGTTTTAAAGCTATTGTACGTTTGTATGGCATCTACCACTCATCGTTCGATCTCAGCTGCCTATCAATATAATTATAGAAAATCATGAAGATGTTTTCCATGACTGCCATTTTTTTGCATAAGCGTTTTGATATCATGTTTAATGTGAATGGCTATATATTTACAATCAATTTACTTTTCCTACCGTGGTAAGTTGCAGCTTATTTTGTACACTTTTTCGGCCAGGTGTATGTGGTACTTTTGTCAAAGGAACACGTGGGTTCACAGCAAAAGTGCATCCAATGCTGGCGTTATGCTCGTGACTGTGTTCTCAAAGGCAGACTCCGGAAGTAATCCAGGTGTACTTTTGCTTAGCATCCCCAGATATAAAGACTGCATTCATATTCACTGAATTGATGTGCGTGACCGAATAGAGATGCTGAAACCTTTTTTTTTATTGGCTTGAATGAAGCATGACTCACAATGTGTGTAATTGCTTCTCGTGCATTCCCGTCTTCAGCTCCTCGGTTTTTATACACCATTTTCCCTCTTGCTCACTTGCCATATGTATTTGTTCCTGTATTTAACTCTTCCGCTCGTTCATGCATATTCTTTAATTACATTTTCCCCTCCTTGGATTTCTGATTCTCGTTTTCTTCCTCTATAGTCTATACTTACGGGTAACGCTGTTTTCAAGTGATTTTTCCTTGGAGATCATTTATCATAGAGTCGTCCTCAGGAGCATCTATAATTCTCCATTCAATATCCACCCTTCATCTCTGTCAATCCATTTCTGACTATGTTTGACTTAAGTGTAATTTTGCAATAATATCCACATAAACCACATAGAAACACACACAAAATAAAACCGCAAGTTTTGTTTTGTAGTACCATTACTAAACTTTTGACGGACTTTCCAAAACCTATTTAATAAATTCATAATTTTTAACATTTTCTTTTGATGAATCCACTTTAAACTTAATCTAAATTCCTTTATCAGATATAAAGGTAAGAATTGTGGGAGTGTATTTTCCTCGTTCCTGCTTACATAACTAAATGCAGGCATGGTACTTTCATTTTTTGCTACCGGCTGAGTGCTTGCGTCTCAGTTTCCTATGAATGAGTTTATTTATTCGTAAAATTTCCCTGCATGTGAAAATTCATTTGGAAAATTCTTTTTTTTCCTAGCGAAGTATGCCTAACCCAGGGAAGATCATTATTTATGAAATCCGATATTTTAATTTCTTACTCGGCAAGATGAAAATCAAAACTGCAAACGTGTTTTAAGCACTAGGTCTACGAATAGATTGTTTAAGCAAGTTTCTGTAATACGGTACGAGAATTAGATTTTGAATTTACTAATGTTATTTATGTTAAAAGATTTTGTGTGCAATAGTCCCTTTAAATTATTGCAGTTCTCAAACTTATATTTAGCATCATATAAGCGTGGTATGCCTCCTACTTTAAGTTCATTACGATTGGCAAGGAAAATAGGGGAAGCTATCATTTTATAATATGCCATTTTTATAGGTATATGCTTAAACAAAGCAAAAACTCAGGAGTTAAGCGTTGTTCAAGGTGTAAAGCCAGTCGGTAATTTTAACCTTCAGAAACCCCTAACTAGTTTCTGGTGTATTTATAACAGGCAGTCATTTGGAAATTCTCTATTTTTTTCTACTGAAATTTGACCCAACAATTTGACATACTTATATCAAACGTTATTTTAGTACTTTATTTTAATGCTTGAAGCTGTGGCACTTAGGATGAAAATTAATTTAAGCTGGAAAGAATGCATCAATGATTTCAAGTTAGCAGGAGAAATGTAAGTAAAAGTTCTTTTTCATAACAGAGTGCAGGGATGAATACTTAATGGACACTGGGAATGAGGGACGTAAGATGCTTTCTCCTTGTGCTAGTAGCCTCTCAGAAATTCATTTTCTGAGCATTTTTTTCCTTTTCTTTGCCTTAAGAGGGATTGTTCTTTTCTTTGTCTCTTTTTCTGCCACCACCCCACCGCTCCTCGCCTCCCGCCGGCTGCAGTTCAGTCTGCTCCCGGCGAGGGGTCCTTTGACGAGCGCGGCCCTTCTGTTTCTCCGGCTGACCCAAATACTGCGCCGCATAGCTTTTGTCTGCCATATTCTTCCCCTGGAAAAAAATAATTCCTATAAAATAACCAATGGAATTCCGGGCCCTCATCAACGTAAATAACGGCGTAACGGCTTCATCTTTGAAGTGCACTTCGACTAATCGATGTCGCTGGCGGCCAAGTCAAAAAGCCACGGTAAGGTTGATTAAATACATCTGAGTAGCAAAGGCAATCTACATTAGCAATATTTTCATTTCATAGCTCTGTTTTGATTTTCCTACCAAAATATTTGGCTCAGCAAGTGTTTTTGTACATAAATAGAATAAAAAATATATTATATAATGGGAGTGAATGAAGTTAGAAAATTACAACCATATTATGTAAGAAAATAGAGAATCTATATTGTTGTTCATATTTCATAGTCATATCTAAAGCATGAAATTAACTATCAAACAATTTTGCAGATCATATTTTTACACTGGGTATTCATAAAACTTCAAGCTTTAAAATTTTCTCAAAAACCAATTTAAAATTGCTGATAAAAACTCATTTCCCGAATCTGTCTTATTTTCCAAAAAATATTTTCAGGCGTTCAAATTTCTGTAATTTTTCCTCACTAGAACATTATTCTCGCATCATTTATTCAATGGTAGCAATATTTAAAACTATGTAAGTGCTTGGATGCTCAAAAGTTACTTAGAAGTTACAAATCCAAAAAATGAGCATGCTCAGCATCAGCAAAGAATTTGATTGAATCTCTTCGTACTTTAAATTATTGGAACCACTCATCGACATTTTCGAAAAGCCTCCTCCTGAAAAAGTACTCCCTTCCTATCGAATAGACATTAAATACAGCTTCTATAAATATGAAAACCTATTGTCAAAGTATTTTCATATCTGCCCGTGAATTCAGGCCACGTTTCAATTAAAAATAAGTCCAACTTTGGAGCGCTGGAAATAAGTAAAATTTTAAAATGGTCGCGATCGAGCGGGCGCACCAATATAAATGGAAGACACGAGGCAAAGAAAATTATCGAGGTAATATTTCTCGAGACGTTCCAGAGCGTCATTTCTCTCTCTATTTTCTCCCCTCTCCGCGAGGAAAACTTTGGGCGAATGCTGTTTCCGAAAGTGCATGCTCTTCAGAAAGAAGGTGGAGATCACAAATAGAGGCAAAAGACGGGCTCACTTTTATTTTGCTGATGCATTTCAGATTTGGACCGTGCAAAGAAAGTATTTTCCCCAAGATATGCGCGCCCAGAAGCCCGGGCGGTATTCCGGTTGCGTTCCGAGTAATTTAGCTCCCCTCGGGGGAGGCGGGGGGGCATGAAGCTTGGAGGTTGGAGAATGAGGTGCCCCACGTCCCTTTGCCATTCTCCGCCGAGAGCATTCCCTTTCCCTCAGGGAGGATGAGATGGGGCTCACATCCTCTGCCCTACACCCATCCCCTCCTCCTCATCGCCCCTTCTCTTCACCCTTTCCCCTCCCACTCACTCGTCGTCTCCGGGGGCATCGGCTGAAAGCACGGGCGAACGAAGGAACGAGCCCCTCTGCCAAACCCCCGGACACCCAAACACCCTCATCCAACCCCCCACACCCGTGACCCCTACCTCCCAATCCAGCCCGAAATTCCTACCTCCTCTCCTCTTGGCGCAAAACCCTTCTTCGTGCCCTCAACCAAGTAGGAGAGGCCTCGTTTCCTCCCCGTGGCAAACCTTGTAGGACTGCTATCGATTTATTTCGTGTGGTTAACTGAGCGCGTTGGCAGAAAAAGGAGTGTTGTCAGGGACATTTAGAATTGACCAAGTGAGGAGAGAAAGTAGCAGTAGGTTAACGTTCAGGGAACTCATCTTCATGCACGGCTGTCCATCGTGTAAGGATGGTCTAGGTCGACGAATAACAAATCAATCCATATAAATTGTACGTACTTATGGTTTCTGTAACATGCGATGTTTCTCCTCAGTGAATAATATAGCGAAAATTCCAGTTTTTTTAAAAATAATTCGGTTTACCTTTTTAATTTCCATGCATCTTTAAACCTTAAATTACAGAGGTATGGAAATGTAGGACCTGGAAGTTAACCTATCGGAGTCGGGTGTTTCTATTTTCAAGGTAGTTGGAGCTATTTTTATGTAGAGATTTGCTTGGAACTTTGCATGCATGTTTAATATTATGCACAGATGAATGTGAAGAAAACTGCTTGTTACGGATTCAGTTTCTTGGCAATTCAATGCTATTTTCACACGCAATATTATGGCACATGTAATGTATTTTGAAATTATTCATCACATTGATAGATTTTCTCCTAAACGTGAAATTATGCATTTCATATTATTGTAATTGTAGATAAAATATTTCAAGGTATTTTACCGAGTGAAAAAGAGTATTTAGATATGATTTTCGCTCAAATTTCATATTTACACATATAAACAGATGTTCTTAAGTGAAATATTGTCCAAGAATTTTTTTTGAATTTGTTTTGGCTTACTTGAAAAGTTAATAAAATGTTTACTCATTGGCTCACGATTACTGCTCCAGCCACCACGGTGAGCGGTAATGGGTTAAAAAATCTACCTGATATTTTTTACAATCAAACCGTTTGAATAATCTAAGATAGATTATTTTAGCAATTAGAAGTCATGAAATTTACGTCTAAATGAAACACAAAATTTGACTACTATTAAATTTCGAGTATTAGAATTCGGCAGCACTTTTTGAAAGCTGAGTAATTTTCCCCCTAATATTATTTCCCCCATCTGTGAGAAAGTCGACGTATCTTTTCATTTTTTTTGAGTGCTTCAATTTCATTCCTTCCTTGGAGGAATGCCCTACAGATACTAAAATTCTAGAGAAATGGGGTATGATGCATAAGATATTATGAAATGTATGGTGAATGTAAATGTACAAATGTCTATTTTGATGCTTTTTCATGGAAAGCGATGTGTTAATGAAATTACGAATACACTCATCTTGTGCGCGTAAACACTCAAATCTTTGAGTATTTGATACTCATAAGGGATTTACTTCCGTATAGTGATTCACTAGCTATTCCATTTCATTACAATTCCATTTAATTTCAATTACTAAGCTACAGTTAGACTCTTATAGCATTTTTCCTGAACTTTTTAAATCATCATATTTCCTATGTCATTGATGTCCCCCATTCACTGTAACATCTGGGTATTTCTATGAATTGTGGCTTGCGTTTAAAGTCATTAACGACCTCTTAAACCTTACAATTGTTTCTTTAATACCTTGCGTGCCACATTCTGCTTTAGCCTCGGTCTGTTTTTAGGCATTGGGTCTGCGATGTGCGCATGATTCATGGATAGCAGTCTAACCTCTGCCCGTCGGGTATGCTATTGCTACTCCCCAGCATCCCAATGATGGAGGCCGCTCAAAAGGCACCCACTAATACCATTGCAAGGGGAGGAATTCTCGTCGCATTGGAGGCGTACCCGCAGCTGGGTGATTTCAGCCCCAGGCATAATAATTCATTTGGTGTTTAAGGGGTGTCAACTGTTACCATTTAAATTTTATCTGCTCAATTTCCTCAACTGCCGTACACATTGAAATGGCAAGCAGATTATATGTCACTGAAAATGATTCAATTTCTTCAATTACAAACCCTATTTTGACTTCAAACTACCATGTATTCTTTCGTTGTTTTACTGACGGCATTTGTACAGATCTCAGAGCTTGTAATTTTGGATTGAGGTATAACTATAAATATTTTAAATTAGAAATATTGCTATTTTGCAAAATGTAGTTATAAGAGTAGCGTTGAAGCTAACATATAGATTTTCTGTTTATTTGAATATTACACCAAATTTCATTCCTCAAGGCAAAATGAGCATCCAGAAGTCTTAAATTTTGTCAGGAATACTTTTTTCACCAGTCTTTGCTTAGCTTTTCCTGAATATCTTATTTCATGTTTAAACTTTCATCCATTTGAAATTTAATGTTCTTAGATTATGGATAGAATTCTAAACTTGTGTTTATTGAATATCGTATCAAAGGGTTTACTCATGTAAGCAAGATACATAACGGTAGCTTATTCTTTGAGTATTGTGAGCAAGGGGTTTTAGTGACTATTAAGCTGTGGCCTTACGTCTCCAAATGTGGACGGTCTTTTAAAAATTCTTTCAGGATATTACATCTCTAAAAGATAATTTAATAGGTAACCAGAAAAACAGATATTATGTTTACAGTGAATTACTAGAGGGATAAATATTTTGTTTGTGATGATTTACTATCTTTCAGAATTTTTTCTTTAAATACAATGCGAGATGTGTTCCCATTGCATTATAAAAGTTGCTAGAAAATCTAAAAAATATCCTTCATAGATGATAGCAACTCCGTTCAACAAGTTGATTTTAATGAGCATGGAACAGATGCAATCGTTTAGTGAGCCTCAGCTGGAATTTAACCGAGGCCCTCGGTCCGGGATGGTTTCCGTTCTTTCTATCCTTCTCTAAGTATCATTTTCTCTAAGTATTGTTTTTTTTGTATTTCTGCTGGCCTATTCCCTTTAATGATGGGTGGTGCTTCCTTTCGGTATTCGCAACCCGCTCTGGATCTTCTTTAAGGCCATCCGTTTCGGAAATCTCGGAAGGGACCGTTTTTGCTTAAACAAACAAAAAACTTATCGGTGATCAAATGTCTCAATTTTTTCCCCTGAAAAGGGAATAAATGATTGGAGCCTCGCCGACCGCGTATTTTCGACGTAAAAAGGTAATATTCCAGGGCACATGCCTATCTCTATTTTCAATATTTTAAATATTTTCTTTTTGCGATGAGCTCTCCACGGGATATTATGATTGATTCATCGACAGATATGTCCGTTTACGGATTCCGTCCCTGGTCCCTCCCCCCTTCCACATTTGAAAGTGATTCCCGTCTCGCTTATTATCTGGGAGTGGGAGGAAAAGGAGAGAGGCCCAGGTAGCTGTCACTTGCAAGTCTTCGCGTGTCCTCTCCAGTTTCATCTGTTCCGTCTGTGTTTCGTTTTTTTTTCTCGATTCCCTTTGGAATCGCTCGCCCTTCCCCTGGGTGTTTTCTTCTCTCTATTTCTCCATCTCCCCTGCTCACTCCTCTTCCTCGTCGGGTGGAAATTTTCAAAAAGTTAATTCCGCGCGCCACTTTGGTGAACCCACCTACTCCTCTTCCCTGCCGTGATTATCATGACCTTTTTCAACAGTATGAACGAGCGGATTCCTATCCACCTCCGCCATCCATCCAAAGTGGATACTACAACCAATAATTCTCCTACCTCCCATCACCCTTTCGGAAGACCTCTCATGCAGCTCCACTCCCTGAGTCCCTCGTTGGCCTCCTTCCTCTCCTCTCCACTTCCCTCCCCTCCCCCCTGCCATTTGGCATCGATTTCTACCCTCTGCACTTCCCCTCTTCCTTTCCTCTTTCCTCCCCCCCCTCCCCACCCCCCCGAACCCTATCCTCATCCGTCCCTCTTCCACGGAAGCCAACTCCGCACGCTTAAGGTAGTTTGAGCGAGATCAAATGTCATAATGACTCTGGTCATGATGGAGACCACATTCGAATTTTATTTATTTATTTCAGCGTCAGTAAGAAGTGTGAATTAGGTATTGTAATATTACTGGCTCAAAAATATATTCAACTATGACAAAACGTCTCAGTAATTAAATAAATATAACCATATAAGTCTCTAACCTGACACATTTTTTCACAAGGATCGGTGAAATCTGCTTCAAAATAGAAATCTTTTTTTAGATTCTGTAAATAATACTGCGGTGATTAATTGATTAATTTTTATTAACAGTTGAGCAAACGTACAAACTACATACCGTTAGTTTTTTTAACGAAATATCGGTGTTAAAGGTTCCTAATTTTTCCAATATTCTCCGTTCGTAATCATTCCCGTACAAAACAGCTTGTATGTTTTGGAAAATTGCTCGAAAAGTAGTTCAGCAGAGGGTTAATATTTTGATATTATTGGAAATTTGGGAGGTTTTTTTTTACACTGAGGTCAAATTTATCAAACTCTAGATTAAATGATATGTCGCTCAAACTACCTTAAAAGCGGCCTGTAGTGCGCCGACGCGGTGGTAAGAGGACTGAATTCCAACTATCGAGGACCCTGGATCGAATCCTGGTGATGGCGCTGTTTTTTTCATTGAAATTACGGTATGTTTGTGTGACATGTTGAGGGTATTTGAAGTGCTACACTCCGTCCATCGGTTGATACGTTGAAAACGGCTCCCATTCATTTAGAGTAGATTCACGACCACGCCAGATTGCTCTCCACCATTTTTCCATTGCGTAGATGACCTACACTCAATGACACAAGTAGCAATGTGAGGGCTTGGAAAAAAACCAGACTTGGAAAAAAACGGAAATTTTGAACAAAAGGTCGAAAAACAACATAGTTCACTTATAAAGGTAGAAATATTCCATTTTAATTAATCAAAATCACATTAGAAGCTGCTATTACCTTTAGATTCTGATGACCATACCATTAATATATTGATTGAAAGTCACCGCAATTAGAATCCCAGAGTTATATGATCGATTATGTAGATCAGTTAGCAGTTGTGACAAGGCCTGTTCTAAAAACTAATGTGTTAACTCCACATATAGTATCATGTTTAAAGCGATGTCAATTATTATTGATTAAAATTACTCAGATTACAAAAGAATTCATGAAATGGATGACATCAATTTTTTTATATTGGATGTGTTTTATTTGGTTGCTAACGAATAAATAATTATTTGTTCGGGACACTATCGGTAAAAAGTAACATAACAGTACATTTAGGACTTAACGCTGGACTACCGTGGTTCTTGATTTTTAGCCCATACGCGATCAGTGAAAAAGCATCATAGAAGTGAGGAGAAAAGGTCATATTTGGCATTAACCAGCTATTTAAGCAAAACCGAAAATAAACCTCAATCATATGTCACGGCCAACTGGCGAAGCACAGTACTTGATGATGATGCAGTGCATCGAAACCCGGGTCGATTAAAACTTTATCTGTGGAAAATTGTAATATCTGAGTTCTTATCATTGTACACGATGTACTTTCCTCTCTTAGCATAGAGTATGAGTTTGATTGCCTATGAAACTTTTTGCATTATTTGTGTGGAGTCAAGCACTATAGCCACCATACCACCATTAACTCCACTGCATTACTTATTGTAAAATTATTATGGGCTTGTTAGTGCTCAAAGTATAAAAATGACATGCATGAAAATTTTTAAAAACTTTAAAATCCCGTTATTTTAGGCTTTTGTCTACCGCTTTATGTAGGTATAAATGGAAGGTGGTAAATATTCAATGGGTTTTTTCATATGCAAACCTGTTTCTCCATACATAATTATTTTTTATTTCAGCGTACTTACGTCCCATCTCTCTTCACCCCAGCCATAAGACCCATCCTTTTATTTCCTTATCCCTGCCTACACAACTTGCTCACCTACATCATGGCCTCCAGTAGCCCTTCGCCTCTCTTTACATGTTACCTACTCTGTTCCCCCACTTATCTCCTCCAGAAGCTTACTTTCCTCACACACCATACCAAGCCTGTTCTCATTTGCCTTCCATTTCGTCCACTGTACTTTCTCTATTCTCCTCCAAACCCACATCTCGCAACTCAGCCGGCTGTTACCGTTAACTTTTCTCGGGATCCACGATTCTGCACCATACAATGCCACACAACATTTTAAACTATTTGCCAGCCTCTTCTTTGCATGCTTAAGCAAGGTTCCCACCATCAGCTCCCTCCGTTACTGAACGCTTCTTTCGCTAGCACATTCCTTACACCACGAAGCCATATTCGTTCAAGTTGAATTTCAGCGGGGTTTATCCAGTTATTTTTTTTTCTTTTATTCTCCGCGACTGGTGCATATCATGTATGATACCGTCTTTTGTGCTAAAAAGTAGACTGGGGACGAGAACAATATTTATGCAGGCCAATCATCCTAATATCTGACAAATAGAATCTCCCGGAATAAAAATTCAATAAAATTCAATTATGTGCACGAGCAGATCATGCAATAAAAATAACCACACATTTTATTTCCAACTCTCAAAAATAATAGATTTAGAACCAAATCTATCCAAGAGATAATTTAAAGAAGTGGTAAACTTAAAAAAACAAGAAGACATTGCCAAACAAACAGAAATCCAAACAAATAGAACAAACATCGCCAAACTATGTAAATTTATTATAATTTGATATGATATAACAACACTTAATTTTATTTAGATTTTTGAGAGCACCTTCATTTATAACAGTCGACAAATAAATAATAAATAGCAACGAAGGTATCATCAAATAATTAATTCAGAAGGAATTCTATCTGAGGTAACTCGAAAAATCACATGTAAATATACTTTTTAACATAGCTATGTATCAACATTGCAAACATTCAAGTGATGTACAATAGGCCCCATCATTTTCATTGTAACCCTGAAGAAGCATGTAAACAAATGTTATATATGCGGCGAAGAGAATAAATATTTTTTTAAATTAATATACGTATGTCTCCTGAAAGAACAAAAAAATTAAATTAATAAAAAATGTCATGAAGAGGAATCATCTAGATTTTTTCATGGCAAATTTCACCGTCTTTGATGTTTGCCTTATTTCATACTTGAATGTGATCTCTTGCACTTTCGGCAAAAGGTGGCTCGATCGCTGGTATCGATGATCGTCTGCTTAGGCCTCCCCTTCTTCGGCATCACCGCGTCCCCGTACCACTCCATGGTCGCCCGCCTCCTTGCCCCACGTATGCACGTATTTCTCATGTGTGTATAAATATCTGACCCATCTCTTGGCTCTCATCATTGCATCGCCCTCTCTCCCAATTCATTGCCTCCAACCCACCCCCACCCTCCACTCCCTTCGCCTATTGAGCGTATTTTTCTGCTCTCCGTCTAGCAAAGGCTTTTGCTCGAATCTGCTGAACAAGACGTGTCTCTCTTTCTATCTCCACCCTTTTTGTCGTCGTCTCGCCGTAAAATCTTAGTTCTCTTTCCACTTCCATGGGCGCGCTCCCTTGCTTACGCACCCTCGCCCGTGCGATAGCCTCTCGTGCAGAGTTCATCTCATTCCCCAAAGCGCCTATAACAACTTTATTCTGTCCTTTCCCTCACTCCCTCTCCGTCCTCACCCGCCCCCTTCGTCAAATGATATTGTCCCCTTCTCGGTTCTCTGCACCCTCCCCTTTAGAAATGTCTTCCCGACGCCGGAGAGACTTTTAGGAGGGTGGCTGGAAATATGTTTCTTGTTTACAATTCGTTTTCTCTGCCGCAGGAAATTAATTATATGTTATTTTCGGATTTTTTTCTTTCCAAAAGTTCCTTCTTTACAGAAGTTGCTTTCTTTCCTTCATTCACTGGCTTCTTTTGCAGTTTTTTTTTGTTGGTAGCTTAAGATACTTAGGAGGGATCGAATTGGTGACATAGTGTATTATACATACCTCAGTGAGTAGAAGGGACAAAGGGTTAGTTTTTTTATTTTATTTGCTTTTGTGGGTTTAGAATGGATACTTTTTTAATTTGGTTGCTACCAAGAATCCGTGGTCTCGTGAGTGTACGTCAGTTCTCCCTAAATCAATTTCGAATCAAAACTCTTTGGCTAAAGTGACATTAATTTAGTTCTAGTCTTCTGCTAATACAATATGATAAACTTTGATCAAATTAAAAGTAGATTCGTAGTAGCGTATTTTGTGGAAAGTGAATTAGGTACTTTTAACTATTGCTCTATTAAAGCTAAGTGAGTATCTATTTTACTATATGCTCAATTGACTAGGTAATAGTTCTACGCTATACCCGCTGTCATTATGCTCTCCAAATGAAACTATGCTATACCTCGTCGGTGAAAATAAAACGGTTTGTATTATTTGTCAAAATATCTAATGTACATTTGAAATGAAGGTTTCGGGAAATGTACGTTTTCCCATGTGAATCAAATATCATTCGTTCCCCATCTCATCGCATTTAAAAATGAGCGCATGAACCGTAAAATAAATCAAAACTGAGGATTGGTAAGACAAATATAACCCCGGCGTATTTGCGGATGTTGATATAAAAAAGAACGTCAATACGCTCTCAAATGGTAAAACGTCACTCACATATCTGCCCGCAAGTTATATGTAACCCGTAAACGTCGAAACAAGTTAAATATCAAAAGGAGAAATTTGAAATTGTTGTCATATTTAATGAAGCACGAAAGGATAAGAGTTGATAGTAATGTCAAGGGTAATGACGGATGAATAAAGGTGTGTTTAAGAGAAATTTCATCTTCAGTTAAAAAATACGTCATTTAAAAATGACAAATCGTTGAGGGTAAAAGTGGGTAAACTTGCCTTATTTTTCCGTATATGGAATTCCTAATCAGAACTGAGAATACGTGTTAGAAGTTAGAGATAAATAATTTATTGTAAATGCCCACTCTTCATCTATTTTATGCATTATTAAGAGAGCAATTTTTTTTTATTTGAATATTTAACGCAGAAATTATCGTGTCATCTTGTGAGATGATTAACTAAAATGAAATATTTTTATTTACTTTGGAATAAAACCTCTATTTTTAATTCCTTTCCGAAGATTTCTTTTGCTTAATAATCTAACTGATCTAACTGAGATTACCAGAGATGGGACGTTTATGACTTTTATTTTTCCATTTCATGACCTTTATTCTATGAACTTCATGACTTTTATTATCCTGTTTCATGACGTCTATTTTTTTAAATTCGGTCATTTCGTGACGAATTAGCTCAAAGTATGGCATTTATTTTACTGTATAATTGAAACTAATATTATGATCCTTATAGGTACTATAAGGTAAGTGGTTCAAAAGAAAGTATCCCCCTCGCTTCCTTTCTTACCCCTAAGCACCAAATTTTCTGTATATATATACGGATGCGTTCAGAGTGCTTGGCTACTGATCGAAGGGTCCCGGGTTCAAATCCGGGTGAAGCCTTTGGACGCCCCCGAACAAAAAATCTTCGGAGTTCGAGGTGGCCCAGGGAAAGGAACTGGCCCCCCTACCCTGAATGTGTGAAGTTCACACGCCTGCGGTATCATGCAGACTAGTGTTATTAAAGAAAACTGGATGGAGAGGAAGACAAGCAAGGAGGAGTTGAAAATAAAAGCATGAACATGACGTAATTTGGGCTAATTTCAGGGAATAAAAAACCGTAAAGGACATATTGAGCGATATATTGAAGCGGAATGCTGAAAAGTATAATAGTTCGAAGAATGCTGATTCAGAGAGTAGAAACTGTAAAATAATTCGTACTGTAGGTGGCATAAGGGAAGGCAAATTATATAATAATTATAAAGACGCTTAATGCTGTGTAAACGGAGAGTTTTGAGACAGTTAAGACAATATAGATAACAGAAAAGGAGAAGATTCAGAAATGACCCATATACACCCTATGGTAGTGATAAAGTAATTATTCTTTTGAGAGTCTATGGATCTTAGAGCCCCGTTCTCCTTATACTATCACCAAGGCGTTTGAAACTCAATCCGTCATGTTTGGGGGAGTAGTTACATCCCCTATCACCCTTATGAGTTTCTTTCATCGTGACAAAGTCAGAGAAACACATAGCTTTGATTTAAGTACAGTGTTATCTCTTTACCCCGAGCTTGAACCCAGGAACTTCTGTTCCATCACGAATTGCTATACCGATAGAGCTAGCGTGCCGTGGAAAAGTCTAACCTCTATTAAGTTTTCTTACACCCGTATAAGCATGTTTAATTGCACTTTTATTATCAGTGTTTTTTCCTTATAACGTTTCTAATTCCTAAAACCATTTCTATGCTTATTAAGTGGGTATTCTCCCACTTTTTATTCCATATATACGTGTGCTTTTCCTCTCCAAATCTTTCTTTCCTAAAACATATTTTTCAACGCACGAGTGCATGTCGTCTTCTTTAATTTCTTCTCCTTAAATATTCCTATTCTTACCCGATGACTCTTTTGAAGAGGGATTTATCCGATCTGCTTTTCCTTGGAACTTGGTCCAGTGTTTCATCTAATTATTCATAACTCTCTCCCATCACTACGCGGTCATCAGATTACACGGAAATATAAATATCCATCAATTGGGGAAATAATATCAAAAGGTGCTACTGAAATTATTTGCCGGTGGCTTAAGAATTCAGAAGGGGTTCAGAAGGTCAGGGGTAAAAAACTAAATTGAAGATCCAACTGCCTATTTATATTTTTGATGCACAACTCGATCCATTGGAGGTTAATCATAAATCTAAAAAAAATAGGAAAAGAAATTTAAATAATTGAGTGAAGCCTTAGCTTCTTCGGAATTTTATCAACTTTCAATGCTATAGTGAAGAAAGATACAGGTATAGAAATTGATGGAAAATCAATTGTTTACATAACATTTTGATGAACGTTTCGCCTTCCAAGGGCTTGTTCAGGTTTCTGAAGTCAAGGGCGCCTAGAGTGGTGGCGGGAAAAGGACGCCGTAGTCAGTCGGGGGCGACCGGCGGAATTCCTTCCTGTTTTTCCTCCTCCCCCCCTTCCACCCTCCTGCCCCCAGCTGGCCCCTCCCCCCATCCCCCAGCGCCGCTCCGTAAGTCCACCTAACCCCACCTCCCCTCCATTCAAGCCCAAACGGTGCTGGGTAACGGGGAGGGAGGGCGTGGGGGATTCTGGCCCTTTTCTTCCCCTTTCCCATTCTGAGGAAAGGAAAAGATTTGGGAGGGAGGGAAGGAGAGCAGCACTGCTACCTAAAGAAAGGAGACCTTTTTCTCTTTTTATTCTTGTTTTCCTTTTTTTGACGAAACTTTCAGATCCGTCTTATTAGCGTAGTTTTGTTCGGCCAAATAAATACCGCCCGCCATCGGCCGAGAGCAGCGAGGAAGAGGGATGCCCAAGTGAACCGGAGAGAGAGGGAAGTAAGGACAGAAAGAAGGAATGAAAGTGAAAAGGACAGGAAACTGCGAGAAAGAGAGAGATAGTCGGATACAGAGGGGGGCGGGGGAGGGGGAAAGGGGGGGGGGGTTGCTGCTCTGCGGAAGAATGGGATTCGGGAAAAACTCCGCAAAACAAGATCTCCTTCGGTCGAGGCCTCGTGAGGCCCCTTACCCCCCTCTCCTCCTTCCCCATCCCCTCTCAAAGGGTCCTAGGGTCTCTGAGAGAAAGAGTGAAGAAACAGCGTCGGGTTGATGTTGACTGTCTCAGAAGGTGGGTCTGTGACGTCGAAATGGATATGTTTCGCTATCTGTAAATACGAATGTGAACTAGTGTGCTGAGGTCCAAATGTTATTATTATCTCATCTTCCGTCGTATGCTTTGCAGCCTGCGCATTGGCAGATTTCCAAAGGTTAACGCAAACAGGAACACATTAGCGCACATCATCACACACAAATGACGATGAAATAAACTTTGTGCACAGGTTGATTGTACTCCAATCCTACCGGTAGGTGATATTCTGTGGTACTAAACAGTCACGGCCGAATGCCTTGTGAATAGTTGACAGAATTGATTAAATAACACAGTTAAGGCTGAATGTTTTTTACAACACGGATAATGGCAACTTTTTAATACCCATGTTTGGCGAATTTGCAGGTGATCAGGACAAAAGCAAAAAGCGCGGGTGAGACGCTCGACGCTCCTTTGTTCTAAATCTCATAGCGGGGCACATCATCTCCTCTCCCGATTTGTAATCAAACGTCCTTTGTGCGTAGGTTTTGAAACGAATGAGAAGTAACCGCGCTGTTGGGTTGCGAAGTGGATAGTGATATTAAAAGAATGGAAAGCACCCATTATTACCAAGTTTCCTAAAATATTAAAATTATCCTACGTAGTTAGTCTATTTCGCGTAAAAAACATATAACCTTACGATTACCTTCTTATTTATTTGCATTTGCGTCAAGAGCAAATCATGTACTAATACGTTGGGCCACCTTAAAAACTTAACCCCCAAATTCACACATTAACTTTAACAAATTTACTTTTATGCATTGAGAGCTGAATATAAGTTATTCAGAATGATATATGATATTCAACCTTTGTTAAAACTTGAATACCTTTATTAGTTATCAATTGTTTTATTTATTTGTAATTGTAATTAGATCATGCTTATCACATTTTGAATATTTTTATTTTCCTATGTTACTTATCATTGTTTCATTGTTTAAATTGTCTACATGTTTTTCTATTTGGATATAATAATAGTTCAGAATAAAGCATGATACTGAACCTAAACTTTGCCACTTTTAAATTAATTGATAAAGGCGATACTTAGTAGAAATTTAAGATAGAATTCAATATGACAAAAACGGCTTGTCTTGTAAATGACGCTTTAGACGTCGAAACCGGTCGACTGCATTAAAATAAATAGTGGAATTTGTACTGTGTTTTTGTCATAATGAATTTGCCACTTTTATTATTATTATTATTAGTGTATTCTCCCAATAATGGAAGACGTTAAACAAACAACTCAATCAAGATTTCTTCGGGTTCTTCTTGTTGCTCCAATAGGCTTTCGTTCTTTCCGAGTGGGCTTGTTTTCGTTCTTCCGACCACTTCGGTCTATATTGTTTCTCCTTTGGTTGCTCTGATTTAACTTCCCATTTGTTTACTTTGTGTGTGACGGTGTCTCTTTCTAAAATGTCTGTTGGACATATGTTCGCCTTTTTGAGGTACTTTCGAAGTTCTTCTAGCCAAGGTGTTGAATTCTTAAGTGAGGTTACATAATCTAGAATCTTTTTTGTCAATCGATTTTCTGATAGTCTACTGAGATGACCAAAGAATCTCTTTCGTCTTTTCTTAGTGTCACATTCAATGTTTTAAAATTGTTCTGTTGTTTTGAATGATTATAGCCTGTAACCGTTTTGTGTATATCTTGCTCCTAGGATTTTTCTGATGATCTTCCTCTCTTGTTTTTTTGATTTCTTCCAGTTCTTGTTTTCTGTTAAGTGTCAGTGTTTCGCTTGCGTAAAGGACTGCTGGTTTTATGACAGTGTTGTAATGCCGAATTTTTGTTTGTCTTGACATGGATTTTTTGTTATAGATGTTTTGAACTAACCCTAATGCTTTCTTGACTTTCTGGAGACAGTTCTGCTGTGAGATCTTCTCAAGGCCTGTCGGTTCAATGAATTCCCCGAGGTATTTAAAGTACGGGACCCTGTCGATTTTACCGTATTTTATTTTCAGGCTCGTGATATCTGTCTTTGAACAGAAGAATTTAGTTTTCTCGAATGAGATCTGTAGTTCCACTTTTTCTGCACATTCCTTAAGTACCTCAAGCTGTTTGACGGCAGTTTCCTCATCTTCTGACAGCATCGCCAGATCACCAGATCGCCACTATTATATTATTAATTTTTGACTTGAAGTGTAACAAGTGTCTTGGTACAGCTTTTTACTATTAAAAGTTCACATTCTTCTTCTGGCCTTTACATAGTTTCAGGTTTCCCTTTGTTTGCTATTTTAATATCATCGTAATTCTATATCCGGGTCCGATCAGTGCGGTGCTATAGTTCTGAATTCCCTCGTGAAGGTTCTGGGTTTGAAGCCAGATGGAAATTTATTCATCTGTAATTCAGCCATTTATTTTATGTAGAGAGAAGACCAAAATGCACGGTTTATTTTCCTTCGAGTAAGATGTTATGCCGTGGCCACTTTGTCGTATTTTTTTCTGAGGCTTAAGTTGGTAACGTGCTTCTCTTCTCCCTTAAATCTCCCATTCTTGACTACCAGGCGCCTCTTAGCATGGAACAGACTTAACTTACTCGTTGATTTATAAAAAAAGGGGTACAGAAGCTCAATCAGGCAATTTTGTACAAGCTTCTTTTACTGCAGGTGCCTACTTAACGCACTTTCCTTCTTTATCTCGGCGTAAAATGTCTCTTTCACTCAAATACTTTTCCAATCATAGCGTCAACCCTTTGCTTCCATTCACATCGCCTGTATCGTCTACTTTTAAAATTCTTGACGCTTCTTTTCATTTCACACACATCGTTGCAATGTATTTTCAAACTCTAACGAAATTAGAATTTTGGCAATGAAAATTTATTTTCAAAATAAAATGTTTCCTTTTGCAATGCATATCGTTGGAATATGCAACGCCTACCATTTCTCTTCCATTTTTCTACCCTGCAGCTCGAGGTTCATACATTATAAACTAAGTTGAAACCATTTTTTAACTCTTTATTTATAATAACTAATACTTCTAATTGCTTGCTTTCAACATTTTTAAACTTGAGTATGTAGTTGTTCGATTCATCAGGCCGGAAAATCTTGTGATTTCGTTAACTTTATTTCTGTTGACAGAGGTTTTAAACACCTTACTATGGACGCATTTCAAATACTGCTAATGTATACGGCTCCAACTACTGGACAAATTTCAAAGTTAAAGAATTTTCCACTCATGAATATCTTAAGAACATTCCTAAATCCATATTTTTTAATTTCTTTCTGCATAAAATACTCTCTATCGCATTCAATTTCCTTGGAACTAGCCTAACTTCTTCTCATTTCACCATAATAAGTTTATACACAAGCTGTCTGATCCTCCATTAAGGGATATTTTTATCGGTGAAGGATCTCAGGGTTCAAGTCTTATTGGTTTCACTGGAAATTTTAGAGATTTATTCATTTTTAAATATTGGAAAATGGTGCGTTGAAGGTGGGTAGTCAAGTAACCCCTCTATAAGTGCGTGAAGTTTCCTTTCCATAGTTTTAAAGTAGAGTTTTTCCCTCGCTCACTTTACCTCTGACTCTAAAAGTTATATTTGGAGCTTAATGCCTTATTAAAACGGAAATGTTTTGATTTAAATATTTCCTAGCCGCTTCTTTACTTCTTTTTCGTCATGCTTGTAAACATGTGGTGCAGTGACGGTAAATTCAGTTCGGTTTCAAGCATCCTCGGAAAAATTATTTTGAATTATTCCGATGACATGTGCTACTATCGAAGGTGATGATTGCACCAAAACCTTTCTCCTTAAGTTAGCGTCGCAATGTGCTCCGAGGAATCTGTGTATGATTATTAGGGTACCCTTTTGGGGTTCCGTGAGATCTTTGCACAAGGTAAAATGAGTCCAACAACCCGGAATATAGATCAACACCCCTTTGCCACAGGGGGACGGAGTATTGAGTGAGCAGGGGGCACCGTAGCTTCCACCCGAAATGCCAACCCCGCATGATGTTTGCATAATGCTGCCCGCTACCCAATCTCTCTCCACGTCCAATAAGCACCTTTGGGCCTCGAGCTTTTATATCTGTCACTCTCCTGCAAGCACCCCGCCTGAGACTTCCCAGATAGGTAAACGATGATATTCACTAAGAAGGTTCATCATAAGCAACCTTCGGACTGTAGGTTGGTTTGCTGATTCTCCCTACTCAATGCATATTTCTGCTATCCGATTAATTCCTTCTCTTTTATATTTTGTATCCCCTATCATGCATTACATCCGTCGTCTTCCTCGGTCACTCTTCCGACTCATTTTGATCTTACAAGATTCACTGCCATGCAATGGTATTCTCCACACTTATAAATTATTGAATTACTACCTACCATTCAAGACTTCACTTCGAGTTTTTAGTAGAGAGACTCTTTTTTTTCATTTATTTCCTTTTCTGCTAGAGCTACTCTGCTTAGTGTTTCCATTTTGCTTCTTTAATCGTTGGAGATGTTCTCGTATCACTTATTTTATGCTCTCTTTATTCTTATGTTCTGTTTTGAGTCAACCTTTATTTTAATCATATAATCTGTAGTTCTCATGTGCTCCACCTTACTTTTTAGTTCCCTCTAACCTACACATTTACTCTAATATTTTTAAGTTTATTCCTTCACGTAAGCCCGACTCACATGACGCAAACATATCACCAGTTATTTGCGCTAATTTGTTATTGACCGGTAGGGGTGAATATTGCATAATCAATCAATCACTGGGACGGTATATTTTTTCTATGCGCCTTAGGCGTTGCTACATTTACGTGAACCTGTATATATCTCTTAGGCCCGTCTATGGGTTAGAAGGAAAATGGGCATAAGACTATTTCAATATGGTTATTGAATTTGCTTGGGTCTTATTTCCACCAGGGTACCATTGATTACATGAATTGAATATGTATCATGACGTGATGTTATCCTAAAAATGACTGTCAAGAGAGAGAGGATTAGAATGAAGAAGCCTTTGATGTTTGTGATTGGAGAAAACGTGAAAAATGGAGAGGAAAAAAGATTGACAGTAGGAGAGAAGGTTGAGGGAGTAAATTAGGAAGAGGCAGATCATGTCAATACAGCTCAGAAGACTGACTTCATTTTGCGAAATTTTTAGCTAATCACTTCATATCTCTCTCCAGTTATCACAACATTCGGTTTACTGATTCGTCCACCACGTGAGGTGACAAGGAAAGGTTTTATTATTCACCACCTATATGAGATAACTCATACTTACTCTCGTAACATTTACGAATATTAGAGACTCCGTTAGCTAACACACGTTCTAATAAATTAACTCGCTTACAAACGTTCCAATACATGTACTACCTCGTCTTTTTCTTTCTGTTTCGGCAGATATTTCCATGAAGAAGGCCACCAGCCATGCCGTAGTACTTGGTTAATGTTTTATTAATAAGTAAATAAAATCAATCTATTCCTAGGTTGTATCCATGGAAATGGAAAGCCAGTTGGTGAGCAAGATTCAGCATGTTTGGTAGCGTAAACACATTAGGCTTCACGATGCCTAACGTACATATTTGAGTATTTTCCTTGTGTACGAGTCGTGTCAACATCTGGAATTACGGATACGATATTGGAACCAGCCGTCCTAGGAACGCCCTGAATGTGGACTTTTAAAGAGACCTTTTATCGGGAGACGAGGAGTGTTTCCACATCTTGCGGTCGCGATTTGTGATTGTCTGCGGCGGAATTTTCAGAATCTTGTTTGTTTAGCAGTCCCCAGTGCGCCGTGTGCGGGAAACTTTTGCCACAGCACGGCGGTAGGAAATTGAGCTCCGGTCGAATGACTGCGTTAAACGAAACCGTCAAGGAGACCGAGAGAGCGACGAGGAAGGGAGAGCCGATGTTGTAAGTAATGCACGGGAAGACGGGAGAATTTGCGTTCGGAATGGGGTACGTGAGTTAAAAACAGTGTCGGTCCTTTGTGAGGGAAAGAGAGGGCATGCCGTCTGGGGTCAGAGGGCATTCCTCGCGTGACTCGGCTCGCTTTTAGTCCTTTATTTCTGTTTTCATTCGGTCGGCCGGCTTCGTGCTCACTGAGAGCCTCGTGTGTGTTTTCAGGCGTGGGGGCAGAGAGGGCTAGGGGGTTGCAGAGAAGGCTTTTGGAATAAAAAGGGAGCACAGGATGGTCTCGTTTTCCTGGCGACCCTCGGTCCATCGGCGCGATCCCTTTGGGCGACGCATCGGGATACGCCTTTACGGGACACACGGGGCTCCACAGCCCCCGGCCCAGCAGACCCCTTTCCCTCCCCATATCCACAGACACTCCCGTGCTCAACTCATTCCTTTCATCTTCCTATCCACGATCTTCTTTCGTCCCAATCTCTTTCTTCCTCTTCCCATCCTTCCCAATTCCTTTTCCACTTCCATATCAGTCGCCTGGAATCCTGGCGGGCATCTCAAGGCGTCGAGACTGCTTGAGAAGCGAGTGCCACGCCTGAAAAGAGTATACTGGACTAGAGTATTATCATTTGTATTCACTTCCTCAGTGTATATTCGTATAGCCTAGAACAGCGGCTCATCATAAGTGTTGTGCTATTCCGGAGCCTATTTTTCTAAATAGCTCCCCCATAGAAGCTGGGTTCAGCGTAATATGCTAACGTATTTAAAGTAACTCCGCAATTATTTCACTTTCTTAGTGTACCCCTAAACAACCAAGCAGATCCCTTAGGGTACGAATACACCACGGTGAAAACCAATCGCCTAGAAAATATTTTAGTTTATATCAGTGTGGAGAATCGAGACATTCAAATAATAGTAGGACAAAATAATTGAATTTGGTAATAATAACCTCTAATATTCATGCAGGATCTACATATGATGGTCATTTCCATATTATCAAAGTGGAAGACTCAATAATATGATTTTCGAAGTGGAAAACTGGGTTATCTTTAACCATAAATTGTCAGTTTTTACAAAAATTCCAAAAGGAATCTATGAGATGAAATTATTTTAGTGGTTTTATTTATTTTACCAACTTTTTGATTGCCTTTTTGTTCCTTGAACCTCGTTTATTGCGATAAATTTGAGACTTTAACGCCATTAAATACCAGCTGCATTATATTAGTGCAAGTGATATGAAATGTAACTCTCCACGATTTTTAAGATTCTTGAAGCCTATATGAGCACGAGTCACGTACTTGAGTGAAGAGATGCATGTGCAGCTGCTCCGTAAAAATTGTATCTTGTGCGTACAATAATGTCTTTGATGCATGAACACATGTTATGAAAACAACACTTAGTAATCCTGGCCATGTTTTTGTTATAAGTTTTACTCCAAAAAGAGTGTTCTTGAATCTTCTAACGGTACATAACTCAGGTTAAAAGGCCTTATATATCCCCACTGCGGACATATAAGACCTTTAGGTATGAATACTGTCTGTGTGCATTATTACTCGAGTACTTTAGTCCTAATATTTTTTTCCGTTTGAGGAATAAAATTTTGAAATATATTCAAAGTAATTGCATATTCACCTTCATTATCTTTTATTCTTTACTTTTCTCCACTTATTTAATACGAAGTCGCTATTAATTCATTTCAGTAATCGTCTCGCGATTTTCTTCCTTTTGCCAACTTCCAAATTCTCTAGTTTTTAATGAACAAAAATAAAACTTATTTCATACTAAGTCCGTATTAATTCATGTACATTAATCGTATCACGATTTGCTTTCTTATCCGCGGCACCAGACACTCATTTTGAATGCAATAAAAAGCAAATAATATTTGATACTGAGTGAGTACTAATTCATTCTAATGATCTTCATACAGTATTCTCTTTCTTTCGCCCTGCACCAAACGCACTCCTTTTAAATGAACGAAATGAAACGGACCCGCCCGTGTGCAGATCCCCTAGAGGGTGGATGGTCCATCCCTTGGAGCGAGCCTCTCCGCATCTACGGGAAGATTTCAAGCGAGATGTGCTTGACGTCTGGTTGGGTGGCCGGCCCACACAACCAGCAGACACCGCATTCTGGTCACGGCCGCCCATCCACCCTCGGGACGAGGCGAGACATTTGGGACGTCTGGCGCTCACCGCCGGCGCCCCTATGCGATCTCATGCCACCTCTCTATCTTTTTCTATTTCCTCGTCTCGTCTTCGGAGGTTGAAAGTGCGTTTGTCCCTTTGAGCGATCTGGAACTATTAGACAACTTCTGTTCCCATACATGAGGTTGGAGAAGTGCAAATATTTTATGATCCATTTTCAGGGTTTCCGCAATGTTATGTCCAGATTTTCTTTAAGTGCGAGGTAGACCCTGCATTCTAAAGCTTATAATGAACACCTTCATACTCATATCTGGTGTTTTCCTCTCGAATTAGATGCAGAGCATTTTTTCAGGTTCCCCTCCCAGCTAAAGGCTCCATTTAGGCTGGAAATTCGACGTTCGATTCGTACATCGTCAGAAGGACAGAGCAAGGCCATCAAGCTAAATGATTTTCATGGTCATTGTCAGGCAGCCGCACAGAGTAGCTTTTATATTACGTAAATCTTTACTTTTATTCCGGGAAGGAGTTAAAATCAGCCAGACTTCATGCGTTTTTCAAACATAATTGGTTCAAGTAAACAACTTCAAAGGATATTGAACTCGATTTCTCTCATTAACCCTCTAGCAGGCGCGCCTCTTAAACTCCCGTTACTTTTCACGTGGCGGTGTTTTGACCGCTCAACCCATATTTTCACTTTCACAAAGTTATAACAATTTTATTGAAAAACGGACACGTTTTTATAAATAAAAACACTTATTTAATTATTCATTAAAATTATCATTTTTCATAAAAATGTATTAATCAGTAAACATGACAAAATTGTCCATTCAATTTTTTTTAAGAACACCAAACCTATACATTTTAACTATAGACATAAAATAAATCTGTATTTAAATCTATTCTTAAATTTACAGAAAGATATGCACATGTTATAACATTATAAATGTACAATGAAATAAATACTAAACATATTCATAAACTTATAGATTACACACCTCACAGATAATTTTGTGCTGCCTATGATTTCTGCAGGCGTTTCGGTTACATAATTGACACATAACACCAGTCTTTGTATTTTTCTGTGCTCCACAAAGGAAGCAGATTTTATTTTGAGGAATATACTTTACAGATTATGGGGTTTCACAAAATCTGGACAAGAAACACAATATATCTTTTGGAAGACACCATAGTTTAGATCTTATCCGCAAGTTTCCATCCATTAAACTAAACGCCAAATCCGGGAGGTACTTCCTTCTCGTACACTCTTTTGCTGGATGGTTGCCGAGGAGTATTTTACATGAATTAATTCCAGCTACATCAAGTTCCCTGAAGAACACCACTAGAGGCCACCTTCTTGTTTTCGTATGTTGAACATAGTTGGTCAACAGTGTCTACCCCGCCTTTAATTATGTTGTAATCTAGAATTACTAAAGTTTATTTTGCTTCTGAATCGATTTAATTTGTGCTGTGCATTGAAGGCAGTATAATTACAGTTTTTTTCTTTTTTGTAACATAGGACACCAGTGTCATATCATCCTCAAACCCGAATAT
Source organism: Pyrrhosoma nymphula (assembly GCA_963573305.1). NCBI lineage: Eukaryota > Metazoa > Arthropoda > Insecta > Odonata > Coenagrionidae > Pyrrhosoma > Pyrrhosoma nymphula. Next base: position 19,928,056 of record OY754337.1, on the reverse strand, counting down.
GCTTGATCCCACTTGACGTGATTTATTTGTTATAAATTCTTGTGGTATCTCTTTCTTATTTTTTTAAAGTGTGTATAGGAAAGTTAACCGTAACTGCTGTAATAATTGTCCGTTGTGATAATTTCTAATATGAACAATTAACCGTTTTACAACATCATTCGGCTTATTGGAATTACAGTAAGGACCGCCATGGTTCTTCCCACAATATATATCCAAATTAAAAGTATGAAATGCCTCACTATCACAAAAAGCATAACATTTTATTCCATATTTAGCTGGTTTTAGTGGCATGTATTGTACAAAGCAACAACGACCTCGAAGAGCAACCAGCATTTCGTCAGTGGTGACGAGCTCTCTAACCGAGTTTTTTCTTTGACAGCTTGCAACGAATTTGGTATGGAATTCGAGGATAGCCGCTAATCTTTCGGTCACTTGACGGTCCATTCTTGTGGTGATGTTATCGAAACGTAGGGATCTTATCAAAACAAGAAATCGTTTACAATTGAAAGTTGCCCGGAGGATAGCCATTCCAATGCCGACTGCAGACCAGAGTTCCAAGGCATTGGCGCGGTAAACTTTCTTCACCGAAATCAAAAATAATGTTCCAAAAGGAGCCGTAATTTCAGGATGCGATGTTTCAATGTAATTTCTTACTTGAGCTTGCACATTTTCCACTCGCTTTTTGCGATGTAAATATTTGTGTATCTTACGATATCATCAATCATTTCTAAAGTAATGTTGTAAGAAAACATATACAGCTTTGTGTAATTCGTAAGGCAAAATTTTAGCATTTTTTTAATCTGGTTTTAGATTTTATGGCTTGAGAATCACTAATCCATTATGTAAAGTTATCCTTTCCAATAAAAAATCTATAGACCTCACACTCATCTTCCAGCAATTTCAACATCTTCCACGATTGACTGCTCGGAAGTACTGCTGCCACTGTCCTATTCAATGGCTTCACATTCACAACCCACGTCTTCTGTGCCATCGATCAAGTCTTCATCTTGCTCATCTTCGGAAATATTTTATAGGCATTGAAAGATATCCTCGGGCGTTCCGTATCTCTGTTCCAAAGTGAAATAGTATGAATTGTGTCGCTTCAGAATTTAGAAAAAAGATAATATCCTTAAATATAAGAAATGATAAAGGTAATGAATTTAAATATGTTGAAAAACTCGATAACCAACAAGGAATATTTAAAAAATATTCTTACCTAAACTTGCGCGTGGCAGTGTTTAGACCGCTCGTACCATTTGGCATGGAAGTCACTCACTTTGCGGCTCACCCACGACTGATCGTTGGGGCGAAGACTGATAATGCTGGTGAAGCTATATGCACTAAATAGTAAACGAAGAATACATGACGGTCTCGCGTGGCAGCGAAGCCTCCATACAATATAACCATTAAGTAACCAAAAAGTGCGGTCCAAACACCACACACACGCCCGCTACAGGGTCAAGGAACGATATGAAGCAATGTTTCAATTTGAAACTAAATTAGGTAGTTTATTTCGTTCCTTTTTATATTGTTTAACTCGTTTGAAAAATAGTAATGTATTTAAAACTGCCTAATTTTTTTAAGGATAATAACAAATAATGCATGGAACTTGTTACAATTTATATTTTTAAGAATTAATAGAACCTCTAATTCCCATGCCTTTTGTGTATCCTATTTAGATTCAAGATAAAGCTATCACCTGAAACGTAATTGTTGTTATTTTCCCACGCTGACTGAACCTGGTTCTGCCGTATTTGCGCCAAACTGCGCTGCAATCAAAATCGTGTTGGTGATTTGATATTCACTTTTCATTTTCGGAAACCCGCTGATAGACCGCGGGAATTGAGAGCAACATATGCGAGCGAGAAAGGAAGGTGTAGTTGGGGAATGACTGATTGTTTGCAGCTCGCCAACATGTGTTTTAAGCGCCATTTTTCTTTCAATACCGTTTTCAAAAGGAGAGAGGGGAAAAATGCAGATAATCCGTAACATGTCAAATCACGTTTGCGTGATTGAATCAGGCCACGTTATACTCGTTGGGAAGGAATTAATGTTCATCACGTTTATTTAGCGCTTTTGAATTCGTTACTAACATTCATCAAATAATAATGCTCCCGATTTTAATTGGACTCACGTTTTAACAGAATGACGGATCAATGTACTTTTTTATCCATCGCACCTTTCTTTCGTAAATGAAGTCTGTGGTATAATATTTTTTAGCATTAGGCTCAAATTGCATTAAACCTAGTGTCAAAGGAAATCATTTTCAATGCTTAAAAGCTTTGTGTGTCATCGCACTATTTTTTTGAAGTTCTGTCAATTGGTTGATAGATTTTTAAGATAGAATTGGCGATAAGTGCAAGAAGTGGGAGGGGGTAACACTGTCAAAATATTACCGCGGCCTTAATGCAGGTTCATTAATGCGATATCCGTGCGTAATTTGAATAGTCTGCCGAATGTAGTCACTGGCTTTATGACACTTTGACGGGAGGAATGACGGCCAAACAAATTCGTTGAAACAACGCGGAGAGGCCGGCACGGGCCCTGAATTATTAAGAGAATTCCGCCTTGTTTAACCCATTCCGTGCCTTGTTTCCATTAATGCGTCACTCGGTAAATCCATTACTCCCACTCTTGCCGTGCGAGTTCTGGCGCAGAGTAGAGAGGGGTGAAACTTTAACGCGCGCTTTATGCCCCAGCAATTGATTAAGCGGTCGAAAGTCGTCTGTTTTTTTATTTTTTATTTGGCTTTGTTCGGTAGAGAGGGGCAATCAATAAACTCTTCTTCCTCTGGGTCCCCATCGGTTCAGTGGTTGATATTTCGCTCCCCTTGGGCGCGTATTCGATGCCGTTTACCATTGACCCGCGAACTGCCCGCTGCTTTTGTGTGCTTCTCTTTCGAATGGTGAGTGTGGAAGAGAAATCGATGAGGCAGTTTTCTTGCGTCCACCTTAAGTTCGTTAAATGATTGGCCATAAATGGGATCAATACATTTTCTTGGTCGTTTGCACCATAAAACGGAATGAAAAAAAAACATTGGTTCTCAGTCCAAGGAAGTTATGTTTCTCTGACAACTAACATCTGCGTTGGGCGAAGGTTCACATGCATTCAGTGTCCTTGGTGTCCTCCCAAAAGATTAGTCATAACCAAGAATGTATGGAATCCTCAGTTATAAGGAGCATAAACGGCGAAATCCTGGGCAAACAAAACCGTCGGTTATCCTGTGCGCTTTGCCAATTGCTGTCTGATGCACCACTTTAAGTGACTAGCGGCGTTCTCACTGAAGATTTTAGAGACAATCCCTATGAAGATTAAGTTTCGTAACCACCAGTACAGGTAAACAATGCGAAAATCTATAAGGCAGTTAGTGGAACCATGAAACGAAATTTTTGGCAAAAGAAAAAAATAAATTTTTAAAGCATTCATGACGATTTTATCTGCAATAACTTGTACGTTCAAATGGAGGAAAGTACCTATAATGGTAAAAGTTCAATTATATTTGGCGGACTTAGTTGATATAGCCTTAACGTAAATGCGATGACCTAGCGCTTAGGTTGTGTGAATTACCTAAGACTGTTGGTCATTTGACTCTTGCATTATCAATGAGAGAGCGCATTTGAATTTGCATCGGTTATTACGTTTCCTTTTTTATTAATCGAGATAGTTGCCCGACTCGGATGGATTTGGATGTAAATACGGACACCTGATTCTCTACATCTTTTGAAGAAGGCACCCATGTCTTTCCACCATCCGTTTCTTTTTCCCAGTACGCGAGATATGGTTAAAAACACATCATAAAACCACTCTGTAACATTTATTTTCTCGACCGTTCGCACCGAAATCTTTTGAAAAATCAATCTTTATTTTGATCTTGAGCAGCGCCGCTGTTTCTCAGAATTTCCTTACCAGCGTCTGTGCTAGCATGATCTGGATACAAAGTGCGTAGTTTAATGCACAGCATTGACGTACATTAGCCAATCACGTGGCAGCTCTTGGAAGGCAATCTCGGTACATCGTTGTTACGCAGTGCGGCTCGTTTTTGTTCAACTGACCCAAGGCTCTGGTGTAAGCAGCGGGCGTGACCAGCCTCCGAATCTCTCGAAAGGCAGACCCAATTGCTTCCGTCCACTTGTCGTGGGCTCCTTCGATGTCTCCGCTATCTGTCTATCATTGATCCCGTGCGTGTGAAAGGAATTGCAAAACTCGGAACTTTCCTTAACCCGGTGGACCTCTCTCTCTCTCTTTCCCACCAGCTCCCTTTTCACCCCTCCCACCCCCCTTTCTCCTCATCCCTTGCCCCTAGCATCCTCCCTCCCAACCTAATCCACACTTTCGCTGTCCCTTTTAATCTCTCAGGTCCGTCTAAGCCCTTTTGTCCACCCCTGTTTTATCATTCCCTGCCCTCCCTTAATCCCTCACGTCGACTCGCTGAAACCCTCTTCCCCAATCTCCCCTGACTCCTGCCTCCCCTTGCCGCTTTTACTGACTCTGCAGTCCCCGAAAAGAGTTGCTTCATCTGGGCGGAGTTCAGGCGGCTAGCAGAAAAGCCTGACAGTTTTAACGGCGGGCACTTGGCGCAAGTTCAGTATTTTTTTCTCACGTGGCTGTTTTAGAGAGATCATCTTTAGTTACGTCTGCTCTTGGTATATTCGTATATCAGTGCATATTAGCCACCGTGTCTTTAAATTTTATCTTTGAGATTACCATGCGCTCAGATTGTTCGGAGTTTTACGTCAGCAGTATTGAAATAATTAGTTTTTTTCCTCGTGTATGTATCCTTTGGCGCGCATGCCGTATTTTCAACTCCATGTAATCTCTTGAAATAGATTTGGTGTAATATTAGTAGATATCTTTAATGACTCCGCAGCAAAATTTCTAAAAATAAGGAGTTTAGTGTCATGGTCAGTGAAACTTTTGTGTTGACGCTTCTTTCGTCTGTTATTTAATAATTGCAAGTTATCGTAAACTGTTTTTAGTTACTTCATAATTTGAGAACCCTGAGAACATGGATTGAGAAAATCTCTCTCTCTCTCTCGGCGGTCTCTTTAGGTGAAATCAATGGAAGTGTAATTTTTCTCTAAATCCTTTCGTGATAAATCAATTGTAAATATTTATATTGACTTTATTTATGATGGCCAGAAAAATATAATTTTGAAAACTTACCCTTATTGAAAAAAATTCAAAACATTTGCTATATTTTTGTTTCTATGTTTCACTGAAACAAGTTTTTGAGGGGTTTCCTATCAATTCTAATAAAACACTTATTCTACTTAATTGTGTCTCCGGGAGATATTAGATAGCAGTTTTACTTGCGTAACGTATAGAAATTTTTCTCTGTACTTGACTGGAGGTCTGAAGGTAAAGCCCCTTGAAAGTCGCCGTAGATCCCTAGGTCTCCATGGTAACCTGGTATTTGACGAGATGTAATCCTTGCAAGAAGTAGTGCAATAGAGGCTGCCTTTAAAATTCCAAGTGCATGCCAGCTAGAAAATATTTAGCTTTTTTCTGCAAAAACGATATCTTAAGAGAGTATAAAGAACGTCGTTAACCGAGGAGACATTAGGTTGGCACCTATGCGTGCACATTTCTCCAGAAATGTCCTTACTTTTCGAAGATTTCTGGGATAGCGGCCGGAAAAGGATAAAACTCGAAGCGAAACGAGTATAATCTCATTCCAAAAGTATTAACCCCAGAAAGGAGAGCCCATTCTCCTCTCGCCATGCAAAGAAATGCTGGCGGCGAAGCGGACGTTTTCCGTGATATTATGCAGAAGATTGAAGGGGATGCTTTTTAAATAGGATGGGGGCTGTTTTTATTTCATCCCACCGATCCACCCACGCTCCGCCGCAGTCCTTTCCTCTTTTTGATTCCACGTATCGTTATCCCTCTTGGATACGGAGTAACAGGCCACATAAATAGCACCCTCTCCTAACTACCTCTCCGGCTCCATTGCCTCTTTCATCCCCAACCTGGACCCTCTCCGACTTCTTAACCCTTCTTTTCTAGCATTATACTACCTCCACCGGCGTGATACTTGTACAACATGGTGCAGACAATAGAAACGTGAGTTGCATTCTAACGGCATCAAAAATAAACTCTTAGGTTACTCCCAAACTTGAAAAGCTTTCGGAACTGCACAACCATTGAATTTAAGGACATCATGACGTAATCATAGGCTGCATACCACGGGCGCATAGTGCTATCATTATTCTTTTTAATTTGACAACTTTAGACAGTAGTCCGCTTCTACAGTGATGATAAGTAAAGATAGACTTTCAAAATACTCGCAGACGCTATAGGACGCTATAGATATTGGATTTTTATTCGCATAACGGACACAAATCAATAAAAAAACGTTTTTGCTCCACAAGTAGGTATTTTTTGTTTGAAGTGGATTTCTTTATCAAATATATTGTTGGCAATAAAAATGACTAATTGGAGACAAAAAGGGTTTTAAGAATAATCTACTTTGAGAGAATGCAATGAAGTGAAGATAAAGATGATGTGGTTCTTTACTCGTGGTTTTTGGATGAGAAATAGTTCCGTAAACCTCTTCAAAGTCCTCTGAGAGGTTTTCCTTCAGGAATATTGGAGAAAATGCTTGGACGATAAGATACTGCTTTATCATTCGAATTGCATTGAAAATCATAACCCTATAGTTAAATCTTTTGTCACGAAACTACCAAATGGTTGTTGGATGTTGCATTCGGGGTATTAGTGCTTCCCAGACTCCTTTTAACGCCCACAATATGCCTATTATTTATTTTGCATTTGCTATTTTGCTTTTAGCCAGAGAAGATTTAACAGCAAAATAGAGTTATACAAGATATCAGCCCTTTTAATGTACAATACTTGTGCGTGAATTCCATCGGGATATTGTGTTTTACGGATTATCGATTATAAATTGAAGATGTCAACATTGCAGGAAATGAACGAATTTGACGAAGGGTATTCAAAATAGGTTGGATTTGATGAAAGGCATATTGTTTTTAATTTGAAACAACACGCTGAAGAGGGTGGTAGAGGAGAGATGGTATGTAATCGGGGAGGGGGAGGAGAAAAATTGGAATTTATTTGATGGCTTAAAGGGAAGCCGCAGTTTTGGTGAACTAAAAAGAGGCATACTTTAGGGAAACTAAGTATTTTCAAGAAAGATTGCCCTGAGAGAGCACAAAAATGAAAGAAATCAAAGACATAGGCTTTTAAAGATGCTCATAATTATTTGGCACCAAACTTTTGATAGCTATTGTGATTAAGTGGAGCTAAAAATGCACCCTCACCAAAGAAAGACGTGTTAGGTTGGTGCATAGTCAGCAGAAGGCGGTGGGGGTCGGGATGGCGCTTGGTGAAGGTGTCGACTGCCACTCACCGGAGCAAGTCGGTGCCAAGTTGGCAGAACTTTTGAAGTTGCCGGATAGTAAAGTTTATGTCGCAGGAAGTCGACACTGGGTTTATAAAGTTATTCATGGCCTTATCGCGCACCCAAGTGGTCTTTGTGTGCACGCGTGAGATCACCGCATCCTCATTCACAGTAACCTTACACTAACACCATCATACACACGCAGAGCATACAAAATGGAGTTAATAAGCGAGAAAAATTCGCTGTCTAACATATAAGTAGGTATATGAATTCCTACGCTTATACGAGTTCATTAAGTTTATATATGACACGCTCGGGATTTTTTTCCTACGAGATGTCTTTAACTGCAACTCTTATTATTTGCAGTCCATTGTTTGTCATCATATTTGTTATACAGTCATTGGTAAGTACTATGTGTAGGTACTGCTTTTTACGATACTCTTTAATCATTTGTCCACTATTAGCTAGCCATGTTGCGAATGGCTGCATATGTCCAGCATTGTTCTCACAGTTAACATAATTTATCCAACTCCATCATCATCTACCATAGGTACACGTTCTCAAAAACCTATAAAATATTTCCTACCCACTTTCTACTCAATGTTTCTGTTTATTTAAACCTTGTCGTTTCTTATCAGAGATATTTGATATAAAGAGGAAACATTCTACATGCCTCCGATCTACATGCCTCGCTTGTAGCCACAGGCACAAGTTTGACAACACTCTTCATACCTCCCACGCCATAGTTTGTATCCGCAGATAGATGAAGGGCTATTAACCGGTGTATAGGCATGAAAATGTTTTTCCTTTCTCGAGAATTGGATCGTCGAGACAGTAGGAGGGCAGCTATCATGTCGTCCTATCCAGGTGACCATTACTATGGGAGTAACATGGGCACGTGAAGTGCAGACACAATAGTGGCATCCTAGATGGGAGAGGTGCGAGCAGTGGGTCAGGGGGTACATGCGGTACGTCGAATCGATCCCCCTACTCTCTGACCCCTGCCACACGCCCTCCCCCGCTGTTGTTTGGCCTCGAGTAGTGAACCACCAGGGCTGGGGCGGCACTCTTTTGTACGTGTAGGTATATTGCCCTCGCTGTTACATACGGCCTCTCACGATGACCTCGGCGGCAAAGCTCCACTCTGAACACATCCCTGCTCCTTCATTTCCCTTGGAGGCGAGAGTGGTGGCGATTAAAAGACCAAACCGGATGTGACCTCATCATCGTGCTTTCCATCCAGCCAACCAATCCCTTTCACTCTGGACTACTCGAGAACACCAACGTCCACTTCGACTTTAAGCCTCAAACCGTGGTGTCGGTCTCGCAGTCCCCTGTTCAATATGAATTGCCATTTTTCTCCTTCCGCTTCTGCTTGCAGCTCATGTGCCCTTTAGTCTCATCCTAATTATTACAAAGGAACGTTCCTTCGTATTACCAAACCCTCTGTAGTTCCGTGAGTTAAAAAAAAATATATTCTTTATTTCCAGTCTGGGGGACCGAACCGCAGTAAGGGTTAGATCTTTTTGATTCATCGGAAACTGGGTAACATGATGCATGAATTATTAACATGTTATAAGAAAATAAATGATTTGTACATTTACGCTGGCCGCATTTTTACTCTGGAAGATCTCGATAGATGCAATTATTTAGGGAGGAAAAGCGTAATTATGAAGGAGAATAGAGAATTGCGTATCTACTGATTATAAGACTGAAAAGAATGTCTGAGGTTGCTTTGTGTACGTGTATATTATTATACAGTTATAACTTTAATCAAGAAAAACCGAAGTGTCGAACAGTAGTTTGAGATCGACACCGCCGTTTATGTAACATTTTTTACATCACAGTATGAGAGTTCAACTCCCTCATTCGCTCTCGGTTTCTCTCTCTCTCACTGCCTCTTCCACTTTCCTTCGCACAACGTCGACCGTTAACCGCGAGGGAAACCATATGAATGCATGCACACTGAAGAAGCCATGTGTGAGGAGGATAATTGCTTCGTCTCACTCAACCTTTCCAAAAAACATACTGCCGCTACACTCGTTCCAAAGTAAGTCATGCCGATTACTATAGGCATTTTAATTCGCTAATATTACCTTTCCCTTGTCATACACATGCTTCTGAATTTGACTAGGCCATCGTCGTACTGTGGGCATAATCCAAATCAAACTATTTCCTCGAGTAAGAAATAACATTAATTGTGTTTCTATGGGGAAAAAAATGAGAGCCTTCCAGCCACTTGATGAGGTTGATAGCATGTATTGGCTTGGCTTGGCAAATGATTCCTGCTGATTTCTGTGCGATATAACTAAAGCCATTTACGAAAAAGGTTATACGCACGTTCTAATGTACGTAATTTATAGCTAAATTTGCCTCGGATAGCGCGCAGTTAGATATTTTTGGAGAATGTGAAGGCTTTATTCGTGCTTTTTCAAAAAAATTTGTTGCTTTGAAAAAACCAGCCAAATAACTTTATTTTAATTCGTTTGTGTGTTATATTTTTACGGAAAAAAATGTTCTTTTATGTGGATGTTATCTGTCTGCATCTAAGTGAAATATTTTTGGGGCATAGATTATCGCAATGGTTTCTAGGGTGTTTTATTCCCTCTGTAAAATAATTTTCCAGCGCAACACACGTACGTAGCTCATGGCATGGCATCTTTTCTTATTTCACGCCGTCATTAGTTTTGACTATTTGGATGCTAAATTAAGATTTTGTACATTATTATTCTTGGGCATAACTCGCCAGCCGACTCAAATGGCTAAATCACCGTTTACTCCATCTTGACACCTTGATACTGTCCATTGCTCATATCCAGTTCGAATAATATTTACTCTCTCTCTTTCTGAATAATAATGCTCTCTCTTTCGCTTGAAATTTTTATTTTGCTTTTCAATTCTTGTATCCGATTTAGTTGACGTAATCAACAATTTGGCATTGCGAGCAGTATTTCTAGTCAGCGCATGTTTTTGGACCGATTAAGCTTCAAGGGTAGTATTTTCAACATGGCTAACTTGCGTTTTATGGAAAGTAGAGCGAGCATGTCTATATATGTGTTACTGTAAACATTAAGCCTTTTATTCATTCGCAATTAAGCCTGTCACATTACCAAGTGTAGTAACACTTCTTCACCAAAAGTAGATATCATATAATTCATCCTTTTTGTGCGCTTTTCTGAGTACCCGTGGATTAATTCATACGATGAGACTATCAAACCTAATATCGCTAATCAAGCCCTTGTAAATCTCTTGGTTCTGTGGCGTACTTTCCGGCCATAAATATTTAAATGCAAACAAAACGCTCAGAGAAATATTCCCTGGTATTTAATAGACATAATACTAAAAGAAAATAAATTATGTCCAGGACTAACTGAGGAAAAATTGGTGCTTATACTCGTTCATAACGTAAATAAATGCCACAGTGCCCACAATCGACCGAATGATTACATCCAGCCCATGTGGTTCATCTCTGTATCTTACTATTTTATCTTCCTTCTCATTAATTTTTACCTTATATTGACTCTGAAGAATGGCATAACCGTTCAGAAATCCAGGAATTGTTTTAGCGGAATTTAAGAGTAGCATTACCAGAAATTATGGATATGTGCCAGCTTAAATGCGTGACGTTTAACATCTCTGAGCCCAGTGTGGTTCTTATCTCGTCGGCACGCCGTATGCCAGCTATATCAGAGTCCCTCTAGCGGTGCAGCTGCGTAGTTACGCCCAGTCCGCGTTTTTAATCAGCCGAGATGGAAATGAGAAACGAAGGACACTTCTTTTCGCCGATATCTCTCTTCCGAGGAGTGCTTCCAATTCCGTGGGAGCGATATGGAAATGTCGAGGGAGGTGAGGGGAGATAGAGGGAGCGAGCGAAGGGGGAAAGTAGTACTCTGTTTCACAGAACAGGGGCGTCCACCCGCCCACCAAACCCCTCGCTACCTCCAACACTTTAATAACCACCCATCCCCTCTCCCCCAAGGATTCATCGATCTTGTGCAGCCAACCTTCTTCTTTCGCTTTGAAGTCGCGACCCTCTAACCCCGAGGCCCTTTAAGAAGGTCTCTCGGCCACCCCACGACCCTTTGCTGGAAGATCATCCGCGTCTCTCGTTTCTCATCTCATTGACCAACATCATACCTCGGCATTGCCATATCATAACGCACCTACATTCCAAATAAATATTCCTTTACATGGTAGCTCAGTGATCTTCTACCATAGCATATCGAAGTATTGCGTGCATTCATGTCATTTAACACTAGAAGTACCGCACTTTGCTATATACCTATTAGTACCAACAGGGGTCAATTTTACCCCTTAGGAATACTTATTTTTTTAGATTAATTTAAAATTTGTAATGGAAATAACAGTCGAATTTTTGAAAATGTATTTTATTTACTATTGTTTATTTTTTCCTGGAAGAATGGTGGTTTACGGTAACATACTATACTTTGCCTTTTCCTTCTTGTCTTTTCCTCATTTCCATAGATCATTGCTCAAAAGTAGAACAAAAAGCATAATTATTGTTTACTGCATGTTAATAGTTTTTCAAAGAGTCCTGGGGAAGTCATTCACTATGTGTCTACATTAGCGTATCTATTTTGAAGTAAAAACTACGTGTATATCATCAAAATTGAATCAGGCCTATTATAGTTTTATCGTAATTATGCATCATAAATTAGTATTTTGAGTAATAATGAACAATTATCATCGTTTATAAAAAAAACTAAAAAAACTATGAATAAAAGTTAAAAAAAAATTCCATTCCGAAATGACAAAACACCAATAAAACAGGGAAGAAATAGCCTGGGGTCAAATTACCTCTACGGTACTAATAGGTAGAAGGTAATATATATTAAACACTATGGCTGCTTTGAGTATCTTGTTTACGCATTATATTCACCTGCTAAAACAAATAAAAGTCAAGAAATATACAGGAGCTGGGACGGGACAATCAGAAATAATTGATTGTCAAAATTGAAATGGGGTCCAGTGGATCCCTCCGGTATTTCTAGTATTAAAACTAAGAGACGATATTTTTGGCGTAATGCTTTTGGTGTATTTTCTGCTACTCGAAAAACTAAAACGGATGGGTGACTGCATTTTATTACGGTTTAATGTTTTAAGCGATATTTAAAAGCATGTATAAAATGCAAAACGTCAGCAAAGAGAATAAATTATTTACAAATTAAGCGACCTATATACCTCCTGAAAAAAAGTACAACAATGTCATGTAGAGGATACGTTTTCCTACTAGAAACATGAAAATGAGGAAAGGACGTGAAGGTGAAACTGCATGCACTCTTCCCTCCATGCACTGCACTCTTCCCTCCATGGTGAGACTCAAACGGCCGTCTCTCTTGCTTGTGAACCCGTCTTCACCATTGTTGGGATGAGTGTTCTGGAAACGAGGCATTCTTGTCCTCCTGCTGTGTAACTTCACTCATCTCTCGACTGCTGTGGGTGGGGACTGGTTGCTTCCTGCCCCCTTCCCCTCCCCTACGACCCCGGCCTCCTCATCTCCGCTGCTACCGATGCACAGGGTTGAGTGTCGAGCTACAAAATGCAAATTAAGCAGAGCGAGGACTATTTTTTGTGGCGAACGGCATTTCCGGATGTAAATCACCGCATCGATTCCTGATATATTGGGAAAGGATTGCCACATGATTCTCATCGGCCGCTCTTCACCACCCTTCTCTTCCACCCTGCATTTTCTTAATTTGTGCCGTCATCAGCGTTCGACGTGCCCCGAGAAAAGAGTGAATGCTCGCCGCAAATCAATAATTCATCGTTTGGTGACTAATAGCCGGGAATAGCGCTGCTCTGTGTGTGTCTGCATTTATACAGATGCTGAGGGCTTCTCGTTGGCTGAATCTATGTGAAACCACAATTAGGGAGATTCCCTCCAATTAAAAAAAATGAGACGACCATTGTTTCTCATCTTACACTCCATAGTTGGAATACATTCTGTCATTTTCCTCAGGATAAAAACTAGTACTGCATCTGCATCTGCTCCCACTTAGAGATTCTTCTCTGTCAGTCGGACCAGCCTTTACTGTCAAGCGGTATCAGATCCCTTCGGCAATCTCGGAATGTTGTGCCTCTTTAAGGGGACAATGACCGATTGTCGCTTCGTGGTAGTGCCCCCTGGGTAATGGTAACGACAGTGGTGAAGCTACGTCAGGAAATATGCGGTGAAATGTGTGCGGTAAAATATATGGAATATAAGCCAAATCCTACGCGTTGCAGCTTAACGTTATGAAATTTGGAATGGAAGTTTTATAAAATCAAATTAACGATTTGCAATATCTCCATTAGAAAATTTATTTAATTAGAAAATTCATTGAAAAATACTTCTCCTCATAGGCATTTATTTTTCTTGGAAATAGCTACAGATACACATTCAAGTGTAAAATAAAAATAAAATATTTGGTCCAAACAATAAGAAATTAATGCTTAAACCACATTTAAAATATATGATCAAAATATTGTGTATTTAACTTGTTATTTTTTTATTTCTGATTATTTTATTCAATAAATATATTAAGTGGAGCAATGAGGCTAATGTTTCCAAAGTCACAATGGAATAACAAGCCGTCATATTCAAGGTGGGTATGTCTGCAGGGCTCTCATTATTGCTCGATTAAGCGAATTTACATCTACATACCACCCTGCGAGCCGCTGTATGGGCATGTGGCAGGGGGTGTTAGGACACCAGCCGTGTAATGGTGTGAAGAAGATTGTTATAGGGAGTTGAAAACGTGAAGTATATATTGGCAGCGTTTTCAGTAGATCTCAGTTTTTATTATGGTCACTTATTGTGCGTGGGACGAACGAATGTTTGTACCTATCTGTTTGGCAATGTATTTCTCTTATTTTATCTTTCCCGTCCGAACTAGAGATGTAGTGCGGCATCAAAATGATATTCTCTGTGCCACACTGAAACACACCTGTTCTGAAATTCTCAGGCAACCTAAGCCTAGCGCGCAGTCTCCGAGTCATTAGTGGTTCCCAACCTAATTCCTCTAAAAGCAGTGAAACACTTTGTTCATCGTATCAATCTTTAATGAAGCGCACGGCTAAATTTCCTTTGTATTTTATTTATTTTTAAAATCAATTCTTTCTGTCCAGGGTGCGAAATGCTCGCGGTGTATTCTATATATGGCCTAACCAAAGCGAAGTAGCACCTCTCTTTCACTTTTTCATCCGAGGACCTTCTTACATTACGCTTGATAAATCCTAGTTTCTTTAAGACTGTGTCGCATTTGTTTAACGTGTGTGTTCTCCACGATAGGTTTGAGATTGAGATGATTCCCAGATATTTTACTTCAACTGACGATTTTATGTTTACCCCACCCACAGTGTATGGTGTGTTTAATCGCTATGGAAACGATTTAAATTGTATCTTAATTATCTCCTCAAGGCTCGTGGTGATGGGAGGGGTCAGAATACCACATCGGGCGACGCACGAAGGTTCAGCGGCGGCAGACAGTGCGACTTAGTGTCTCCCGTATCGTCGCAAAGGGAGCGACGAACTTGGCAGTTGACAAAGGAGTGGCGATGATCGGGGCGGACGGTCGGAAATCCTCATCCTACATTCCACCCATGCGATGGTCGGGCACATCTTTCGTCCCTTATTCCGTCTCGCGACCGCACTCGATATGGCTTCCTCCTCCTCCCGATGTGGCTCTTTCTCGGAAAGGGGATCCACGGTGCCCGAGGGACCGAGAAGCCCGCGGAATGCTGTCCGTTTTGAATGAAAACACTCTCCGCTCGCCCACTCCTCAACGGGAGATCTTTCAGACGTTGCGAAAATAACGCTTTGATAGAGTTATCCCATTGTAACTTGATTCATTTTGATCCGATGTGACGGAAAGCCTTTTAATGCAAATAACATTTATTTACTCTGAGTGGCTGTCGTCAGACATACACGTTGATTCAGGAATCTAAGTTTGATTGAAAGAAAATCTGCTTTCAGGCCATATTCAACAATAAAAATCTATTGCCGTAGTCTATCGTTAGGTGAACTTGTCTCGGTCTATATTACTGAGACATTTTAGTCAGTGTGTAATTCTTACGGGAAAATATTTGAGAGGATGAATCGAAAATCGTTAAAATTTTAAAATAATTAAGCAGCAAATGATAAGGAACTAAATATAATTCATTCCAAAATCACTTATGGTATAATATGCTGGGGCAGTGCATACATGAACACATTTAAGTGTGCACTCGTCTTGCAAAAAAAAATAATTCGTGTAATATCGTCCGAAAATTCTTATGAAAATTCCTTTCCGTTGTTCGTGGTCCTCAAATTGTTGCCACTAAGGCATTTGTATTTATTTAAGGTCTTAAAATTGTTTCATGCCAGAAGTGGCAATATGCCGAGTGTATCTGATAAATGTAAATATAATTTAAGTAATGAGTCAAACATTGTAACAAACAGAACAAGATTAACTTTATATAAACATTGCTTTCTCTATGTGGGGCCAAAGGTATTTAATATACTGAACGCTGAAATTAAAAAAGTTAAATTCTCAAAAAAATGTTAAAACTTGCCAAAGACTGGCTTTTTTCTCAAGAAAATATTGAACATTTATTTTGATGGTATTTTCATGGTTACTTATGTAACTGTTACTGGGTGTATTTTATGGCATACATTTTTTGTAATTTGCTGGTGGCTCAAATTTTTTTTGGGAGTAAATAAATTATTATTTATTATTTGTTACAGTTGCAACACTTCCCTCCGAGTCCCCGGCAAGCGTCAGGTTTCATTGCCGTCATAATGGCCGGAGACTCGAGAGTGGTTGGGCAGTAATCGTTGTCACGTCCGACGCCCATCGGATTTTAGGGAGCAAATAAATTATTTTATTTATAAAAACTTGCGCTTTAGTCCCGAGATGGCCCTGTTGTAATTGAAAAAGAAAAAATAAGCTATAATTTTTACGATTCTTGATATTCGTTTCACAGGGTCTATTCGTTCCATGTCTTCCAGTGTTCCAACTGAGTACTTTTATTTACGCGCTACTCGTATCTCTTCATGGAATGTTTTGTTCGTAACTAAAGACATGTTATCTACCGTTGATGATATACTTTATACTTTGAGTTGAGAGGAGAATAGCAGGGAGGCGTCTCTAAGCAGTTCAAAGAGAACAAGTGTCAGGCGTACCCAGACGTGCATTGTGCGTTCAGCTGTTGTTGCTGGCTAGCCTCCTTCCAGGGATACGATTTCTTGCTTTGCTCGATCGTGTGAGGGGAGAGGGGAGGAATGGGAAAATGAGGGAGAAACTCCCTTCCCCCTATATTCACTTCTTTCCCCTCCCTCCTTCGTCTCCGGACCCTTTTAACGTCGAGGAGAACAAAATGGGTTAATTTTCTGCTGAGGAAGGGGACCTTACTGCTGGGAGAAACCTCCATTCCACGTCCTTATCGCTGCGTCTCGTCATTGTGAGGGCCTACCATGGGATAGTCGGAAAGAGAAAGAGGAATTTAGGGGAGTGGGGTGCTGTGGAATTAGACTCCCATCTTTCCCCTCCTGCTTCTCCACATGTCTCCCGGCTTTAGCAGGTGAATGGTAGAGACTGGATGGTCCTTCCGTCGGTCCATTGAATGGGTTAGGAAAGAAGGAACGGAATAGCAAGGGAAACTGGCAGGAGGGAACCCTTTTTAACGGCTTTGGTTGGTTGGCTGTCAGTGGGAGTAACCTTGGCGACCGGCGTCGGGGTTGGATACGCGGGCAGGAGGGAATGATGAGAAAGGGAGAGTGGGTATGTAATGGCGACCGTCTGCAGTCTTCGAGTCATCCCTCCCCTTATTACTCTCTCTCTTAACCGCTTGGTTTATTCCGCTTCCCGTTGTCCTCTGGCTGAGCACCACCCTCTCCTAAGTTGAAATATATTATACGGAAAGTTTCCGTTTCAGCAGTGTCATACGTTACGCCAAGAGCTCGGTCCATTGAACACGGAGAAGGTAGGGGGAGGGGGTGGAAATTTAAGAAATCCCGTTGGGCGTGGAATGATCGGGAGAGGGTATTTGGCCGACCCCTGCCTATAAGCGCCGTAATACGAATAAACGGGGGCGCTACGATGCAATCCCCGAATAGGAACGTGGAACGATGGGGAGTGCCAGGCAGATAGCCTTAAACAGCAGGAGCGTGCAAGTGGCGAAGGAATTCTGTGATCTCACTCACCCATTCGCTAAGTTCACAAATCGTCATATCTAGAATTTGGAATAGACTCTTTTGAACTGAACTCGTGGGTTGAAAACAAACTAAATCCATATCTACGCACTACCCTTCGAGCCTATTCTGAGGCGTGCGTATGATAGGGCGAGAAAGTACACCAACAATGAGGAGAGGAAAGGCACAGGAGAACGGAATTGGGTATTTTAGTTAAGTCACTCATTTGATGGTTTCGGTCATTCTATTGTTATTAATCCTTTACGTGGAATGGCAAGCTTTTCGCAGCTCCCAATGCTAGTGTTCGTTTCCGAGCACCTTCCTGTGTACACTCTAGTAGCCAAGTCTTAAATTCGATTAAGCGGATGTCAAAAATAATGATCCTATAAAAAATATCTTTGTTTAACTATAAAAATGTGCTAAAGTCACATAGAAAATTGCAAGCTTTAAGTGAGTATTCGAGTACTTTTTCGAATTAAATAACCTTTTTTTAAAAATATTGAAAAAAGTAGTATTTATACTTGACTGCTGAAGGTTTTACTTCGTAGAAGTTACTAGTACTCATAATTAACGACGATATGATATCATTACTGCTGAGCTGCCCGATACAAAAGCGATCCAGAATTATTTACAATTTTTTTTGTAGATTTTCGCAGCTCATGTTTATGGTTTTCAGATTTCTGGTTCTGCGATTAAATTATTTAATATTATGCGACAGTTTCGCCGTGCTATGCTGCCGGCTTCGTCGGGCTTTTTTTTCACAGACGACGAAAACCAGATGCTGGAGGACACACAGCAACTAAGAAAATAAATAACATTGATTTCCAAATTTATGACCAATGGATAGTGACGAAGCCGGCAGCATTGCACGGCGAAACTGTCGCATAATATTTAATAATTTAATCGCAGAACCAGAAATCTGAATACCATTATTTACAATTGTTGAAAAACATATGATTCATGGATCTTGTGGACTACACAACCCACATTCGCCATCCATGAAATATGGAAAATGCACCAAAAAGTATCCCCGTAAGATCCTCCAAGAAACACAAACTGGTGGCGATGGTTATCCACTGTACAGACGACGAAAACCAGATGCTGGAGGACACACAGCAACTAAGAAAATAAATAACGTTGATTTCCAAATTTATGACCAATGGATAGTGCCTTACTCTCCTATCCTTTAGAAAACATTCAATGCGCATATCAACGTGGAGGCCTGGAACTCAGTTAAATCGATAAAATACATATTTAAATATGTGAATAAAGGTAGTGATATGGCAGTTTTCGGAATTGCGAATCCAAATGTAACCGTCAATGGAGTCAAGCAATTTCTAATGGGACGTTATATAAGCAGTAATGAAGCTGTATGGAGAATTCTTGATTTCGACATCCATGAACGCTTTCCTGCAGTCATGCATCTCAGTGTTAAGTTGGAAAACGTTCAACGAGTCAACTTCACGGTAGAGAGTGCACCCCAGAGAGCTGCAGATCCACCAAACACAACTTTGACCGCCTTTTTTTAATTGTGTGAATCTGACAAATTCGCAAAAATATTGCTATATCACTAAATCCCTCACTATTTCACATGAAATCAATCGATGAAGACATTTTGCAGAAGAAAATGAGGCATCAATCATTCTTCCATAGGTGGCATATATTCTACGGGCACATTGGGACAAGCATATACTGTTCATCCGAATAATGGTGAATGCTACTATTTGCGAATGCAGCTTCACGAGGTCAAAGGACCAACATTGTTTCAAGTAATCAAAACAATCGATGGTCAAGTGTGTCAGACCTACACAGAGTCATGTTTAAATCTTGGTTTGCTTAAAAATTATCAAAGTTGGGACAACACATTGACAGAAGCATCTGAAACACGTTATACTCACCAAATACGAACTCTGTTCGCCATTATTTTTACAACCTGTGCGCCTTCTGATCCGAAAGATCTATGGGAAAAACACAAAGAGAATATGAGCGCAGACATACTTCTCCGAGCACGCAGAGACAACCCGGGCCTGGATTTACAGTATTCGGAATATATTTTTAATGAGGCACTGATTTTACTTGAGGATATTTGTATGTCTATTAACAACCAATTCCTCAATCAGCTTGGGCTATTGTCACCGAGACGCGGCAGAAACTATGTTATCGATAGATACGTTTTTCTAGAAAATCAAAATGATGTCGATGCGCTGCAGGTTTATGTTAAGGCTCAGAAAAGGCTCTTAACAAACGATCAACGACTCGCGTACGACACAGTTATGGAGCATGTACGACGCAGAAATGGTGAACTTCTTTTTCTTGATACACCAGGAGGCACAGGAAAAACATTTGTACTCAATTTGATACTCGCCGAAGTTTGAATGAAGCATCACATTGCTCTGGCTGTGGCATAATCGGGGATTGCAGTTACGCTACTTGATGGAGGGCGCACGGCGCATTCGGCTCTCAAGCTGCCAATGAATTTAAATCTAGCTGCAAATCCTCTTTGCAGAATTGGAAAAACATCTGGAATGGCAACTGTATTGAAAACATGCCAAATCATTATTTGGGATGAATGTACCATGGCCCATAAAAAAGACTTGAAGCACTTAATCGTACTCTGCGAGATTTTCGAAGCCATCAACGTCCAATGGGCGGAGCTCTGATATTGCTTGACGTTGATTTCCGTCAAACTTTGGCCGTCGTTCTTAGATCCTCACCAGCAGACGAGCTGGACGCATGCTTGAAGACTTCGGCTCTCTGTAGACACGTGAAGAAAAGTACACTGTCGACCAATAAGCGTGTGCATTTACTTGGAGATGTTACTGCACAAACATTTGCCAAGCAACTTTTGGATATGGGCGATGGAAAACTCCCTGTTCTTCCCGAAACACAGAATATATCATCCCCACTGAATTTCTGTCAACTTCTATCATCAATTAAAGATCTTGAAAACATGTTTTTTCCGAACATCGCCTACAACTTCATGAATCACGATTGGCTATGCGAGCTAGGCAGGACAATTTCTGTCGGGTTATGCTAGTCTAATATTTTAAAACAATGTTTGGTGCAGGTGTTTCTTTATTTGCTTCTTTAAATTACTTGCACTCAATATATTGGATGAAAATGTTTATCATAGAGCGCAAAAAAGAATGCTTTATTTAATTATTTCATTAAATTTTCTTATACGCTTCGTTTTTGTCCAAGTACTCCGTTTTTATCTCGAAATTCATAAATTTGTATTCCTTTTCAACTATAGAAATTTCCTTGGTAACCAGGCGTGGATATCCATTTAATAGCGATTTCATGAATGGCTATTCACCCCTGCAGCATTTAAAGTCCAGGTTCAATCACTTATTTGATAGTTATAGTCAAACGACTACAGTTCCCCTACCTTGCCTTCTCAATGACCATCAGCAAGGCACAAGGTCAATCGCTTCAAATGTGTGAATTAAACCTAGAAAATCCATGATTTTCACATGCTCACGATTGGAAGAGCCGAAAAATTTGTTTTCCCAAGGCACATGAATAATTTTTTTCAACTTTAATTTAATGCACAAAAAATCTTTAAATTATTTTGTTCATCAAAAATGTGTCTCCTTTGTATGTATTCCTACATAGAAAGAAAAAGAGGCATTACAACGCATGCCGGGCACAGGTAGTCATTTATATAAGTAAATAAAAAAACAATTATTAATGTTAAAATAAAAACCACTCAATATGTCATATTCCCTTTTTAAATCAAATATGTCGTTAGCAGTTGTGCGCTATTAACTATAAATGCGTTAACTTACGAGTTCCATATTCTTCGAGAGCTCCTTAATTACAATTATCGGGACTCCCGGCAAGAAAGTTTAATTCTTGTTAGCAAATATATAATATTTTTGCTTTTTATTATCACCTTTTATATTCTATTTCATTATTGTTCGCATATTATTTTAGCCCCATCCTACATCTCTCGGCAAGTCAACATTTACAAAAGAGAAGGGTGCTGTCGAGCAGATACGCGCCAGAATTCCTTCCCACGCAGCATTTGCGACTTCACTGAATCGGACCAATCCATGAATTCCCGCCTCTTTTCTTTGTCCTTTTCCTCTTCTGGTTCACTTTTAGTTACCGTTCTGTCTGTTTACGTGGCTGATGACCGAACACCACCGCCTCTTGCTTCCCCACCGCAGTGTCGTTCGTAGGTGCAGCTCAATTCGTCTTCAATCAACTTGGCAATCCATCCTATCTTCCCTTCGTACCTAAAGCGCATTGGGCGGAGATGACGTCAAATTCACTTCACCGTTTACGCCGGAAGTGTGAATGTTCTCTGCATGCAGAGTGGACAGACCAAGAGAACGAAAAACCAGTCACTGTATATTAAGTTAGAAGGTTTGGGTGTGATAATATCGGCATGTATGGCGATTAGAAGTGAATTAAATTTCAAACGTATATTTCTTTATTATAAATACATATATTTATATGATATTTGCACATTTTTTGTGTAAAAAAAAGATAAACATGCTTTATTTTCGACTGTTTTTGAGCGTGAATCCACTGTTATAAGTCGAGGAGTGTAGAAAAGTTTATAATATTCATGTGTTGAAGTGATTGTTAGCTAAGAGTTCCGTGATTAAAATATATATTGTAGATATTGTGAACTTGTTTGATTTATTAAACACACGAAATCAATTTTCATTGCACTTTAAGGAAAAGCCACCCTTGTTACAAGAACTTTGATGCAATGAAAGATACTCCTAGGTCGGCATAATTTCATCGGCAGTATCAGTTGCAACTAAAGTATATTAGATTTTTTTATACATCTGGGGTTGGGAGAAGTTATTGGATAAACCATGTACTGGAAAAATTAGCCCTTAATGTATAATCTACTTCATTTTCATTATGATAATGCAATGCATTTAGTTTAATTTAAGTGAACAGGTGAGAAATTGTAGGTTGTTCGTTCGAAGTATAATAATATATTCTTTACGTGTTTTTCCAAATGCCTTTCCTGTGTTTAAAGACTTCGTTGGCTATAAATCCGCGGTGGAAGACAACGATGATCTATATTTTTTCCACTTTAATAGTCCCTTGCAATGAAATCATAACCATTTATTCGTCATATTATCATATTGATGAATGATTTTATTAAATTACAGAAATGTTTTGTAAATAATATTGCCTTTTAAATTGTCTCATAATAATGGAAAGGATTTAAGAGATGTAATTTACTTTAACATGGGACTTTGTGGGTGTTGCTTTTCGAATGTTCAACGAGATGATGGCCGCATGATGTCTCTTCCGTTGTTGAACGATTCGGAAAGTGTCAAGCGAAGATTATACTCGGCCTGCCCGGGGATCAAGATAACTTGAATAGTAGTGAAGTATACGTTTGGCAAGTTTAAAATATAAACTGCCTGAGCCTATTCCTAATTGCCCTCATTTTCTGACAAAGAAACGAGTTGAAACGACATTTCTTTCTTCTGTTGAAAGTTAGGAGTAAGTCATAAGACAAAAATGCTCTCGCAATAAAAGGCTGAAAATTTGCCTTAGTTAAATGGTGTAATCTCTTCTGGCTTGACGTATCAAGACGGGTGACCGGTACTTTGGGCGATCGGGAAAGAGTCGGTTTCTCCTACAAAGGTTACCAGCCATGGATTTGGTTTACGCTGCTTTGCTCGTTCTTCTTTAATATAATACAAAAGCCCACTTCTCCTCTCCTCATCCTCTTTCTTTTTGCTTCTAGCGTTTTATATGGCCTTATAGCATGTGCAAAATATTATCTTACTTATATTATGGAGTTTGTAAACCAGCTACTTTCCTTTAGTTTGCCTTTAGAAAACACGCTGCGATGGCATACACTTTACACCCGTTAAATTGTTCTTTCCCTTGAACTCGACCTATGTACAGTTTTTTTGATTTTTTGGGTATCAGACTCAATATTTCAATTTTATATCCTACTTTGCATCAACACACGAAGATATTTTTTTAGCATCAGTGAAAATGTCGTCTCAGTACTTCTTTCTCGACGCCGTTTATTAACAATCTAAGATAAAAGTTTTGCAATTTTGAGCATAATGTTTTTCTGGTTTAATTTAATCTTGAGATATAATTTGAGTGAGTAATTTTCTTCTACCGTTTCTTGTCGTTTGTTTTGCCTTGCCTCATCAATGACAGTCATTTTAATAGCCAAATATTTTTAACTACTTGTTTTCCCCCATGTTTTGCTACCGTATTTATTTCTTGTTTTTTTATTACCAGCTTTTAAATTGAAATTTCCTCTTCACTTTAGACCAGAAGCGTCAAGAAATCCTCCTTTATCGGTGTCATATCTAATGCAAGGCCTACGGAAAAATGATGCATCCTGTATTGAAATGGTTAACAGAGTGAATTCTTACCTTCTTTGATGCTGCTTTTTTTCCTCAGGGTACAACGTCCACATTTGATGTGTTTCACAACCACCTGTTTTTATATTGTGACCATGGATGCCTCTTCTGTCATTTTAAGACACTTCTCCGTCTTTCAGAGAAGGAACTGCTCTTCCAGTTGACGTCCCTTAATACTTTCACCAAATGCACGAATGTGATGTACGTGTTCTGGACGAGTTCCATTCCCTTCTTTCCAAGTCGTCCGCGAGCCAAAACAGCTTAGCTCTCAGCTCTCCTTCCATTCCTAAATACAAATTGGTCTTCGTCCAGGAATGCCTGGGTTTTACGATGCATTATCCTCTTGAAGATTATAATAAAGACCATCGGCGGAAGCACCGTCAAGCTCATGGCCACAAAAGTTGTAAATTTATCTTTCCTCTTTCTTTTGAAGGGACTCAACCCTTCAGAGTGAATACATTGGAGTCTCTCTAGAATTGGTTAATGTCAAAGATTAGTTTTTTAAAACTAAGTTTAAATCGTCTTTCCTGAATTTATATTAGTTCAGTGACATAACAAACTTCGAAGGCCTTTGTTTATTATAAGGTTTAGCGAAGTCATTTTTTTATTTTCGCCCTAATCTTTTTCCCTTTATCGTTATCATAGTATTTTTATTTTGAAGAAAGTTTCTCATAAATACTATATCTTAGCATATGATATACTACCGTAATATCATTTAGCCATTATTTATTCAAATTGTGTTGCCACAAAGCTATTTTCCTTTGAAACGGTTGCTCAAAGTTGCAGTGTATTTATATATGATATCTGAATGTTCTACACAGATACATCAATGAATCATCGTCCTGTATTCGCTTTACTCGTTTACCGGAATTGCTCATTTATTGTTTTTTTTGCGTGGTAAAGTTGCTTGTTTTCTAGCTGTATTTATTGAAGATAGTTTATAACTACAGAGGAATATGCGTAGTTGTACATGACAGATTTTCCTCGATGAAATGCACTGGCTCAAGATTTTTTGTTCAAAATTCACATTTTGCGGTTTTCTTCCGATAGATATAGATAACCATTGATCAGCTCAAATTTACTTGTGTTTTTGTTTTCCCCTTTCACATTAGATTACCCTAAGTTACATACCATAAATCACGTGGTCATTACTTTGTGCTTCTTTCTTTGTAAACCAACTCAGAGATTACTAAACCCTCTCCATTCTCCTCTCGTTCCGACGATTTCCCTTCCTCAAACGCTATATGAATCGAATATAGATACCTATCTTCACCGGTCATTGAGTTCTAGCAATCTTCTTATTATTAACTACATAACAGAATAAAATGGGTGCAATTAAATTACCTTTTCCGAACTCTCAATGATAAATAACAGTCTCATTTTCAAAATAATTTTGAGGAAGATTGAGCAAAATGTCATTTAATCTAGAATTTGATTAATTTGAACTCATTATAAAGAAAATATCCTCATCTTTCCAATGATATAATAATAATAACAACTTGCCGAACTGGTTTTCGAGCAATTTGACTAAATGTTTGAGCTGTTTTTCATGGGATAGATTACGATTGTACACTCCATAGGGAAAATATTTAAAAAAAATTGGCATATATAACTCCTAGATTTCGTCAAAAAAACAAGCTTGTGCAACTTGTATGTTTTCTCACCTACTTATAAAATATAATCAATTAATCACCACAGAAATTATTACAAAACACCTTTGGGCGTGAAATAATGAGTCGAGTTAGAGACATAAGGATATATTTATATAATTTCTGAGACATTTTGACATGTATTACTGTATTTTTGCACCATTTATGCAACAAAATTTACTTTAAACTTCTTAAAGACGATGAAATAAAAAAATAAAATTCGAATATGGTCTGCATTATGACAAGTGAAATATTTCGCTCAAACTACCTTCGTAATTAATTTGTTCTTCAAATTTTAATAGAGCTTGAATATGTTGGACTTTAATTCTTTGACTCGCCAAGTGTTTCGTGGATAAGTAACAGCTATATTTATGATATCCTCCCATAGCTGTTTGAAAGTATGTGGGATTTGCCTGTGGAACCTCTCTAGATGTAGTCTTTTTAAAAGCAGTTTGGATTAGAACTGGAGGTGAAGACCAAGAAGAGAAGGAATACCTTGAGGTGGACATTGCTGGGGCATTGTTATGGCGTCTGTCCGGCCTCCCTTCGCCCTTATATCTCCCCCCGGGGGGGCGCCTCTGCGGCCCACACGCATCGACGTCGGCTATTCTCCCCTGCCACCGATCTCCCCCCCCGTTGCCTTGCGTGTTTCTACGCGTCCCGATTGCCCCACGGCCATCCAAGTGGACGCAAATAACGCCCCATTCAACCTATAGTCGAATGGCGCGATGGGATAATACGAAGGGTAAACCGTTCACAGGATTGGTTTGCTCTCCGAAGCCGATGACGATTTACTCGCAATGTTCTCGCTGATATCATCTCGGAAATTGTTCCGTAGCGAAAGGAAACATTGGAATCATGTGGGATTAATGCCTCGCTGGTATTGCTTAGCAGGTGAGGCACCATAAATCTTTACACCAAGACAAAGTGCTTATATTCCTTCCATTTTATCTTCAAAATAACACAACTTGCGAAGATTTTTTTAAATATCAGACAAACAGGTTCATATTTAATGCCACCCAAAGATGGAATTGCTTCAATTAATCTATAGATTAGCCTTAAAGCAAATTTATTGATGTTTGGATCTTCATTATGCACCCCCCTTCTGAAGACGCCACTGGCGGTTTCATCAGACGTACACCCTGTTTTACTCGCCGTTTTCTGCTTCATACAAGTGAGGGGTAATGGTGTTTGTCTATCAAAAGCGTTGTTGTAAATCTTTAATGATGAGCGTTAATTCTAATTCTTTTGTATATTCATTAATTTTGGGCATATTTGACGGTAGTATAATTTGTGAAATTGAGCTTTCATAATAATGCAATTTTGGATTGTTTCAGCAAAAGAACTCGTGTTTTCATCGTTTTGTGTGATCCACGCCGATTTTGATGCTTTTAGTTGGCTGTTATTATGCCGATTTTCTAGAATTAATTTTTTTCTAGCTTCATTGAAAACACTTTTCATTGCATTTTTGTATATGGCACCTATATTTTAAAATTTGTTAAGTTAAGTTGCGATATTAACTTTTCATATGCTCCCGTGCTTCTTTGGTAGTCTTGCTGTGCATAAGCGTGGTAAAAATTCCGACAGACTTTGATTCCAAAATGAAGCCTCGGGTTTTTTTTACTGCAGAGATTCTCACTAGGCTAAAACTTGACCGCCAGTAATAGGATACCCCTCATTTTAGTATATTCCACTCCCATGTTCAAATGTGGATCCGTATCCAATAACTACTTGGGGCTTATCGACATAAGGAAGATACTAGCATCATTAAATGAAGAGGTATAAAGAAAGGATTAAATAAGGTTTGCATAGACAATAAATATCAGGCATCCCGAATTTTTTTTGCGACCTTCAGATTTCTTGACCTGCGGACGCTCCCACATGTTTTCTCGACATCAGTAAAATTTTCTTGCTAAAATACTATAAAATCTAGTGTTGATAATGCCATAATCCTTTTCAATCAATTGTTGCTTTGTGCTTAATGTCTGTCTTTTGCATACATTGGATTATTTGGGAATTTTATTTGCTGGATTCATAAAAAATAATAGAAGAAAAACAGCACATTTTAAAAGATAAATTTCCTTATAAATATAAAATTAAATTGTAAACACCTCTTATAACTATGATTACTAGAGTGCTTCCCAGATAGAAGGCGAGTGGATAGAAATGCAGCCAATTTTTAAACACGTTCAAAGACGTTTTGGGAAAGGAAATACGTGACCGAAGAGACCATGTTGGTGCCCTTTATTTAAGTTATACGATCGTGAAAAACTTGTTTACTTTTCATTTCTTTCTAAGCCAAATCTTTGTATCTCAACTGCACTATTATCTTGGATGGACTCTCGGCAGGTAGGTAGGTATTATAGAAGTGCTTAGAGATTTCATAGAGGACTTTTTGGAGAAGTGGGCCTTATATTTTCGGAGGGGAAGAGGGAGGGGAGCGGGTTTAGGGGTTTGAGGAGTGGCATCGGTCTCTATAATGTTCGATGCGTCCCGGTGGATGCGAGCCACATGCCTCCACCTCTATTTCGCCGGGGCCCTGAGTGCTTGCGGTGGTGGTGAGGAGGAGGAGGCATTGTCCCGATGCGCGCATTGTGCCGAACATAGCGCCTGCCGCCCATTCCCATTCAAGGGCAGAGAAAAGAGATTCTATCATCGAGCCTGAATGAAAGACATTCCCCCTCCCCCATCCTTTACCCACTCCCACTCCTCTATTTTTGATGAAAAGGAAAAAGAACTTCCTCGCAGGCTTCCTCCTCCGAGTGGAAGGGTATTGAAAGAATTCCTCCTCCGCGGTCGGTCTTCTTCGGTGACCTCATAGCTCTGTACGAGTTGGTGTGCTGCCTGGAGTACTGGCTTCCCGTTCTGAAGGACTGGATTTTTTCCTTATAGAATAGGATATTTTAGTGGAATTCTGGGTGGTCATGAATACTCTGGAGCTTAGTTGAGAATATTTAAACACATAGTGCTTAGTCCGTGGGATGTAGCGTAAAACTGTGAACCCCTAGGCAACTTTGGTTATGAATGACAACCAAATGCCGACGACGCGTGTCACTGCAACTTTTCCTAACACCCTCCTTCCCATCCATCCACTATAGTGCAAACGACTATAGCTGTCGAACCTCTCATCAGATGTCCAGCTAATCATAGAAGCTTTGCCTTCCTACAGTCTTGGAAGTGACATTGGTACAATTGAGTGGTATTGCATGTTGCCCGAGTACAAAAAAAAGAAAATCGAACCAATAACCTTAGGCTTTCCGGGAAAATTCAAAGTCTACTGAGTTACCTGGAATTGCCAATATCTAAGCTATTTTTAACGGCCAATGTTGACTGGCTATCTTGTTCATGCAATCGTTCCACAACTTCCTGTTTTTCTTTGGCAATTGTTAAAGCTTTCTTTACTTCCTTTCAGTTACTGTTGTCGCTGCAATGAAAAATATATTACTTTTGAAAGGCATTTTGCGAATTGAAAGCTTGACAATGAAACATAAATTCATCATAGCCGTAAATAAGGGTCTCTTTCTTTATCGTGGGTTTGCAGCTGGTGTAATGGTTTTGGGCACCTAGGCCTTTCCGTTCTAACAGCCATGGATTGATTCCCGGAAGTGGCGGAGATTACTCAATGTAGTCCCTGCTCTTACTTGATGTCTGTGTGGCGAACACTTCGTTTGTTTTACTAGGTTCGTGGGATGGGACGTAAGACTGGAAATGGTGTACTATAATTGGCACCCCTTTGCGCGTCTTTCGCAAGGACCGGGCAAATGCCGACGCCGTTTTTCTTTCCACCCTTCCTCCACTCTTTTAATTAGTCTTCCAAATACCCGAAATTCTTGATCGCTCAAATGACTTCACTTTTCGGATACCACCCCTATTGACTACCCACATATACGCCAGTAATTTTCTGCTTTTTTGTGACTCGTTAACTTCTTGGTAGCTCATTGTCTCAGATTGAATCCCTCATTTTAAAAGCGCAATTTTTATAGTTCGGGTTTTGTAATAATACATGAGGTAACCTGAATCACGGTCCAGCCAATAGTCGGCTCTTTCTGCGTATGGATAAACCATGAATGCCTACCTATATGGGTATACATACCCGTATCTTTGGAACTTTAGTTATACTTATTTATGTTTAAGTACTTTTAGCATACATGTAGGCGGCTAAATCGACTAAGGCAAAAGATGGAAATCAACTATATGAAAGTTTAAAAAATATTTCTTCTGATTTGACATGTAAAAATCCACAGTGAAGCTCTTTCAAATTAGGCTACAAATATTTATTTGCCAAATATTAATCGAGGCCAAAAAACTGCATCATTCAGCTCGAATAAACATTGTAATTTGCACTAAGAGATGCCTGATATTCTTTCGATTAAAAGTTTCACATTGGATTTAAGGGAGCAATTTAAAATTAGGTTCCAGCTGAATTCTCATGTGAAATATTTTAAAAACACTTTTCTTCGTTGTTGCTCTTACTTGGACTATCCCGAAACCAAGTACTCTTCCATAAAATATCCCATTAAACTCCTTGCCCCAAAACCCTCTCCTCATTTTCTGTTCCGTCCAATATCATATCTCAACCCAATATTAGCTTCCAACATCGTCCCCTCTCCCCTCTCACCTCTCCAATGCATATGACCTGTTGCCAATCAAAGAGCAAGTCCTGTCTTGATACTTACGTGAAGGGGACGACAACAGAGTTGGATTTATTACATTGCTTTGCATTAGGTGCCTATTCTATCTGATAAGTGATAACTACCTAGTACTGGTTAACAAATAGCGATGTTAACAATGTTTTATTTCTGCCCTTAATATTTGAAACTCAAAAGTTAATGCCTTCTTTTCAATCTTCTTTATAGGTAATGGAGATCCCTACCTGTGTTCTTCTGTTCACGCTGTTTTTTGGTGCCTGCCTCTGTGAGTAAAGTCCATAATATTTAATTAAAATGTGTTTGTAATATATAAGAAACGATAACGAAAAATTTGCCACGCCATAAAATAGCAAGCATAGCCATTTTAATAATATAGTTTTACTACGTATTCCTACTGAAATTACTCTCTGGTGCACTTCCTCTTCAAATACAATCCGGCTGTAATAGCGTATCACATATTTTACTAACGTAACCTTGGGCAAGGGAATTTATTACGGAATGTTTCAGTTAGGTGATGAATACGTCAGCCTTTACCACGTTGCATCCTGAAATTTACTTTCAGTATTCGTTTTAGTAGCAAGCATTAGCTAAGAAAATGCATAGCATTTTACTAAGACTTGGTAAGGTTTTACCCTTTCAAATTTATGTAATATTTTATGTAAAATGATGGCTTAAAGATATCTCACAATAGAAAATACACAAATCAGTAGTGAACTGTTGAAAAAAAATTGTCTGGTCTTAAGAGATTATAATATTAATTAAAATTCCAATTTCTTCAGTCTAAATATAATATGTGTTATAATTGAGGGCCTGAGAGTCAAAGTAATATAAGTGAAATCAACACGAAAAACGATATTTGTGCATATTTTATAATTTGGTACCGTCGGGTACCGTCATATAGCTACAGGAAAAGGAATACAAGTGTTCGAAAGTATG
Organism: Pyrrhosoma nymphula; assembly: GCA_963573305.1. Lineage (NCBI taxonomy): Eukaryota > Metazoa > Arthropoda > Insecta > Odonata > Coenagrionidae > Pyrrhosoma > Pyrrhosoma nymphula. The sequence continues at coordinate 19,896,926 of OY754337.1, read as the reverse complement.
GTGTTGCGATCTAGCCGCCGAACACATAAGCTACTTTGCTGTTTGTTATTTTTTACTGGGGTAAAGTGATGCAGGTGACACTGGACGATGTTTGTCACTTATATTACTTTGACTGTCAGGCCCTCAATTCTTCGTGTTACACCAACTCGTATGACTTAGTCTGTCGGAAGTTCGGACTTAATTACTTTCAAAATGGGTTGCTCAAGCTGAGGACTTCACCATTGAAAAGCAATAGGTAATATCTAACAGGTAACGGCGTTAGGCAGGTAAACCGTGAGCTTAAAATTCCTTTTGTGCAATAATATACTATGAAATTCCTTCCTTAATTTACGACCATGAAATGAAACATTCTTTCTTCTCATGCTATATGCATCAATATGGGTACTCTAAGAAGATTTCGAACGCCTCTCCTCTTACTTACTCCTTCGAACGCGGTTGAAAAATAAAACATAAGCGCAAGCACTTTTAAGAGAACAACCACTTAGCCAAGTCCCGAAGCAATTAACAGTGTTGTACATATTCAAAGTAGTCAATTTGCTTATATCTTCATACGCAATTGACTATATGACTTTGGAACATAAAATGCAAACTTTTTCAAGCTGTATCGAAAAATGAAGAAGCTTTGGAAATTCCATGATTTCTTGCTCCTCTTCAATAGCTTAATTGGTCCTCTATGCCTTCTCGTGAAGGTGACCTTTCTCCTTGGCCCTCCCGGTAAGGAGGGGGGCACTCCCAACGGACGTCTCAAATACGCCTGTCGCTAGGTACTGCTTCCCCCTGATTCTTCCACCGTCTCAGGAGAAAATGGGTTCCACCTGAGTAAGAAGGCGACGAGTGAAAGGACACGAGGGAACTGTTGTCCTTTCGTTTTCCGCGCTGGCGTTTCGTAATTGAGTCGCCTCATGCCTTGTAGCACGCCTTTAGGTCAAAGGGGAATGGAAGAGGTGAAAAAGATTGCCGACTCTGGATCTCCCCTCTCTTTTTTGCATTAGCAGATTGGCTCTTCTCACCCCCCCAAGTGCCCTTTCGAGCCCCCTCCCCCTCTTTCATCCACAGTCCCCCCCTCTAGCCCCAACTACTCTCTCATTTCTTTCCCCCTCACACCCCATCATTGTATCGCAAATAACGCGAGCAGGTGGTTTTTGCACGTCATTATAGTTGAGGAGAGTTGCAGGATTCAAGTGAAATGTCCTCTCCCATACCCCATTTCATCCTCACCATCCTACCTCCATAGCTTTCCCCTTGTCTCATTTTTATGATAAATATTTTCCTTAATCTTCTCCTCTACCTTTAGTTTATCAGGAAATCACCAATTTCATACACGCTAATTCTCCTGAAAGCCTTCGGGTTTCACTCTGAGAAATTGCTAGTTAACAGATTATGAAAACAAGCTCTGCCATTTAGCTCTTTGCAAAACAATTTCTGTTTTTTTTCCTAGCTGTTGTGTATTTTTATGTAATCCTCCTGAAAGCATAAACAGCTTCGAAGATCAAGTTTCCAAAGAAGGACAAGGCCTTTAAAACGAAATACTAATTATAATAGTATGGTATACGTTTCATGTATTTCTGAAAGACACTATTAGGGACAAGGATTGCGTCGTTCAGTGAAATCGTCATCAAGAACAGTCATTTAGGTACCAAAAGAATGGTCTTATGTTGCTTTCATTTTCATTCAGTAACTATCCAATCTATTACTCTTCGTAGCTCTATTTAATGAACTTAGAATTTTAAATAACGTGATCTACCATTGATTATTTATGGTAATTCATCTCAGTCATTTCTCTTCCTGTAGCTCTTTCAAGATGCTGTTGTGGACCCAAATTTGCTCATTAAGTTCCTTTCTTCTTTTAAGCGGAATTTCCATTTAAAGAAGTTTCAAGTGAAATGTACACGGCATGGTGAATTTGTTTCGTTATTTAGAGTATTTCGTTTCTAGCTGATGATTATTTATCGAAATGATTTGGGTATGTATTGTTCACTGTAGTTTTCTAAAAGCTGTGACAGTTATCTAAATCAATAAAACTTCACTGTGAATATGCAACGTCTAAAAGTAACTAAAGAGCAATTTCAGTGTTTGTTCATATGAAAGTGTTTATTTCAAGCCGTATTTTGTACAAAATAGCGCTGAAAGTGATCAAACCTATATGAAAATAACGCTCTGGAAAAATTGATCTTAGCGTCCTGGAAAAATAAGCATTGTTGATGGTATTTTAAATTTGACTCGGCCACCATTGCCATGCTAGGGTCAAAATCTTGACCGTCTACATGGACAAAAAAAAATACATGCTTTCAAAGGGGACAAAATCGATAGTTTGGTCAAATGGATCCCATTAAACTCTGAGAACTAATACTGTCTATTTATCAAAAATTACTGCCCACACGCGGTAATATATATGGTAACCCTTTAATGAAGTGAGGGGATTTTTCTTAATGGCTTTTATGAGTAGAAATGTAGTGTTTTTTATGCCAAGTATTTACAAAAGATAAAAGGTAGCCGATCAATATTTTCAAGATATCTTGTGGGTTTATGATACCGTGACAGTTATCTCAAAGCTTTTCTCTGGCTCCCATCCATCCTCTCCTGCCCCCTCTTCCTTGGGAATAGTTTTAAGGCGTATTCCAAGGGATGGGAGATGTCTGTCTTTGCGTGGGCTCAATATAAAGATGAAGGGTGAATGAGCGAGATTTTGATTAATCTCGTTCAGGCTAGAGCCTATAGGAATGTCTCCGTGTCTTGATTCCGATTAAAGTTCATTATACTGCATAGAATAATATTATAATTTTTATTGGGTAGCTCCGACAAAAAAAAACTTATAGATCTATTTTGAATGAAAAATATGTGCATGAGTTATGTTTCCTTGTTGTTGGAATGAAAATGAGGACGTTTGTGGGGAAAGTATGTTTTCATGTTTGATACTTTAATCCTAATATCTGATAATCGCGTAACATTGCATCCATTATTCAAGTCATTTCCTCCAAGTCAGTAATGGACAGTATAGTCATAGTTTAACAGATACCGATACAGCCTAATGACGCTTGAAATTTAAAAATATCAGCTATTTTAATTACAGCTAGAAAATCTACTAATAAATAATCCTCATTGCATGGATTTTTTGGTAAAGGCTGATAGAAATTCTCAAATAAAATCAATATAGGAATGCTGTCTGTCTATTTTAAAAATAATCTTGACGGTTTATTTAGCTTCGGTTATACCATTTCAATAGCAATTTATTTCCTTTTGCGCAAGCTAGTAAACACGATAATACTGAGATGTGATTCCACTAGGGAATAGGGCGTTAGTTTTTCAGCAGTAAACCTATTCATTCCGTCAGTATTTTATTCGTTTTGTGCCACTTTTGCTAAAGCTCACTGAATTACTAAAGCATCCGCTTCCGAAAGCAAAGGGTTCTGTAATTTAATTGCATTTCAGTGGTACCCACCGTCCAGTGTACTCAGACTATATAGCGAATTAAACGGGACTGACTGTCCGTAGAGTAAATGTGACAGCAGTTGAATATAAACAGATACACAAATTGCTTCTCTTTGAGTTGAGACATACTACACCGCTGATTTCGCCCTTTAGATAGTGCTTTTAAGCAAAAACGATACACGGCATCCACTTTGGATGCAATGATAACATTAACTACTGCAACGTGCTCTGTTCATATTTAATCTTGTAACATACTGATTTCATTTGGTTCTTCTTTGCATATCTCTCTTAATAACGCCACGTAAAAGTAAATATATCTCTGTTTATGATTCATCCTAATCCTAGCCAGTCCCGTAGTAATAGGTAAAATCTATTATTTTAATTACTTGACCTCGTACAAGCGTAGCAGCTTCATTCAATCAATGGAATACGGGCATCTCCCTACTTCCCTAGATTACATACCTACCTTCTTCAAAAGGAATCTCCGTACTTCGACCGAGTGTATTTAAGGTGTTACACCACGAAGTTTCCTTCCTCCCATTTCTCTAGCCTTCCTCCAATCCCTTATCCGTCAATCATTCCATGCTCTGATTTGAAGTTTAATGTACGGATATATTTTCCTATGATCATAAGCGCTCGAAAACCAAGCAGCACTTCAAAGCGGTCTGATTTTTTAAAGCCTACCCTCCATTGACTTGAGACATTAATTCTTCCAGATATGTGCTCGATATCTCGAAAGCCTTTTCCACATTTGCAAGAAGTATTCTGTGCACGTCTTATATTGCTTACTTAAAAATGATACTTGGCATTAATAGGTAATTATAGGACCCCTTTTTTGCATCTTCGGATACCTCGTCACTTTTTCTTCATTCAATTTTAAGAGAAATATACCTCAGCATACCCTTTATAATTCATCAGCATTATTTTTACATCTGTTGTAAATGGATGATTTATACCTCCACCTGATACCTCATACCAATGATACCGAATGTCATTGGTGTAGTTTGTACTATGCCTTTTTGTTTCCTTTTCGTGAAAAAAAATGTCTAATCTGGTCTTAAATTAGTCCTCCAGTCATTTATCACGCATGCAAATTTGTCAACGTTTTCACGAAATCTCTTCCTTACTGCGATTACTTCAAACAGAAAACCAAACTTTTTTTGGGGCACAAATATAGTTTGGGATGAATTAATATCTAATCCTCAAACTTCTCTTGCTAGTGTGTTCTGCTTTCTCTTCCATCCTCGTATTTCTCCATCTCTTATTGTATCCAAAACATTTTTCTCCCCAAAGTTCTCTTTTAAAATTGATTGTTTTAAGATCTCATTTCCGAGTTTTTTTAAACAATTTATTGCTTCAATCAAGTCTTGCAAGGCATTTCAGTCAATCATACGGTTCATTTAACCTTCATCTCTCTCCGTAAGTACTCGGCAGACGCGAACACGAATCCCAAAATTGTTCTCAGCGGGAGTTGTAGTATTCCCGAGTCAGGCGAAGTGTTTACAAGAGTCCAGGAGTTTCAAATTTTCGAATGCTATTAACTCGCAGCCTATTTCACCGAATTTTCGATCGCCCATTCCGATGTGGAATGGGACGCTGGGACTCCCCTTGCCGAGAGGGCAGAGAAATAGTTTGAAAAAGGGGGCTCGACGTGTCTGATGAGCGGGGCACATATCCACTTATGAGCGGCTGGGCGATGGGACAGCTGCCGCCCGCCCGTATCCACCCAATGACCCGGGGTTATTAGAGGCGAAGTCGGTTGGTTAGGCGGAAGATTTAAGGGAGCAGGGGGGGGAGGAGGAGCAATTGGCGGTGGTCATGTCGTTCGGAGAGATGGAGGGAGTGGGGAATTGTGAGCGGGTGGGATGGATGTGAGGACGATGCGCGTGGAAATTATGGAGAGATGTACTGCTCGGTTCGGTACCACCAGAATGTGTGTTCGAAGGGTGGGCGGGAAGGGGCTTTTAACTCCCCGTCGCGGGTTGACAGGGGTTAGGGGTCGTTTGAACGGGGAGAGGGGGGTCGGCGACACGACCCTTCCCCCCCACGATGGGGAAATGTCCCCGAAATGATGCACTTCTGTCGCGGTTCGCGTGTTGGTTCATTGGCTAGCAGGGACGAGAGGGTTTGAAGGACGAAAGGCTTTGGTTGCCCTGACTACTTTCTGCGGTAAATGGAGTGTGTGAGGATGAGGAATGAGCTTGAGAAGAGATGTCGCTGCCAAATTAGTATTAACGGCTGCTCGGCAGTGGACAGAGATGCGCATTTAATTTAGTAAAAGTTTCATTTTATCGAACTATATATTATATACAATAGCTATTTGAGAACGTAATGCTCAGGTGATGTAAATAAAACAAGGTATTTCGAAACACAGCAACTTCACTCTTCGAAATTATATGAGCACTCAAGGGGCCTATCGTTCTCAGTGGTGGCTGAAATAAGGTCCTCCACTACTAATCCTGAGACTCATGATCTGCGTGACTGGGTTTTCAATGCCAAAGAAATGAATTTTGGCGCAGCATGGAGTGATTGCACGACAGGAAGTTCTAAATCGGTTGAAAATATCTATAGTATGAAAGAATAGGCACGAAAAACTGATGGCTTTAAAACCTCCATGGAGACCTATGCCTCCATTTCGTTTTCCGAACCTCGGAAATGATGACGCAAAATATAATGTGTATGAAAGTAAAAATCTTATTTCCACTTCTTCCAAATATTGATCTATGTAATTGATGGCAACCCCAATTAATACTTCAGTGGGATAAACACATCAATGATCTTCCTGTCCTACACTCATTCTTATTTTTTAGCCTATAAAATTTCATTTCATATTTATTTGTTCAAAACTTCCAGTGGAAAGTTTTGAGCAAAATTTTCCAGGATTTTGTTGACCTAATCAGATAGAGTAATATATATTTCAATAGCATGGATATAATTAAATAAGGTTAAAAGCATTTTACGGTGGAACAAATCAGATTAATTGGGTTAGTGGCTTCTCCCTACGAGCAAATATTTGCGTAATGCTCGGCTTTTTAATGAGCATTTTAATATTATTTATTATCCACCGCAGTTTGTGTAAATGGCACTTTATAGATTAAATATCATTATATACAGGGACCACCATAATGGGATAAGGGCTTGTAGAGAGGAGTTCCCGGCCAGGGGTGTGAATGCTTCCGAAACGAGTCGCCTTTTCCCCGTTCAGATGGACTCACGCCAGTGGATCACCGGAAACAGGGGTGGGTCGGAAGAGGAGGAGGAGGGGGGGAATGTTGGGAATTCTCCACCGAAAGGTCGGTTGAGGTGGAGGAAGACACCCTTTTGTCATCCCTTCACCCCCATCTAAATACTAATCCTCTTCTCGTGACTACCCTTTTGCGTAATAATTGCCTCGAATCATAAACCCTGACTTGATTGGTATTTTCCGCTTCGACTGTGTGAACGAATAATAATGAGCAGGAAACGAGACAATCGGCCGGATGCAATCGTCTTTTAGTTGTAAGCAATCACAGTTCGACATCGGTATTAATTGGCTCTCTCCCCTACGCTCTTCTCCTCACTGTGGCGGCCGAGTTGGCAGTTGACACAATTCTCGCCACTCGATTACCTCGAAGCACAGCGGGCCCACCTAACCGACACCGCCCCATTTGAACGCTCGTTCGAAACGCCGACTTTGGGGCCACCTGGTGAGCGCTGAATTGATTAACACGTTTGGGCGAAACTGGTTGGGGTGGCAACCATATAATTCTCGCATTTGTGGTCCGGAAAGTGTCAAGGAGGCAGTGGCGGATTAAGGTTGTAGATTTGGTAGGGGCGGATTTTTACTTTCCCGGGGTCTGGGGGGCACGGAATACCTTATGACCACCATTTTTCCTATTAAACCAAGATAAAACGCCCCCCACCCCCCTGCACTTTCCCTTAATTCGCCACTGAAAGGAGGGAAGCGCGTATTGTGGTGCCGTACTGTCACTTTCCTCTTAATCCCTAGTGGCAGAGAACTAGTCAGCACAATCTTCGTGAATTCCACTCATCGAAGAATGAAATGCTTGTTAAGGTCTACCTTAACTAGAGTTGCAAGCTAACTAAATTCTGAACTCTAAGACTAGGTACTTACTAGCCTAACGTAAACTATTGGGTCATGGGCGAATGCACATTCCATATTTTGTTTCTATTTTGTCATTTACGTACTTTTATGTGCCTTGCAACATCACGCATGGTTTATTGGAATATTTTCATACCGCCCGTGATTTCATTGCCTAGTAGTACTGACAGCTTATAAATAAGTTTCCACGGACGCTATTTGGAAGATATTAATTTGTTTTGAAAGATTAGTCGGGCCTACATGATGCGCTGATATCAAATTCATGGATTTAAAAATTAAGTAAAGCTGGCAAATTCCTTCTAAACTCTCAAGTGCTGGATTATGAATCTTCTCTACCCACATTCCACTGTGAAATGCAATGTGCTTAAAATTCTGGTGGATAATAGAAACTTTGCGTACGTTTCCACGCCTTAACTTCAGCAAGGGTCACCTTTCAAAGGAAAAGAATGCCCCTTAGTAACATTCATTTTGAAAACATTACCCTTTATGCTGAAATTTTAGCTTAATTCTCTGAGTACGGAACGAATGTTTTCAGTTGATTTGGGTCACGATGACATTAAAAGACCCATATTTTTTTGACCTCATAAGAAGACGAAAGCAATGAGATTTTCTAAGACTAAGAACGACGAGCCGAATATATGGATGGGACGGCACAAAGTAGAGTGAGTGGACGTTTACGTAGCAAGGGAGTATTTTTCAGGAAAATCGTTGTCAGTAGTAAGGAGTCAGGTGTAGAATTGCTCTAGTCAAGGTATGATTTTGGAAGAGAAAGGATTTGGTGAGAGGGGACTATGAGTTGAAACTTTAAAAATATATAAGTAAAATTCTAATGCGAAGCGTGGTGTTTTATAGGTTGGCAACTTAGTTAATGTAGAAAAAGGATGTTTATAAATCAGAGGCATTTGAAAAGTGGGTTTTTGAAAAAAGCGGAAAATAGTTGATGGGTAGCAAATGAGATGAACGATGAAGCTTTGGATTTGGCTGGGAAGGAAATGAAGTTTATGGTGGAGATTCAAGGAAGGAATAAAGATAAACGGGGAACGTGCTGAGAGGTGGGGTTATGTTGAGGAGTGGGTAAGAGGTGGGAGAACGCAAGACATGAGGGAAAGCGGGAGGAAGAAGATATGACTTTTGGACAACGTATGGAGTGGCAGAGGGTATGAAGAACTTGAACGAGACTTTTTGGTGGCCAGGGAATGTGCTGGAAAGTAATAAAATGACACAAAAATGGGGAATATAAGGGAAGAAATATGAAATAAATTTCAAGCAGCTGGTAGAGTACCCAGCGATGATGATTTTTTACACTAAAAGAAGAGAGTTGAATTGCGTTCTTTGCGAAAGTATATATTCACACGGAAAGTGAGTCAGGGTAGCCACTATGAATGGTGAACAGAGGTCACTAGTTGGGCAGGGGGTTGAGGACGCTAAGCATGAGCGTGCGCTTGTGTTTGTTGGGAGCCAGGAACCACCTCAGGGATCGAAATGCATTCCATATTCAGGGGGTGGTGGCTCCGTTCCTGGGTCGCGGACGGAGGCGTCAGGGAGGGCATGAGCTGGTATGTGTGCGGTCGGCGCTTTAAACCTCTCCGGAAGGCCACATAAAGTGTCAGAGCATGGAATGGAACCCCTTCAGGGCCTACGAGCGCAAAACGAGAGTCCAGTCTGGTGTTAAAGAGTGCCAGAATGAGACAATGAGTCGCCCGTTGGATGCAATGGATGATGCAATGATCATATTTCCATGCTTGGATGCATTATGGCTTAACTGGGTGTTATGCATTCAAAGAAAATTTTCCTGGTTCAACTATCGTAGCCATACAACTCTAGGACGATGGTTGTTAGGGTTAAAATAGTCCATAATTCATTAAAAAGTCACAGGATATTTCATTAGCCGATAAATGGTTAGATATTCTAAAACAAATTTGAATAAAAACTGATTTTAACTGCTAAATTATGATTATGACCTTACTGATTGACTTGTTTACCTCAATATTGGTAAACTTTATTGCAATTTCATTTAGTATGCCAGCGAATATATTTCTTGTTAAACTGAACTTTCATGTAGGTCTTGGTGGAGAAAGGACTGCAGGTTTATTATATAAGCAATGTCCAAACGACGTTCCTAAAGCTTTTCTTACCATTATTGCCTCCATGCTCCTCACATACTCGGGCAAAAACATTTTTAGGCCTAAATCCCAATTTCGTTCGTTCTAGAGAGTATGTAGAAACATTGGGACTGGCATGGCACGAGAGAATTTGAATGCGCATTAGTTCTTAAAAAGCTTTCAGCTTCGTGACCGGTGAGTGACTTTAAGCCGTATCTTTGCCATATAATAAAATATGAATTCGAGCATAATAATTTGTATTTTTACCTAATCTAGTCATCCAATTACGGAGATGTACTTGACAACCAAAACATATCCAACACTCAGGATACGTAGGTTTGTGCAGCAATTGACAAACGGCAATGCAGTGTTTGCCGGGGATCTCCACTGCGTTAAAACGGGAAGACAGAGGCTTCTGCTCAACGGAAACGTTGGTATGAATAACCTGACTCAACTTAGTGGAAATCCCCAAAACACCCAGCATACTCACTCGGCACTACCAAACAAATAGTTTCTGTGGAGGATTGAGGAAATGTTTAAACTTTCATCCGTTGTTAGTCTATCAATTTTACCAAGCTATCGCTGTAATGTCGAAAAACATACTTTTTATTTTAGCAGCGCCCATGATGTTTTCAAACGTCGTGTAAAGGGTAGAGAAACTAAGATATTACTCCGCTTTCTGAATGTGGTGAACCGTTTCGGAAAGAGGAGAGTCGGTCAACCCTAGCTTATGGCTTGCTCTCCATTCCGAGGTTATGCCTGTGTCATGTTCTATTGGAGCATTGAATATCCAAGAAAAGCACCATTATTTCCTGGGAATTTTGAAAAACACTATTAAAAATCTTTTTATAAAGAAATTTAAAAAATCTGTTTACAATTAAATTTTGAAAAACTCATTTTTGTGTAGCTTTTAGCGTAAGGTTTCTACTGAAATTTGGACGAATATTCTTTATGATTTTTTAATCATGAAAATAATATGATTATAAATTCTAGTTATATTAGATAGTAGGATTCTTAGGACTATAGAATAAATTATATTGATGACTCTATATAATCCCTTGTATTGTACTGGATGTTTTTGTAAATACTCTCACCTCTCGTCAAATTGTTTGATTGACAAACTCTTCTCGGGCTTCTAACAGAAATTAATTCCTTATTTCGATCTTAATAACGAATATAACTCTTTGGGAAGCCCCAGAAGACAAACATTCTTTGAATCAGTCCCTTCTCTTTATTAGATACTATTGTGCGGCACGGAAATGTAAGTCAATTGTGTAACTCTCATTCGGATATTTTTTAAATTTTAAATCCGGGGTAATGTTTCTGTTGCCGTTTTAGTGTGTTGACCGAATACATTTACTTCGATAGCAGTGACAGCCACAGCTTCCAATTCCTATTGAGATCACCAATGAACGCTCCGAGCCTCCTGCAGCTTGGCTTTGATTGGAAATGGGCTCTGGGGCCACTGTGAGCGGTTCATTTGCCTCGTAAGGAAGCACTGGCGATTGGATCTCGAAGGCGGTGGGAGGTCGGAATGCGGTCTCTTCGAAGGCCCTGCGCGCGTGCTGGGTGGACCGGAAGAGGCGTTAGAATTCGTAGCGGGAGGCCAGCGTGCCAATCGAGGGAACTGGACGAGGATGTAGTTGGAATTGGATCGGAGAGGACCCACCTCTCCCTGAACTCTAGCACAATGGAGCTCCATCTGATAATTATTGGAGGAGGCAGCGCCAATTTGCACTCCTTCGGCCCCCAAGAATGGGAGCAGGCCGAGCGGGGAAGGGAATTATGGGAAATGGAAGAGATCGGAGTCAGTCGGGGCGGAATAAGCCCCTCTCGATCTATCATTCGTCTCTTCGACTCAAATAGGATCGCACAGCGAGCACGCCTCGCTCCCCATCAGCGTTTCATTCTCGGAGGAGGATGAAAGTGTTGGGGGGAGGTGGAATTCGAATCTGGGGAGGATTGTTCCATCTCCAAGAATAAGGAAGAAAAATGAAGGAGTCGGTAGAATATGGAGAAGGAAAGGGAGACAGTAACACCGTGTGGGATTCGAGAAACGTGTTCGGAAGCCTCTTGGGACGGAAATGAAAATATTTAAATAGAATTAAGGTGGGAGGGAAGAAGAGGGGCGCTGTTTGTGAGAGGGGAGGGGAAAGAGGGCTGGGGAAGAGGGCTGGCTGGTTGGAGTAGGGGAGGGTATAGGGCCTCTGTTTATTGCTCTACCCTCTTGCAAACCATCCTACTCTTGCTCATCGCAGTGAGATAGGAGGAGGGAGGGTAAATAGGGTCGAGGGTGAGGGCAAGGGGTGTAAACTCCCATAGGAACGAAAGAAAGGAGAGGATCCAGTTTGGGAATCGGGAAGAGAGGTAAGAGATTGGGGGAATGGGATGAGATGTGTGGAGGGGAGATCTCGCATCGGTGAGATATTCGCGACAACGCGTCAATCCTCTTCTTCACCCGCTGCCACTCACCCCTCCCCACCCCTACCCCCTCATCCCCTCCCCCCTTCCATTTGAGACGTGGGGGTGGTGGGGGGGGGAGGGTTTGGGAGGGAGGGAAAAGAGAAAAGTGAAAATGGTGCGCTCGGAGGCCGTTTGGGGAAGATGTGTGTGCGAGCGTAAAAAGTTGCGCGCCCTTCTCTCCCGAATCATCCCCCCCACCTCTCCATACCCCCCCCCCCACCCGCCCCCGCCCTCAAAGCCTCGCCTACTCTTCAAACCCCACGGCTGCTCGTCTTCTTCTTTCGGGAATACATTGATCAAGGAAATCCCTCTCGCTTACGCCTCACTCCCACCCATTCTTCTTCCACCTCTCGACATTTGGGAATAGCCGGGAATCTACATACGTGCCTTACATACAGTCTTGAGTCCTGCGATCATACATATGTAGTAGGAGTAAAAAGACGAACAAAAGGGGGATGGTGTGTGGCTGCTGGAGTAGTTGCTTTGCATCCAGAAGGCTTATTAATAATTATAAAAATATTTCTTACTCCCAAACAAAATGCATAAAATACAATGTCAAAAAGATAGAGAGCTTTAGGTAACCTAGAGGGTTAACTTGTATTTCGGTATCCATCAAAATAAATAAATAAATGACCATGCATTGTTCTTTAACATGAAAAAGTATGCAAAATATTTTAAAATAATTCCTTGACAAAATATGTATTCAGTACTTTGTTAATAAAATAGCCCATATCTAAGATTTTTTAAAAATGAAGTAAGGTTTGATGCATCTTGTATGTTGTATATACAAGATGCATTTTGAATTATGCATGTTGTACACTTTTTGCCCAATATATAAAATACTTTGCCTGAACAAAGACAATTGGGCTTTGATTCAAATCTCCGATAGTTTTCAGGGAAATTCCTATATCAACTTCAGGTTTCCTTATGCAGGTTTCCTACCGCAGCAGTTTCCCAACGCAGGTTTCCTCATAGAGTTCACTTCAATTACAGTATACCGTCTGTCAGAACGTAATATTTTTGTTCTCATTGAGCCTTTAGTTAACAATAGGCCGATTCCGAGACTGGATTTGTATGTTCCATACTATCCTCAACGCCAAAATCATTCATGCTTTACCCATATATCCTCAATCGTGCGAAAGCTCACAGTAAGGGATCGCGTCCCCTAAAGACAATTGCCACAGCTACGAACACAAAGCAGGGGAGGAAGGTGGAAGGATGATGTTTTCACGCAGAAAATGGAATATACAAGCGAGAATAAAAGCACGAGTGTTTGCATCGATCTTTGTACCGATAGTTCTTTTCCCGATTCAATCAGAATATTTTTAGAAGTAATCCGAAAACTTTCCATCCTCCTCACGTACCATATTGGGACACCAGCATTCATATGGTATAGCATCGCTGTACGCTATTTCTATGGTTGTGGCATCGTGTATGTTTTCCTGCTCATATGAGTAAGTTTTCGGGCATATTTGTGTATGTGTTCAAGTATGCGTATAAGTGCAATCCTCTCCACGCCTTTCCTTGCATAACTGGATTGTGTATGGCTTCGGTCCTTCTCCCTTCCAATTTCTACATCCCACTTGATCGCGAGAAATATTTCGCAGGTTTCGGTTATGTTTTATTTTTTATATCCCCTGCTCGTGTCGCTTTTTTTTAAACCTACTGTTGGATGGAGGGGGATAGGGTTTGACTGGCGTACCAGTGGGAGGGGCAGGAGGGAGAAGGGAAGGGCAGGTGTGCGAAGCGAGAACAAATTCTCCTGCGTTTCGCGGATGGATTGAAAAATTAAGCGTATCCACGCAACGGTTGAGATATTCCAGGCGAGGAATATCTCTCTCCTCCCCCCCATCCGTGGAAACTTGAATGTCTCTGTGAGTTTCGTAATATATTTAGCCATTGTCTCTCAGGAGAAAGTTTTCCTCTTGCTTCCGGAGTTATATACGAGTGTTCTAAGCTCGAGAGGAATGTGCTTGGCTCCAGATAAATTGAATTCTGGCTGAAATAGAATTATTTTTTGTGTGGAGCAAACGAAAGTAATTGAATTTTATTTACCAAATCATGAATTAAATGGTACTTTGCCCAACACCTACACGTGACCGATATTTCTTTTCTATTCACGCTGAGAACAAGCAAGATATTTTTGGATTTTCCATTTTTGGATTTTTTGGAAAAAGCCACTGTGCTCGTTCGATCTCTAACTACGTATATCTCGATCTAAATGTTTAGTGGAGTAGAAGACTTTTTAGTTTTTCTCCTTGTAGAGAAGGTCAATAGTTTTTTCATGATCCAGGCATGAGGTTAAATGCCTCTTTTAATATGTAGTCCACCCATATGGTCGTCTCTGAAATTGTTCTGTCAAGGCTAATGCACGGTGCTTTAGAACAGCATTGCATTCTTTTAGTACACAGATTTACCCTTGAGTAATATTTAAGTGTTTTTTTGAACGAATATCCTCAAAGGAATACTTTTAAATGTCAAAATTGTTCAGTAAAAGTGGGGTAGCAATCATTATTCACTTTCATTTTTATGAGTATAATGGAAAAGCTCTTTCTGAGAATAATGTTTTTATGAACATTACGAAAATTTCTTGACGGCTTAAACCTCTCTCATTTTCATTACTTTTTCATTTCATTTTCATTACATTTTCAATTTCACGAAACGTTTCTCAATACTTTCTAATAAGACTTTCAACCATTTAGTTCTCTTACCTATATTCCGTGCTCATTCTATCATAAATGATTACTGTAGTTGATTCAACGCCAATGTTTGAACTTTGACTTTATCCAGGACTAGAAAATTAAAAGCCGATAACCTTGCTTACAAGGTTCTCGGCTTTAGAGAACATTGAAGACGCATTTACCTTATCCAGCAAACTTCACATCATATCGCATAGCGTTATATTTGTCAAGTTTCTTTCACTCGACTAAATTGACACAAAACGTAAATTTTTGGCTCAAAATAGCATTGTGCATCAGTTTTCGGCATCACCAGTATAAAACAATCTTATTCAGCATAGAATTATTGTTTAAAAATGGTCAACACAATTGTGAACCACTGGCAGCATAAAATGAAAAATAATAATGACGAGTGCATGAAGAAGTGAATTCAAAATGCCAAATACTTGTAGTGGTTTTTTTTTAAGAGTTCGAAATTGCAATATAAGCAAAAAATTATACAAGCAAATTCTTCAGAGTTATCCCATTTGAATGCTTATTTAAAACATGGAAATATCACTAAAAGGTTATCATCGTTTTAGCCTCCTCATTAGGCTGGCATATAGCATAACAGAATTACGCTAAATTAGGCATAGATAACAGAGAGAATTGCTCTTGCTATCATTTCCTACTTGCGCTCGGAGTCCATTTATGATCGCTTGACTCTTTTTTTTCTAATGATATCCAAGATACTAAGATCAATTGATACTTATGAAATCGTTGAAGAATTATATTATTTTCTCGGAGAAGTCACTACCTAACTAACCTTATTTCTTTCTATTGCCAAATATGCATTTAATTATATTCTGATCTATAATCTTTGTATTCTGTGATCAGCATTAAAAAATGTCTGCTTAGAGTTTGCGACCTTTTTTAGCCCTGAAAATAGTATGAAAGTACACGTAATCCGTTCATTTACCCAGTGACTTTTTTTCAAAGATTGCTTGCAAGATGGCTTGCAACAACCTTTTGTAATAAAATATTTCAGCCAAAAACATTCCATTCTGGTCAGAAATTTATTCTCCGTTGTGAAGATAATTGAGACGATGAAAAATGATCGTACAATAGAATGTAACTAGAAGTTTTTATATCCCTTTTTATCATGCCTATTGCTCTTGAGTTAATTCAATATTTTTCTGATTTTGGTATGAAGATTTCTCAGAATTTCATCGGTAAAGGTATTCCGGCAGATGATGTATTTCATTCGACTGTTCGTGGATTTTTTCGGCGAGATCTTGAGCCTGTTATTCCATACTTGGCCCCTTGGGAAGGGAGGAATGTTGGTGAACGCGGTCCCGCGAGTGGCAAGGAAGGAATGCCTCCACTGGGGCCCCAGCTCCAGCGCAACTCCCTCCAGCGCAACTCCCTCCAGTGCGCATTCCTTATCTCCAACGCACTTGCGACGTGTGGGTATAGCCGTTCGCCCATCTATCCATCCACACATCCATTTTGGTGGCGGAGCCCTTACCCCCCCCCCCTGGCGCCAGCCAGTAACTCACCCCTCCACCCACCCGGGGCGCCACCCCCCCACGCATCCGAGTACCTCCAACCCAACGCACTACAACCCCCTTCCAAAAGCTAAACCCACATATTACGCAAGAACCCTTTTCTGCACCATCGCCTCCTCTTTACATCTCCTCCTTCATCCCACACCAAATAACCACAAGCAGTTTCCCCCTTCTACTCTCCAATCTGCCGTTCCTCCAGCCTCCGGCTATGGAGTAAATGGCTTGTTTCGCAATGCTGGAAGCCTTATACATCGCTGTATGCCTTGTGAATCTCAGCTAGGTTACTGCCTTGCTATGGTGAATGGACAAGTTATCTTTCATATATCAAGATCGCGTTCATTATACACGGGTTTGATGCTTGGTAATTTGGATCATCATCAGCAAATTATTGTGGAAATTTGTTTGCTGCAGCTTTCCACTCCACCCAGTCAACCAATTTATTTCTTCATAATATTTATTTTACGCCTTCATAATTTACTTCATGTGTACCGTCCTGGGACTTCATCTATTATTCATCTGATTTATTTTTCTTTGGCGTATTTTTTCAAGAGAGTTGTATCTCAGAATGAGTCCATTCTAAGTGTATGTAAAACTACTAATCACTCCAAATGTTTGAAGTACTTCTTCATCGGTGACTTTCTTCATCTACATGATCATTGTCAACAGATTTCCATCACTTCTGATCTTTTTTCGCTGCAGTCCAACCGCCACATCCCTAAAAGAGTTTGAACCAATTGAAAGTGTTAATGAATTGCCTCATTATCTTTAAACTTGCATTACTAGCTGAGACAAGACTCTTCTTTTGGTAGATATGTTGGTAGCTGACTGACAACAGAGGATTTTGGCTCACTTAAAGATATGTGGGAAGACTGGTAAGGGAAGGATCATTTGGGAAATGATGGGAAGGTGGCGAGAAATTCAGCGTCGGTCTTATCTAGATCTTAATGCAAGGAATCCAGGGATTTGTACCGAAACTTCTCCACCAATGGATGGATTATATTTTATTAAATCTTGAAATTCTCTTCACATGGCACTCATTTACAGATCAGGATTCAACTGAAAATGTTTTACCACTGTTAAGATTTACAACCGGAACCCCGGGAAACGAAGCCAGTACATTTTCATTTTGAGGCAATAATAATATCACGATTTCTAGTACAAGACATTTCAAAGCATCAGAAATCATTGATGCTTTTCATCGTAAAATATCGACGACGAGAGCTGTTGGCATAGTTTCGCGCAATATATTCTTAAGGCAAAAATACGGTTATGCATGTCTATAGAAGTCTCCAGGATTCAATCACTCACCTTGTAGCCTGCAACCGAATGTATTATTTTTTTTAGATACTCCTGTTAGTTGAGAAGAAGACTTGTTCACCGTGCCAATTATTTATCTGATGATCCTATTGCATTAGATCACATCGTTCAACTAAAAAAAAACATTTACAAAAATGAAAACCTTCACCAAGTGACACCAAATATTTGTTCTTCCCTCGCCTGAATGTAAGAGTTTCAGAGATCGTAAGGCCAGACACTCAGCCTTTCATGATAAGAAATCGGATAATAACTTTTTACAAAGACCATGCGTAACACATAAAACACTGAGTGTTTAATGAGTTACGTATGGCCTTTGTAAAAGTTATTTTCCGATTAAATATTGTGAGATTATGAAGTACCACGAAGTTACTGAGTATAGAACCTTATTAATTAAGCCTTTCCCTCAGTAATCAATCTATCTTTAGTGATAGATATTGTGCTTTTATGGTTGATGTATCAGTAGCTGGATTTCAAATACTCTTTTTAAAAAATGGAAGCCGCTGGCTGACACCATGCTGTTGTGACCACGGGAACAAGGAGTGCAGTGGTTACGGAGGGGCGGGAAATGTGGGCGGGGGGGGAGGATGGGGGGGACGGCGGTGGAGTGCGGCGACTCGTCTCGCCATTTTGGCGGTGCGGAGGTCAAGGTACTTGCCCCTTGAGTGAACACACACCCTTGCAGATAAGTAAGTAGTGTCGCTGGGCAAAAAAGGAGACACACTTGGATGGCCCCTCCATCCTATCCGCCAGGGGGCGGAGTGCCAGTGTCCCTTGAGTCTTCCAGCGGTGCACTCCTGCAGCTTCCGCCTCTGCCCCCCCTTGGCATCCTTTCTCACTCAAAACCCCCTCTGGGGGTCAGGGTGGGGGGGAGAGAGGATCGGGTGGAGAGTTAGACGAAGGTGTCCCGGGTGTGCGCCACATCATCCCCCCTCAGCAAATCCTAGTTCCGTCCTCTCCCTCCCTTCTCCTCTCTCTTCCCCAGACTCCGCATAAATAACTCCGGCAAACCACAGCATCCACGCCCACGGCCCCTGGTCTCATCCCCTCGGCATCGTGCCACTCCCCCTCTCCCACCTATGGGACAATCTCGCCTTGTATCACCTAAGGAAGGGCCGACTCTATGCTTTGCGGAGACACCCAAATTCGAGATTGAACTCCTTGCATCGCTTCGGGAAGCATGGAGCGTGATTTCATCCGTTCTTCACTGGATCCTCCTACTTTTGGGATACGAGCATGAAATGCTATCTCCTAATAACGAGTGTTTATTGATGATTGACATACTATGTACTCAGATGTCAGGTAGTTTAGGTGGTTTGCGGGATTCTACGCCTAGAATAACCTAATGGACTTGCATTCAAGGTCTTTCCCGGGTCATATTAAACTCAATTGTGAATCTATCACTGGGCTGTATTCGGTACTGATCTATAATGAGTGAAATTTGGAAAGTCTGTAATAAAATGCAACACGGTAATTTATTTAGTGTAAACGCGTAAATTTGGTCAAAAATACGGAAATTACGGAAGCCAACGGATGTATACGCTAGTGCTCCAAGGTGGCGCTCAGTAACCTCCTGAAGAGTGTTTGTTTCCACAGTCTTTGGTGTAGGTATATCGTGGAGAGTGCTTTACTGCTAAGTATAATGTTTAAATTCATAGTAAAGGCAGCTGCAAATAGCAGTTGGTCCTGATAGCGGGTTTTAATTTTGGTGGCATCTGATCTTTTACAACCGTTGATATGTTTAGAGTATAACGATTTCAATTAGATGTTTGTTTTAAAGTACGAGAGAGTTTTTAAAGAAATAAACTACGTAGGGTTACGGATTACACACCACGTATCCTAGAATAAGTCGAATATAATGGTCAGTATTATTTACGTAATTATTTTTCTTCTTTTTTCAGCATAAATAGGTCTATTATTTTTTTAAATTACCTATTTATTCTATTTGCCGACGTTTCGCATTTTTATGCATGCTTTATACAAGAGAATAAATAATTCACAAATAAATACACCTACATCTCCTGAAAGAAGAAATAAACATAGTAAAAAGTGGTCATGAAAAGGAATCATCTAAATATTATTTAATTTTGAAATCTAATAAATATCCGTTCAAATGCGTTGATGTTCTATCTTTGATTCGACCCAATTTCTCCAGGAAACGCTACCTCATCAAATGTAATGCCTAAAAACTTGTTGAAGGCCTCTGTGAATCTTCAAAACTCCATCTCTGACCTTGCTGCATAAACAGAGTTGCGCATAAGGCCATGTTGCAGTTTGTGATCCATCACGCTTGAAAAACCCAACCAAGGCTTGACTTCATGACTAGCGTAAAGATTTTGTGCGGTGATCTTTATTCATTATACGGTACCATACAGAGAACACTGAAAGAAAAAACCACGAAGGAAATACAGGTTATATTCTAGAACGAGTACCTATATTATTGTATTGGTCGGTATCATGTGCGAAAAGGTTAAGAAAATGGAGACAAATCAAAGCATTAGAAATATAATTTCTCAGGTCCGTTAAAGGTTACACAAAATTAGGCCATATAAGAAAATGTGACATATGAAAATAACAATACGTACGTTCAGTGATAGACAGGGCGATCTATGGATAAGAAAAGTGGGAAGAAAATGGCATGCATATTTCCCCAGTGAGAATACCGGATAAGGTAATGAAATATAAGACCCTGGGTAGAAGAAGTGTTGGAAGACAAAGGTTACGTTGGGGAGACTGGACCAGGTAGTGAAGCCTAATCCCGGAAAGATAGAAGAAAAATAAAATTTTTACTCAATTGCCAATGCAGATAAAAAAGTACATCGCGTTCATCGTGCAGTGAAACCCATCTCCCACTAGCCACATAAATCTGATTCCCGACGACCTTTGTAGCAGCAGGCAATCTGTACTCAACCGGTCCCAAGGTTACGAGGTGAGCCGCGGTAGTTCCCTTAAACTGGCAAAGCAGCGGCGGGAGTCGCCGTTGATATTGATTTCAAACTGAATTGGTGAGAATTTGCGCGCCCATCTCTCTCGCGGGACATTTGTCACGGGAATGAATAAATGTGCGCGCGTCCCCTCGTTCCGTAGCCGAGAGAGATTTCCTCTTCCCCCGGCACAGCACGGCGCCCGCCCTCGCAGCGGAAGAGAAGGGGTTTTGGTGGGATCAGGGTAAACTGGAAGAGGGGGGCTGCCTTTGAATCCTTGCGGGACCCCTGGCGTGTACGTGATCTCCTCCCGGCTGCATCCGAGTCGTTTTCCCTGCCAGGGGTGGTTTGGGTGGAGGACTATAAGACGTACGAACTGTGAAAGGGGGAGGGGTATGTAGATCAGCCCTCTCCCCTATTTGGCTCAAGATATTTCCTACTTATGGCAACCTAGACTCGTTGCGTTGAGGATGTTTTGTAAAACTATAAAAATATGCGAGTATACATTGCATTAGAAGGTGAATCCCTTGTAATCCTCACACATCATTGGGATTTTAAGGCTGAATCAGGCTATCGATCTGAAGATCAATTGGTGAAATCTGTCAGTATGTACGAATTCTATCCTGGTGTTTACTGTGTACATAATGGTTTCCCTTAGTTGCTCATTTTCATATTCAATTAGATGAGAAAAATCTTTTTACGCCTAAATTTAATTATTTTTCTTCCTTAACAATGCAAGCATCTGAAACTTATAAAGTTAAAAATCAATCACCATGCCACCAATGTAGTCTAGGAGAGGGCTTGTCATGGGTATGCAATGCCTTCTCGCTGGTATTAGTGAAGTGATAGTGGGCTCCAGCCTTAACTACATTACTTCCCAGCAAGTCACCACAAGGGCGTGCAGCAGACAGTTCAAGGGTCTCTCATTCAGTTGCAGGGTGAGACTTAATTTAAATCCTTCATGTCAGGGTGTTTTCCTGTGTTCTTAATTTTTCTGTAAAAATTAGTCTCGCACGTAACTTCAGAATCTCTAGCAGCTATCAACTCAGTGTTTCCAATGCGTATATTAGACTTTGCGTTTGCTCGTAGCTTAGATTTTGACGGAGATTTTGGCTTTCCTTTTGCTTTCTTAGTTGCGTTTTTGCTAGTGGCATTGTATTATATATTTCTATGAATGGTTCCTAATGCTTAAAATTTACACGAGGTATGACCTTACTAGAGTAAATTAATGTCTCTTCTTCTACTTTTCATCCGGAAATCTTTGCACTACTCGATAGATACCCTCAAGTCTCCTTTATGCAGTGCCTGAAAATTTTCCCCACGCGATAGGTCGGATATTGAGAGGGGGTTTGAGGATAAGAAGATGGCTTGGTCGTCTGAGCTCTTTCCTCTACCTATGGATTGATGGCAAGGGGCATCTTTTCCGAAAGGGGGGATAGTGGGCCTTACCCCAATAACTTGGCACTCTCCAGGGGGTCGACGCGACCCCAACCCCCTCCCTCGGGACCCCCGCGGTCCCTGGGAATGGATGTTGGGGGCGCATGGGGTCGGCATCGCATCCAGAACCCCTCCTTCCGACGCGTCCTGCTGCAAACCACCATAACTTACCTCTTTCAATCTGTGGCCGCGTCTAGGCCGCGAAATATAAGTTGCTAGTTCGCCGGAATGCGCGTTTTTCCTGGAACCAAGTTTGCTCCCTCGTACATTTATCCTTATTGCCTCCGCAAAACCCCCAGGATAAGCGTATAAGGTGAGAAAAAAATAAGCCGAGGAAAGAGAATCCAAGGTAATGGTATTTGATCCGTTGCCATTACTATTTGGATAAAGGAAAAAAATGAATATGAAAGGCATGAATGAATACAAATTTTACCGTAGCCAAATACATAAAATAAGAACCACGCACCTAGAGATTTTCGGCTTCATTTCAAAGAATAAAATGATGAAATCCACTAATGTGAGGAATTCAGAATGTGTGAAAGAACGTGGGCTGGAATTGTTATCTAGATCCCAACTCAGCTAACACGCGTCTTCTTACTATGTACATGTTTTCATTGTTATTTCGCACACTTGTGTGTGTTGCCATCAATTAACTCGATGCTTAAACAATCTGAAGCGACTGATCTTGCAATATTTTGAATTATTGATGTCTGTTCGTGGATTTAAGAGAGCATTAGAAGATTACTACATGGCTAAAATAGTCAAATAATTTCTTGGTTCTAGTGACAGTTCGTAACTTAGCTGCGTCGATTATCCTGTGTTTTTTTGGAGTACCATCAGGATCACATCTCCGCTCCTCCTATTTTGTTTGATCACCAGTTCTGTCTTTTTCTTACTACCCTTATGTCATATTCTCCCCCTCTATCTTGGCCTGTAACGTCGCTTGGCCTTAGGCATCGTCTTGATCTTCTAAAGCGTTTCCTTCCATTCTTAATTCCGTTTGCTCCTCGATTTTTCCTGCTTCGGCTCCCCTCGTTTCTATCCCCTTCCATGAGGCCCAATATTCCCTCCATCTCTCCCACTCACCCAGCAATCTGCCTTCTATCGCATCCCCCTGCGTCCCGTTGCCTCTCTGTATCTCCTGCGCTCTTTTTCTGTCATCTTTCAATTTCACGTGAGAGCATCTCCTCTCCCCACGCCATGCCTACCTGATTTTGTTTGTTCTTCTATCTGTTCTTTAGTGTTCTTTAGACCAAGCTTTCTATGCTTCTGTCGTAAAAGTATCAGGTTTACTTCTATTTTTATCCCTCAGAGTTCAAATTAGAATACTATTCAATGGAACGTCTACATTGAAGTAACCACCGATCATTCCATCTCGTAAACTTCTGCGATTGATACTCCCATGGTCGAATTTTCCTCATACTCAGATGCAATCTCAACGCATATTTCCTCCTAGTATCCTTATAACTACAACAATTATCATTGAATATGCCTACCTATTTAGAGAATTGTATATTCTCAGTCCTTCTACCTTGATATTCTCTTAAATTTCTTTGATGACTATAACCTTTTTGATCGTTTTATATACTGCGTTTATACCACATTGATTTTTCAACTAAGTTGTATAAGAGATAATAATAGCGTTCAGAGGTAATTGAGATCCCTTGGCAGATTCCCAGTCACTCTATCATTCGCAAAGTTAAATTCCCCTACCTCTCACCGTTGTCTCCTCGGTCCTTTCCTTGGTCATGATCAGTTCCAAAGTTAGAAATTTAAAAATTTCTTGCGTTAAATATAGATTCATTTTACAAATTTGAAAATCTAGCTACGATCTAATTTATCTTGTTTCCCTGAACAGTTCAGTCTGAACTAGAATTATGTGATTTAGTTTTCGCTACAAGATGCATTTATATTCTCCAATAATTGCGGTATTTATCACATTTCATTCGACGTGGACGAGATTAACTTTTGCGCCAACGATATCTTGTGAACTATCACGCATGAGTGTTCATAGATAGCGGCATTCAACTAATCATAGGTATATGCCAAGATGATGATTATGATGAGGCTTATGATGATGAAACTAATGATGCATGTGATTGTTTATGCATTATCGTCAAGGGTTTTTCTCTCTTCCATCAGCCCCAGCTGATATAAGTGAATGAAAGAATCAAATTCTCTATTTTAAATCACGTCAATTATTTTATAGCTCTCGTATTTGAATTATTTTTAGCTTTCCGGGAGTAAAATTGCCTTTCCAGTCTTCTTTCCAAGTTATTTCTGATGACTGATGTCTTCAGGTTAATAATTACACCCTCTCCGTTTCGACCAATTTTTGTTATTACCGTGGGTGTTGTCTATCACATTCATATAGCTCGCCGTCATTTTACTCAAGGTCGTTTTTCTTTCACTTTTTAAAGTTCCCTTGCACAAGCTAACTTCATTTCCCAATTTAATGGCATGGCCTGTGATACTAACTTTTGAATGAATTTTTTTTTTTCACTTTGAGTTTTCCAGTTCCAATATTAATCATTCTGCCCTTTGTCAGTTAATTTCGCTTATCTTTTAATTCATACAGTTAATTCCAAAAATCGTATAAGCTTTCACCATATTTTTTCCTACTGAATTCAATTATTTATTAGTTTTACCTACGGCTCTCTTCGAAGAACTAACTACTTACCATGAAAACATAAATTTAATACAAAACTTTCCTCTTTGCCAAGAAAAGTTTAAAAAAATTATATTCAGATTTCACCCTTTGTTTAGATTTGGTTCTTAAGAGATTTCAAAGGTACTACGGGTAATGATTAAGTTCTCTTCAACATCGGTTTCTGCCTGTATTCTCGAATTTAGGAGAAATTCAATAGTACTGCGGTAAAATCTTGTCATTTTTATGTCGCTACACCATAGGTTAGTATAAAAGGTTAATCTACTGATGTCGCTTGAAATTCACTTAGTGGAGGGTACCAACTAAAGCAGTTTATTTAGAGATACTCCGTGTACTTTCGGACGGGTTTATAATATGTAGTACTTCTCATGACTGTGAAATTTCACTAGATACATACAAATGGGTGATTGTAAAACATTACTAAAAGTTCTAATGCTCATACTGCGTAAAGTGGAAGTTATTTCGAGTGTTACACTACGTGCTACACAAGAGACGACAATTTCCTAGCAATTTTCCGTGCCATAGGCTTCAGGAGGATGGTCGGGGTGCCAGAACATAGTAGGGGTGGATTCTCATGGGTAGGGGAGCTCAGAGATGTATGACAAATTGCGCGGCGCGGCTCTTGGCACCCGGAGAGTAACAGGGCGCGATATGAATGGTGACAAAAAAATTCAGGAACTGTGGGGATGAGGG
This sequence comes from Pyrrhosoma nymphula, assembly GCA_963573305.1. Classification (NCBI taxonomy): domain Eukaryota; kingdom Metazoa; phylum Arthropoda; class Insecta; order Odonata; family Coenagrionidae; genus Pyrrhosoma; species Pyrrhosoma nymphula. The sequence continues at coordinate 19,871,569 of OY754337.1, read as the reverse complement.
TGAGTCAACGCCTGAACAAGGGGTGATCATTAATTCCGAGGGGTCAAAAGAACCCCTGGGGTCCGGAGGACTTTGCCAATAGATGACGCTTTTGAACGTTTTTACCATGTCCAGCCGTTTTCAGTAGTGAATTAACGTCCGCTGGGGATTCTTTCGGGTCATCCGTGAAATTCTATGGATAGAAACATTGCCATAATCCCTCTGGGGTGGCCTATTGCTGCCAGGGCTCTGCCGCGTTATAGTCCATGCCGGAGCGCTATATCGCCCTGCTTCTATCTCCCATACCCTTCCAGCTATATCCGAGCAACCATCTCTGTGCATTGTCTCGATGTTATGTTTTCTTAATGTTATTCCTATATTACCCGAAAACGTGGAAATATTGGAGATGCAGGCCCTTCCTACTTCCCAATCGTTTTATCCCTACAGATGTTTTTTCCCAACAGATTCCCGGAAATACTTAAAGAGTATATAATTCTTCTAAGAGTAAATTATACCCTTGGCCTCGGAGCACTTGCAGTTTATCGTATCCAGTGTGTGTGGCCTAGTCTACATTTGAGAGACATAACGTACCATGAATACCTGTGTCAAAGTTCACGAAAGGGCCATACGTCTGTATCGACCCGAAAAATCAGCTATTGCGGGTCATACCTTCGATAAAGCACACCACATCAATGCTTTGACGACGCAAAAACCCTTTGCCGCTCCTACGGATATTGGGATCACCAAGTGTAGGAGACTATTGAAATTAGTTTGGAGGTGAAAAACTGAAGAGGTTTTCACAGGATACCAACTAGAAAACATTGGAGACCGGTAATAGAAAAGATAGGAAGCACGAAAATGAATACACATGGAACGGTCACATTGCTGGCGCCCACGGTGCAGAGAATAAATGAATGAAAAACTCAGCACTCATTTTTTCCCGGAGGAAGACGAGCGAGTCACTCATTGAAGCTTTGGCTATTTGGAAGCTAAGCCAAGAGTTATAATCAAGCAGACTTTATGCATAAGAGAGAAGATAACGATGAGATGATGAAAAATAGTATTTGGATTTATAAATACTGATGACGACAGAAATTTAGCAGTGTTGGCCATTAATTTCACTCCATTTTACTGTTGGTGTCATGTTCTATTATTTTATCTTTGCTGATCAGCATCACTCGATGAATAAGTCTTCAGATGGGCTACCAGCTTGTCAGTGTTCATTTCTATATAACTCTGGGTGATATAAGTGCACCACAATTCCCTAACCTTTTGTTGAGAGGAAAAAATCGCAAGTCTATTGTGGGCAAGTAGCCCAATACCATCCGGCCTTTTGGTTAGCATCGTAGATGGAGATGAAAGTATTTATGAAGAATAATTAAAGTGAGATGAAAGGACGTTAATTGTTGAGAATCTGGTGAATCTTCAACGATTTAGAGGTTCTTATGTAAGTGCCGATGTTACTTAAAACTAAGCAAGTGTAACGTTAAATGCTTCGTTTATCAGAAGATGGAAGCACAAAAACTCCCATAGAAAACTGCACAAGCTTTACGTATAAAGCTGGACCTATGTCGATCTTCACACAAGCTCTCGAGTTCAGGACCTCACCCACGAAACCTTATAAATACCGACCGAATCAGACTTCAGACTTAAGCTAGTGGTAAATTGTCTTTTGAACTAAAAGATTAAGTCTTAAAAATTCCGTGGAATCTGTCACCCGGCAATAAGCCTCAGTGGATAGATATACATTAATTAATGTACTTATAATGTTTTCCGCGTTATTAACTGAAAAAAATATAAAAACCACGATGCGTGTACATTTTTAACCCTTCCGTTGGCACGCAAGGTCGTCTGGTCCCCGCGCATTCAGAATTGTTTCTCATTTCTTTTTATTTACGATAAATACTTTTGATAACTTCATTACCTTTTATAATCCTGGTATTCACCTACTAAAAATAATTTTTTTTATTACTAAATAATTTCATCTTTAACTACAATTTTTAATTAATGCAGTCACAGCGCGCCTACTTACGTTGCACTTTCTGTCTATGGTTTCTACATGCTAGAATTTATTAATTACAATTAATTTGAACCAAATTTAATAAAAAACTCTCATTCAAGGTGTAAAGCAATAATTTTAAAAGCTATATTTGCGAGAAAATAAAAAAAAATTAAAATATCTTATAGCAGTTAGAGCTTCACGGAATCATAAGAAAAACCTCGGATATTTGTGATAATGATGACTTTTAAGGTTAAATTAATCGATGTTTTCATTTAAATGAAGCTTATGTTTTAAAATTATATGTAACTTATTCATGTAAAATAAGCTCAAAAAATGATAAAATTCATCAGTAATTTATTTTTAATTCCGGCGGCCTGCAGGACCCAAGCACCTACTTGTGTGACAGAAAATGAGCTCACCTTCTTAAGGATTAAGAAGGATTCATTGAAATCCTTATCAACATGTTTTCTTGTTAAGGGGCAATGAGTTTAGGTAAATACGTGACGGTAAAATCCCACATTTTTCCTTGTTTTCAAAGTTGATCGAGCGTTTATGAAATTATTTTATTTGAAATAAATTTATTCCTTTAAGCCTAAGATGGATATTAAATTTGCAGGGCATATTTCCTCTTCGTAATTCAGTGATTTTCTACACGGTGAATGAACGGACAAGTCTAGGGATGAACAGCGTTCTAAAAACTGTTCCTCTGGAATCCAAGTATTTAATTTACCTGGTTGCCTCCTTAATTGGTTTGTGTTATAAATGAAAGTGTATGAGCCATCTACCAAATGCCCGTTTCACTATCTACGGGAGTGTCTTCAGAGAACACTCCACTCGCTACCGTTCCTGGTAAATTTCACGCAGCCCGTCCGGCAGAATTGCGGCTGGATGCTCATAAAGTTCGGCGAAAGCAGAGGTGAACGAAATATAGCTGGGCTGCCGGTTCATGAAAATAGCGGCCTCCTTCACCATTCGCGGATACGGTGCCGGCAATAGGGGAGAGAGGTTGTTCCGCAGTAGACTCACGTGTGTCACTTTAGGGAGATCTGCAGAGCGTGAGATCTCAGCACTTGTGGGAGCGTGTTGCGCCTTAGGAATCCTTCATCGGCCGTTCCAGTGGATCCTTCATGTGCGTAAGAGTTATGCGAGAGTGGCTGGCATGCAAAGGCCTTGCGCGCATGTATTATTGAAGTGCTCGCTGCAAGTCCCTTTCGCTAGGGAGGCGTAGGGAAGGAAAAGGACAGGGTATGTATACCCAGGGATCCCGCGCCACTGAGCGTGTGTGTGTGGATGTGTGTGCTCGTTTTTATACGCAGGCATAAATACACTCGCAGCGTGGAGCTGCGCATAAACCCTGGTGGTAGAGAGCGCCTCTTGGCCCGCTTTTGTTTTTATTTTATCTTTTCCTGCATCCGCCTCTCCTCCTATTTCATCTCCCTTCCGTCGGCCCTTCTCCCTCCCTCGTCCCTACCGCGAGATTTATACGCATTCTCACTCTTCTTTTCATTTCCCCGGCTTTCTCATAATCCTCAAGTCTCTCCCTGCCTCTCTCTCCCCCCCACCTCCCGTTCCCCGTTTTTCACCCCTCCACCCCCACCAAACCTAATGTGCCCCTCCCCCCTCCCCCTAGCTCACTACCTCGTCTTCACCTCATCCTGCGACAGTGCAAGTGCTTAAAAGTGTGTGCACTTTACAGCAGATTTACTGCTTTTGCCAAGTTTCATTCATCCGGGAGTAGTGGAGGCACGCCAATGACGTTTCGTGCACCAACTGAAAAGACAACAATTTACCTTCGTACAAGGAGACAAAGGGAGAGTTCAAATTCCGCTTTTATCTTCCGGTGATTTGCCAACTGCTCAGTCGGTGATGATTCTGGAACGGATTATGATTGCTATTTGTCCTCCTATAAAACCTACGAGAAAATGGGAAATAAACGTGGGTTACTCAGCAATCCGATTTTATTATCTAACGTTGCCCTGTTTTATTCGTGATGTTCGATGCTACTTCGAGCAAGTCGATACATCAAGGCTGCATGTGAGACTTAAGTCACTTGAAAGGTTAATTTACATTTTTATCAGCGCTGTATCCCAACAGATGCAACGAGGTACCTTTTTAGGAGCCAATCTGACTCCAGCGTTGTGTATTAATAATATTATCAAGGGCCTAGAGTGATTGATACGAATTTTATTTTTTAATTTTGAGGAACTTAGCTTTCATTAATATATGATCTCTTATCATAATTTAGGAAAGAGTCCCATCACTTAAAATCTCCCTTATTTTCCTACGAAGTCAAATCTGGTTATACAAATAGGTCCTTTATATTATCCACAATTTAAATTGCAAGCTGGAGTCCCATACGCTTATCTAGAAGTATGTTCTTCACCTGCTTCCTAAGTGACTATTCTTCCTACGTTCAAAAACTCAGTGGAAATTTATTTCTTTTAGTTTTAACATGCTTTAACATGTCTCTAACAACTGCTTGAGTCTGATTCTAAATAAATAATTCTCGCTTCGCATTGTATTATTGGTGGGACTACGGCGAGACGCGAGTGATCAAATATGTTGCTGAGAAACTCAGTTACATATTTCTCAATGCGATTGCCATTTTATATTCTCAAGTGATGACTCACTTATATACTTGCTTGACGATGAATTGTTCATCCAATGCTCTGTTCGGGTTTATAGAGGTGGCAAACTATAGGAGAATTATTTTTATCTCGTCGCATAAGAAATTGAATTAACAGTCAAACTGAAGGTTATGTGTCGTCGTCCACCTATTTTATAGCACGCGTCATGTATACCGTAATACCGCAGTGGCTTGAATTTGAATAATATCTTTTCACATTGACACCGGGGATAATTTAGTGTAGATTTTTTTAATTTTGAGGAACTTAGCTTTCATTATTATATGATCGCTTACCATAATTTAGGAAAGAGTCCCATCACTTATAATCTCCCTTATTTTCCTACGAAGTCAAATCTGGTTATACAAATAGGTCCTTTATATTATCCACAATTTAAATTGCAAGCTGGAGTCCCATACGCTTATCTAGAAGTTTGTTCTTCACCTGCTTCCTAAGTGACTATTCTTCCTACGTTCAATAACTCAGTGGTAATTTATTTCTTTTAGTTTTAACATGAAAATGCAAATGTTCATGGATGTAGCCTGCTCTGCGTCACAGCGTTGAATACCCATTACTCATCAAATTATTCAACGCCCAGAAAATCGCTCACGCATCAATTCCACCAGTGTGCCTTCTCTGCTGAGTTCTAATTCGTTCTTAACATTCCCGCCATTTTTCATATAGTTTTTGGAACATTATGTGCCCGTGATAGATCATAAAATCTCCAGATTGTTCCGCCATGGTTATCGTCCCTACGTTACTTCTCGAAGTAAATTTCGTTTGTGGTAATTACTTCGCGAGCGTTTCGATGGGTTCGGTAAAAAAAACAGGGTGGGGGAGGGTTTAGAGGAGAGGTTACCCATTCCATCTGGCCCCGCTTTGAGTAGTCTAGTGCACGAACCCCGTGCATGAGCCGTTCCGCATTTCCTCCTTGATTCCTTATTTATTTTTTCTTGCGTCAGAAACAGTCCTTCGTGTTCATGTGTTTTTATGGGATCCCCGCGATAAATTTCCCTTCCTTTCCAACTTCCTTCCTTCCTCCATCCGTCCTCCTTACGCGCCTTATTTCCCATTCGCGTTGTTGTTCCATCGTCCTTTCGTCTTGAAAGCGTGACGAAGAAGGGAGTGAGGAAGGGGGAAGTAGGGAGGGTTAAGGCGTTGCTCATCACGCCTCCTCTAGGATGTAGGGTGCGGGGAGGAGGAGGATCAGAAGGTCTCGTCGCCGCCAGGGACGAATTCATTCGTGTACAAACCTCCCCTCACACTCTGCATACATTCTCCCTCAACTTCCTATTCCCATCATCCGTCTCCTCTAATCCCAATTCCTCCTCTTTTGGGTCGAGCGCGGCGAGAGGGCGAGGAGTTGTGTAGCGAGAGCCAACTTTTCCTCGGTCCGTAAATATTTTCACGGCGACGCGCCGTTGTTTTATTGGCCCCCGGTTGCCCTGACGACGGCGGCGGCTGAATCAAAACCGAAGCAAAAACCGGTTGACGGCCACGCTCGAATAGCTCACAAAGTCTTTCCGTGTTCCCCACCACCCGCCCCCCTCCACACCTCCCCTTCCCCTCACCCTCGTCTCGTTTTCCACTTGTTCGAAAATTCATGCATCCAGGTATTTCCATCCAATAATAACATATATGTAGAATGGTTCATGAGAAGAAGTGATTTACTTATGCTTCGCGTGCCCCTTGGAGAAGGAAATACTAATATTTTATTTGTATGATTTTGTTTTATTTTCATGTACCAGTGATTTTCCATGGCACTGTTTAGGTATGGTTTCATGTGCAGGGAAAAAAAGAAAATATAGGGACGCATGCTCCATGTCAATTTTTTTTCCCGAAAATTAGTATTAAAATATTCAAACACGCATCATGCCCGAGGATATGTGTTGAAAATCACCCGTGTCTATACTGATCGCTCGGCTATCAAACGGGCGCCTGGACCGGTACAACATGCTGTTATCTTGTGCCGACAGTAATAGTCGAGTTCTTGTTTATATCACTTCACGACGTTGTCCAAATGTCTCCATTTCCCTGTACAGTCAAAGGGCTTGAAGATGTTTTTATTTTCGCGGTACATATTGTGAAAATAAAAGCGGGTGTTTTACATGAGGGCGCAAAGTATACGTAAGCGTTAACATGGTACATATAAGGGTGGCTGGAGTGGTAATCGTGAGTCATTGAGTTAAAATTTAATAATTTTTTTAAGAAAGTCGAAAAAATATTTTTCAACTACATTTCACTGATGCACGTCTGTTTATGCGTTGGAACTCACCAAAAAGGCAGAAATAAAAATTCTTCAAAAATTATATTTTTTCCTTAAGTAAATCATATTATGGTTAGAGTTTACGGCATGGTATTCGAAAGTTAGACGATTTTATTTTGATATATATGTTGTTCTCGAATACTGGACTAAGAGTGACAACTTTAGATTTATTTTCAACGATTATAGTAAAAAGAAATACAATATTTCGCGTTTTGACGAAAATATGCACATATGTAATCAAGTTATTGTGAAATATATATGCCATGTGCCATATTGCTACGTGTTAAAATTGCATTGAATTTCCAAATTACCAAGCCTGTGTGATGTATTTTTTTCACTTATATATCCACTTATGAAAACACGTATGCATTATTACTTACAAATATGTGCATTAACCAAAATCTTTTTAATGACATAAAATAAACATCAGTCGGAGTCTTTCTTCAACATTTTATGCGAGTTGTTGAATTCGTCAATCTAATGAGGCTTCTTGGTTGAACTCCTTTAGAGGGACTCTCATTCTAATTCATCCAATCTCTGTTTCCCTTTTGCCAGGTCTCTTAGATTACAAACCTTACTGCTCTTCTTTGAAGGAGATAAAATTCATTTATCAAATTCATCTGACCCAGGGCGAAAATAATCACCAAACGTTAGTATTTTAGCTTAACGTGCTTCGACGGTTAAGTTCATTTCACACTTATTGTCAGCTACTTGCGGATAGGGCTCACAGCACCAAAACGAATATGAGGATCACCCCTCCTATTTCGATCCGAACCCAATGATGCTTAATTTCGGTGATCCTGTAGATCGAGAACTGGTGTTGTCATCGTGGTATGCCGTTGCCCTAGTCGCTACGCATTTGGAACTCGTCCTTATCAATGCAACATAACATCTCACTATGGCCTTCTAATTACGTTTACCCACCATCCACCTCATGAACTCAAATTTATTTTCACGGCAGTCGTGTGTGTTCTTCCAATCTGAGGTTCATTGTAGATATTTATTAATTTTGGCATTCTGACAATTGTTGCGTCCATTTCTCAATTTTTACGTTATCTGTCACTTTTGCTCCAGAACGCTTCTTTATTTCATACACATTTATACTCCCTTTTGACCTCTATGACCTCAATATTTATCCAGCTTAGCAATTAGTATTGAACTGGCTAAAATTAATTTTGGAATTCCCAATAAAATTTCATCGCTATAATTTCATTAGAAAGTGACTAATTTGAATAAAAAGGAACATGACAGCATTATACATACCTATGTAGTGTGACAGAATTCAAACAGAGCTCATTTTTGCCTTAGCTTCACAGAAAGTTTGTGCTCTCACCACTATTTGGTCATAAATATTTTTTAATCACTTGCCGGATGAGATTTTAAAAGATTTTATGCCTATCATCATAATTTCGTTATTATAATTAGTGGTTGATATTGAAATGGATATACTTTCCTTGTTCACGTGGCTTGGTACGTCTCCCCCATTTCATTATCCTCCACGGTGGTTTCATAAATGGTCACGCTACCGATATGAGTGAGTGTGTGAAGTAAATTGTTGGCCCACGAGTGTCGATGGCACATGGTATCACCAAAAGCCATATTTATCTGCACCACCTTAATCGCCCGTCTTCTCGGCTAGGGTTGAGATTCGTGAGCGTATTGTTTACTCATTTGTATTAATTAAAACTGTCTTACCTTACGCGTACTTAATCGGGTTTTGAAATTTCTGACTAAACATTCTGACTAAAAGTTAGCATTTGCTTGGAAGGGCATCATATGAAACGGCTAGCCAACGTTACACTTATTTTTTCAATTCATTCATCGGTACAATAAATATATGAAATAAAATCATTGATATTTAGCAATTTTTAATCCTCGCATATTAAAAAAAAAACATTTATTTCCACTCGCGAGTTTCAATCCATGTTCATCTAAAATGTATTACATTAGAAATGACTAAAGTTGTTTTGTATGATAAATTTCAAAATGCTTCAAGATCAACAAGGCTGTCGTTAATGCTGGGATTTTTGATTCATCACCACGAGGTTTTACTTTCACTCCTAACGTATAGTTTGCACGCTAAAATGTGATGAGCCAAGAGAACAAATTGATTGCACTGTGTTATTTTGGGAGCACAAATTGATGAGGTTATTTTTGAAAATAATGACCAGATTTTCCAAGTTGCTCGTGGCTATGGACAAGCATGCAGTGTTATCAAGTGCAAACCTCATTTCGTTTATTAATGAGCGCGACCTGTACGATTAATTGGCAGCACGGTGAAGTTCATGGTGATTGCGCGACAACGAGGAACATGGCGCAAAGGGTTTACTATTTGATAAGAGGTGATCACGATTAATTTTGGGGACAGGTACATAAGCCCACCCGCATGTTCCCTATTATAGTGAAGTCGTGCATCATTTTTTGGTGATGTCAACGCATTAATCAGGAGTGGAAGAGACATGCTACGGAGTTCGTAAGTGTGCAGTACGTCTCCATGCCCCACGCCGTCCACCCTTTGCTATCATTCTTATCCCAAAAATCGTTTATTGTTTCGCTTTTGTAACCACATTTCTAGCCTAATCCCTGGTTAACCTCTCAGATTTGGTATGTGCATATTACGTTTGCTATCAACATTTTTTGGAATGCGTCTGCGTATGTTGTTCAAAAGCACTGCAGTTTCGCCAGCTATCCTGCTGGCGTCTTCAGGTGAAGGATAGCGAGAAGGATTTTTACCCTCTTACAGAGGCCTGTTTGTCTTGTTTTGGTGCCTAGATTGGCCAGTTCAGCGCCCTATCCTGGTACTGTAATATAGTTACGTGGGAGACTTTTTATTCTTTCCATTCGCTGTGTAGGGGATTTCATTCCTCACTGTTTAAATTCATCGGCGTTTTTATGATTTCAACGGCTTCCCTTATTATTTATTCTCAGGAAGTATCTATTTTTCTTAGCTGTTATTTTCGCGTCTTTGAATTTTATGATGTACCCTGATTCGCTGCATGTGTACTCTGAGCTGGATCCGAATCGCATATGTAATATGCTCGCTTGATGAGTGTGGCTACTAGTGAAGTCATCTGGCTTGAATGGTGATGAACGTTCGTTCACGCATCTTGGCACAGTGATGGTATTTTGTTTTATGCCTCCAGTACTTTCCTCTCAGAACCCTCTATCTATAGATTGGCTACTACCGAGTATAGCATAGTGGCAAACCCATAGCTGTAACTTACGTCTGATCGTAGTGGCATCCATCCCAGGAGTTTAATATTATCATATTGACATTTTTACTCTCGTCAACTTTCAGAGACTCATTCAAAAACATCGGCATAGGATGCTATAAATGATAACTATTGTCTTAAAGTCGCTAGGAACAAAATAAAGAGGTTCACTGTAACGTATGTTCAAATATTACGTTGCAATAGGCTTCAATTACCGCACACAATTAAAGAAAACAGCATAAAAAACAGGTCGGGACCCTAATCAATAAAATTGCATATCACTATTCCTCCCTTTCCTCTCCCAGTTCTTTTTCCTGTAACCCCCCCATTTTTTTAATGTTGTTGCTCCGGCACCTCCTGCCACAAGCCATTGCAATGACTCGGAGGGTAGTACGTATACGAAGGCGTGTATGAATAATGAAGTGAATCCTTGTAGAGGGAGAGAGGGATAGGCGGGGAATATCTTTTTTAGCACGATGTCCTTTTTCGCGTTTTCTTTTCACACCATCACCACCACCCTCGTCATCGTATATTCCTCAAGTCTTGAACCGCCTTCAGCCACCGCTCCAAAGGAGAAGCCTAAAGTTTACTTCACTCTGCGAAGCGATGGATGGCGCTTCGTTCGGAGTGGAGGAGGCGCCCCAGCAAATCCGACTGGGGCTCTTCTTCCCGCACTTCACTCTAACGGCTTTTTGCGGATTCTGTTCTCAAGGGGCGGGAGAAGGGATTTCCCACCGAGCCTCGCCCCCATTCCTTGTCGTATTCCAAAAAGTTCTCCGAAAGTGCCGCGCTGGAAGGTGCCACCCTCGGCGGAGATTACACCCGAAAGCTCGCAAGAGAATATACTACTATAGATGTTCTACTTTGAATCTTTAATTCAACTGGGGATCCAGCTAAGTATTTGGCTGGTCAATATGGCTCTCACAATACTATTGTATTTTCATTCTGTTTGAAATCATTGGCGCATTAAGATGTGCACACTCTGAAAAATTGCTCTTTATCATAACGTTCGTCGTTTATGTCTTCGCAATTTTGGCGATCGCGCCCATACTACTTGGTTGCATTAAAGGTTTAACGAATATACGGAGTGTATTTTGAGCATTTTTTAAGATAAAAAACTTAAATTATTACAAAATTCTGATGCTTGAAGAAATAAAGGCTCTACCACCATTTGGGATTAAACGAAACTACGCGGTAAGCTGAAGAAAGAATGAATTACAGAGTTGTGACAAATCGATCTTCTCATTGATCATTACCGTCACTACTGATACTTTAAATTTCAAGCTAGGAGAATACACAGGGTGGCTTTGTCTTTACCTGCAGTGTAGCATAGTTTCAAGCCTTTAAAGTTATTTTACATAATTAGTCATTCTTTCAAAGAAAAGATGTCCCTTCCAATCTAAATATGATCCGTTCTTAAGTGGATTTAAATCTTCATTAACTTAAAATTTAATAGCAAATAATTATCTTGCAAGTAATTAAATTTTATTCGAGGTAACCTATATTTCCTATTCATTACTTTGATCGGTTAGGTACGTGTTCTCACGGCAACGGGTCGAGAGTATACGAGTGCTTCGGGTGGTGTAACGCTTTTTGGCAAACTGTCACATTCTAACCTAACGATTTTGAAGTGTTAAAAAAGTGGATTCATGGTGTCAAATCTAAAACTCGTAATGTAAAATACTTCTTGTGTAATTTTGGAAGTGTAGTAGCTCTTGAAAAATGTTTAATTTGCTGATACTCTTTAAAAACGTAAACGTTTTCCAACATTCCTTTAGTGTTAACCACAAGATATGGCGTTTATCCGCCCCAGTGGAACGAAATATTTCCCTTCTCTACACTCGTAGAAGATTGCAGTGGGAACTTTTTTTATAAACGAAATCCTAATTTAACGGTAACCTCCAAGTAGAGTGATTTAAATTGCTCGACCCGAAATAATTTAAAATATGTAAGGATATGGTGTATTTTTGTGGTTTTCTACATGCCTTAAAGTCTATGAGTAATCACGTTTTTACTCAATGGGAGGCGGGGGTTCATGCAATAATACCGTGAAATAGATGCAAAGGGTGAAGTTTTAATATTGCGGTTTACCCATTGCATAGTCCTGAATTTCAACATTGTATTCGCCTTATTCCGTATAATTCACCGCTAAGTAAGTTTATTGCTGGACGTGAGGATTAAGTATTTTAACATTCAAATATGAGGTCGCGATAACTGAGCAGATTATTTTCTGCAAAAGAATTAATTGTATGAAATCGATAAAAGCTTGAAATAGTCGGGGCTGGAAGGTCGTGCACAAACTCTTCTGCTTAAGTGAATCATTACAATCAGTTTCTTGTTTTCAACATCCATTCAAACCTGCTTCCAATTTAAAAATACCCTTGAGCAGTCGCGTGACCTTGCGTATCATATACACTTCTTTTTGAAAAATAATATTCCCTCACAATCCTATGGGTGCTACCCTTTTCCTCTTCCCTTTCCATTCCCGCGTGATTATCCTGCGCTAGGAGGGTAGTGCATACATGCCACTGCATTATGAAGACAAATTTCCCAATTAAAATATTGTGCGATTGTCTTTCATCTAAATATTTCTGTGAGTTATTTTCTTTCCCTAGCCAATATATTACGCAAAAAAAGAGTCAGCCAAGGATGAAAAATTTCAGTCATATATATATATTTGACTGAAATTTTTCATCCTTGGCTGACTCTTTTTTTGCGTAATTAATGGAAATAATTACATCGTCGCTAAATTTTATGAATGAAGCGGCTTCGGAAATTGGTGGACTCAACTTTCGTGAAAAAGATATTTGAAGCAGATGAGCATTGGGAAAATGGGTTAGAAGGCTTAATAAATTAATTCATGGAGGATGAGGATGTGCATGAGGGAGGGAGTTCTAGACATTGCCTACGATTTTTGGTGTCTCTATAAACTTAACAAAAGGTGTTAATGAAGAGAATTCTAAATAAGTATCTTCTTGCCGGGGAAAAATTTCCAATTAGCCTTTCTTGTCAACGTCACATTCGTCAGATTTCACCCCTAAGTTTGCCAACATCCGGGGATTGGGATAATGTGGTGACTACAGTCCTAGCACTTCATTTCTATGAATTGGGTTCGATTCCCGGCCGTCCTGGCCACTTTTTCAGCTACTTATATCCGTATCTCTGCTTGGGTGCTATTGGGAGAGCACCCCTAAGTGCTTTCCGTTGAATGGGATGGTCGTCCAATTCGTTCCTGATGCTTTTACCCACGTCTGAAATAGCAGACAGTCTGTGCGAAATAATATGAGCCAGAGAAGCGCTTTCACGATTGACAGAACCGTTTTCGAGTCTTGATTCGATTTTAATATCTCATTTTTATAATTTTCAACTAGTTATCCTCATTCATTCACTCAGTCATCCGTCTTATTTTTTGAATACTCACGTTTCTATAAATAGTGTAACTATTTATTTTTAGTGTGATATAGTAATTTCAATTAGTATTAGGTGCAGTGGCATAGTTTACCCGGAGAGGAAAAACGCCATTACTCTCCGAAACACCATTGTTGTCCTTGTGCTCCAAAGGGTGCGAAGCAACACTTTTGGTGGAGGTGGCAGCGGAACTCCGGCAGTGAGCCTCTTTTTGTAGCTCCCGGAAGGAGAACAGTTTCCTACCCCTGCCATTCCTCCTCTTTTCCCCAAACCCACCACTTCCGCCTGCACTTCGTTTTCATCCCTCCCTCCCTCTCCACGTAACCAAACGCACTCACCTACGACGCAAAGAATGGAGGAGCGCTATTCTTTTCTCTCTTCGGCAACAGAGCGACGGCCTGCGTGTATTCCATCCCTTAGCCCTCCCCAACTTCACCCTTCGACATCCGGGAGACTGGGCAAGCAAGACGCCATTGTGTCGGTGCTATTATCTATTACATGTGTATGCCACGTAGAGAGAATGCAATTGCGTCCATGTCATGCACGCACCAAACAGTTTGAAGGAGTATACTTCCACGAGCGCTTGTCTATGCTCCTATACCGTTCAACAGTCAAATGCGATCGAATCGCGCTGTACGAGGAATTCAATCGGTGGTCTCCCGTGATGATGGCCAATCTATGCATAGCATCTCATCTCACGGATGCTCCGTGTGTGCTAGAGCGGTGTTCCTTTTTGCTCCAGCTCCAGCGTTGAACGACGGACAACCACTGGAATGTTTGGCTGTGCATGGATGGAAACGCACCGTCCGTTGGTAATCAAGTCGTGGAATTTGCCCAAAGCCCGCAAAACACGATCGGCCGACCCGAAGTGTAATCATTAGGTGTTTTTGTCATCGCTCCGAATGCAACAATGTGACGCCCCATGCGAATTACGCGAGATGAAACTTAGTTATCTTACTTCGGTACGCGAAGCGAAGATAAGTTGAATGTGAGTGAGCCTTCGGAAAATAGACAACTGAGGTAACAAAGGAATATATGTTGTAATTAGCTCGTGCATACTTAGGCGGAATTAATAGTAGAGCTACACTTGGACCTATCATGTCATCTGCTATAAAAATCCCATTAAGTATTTTTCATTGGGCAATTATTATTTTCTTCAAAAAATCTTCTGTTTTCCACAACATTATAGAAAAGGCAAAATTTGGATTTTTTTAGATGTTCCCTAATACGCTATTTATTTTCCCCAATTGATCCGTTAGACAGATTATTTCTTATTGCTTCCTGCAAAATGAATTTCTCATTAAATTAACCTATCTCAGTTGCCATACATGGGTGAGTTTCATTAAATATAAAGAGACCCTTACTAAATGTTACAATTCAAACTATTAAAATGAGGAAAATTTATCTTGAATCTATAAATCAGATTATTATAATTTATTCTTAGCATAAAAGCGTTTAGATAATGAAATGCAGGGCTTTCATTTCATTTTTCCTTTTGCTCCTATGTCAAAAATCAAAGACGTGAGGAGGTATTGCAAGCAATGGCACATAATTTACTCTGCTAAAGTGTATTAGTATTCATTCAGCTGCGACATTGAAGCTCATGTCCTGCTAAGTAATTAAGCTGTTTAGTGAGTGGAAAAACATTTTCATATTGACTGCAGATAATTAGATCATGCTATCGTTCCATCGTACTAAATAATCAAAATAGCTAATCAGTGCAGTGAAGCATTGCACCCCCTTGGGACTCTAGCATGAAGAATGGCAGCGGGCCGAAGCCGGTGTCAAAACGATGCCAATTTGCGCACGTAATAATGATTTGCGGATGATCATTAGTAACGAAGGTTTTTCAGAAGCAAGGCACGGTATCACTTGCGCACAAGTAGCGACTGACCCGTTTTTACACGTCCACAGATGTTCTATTTTGTATATTCTACCTCTCAAACGATACATGTGCCACAATTGGCGGTAATTTTCCTGTGAATTTCTCTATAGCACACGTAAAAGACGTTTGAAGAATATTTCTGTCATTTGTTTGACCTAAGCTTTGATGATGACTTCTCGGTACTTTTTTTTATGGAAGCGGGTAAAATTAGTTGTAGCTTCTTCGAATTTAACCAATTCGAAATTTACTCGTTAAATTTTGCACCCCGTCCCGATTACATGCGAAAACACAGAAATAGAATGTGAATGTAGTTTTTTCGAGTGTTCTACCGGGTTAAAGGATGCCTGTCTGCCGGCATTTCAAAGTGCGAGTCTGTTTTGTCATCATGGCTTCTGAATGCCGTTTCTCTCATTCGACTGCTCCTACATATCCCCAGTGGAACACCCGAAAAACCTTCATTCAAATCGTTCGCCGGGAGGACTTCAGATCAACTACAGATATAGAATAATTGCTCCCATAATAATTCACAAAAAATAAGGCTGCTTTCAAGTAGATATCACTTACTTAGAAAGCAAAATCATTGATGAAGCTTATTGGTTCTTATTTTTCCTTAACGTTCATTTGTACATATTCTCTACATTCTTCCGTGTCTTCACTGCGTGTGCTGACTTGGGTTGACAACACACGTGGTGAATACCCGGAGAGAGGTCATTGTTGGAGCTATATATTTGGCTAGCTTACATCGCAATAACTTATAATTTATCAATTTTCTGAAAAATGCTTAGTTATTGTACTGAGAGCAGTAAGTAAGGAAACTTTGGTCATCCCTTATTAGATTGATCACATCTTTGGAACAAATATAGATGATTGTGGATAATGGGGAACATTCATGATTTTTAAGAACTGAAGTACGTATTCTTATATGTTGATAACAAATTCGAAGTATATATTTTTAAATTTTGATTTAATTGATCTTAACGGTGTAAAATGTTTTATAATTGAAACATCTATTCTTAAATATTCGGGTTTGGCGTTATAGGGAACCCTGGAGATGAAGTTATGGAACGGTATCGCTAACATTTTGATGTTCGGGTTCCTTGTTTGATGAAATTGTCGTTTTAATTTCCTGTGCGAAATAATATGAACTAGTATGATTTGATCTTTCACATGGAAATTACATGTAGATTAGAGAATATTTGTCGTGCGGTGACGTCAACCATCGAGGTGCCGTTTTGAGTCACGTGATTTTGCATACCTTTTTTCTTTTGAAAGGCAAATATTTATGAATACGTTTGGCTCATTTAAGTACAGATTGTATTTTTGAGTTCGTGAGAAAATTTTGTCGAGTACACAACTTAAAAATGAGAGTTAAATTTAATACTCGGTCCCCATTATTATCTTTTTCGTAAATATATTAACATTCCTTTTACCGAGTCGCATCTAAAGCTGTAATTTGTGTTACACTAACATTTCCAGGACTTAGGAATTATTTTGCAGGCTTTCAGAACTTCGATGGCTGTTTCAATGAATTATGGGAAAAATATTAAATCCCATGGATTTAAAATTCTCTTTCTGATCAGTTTCGTCTACTCCCGAATACATTAAAAAGGAATACTTACCGATTTGAATGAGAAATTAAAAGGTGGGGGCTGTACAAAGTATTCTGTAACCGGCTTACGGCCAGGGCGACCCGGGAGACAGGCCGGGGCGCCAGCATGGGGGGGGGAGATGTCATACTAATATCTGGATAACATAGGATTTAAAAAATATATTAAACTAAGTAATTCTGTTAACGATACGTCACTTATATTATTTATGAGAAATTTATGTGAATAAATCTACGAGAGGGCATCATTAGACTTTTTTTAGAATTCGAAGTGAGAAGTGACAAAAAGCAGCCTTTTCAGGGTGAAAAAATTACCCTTAGCCACCACATGAAGTGGTAATGGTCCATTTACACATAGTGATACCAATTATAATATAATTCACTACCTGAAAGTCTTACTCCTTTGAATTAATCATTTCTTTCGTTTTCCTTCTCCAAAATAATACACTAAGCGCCGTTCTTTACGCGGTGCATGTTAAGTTTTGAACGATTTCAGCCATTGTTCTATGACATTCGCAAGCGATTGTAAGCTTCACGAGGGCACTGAACTATTTTTCTCTGATAAAATAGAATGTTTTATTATTATTCACGCTTAATGGCTAGTTCATTTCGTAGAGCTTTCTTTCAATAGATACGAGTTACGTTTTATTTCATAAATTTCTTTTTATGCGGCAAAAGTTTTTTTTAACATTCAGCATGCACTCTCGTTGCTTTGAAACGACATTTGGCAAAGCCATTCGATGCGTTTCAATTACTTCCTGATGAGCATTTGTTTATTTGGATTCGATACTTGCATTGGGTACTTGCTAATTCCTCGACGCCAATCGCTCAATTCAGAAATACACAGGCCGTAAGGTCATCAATGGCCACAGAGTCCTCAGTGCGTCGTGGTTTCGGTGTTTTTCTGAAAGGACTTCGCAGGTGACAACCTAATACAGCTCGATGTTTTTTCCACGGGTGTGGAAAGTTCAGAGGTAATGCAAGCGATTTGTATCAATTAGTTTGCCAATCACGAAAAAGGTGGTGAATGAAGAAAAAGAATAATGAAGGCAAATGTCACAGATATGTACTCAGGTGTTTTATTGATTGGATATTTTGATTTTGAATGTTATCTGTGAAAAGTAATCTCTTTAGACAAGTTCATGCACAACATAAAGTCCGATGGATTTTGGCGTCACTTGGTGAAGCAATCAAGGACACTTAGTTGCTCCAAAAATAATTTTCATGTTCTTTAACACATCGTTGAAATCTGCTTCTACTTGTTTACTGATTTACTACTTTACTTATATTTTAAGTATTTTGATAGCTTAAGTCTTTTCATATTCACTGTTTGCTACTTGTAAACAGGGGATACAGCACCCACGACAAAGTGATATTATTCATCCGAAATAGAGCCGAGCTCTACGATTCTTATATTTAGACTAGCAGACCTGGTGTCTGCTTTGTAGGCAGTCTCTGTTTGGTGTGCTCTTGAGGTGAACTTTTTGTTTTTCCTTTTTTTTTGCCCTACTCTAGTGGAAGCAGTGAGAAATGTGGCTAAATGAGTGTATATGTTTCCCAAAAATGAAAAGACATTGAGAAAATAATTTTTGAAACAAAATTAAATATTTTGGAGTAGCAAAAAGTCATAATATTAATTTTCTGTGCAAATCTCACTGTAGTTGACTGAGGAGAGTACCATTTTTGAGGTAAGTCACTCCGACGATTGGTTAGTCATAGCTAAAATGATAAGGGCAAAAATTTCGCCTTCTGTCATACAGTGAGCCATTGATCACTTTTTTTTGCATACATTTGCTGTAGTAAAGTATCCTTTTCTATATCTTTTTCTAAAAAATATAATACATGCATTTCGTATGCTAACCTATTTAAGTGAACCCGGGAGTCCCGAGAACGATGGACACGCTAAGAAAAAGTGAACCTGGGAGTCCGGAAAAACTTAGGTCCCTGGAAGCCAACTAAATTTAAACTGAAAAACAACGGTTTTTGCATTTTTCTTTTCACCAAAAACTGCTAAAAATCCATAACTACTACCAATTCATACAGACAGAGAATCTACATTTGATGCAGCAAACTTCATTTCTCTAGCTCAAAAATTGAGAGAGAAATAAACAAAATGGTTACAGAATGACTGACTGACGCGCTACAAAATTAATATATATATAAATATCGATCGGTCACCGATGTCTTCATCGTCATAAACCATCACCCACCTATAGTTGGTTCCGTATTGAGTCTCATTGAGCTATACAATTTCTTAGAGGTAAAGTGTTTTCATAGTATCCATGATAGAGTTATAAAGTGCCTTCAGTGGTCTCCCTCTCTGATGTTCATAAATTTTCTCCTTTAGATTCTACATGAAAGTCACCTCTATGGTGCGTGGCAGGGAATGATTCCACAACAACCGTGCCTTATTTGTTTGATTTAATGTTCTAACCCATCACGGCTCCCCTGCCATCTGGCTGTCGTGATCTTTGAAAGAGTATGCAGCGTATGGATCCTATTCAACTGTAAAATCCATTAATAATTAGATATTTTTTCTCAATTCTTTTGCTTAAGGCATATGTCGTTAATTGCGAAAATCTATTATGAAAAATAAAACTATGATAGTGCTAGCAGGATGGGGTCCAGAGTGTTATTCTCAAATGACAACGATGATAATTTTTTGCGATGAGATATAAGGTACTGCGAATCATAAGTGCTGCCAAGGCAGGATTTGAGAGGGAAGAATGATGTGGGGGAAGGAAAATATTTTTATCTTCCCAGCCCGAATTAGGCAAGTTGTAAAGTTTATTTTTTGTTTTTAGGAAATAGAAAATGTCGCTAGTTAAGCCACTCCAACTGAATGATGAACTCGTCCTATGCCCTAGCTGCTCATCAAAATTATGAGCATCTCACATTCACTTTCACAAATCACTATATTTGTTCTTAAGACATGTAATATTTATATGTATATATACACACACACCTCCTTTAATTTGGTTTACATTCATATTCACTTTGGAGCCTTTTCACTTAACGCACAATGCTGTGTGCAAAATTAACCTCCGTAATATTACTTGCATACCTTATATATCCAATGGGTAAAAGTGACGCACCGGTAAACATCACTTCCTGTCACCGTCCACCTAGACCTCTTTCTGCACTGCAATACTGGAGCTCAGCCTTCGGGATCCTTTCCAACACACGATCTATTAAAATTCCCACTACGTGGATTCTCCACTATGCAATGACTAGGAAGTGATTCCCCTTCGCACTCATTGAACACAACTCCCTAGTAACAAAACAAAACTCGTAAAAAGCTCCTCACGCGCGAGCTACCTTCCTCATACCCCTTCTTTTTTACATTCCACCATCCAGCTTTCCTGGTAGATCTACATAAATTAATTTTCAGCCCCTCTTAACCTGATTGGAGGATTTCACTCCAGCGCAACGCTGGTTCGCTGGCATTTATGTTTACCGATTTTCCCTCGAACTGAGGCGTCGACTTTGTTGCGATACAAGGTACTTCCCTTTTCTTATCATTACAGGATCTGAAATTTCTGGACCGTGCTGAGTGTTGCGTGATTGATTTCAATAGAAAAGGAATGTGACCGTCCTCACGTATGAACAGTTGCTTAGTTGCAATTATTCTTGCAACATAAGATTAGTGTAGAATTGCGAATTGAAGTGTTGTCGACGCGGGTGTTGAATTGGAGGGGGTGGGTACAAGGGGGTGCAGGGATTATATCCGCCTCGCCCGGCTCCTTCCTCGTTCTCCTCGAGAGAGAAAGGCGCGGATGCGGCGTGAGTTAGCATGGGCGGTTGAGGGGTGTGGGAGGGGTGCGGGGGAGGTGGTGCGGCAGCGGCAAAGCAAGCGGGGGTGTGGGGCGAAAAACAGCGGCGAGAGGGCGTAAATTGTTTTCGCATCCGGCACCGGGTGCGGTAATAACCACTCGCCTCTCTCTCTCCCTGCCACACTCTCAACCCCCCTCCCTGCCTCCCCCTCCTTCCCATCCCACGTCTCCCCCCTCCCCTCTCCCCCATCCTCATCTTACCGCGCTTCCCGATTGGAGGCGTCGCTATAGTTGGCGATGAAAAATGGCGGCCGTCCGGTTGTTTTTCAGGAGGCTCCCTCTTATGGCCGAGCCGAGCAGACAGGCGACAAGAAGGTATCTCGAAGGATGAGCCCTCTCAGCGAAGCCCCTGCTGCTGTCGCCCGATTGGCCTTGGTCCGCGACTACAGAAACAACTTGGCCGCCCTTTTCAGAGCACTATTCACTGCCTTGTGGACTCTCATCATTCCTACTACCCTCCCTTAAAGTGGGATTAGGGATTAGTAGACTACATTTTTTCATTGATGACACTCATGACGTTTATTAGGAATTACCGTTGGAAACAATCAAAGCTTAATGAGTCCAATGCTATAATTTTCTTCATCTTTCATAACGAGTGAGGAAATCTATTTTGGATCGTCAGCAGTAAAAGCCAATTGCGCCAGTTAAATAATGCTAAATATAAAGGATGCGTTAAAATATTCTTCTTAAGAACTGCTATGAAATTTGTAAAATCTTCAAATTAGCATAACTTCCTGAGAACTGCCGAAATCTTTTAAAATTAAACTCATGCCAACCCTGTCTAAAACATTGCCAGTGTGAGTGAAGATTTATCAAAGTATGACGACTATTAATCAGTCTCCATATTAAGGAGTCATATTTCGTCAACGCATGCAATACATATCAACAAGTCTAGCAGTCATGATTAATTATGTTGTTCAATTTTTGTCGGGGCTATACTTCTTGGTTACATTATCAGCTCTTTTGATTATTTACAGGACATTTGTCGGAATGATGGAAAGATTATTAGACTTTTTAAGCTAAT
The DNA here is from genome assembly GCA_963573305.1 of Pyrrhosoma nymphula. Lineage (NCBI taxonomy): Eukaryota > Metazoa > Arthropoda > Insecta > Odonata > Coenagrionidae > Pyrrhosoma > Pyrrhosoma nymphula. The sequence goes on along the minus strand of OY754337.1, from coordinate 19,849,730 downwards.
ATTCGTACTCTGATTTTGATTCCCCTTTGGAGTGCTTTTAATTAGTTGCTAAACTCTTGATTTTGACATCTCCGGTCTTCGTGTATCATCTGAATGTGGTCATATCGTAACCTATTTTTCTTTTTTTAATGTCTTGTCCCTAATACAGCCTCTACTAGGTCATTTGACCAGGTAGCAGGCAGATAAACTCTCGTATCATCTGCTGTGAGGTGATACTCGTGCACCATATTAGTCAGCGTTCTCTTCGTTTCTTGGTATGTAATACTAGTCAATAACCTGTGATCCGGGAAGTATTCCATCCCATTATGATGGTCATAAATTCAATTACATAGCGCGTTAAATAGTTTTCTCTCCGTGTCCTTAAGGGTGCCGAATTTGACTATTGGAATTAACTAATCTTCCTTCTTGGAAGAAATGTATATATACCTCAAATAATCTTAATTGTGTAACCCCTTTCTCCTAGCCTGTTTTCGATGTTTGTTCGTGTTTACCAAAATAATTTGACCGAAGGAAATTGTAAATCGACTGTACGGCCATAACTGATATCTACTTCCTGGGCCATTTCCTCATCTCATCTTAAGATGTTCGTAACAAATCCCAGGGAAGTGTTGCGGTAGTAACAAGAGTATACTTACTTTGGAGCAGTATATCAGGGAAAGAATTATGCAAGCAAACAGGTTCTTCAAGTGTTTAAAGGGGTCCTGCGATACAGTGATATTCCTGCTGAGCAGTTTCATTTTTGATCACGTGACATTTAATTTTGTATAAGCTGCAATTGCGTTATGATGTTTTGAAAAATCAAATCAACCTTTTCATAAAACTTGATTTGAGTCTAGGATATTGCTGGTGCTAGCTCTTTGACTGGTGCAAGGTGCACGAACAACGAAGTGAAAGTTACACCGTCTGAGCAAACCTGCGCTTGGAAAGCCCTGTAAAGAGCTTTCACTCGCCTCCTTGAGGTCGAATAATAAGAGCTGAGGACGAGAATCGACTCCGATTTTGAAGAATGATAAACTGGTATAGGGCCCGTAGTGGAGAGGCATGCCATTATTGACTCTCAAGCAGAGTGGCACTTTGGTTAAGATTTCTCGGTTGAAGAGGGAAAGACACACAGCTGCTGTGGGAACTTCGAAAGATATCCACAGTTGTTCTGCGTGAACAGCCCCTCAGTGTGGCTCACCAATGTTTCACTCATCCTAACCCGTCAAATTTCGAAAAGGAAATTAATTATGCACTGACGTGCGTGAGTTAGCTGCGGCAGAGTGATTTCCATCTCCGCAGGAGATGAATTGTAGATTTGTGCTAAGACCCAGACCCTTTTGAAGCATATTATCCGGATATTTGGGCTATAGAAATGAGGCCGCTCATCTGTCGGTCGGATGCTGATGCTGATATTTGACGGAGTGAAGTGCGATGGGAATTTTAAATTTAGAATCTTTTAATTTGTTCCCCCTTTCTTTACATCAAAATACATGGGAGTTTAGGCTCTTGTCTTCGACATTTAGATGTTCACTGTTGTGTTTACGGTTCGGTGACGCGATAGTATATGCTTTTTCCATAGAATACAATGTGTGTCACATGAACGTATTCATCCATTCACCTGTGATTTAATGTGATGAAAGTCAGTTGAAAATATCTGCGCACCTCATTGCCATCATCCATTGTGGTAAAAGACAATCTTCCACATATCTATTCTCTAATTGCAATGCTATCGTGGCACATGACGATTTATAATTTATTTGTACCTATCACATTATTTAAGTTTTAACAACAGCTCCGTGGGTATAGTTAACATTACCTTTGTTGTTTATCGCCTTTCTTGAGGAGCATACGCTAGCATTAATATTCCTTTCTGTTCGGTTTCATGCGTAAATTTGAATTTAGCATTATTTTACTCCAAGTTTCAAGACACGTGTTTCGATTGATAATCAGCCACCATCACTGTAATGCTTAAACATTCTTGTAATGAAATCCAAGATATTTACATGAGCGCTGTTTGTGATATAGTACTGCTTCATACATGTACTTATTATTATTCCTAAAATGTTTCGTGAAACTGCAGGCGTCCTAGTCCAGGCGTCAGTAAAGACTTAAGAAGCTGGCTTTGGAATTTATATTCAGTATGAGTTAAAAGAAGTGCTCAGGGTCCATGAGGAAAACTTAAAATATCCAATTATTTAATTAAATGTCCGTTTTTATTCTGGTTTTCACGTGTATGTATGGAAACAGTTTCACCTTTCCGTAACCTCATGTGCATATTTGAGGACATTATTTTTACATTAAACCTTTCTGTAGATGCGTGTGAGTATAAATTCATATGCATAAACCTATATGACGCATGTAATAAAACATGAATAGACAGATACTTTAAACATTTCAAAGATTTTTTATCGTGGACTTTAAAAGAATGAGTAGTTAAAGTTTTTTTCAACGCGTGAAATTTTCAGCGCTGCTTTTGTTCCTTCAATTTATTTCTCGCATTTTCTGGCATTGGCATGAACCTCCTAAAATAAAGGGCTTTGTTTATTTGTGTGACTCCTGGCATTGATTGGAAAAGTGCCGAAAGGTTTCCCTGGTGTCAAGATGCTTAATGACGACAAATGCCATCTTAAGTAGGCTCCGCTCTCCATAGTACAATTCTTAAACATAAAAAAATATAGAGTACTCATAAATAATGTAAAATTGAACCAAATTTATTCTGCTAAAAAGATAAATATAACAAGGGAGCTGTAATTAAGAGACTTATCTCAATTTTTTGTAGTTGAATATCCTAGTTTATGAGGTGGCTTAGACGTCAAGAAAGACTCCAAATTTTAAAGTTATTTTTTTTCAATTTGGAACATTTGTGTTCGCGCACCATAGAGATTTATTGCATTTCGTGAAAGTTCTTCTGGCCATTCGATTTAATTTTCTAATCTGCTATTCGAGTATTTGAACATATATAATGAAAAAATGCTTTTAAGCGGAATTTATAATGTATGATATGTTGGAAGGCTCTTATAGGTACAAATAATACTATAATTTATAATATAAGTACTTCATCTCACGCAAAACAGACGAAATAATTCTTTTCGGTTCAAATATATTTTTAGTGCGAGACAATTCGATGTTGAATCATAACTCTTGGATACAGTACTGCTGGCTATTGTACTTAATAGTTTTAAACTCACGTAATATGTGAAACTTGATGGTTAAAGTGTTGGAACGCATAGTGCTAGTTTGACATCCCCATTTCATCCGTTTCGAGTAAAATTTATCCTTTTTCTCGTTAATTCGATATCATAAGGTACTGAAGACTATATATATATGTATATATTTAATATATATATATATATATATATATATATATATATATATATATATATATATATATATATATTAAATATGCCAAGAGGGTGGCCGATAAAAATATAGAAACGGAAAAAAGAACACTCACAATTTAAAACTTCCGATATTTCGATGGAAAGTAGCTTCCATCTTTCTATATATATATATAATATATAGTGCTTTATGGTATTCATTAGATTTTTATCCCGTAATAAATAAATATTTATTTCTTTGGAATATTTTTGCAAGATATTTGAATACATTTTTTTTTAACATACACTGAATATTTTATACGACGGCACTAATTTGAAAACTTGCAGCTCTGATGCGATCTTCGTGTAAACATTTTATATTATATTTTCCCCTTCATGGAGAGTAGAGAATTATTTTCCTTCAGCCAACTTCTTTCATGCGATAATATTCAAAGTATCTTATTAAAATCCGTCATTTTTACGTCTTCTTTTTGAAGTAGACGTCAGGTTCTCAAATTTTTGCTTCGAGATAATTCGTTTTTCTCTGACGGGAGGACGGTTTCGCTCGTCAAACTCTACCCATCGTATTTGGCTGGGAAAATGTTCCCCTATCGCGATGAGTCTCTGGGCGCTTTGCTACTACCTGGAAAGGGGGCGGTGGGGAGGTGGATTCCATTGGCTGGAGGGTGTCAGGGTTTGCTTATGGAGTCAAAGGGATGGAGGAAGATGTAAGGGGAAGGGAGAGGGATGAAGTAGGAAAATGAGCAAGACGCCTTCTCCTTGGGAGGAATTTTGGGGCGGTGTTGGTTTCTTGGGAGTGGGCGTTGCATCGGCCGTAATTTATACCTTTACGTGACGACATTATTCGAATCCATTATGGCGGGAGAGACTGGAGTTTCCGCGCTCATCTCCTCCTCTCTTGTGAAGCTGCGAAATGTGATGATCATCGTCTTCTTCTTCGCCTCGCGAGGGGACGATGTCTTTTTGCAATCCTCCTTCGAGTGTAGAGAGAAAGACAGAGAGAGAGCACATATGCTCGCGCATGCGCCGAGTGAACAACGCAGTCACGCACACGAAAGAATAAACTAACACACGAGCGTGTCTCAACCTTGTAGGTGTGTGTTTGTGTGGGAAGATAGAGGTCGCGGTAATTGAATTTGTTACTCCCTCACCCGGGGAGAGGGCGTTACACATCCACACGCGAGTATTCCAATCCATTCCAGGTCATGGGGCCGAACCTTGCCTTCCCCTCCCCTCGCCCCGACTCTCTGTTACCTAGTCCAACCTTCCGGAATAATGTCTCCCCCGATTAGGCTGCGAACACTTTTAAAGTCCCTCCCACTCCTCCTCCTTTGCCTCTCCCCCCGTCTTCACACAGACGCCCGACACTTAAAAGAGAAGAGCGAATGTTGGGTCTGATTGCCTCCGGAGAATCCTCCCCTCTCCCTACAATCTCCCTCCCACATCTCCCCCTTAAAATCCTCTTTCCCTCCCTCCACCCGAAACCCCCTCCTCCACCTCTCGCCCATGTCCGGGCCAACGTCGTCCCTTTTTTCGAGTTACCCTAGAAACGTGTTCCTTTCTTGCGAATCGTTTAAGAGCCTCCGACAGGGATGGGCCCCGTGGTTTGCTCGCCTGCCTCCCGTGCGACAAAGGAAATCTTTACGACAAGTCCCTCTTTGAGGCTTCCGTTATCCTTTAAGACGTGCGATATCTGGAAATTATCGTGAATATAATGTCTGAGATATCCTCAAAATCTACTAGAATCAGTCACATTTTCCTGTATACTCCTTACCGCTGCATTTATTGGCAGCATATTTTGGCAGGGAAAGGCTTAATCTACTAAATAGATAAATTCAAGTGAAGACGGGCGCTTTGTTAAACGCTACAATGAGCGATCTTAAATTACTATGCAGTTATATTTGTGGTACAATGTTTGAAGCCACTGGAGGATATACGAAGTAGGAGGGGTATACGAAAAGCTGAGGACGTTTGAAAATCACCATATGAAATCACCATCACATGCATATGAAATAGCCAAACCTTACAAAGTTGGATGCACAGACGAATTGATATGTGTAGAGCATTCATAATGTCCACGCACCATCAGTGACCGCAGCTGAAACAAAATGGTACACTGACCTCGTTCTTCGTCCTTTTCTCCCTGTTCAGGCGGAACTAAATGAAATTCCTTTATTTCTTCTTAATATAATAGAGGTAATAAAATGGATAAAAATTCCAAGGTCTCAGTGGAGTGCCTGCTGCCAATTAACAACTATTCATGCTGAGTGTTGCACCCTTTACCCATGCTCTTGACTAAATTATTTGGTGAAGTAAAGGAAGGAGAAGCTAAAACATGGTACTATTTATTAAGAACTCAAGATAAAGTGTCACATGACCTCTCAAGGGCGAATTTAACTCTCAAATATTCTCGTAATAAATGCAATATAAACAGAGCCACTCTCGGAGCAAGGAGAAGGAAGGAAATTATTCGTCAGCGCGAACATAGGAAGCACAAATTTTGTTTTCAAGGTTTCATGAACAAAATGCGAATGATATCGTAGTAGCCAAACATGTAATGCTGCGAAAAAGAAGAAAGCCATGCGCTACTATAACCAGTATTGCACTGAGAATGGTACCAACTTGAGGTCTGGAATTAAATGTCCAATATTTTAAGGATACAGTTATTTTTATACGTAGGGGAAAGCGAAAACATGGCATTTGTGCCATGTATGATTGCATTTTAAAAAATGGAATTTGTATTACGTGGACAACACAAACGCCGCGCATCCGAACGCCATAAGCTTTCGCGAGAGCTGTACGTCGGCTTGTTTCCTTTGTAGAATTGCTAAAACTGGCGGCTGGTATAGTGGTGGGGCGTCGTATACCCGTGGAGCATCAGGAAGGGTAGGATGAACAGTAGTGACCATAATAGGAAGGCCATGACTTTATTGTCTCTAACTAAATGAACGGTAGATCATTATTAGCTCCTGCCTGTATTTTTAATGAGAGGTATAACCGCCGTTAAATTCGATTATCCCCTGATATTTTTATTCAGGTTTCATAAAATTCTAGTTAAATTTGAATTTGTAAAGGAAAAAAGTCGAATTTGAAGCACAATTTTGGTAAATTTCGTTTAGCATAATGGAATTATTGAGTCAGTGGAAAGTCGTTTTTTTTAATGTCACGTTTAGTAGGCCAAGGTGAGCTTTTGATAAACTTTAATATGATAGTATGTCCACGAAGTCATGTATAGTTAGATGCATCCTCCAGGTTTTTACACCCTTTGATATATCTAGCTGCATTATTTGTAATTTTTTATGTGGAAAATAAATCTTAAATCGTGTACTTAATGCACCAGTTTCACTATATAAAGCATTTCCGCTCATAAACATTGAGATAGAATTGAGTTAAGTGTGTGAGTGGGAGATGTCGACAAGTTCTCTCGGCAGTGAAACACTATTAAAGGAACGATAGCCTGGACATTTTTTCCAGAGTTTATAAATTGGTTTCCTTCTCAATTCAAAGCTAGTTACAATGGCGTTCATCGTCCTTAATTTTTCTCAACTTTACACACTAAACTACGGCGACACCGTTTGCACTTTTTGAATAAGCCGTGAGAGGACGACATTTTTACTTCCTTTTACTAGCACCGACGTACAATTTCCTTTCCCTTCCCCCTTCACCCAAGGTTTTGGCGGCGACCCAGATTATATAGCACTTATTACATGTTTATTCGAGAATTAAATGCGCCCCGGAGCCCAGGTGACATCTTGTCTCGAGTTCTTAATAAACATTCTCTCCCTCCGACTACTCTTCTGCCTCCTCTTGTCATTTTCAAGGGCGCAGTGGGGGTGAGAGGGCAAGAGAGGTGGGGCCTCGGAGATTTTCACCTCTATTACGCGAATCCATCCCGACTTCATAAAAGCCCTCTTTCCTTTTCCTTCCCTCTTCTGTTCTTCCCTTCCCCTCCCCTCCAAGCTCTTCGCAACGTCCCTCCCTCCCTCCTCGTCATTTTCACTGATGAGTGGAACGAGTTCACTTCTCTCCTCTTCTCCCCCTCCCCCCCTCTCGTGTATTACCCCTTCAGTCTCCCCTTCCCTCCCCCACTTCTTCCTTCCCTCCACTCGAAAAGAGCAACTTATGAGAGATTTCGCTCGTGTTTTGAAAAGCCCCTTTCCCACCCCCTCTCCTTCGGTACCTCTTAGTTCTCCCCGCCCCCGTCGCCGTGAAACACGGCGCACTCACCCCCACTTCCTCCTTTCGTCCCCTCCTTTAGTTCTCGTTTGTCCCGACAGAGGTCCTCTCTCATCTCCTCAACCCTCCCCTGTTTCATTCCCACCCTCAACATCTACATAGAGTGTTTCACATTTAGCTGACAGTATGGGCCTCATGGAGAATTCTCTCACCAACTTACTACTCTCCGTGTACTCACATTTATACCACACAGGTAACCATTTTCAGCGCCGCACTAAATTTTTGTAATTTAATTTAGGGAATAACATTAGCCTATTGGAAAATTTCTAGATGTAGAGTAAGTTGACTACGTAGTACTATTTAACCTTTTGCTATTTTGCGAATTTACTCCGGAAAGGAACCTTTATACCTCTAGCTCAGACTGTCAAATAAGTACCGCGCGCCCTATACATCTACGCTGTATCCCACTCGCCAGGATAAAAGCGTGTTCCAGGGTTTCTTAACCATTAGTAATTTTTGTGCTTTAGTTAATTAAAATAAACTGTTCGATATGCTATCATTTCGTATTCTCTGTTATTTTCAATATACCACGTACAGAGTTTGAACCGCACTTTTTGTTTTTAATTTATTTAATTTTCTATAATTTTGTTTAAATGTTTTAGCATATTTTAGTGTACAAATGTTTGATTGTTAAAATGTTTTGGTTGCTAAGGTTTTTTTTGGAGAGGAGATGGGTTGTTAAGTAAGAAGGAGAGCACGTCTGGAAGCTGCTCTGCACGAGTAAAAAGAAGCATGGAATAATGAAAAGAGAAACTTGGTGTTTCTAATTTGTAAACACCGTCGGACGTAAACCGACGTCGGACTATACACGGTTATGTGGCAGTCACCAATTTCGATTAGGGAAAAAGGAATATCAAAACCAATTTGTCCAGGAGTCGTATATTTCTTATTTTCTTTGGATGGTGCAATATAGCCAATGAAGATAACCGTCGCGTTGGTGATAGAGTGAAAGCCGCGTCCCCCGTACCTATCAATATTACCTAATCTCGCTTTTTCTCCTTGTATTTTGAGTATTCTGGGTCGTCTGACAACTCAGGTACCTACTCTTTACTTATTCCAGGTTAAATTTTCATACATATATAGCTGACCCTCTTTGGATTTCTATTATAAATTTCTTTTATTAAATTGTGTTGTATATAATAATAAAAATATATTTATTTTTTTATCCGTTGAATCAACATTACAAGCACATTTTGCATTTCAAATATATAAGGAAAAATTAGGAATCCCTTTAGGCATTGCCTGTATTGGGATACCTCAAGACAAATAACAATACGAATAATTGTAAAAAATAAGTAAATTGAGACCAGATATGAAACATAAAGAAATGCATGAAAAGATAATAATTGGTTGTTTAATCTCAACCTGTCGTGCATACAGTTTATAGTGAATATTAACCGTACTAATAACAAAAAACTCATCTAGATTTTCTACATTAAGTGACCATTTTTTTCTCTTTGCAAAAAAGGTGTTAAACTATTTGAACCTCATATTATCTGACAATCTAAGAAATAATTTTGTCCCTACAAAGATAAATGAGCGTTAGAACAGGGCCAAATTTGGATTCGGCAAAATATACATTTTTGTAGATCTTAGGTTGTATACATTAGTTTTTCGTTCTTTGTTAGGTATATTACCACTTCTGAGGTAGAACAATTTAAATACTTTGTAAACGTAAAGATGACGTTAGGGGAGTAACTTTTAATCCACAAATATGGGGAATGAGGGTTCAAATTGATATTTCCTAGCAATCAGTCTCACTATTGCTTTTTGGAGAATCAACATCGGATTGGGCAAATTTTTTTATGCACCTCCCCAGCAGATTATCCAATAGTTTAATTTAGATTGCACTAACGCATTATAAATAGTTTTAATAAATAGTCGGGGACATTTATTTCGAAGGAAATAAAACTTCGCGTGGATAAATTTAAGTTCCCTTGAAATACGGTTAATGTGAATTCGGTCTGTCAGATATTCTTTGAATTTTGTCTCATTCTTATTTCAAATGTCTCTCTCTCTCATGGCTTCCATCATGTAGTAAGACTTTAAATGTTTTCCACACTCAATTGTTTAATTTATAATTCATGTTGTAAATTACAGGGCCATCACCATCGCTCGATATTTGTGTCCCTTTTTTAGAAATAATGTGGTTCGTGGTCTCAGGGTGGCGGATGTCAAGGAAATTGTTTATTGTATGTGTTCTAGCCATAGAACGCTGTGAGGATTGAACTAGCCGGCCGAGCTAAAATTAAGGGTTTCTTAAACAAACAGCATAGGCGTACTTCCGAAATGAAATTCAGCGCAATGTGACGTACTCTGTCTAATTATATTTTTAAAGTTGTACAACGCATTGTTATATTTTAATAGAATACTATTGGAATTAATTAATCGACGGGAATCATCATACGTACTAATATTAGAATTTAATTTATTTCAAGAATCATGAGGAGACAGATAAGGTGGTTGGAACAGTAATGAGGAGAGAGATGATGCTTAAGGCCGTAATGGAGGGGAGGATTTTGGATTAGCAGGGAGGGGGAGTTCGAGAATAGGCTTTGCAGATGGGATGAAGAGGGAGAGGGCGCATGCCAATCTGAAAAACAAAATTATGTAAGGAGGTGGGTGCCTGCGGTTGTAAAACTATAGGAAATCAATTCTTCCAACCAATTCTACAATGATCCACGAACTACCTTAAACGAAAAACAATGTGAGTTCAATGTCACAAGCAGCCATCCATTCATTGTACTATGTAAATGTATGTAATAACTGTGGTTTAATTCCTGAAGTGATCTATAACCACAGTAGGAAACGTTTACTGGAGTAGGCTTAATGACATAGTAAATAGCATGCATGAATGTTATCTTAAAGTCATGCTCGGGTTAAGCCAAGTGGTGAATCGAGAGACGAGAGCATAGGGGGTGCCTTCTACTCTTACCTATCCGAGTATGAAGATCCCGACGCACATCAAAGCAAACCAGTTAACTTTTCGCTGCTCTGAGTTGGACGTCTGTCCATATACGCTTGCTTGGGATTACTGGCACCAGTCTTTGCTTTGAACCGGATAACTTTACTTAGAATCATTTGTTGTTGCGAAGAAAAGAAGTTCAGGCATGGGACCACATAGCCCTTCAGATGATTGATACCCGTGTGAGTGGGAGTAACGGCGATAGCTGATGGCTTCGTTAAGAGATTGAGATTTGGTAATTGTAACATCTCATTTGTGGTCAATAACCTTCAGGGAGCAGTGCACATTTTTTATAACTAAAGATCATCTCCAGGTTGAATATTAGGTTAATAAACATGCCCCCTACCATTGATGAGTGAATATCACACGCCTTAGAGCTTAGAGCAAGGTATTCTTGGGCCTCAAATATCATTATATTGTTCTGCTCTATCTCTTTTTGGTAGCTTATAAAACTTAAATTGCATGTGCAGATAAGAATAGTCAAATTTTGTAAATTCTGATGCAGGATACTTTTGGACTTTGAAAATCTGATCAAAAAAGCACAAATACCAAATTTAATTAAGTAAATATATACACACTATTTACCTAAGGTTTTATCTCATTTATTTGTTTTGTCTTCTCTGAAAGGTAAGCAAAATAATGTTCTGTATCTCTGAGAAAAAAAAAATTTTCTGCTGAAATAACAATTTTTTAGGAGGATATTTCTAATTACTGAGAAAGTATTTTTTTTAGAAAAGGTACGAATTAATAAACTATTTCAAATAAAACGTCTGTGTATGAATTGGAATGATCATGCTTTATTAACTGTGAGGTAAGATGGATTCGAATGTTCCTTCGGCAGAAGAGCGTGCTATTCGACGCAATCTCTGCATCGTCTCCGTTGACAGATGTGGAGGATGGCGCAAACTTAATTCTTTGCCGTCGTTAGCGCAAGTGGGCATTTAGCGTCAGGCGGTGCCCAGAGTAAGGAGAAGAGTGTGGTTTATTGGTGCGGGGACGAAGTGATTGGTGCGTATCTCATGAATGGGACGTTATCTGAAGTGACTGCACGTCGTTAAATTAATGACGAAGAATGCTGGTCTGAGGATGATATCTGGAGGGAAAGCTCTGAAGTCACACCTCAATTATGGGGCAATATGCTTCCCAGTTTGAGTCTTTGTCTCAAAAATGATGGAAGGAGGAAGTCATTTGATGCACATTTTGCATGGTCATATCTACCTCATTCCTGGTTAGCCATTCGGATTTTAGGGACAGGTTAAATACTTTTGTGTGTGGTCATTGTCGTGGGGTTGTTATTTAGAGTGTACGTGTATGACAGCAGAAATATGACGACCTATTCTATTTTCAGATCGGCAGCCACATGCTCGAACCTTTGGTTTTCCTTAGGGACCGGCATTCTGATGTTAGCTCGGAATTTAATCCCACAATTTGATTAAAATTGTATTCTGCTGAGATATTAATTTGAAGAAGTTGAAATAAAACCCATTACTCGCGATTGTGTGGCTGGATTCTTAATTCATTGGTCTATTGTGTCTATTACATTGTGAACCAAAACAATGCTTCACGAAATAAAAGCACTGTCAAGATCTCGACCAAGTGTAACTTATTCATGCTGAAGAGATTAGAGAGAGAACAAATAAGACAGGCGTAACGTTAATTTGTCACCAAAAATTCTTTTCTGCTCGACTTCTGGTGATACTTTGGAAGAAAAGCACTCTTGTTCTAATGTGTGGTCAGTATACCTCATCTGCCAGTCTATAGGTTTACCAATAGATACGGACATATTAATGTCCCTACACGGAGTATAGGGAGTTTAAAAAGACCATTCTACTGTCATGTGTCAATAGTTATAAGAAATTTAGAGTACTAGACAAGATTAATAAATATTAAATAGATTATAAATGTCCAAACACTAGGAATTACATACTTTCTTCGGATTGTATCTTGCACTTCAAGTCATCAAGTGCCTCTTTTTTGATACAGGACGATATTTGCTCATGTCGCATTTTTTATTTTGCTTTCGAATCTCAAGTCATTTTACGTTGATGAGTTGCATATCTGAAAATGAGAAATGCCTTCAAGACAGGGCATTGGGGAATTGGACAAGGCTTCGTAGTTTTCAATCAAGAGCGAAAGAAAGGAACACCTGGATGTTGAGAGATTTGGAAGGCGTTCGTCTGGCGAGTATTACTCTCGCTAAATCCCTTCTTTCCCTCCGTCCACCCCTGCCCATCCCCACCCACTTTCCAACCTACCCCCCTCTGCAATCCCCATTCAGTGGCCCTTTTAACAAAAACCCAGCGAATGAAAGCGGTGGCGGTTGAGTATTCGTCGATAATAAATTTTTAGATCGATATTCATCACGAGGGTATCTTCGGGATTGAAGGAATCGAAAGCTTTTTTTCTCCCTCTCTGTCTGCAAATCTCTGTCTCGGTCACAACCAACCCTTGGCTAATGGAGGAGAGCACATCGAAGAGGGAATTGGGAAAACGCATGGAGGTCGAGGTTTTGCCACGAATGATGTCGATGCTGGGATGATTGTCTGAGAGTTTTGCACTCATGGCTACCCCCATTCCTCCAACTTGCAATAACGACTGTGATCAGAAGGAGTTGCCTTGAATTTTATGGATTCTTCAGGTGATATTTCAACTAACGAGTCTGTGATGAGGTAGAACTCTGCTCAAAAGATCTACATCTAAAAAATGCTTTTAATCTATGAGCATCCTGTTAAGCGTTTTGCGTGAATCTCTTTCAAGATCTTTCGAGAGCTCATTTTTCTGGCTTCGGAAAGCTGGTGTACCCTAATTAGGGGTTTAAGAGGTAATGGAGTAGTAGCACCACTTTGCTATCCTTTTTTCATTCCAACATAAAAAAGAATTCTAAATTGCAGCAGGAAAGGTAAATTCATTAAGTATTCTTTCATCTTATGCTAATTAAACTATTTTATGAGAGCTGGATAGCGTTTATCTGGGTTTACCTAAGAAGTTTTCTCTCTTACAGCCATTTAATCTTTTACACTTCTTTGCCTCTTAGACTCTGAGTAACATTATAACTACTGGTAGTCTGCATACTGACGATGGAATTTTGCCCGTCTTTTTCCTTTTGACAGCCATTTTCCTTTTTTCTACGATTAAAGTTAACCCATTTGCGGAGATATGGAATATTTCTGCTGACTTAATTTTTTTTATAAACCGTATTCTTCTTTGAACGTCGCAATTAACTCTTATTTTCAACACGCGTATTATCATTTACGGCTATTTATTTGATGATCTCCAATTTTCCTCACTTCACCTTTACCACCTTACTTGTAATCCCTAATTTACACGTTAAGCTATCCTGCACTTTGTTACTTATTATACTGAAAGCGTTTCACCCACCAGATCCACCTTTATCGCTAATTCTCTTTGCTTTCCATGAACACGGCTTTGAGATTGCAAGTGCACTCCTATCTTTATTTCGGAATGAATGGTTTTATGCCATTCTACCGTCAGCTCTGAATTGTACTCATTTTATTGATCTGTTTGTACTCATTTTATTGATCTGTTTTTAACATAGCACTGTAGACCTCTGTCATCAATTCTCTTGCTCACTCACCTATTCCGTTATCTTCTTAATATCATTTCCATAATGCTCATTTTTCCCAGAATGCTGGCCGTAATCTTAACCTCTACTTCCTTCCGTAATTTATACCATCCTCTTTTATTGCTGAAATTCGTGCCTTGTAATAATCTCATTAATTTAGCTTCCTTTTGATTTATCTTCACCCCATACCTCCCACATAAATCCTCTAATGCGATCAGCAGCCACTGTAATCTCTTTGCTGACTGGATAACTAAAGCTTTATCATCTAATTGACTTAATCAGCTTCCAACCTCCCCACACTCCCACCTTCGGGCCCTCTCAAACCATTGCAATGATTTTCTCTGCGTTTTTCCCTTAAATAAAAAAGAACTGGCTTTAATCTACAACCCTCTCACACTCCCCAGCTTATCACTCGCTCATCCCGAATCCTCATTCACTTTCTGCTTCGTGTTACAATTTCAAATGAGACGTCTATCTTACCAATCCTCTCCAATTGTTTGAATTTGCGTTTTCCATACACCCTATAAAACCTCTCACGAAATCCACCTAAAAGAACGAGAAAATCATGGTTGAATTCACTATTTCCCGTTTTCTACTTGGTCTAACTAAATGCGTCTTCCAACCCTTCCTGAATCCATGCTGTTCTTTACCAAAAAAGAATTCCTTGTTCCTAGTCTTCATTCTTTTATCCCTATCAGACATAATTTTCCACTGTGATAAAAACTTCTGTAAATATCTTCATTATATCCTCTAGATTAAGGACATTCCAGAGCTCAAATATCAGATATTAACTAGATCTTAAATTTTGCATTGCCGTTTGATTTCTCAAAGAAATTGTAGCTCAGTGATTCAACCCGAAGTTTGGTTAGGATAGTTGAGGGTAGAGCTCACCCCGTACTTAGCCACAGGCGTGTGAAATTCACACATTCAGGGTAGGGGGGCCAGTTCCTTTCCCTGGGCCACCTCGCACTCCGAGGATTTATTTTGTTCTTTTGTTTGTTATTGGTGTATCAATACTGCGATTAAAATGAAAGTTTTGTCATTTCATATTTCGATAACACATTAAAACTACATGTAACATTTCACTGCCGTGTATTATATCGTATCATCTCCGCATAGTATTAAAAATATTTCCCATTTTACTTCAATCGATTGACGAATAAATTCGTTTTTCATACTCTTGTTGCATGTCCTAATCCCATTGCGTAAGGAATTCACCAAAGAAGACTAAGACAAATTTTTGACGATGATGGTATCCACTTCTGGAAGCGGTACGTCTGGTTTTATGGCGATTCTAATTTGAGCCGTGAAATACTATAAGTATAGCAAATAAAAATAGAGGTTGGTGTGGTGGATTTTGTACCGGATTCCCATTTAGTGGACCCAGTTTTGACTCCATTCAGTGGTTGAGATTTGTAGTTCGACGGAATTTTATTTTCAATTTAGATGGGGCACCAATTTTTGCTTTTGAGATAGGTATGAGAAGAGTTCTTAAAGCTTTCTACTCTACCCGTCGGCCATATTGTAGAACTGGTAACCCCTTGGTTCCTGTCATTCATAATTGGCCCACGTCGGATTTCTCTCCACCCTTCCTCCACTCTTCGAGAAATATTTACCTATCAGCCCTATCATCCTTAATGGATAGTGAACAGTTTGAGCGCCAACGCCAAGCAGAGCTTTTTGATCTCAAAAGCACGCAAGCATATTACACACGAAAAAGTAGTTATGTACCTACCGAATGCAAGACATTTTGCGGTACCCAGAGGATAATTCCCGATTTCAACTGATTTTTTTTTAATGAATGCAACTTTTTAGTGTATTGTGTAAGCCAGCATTGTTATTTACTATGCAAGCACATAAAATTCACCCCACATAGATGACCAATATTGATTAAAACCGGCCAGTTCCGAATGCATTCATTATTATATGTACACCAAGCGTATTACAGAGATATAATAACGAAAATGTTACTTGAAGTTTGATTAGTTAAATTTACATTAACTAACGAACCTATCTATTATTAATGCCTAAAATTTTAGTAAATTAAAAGTCAATGGCACAGCCTAAGGGTGATAAATTCTTTAAAAGACGTTGGCTGTACCGCGGTGTCTCGCTTTTCGACCGCTTTTCTTGCGCGATCTGCTGTAGGAGGTTTGGCCACAATTCCTCTATGGCACATGTAATCTCAGCTGTCGGACGCCTCATTTGATAGCTCAGCTACTCTATGTTTATTTGTTACTTTGATTTTATGTTCTGCCACCATTGCGTATCGCGCGAGAGTACTTCATATCGCGTACCTATTGCCAAAGTTTATGTCGCGAAGCATAAGGCGATCCTTACGTAACCACCCGTTTAATCTCAAGTTCACTTAGATTTGCAGTCGGTCTGAAGAGGACCAAGGTGTACTAGGAGTTCCCGTGGGGCAGAAAGAAGAGTCTGGGAGAGGATGGGGAGGGGTACGGAGGGAAAGAAGGCGGAGGACCCCTCCTTGCATTTCTTACCAGCACGTGGCGCTCGTTTCTCTTCATTTGTTCTTGAACTTGTTTCCCCATCGATGGACCGTTGCTAAGGGCGAGCACGTGAAGTAATTTATTACTCCAAAAGGAGGAAGAACTGCTGCTGGCTCTCCCCTCTACCTTCCTTCCCTCTACTCTTCACCCTGCTGCCACAAATCTACCCCAAAAGATTCCATTCCCCACCACCACCCGCCCATTCTACCCTCTGCAATGATCTCATCGATAGCCTGCTCTGTGTCCCACGGAGAACCAGCTACTTACAGTCCAATAAAGTTTTGATGAAGAGAATATATCGTGTTATTACACAGTCAGAGGTTATAGATCGCTTTTCGGTGCCTAAGGCCACGATAGAGATAAGAGTACATAAGAGGAAGGAAGAAAGAGACAAGTTCAGTTTAGTTTAAAAAAATGGACCACGGTGGAAATTTATTTCAAGCAAACGAAGGAAATTTTAATTTATTTACCAATGAAATTTTGCGTTTGGAAGTATATTCCAATCTATTTATAAACTTTGTTTAATTATCCACTCTATCATTACGAAATTTGGTATCTGGCTGCAATGTTTTACGCTGAATACTCGTTCGAAATAAGACGTTTGAAATTCTGCTGACTTTCTTAAATAAAACTATGAAGCTATATCATGAAATATAATATCCTCGTAAGTTTTATTCTTTATTATAAAAATAAATGGCGCAGCACATACGGAATTCTCCATACTGTGAGGCCGTTATTAAATTTCTAAGAGATATTCTTTACACAGGATCGTTCACAATTTAATATACTTCAGTGAAAGGTAGAATGGTTGCGTTCAATACAATAGCTACTCATACATGGGTTTGGGTCGTCGAGAAAATAATTCTATACATGTAATTGTAGAGGAATTTTTCCCAATTTGACCAATCTTTTGAACATAGCATTCGCGGTTACCCAGCTGCATGTACCCAGCAGCTCTCTACCCAGCAGCTGTTACCAGCTGTATGCAACTAAAATTAGGTGGATAGCTTATATTTCTCGAACCATTTTCCGGATGTAGAGTAATTCATATCGTACTAAGAGGTGGATTGTTCCTCCCGATATCCAACATAAGAGTATCTCTCTAAGCCGCAGCAGCGCTTTTAGCGTGGTTGATGTTACAACTCGTCGCAGCCCATAGAATCATCTTTACATCAAAGAGTGAACCTTCCCCTTTCTTCATTCCCCTCTGGCTCTGCCTCCCGTGGCGTCCGCTGTCATTGCCCTTGGAGTGGCTACTTCGCGTGCACTCTTCGGAACACGGATTCCACGGGCGATCAGATCATCGCCTCCTGACAGTTACACATTTCCCGAACGATTCCTCTCCGTCAGTCGGCCAACCGCCTGACGATGCCAGCGGGTGGCGGAGGGCGATTGGTTTGGGAAGGACTTACCCTCACCGAAAGGGGTGTTCAAGGGCCTCGGATTTGGGGGAGAAGTGGAACATTTCATTAGCGAGTGACGAGGAGCGTTGGATCGACGTTTGCCCTCTCTCTAACCCCACTCATCCGCTCTGAAGGATTCGTTTCTTGGGAGTCGGTCTGTCTGAGTGGAAGGAGGTGGCCTCCCATTGTTGGACGCCTCATTGACAGGTAATGATATGGCGGACGAGGTTTCCGTATTGAGCCAGAAATGTAGAGTTTTTTTTCCTCTCGCTTAATAACAAGTACGAATCTCACCCTGATTTAATGATAAATTCCCTCTCATTTGCACAATTTCTCCGTTTTAATGAGCCTCGACGTATATAATATTTAATACTTTTTCCCTCCTCTCCTTACAAGAATATTTGAAACTGATGAAACCACGCCCATGTATAGTTCATGTTGTTTCATCGTTTTACTTTAGCTCAGCGTATTCGTCTTAGTATTTCTTTCTGTAAGTGTAGATAAGAATGTCATCTTGTTTTAGAGTTAATTTCGAGTAAAGATTGCAGTTGAATGCGAGAACAATAAAAAGATTACTCATTCAAAATGCACTCAAAAAACAATCCTCAAATCTTGTGAACGCATAACACAAAATCAGGAAGAATCACACGTATATAGGAGAGCTAGAAGGCACCAGAGACTCGAAAATATGCATGTCATACCCATGTTACTAATTTAATTCCACTCGTATAGGTAAAACGCTGACACAGAGGGTAACGTCCATATATGTGCAATTCAGAAATTGCTACACAACAAGAGGGATAGGCTTCGAGGAATTTTTTATTTGGGATTTTCCACTCTAAGGTAGTTTTCTCACTATACCACACACATTCATCTTTCACAAGTAAAAGTCCTAAATACCCTAAAGTTTATCACCCAATCCCCACTCTCCACCCGTCCCTATCAACTGCATTTCCCAAACGTAACCCCATCCTATAAAATATTTCCCTAAAACCATTAGCAGCTTTAAGACTATGAAATAACGATGTGCCACAATGTATATCTCATTTCATTTTATCATTCCTCCTTTTTTAATTAAAACTGGCTATATTATCCACCGACAAAAGCCTAATTTGGCTGCCTGCCGGTTAAAATCTAGTTATAAGTATCCTTTGCACAGATAAATTGTATTTGCCAAAGTTCACATACCCCATTTAAGATTGCTCGTATCCAGGTCACCGAAATACTTTTCTCTAAATATACCTTATTTTTACTAGCATCACATACCTACAATGTCTACTGCCGATCCTAAATATTCTAGGGACTATTTAAGATCACACATAGAAGCCAAACGAGAGATTTATTTGCATGTGGCGGCCCCCGTTATCTGTCTGCCTTTCGGTCTCTTCAAAAATTCTTTTCATTTGTGCTTGATAACGATTTCACTGCAACGTTATACATCCATCCACTCCCCCGGGCTACTCTTCCTCGGACGGTCAATATTCCCCACCAATATCCCCGAAATGGGTTCGCTTTCTCCCCGTTTTTTTTATCATTCCTCCATTATTCCTCTCATGTATTCCCCGCACCCCTTTTATCCCACCCTCTCCTTTCAAATCTTAATCGAAAATTACGCCCCGAATCTCGGAGAGGCGTTTTGTGACGCAGGGCGATTGCGTGCGAGAAAGGGATAGCGAGATAGAGGTGCGGGCAGCTCCTCCCCGTGTCCATTAAGGGAAACCTTAATTGCCACGCCCCCCCACCGCTACAACCCTCCGGCCTCCCCTTCATGTGGACGACGACTCTTAAAATGGGATTTATTGCGTCAAAAACGCCCCCCACCCGTCTTCCGTACGCGCCGTGCCGCTCACTTTATTGTCCCTCTCGATATAATTTTCGGTCAAGCCGAGGGCGCGTTCATTTGAATTATATACACGGTCGCGCCCACCACGAAGCGCAAGTTGACGTTCCTCTTTTTCCATTTTCTTCCTCTCTCTCTCTCTTTTTCACCTCCTAATTTCGCCCCTCTGGCCATGCGAACCGCAGCTATGGCCGTGAATTAGTCCCGCAAACGACCAAGTTTTGATGTGCCGCTGCATTTGATGCCCAGCCTTCCCCCCAGTTTTGGCGTCGTTTGGGCGAGGATTTTTTTTCGCCGAGCGAGGTGCTTGGACCACGGAGCGAATCCCCGCTGGCAGTAACATCAGAATCGTCATTCGGAATTAGGTATTTGCTGTTGAATCGCTGCACTAACGATTAGGCTGGAATATTTTGACGGAAACGACTTCATTGGTGCCTTAATGAACCTGAAGGATACGAAAAGCGTGGTTATACCTTTAAAAATGGCTAATTCATGCCATAGGTATGTTTAATCGTTTTTATCCAAAATCATCCATTCATTTGAGCGTTGCGTAAGTGCGTGATGTGTTTTGGCGCAGGATTATTCCTAGAATTTTGTAATAATTTGCGTATGTAGCATTTTTTATTGGAGAGAAATTCCATAACAAACCTAAGGGAGCAAAAGGAATGATAAAACCTTTTAAAATTGGCTAATTCATTCCACGGGTATGTTTAATCGTTTTTCTCCTAAAGCATTCATTCATTTGAGTTTTGCGTAAGTGCGTGATGTGTTTTGGCGCAGGATTCTTCCTAGAATTTCGTAATACTTGGCATTTCTTAGCATTTTATTTTTGAGAAAAAATTCCATTCAATTGTAGGTAAAAGAAAACACCTTTATACTGAGTTAGGGAAAAATAAACATTTATATATGCATATGATATTTTTCAGTTTAAAAATAGGTGGCTGAAGGTGATGAGAAAAGAGGCAGGGAAGAAATTGCCACTTTACACGGTACTATTGAGCAGCAAACTGAAACATTGTTAAAAGCCTTTAGGGAGGGTTGATTTTAATTTGAGTTACCGTCGCCGTAGTGATTTATAGAATTTTTCGGCCGTGAATAAACTCGCCTCCATTCAGATTGCATATGGTGATAGAAGAAGGTGCTGCAGTCATGATAGTTTGTTACTCCCCCGTATTTTGTTATAACTCAGAAAATCAGAATGTTTAAAGCATGATGCAAGCCTAAAGTTTGAATGTGGGAGTAGCCGTTACCCTTCATTTTGTTTGAACCATATGTGGGGAATGTGATCAATGATATGTGTTACTCTACGGTTATTTATTTCTCAATTGGTTCCTTTTAACTCTAATTCGTGCCACAAAAAGCCTTCTTATGTGTAACTAATAAAATAAATACCTACTTTTTTATTTTCCACTATCAGTTATTCCCTACCATTCTGTTGGCAGTAGGTACTAATAGATGTTACCGTTTAAACCATAGTCACATATAAAAGAAAATAAAAAAGAATATATTTATTTTTTAAGCGACGTAGATATGTTCCGTGGTGTTAAGCTGAAAATCTTCACTTTCATTCTTGCTTAGTTAAGGAAAGGTATACATAGTCAAACATTCTGTTTCCATCTAAAATAGACCATTGCGTGAATCTGTTCATATATCACGTAAATTTGCGACATTATTTTGTCTCCCTCCGTACTAAGAGTTTGCTCGCAATCATTCAAACAAAGAGAGAGGGCCCTCGCTGCCCACTCCACTAATCCTGGCGTAGATGGCACCGAGAACCCTTGCTCAGCCGAATACGCAAAAAAGGGACAATCGCAAATCGACTGAGGGCGAAGCGGGCGTGAAGAAATAGAAGGGAGGCCCCGGGATGATCCCCTGTGGTACACTGTGCCGTTTAGGGGCGTGGACAGGGACGGAGGAGGGAGAACTCTGCGAAGGAGGGGTTGGGACGAGAGTGGGTGGGTGGGTGGGGGGGGGCATCCTTTCCCGGGGACATTGGATGGCGAGGCAGGGGGTCGGCGGGGGTCCATCATGGAGGGGAGAGGGCAGAGAGAGATTGTGATCTAGGGAATTGTTCGAATAGCCTAAGAGATGAACGCCCAGTCGTCAGCGAAACCCGTTTCAAACTGCTCCGGTAGGGTCGCCCATATTTCCTACCCGGCTTCCATCCAACGGTTACACCCCCATGCCATTCTGTCCCTCCATCCTCCTCCTACCCTCCTTCCCACCCCCTCTCACCCTTTCCCAGCGAGCATTCAGCAGAGGCCCCACCAGATTGGGTGCCACCCTCGTGACCTGCTGGACGCGGCGGAATACCTTTCCAACCCTCTCCTCTTCGTCTAACCCTCTTTAACTGCCCACTACCCCCTTTCTCCCCTCCTCGTTCATTCCTCACCCCCCTCACACTCGGCCATTTGCCCTAAAGGCTTCGATTGCAAGGATGACCCTCAACCTCCCCTTTCCACCGCATCGCCTTCCTCCGGATCACAATGGACCATCCTCCTCTCCCTGGCCACTCTGTTGGAGATATTACCTGCTCTTGCGATCTCGCCGAAAGGAATTCGCTTGAGCGATTGCTCTGGCAAGTTTTCTTGCACTCCTTGTTTCATGTTAAACGTTTTTAGGGGATGCCTTCTCACTAAGGAACTCTAGCTCTAATTCCGTGACGAAATTCTTGTTTTAGCTCTAAGAAACATTGATTATGCATTGGCAAATCTTGATTTATTCTTGCGGTAAAAAAAGGTTTGTTCTGAACTATCCAAGTAAAAACTAATTAAGTGACAGATTAAATTTAATTATCTGAAGTAAATTTATTAGATACTTGATTTGAGTAGTATTTATTTATCTGATGTGTATGATTAACTTCAACGATTTGGTAATATATAGACTCATAACCGCTTATCGGTCAATTTTCTACTAACAATAAGGAATAGCATCAATATTTTAATTTTAATCGTTTGCCTTAAGTCTTACATATAGTAAAATATGTATTCGCGATAAGACGTACACACATTGGAATGTTAAATAGAAATTCAACTTTTATGTTATAATAACTAGCTCTGCGATTACGAAAAAACGTTTATTTTACTAGAAAATAGCGTTGCAGGCTTTAAATATCCCTACCACCCACTGAATATGATGCAGTCAGGAGTCAAGGGTGAATTAATTCTTGTGTTATTCAGCCATATTCGTGAATCTTAAAAAACATGTATGCACTATGTAAAAGGCTACGCGTACGTACATTTTGGTTCAGTTGCTATGCGTAGTGATTAAGATGTTCGCCAATAGATGGCAAGCGAGCTCTCATATACGTTATCCACAAACTGACTCATGACGCGGGTGTCTGCATTGCTCAAGATACACGTATAATTTAAATAAATAATTAATTTTAAATTGCTTTTTGGCTATTTCCCCAATAATTTATCTTGTTTTACCAGACTTTTCAGTTAGGTTACGAGGGTCATTTCGTAAATAATGTAATTTCTTCTTTTAACAGTATGTTTATTATTTTTAGAATTTTTCGTTACAACACTTCAATATAGCCTCCCTAATTCTCTGTGACGGAGTCCCTTCGTCTGGGAGGATTTCTGTTACATCCAAGACACCATTTATGTTCATCTGTCTAAAGGCTCGTTTAACGGTGGTGGAAAGGTTTTCCAGAGAAGGAAAAAGACGCCCTCACATAGGTTGGTTTAACTTTGAGAATAATTTGAAGTCTGGTGGACTCTTGTCCGGATAGGGGGCCTGAGGTAACTCTTCCCAACCATATTATCGTAGCTTTTCGGTTACAACTAATTCTAATATCCATGATTACGACATTCCCAATATGCGGGAGAACGTTGTCTTGGAGAATCAGTGGCCTAGTTTTAGGCAACTGTGGTCGGGTTTTGTGAATATTCTTACGCAATGTTGCGTAAGGATACGATAATTCACTGCTGTACCACTTGGTTAACATCACATTGTCTCTCATGATTATTTTATGATGATCTTAAGCATAGATCATCATTTATTTTACCTTTGAATGAGATCGTCGAAATTATGTTGGTGGTGGGGAAGATTTTCTACTCGTTGGACTATGATTTGTTATGATGGCGGTGAGATGTTATGTTGGCGGTTGGGAGACTTATCTACTCGATGGACTGTGATTTTAACTCTGGCTAAAAGACTAACCCATGTTTAATCAATAGCAAGAATTTAATTCAAGAATGCTTGACTTTTATTTTCAAATCTTTGTTTCTGTAAGGTTTTAATCCCCAGGCGCTTTTGCTTCTTTTCAGCAATCAAGCTGTGAGGGACTCATGGCTTGGAAAATTTCCTCTTGTTTAAATCATGAGCCATAATTCGGAATACTGACGTTACTGAAATACTTTGGTTTCAGAAAGTTCATCACATGTCGCACGACGATCTTTTTCAAGAATATCTGTTACAAGTTTCACATGTCGTTCATCTGTTGATTTTTTCGCCCTTCCGGGTTATCATTTATGGATATACGACCACCACGAAAACAGTTAGTTCCACGAAATACTGTACTACTGTCCACCGTTAACTCACCGCAAACTTACTTAAAATATTAAGGATTTATTTTGGGTTTTTGCCGCACAGAGTTTGGATCGTAATGTGAGACTGATACTATACCCGAAACTCGTGCAGACTTAATTTCCAGCTCGCGTTATTTAAAAACAGAGAAATTTTTTGGTGAACTTAAATAACACGATTCTTCTCCAAGCATCAAACTTCAACTAACGTCATGCTTACTATTGTTGCGTCATCCAATTTGCAGTGATTCCAACCTGCGCATTAATCATGAAATGACCCTCGTAATATAACGAATCTCAAAACATTTTTGTTTTTACTCTAACGTGGTGACTTTGGAAACTACACCGGTGGTATTGCGTTTAATGCTATTAACTTTACAAAAATGAATGAATTGGCCTAAATAGTGCTTCAAATAAACTGTGAATTAGAAATTTTGTTAATATTTTCTCCTAATATGATTGCTTAGTTTTGCCATCGAGCATCATGCATATTTTCAGATTTTCATTCAATAGCTAATCACCTTAATTAATGGAGTAGTTTTCATTCAAATCATCCATTGTTTCTCCTCGTTTAGTTACCCTGGGGAGCGTTCCTCGGTACGCCGCCGCATGAAATGGGAGGGCACTTTTTGCATGCTGCAATGATCGTTTCAGGCGTTTCCTCCTCTCCTCCTCCTCCTGGCTCGAGGAAACGAGGCAGATTTGTCATATTATGGTGGGATATGGAGCCAATTCCCGAACGGAGACAGTTTTTAATGCTACAGCGACTCTGAATTCTATTGCAAATGGCACGGCACTGGAGTGAGGAGGAGGGTCTGTCTCCTACACCCACGCTGCCACGGGATGGTGCTGCTGATGCACTCTACGGCCCCTCCCCCTTCCTCCTACCCGCCCACTCCCCTCCCTTTGACCCCTCTGCATCCCCCCCTCCAGCCCACAACCTACCAACACGCATTGCGCCATCCCCACTATCTCGTTCCAATCTCACACTCTATTCCTTTCCCCACCCCTGCCATACACTCACTTCTTCCCATACTTATTTTGGACGTTTTTATATCCCGTTTTCTGGACTTTTTCTCTCTTTCTCGCTTCCTCTTTCTCTCTATCTTTCTCTCTATTTTCTCCGTCGGCTCGATTTACATACAGCCCTACTCTCTTCTCTTGACATTTTTCGTATTTTACCTCCTTCTCATCACCTTTCTTGGTACAAATGAGGAATTTAGGAGAGGAGTTGTCATTCTCCACGCGTCCTCCATGTAGCAAATACAAATAAAAGACAAGCGTCTACTCTACCCTACGTGATCCCGGTAGCTGGAGGGTCAATTGTGATACTGATATTTAAAACAAGATAGCAACAGGCATAAATCTTTTTGCGACAGTCAATATTAAGATTCAACATACTTAAATAGAATTAACTAATTAAGTAAAGTATCCCGTTTTACTGGTTATAGCATGTTTCACAAAAATAATTACTACTAGTACTCGATAAATACTTCATATAAAATAATGCAACTCACTTTGTCTTCCATATTCGTCGTTTTATAGTCTTTATATAAAAAATATTAGGTTTTTTTGATGTGTTAACTTATGATTATTCCTGATATGCCAGAAGTAAATGGGTAATTCATTTGCTCGTAGCTGTCTCTGCGGGCGAAGAGGACAAAACATAAGTACCAATTCGTGTAAAAATATTGTCAAATATAGGAAGCGTTCCCGATATAGAAGGCAGTTTTTCTTTTATATGAGCAAATTGTAGCGTATCAGGGTTTTAAAATAGAGTCCAAAGAGGTTTAACAACGTTTCATTGCGGAGAAATGTGATATTTTTTTGCGTCTTGTGTTGCAGTGGGTGTTGTAGCATGCCCCTAAGCTGTTGGGGAAAGAATGCCTTTACTGCCGGCGAAATCATGTTGTCTAGTTGAGGCGATCTGCTTTTATTTTGGGGCGCTAGTGCCGGCCAAGCGATTAAGTTCACGCGTTAAACATGAATGCGACGCGCACGGCTTCCTCTGCGGGCCCCTTCTTCTCTCTTTTTATATTCTTGCCACTTGACGGCCCCTTGAAATTGTGACCTCCCACTGCCCCCTCCGTATTACTCTTTCCCACCCTCTCAGACACCTCCCCCTCTTCATCCAACCCCGCTTTTTCTTTATTTCTTGTGTTCCTTCTCAAAATCCATGGCCAAGTCCCACAGCAGGCAAACTCGAATCCCACTCATGTCTCAGGGCAAATTAAAAAAATGGTCCATTTTCCAATTACTCGATATTAATGCGGAGAGATGCTAAAATATTGCAGTAAAATAATTTGAAACATAACATACTGAATGAATCACCAATGAATTCTCACCGTGAGCAGGGGAAAAAATTTGTTCGGCGCAAATTTGTAAGAGATGGTTTCGAATCGCATTCCAGTTGAAAGATGTTTTCGCTGTTAATTTTCATATTCGTGCATACATTTGGAGGGGGTAATTTCCACATAGAATACCCTCACAGATAGACTTGTAATGCCTCAATTTAAATCATGTTTTTTTAGAACAATGGAAAGTAGAAGAGCCTAATTTATATGATAAATTCTGGTACATAGCATCCTACTGAAAAAGATATTGACCAAAAAATCAAATTGGGAAGAATGAGCAAAAGATCAGATGCAGACGTAAAGAATTTTGAAGCCATGAAGCCGTTAGCTAAAATATTTATGGAGTGAAAATCAGTATGCAGCCAACCTTTGCGTTTAAGACTAGTGATGAGCGTTAACAGATGTATTCAATTCGCGAAAGACCAAGTAATAGTGTTTTAACATTGGCTGTTGTGGGTTCTAAATCAAGTAATGGTAGGAAGTGGTGATCGAGATTTGTTGCAATACGTGTCATAATCATTAAATAGGCTGCTGCGCAATAATGGGAATTGAATGTTTCTTTAAACTAGCAAATGTTGTCGTAATGACTTAATACCACCCTCCTACCTTTAACAACACCCATCAGTGCCCCACATCTACCTCGCCTTATTTTATTTTCCCAGCCTCTTCTTTATTCTTCTTTCAATAATTCCAAAGTCTAAATCCTTCCATTTTTCCGTCTAGATAAGCAAAACATTCTCTCTAATTTGGATCTTTGTTTACCTTATTTTTTTATTTTTTCCATCTCCTCATCCTTTCCGCCTTCTTTCAGCTTTTTTCAGTTTTCTCTTTTAATGCCAGTTTTCGATCAAAACGCCTGCCACATGCTCGCAAGATACCGCTCTTTTTTTCCATATCCTTTGGACGAAAGTGTTACACTCCGGCTCATTCTCCTCACGCACATGACTTTATTGCTGGTTCAGGCAATGTTATGCTTGTACTTTACAAAGAATACGAAAAATTTTGTACTAAGAATACGATGAATCATTACGGAATCATGCACATTTCATTTTACTCAATGCGTTTCACTGTTTCGTTAAACATTTAAAATTTATTTTTTATCTCTGTATGAATTCACGATGTCTTCTGGAAACAATAATTGAAAGGCCTGTTTATAGGGCCTACCGCTGCATCTGATCACCCTTGCCCCTTATTTTGACTGATTTCTTTATCTTAGCCTTTATCACTCTGAACTTTGGTTCATTTACATTTAGAATACAAAGATAATCAACTAGCTAAGGAGCTAAAAGGCAATTTTCCATATTTGAGTAAATCCCTCTCATTTTTAGTGTTAATTTTGGGATTTTAATGATAAAGATGCCTAAATATTATTCTCTATTTTTTGCTGTTATTTTAGTAGGTATATACAATATTTCAGCATAGTTATAGTAATAAAAAGTGGCGTAGATGCTCCTGTCATCTTTCCCGCACGATTCTCCAGGCCATCATTTCATCCCATTGTCCAGTGAGTGATTTATATACTAACGTAATTAATATCTTAAAGAAGCAATTTTTTTAGGATAAATGTATTAAATTAAATATATCAACAAATTTCCATTTTGAAAGCCGGAAAAAAGATTTCATTAAATGAGTAACCATGAATATAATTCGTCTTTCAGGTGGTTGTCATATACGTTTGTCTTATGCTTCTGAGAAAATTACTTATTTTAACCATTGACTACCTAGGGTACTGATTTAGCTGTATTTTTATATAATCATAGTATGGGAAAAATGTATAGGAAAAGATTGAACTTGTGAGTCATTTTAATCAATAAATGTGAACAATACCGGTTCCAAGTAAGCACTTAGTGAAACTTGGTTGAAGGTATCTCACACTTATCAATTTGGTCATCGAATCAGCTAGGTGATCCTCGTCCTCTTAATTACGACCGCCGGCAGATAAATTGCCAGCAAAAAAGGAGGCGCCGTCTTACGCAAGGCGGTCGAATCCGTCTTCTCGGGATTTCTTTGGCAAGACGCACTCGAGATTGGCTCACGAGAGAGGGGAAGGGGTGAGCGGGGGAGGAGGTCACCATGACGACGCGGTGGATGGAAGGTGGTGCCCTTTATTCCCGGCGGTGAGTGAGAGAGAGAAGGGATAAAAAATATGTCGTCGGCCAGATGAGGATGAGGTGCTCCCCACGGACATGTGATTGGGGTCAGGGGAGCGGAGAGAAGGCCTGTAGGTGGCCTTTTGGAAGAAGAGGAGAAGCAGGAAGAAGGCGAAGAGGTTGGAAAGGGAAGGACGCGATAAAAAAGGAGAAAAAGAAGAAGTGAGATTGGTGATCGGCCGCGGGTGGAAATTGTTGGAGGGGTGCGGCAGATTTGGCCTCACCGGCAAGATTTTCGGCGAAATTAAGGGAAAAAATGGCAAAGGAATGAATGTACGGAGAGAGCCATACCATGTGTGTGATTGATAGCGATTGGTGGGTCCAACGTGAGGTCTGTCTGTATGTGTGAGTGTGTGTGTGTGGCAGGCTATCAGGGACTGCTCACCCTGGTAGTATGATTGGGGTCGCGGCCGGGACCCTGGCCGCGGAATTATGCTGTCACGCCAGGGTGGGAGGATAGGGGTGGGTCAGCAGGCAGAGAGAAAAAGACTCAGCTAGCTACGGGGATGGAAATTGGTCCGGAGGGCTTACGATATCGAATGAGGCGATTAATCTTTTAGGCCGAGTGGAGTATAGTGGAAAGAATGGCCCTTGTCGATCATTTGTTAAAATTATATCGGGATCCCTTCCTATCGGCCGTCCTTACGAGTTTTTTTTTCGGAGAAGGGAGGAGGACGCGATAAACAAAAAAAGCAGCGAAAGAAGAGAAGAAATCCTGAAAAGATTGCATAGAGCGACGCGCGCGCTGATCAAGCAATTGAGAGCGGATTCTGTGCAGCGTTCGTTTTTAATCGCGCCATAAATCTTTTCGGATCGCTCAGGCTTGGAAATGAATATCGCTTGATTTATTTTTTGTGTGATGCGTACATTGACTTCGCTGTGTGTCGCCGACCTTCGTTTTTTGTATTTTTTCATCGCATTCACTGAATACGCAAAAGACTTTTTATTGTTTATGTGCTTGGTAAAACCTTTAATTATATATATCATGTTGTAATATTGAATTATTTAAAAACATATTCTGAAAATCCGGCCTAAATTAATGACACTTCAATATTTGAGTGTGTTTCATCTTCTGCTAGGCTGTAATGCTCTTAGCTTGTTCTTTAATGAATTGCTCAGAGTTATTATAATATTGTGCCTAAAAGATCGGAATAATTTGATAAAAATTATGACTGCTTCATAATACCTCTTTAGTGATTGGAATAATTAAAATATATAATATTTGTATTTTTTGCGTTTTGAATACTATAAAAAGCAATAATATCACTTATTCACTCATTTTAATAGGATGGTTATCAATATAATTGAGTATTGGTAAACACTTGCTTATAGTCCATCAATTTATATTTTCTTCCAATTTTCGGAAGTTTTGGTTAGATTGAAATTTTTCTAGCCATTGAAATTGAAGAATGTAGTCAAGATTGCCGCGATAGCTTATATGTGTACCTACATTTATTTTACAAGTAGCTTGACATATTTTAGATAAGTTTATTGTTTTTTACAAATACTTATTTGTATTTAGCGAAATTGTGCGCAAGAAATGGGAGGGTAAAGTTATCGTAACAGCATTTGAAACAGTGTCATTAATATTTGTACTACATTTTCAAAGTTATCGTCGATGGCCTTGTAATTACTTTCTATTTATGTAGTCTTAAAATAAATACATCCAAAGAAAATTACTGTAATTTTATTTTAAGGGGCATTGTATATTTATCTGAGTTATATTTAAACAAAACGCTAATGAATTACAAAATATATTCTGTACTCCCTTGGCGCTGATTGAGGAGCGCATAAATACTGGCTATAAACTTTTAAATAATCAAAATGGTTTGAGATGAATACATAAATAAGAAATACACTTTGATTTGTAACGGAACTACAGAGCACATAAGCAATTCTCGTAATTTCATAATCGGTGACAAAGCCTGTGGGAGAAAGCACTAATTTCAATTTAAGAGGTGAAATTTATTAATTGATTTACTATAGTAATTTAAGCAACTATTTGCTCTAGGATAAGCAGTTAGGTCTTGGGTCATTCTTATACGTATTTTGGAAAATATGTCGGAGTATCACCTAATATTTAGATATAAGAATAAAAGTTTTATTAAACCTGTGAAAAAATCTTCCGCAAGGCTAACATCTTTTCAGTTGTAAATTCATCAATGATGTGAATTAAATCAGCATAAGAGTCACATTATTTTTAATTGACAAATATCAAAACTACTTTCGGGGGTAGCACGTGTCAGTGTAGGGAACTGTCACTAATCCCACTGTATTGATCTTGAAAGGTCACGCTATATAAGTCACGCTGAATTTTTAACATCAAATTTTATAAAGCGTAGATGGAATTTATGATCCTCTGAAAATGCTTTCTTATCTTGATGTATGTTTCCTGACGTATATAAAAGACCGTTCCCTTTTTTCACAAACACCTCTTGTAAAGCATTTCCCGTAACAATGAGAAGAAGCAATCAGATAAGCCTTTTATCGCGGGAGCCGTCCTCATATTTCCCCATCTCTAATTCCCTCTCATGTGACACTGCCAGGCAACTACCTCTCCCTCTCTCTCTTGCCTCGAGTGTATATGTGGATGCATACAGATTTATATAGAATTCATTTATATACACATATATATGTATGGGTGTGTGTGTCTTTATTTATTTTTTCTTGAGAGACTTCTGATTTCTATCTCAGACGAGGAAAAACGGTCCTGGATTTTTTGACCCAATGGTTTTGAGTAATCGGTCTTGCCGCCACCGTATCATTTTCAAATAAAGTCGGATTATATTGGTTGTTCTTCGAGCCGGAATATTCGTCCAAGATAAGGAATCTCTTATTTTCTCCTACTTTTTTTCATTTTAAGTTATAATTCATTTTTATTCGTGCGTTGTCATTCCAATAATCTGAATTTTCTTTTGAGTCAGCCAAGAGAAAGATTTCACGCCCATTTTGGTTCACGGAAATCAGAGAAAATAGATGATAACTCTGATGTCTTTCGCCATGCTATCCAAAGTCGAAAACGTAGACGAGATCTTTTGCCTGAAACAAAGACTCGCTATGTATTTGAGTCCGTTATTCTGCACTTGGAATCTGGGGTGATTACAGCTTGCAATGAAAAGTTTTTCATTCGTGATAGCACATATTCAGTGCCAATAAAAGATAGTCAATCACTGTTAAACAAGCCCAATTTGCATAAATTATCATGTGCTACGTTAGTGCTGCTGATTCTTTGTTCTTGGAATTGGTATCCAGGTACATATAACCGTGAATAACGATGTTTTTCATTCTGTTGTATGATAATTGCTAGCATTATTGATAAAAAATATTTCACGTCTCCTAACCAGTTATAAAATCATTTAATGCTATCGTTTTAAAAAGCTAATTAGTTATCTATTCTCTCTCAGTCATATTACTCATAAGTCTTGAGGATTTTCCCACTCGCTACTAAATTGAGGTTTTTTTCTTAGCACGTGACCCAAGTGTATCAGTGTGTGTTTCATTTAAATGCGAATTAAAAGGAAGTTAATTGATGATTTAAAAGAACCTTGAATGTAAAACTTATTTAGCACAAAATAACAATGTATCCCAGAAGTGATGATCCGATTATATTCTCCATTTAAAGTTAAACAAGAAGTCAATTATCTAGTTACTTATAATCATATATACAACTGATTGAAAACATGGGAAGAACGGGCGTAACCACTTACTACATGTATATGTCACTCTATAATGGGAGTGTATAACTATCAATGAATATTTTATGAGCAGACGACCTTGTCTACTGTTGCCTCCATCCATATAAAAGTAATAAAATATGTTGAAAAGAATTAATCCTTCAGTGAGTTCAATTGGCTCTGTAATTGGGAATTTAATTAAAGCATAATAAATTTTACCAAAACTCATGCATACATGAGATCAATGTTGCTGTTTGAACATTCTATACAATCAAATCAAACAATGCTTATTTTCCAAGATTTTATGATGTTTTTTTATTCACCATTTTAATTAATTCTGAAATTAATTAGGCAATTACTCGAATTTCGAAGTTTGCTTTAGTTGCGTGATGAGCTGGGAAAATTGATTGTTGTGATATTTGTGTTTATATGCAGTGCCAACTTGGGTCTCTCTTCGTTGTCTCTCAACGCTTCGAGGCCGAATTATTGTGCCCCAGGCTTGTTAGAGCACCCGCTTCTCGCAACTGCATAATAAGAACACATAACCGTAAAGGCGAAGTCGACATTCTGATGCCTTTAATGTCAGCCAACAGACTTGGATGCATCCTGCAGTGATCGAGAATTTAAGCCCTTTCCGCAGTAGATAATGAGGCTATTCAAGACCGTATTCAGTTCCCAAGCGTTTTGAATGACCTCGTATTTTATATATTCTCATCTTAATAACTTCTTTCCTTGCCTCTCTACGTAATTATCATTCATTCTAATGCTCTGAATACTTTGGGTTCTTATCCATTGTCCGCGTTGTCAGAGTGAATTTGGTTTTTATAATGCGCATGTATTCCTTTGTTTCTCATTCCTATTTTTTTGTTTCCCGGTCATATTTCACTCGTTTTTTTACCTTTTTCCGTGATGCCATAAAAATAACTAAATTATAACCTTTTCTGAAATCACCCTGTGATCTAATCTGACTGTCTGTATTTATAATTTGATTTAATTTGATGATTTAAGATCTAACGATGAGAGTTTATGCCTGAAACCTCGAGGTCCATGCATCCTTTGTGACACTGGGTAAATTGGAAGATATATTTTGTAAAGTAAATACACTAATTAATGCGAATCAGTACAATGAAACATGCATGCATTCCCAAACAAGAGTGCAAGAAAAATGCTTGATAATTTCTCAGTAAAAAGTCATTTCGCTTCTCGGTTCTCAATCCCGGCTCTGCCAATTGCCAGAAATCTCTGTTATTCAGGTAACACACCGGTTTATACACCGGATTTTGCCATTTTATGACCATAGTTTACTTTGTTTGTCGTCTCTCATCTTTAAGCAGCTTCTTATTCTCTTCTACTCTTAAAAGACGACTAAATGCAGCTTTTTTGTTAATTCTGACTTCTTTGGGGGCATTGAGATAAAATTTAACAGCAGTCGATAAAGGGTTACTAAGCTCCTCAGTTTATTGATTTATGAGGACAAAATTTTGAACAAGACACAATTTTGAGAAGACATTGTGTCAGTTACTTTGAGTAAGAGGATCTCTTTGTTGCGACTTTCAATACACCATAGGATAGCCTCTTTGCTCGGAGAGGTGGAGGACTGCACGTAGCAAGCTGTATCTCTCCAGCCGTAGCCTCCGTCTAACTTCTAATCACTTTCTCCTCAAAAGAGTCCACCACTCCTCCTCATTCTCCGTACTTTGCCTCTTCCCCCCAATTCTCCATCTTCCATCCCCCTCACCAGGCGAAAGATGGCTGGAGATGGATGGCGAGGATTTAAGCTCGAGACTGGCTCATGAATATTTTAAAAGAGGACTCCAGCTTTTATGCACACGAGAATCGATCCGACACCGAACCTTAACGACGGCCGCCCATATGTCCACCGCCCCTCACTTACCTCTGCCGTTGCATGGACCCACCCACCCCCTCCTCGCCTCCACTTCCTCCGACTCCACAAACCCTCCCTCTCCCGCTTCCCAGTATTCCCTGGGGCATCTGAGCGTGCCTATCTTCGGGAGTCTTCTCCCCGCTCATCGTAAAAATACTCGGAGTCTCCCCAAGTTAAATATGCTCTCAACTTTACGACGTGCCGTTAGAAAATTGACACTCCCTGTTTGTTTCTCTTTCTCTCTAATAATACTTATATATTTTCTTGCTTCATATCCATGAAAATTATCGAATTTAATATTTTTATCATAGGAAATATTTTTCATAGCTTTCTTTCTCCAGGATGGTATTCTTTTACATTCAATAAATTTTCAATGTATTTTTAAAATATTGAATATTAAACGATCGGTGGATGAATCTATGGGATTGGAGAAGTTATTATGTGTCGGCATTTCTTTTTAAATACTAATTGCACAAGATATCACTCATATCTGAAATACTATGGGAAGGAATATTTACGGCATTTTTGATGGATGGCTGCTTATTGAGCATGTGAGTGACAGGGTATAAGTTGTTGAAATAAAGGTCCAACCGACGAATTTCGTGTTGGTCCAGCTGTACATGCCTAGAGGTAACAATATGGATGGAAAGTTGAATGGAGTGTATAAGCAACAAGAAGAGAAAACTAGAGAAGTCCTGGGACAGAAAAAACCTTATAGTTTTGGGCGAATGGAAGACAGTGGTAAAAAGGTGAGGGATGTATTTGAGTGGGAAGTTATGGGTTAAGAGCAAGAAATGACCGTGGTGAGAAAGCAGTTGAATTTTGTATAATAAATAAATTAGTAGTGACAAACACGTGGTTTATATGTCACCCCAGGCGTAGTTGCGTATGGAGAATGCGGAGGATACAGAGAGATACATGACAAAAGAATGATAAGACAAGGGTTTAGGATCATTGTCAAAAACTCTTAAAGCTATCCGGGAGCGGATGCGGACTGATATCATAATTAAGTTATGATGAAATGTGATGCCAGATTCAAGATAAAGAAGCAGTGAGTCACAGAATTTTGTATTAGGAAAATAGAGGAGAGAAGGATGTAAAAAAATTTCAATTCCGACCTAGGAAATAAGAAATATAAGGAATTAAATGATAAACTTGGGCATGTAACCAATCGAGGGAAGGAATGCTGGTGGAATGAACAGTAAGAAGAAATTAAAAAGCTACAAAATGAGTGAGAAGTAGGTGGAATTTACGCTAAAATTAAAATTTGATAGATAGGTAAAAGGTGGAAAACGATACAGGAGGTTAAGGACAAGAGAATAAACATTGTTTAAACAGGAAGATATCGAGGATAAGTTGAGAGAATACGTGGAATAGCTATATAACAGCGTCAATAGACTTGTAAACCTAGACATAAAGGATGAAAGGACAAAAGATAAGAATAGCCTCGGACCAGAAATACTCAACAGCGAAATAGAGAAAGCATTACGAGAGATGAAGGGAAGGAAAGCTGTGGGTATAGATAACATGCCTTCGTAGTTAGCGAAAAATTTAGGTTTTAGGGGAAGACGATCTTTTTTTAATGTATTTGTAGAATCTACGAGGAAGGAGTTTGGCCAGTGGACTTTGTAAAAACAGTGCTGACACCTATCCCAAAGAAGAAGGAAGTATTCAAATTCGAGTAGTATAAAACAATTAGCTTGATATCACACGCCGCAACAGTTTTGCTTAGAATAATCAATATAAGGCTGGAAAAAAGGGAAAATTACGGCGATGTCCCAGTTTGCGTTACGGATGGGGAGGGTAACTTTGGATGCGATTGTGGTGATGGGAACGCTTTTAGAAAGAAAAATAAAATTTTTATGCTTGCTTTGTGGATTTCGAAAAGGAGTTTTATAGATTAAATAGGAAAGACCAATGCAAACACTGATGAAAATAGGAATATATTGGCGGAATAGGAGACTCATCCGAAATCTTTACATGGCCCATTGGGCATAGGTGAGAATGGCTGACGGTGAGTGGGGTTGGGCAGTTATAGGTCACGGGGTAAGGCAATTGTACCAGCGGTTACCTTTGTTTTCTTTTAAATATATGTCGAGGAATGGGTTAAGCAGGCATAAAAAGAGTTAGATGTGGGAATGAAAGTAGAGGGCCAGCTGATAAATTTTATTAGATTTTCGGATTATCAGGCGTTGGTTAGTAGGTTATCGAAGGGATTGTAAGCTCTAGCAGATGCATTAGGAAAGTAGTGAGGAGACTATAGAATGAAGAAAAATCATAAGAAAAAAGTAACGGGATTCTCAAGGACCAAGAAAGCGAGGCTGGTCAAAAGATTAGCAGGGCTAAAAGTGGAGAAAGTAGAGCAATTCAATTGCTTGGGTAGTACTCGAGAAGAAAATGGACATTGTGGCGAAGACATTAGGAGGAAATTAGCGTTAGCGAAGAAAGCGTTCAGTAATTGCAGGGAGTTGATGACGGGGAACTTGAAGTAAGGATGTAAAGGAGAGGCAGGTGAAGAGCTTGATATGGAGCCATGGGTGGGTCAGAAACGTGGACTCTGAGAAAAGAGGATGAGAATAGGCTTCCGATGTGTGTGTGTGTGTGTGAGTGTGTAGGAGAGCTTGCGAAAAATGTGTACGGTCGACGGTAAGAAATAAAAACGAGAAAGTGCTTCTGGATAGGATCAGGGTAGGTGGCTGGAAGAGGTTATAAGGGGCGATGGCTTGCTTAAGTCTGTAATAGAGAGAAGGATGTTCGGCAAGCGGGGAAGAAAGATAATAGTTGTTATGAACAGAATGAATAAGGGCAGGGAATAGACTGGGTTAAAAGAAGAAATATGTGTAGACAGTGCCCAGCTCAAGGAAATACCTAAAGTAATTTTAATTACTCACTTCCATTTAAATCTACCTTTACCGGTAGATCGCTTAATAATAATAAACACATCTCCATTTTCCCCATGTAATGAATCACAAATTCATGGCTTAAAACCCAGCTTTGAAAACGTTTTTTAACACTTTTCATTGAAACAAGATTTCAATCAACCCCTTTAAGAGTTATGTTCCTATTCTTATTCGGGTTACTCATTTTTAACCATGGTCCAGCTGGTGCATGCGTTCTTACTTTTGGCAACTTTTTTCACATCAATGCACTTGGTTTTTAAGAGCAGAATAATGCAGTGCATTGTGCATTTAATAAAGTGATTTTTGCGTTATTTGTTGGGGAAAGAGTCCATTCATCTGCGTTTCTCGTCAAACCCGTTCTTTCAATTTCTTTGTCAATCGATGAGTTTTATCACGAAATGATCATATTATTCCTTTGATTTGCATTTTGTTATGTATAAATAATTGGATATTATGATTTTCCTTGACTTTACTTTGTTTACTAACACAAGCAACAGCCCAAATGAAACATTTTACAATTACATCTTCCAAAACTGCTAATTTACCTCCATTAATCTCTCCCTAGACTTGTATTCTCGAATGAATATAAAATGTTCCTTAATTGTCTATCCATACTTACTCTATATCAGGGGTTTATATAAATTCATTCTGTAATATCTGATTTGAGATAATATTTATGATTGAATTTTAGAATCCGTATGTTTTCCATTTTATTCCAGTTGATTTCGATTGGTTAACTGTCATATTGTTCGTCATGGTGGTTGAAATTAATCTTACATCCAACTCAATTTATTAATACGCAATAATTACATCCGTCCAGCAGATATAGATGTTTAATTGTACAAAAGGAGTGGGGCTGTATTTGTGAACATTTTTTAATTTATTTCATTTTTATATCAACTTTTTATCATTGTAGTCATAGATTGATATTTTTGGTTTATTTTCCTACCATTAAAATGGTCATCACAGAAAAGTCCATTTCAATTTCACTAGCACGACGGTACAATTGATGAATTGGATTTGCCATAAAATTAAGTGGCCGTCTCAAAATCGTCAAAGCCACCAGAAGTATCTGCCATTTATTATCATGAAATATTTTTAATAATTGCACTATAAAATGAAATAGTTTTCATTTTAAAAAGTGATGGGCGAATATTAATGCTACTCGTTCTATCAAAACTCTTCGGTTAAATAATAGACCAATATTTTGCCAATAAATTACTAGATATTTATTATTTAGAAGTAGCGTAGAGTGGCAAAAATTATGCTAAAATATTGATGAATATAAATGCTTGTTAGCTTTTGGGAAACTTTCTCAGATGGCGATGCATATAGCGTGCTTGTTTGACGGTTCCAACTGTGTTTTCGTTGCCAAGTGCCATCACATAAACAAACGATCACTTCTGGCCACCGTACGTCTAAATTTTTTTTTTACACCTATCTATTGTGACAAAGAGTGCCTGAAAGATTGAACAAAAAGAAATATGTGGTCGTAAAACCGAGGAGGACTTCATTCCGCACAGAATTATCGATCCCAACACGAAGCGATAACAAGCATAAAACCATATTTACTACAAATACCTGCGTGATTTCACACGCGTGATGGTTAAGTTTGAAGTGTGATCTACCTTCACGTAAAAATAATTTTCGTTGAATCCTGTGTTTTCATGATGAAAAATAAATGACTGAATGAACTATAAAAATTCTACGATCTAATATTGTATAAAATTTGAGCGTGAATAAATATTTTCTCAAATAAACATTTAATTACCCGCCGATTGACATTTAAAAGAAATTCAGGCAAGAAGGTGTAACATTTGAGCCTAGGAAAGATGTGTTGGTAAAATTGGCTTTGATCAGGAATACTTTATTTTTTTAGTATTCATATTTCATGCATGCCTGATATTCGTAATTCCTCAGTTTTTAAACTCCAATTAGATATAGCTAAAGGGATATTTTATATGCCTGTAAACTAGGGAGTAATATAATCATTAATCCATGGAATATATCCATTTCAGCTAGGGTAAAGGCTAATAAATTCCTAGTCGCCTGAGTGTAACCTGTTTTGTATTTTTCCTTCTACATTCTTAAGGATATTACATCCATGAAATCTAATGAAAGGTGCAAGCCTGATAACTCTTCTTCAACATTAGTGGTGAAAAGCCGAAGCCCTTTGCCATATAGCCACTAATCTAGATTTAAAATCAAAGAATCCTCTTGGTTTCATCTCAGGATATTATCCGCGCGACATGGTAGATTTTACGACTCTTGAACGCTAGTCGATCCTTGAGAAAAAAGTATGTAATGAGCTTTAAATTTGGCCAATTAATTATTTTCATATAAGTATTCGATAACTGACTGCAGTCAGGTCTGAATGAACATTGTGAAATTACGTCCGTTGGTGAAAATTATTCCAATTATTGCGTGATGCGAATCATAATATATGTTTAATATTGGATAAAAAAGTATCTTCATTCATCGGTATTAAGCGAAAAGTTATTGTAAGAACGCCTTTTTAATAGTTAACTTCAATAGTAAGTAAAAACGCCTTCTTAAATAGTTTGCTAGCTTCAATAGTATGATATTTTTAAATTGTTACTTAATTAATTTCAACATCTTTAATATTAAGTAACGCACTCAATGGCATAACCACAAAAAGCAAGCTGTAATGGATAATACATGACAAAGGCAATACTTACTCTTGATAAATATGTAGTATTTTTAAGCACGCAATACAAGTATTTCTTAAGTAAGTGGAACTTAAATAAATTCAAAAGATGGTTTAAAATAGTTTGTCTTTTTGAAGACATGAATGTAAGAATAAACATCCAATTTTAGGCAACGATTATTTCAGCTTGTTTCGTTAATCAAATTTCTTTCGATTTGAATTGAATCTGAGTCCAAATAGCGCTGTTATAATGCATGGTAAAGCCGAGTTCACATGGATCCGGAATAGTTGCGGAATGCGGAACGTAGAAATGCATCTAGCCAATCACAAGCAAGGAAGTTGCGGAAAGGCGGAGTGTGATTGGCCAGGTTCATTTTCGAGTTCCGAATTCCGCACCCGTTTGAGTCCATTTGGTTGCTTATGGCTAAACCACTAAATTGTTTATTCGAATTGCCATAACTACGCAAGTACGTTGCATCAAGTAAGCTATAAACTGAAGAATGTACACTGTTTGCGACTCCCGCGCCATAGAACTCGTAGCGTTTGAACTGGGACTTCGGTGAATAACTTCACCTCTTACTCCCATAACAGGGCCTGCACGATGCAAAGTTGATACATTCATCTCTTCTCCAACATATTATTTAAAAACTTATTTACGTATCTCCCTATCCCTCTGCCACTCTATAGTAGTACTTGTATAGGGGTATAGCTGTACCACTGCAGGTCCCTTTCAACATACTGCCTAACTTATATCATCTGCTAAGCCTTTCAACCTGCTCTCTGTAGCGTTTACTTTTTATCATTCATTCTTTGCCCTTTTTATACCCCTCGTTGCCCTACTTATCTGATGTTTTTTCTCTGCATTCCTTTCAAAGTGAATTTATGGAGTCTTCTCCTATATTACACATGTATCGAGGAATACCAGTGGGCACCAAAACGGAGGCTTACTCCTAATATTAATGAGGAAATGGCTTGTAAATTTGAGTATGAAGGTATTTGGAGTATTTTCCGATCTGCTAACCGTTAGCTGGGATTCTTTCTATAGTGCTATTTTGTGTCATGATGAATGAATTATTTTACTTTGGTGTATAAAATATATTCTCCGTGACCGTTGCAAGGAAGAACTTCTACCGCAGCTTTATTTTCTTCTGATCTCGTCTCGGTGAAAAGAATAGTTTCCGTTGCTGTAACTGCTATCTGGATTTCAAATGATTAAATAACTACTATGAGTACAAATTCTCTCATGTCGTACTTGTTCCCTGTGTTTCCCTTCATCCTAAGCTTAAGGTTGGGAACTCGTCTGTTACTTCCTCTTTGCTCGTATATGTGACTGCTGCACAAGCTACGTACACCTCCGAATTTTTACTCAAATCTCTTGAACTCGAACTCCGAATTGGCTGGGACAATTAACTTGATGCATATTAATATTTTGGCCTATAGGACCCACAAGTTTCACTAAGTGCCAAAAACGTGCCCTGCGATGTCTCTGCATTGTGATTGTTTCGTCATTGAGTTAAAAATTCACGAAAAGCACTTCCCTATCGAAGATTGGGACATTGACACCACTGCCGATCTCATAAAATCGGAGTAAGAATGCAGTGATGTGAGTAGGTCCACGTGATGCCCTTAGCAGCAGCTTACAATGGGGGAAGAAAAGGTATCAGCTATTATCCCTCCATACCCTTGACTCCCTCCTAGAGTAAGATAAGGAAGTCCATAGTCCACTCCCAATGCGTGTTGACCGCAGATTCATTATTTTACGTATTTAAAGCTGTTGTGTCTTCTCAGGAACCAGTCTTACTAAATACTGTGAACGATTTTGAATCAACAGTTCCATTCTTTGGATTTGATGAATTCTCACTCTTGATTAATACGAATGAAAGAAGTTAATACTAAATAATAACCCATTTGAGTTTCACCGAACTGATTATACATCGGATTATGTTGTATAAATGATGGCATAAATTAAAATATGCGTAACGGATGATGATAAATTAAAATATGCGCTACATAAATGATGGGATTTCCGCAATTCGTGTGTGCCTCCTGAGTCAAGGATATAGACAAAAGTCAATAATTTCGTGCAAAAAACCTAAATATTATTTTCAGTGTGACGTTGTTGGTTGGACAGCTAGTTTACTGATGGCGATATTAGAATTGAAATATGTCACAAGTTTTAGAGTGTTATGCTTAAGTGCTGGAAATCTCAATAGTATGACTCTTTGTTTCCTTATCAACAATGTGACGCTTTTGTTAAAAAAAATTTCACCGAATGGAATGTATATCCTCCTCAGTAGTTGGCTCATTGTCAATGCTTCTACTGCCCAGATATCTAAAATGTAATTAAAGCCTTGCCGAAAATGCATCCAGAGCTTATAGCATGAAGCAAATTGCATTCTGATGCGCATTTCTTAAAGGTTTTAATGGAACTTGTCATTATAGTGCCACATCAGCTGTAGGCTACCATTAGCTAAGATGAAATTAAAAATGTTATATGTCCTGATGACCTTTTGAAGCTGTACGGTTGGCTTAGCATTTCTCTGAAGTGCTGTCTTATGTATTAATGATTTAAGTAATTTTCGTGGTTGTAACTCGTTATTTTTAATTCTCTTGTACATCCTCTCCCGTGCCATGGTGATCAATTTCGCTGGAAGACATGAGCGAAAGCAGAGGCTTGTTGGGAAAAACGCAGTACCAATTCCATAGCCCAATCATTGTGCAAAAAAATACAGCTACTCGATTGAGTGGCTTCAAAACAATCCAACGACTATCACATCTCACACACGTTCGAAATACTTATTAACCATCGAGGAGAAAGAAACGGCCGCGGGCAAGGCCGACGTCTGTTAAGGGAGAAGGAAGAGTGATGGAGGGTGTACAAGCATAAACATCTGCAAATGTTGTTAGAGCTCCTGGCGGTGAGGAGAAACGAGAATATTGACGCTTGCAAAGGAGTGAATAGGTGGATGAGATGACTTGACTCATGAAGCCCCTCGCAACGAATAGATATAAACATTGAAATCATCAAATAAACTGTACAACCGCAACCGAACTCAAAAGTCACTCCAACACCAGCAGCAGACCGGTCCTGAAACCCCTCTACAAAGATAACGAAAAAGCATTTCGAAAAAATTTTTCACGTGACGATAATTTCAAGCCTTCAATCGTCTTGTATCTCGCTTAAGCAAAGTTGTGGCCGCGTCGAGTTTCGCTTCGCTCGGCAATCTGAAGAGAAATTTCTGGAGTACGTTTTCTTCGTTTGTTTTACAGCGACACAGATTCCGAGACGCTGAAATGCGGAGCCAATAAAAAAATTCGCGTTCCCCTCCTCTTTTTTGGTGAAATCGTCGGCATGTTTCCCCTATTATAATTTATTTTCAAGATAACGAGGGTAGAGTTATTTCATCTCTGACTCTCCCTGTTCCTTTTTTTTTATTTCAAGTCCCCGCGATGTTCCAAAACAAAACTCTCTGTAAACATTTTCAATAAGGCGCCCTTCTTTCGCCCGTGAGGCGGTACCACGGGTTGGAAGGGGGTAACATGGTGACTCTCTTCTTCAATGGGAGATGGCAGCAGTGGCGGCGGCAGCACGGGGGGGAGGGAGAGTTTTACGCGCGATATGTTAATCAGGTCGACGCCCCCCCTCCGCACCCTCCTCTGCCGAATAGTCGTAAAAGCAGGGTGTGGAGGGCCGCTGAGTGGAGGCGTTGGAGTGGCGTGGAGGAATGGAGTTTGGGAAAGGGTGGAGAGGAAAGGGAGAAGAAGGGAAGAGATAAGGGTCCACCAGGGTCTTTATACCGCTCACTCTCCTCCTCTTGGGCCCATTCTTTTTTGGAACGGTTTCAAAGCGACGAGGCTCCTCCCAATGGAAATTATCCCGGGCGAATATTCTTTAGAATTTCCTCGCTGCGAGTGCTCTTTGCCTATCCCCCCCCATGCCCCACCCCCTTCGCTCCCTGCCATCCCTCCCTCCATCGCCGCCGCCTCTCTGCGATGCTGTTCTGTCGAGGAAGTCCTCAGGGCCTCCGTGTAGCGCGCTTAGCGTGCCATTTTTGCGAAAACGTGTATGGGCGGTCGCGCGCGAGAGACGTCGAATACTGAAAGAATGCTCCGACGCGCCGAAAAATAGTCCTCAGAATGACCTGCTTCTCGTCGTCCTCCCGCTTTGAATTCATGCCACCCGGAGAGTGAAGATGAAAAAAAATAAGATTCCCATTTTTAGGGAGTTAGTTGAATGGGATGGATAAGCGGGGTTTAATGTGATTTCCCCCCTTTCTCTTCAACTGCCATCATCGTTTGAGCTGCGATTCAGGATGGTCTGGCGCTCTGTAATGCG
Organism: Pyrrhosoma nymphula; assembly: GCA_963573305.1. Taxonomy (NCBI): domain Eukaryota; kingdom Metazoa; phylum Arthropoda; class Insecta; order Odonata; family Coenagrionidae; genus Pyrrhosoma; species Pyrrhosoma nymphula. The sequence continues at coordinate 19,805,374 of OY754337.1, read as the reverse complement.
AGTGCAGTTGCCAAACCTCCTCGCGGAGCTCGGCTCACGCAATTTCAGAGTTCCGAAGTGGACAGAGGTTGCCTAGCTTGGGTGGAGCGTGACCGTTTAGGGCTGGTAGATATCCAGATCACCGGCCATAATAAGTGTTTCATGAGTTTCAAAATTTTAATCCTTTAGCAGTTTACATGGTCAGCCCTCATCCCTAAGTTTATTCTGCGTCTCTAGAAGGTGATTCACAATATTTTACTCGTTATGCTTCCGGGGTAGGTCAAATAATTTGAGAGCCTAGGTATTAATAAATTAGGCTTTATAAAAAAATTATCTATGTAATTCCCTTTGCTTTAATTCCAAGTTAATTCCAAGATGATTGACTTATGCTTGCATGTTTCACTTTCGTGATACGTCAAGTAATTAGAGTGCTTTGAATTTAATTAGGCTTCAGATAAAAATTAGCTAAGTACATCTCTTTGCTTTAATTCCAAGCTAGGTTAAATGCAATGGAATTCATTCAGGCTTCCAACTGAGTCAGGCTCTTCATATCCAACCAAGTATCGACGGAAGACTTTTCCATCAAGCTGAAGGGTGTTGAAGAATGCTTGGTCTCAACTCTTTTGCCTTAATGTATGAATATCAACATCCCTGAGAACGATGGAAAAGTCTTCCGTCGAAGCCTCGGTGGAGACGGAAAACCTGAACCGTTCGGAAGCCCAAGAGAACTTCACTGCAATGATTCACCGGAACACATAAAATCCTATATTAGGCGTCATTCTCTACCTAAAGGTAATGTCAAATCTAGTGAAAGACGATGTTTTCGCGGTCACCATTGAAGTGTCAGAAGTTATAACAGGAGAATTTAACTGGAAAAGTTGGTATATTAGTAAAAGGGAAAAACATATTTAACTGTTGATCAAAATAATTTAAGAAAAAAACTGTTTGAAATATTGTATTGCCTGCAAAAGAAAATTCTGGAGTTAGGAGGGGAAAGCATAGGTGCTTTTTGAAAGGAAGATATTTGGGCTATGCACTCCGGTAACACGTGGTAAACAGAAATAAGGAAACAAGGCGTGAAATTGTGATTTATATGCAACCTCTAAGGCTTATACGAGTATAAACTTTTTTGCGAGGGACTAAAAACAAAGCGGTAAACGATAAATGAGTAGTAATTCAATAATTGCTTTTATAAAATTTGTATTAGACCTAAAGAACACTCTTTTGGAAAGCAGATTTTGTAGCCAACTCGGTATGACAGAATTTCTTATGGAAACGTTAGAAACTATAATATGTAGAACTATAAGAATTTAAAATGGCTACGGGACAGATATGCAGGTGGACTTGTGATAAGGCTGAAAAATTAGGATTAGGATATAGAAATCAATGAAATATAAATCATATATGGTGAGAGAGAATAAGATTTTTTTCTTGTTACTCCTATGACTTCTGGAACAATGAATTCTTATATCTTAGCAGAATGGAGTATATCCCTTTCAAGAACTCACGTATTTCACGTATCACCTAGAATTTTGGCGAAATAAATTGGTTTGCTCTGAAAGTAAAATCTAAAAATACTCATTTTGAGAAATTTTCGTTTCATTTATATGACCAATCCACCAAGAAAAAATGTCGGCTAATATATTTCATACCCTCTTGGTAACTCAAAAATTTTACAACTTCACATGAATTCGACCAATGCTCTAAATCTTAGTAAGCACACATAGGATACTCCGAGGAATGTGTGGAAAAGGCCGATGGAAAACGACCGACTTTATAGGATTGTAGCCCAAAAACATATTTTGCGAAGTAATGAGGTACTAAAAAAAAAGCAAAATAAAAAAATAAATTTATCGATTTTCTTATACTACTACTTTGGGGCGGTGAGTTTTCTGAGAGCGTATTACAAAGAGAGATTGGTATATTTCATGGAAAATATGCTACTCATATTTAAATCCCGGTTCTCGCCGTCTCTCGGCTTATTGCACACACATACACGAAACACAGAGTACACCTTAGAAATAGTTTCTGCAGTTTGCTGTAATAAATTAGTTTAACTAAGAGCTAGTGCTGTGATAGTAGAACAGAATGCTGCAGCTTATTAGTAAGCCGCATCTCCACATGGCTAAATTCTCCAACTTTCAGCTTTGGATGCGGCCCGGCATAGGTGGCGATAGTGCAAGGGGAACGAAGGTCCTCCGAGTGGCGTGGAATTGAACGGGCGGGAATTGTAGGAGTAGGTTTATCTGACCCCTTGTTGGGGGAGACGAATCTGGAGGAAATGCCGTGGAGGATAAGAGTGTAGTTGAGAGGAGCCAGAGGACATTTTTGGGCGACGATCTGTCGGTGGGATCGGTCGGTGTTTCTATTTAAAAGTATCATATGGAAAAATCAAACGTCAAATCAAATTATTAATTTTTCATGAATTTTCTTCCTCGTGAGGATCATGAGTGTTTTCCACACAATGTTAGAAAAATAGTTTAAGAGAAATAAATGTGTTTTTTAGAGGTTTGTATTTGTCTTCATTGCGAAATTATTTTACTATGCACAGGTGCGTTAGACTCCAATTATAACTTGTTAGTTATGACTCGTAAAGAAGATATGACGGTGAGGGTAGGTTTAGATTGTATTTACTAAAGAGAAAGGACTAGGTATTTACTTAACTTTTACGGCCGCTGTCTCCAATCTACTTGTACAATTTCTCTTATCAGCTCAAAATATGTTCTGCCTCTCTTCATCTCACTTACGAAGCCTATTCCCTTCTAAACCGTTTCTCAACACACTCAGAATTCTCTACTCTATCGCTGCCTTCAGCATTTCATAGCCCCGTATACCAGTAAAACATTTTTATCTAATTTCACTTTAGAAATACTTTCTCCTAAAAGTTATAATTTTCATATCAGGGAAACGTATTAAAGTTTCGTCCAACCCAACAGATGGTTTACTGATACCTTAGGAGCTCTCTAATTGCATTAGCACTCAAGATGGGGTCAGGATTCCTCTGAAAAATCTACGCCATTTCCGGGACTCGTATTCTGGCCCTCGTGATGGGAATACAGTTACCAACTCAATCCCTATCATGATTCAAACTCAATATTTACAACGTATATTCATAGTAGCATTAAGTTTTCCCCTGTTTGGCGCGCGATTCGGCTAGTACCCTAAGCGACACTTAGGCAAGTTGACTGCAGACAGAACTTCATCTACAAGGACGAGTTGGCTCGTCGTGGAAATGCAAGCTCCCTGTTTATCGGTACCCATCATAGTAGCAAGTTAGCGGCAAACACAGTAGCTCACAGAGAAGCACGCACTGAAGTAGTATTAGTAGTTGCAGTAGCAATTTATTTTTGCGTGCTTTGACGGTTAAGGTCGTTCTGCCCTTACAATCTGCCACGTGCAGACAGGGTCAGCGGATCTCTGAACGGATGAACCACCAAAATCTGAGCCGATCCAAACGATTCTTAACGCCGGTGATCGATAGGGAACCAGTGTCTTCATTCTGGAAAGACCGCTTCCACCCACATGCACCCCATCACGTTTGCTGACCAGAAAGGCAGAATGCATCGGTTCAGAGAAGCTTTTATATTTTGCGCGCAGTTGTCCATCGGCGGATGGATGTGGAGTAATGGTGGGTCGGTCATGAGCGACCGAATCACTTGACCCGGATCATCTCGGAGATTAATCTGTGAACGTGATCATTCAGATGACCGAGAGGGTCATTTTAGGACGCAGGTCGTCCGGATGGTCGTTCTCCACCAATCGCGACCCGTTGGTCATTCGTGATTATTTGTTCGTCACTTTCGGACGTTGGTCGTTCTCGACTAAAAAGCCACATGCATAGAAAACAGTGAGTTCTCAATCGGTGTGGATGGAACTGGTTGTGGACTGGAGTTAGAAGACTATGGTACTGCTCCGGAACGCTTTGTGTTGCAGCCCTCGACCTGTCGGTATTGCAAGGGAAAATTTAGCAATAAAATATAACTTACGACTAATTCTGTTTGAATTGAATTGAAATTGAACTCAGATGTTCTAAATAAAAAGAAGTAACAGACAAAGTAGTTCCATGGTTTTCCTCAGCAATTCCTGCCATTTCCTTAAAATTTCAAAAGTTAATTTGAACATTATGAACCAGTGACCCCAATAACCACGAAATTGTTCCAAGAGTATATCTCGGTGCTACAGACGCATTCAACGATCTCGAAAACTCTGAAAAAGACATCTACTATGTTGGCCGACGTTGAAGTGCCATTTAATGGAGGGTCGCGATCTGCGATCATTCGCGCAGGTCGTGATTAGAAACAAGGTCGTGATCGTCATCCAATTTTTTACAATCACGATCCATTTATTCATGACCTGGCGTTCATGACAATATCACTCAAGTGAGTGGTGATCGTGATTGGGATCACGGGAATGACCGACATAGCCCATCACTCAACTATGGAGACGGAAGGGGAGTCAAGAGTGCGCGTGGCGGCCATGTTTGCCCCAGTGAGCGAGTCCTTTCTTCGGCTTTCCTTCGACCGCAATTAATGCGAAACCTCGCCATTTTTCCACCCCTCACTCCTCGTCGGATAGGCGACGTCCTTTAAAAAAATATGCAGCTTGACGGAACGCTCGCCCCGTTGTTCTCGACATACTCTCTTGGGGCAAAGGGGAGGGGGGTGAGGGTAAGTTCAGAGATGTGTATTGAATAAACTTTCCCATGTGGGCCCTCAGGGGGTGGAGTAGCGGGGGAGGGGAGGGCACTTGTATTCGGGGAAAGATAAGAGACGAGGGGAGCTCCCACAACATTCAGAGTCAAGTCCTGGTTAATAGAAAACAGCAGTGAGAGAGAAGAGTGTTGAGAGGAGCTATGTTTGGTCGGTTTATCCCAGGGCACGTGAGGAGGAGAGGTTTGTCCTGAGAAGAGAGGCAGGAAGGCGCCAACTAGTATGAGTTTGCGGTCCAAGGATGGGGTTGACGGTGGATGGCCACGGAGAGAGCAGTTCGTGCACATTGGCGACGACGGGGAATTGAGGTGAACTTGTTTTGTTTCCTCTTCTAACGGCTTTAGTCTGCTCTGCCTGGTTGAAACTCGGTCGACTGGCTCACAGTCAACCCTTCCCCTCACAACCGCCCACTCTGGATGAGCGAGTGAAGCAGGCAGACATACAGAGAATAGCTCAGAGAGGGAGAGCAAATTGACCGTTGTAATTCTTTTCGCCAACGTGGCCTTTTTTTCGCAGTCGCCTTGACGATCCTCTCCTCTGGTCCTCTCGCGAAATATATCCCCAACGCTTATTACTCTTGTCCCGGACGCAATTCGAAAGGATGGCTACTCTTCGCCTGAGGGTGTGCAGGGGCTCTGGAACGAGGCGGAAAAAAACAACTTGGATATCCGTCATGTTTGAATCTCACGTCCTGCATCTCTCAATTTTTTTACTTGTGCCAATAAACGCCGGTTGTAATTGTGAGGAACTGTAGAACAAGATCTCATCTCATTGTGCAGTTGCATTATGAAAATCCTAGGTCGTGCAGAAAGCAGCCCGTAATATCACGAAACGACCTTCCGAGTTTGATAAATTAATTTTGTCCATTGTTGAAGTCCTAGATTTCACTGCATCTTTATGTTATATTCCCTGCACATATATGTTATTGGAATAAAAAGTCCCAGATTTGAATATCCCGCCGGGTGCTACTTTTTTCACATTGTATTCATGAATTATTGCGTTAGGGCTACATTTCGATTGACTGTTTTTTTATGTGACCGAATAACTTATACATCCGGCATAATACACAGCTCCGACAATAGAGAGAGATGTGTATCCTTCGCTCGCAAACGCCATAGGTTGGTTCATATAAACGAGCTCGTTTATGCATCAAGGAGGCTGATGAGAATGAGAACGGGAGGTGCGTTTAACCCCTGGCATAAAATACCTTGTCGTCATAATAGTATTTTACCTAATAGCCTGATTAAAATAATTATATTGATTACGCTGCCCGGAGTTAGAGGGTGAAGGTTTTCCTTGCCAATGGAGTTGGTTACTGTTATCTTGGAGATACCCTCACGCCCTAACCCCTACAAGCAGCATGTATTTTATTACTTATTTGGTCCTTATTAGCCTGAAAGTCTTGTCAGTAGATGCCCTTTTTCCGCAAGCTAGGTGATCAGACTTACATCTATTAAACACACATCCATTCATTTATACATTCACTCATATTCAGTAGAGACCATAGGATAAGTAAATGGAAGTTAATCATGGTAAGCAATAAATGGTAAATGTTACTGTGCGAATTATTGAGAGGCATTTCTTTGACATTTTTATAAACCTTGCATTTTCCTTGTCTTTTTTGAACAATTATATGCCGCAGCATACACTTTTCACCTGCACAGGGATCTCATCCCAGGTAAGACTATTTAGTTGTGACTTTCGTCCACTTGTACTTCCCCTAAGCCCGTGACAACCGTTTAAGTTACAACGATTGATTCCATCAGTCAATACTCTAAACCGTTTCTTAGTGTGGCAAACTACATACAATCGAATAACTTTGATTGTTTCAGGCTTGACTTCGTGGAAGTGACAGATATCCATTTTTAATTTTAAAAACTTGGTACTTTTCCAAACTTCATTTAAAAACTGCGACCGGTTTCACCATTATATGGCATCTCCTGGCACATTCTGAAGCTTCGGTCATACAATATATATCCAGAGAAAGTTAAAAATGGTGGGGGTTGGTTTGAAATGGGGGAGAGAGGAGCAGGGCGGTTGGGGCATGGCAGAGTGAGAAGGGGTGGTGGATAAATCGTGAGGAAAGGAAGGAAAGTGAATCGAGGGAAGACAGTGGGAGGAGTAGATTTCCGGTCCGATAGACCGGTCGCAGTTTTTAAATAAAGTGTGGAAAAGTACAAAGTTTTTTATTAAAAATGGATACATACAATTGCTTTAAAACTCATATAAGTGGGCTCATATTTTGATATATATATCTAACCACATGTTTGCGTATTTCTGATTACCTAATGAATAGTGTGAAATGGAAATCTTGGCCTCGATGGTAGGCCTGAGCATTAAAAGAAATAATGCAAATTCAGCATATTCCTCGATCATATGAATGTAGATAAAGCATATTTCAACAGACGAGTGTTAAGCATAAAAAAACCTTAAGATAATTTAAATCATCTCATTGTGATATGCTTACCTCCATCGGGAAACTTAAAGAATGTCAGTAATGAGTGAATCTTATTAAGAAGTCTATACAAGGAACGCTTTGTAATAATTTTTCCTTTGAATTCAATGGCTAGTTTGGCCAGTAAATGTAAAATTTCACGTCCATGCTAACGGGAATAGTTCGTTTTTTTCAAGCGTAACATCTTTATACACCGTGGCGAAATATGGAAACTGGCTGTCAGTTGTAATTCTCAGGCGCATTGAAATGATAGAGGAGAGATTTACAAATGCGGACAGTTAGGGCATTTTTTCAAATTCGTCTGCGATTCGCGAGCGTTCTGTCTGAAAGTAACGCGCCCGTTAATGTGGCAAAAAGTGGAATTGAACCGCCAAATGGAAATACTGAAAACGGTAGACGAGTTATATTTTATGCTTTCCATTGGATTAAATCCATTCAACCGGCATTTGAATTTTCCGCGTCACTCACCCTTGGCATGACGCGAAACAAATGTTTGCACAAAACCTCCGAATTACGGACACGCTAGGGTTGCCACTATGGAAGGGAGAGGGGTTGAGGGGAAATCTGGAGGGTGGCGGGGGGTGGTAGGGGAAACGGGATAAGAGAAAAGGAGGGGAGGGGAAAGGGCTTAATGACATTTTATAAAGCGCGTAGTTTCGAAATGCGGTCGAGAGGATAGAAAGAAGAGAGTGGTGTATGGCGTCCAACGCGGCTCATTTGTTTCCGGGAGAACTGCGACGCCAGCGCCAGCCGGTCGATGGCGGCAGCGTTTGGAGGCGTGAATGGCGGTGACGACGGCGGGGAACAACTCCAACGTATTTCAGCGTTTTCTTAATATTTTTTTTCCTCCCGAGTCTTTTCGTCTCCGAGTGCATCTTTCAGTCACATCCATGTTATGCTTTTTTCCCCATCGAGTGGTGAGCGCCCATCCTAGTCCTCGGGAAGGGTGTAAAGGGTTTGCCCAGGGTCCGCTGTGTATCGGGACGGAACTCTCAGGGGAGGGAGACGAGGCGGTGGAGAGACGGAGGGGCTTCGCGTCTGGACTCGCTCCCTGAAAAAGGAGACCCTGCGAAAAAGGGTATTTTCCAAGGGTGCATGGAAGAGTGGAGGGCGGTCTTGAGGCGCAAAGGAGGAGACCCACTTGCTAGGGCTTGAGTGGGGGAAGGGCGTATATGTCGAGGATTTATGTTTTAAGGGTCTTTTTCACGTTGGAGGTTCGGATGTGTTGCACACAGTGGGTGATGCAGATATGAGGAAGGAGATTCATTGCTCGCGTTGTGATCCTCGGGACGTCCACTGCTGTCAGCCAATGGAGTGGAAGAGGATGGGAAGAATAGTCAGGGGGGTAGTCAGTGGGGGGGGGAGTTAAGGGGAGTGGAGGGGGGAGACTCTCACGCTTCGAAGCTCCTGTTTCCGTTTTTGGACCCTGAATTGCGTCACTTGCCGTCCAAATCGCCCACGTTGCCACGAATTGATTTTATTTAGCTTTAGCGTTCAGTGGAAGTCCTTCAGTCAATCCAGATCGCAAGAGATGGGAGCGGTCCAGGGCAAACAACCGGCGATCAAAGGAACTTGTTCAAAAATGTAGAGCTGTGATTAAATTCGTTTGTTCGCCAATGTACGATACCACTAATGTCTATTTGTAGTTACCATAGTTTCATTGCACACTTCAGCCTTAGGTAGAACACGAATGGACATTATAACAAACTTTCAGGATATTGTATGTTTTCTGTGTTGGTTAAAAGAAATAAGATATTAAAATTTGAATAGTGATATATCTGCCAAATATTTATATTTAAACTAATTCTTTCAGTAATTTTTGTGAACATAGCTTTTGAAAAAATTATATAACTTTAGAGTTTGTTGCGTAAATTAGTAGAGAGGCAAATTTTTATGATTAGCTTTCTCAGCATGCGGAACATGCACGGCGTAGCAATTATATAAAACGATTGCATATTGCCATAAAGTAATAGAGCAATAAGCAATTAGTACAGTACGGGACCTTACCTCTATTTAATACATTTACAAAATGTAATAAAATATTTAATACACTTCATGGAAAATACTCACCGCAGTTTTCTAAAGGTGACTTGACATTTTGATAACAACAATTAATTTGTACATCGTCGAACACTTTCATCCAACAAATGTGATATTTAATGTTCATATGAAAGTATGAGATGGAAATTTTTGCGATGCAAAAAGGCTGAAATAACTTTCCGTAATTTGATTTTTCAGATGTGTACTTAATGTTACAATAATAAATTACACTAATTTTGCATTTAAAAATTAAAGATTGGTATCTATGTAGAACTATTTTGACATAAAGTGAGTTGCTGTTACTATTTCTCCAGTGTTTTGCATGCTTTAACGACAGTTAATCAACTTAACTTTAATGCAGTGGAATCCTCGACCAGACGAGCTATGCACGTTTGCAATGGGGCTAACGAATCTTAAATATCAGCGAATGCGCAACATTTATGGAAGTAAGCATTTTCGTTACAAGAAAATGGTCAGTACCCTATGGTCGTAGGCATATGTGATCTGTCACCTTCTTTCCGTGCTGTAACTCTGAGTTGATTGAAGATTAAAGAAGGACAGAAAAAGTACCTACAGGCGTAGAAATTTAAGAATTTTCTCCTTTGGTGTTATAAATATTTCATAATTCTCAAAAAAACTTTCATTGAAGTCCGATTCTTATCAGAGATTCTGAAAGTAAAAGGCAGTCTGTTTAAGCAATGATGCACAAATTCTACTTAACTATGGGAAAAGTAATGAACCACTGCGGGAAAAATTGAAGAAATTAGTTTTTATAAAACATGTTTTAACACGTTCATCGTCTTAGTCATCTCAATGTTAAATGACTTGTACGTTTATCAAAATACGTCTGTATGGTGAAGAACTTCTGGGGGTCAATTTCATGTTTTTCTCCGGAATCAATAAAACCTGACCTGCTCCGACTTGAAAAGATTCAGTGTAAACTCACCCGTAGACGTTTTGAATAAATTGTCGTCATAAGTCGCGTGACAGCGGTTGAGAGCCAGACTCACGTAAGGCCCAAAAAAAATTAATTTCTCTCGTGAGTGCAAAAAGAAAGAAAATCGCTTCGAGTGAATGAACATGGTGAATGCTAAGCCGGGCGTGCTCAACCCATTTGCTGCTGCCGCCGTGACCGATGGGAAATGTGACCCCGCCGGTGCAGATTATTTCAAATACCGGCTAGGTAGTGAGTAGGGGAAGTTATAATCTGAGACGTGCAGTCCTTTCACAAATTCCCTTCTTCCGCGAGCCACGCCACTCCTGCCTGCCTTCTGAAAATGTTGCGTGGGAGAGAGAGAGGAGTCGTGAGGCGGTCGGTTTGAAGGCGACGAGGTCGATGTCACGGACTGTGTTCATCTGAGGTGAGAACGCCAAAATCGGGTCACCGGGGAGATAGTGTGGGGACGCGCCACTCTGTTGCTGGCGGAGGATGCCACCGCCGTAAGAAGCGAACGAGCACTCTTCGTCCTCCCGGGAGGAAGAAGGAGAGTGAGGAAGGAGTTGGATGAAGGAGGAAGCCCTTCCCCCTATAGGTATCTTGTGGGATCGTCGCCGCCCTGGGCGGAACTCGCGGGGGTAGCGGAGGTGCCCGACGAGAAGACGGTTGGGGACGTGTCCTGGGAGGGAAACATGGCTGGCTGGTACTGATGCGTCGCCCTATACCACTTCTACTTCCCAGACGCCGCCGTCGCGTTGTTTCTCACCGTTTCCGCTCACGTAGCGCCCTCTCCCCAATCGTGTCACCCGGCGCTGCACCTGGCATATTTTTCGGGACGAGGACTAGTACTCTATGCTTCTCTCTTCCTCCCTTCGACTTGCAAAAGCCGGTGGCACTCTGCTGTCTTATCTTCCTCCTCGGTGACGAGCTGAGCGTCGGAACGCAGACAGAGCTCCTAGCAGAGTCTCCGAAAGAGACGAGGGGTAAAAATACCAGATGAGATCTACTTGCAAATAACTACTGCCAAGAATCTTACATTAACCTCCGTATCGTCGTCACTTGTGCTAAGTCAAATCTAAGCTTGTTCTCGACGGTGAATAGTCATCGATAAGTAGCGTTTTTAAATATATATTTGGGCAGTTAGCCATGAAGATGTTTTTGTTAAAAAAAGGAGGAAAGACTAGTTGTGTTAAATGAAATACTTCAACTTGGATGAGGTTTGGATGCAGGGAGTAATTATTAAATTAACATCAATGTTCGTAGTGCTAAAATCATGAAAGCATTACAGGTATGAAAGATACAAGCTATTTAATACGTCACGTTCTCGCAATATGACGAATGCTAACGAAACCAATAACTATTAAACTGATTGTTTTCCTATTCTGACGCTATTAACGACTACTATGCCATAAAACGAATTTTCTGCTTCGAATGATTAAAAAATAGACTTGGAAATAATTTGTTTCATTGCACGCATCTTTTTTAAACATAATATCTAGCTATCCCTAAAAATTGTCAACAAAAATAAAATGTAAATATTCATAAAACCGGCGCAGTTAAGTGCGTTCCTAATTCTGCTGATGTCGGATTCAATGAAATAAGAATTTTTAATTTAACTGTCATCGCTGTGAAGTTTTTAGTACCTCCTTTAACAAAATTTTGTATCGCTACGCATTAAATCCTGGTGTTTGAATTTTTCTCTCTCCGTATGCCGAGTTATAAAATGAAAAAATTGTTGTGCTTGCCTTTTAGATCTATGCGTCAATAATGGTCCAGCTCTTATAAACTCTGTCACGCCTGTTTACTTTCTTTCCATATTATGAGGCAACCGTAATTTGATTAAAGGTTGCCAAGTATATTTTTAAATCATTTTAGATCGGCATTTTTTTTCTTATAATTGAATTAAATTTCATGAATGTTATTCATTTTCATGCAGTAAATTCAAACCTCTAAGTAAATTATTTAATAGATTTGTCTACTAGTATGTTTCCACCTTGGATTATGGGGTGATGCAATGGATTTTTAGTGTCCATTACTCGCAATCGTTGATTTGCTCATCATTGTACAAAGAGCTGCGATTTTTCATTCAGTAGAACATATAAAGTTGATTGGCGATTCTTGCACGAAAGAACATTCGCCCCTCTGGCCAAAAATGTTTTTGCACGACCGTACAATGAAAAACATGCTCAAATGTTGTCCATTCCCTCGAGCTATTTTTAATTTTAACACACAGCCTCCCTGGCTAATTTATTTCAAATTTGATGTAAAATTCTGTGGCTACTCGGAAACGGAGACGATATCATCTTCAAACTTGTTATTAATTGGGATGAGCCTGAGGCCGGTTCTGAAACAGTATTCGTAATTTAAATATTTGCCAGTAATTAGCTATCGCAGGCCTCGTATTAATTTCAATACCAAGCATATGAAATGTTACGCACACTGTATGTAATGGTATATTCAATGGGGAATTGTCCTGTTTTGCTGACGACGCTACTTCGTCCTACTCTGGGAAAGAACTACCGACAATTAAGCAACATATGCAAAATGATCTGGATAAACTGAAATATTGGTTTTCTGTTAATAAACTTGTCTTAAGTGAAAAAACCAAATGTATGCGTTTTAGTTTAAGAGACAGGAAAATCTCTATTGATTACTAGTATTTTAAGTGTGCCAGCTGCCTTTCTTCCAAGGACAACCTGTGTAAAAATGGTCTGTTAATAGAGCAAGTCAGTAACATCAAGGATTTAGGTTTTTTAGTGATGAGAACTTGAGTTGTAAGTCTCATTTGCAAAAACTAAACAACTATATGAATATTGTACTAAGGAAGTTTTTACCATGTAAGACAAATATTTAATCTACCTGTCCTAAAAATTGTGTACTATTCTATTGTACATTGTAAGCTGCAGTATGGGCTTAGTTGTTGGGGTGTAACCTACACCTCAAATATTTACCCTGCTATAGTGGTACAAAAAAAATACTTTGTTTCATCCTTTCCTTTATTTAAAACATTGGATATACTACCCCTCAGGTACTTATTTATTTTCAGAGTAAAACGATTGTTTTATGTCATAGGAGGGAATGTCACAGGTTTTGTGAATGTACCGTTTTATGGATTGAGGCCACTGAATAGAGTTAATATTCCCAAACCTAATAATGAAGCCTTTAGGATATTCGTTTGTTATTGTGCTCCCAACATATTTAACCGCCTTCCAGCTCACATTACCTCATCTAAGTCGGTTAGCATATTTCTAGAATTAAAAACATGGATGTTCTCCGTTACAAATATTGAAGATTATTTTTGACTTTAAGAATAATTTCTGTAACGATGGAATGTATTTGATCAATTATCGTTGTTATATAACTTTATTTCCCATTGTTTCCTGGTGTATGATTGTGTAAACACACTTTAAAATGTAATTTAATATGTAACTTGCTGACTCTACTGCAAAACGAATTGTAATATTTTTATGTTGTGGCCTCGCACCAGCCAGTTATACCTCATATATATATAACCTCAGGGGTGTCTGTTGTTCCACAAATCAATTGTAATCTTGTGTTTTTGCATGTATAAATGGTGGAATAAATACTTCTACTACTACTGTCCAATTGGCAGCCATCGTCATGTACATGATTCACGAAGAGCTCGTTTTTTTAACCATACGTAAAGCTCTGGTGATAAAATGTCAATTATTTACTTTACAAGGAATTTACGTAGCCACCTCAATTTGATTTTTGGCTAGCTCCTTAGTTATGATTTCAATCAGTAGGAAAATTATACATGTAGACTTACGATATCAAATCCTACTACGCATCCGTCAATACTGACAATTAGGGAAATATGGATTGTTGAGGGTGACTAATATGACGTATTTATTTCGGAGACTTTGGATCGATTCTTGGATAGAGCATAACACTCAGGAACAATAGGAACTCCACATGAAAGCCAAACGTTTGTATTGATGGAACTCTATTGCCCTAAATCTGTAATTTTAATGCGGAAAGCCGGTTATATAAGGTAATTTTTTCATGGTGGATTTTATCAATTTGGTGTGAATTCTAATTTATGAATTACATAAGGAAAATTCGCACTAGGAAAACCGAGGGACTAATACATAGTCCAGTAAAAACGGGTTATGAAGCAGAAGAGGTAGAGGAACGTACTTAAAAGAGTAAGCAAGGGGCAGGGTGGAATTAGGGTCTGCAGTCAACCAATCTTATGATTGAATGACTTATCATGTTGGCTAATATGCTTTCGCTATATTTTCCTCTTCGCTTAAAGTGAGAGCGCGGTTTGACTTCCCGAGTACTTGCATACGCCCTTTCTCCAACACCCTACCATCCCTAAGAAACTCCAATTCTTGCAACCCTTATCTTCGACATTCAGTCCCTTCCCTTCGCCCCTTCTAAAGAGCCGGCACGACTACCTCACACTCGCCCATGATTCCCGATTGATCGAAATTTTCCACAAAACGCCCAATTCTCCCCCTCCCCTCAATCCTCCTTACCCCTCCCCCCTCCCCTTCCGCAACCGCTCCCGCGTGGTTTTCCCTCTCGTCCTTTGCGGCATTGCGGCGTTTCCTTCGTCCCTTCCGACACATATATATATATATATATGCGAAAGAAGGAAAAATGAAATTATCCAGACTTATTCCCCATTTTCACACCCATCGAAACTCGTGAAACATGATTCTTCAAGTCAAGAGCTAATGCGGAGTTGATTTCTCGACTGATTTGCGCTTATAATTACACCAAAGAGGGTGAAATTCGTCATGAAAAAATCATTTGACTTAATCGGGATTCGAAACCGGATTTTCCAGTCGCTTATCAGGAATACTAGCCAGTTACACAACCAATCCCTCATAACTCAAGACAAAATTCAGCAAGGGTTTATATGATCAAGTTGTTCTTGTCGTCAGTCTACGTTTTAGCACAGATAGTAGATTGTACAGTTGTACAATTTTAGAAAGTTAATTGTACAACTGTCAAACGTTTTTTGTTCTAAAGCGACAATGTTGGGTTTATTATCCGCGACCGTGGCATATTATGCACAGCAATGTCTCCTGGGCTACGGATTGGGGAAGAGAACAACTTTTTCGTATAAACCCCGCTGAAATTCGTCTTGAATTAAGATGGGTTGGTTGTGTAGCTGGCTAACACATCTGACCGGCAATTGAGAGGTCCGGGCTCGATTCCCGGTCAAGTCAAATGATTTTTCCGTGGCGAAATTTACCGTCTTTGGTGTACATCTTTGCACCCGTGCGCGTGACTGCGTGCCAGATCATTTGTGCAATCGCGAGGATTGGAAATTTACAATTCCATGTCACATACCAATAAATTGAATATTAATGTTATTTTCGTATTTACATAGCTCTTCCAGAAATCGATTCTGATTATGACAGCCGCATTAAACTTCCATTGGCAATCATTGCTATACAAATTCGGAATAATAAATTATAAACAAATTCTTCTTTGAGACAATTGCATGCAAATTTCACTATAGTATTTAACCACCACTTCTCCACTACTTCACGAGTGTTCCGTATAATAGCTGTAGCTTCATGAGCTGTGCAGGTATATAACACTTCTACTAATAACTTTAAATGAAATAGGTATATAAATAACCGGCGTATTCAGCCAGAACCCGGAACCGTAATTTATCTCTCTTTTAGTCTCGTAAAGTAAGTGAATTGAAGAAAACCTTGAACATTATATTGTAAGAGTTCCATGCATTCGTTGATCTTAAACATTAATTAAATCAAGGTAGATGAGCTCTACGGCCTCTATGGATTAACAAGATCAGATATTTCTCCAATGGCCGTAAAATATATATATTTAATCACCATATTTTACGGCAATTGGAGAAATATCTGATCTTGTTAATTTAAAGATTAATGTGTTCATACTATTTTTGGATTGATGAATGACGAACGTTTCCCATTTCGATATAGAAAATTGTGAAACCTTTCGTACGTACTAGTTTTACTTTCGGCAATGTGGATGTATTAAGTGATGCAGAAAATTTTGAGAACGCAGCGATTAAGCGGAGGCCATGGAGTGATACATGTCTTCATAATCCTCATCTATTTTCTGAAAATAGAAGTGAGGTCCATGACTAACTTAAAAAAACACGAATATTCATTAATTAAGGAAACAAAATGCCCCTCAATAACGAACGCTGACCACCTACCTACTGGGCTAGGACAGAAAATTCAAATGCATTCGCGAAATAGAAGATTTATGATTAACATGCAAAATAGGAAGAGGATTTTTGCAAAGAGTACAAATGAGTTCGCTTGTTCCAGAAAACACGGGAGACAAACTCGAGTGGTCGTCATCAAAATGACGCGGGTTAAAGGCTGCCGGAACCGTCGCAACAAGAGGATTCCATATCGTTCCTCTTCATCCATACAAGCATCGATTCATTATGGCCGTACATCACTTCACACGGGTCGTTTCTCGCGTCTCCACGTCGAAGAGACATGAAAAGACTTAAGAGGTGATCGTCTTCGCGCCCTTCGTCTCATTTCCGGGAACTTCCGGAGGAGAGGAGACGTCCCGGATTCCGAATGTTCTCACCACGAGGAGAACCTTCCCGCGCACTTAATTCTCCCGCCGTTTCGTCGCCGTGACGACAGACAAGTGACGCTCTCAGTGGGTAAAGTTCCCCCTTAATAGCTGTAAGACACTTGACGTCAGATTCTGTAAGGCTGTCTACGTGCTCTCTGTAAAGCTTAAATTTACGATTCATCCTTATTTTTTTAAATGATTTGCGTAACTGATTTATCATTTGCTACATACTATGGGTGTGCGGAAGATGATTGCATTCCTCGAACGCCATGCATACCCACACGTTTCCTTGAAATTACGAACCACATTTCTTCCGTTTCTTTAGAAAATAAAAGTATTGCACAGTTGAGCACTACTTTAAATGTCGCTGCTCCGTTAGGTCGACCTTTCCAGTTGTCCCAAGATATCTTCGAGCTCCAATACGTACGCAACTGAAATTCTTGGTTGGTCTATTATTTTGGGGAGGAGTCCCACAGCTGAAGTAATTTGCGTCATTAGCGACAGTTTGGTAGGGTAAGGATTATTGGGGAATAGAGAAAGGGTGGAGAGAAACCTAGCGTCGGCATTACTGTCCTTTTAACCAAAGAGGCCCAAAGGGCCATGGTTTAACTTACCATCAGACGGACGATGTAACTACTGTACAAGAGGTGCTCTTCACTTGGCACACAAATAGTTATCAGGATTCCACCAAAAAATCTCTACCACTGACGGAATTTGAACCCGGGCTCTCGTGGTGAGAAGTTATTATTTTACTCATAGCACAAATTCAATTGGTTCAACGCCAATTCTGATCATGTCTTACGTCTCATTTATAGGCTTTTACTACACTGCTATTTTGCGAATGTAATAAGAACTAAGATATTACAATTTTCCACAGATAAAGTTTTAATCGACCCGGGTTTCGATGCACTGCATCATCACCAGGTACATATATTTGGAATTCAAGGTATATATACAAGAGAAGGTGGGTGAGGGATGTTAGGAAAGTGGAGGGAGGGAGTGGGGAAGGGGAAAAATTTCAAGGGGGGGAGGGAGTTTTATTTACACAAGAAAAACGTTAACATTTGAATTTTGGAAAAAACATAAGTTCGTTGAGGTGATGTCCCGCGGCACGTCGAGGGGGGGAGGGGAAGGGGAAAGGGACAAGCATTGGAAAATTACACTTTGTCACTGGTAACTGGGGAATTTTTGTTGGGTACACAACAGTAGACGACACTTTGTATCAAACAAAAAGGGGGGTTCTTTGTGGAGTGTCCCACGGCGTGTGGTCAGTCTTCTTGATGCCTGGAGCCCGACCCGACAAAGGGGGGGAGTCAGAGCACAGGGAAATTTTATACAATTAGTTGCAGGGTGCACACTCACGCACTAAGGGAAGGTGATTGACAGGAGGGGGGAGGGGGAATAGTAAAACTGTACATCGTTCAGAAGGGGGAACTTCTTTTTTCTCCGTTGGATGATTTCTAGCTGCTCCATTGCGTCTGATTTACGGCCTTAGTTGAGTGAGTGCAAAACTTTAAACTGAAAGTCACAGGTGTGATTAAAATCTAACAGGTGTTGGGCAAAAATAGGAGTGGAATTTCCAGCTAAGTAGCACTTTTTATGTTCTTGAATGCGAGTAGAAAAATTCCGACCAGTCTGCCCAACATAACTAGCTAGGCATTGACAGGTTATTTCGTACACACCGCACCGCTTCACTTTTTCTATGGTGTCTTTATTCAAGCATAGAGCTTATGGCAAAGTCAAGGGGGTATAAAAAGAGACTCGGAGCTTGTCCCTTGGGAAGGAATTGGCTATTCTATAGGATAGGGCATTTACGAAGGGGATTTTGCACCATTTACGAACAGAATTAAAGGCGATTAAAACTTTATATGTGGAAAATTGTAATATCTCAGTTCTTTTTATGTTCATATTCCACAACATCTCGCCTGATTCCTCCCTTTTTTGCGAATGTGTTGCCCTATTGAGATTATTGAGTGAAATAATGTAGAGTGGTCCAATACCAAGCATCCAAACAGCGAGCCCAAATACGACTCCTCCTCTGCCTCCTTTCACTAGCGCCACCATTATTTTTCTCGGTGGACTTGGGTAACACCCGTCTCCCATTTCCGGCTGCTCCTTGGATTCTTCGCGCCGGCCGCACCCGGATTCCTCCGGGAAAGGGTGTGAGTTGGACGCTCGGCGCTTCATTTTTGTTTACAGGCGATAAATGTTTATGGACGTCTCTAAGGACCCTTTCGCCCCAGTCTCACAAGGAGTTTTCAGCGGGGATAAGGAGGTGCAAGGAATAAGTGAAGAGGGGTTTGGCCTGGGTGAAGTTAGGGGGATGGGGGTAGGAAGAGCAGAGGCTACGTCTCCGGCGCTATTTATGGCCCTTTTGATGAGAGCCACTTCTCTGCCGGGGGCGCTCCCAATCGGGGAACATTTTTCATATTCCGGAATACATTCAGAGCGGATCGAAGTGGGAGGAGTATGAGAAGGAGGGTATATTTTATTTTCAGTTGACTCTCGAATATCAGGCGCAAATTCCGGTGATAAATATGGCATCCCCGCATCGATTTTTCTCGGTATAATGAGCGCATTTTCTCACTGAACGATAGAGAAGATGGGGGCACGACGGCTCATTATGGTTTTAAGGTGCCGCAATGAATACTCGTCGTAATAAAGTGGGTAACTGAGCGTCAAATTGGGCAAAAGAGTTAACCATATATTCATGTGAGTTCTAAATTTATGGTCCTTCGAAAACAGCAGGGATCCGTCGACATGATAATGCATAAATACGTGTGCGAATGCTGTGCGGTAGCATTACATATATTTCCAAGCAATAATTGCCTAATTTTACTCCCTTATGGAATATTGCGCGAAAACTAATACAGACAAATTTATTTTAGATGTGTTGTACAAAAGGTAATAGGAAATTATTTTATTGCTAATCTTTAGTATTGTAGCGTTTTTACTCATAGAAATGTGAATGATATCTACAATATTATATGATGACAATTCCATTTAAATATGATGAGTGGTATGAATCATAAGCAACTGTGTTAAAAAACTTTTTTACCTTATTTGCCACATGGGTAAGGTATTAATACACATTTATAATTCGAGTATTTATTGGGACAGTGAAAAGTTTTGATGAGCTCCAATTTCGTCGTCTACTTGTCTATTTAGGATTTCTTTATAGTAGAATGTTTCCGTTAGACTTAAGTTAACGTGGAAGTTTATATATATATACACATACATACACACAACTAAAGGTTCGCCACAACAATAAAAAATGCACTTGACAGGGGGCGGGGAAAGAAAAGTAAATAGTACTTTTTCTATAGCTGAGGAAGGGTTTACATGCCCGAAACGTACCAGTAAGTCTTCTCCCTTTTTACTTTTCTTTCCCCACCCCCTGTCAAGTGTTTTTATTGTTGTGGCCTGTTGGCGAAATTTTCGTTTTGTGTGTATATATATATATATATATATATATATATATATATAACCATTTATTCATCCACTCAAACCGCTCAGAGGCGTAAATAATAAATAATTTCGTTCAAACAGAGGGTGAAAGAAAGAGGATAGGAAAAACACAAAATTATTTTCACTGTGAATCGGCCATCTTAACATCTTCGCACCACCATTGGACTTCACAATTTTGTGTTTTTCCTATCCTCTTTCTTTCACCCTCTGTCTGAACGAAATTATATATATATATATCGGTTTTATATTGATATTTACGAACATTTAAAAAAAATTCCCTTCAAGCAATTTCCATTCCTTATTTAATAATTGAAATTGCCTGGAATAAAATAGAAAGAAATTTACTGCGGTAGCTTTGCTTCTTTCCAATAAAAACTCATCTTAATCTGAGATTCAGAAGCTAAATTTCTGACTCTTGCTTGTCAAATATGAAAATACTTTTACTAATACCCAGGAATATTTTATATCTTTTGATTCTTACGATTTAAATTCCTTCTTGTTTTCTTCTCGATTCCTGGAACGGCTTGACAGGTATATAATGTGAAAAACCGCTACAAAGCTCTATCGTCCATTAGAGCTCTAGATGGTGATAGCGGTTGAAATGCTTGAAGAAAATAAAAGTGTTTGCCTACTGAATGTACTGCATTCATGCATTTTTAATACAATTACCGATTTAAAACGTTGTAGTGGATTTCAATGATATCACTATCTCTGTCTCTTCCACTGGTCTTATGTAACTTGATTCGCATTAACTTAATGAGTCTCTTTCTACTGGGACTAAATTGTGAGGAAAAGGTTTTCTCTTGACTATCGCCTCAGTCAAATTTTGTTCAATATTTTAATAAACTACGTAAATTTAGCCGCATGTTATTTCAAAATATCCTAAGAGGGAACTTGTTGAGTAGCACTGCCGATGGAATGACTACGATTGGTTTGAGTAGACTCCGAGATTACTTTGTTCTACGATTGATTTGAGTAGACTCTGAGATTGTAAAATCGACGCTTATTTTATGAGAAAACTTTCAAATTCCACAAATTTCAGATTGGGATTTTTTCCTGCTGCTTGCCAGCTTCCTGCAGCGCATTCCTGAGGTGGTAAGCTTCTACATCTGGAAGCGGTGGACTTCATATCACTCGCTGTGTAATCATGGAAAAGTTCCATTACGGAAATATTTAACTAATCTATATGTTATTCCACCTTGCCCTAATCGTAATGCTGATCCTACAACATTTGACTCGCGTGCTAATATTTCCTATTCTTTCTCCCTCGGCAGTGGCGGGTGCAATCGTGCCGCACGCAGACGTTGCTGGCCTGGTGGGCGATCACATCAAGCTGCCGTGCGATGTGGACCGCGGGCGGTGCGGAGACCTGCACAGCATCAAGTGGTACCGCGGCTCCTCCCGGATCTACGTGTTCAGCGACATGGCGGGCATCGCCCGGCCAGAAGGAGAGTACGCGGAAAGGTAAGGAAGACCTTTAATCAAACAAATTTGTCATTCACTCCTCAATGTTTCACTACCTCTAAACGAGATCCGGTTGTGTTGTTCCTTTTGTTACTCCCATTATTCAAATTCAAAATACGGATGACGCTTTCAATTTAAACGCCGCAGTTATGTTCCCGCGCGATGGGAGATTTTCAAGCCGTCAAGCAAAAGCAGGTACTCAAAAAGTGAGAAGTTTTGAAAGCATTACGTAGAACGTAAATACATCCATAATTGAGTGCCCTCTTTGGTTATGAGTTTTTGAAGTTTTTTCTCTGTAATCTTGCGTCTTGCGGTTGCGGCTTGAAAACCTGTAGGGCAGAATTCATGATGAGAAAAAACAAAGTACAAATTCCACTTTTTTATTGCTTTCGACCGGTTTCGACGTCTAAAGTGTCATTATCAAGACAAACAGAACGAAATATCGCTTCTGCTAGCCTTAAATAATAAAGGAAGGGGAGGGGAGACCTGAAGACATGAGGGGAGGTCAGGTATTGCCGGGTTGGTTGAACGGAGGACGGGTGGGGGAGAAGACTACAAGTTGTAAGTTATGTGGGGCAGGGGGGAGTAAGGTCGGGTGGTGGTAAAATGCAAGGGAGGGGTGGGTTTGTAACAAAGCAATCACATACAACAACGGTAGACAACATGATAGGAACATTTGAAATCCATCTAGACATCTGAAATAGTAAACTCAAGCAAAAAAACGGGGAGGGGTGTTGACGATTGGTAGACAGGAGTATAGGTCGGGGAAGAGACTTAGTTACGAGGGGGAGGGAACGGGAGAAAAGGTCAGGTGGTGGTTAAATGCAAGGGAGGGGGGTGGGGGTATAGCATAGAAGTCAGACATATTAACGGTAAACAAAGAGGATGAACATTAGAAAACGTTACAATCAAAGCGTTTAAAGATGTAAACTTCAAACGAAAACGGGAGGAGGGGGGCGGGGCGGTTTTGACGGTTGGAAGAGAAGACTGAGTTACGTGGGGGAGGTAGCGGGAGCAAGATTAGGTGATGGTGAAAAGCAAGTGAGGGGTGGGTTAGTAACAAAGAAGTCAGAATTTAAGTGGAATTCGTACTGTGTAATTTCTCATTATGAATTCTATCTATAATTTCCACCAAGCATCCGCGCATTGATTAATTTGATTCGTTTTGGCTGTTGGGTAGTTTTCGAATTATTTCCAATGTTTGGCAACTATAAGAGACATCAAGTTCTAAATGATAAGTCGAGTCCTTCAATTTCTTCTTTTCTATGCAGTCAGTTGAATAAGTCTTGAGGAAAGTTTTACGCTGAACAAGCTGCATCTAAACGAGTTAAATGTGCCTCGGACACATGGAATCTATCATAATACACTTTATTTTGATTTATTCCAGAGTATATTTAATCAAAGCTCTAGATGAGACATAAATAAACTATTGGAATGACAGGTAGCTCGCATCCGGGAAATTAAATAGGGCCACTTGTTAACCGTTTCGATCACAGTACGTGTTTGGACAGGTTGACGAAATTTGTAATTATAAAAGTCACATAAACTCACGACATTAGCATAGTTATATTTTTATCATAGAACCGTCTTAATTTTTTCTCTGGGACAACACAGTTTGCCGTTCATGCAGCTCATGATGGAATCCAAAATGATCGAGACAAAATAGCGCACAAAGTGCTTGTTATTAAAAGTCCGCGTTTCTAAAACATTTATATAGATGCACTAAGAAGATGGCAATTTAGCCAAATGAGATCGTTTTAGCCCAAAATTGATGAAAGAGTTCACCATGGTATAAAAATTTAGTATTGTGAATAAAAAAACATAAATAACGTGGTTTTACGATCCCTACTTAGATGCCATATGGAGAAAACTTCAAGTTCAGTACGTTGTACTTCGGGTGGGAGATTTAACAGTCGTCCCCTTAGCGCTTTTTGTTGACAGCAGGCTAACACTGATGCTAGGTTTCTCAACACCCTTCCTGCATTCCCCAGTTATCCTCCTCTTACCAACCGTTCCCGCTATTCCCTCAGTTCACTTGACGGTACTCCTTCACGGTGATGCGAAAGAATACGCAGTTTTCAATTTTTTTTGCTTTATGCCAGATGACTCTCTTTGCCGAAACTGGTCGCAATTGAATAAATGTATTTGTGAAACATGCAACAATTTGATTCGAATTATCATTAACATCTGATGCTTGGATTCAAACAATATGCACTACCTTAATTTTAGTTGCCGCACAATTATATTAAGTAAATTAAATTTATCCCTCCTAGCTTCTGGATTTTTCAAAATCTGAGTGTATTTATTTTACTCTTTTGATGAAATTACCCCTAATAGAGCGGCATTATTAGTAGATTATTGTATAGTAGTCCTCTGCACAACAAAGGAAGGAAAGCTACGGCGGGAAAAATAGGAAAAAGAGGCCGACATATTTTTAAAATTCAAAAAAATTATATTAATTAAATAATTGCTTTGTATGAGATCATAGAATTTTAAATATTGCTATCTTAAGGACAGGCTCTTTAAGACAATTTCTTTTATTTCGCATTCTGTAAAGATTTGCATTTTATCTGAAGGCTCAATATCTGCGGTGTATGGTAATGGTATGTGCATTTACCCCACATAAGCTGAGCATTATGTGGAAATGAAACTGCGAAATCTCTTCAGTCACATATCTGAAATGCTAATCTTAGGAAACTTCGAAATAATTATGGAGATTAGCCAACTCTTTGATTTTTAAGGAGTTCAGTGAAGAGGTTGCTCAAATTTCATCGCGCGGACGAAGACATTTCCGGTCGCCGCATGTGGAGAACGTCTCCCGGACTCCGAAGACGAAGTCTGGCACGCGGAGGAAGGGGCAGTTATTTCATCAACCATTAAAAAATCCTCTCTCATAAGACGGGCGCCAGCGCCCCCGGCGCCAATCGCCCAGGGCCTGGACGGGGGTGGGTGCGTATGGGGCAGGGATGGTGGCCTCACCCACCCCTGGTTGGGGGAGGGAGCTGTGGAGAGTGGGCTTAGCAAGGGTGAAGGAATGGGTGTCGCGGTGGTGTGCTGAGAATGGAAACGCTGGAACGAGAAGGTCTTCCTCCCAGCTCAGTGCGAGAAAAGGGGAAAATGAGTCCATCGCATGACTAATGTGCGGAACTTGATAAGTAAGACTCGTCTCTCAAATGAGATTCCCAGATTCCGTCGGAATAATATGTGAGAAGTTTCCCAGTTCTGCCATTCTGCGAGGGGGTGGGAAGAAAATTTAACATTTACGCCAACTTCTGCGTCCATCCCTCCTCAAAATCCCGCGTTCCCTCCCAAACCCCCCCATTCCCCCCCTCCCTCCCCACCCCATTTCCTAGGCGTTCATTTTTTTCCCTTGAAAATCTCTCCGACTCGAGAAGGTGGAGAAAATTCTGTTTTATTTTTCGGAAAAGAGGAATAGAGCTGGGGATGAAAAAAGTGGGAGCGTTGGATAAAAAACTGTGCGACTTTCTTTATACTTGAAAATCTCGCCACCAGAGTCGGCGAGGAATTTCCCTTCAACCCCCTGACTTCTATCTGCGAAGTTTTTAAGTTTACGGGGCGGCCCTAGGTTTTCTACCCCCTCTTTCCCCCACCCCCCTCCTCCGCCAACCGTAAGCGACAACAGCCCCTCTTTCCCCAACCCTTTGCCCGAAATCCTTGCCGCAAAGGGTGCTCTGCTGGCGGGCCGTTGCACGAAACCTCCCGTTGCTCCCCCCCCCCCCTGACACCACTCTCCCACCATCCCTTTCCTCTCACATTTTTTTCCCGAATCTGTCCTATCTTGGAGAGAAATCTTAATATGTCTCCCTCTCCCGGGCCGTGTCCTCCCTTATCTCCAAACATTTATCCATTCCAAGTTCTGGTTTTCATGCGCTGCGGATCCTACTTAATGGAGACACATTCAGCGCTCATCCGGAAAAGAGCGCCAAACGGGAGAAGGTGAATCTGACCCTCCCGATCGTTGTTGCTCAGCGGAGACTCGTGGATTATCCGCGCTGCATACAATGCAGATAACGTGCCCGGAACCAAACAAGTTACGCATTTTGCCGTTGCATCCGCTCGCTTTAATGGTTTGCTTGAAATATCCCTCGCAATAGGGTGCTTGGAGGTGCCGAAATATGCGCATTTCTCTCGAACGACTGAACGACGTCACTGTGAACTGCGTTGAAACTTTTGTATGTTAATTTCACAATTTTTAGCACACTGAAATTTGCTTGCCCCAAGAGTCGACACATGCTTATAATGCATAATGAAATAAGGAGTATGGGTCCAAAGCTCAAATAATCGTACACTTTTGCTTAGTTATGTTTCTCCAGTTTTTTGTGATTAAATGGCGTTTTAGATAATGTAAAATGGAATGAAAGACACGGTGGATCAATGTAAAATGTAGTTCAATCTGTAATTCTCGATATTTTTATTATTCTAGTTTCACAGTGACGTTGGCAGTCGTACAGATAGCAGAGGCGAAAAAACATTTGCCGCTTATCCACTTCTACATTATTTTCAATTGTACTATGGTATTTTTTACAAGCATGTTGTAATTAGAATATTAACCCGCGACCCTAGAATATTAATAAAATTTTAAACGCTCCGAAGCCTTAATATATGTAAAAGAATGAAAATTTTGAATTCCTTACCTCAATTTGCAAGCTTATATCTCTTTATGCTTCTCAGACTATGCATAACTATAGTTGCGAAGAACATCGTTGAATAGTCAGAACAATCCATAAAAAGACCTTTAACTTTTTTACCTCGTCTTTGATTGCATTGGAATAGTATTAACAACTTTCATAAATGTAATTTTCATAATCTGTAAAAGAAGGTGAGCACCGGAAGTTCTTGGGCATAAATTTCCTAAAAAATTCTAATGTCCTTTCATTATTATTCTTTAAGTTATTTCCATAGTTGTAATTTCTTTTGCTACTAAAAGACAGATGTGGTTTAATATATTTTTCCCACGAAATGACGTGATGATGAATTGATCAGTTCACGTATCATTAAATAAAGTTATCCATTGCTCTAATGATGTCATTTAAGGTCTACATATGGGTATGCAATCGATTTTTGTTACTCTGGCGTTTTTGCATGGAGAAAAGCCAGTACTAGCGTTGAATGAACGATTTCTCTGAGACTTAGAC
Organism: Pyrrhosoma nymphula; assembly: GCA_963573305.1. Lineage (NCBI taxonomy): Eukaryota > Metazoa > Arthropoda > Insecta > Odonata > Coenagrionidae > Pyrrhosoma > Pyrrhosoma nymphula. The sequence continues at coordinate 19,778,599 of OY754337.1, read as the reverse complement.
TCTGTACGTTAGGCTTTCACCATATAGTTTTTACACCTTGTAGAAATAAAGCAACCCGAGATGCGCGAAATGAAGACGTTAACTTCTAGACGATATCAAACCTGCTAAAACTTTCAGCGATGAAGGCATTTTTTTGCAATTTTGGAGGAACTTTGGAAGCGAGGAAAGAAGGGCAATCTGAACGGATAATAAATCTTTTTCCTCGGCTTCACCTTATTCCCTTGGACTTGTTCTTTATTGTCCGCTGTCCAATTCACATACCTTCGCATGGGGCAGGGTCCCTGTCACAGGGCAAAGAGTGTACCTTTCTCCCCCATTCACTCCCACCGTTCACTGGCTCCCGGAATTCTATGCCTCCCCCACGGCCCCTCATGTCGCCTTCTACTGAGCGAGAAAACTTTATTCCTCCACTCCTTTACCCTTCCTTACCTTACCTCTCCCCTCCCCCCCTGTAACTCCATCCCTTTCGACCCCCAACACATCCTTCTCTCATACTCTCTACCTCTCTCCTCCAAATATTCCTCTTTTTCTTTCCTTCATTTAAAGTTCCTCAAAACCGCACCAACGTCTGCCAAGGTGAAAATTACAGTGTCAAATCTAGGTCCCAGTAATCTTACTTAACGCCGTGACCAGTTCCAGTGAAGATTAAACTTCAGTTACCATTTCACTAAACGTATCCCATTTTGAGATGGATTCGGGGATAGAGCCTTCCATTCTGGCTCATAACTCGAAAGTTTAGTCACGCCCGTGGAAAGTGGGTGGATGTTTCACCCCTCGACATCCTAATCTCATAAACTGTCAGATTGGAACGGAAGGGAAGGTAGGAAATATTCCACTTTAACATGAGAGATAACGCTGTTGGGTCTGCTGCACGTTGATCCTATCTTATAACCGGTATTATAGAGTGACAAAATGCATTTATCAGATATTCATTTAAATGGAGAATATTCTCGAGTATTGTATGGCATAGGACAGCCACTGTCACACATCGTTTTACTGCCACATCGTATGGAAATATGACAATGTACCGATAATTAATTTACTGGATTAAATTCGAGTAGTTCGCTCTATAGAATCAAATGATGTGGATTCTATCAGCGCGTTTGATCAAATTCCATTCTTTGCGCTCATTTTTGCACGTGAATAAGAGATACGACTTACGTTAGCATCACCGTTCATTCACTTCCAAGCCAATGTTCCAAAAAGTTTCGAAGAATAGGAATAGCAACATCTGTGGCATATTTTGATTTTGAATAGGCGTGCAAATGCATTTTGGTGCAGGTAAAATGCCTCAGGATACTTTATCCGCCGTCCCAATGGCATTTGAAATCGCTATATTTTCAGAGGATTTCATTGAAGGGCGGCATAAGCACACGTTATCCCTTAGGTATTTTCCCTCGTATCAGTTAACTTTAACACCAATAAGTCTGATGGCTGGGGTATTAAAAATTCAGTGTTGTTGAAAGTGTTGGCCAGTGAACCAGTTTTTACATATTTACAATAGTTATGTCCTGAGATTTTTTCCCCTTAAAGTGACTCTGTAACGTGGCTGCCCCGCCCTATGGCCGTGTACTTCGTACTATGTTAATATTTTCAACAAAAGACCAGGGTATAGAAGTCATCGAATAATATCAAGGCCAGTTTTTTCTTGACTCAAATTTGAGTCCGATGTTTGATGCCGGAGAAATCGGTATCACGTGAAATTTTAATGCAATCCTGATGCCATCAAAAATACTTTTGTGAGTTATTTTTTCGGTTAATTTCCCTGCTTATTTAGGACTAGTTTGGCAATTTTTAAAAATAATAATTGCTTCATTTCATAAACAAACTTGGTCCTTCTAAGTCAAATGGCTTGTCTGAAGATTCCACAAATCGTGAAAAAAAAATTCTCACTAGGACCTCTCAAACCCCTTTGAATGCTCGCCTACGTTAATAAATATTGGTATATTTCTTTTTGGCATTGTATCTTGTTTTAATATGAAATCTCGAAATGTCCATTATAGACATCGTCAACTTATGATAATTTTACCTTCAGTTTTATTCGCCGAAGTTTCTGAAAAGGCAGAATGGCTCAATATTTTTTATTGGTCATATATTTTGTTAGCGACCACGTATTCTTCCTGTCTTTGTTTTTCTGTGCGTGTTCGGACCTCGAAAATCAAAGTTTATATCGCGTCGTACGAGGGATTTTCAGTAGTGTGTGACTTAAACAATGATTGTAGCAATAGCTTAAAGAGTATTTTTACTTTATTTCATCTTATTTCATATAACTTCCTTTACACTTCATTTTTTCTTATGAATTGCCATTTCCATTGTTCCTTCTGTATATATTTGCGAATTCGAAAGCAATTACTTTGAATTCGGCTACTTTCCATCAGGTAGTTCAACCGGGGAAGAATGCAAAAGCAAATGATTTAACAATGAGTTGATAGTAATGCTAAATATTTAAAAGCTATTTTACGATGAAATATGTATGTTTTTGTATATCGACATAAATAGAAAATTAAATAATAATATCACAAATAAAATAGTGGTTTTTCTGTAAAACCGTTGATGTGTTCTAGTATTATACTTGTCGAATGTCAGTTTTTTTCCTTCTACTCATTATTAATTTCTCACGAGATTTCAGTGAAGGAACTAAAGTTTTTATTCTACAAGGAGCCCTAACTTCTCAAATATTTGTTTAAAACATTTGTTGGAGAAAGCGTTTACATTTTTTTCAACTGATCCATAATTTTTTCAATTGCTAGTTCTCCTTTTTTTAGTTTAAATATCCCAGAGCAAATTTCTACGAAAATGTACTCTCTTCAAAATAAATCTGTCGCCCTGCAAAATACTTTCGACGTGGGAATCCAAGAGGAAGGGCATGCATATTTATCCCCACTGTGTGTGCGAGAGTGTGTTTCATTCAATGTGTCTCCGGGGCGACTCCTAACTTCTCCCGGCGTCGTTTCTTACAACTCTCCTGCTAAGCGGAGGCTCTTCGTCGTCTTCCTCTCCGTCGATAAACGCCTAGGAATCCTCTTAGCGTCCCGCCCGCAGCATCCCTTCCGATGTTGCCTAGGATACGGGGTCCAGGGTGTTGCAGACGCTCCCGCCGTCGTTAATTATGCAGAGTAATGGTATGGGATGGATCTGTCGTCGTTGCTAGGGTGGTGGTCTTCGGACGGTAGGGATCCTATGACCGCACGCTGGATCGAATGACAAACCTTTGGTGTCTCTCACCTCTAGTTCATCCCCGCGAGGACTCTGGATGCTGTGAGGTTCGTTGTTTGATGTTTCCATCGGAAGAAATGTTTTAAGGTTCCATTTTCAAAAATTGAAGTAAATTAGGCGGAATAAATGACACATTTCGAGTTTTATCCGTTGGTAATGTTTGAGAGAAGCCCAGCCTATTTTTCTCTGTTTTTTTCTCAGCTACTACTCCTTCCTTTAATATCATTTTTTTGCCTGGTATGAGCGCCTAGCCTCTGTTTCATTTATGTCGTGGCCATTTTTTTATTAACTCTACTCTGTATTACCTAAAATCGTTTTTTTTATTTAACCCTGCTTACCATCGTAAAACGAAGTAATGGGGCAACTTTCTTTGCTATTCAGAATACCTAGTATTAAAGTGCATTATAAAGTGTCACTTGGAGAAAAAATATACATATAATTGGTATATTCCTCTCAATCGTAGGATTACTATCGTAACCAAAGGGATGCCTATGCCAATTTAAACGTTATAAATAGTACTCACTGTCGCCAGCTATTCAATGAGCTGAGGCTGTCTATTACTTAATTAATAGCTATAATTTCCAGTATGATGTGTGGTGATTTAATGTCGTAAAAATGTAGCTGTTACTGAAAATGGCTTTATTTAATTTTAGGATTTTCCCGGACATAAGACGATTCAAAGTTATACTTCATAGTGAACAGATAGTGATCCTATACTTATACGTACAATGCAGAATGTAATCCTTGTCCGAGGCTACGTCAGTGGATCAGGGAAATGCGAAAAAATGAGGTAGTCCGTCGTTACCATCGAAAAGGTGGCTTCACGGATTTCCCTCCCTCAACTCATTCATGGCATTTACTATTACAGCGCAGGACTACACGTTAAAAAAACTCTTACCTACTTTTGCGTATATTTATTGATTCATTCTTCTTTTCCACTCTTCATTTTTCGGAAGACGGCCCATCACTGCTTACGATAGACTCTAGCACATGCTCGGATAGTGATGCGTAGATGTAGATTAAATGTGAGTCGACAGTCACATGCCTCGGTTTTGAAGAAGTTGGAAAAGAAGTGGGAGTGAAAAAGGGCTCCTGCTACCTTTACATTCGGTTAATGGTCACTTACGCCTTCTCTCTCTACTTTCCTACTATTCTGCCCCTCTTAACTTCCTCCTGGAGTGACTCCAGTCCAGCTCTAAGGGAGACACGAACGGTCTTCCTCCGTCACTCCCTGCCCTCTCTTTCGTTCTCCCTCGCCTCCTCCACCCCTTCTCCACAATTCAATTCGCCGCCACGCCCAACGCGACGTCCGCCCCCGTCTGTCAAATCCCCGCAAAGTCATCAATCCGTACATCCATCAACCCTGAGTGAACCCCTTCCACTTAATTCCCACACGACCGGATACCTTTCCTTATTAATCTTCACTTGAATTCATTCCAGGCAAATCATTTTCAGGAATCTCTGCGAAGAGGGATCTTCTTAATCCTCTTAACTCTCAGTGAAAAAAATATGGAAGAATATAGGAATCAGCATGTCAACTAAAAGTAGATTAGCTCGATCAATGGCCTTCCCTATCATGACCTCTGGATCGGAGACTTGGACGATCACAGCCGCCATGCGCAAGAAGATTGAGGCGTTTGAACTGTATTGCTTTCGAAGAATGTTGCGTATATCATGGACAGAGCGAAGAACTAACCCCTCCATTTTAGCCCAATTGAAAATTTCATACAGAGACTGACTACTGCCAACAATTCAGTGCAGTTGTCTAAAAATTATTCGGTCACGTCATAAGGCGTAATGGGTTAGAGAAGATAGTACTCGAAGGCAAGGTCTGGGGAAAAAGGCCACGAGGACGGATCAAATCAAGACCCTCACCAACCTGAAGCTGAGCGAAGCAGTCCACGCGGCCCAAGATAGAGAGAACTGGCGTCACATTGTACATAATGCGCGTTCTCAGTCCATTTGGGTCTCAAAGCTCGCTATCGAGCTGATTTCCGAGAAGAGGACTAACAGTCTTTACTCCTCTCAAACTTTTCCCACGTGATAATCACCCATCCCTTATACAGACTCCACCCATTGTTTCACTTCCGATTTCCGAAGAGCGCTCAAGTTTCTGGTAAAATGCTTTAAGCTTGTTATGACTAAGAAATTTCCGTATTTAAGTTTTCATGTGCCACTTTACTCATTTAGTAGAATGCTAACCACCACCATAGGTAGGATTATCCGCTGAACAAGCACTATGTTACACTGATAAATGGTTATGAGCTAGCGATGAAATGTAATAATATAATAATAATAATATATATTTATTCCATTATCCATTAGAAAATACATTTGACAATTTACATACATAAATGGAATATAGGTACCCCAGAGGAACAATACCTGTGTTGGGGTTACCATTAAAATAAATATGACGGGCAGGCAAGGTGCTAATCATATAATAGATGGTGTGATAAATAATAATAAAAAGAAAAATTAAGTGCATTCATACATAGACATATTACTTATACAGATACACACAATTAAATAATATTTTATATAACCTTTTTAAATAAAAATTCCACTTCCTCATGACTCATAAGCCAGTTTGTAACAGCTTTATTGAATTCACATTCTGTCTCTACCTTGGTCACGTTATTTGGCAATAAATAATATAATTTTGGCCCCAGGTATTGATATGATTGCCGAAATATTTCATTTTTTGGCCTTGGTACTATAACATCCGATTTTAATCTCGTAGAGTATGTTTTTGGTTTGGCCTTTTCACCGCTACGATTATAAAATACTCTGAGGACTTTATATATGAATAGGTGCCGTAATGGTAGAATATTTAATTCCTTATAAAGTGGGAAAGCGTGACTTCTTTTTAATGACCTTGTCATAACTCTAATGACTTTATTTTGTGCAACCATCAAAGGTTTGATGGTGGTAAAGTAGGCTCCACCCCAGCATACAATTCCATATTGTAGTCTGGAATTGACCAAGGCATAATAGACAATTCTTAATACTGATTCTGGGCATATGTATCTGAGGAAGTAGAATTTTCTGACAATGGAAATCATTTCAGATTTTAGTTTGTTCAGGTGTAGTTTCCATTTACATTTTTCATCAATAAATATGCCTAAATATTTTATGTAACTTGCCTGTTCTATCACAATACAGTTATCACAAGAAGAATTACCTTGGATACAACTTTTACATTGATAATAAAGTTTATTTCTAAGTGAGATAGTTTTACTCATTGTAAATACAACATATTTTGTTTTTTCACTTAGCAACATATAATTCATTGAAAACCACATATTTAGTGCTTTAATGTCACTTTGCATCTGAGCATGCAAGTCACCAATGTTATGAGAAGAATAAATTAATGCAGTATCGTCAGCAAAAGACGTTAATTTACCCTTAAACCTACCGGTACATAAATTATTCACATAAATCAAAAACAGTAGGGGGCCTAACACAGAACCCTGTGGCACGCCACAGGTTAGTTTGATCTTATTGCTGCAGCAATTCTGAATACGCACGCATAGGTCTCTGTCACAAAGATAACTTTGAAACCAGTCGTACGCAATACCCCGAACACCAGCTTCCCATAATCGCTGCATTAGTAAGTTATGGTTTACTGAGTCAAAAGCTTTAGTAATGTCTATGAATAGGCCAGCAACTTTGAAATTCCTATTAAGTCCTTCGTTCAAGTCTGAGCATAATTTTAGTAAGGCATCTTCTGTACTTTTGCCACACCGGAATCCGAATTGGTTACTGCTAAAAAATGAATGCTTATTAAGAAAACCAAGAAGTCGATTTTTGATAACTTTTTCCATTATTTTAGAGAAGACAGATAGTAAGGATATTGGTCTATAATTATTAACGTCCATTTTATCTCCTTTCTTAAAAATAGGTATTATTATCGCAGTTTTTAACTGATTAGGAAATAAACCTGTTTGCATACTTAGATTAATTATGTAAGCAAGAGCATGTGAAATGTTTTCATTCACTGCTTTGATAATATATGCAGAAATATTGTCAATACCCTTGGATTTCTTGGGCTTTATATCCTTAATGATGGTACTAATTTCTTTCTCATTAGTAGGAATCAAATAGAGTGATTCTTCTACGTTAAAGGGTGGAAAAATTTCTTTATATCTCTCCAAATCACTTTGCACTTTTATATTGTTACTTAAAGAATCTATTACTTCTCCAAAATGAAGGCTGAATTCATCGACAATATTTTGAATTTCAGTGACAAATTTTCCGTCTCTAGATTTTATTTTCAATATATTTCCATCCCTTCTATTGCCCCCAATAAGTGAGTCCAAGGTGCGCCATTGAGCAGCTGTGTTATTTACATTACTATTGAAAAGAGACATATAGTAATTTTCTTTACAATTCTTAATATCATTATCTAATCGTCGTTTGTATGAATTATAATGTCTTTTCAATTTTTCATTATCAGGTTGTTTCCTAATTTTATTATACAATATATTCCGCCTAGACATCCTTTTTCGCAAAGAATGAGTCATCCAGGGTTTCTTTAATTTTTCCGATCTACTGATTTTTGCAACATACTCAGCTTGGTCAATGCAGCACTTTAATTTATTCATAAAGATTCCATAGGCTTGAGAAGCATTTTGCTGTGAGTAAACATCGTCCCAATTACATTCTAGCAAAATATTATTTAAATGATTTAAGTCAATTTTTCGATTACTTTGATGTGATCGCTCGCACGTATTAAATGAAATATTAGTAACTAAGTTACATGTAATTGCGTGGTGGTCTGTAACACCCCAATCGTTTGTACTTCCCTCATATTGAAAATTATCTCTGCTTCGGCAAAAAATGTGATCGATGCAGGTTTTACTACTTTTCGTAATTCTAGTAGGGACATGAATTAGTTGTTCTAGACCATGGCTAGCCATAATGGCTTGATATTGGTAAGAAGTATCGTCACATTTTAATAAACATAGATTCATGTCACCAATTAATATCAAATTTTTCTCTAGCGAAATGGCAAGTACTCGCTCCAATTCTTGCAGAAATCGTTCCACTGGCGTGAAATTAAGTCTATATACTCCAATGACAGATATAGAGAAGGAAGTATCAATGTCGATAGTTAATTTTACCACATCAGCTGTTAGTAATTCGCCTAATTCAGTAGAAAAACACTCATAACTATCCATCACATATGCAATTACTCCTCCCGCTCTGTAATTATTGTTACATACAGCAAAACTTCTATATCCAGTTATTTGATACATGGGTATTTCAGTGTCATTAATCCAAATTTCAGACAAAATTATGATACACGGTTTCACATCAAGATTTAATAATTGTAGGTTGAAGCTATCGAAATTCGCTCTTAGGCTTCTTATATTTTGATGTAAAACATAGAATCTGTCAACATTTACAACTGAATCATCAGTGGTATAAAGCATTTTGTTAGTCAAATATAGAATAGTACACACAAAAATAACTCAAAAAGTGCTTACAGTTTCTCCAGATCATCAGTGGATTTCAGAGTAATCACCTGATCATTCTCTTTTTTCCTCATGAGTATTGTCCCATGTCGCAACCATAAATATTTATATTCCTTTTCTTTTTTTACTTCCCGCGCGGTAGCGAAGAGTCTCCTCCGTCCTGGGCTCAGGCTTTCGTTCACGTAAATTGGAGTATCGGTTGGCAAGCCCAGATGTCGGGTCGAAAGGTTCCGCTTCACTCGCCTCTTTCGGAGAACCTCTTCTTTTGTGTGCCTACGGACAAATTTGACCACGATACCACGTGGCCCTTCTTCCTTTTTCTTTCCGATGCGATGGCAGAAGTCCACCATATCGTCTTTTATTTCAATGCCCAGGGCAACCCCCACACTTTTGACGACCTCTAGGACATTCTCATTTGGTGCTTGGGGAATGCCATGTATTTCAAGGTCATTTGCACGAGAAACTTGTTCGTGGTCATCTAACCTCTTTTCTAATTCACGCACACGAGATTGTAAATTTACATTTTCTTGTCGAAGCAAGTCGATCGTAGTTAGATACTCACATATTTTAGCAGAATTTTCTTGTAGGATTCTAGTATTGTCATCTATTTTTTCATGCACAAATTCAATGGCCTTGTTTAAGTCCACTTCCATGCGTTTTCTATCCTTCTTCGCTTCTTCTAGTAAGTTTATAATCTGAGAAGTATTTGCAGATCCAGTATCTGCCACTGACACTACTGACATACTTTTGCGCCTTTCCTCAGTACAGTCGGGGCAACGCCAAATCTGCTTCTCAGCGCTGAGAAACTCGATATCTTCTTTGGACATTTTCACACAGTTGGCGTGGAACTGGGATTCACATTCACTGCAACAAATCTTCATTTGTCGCTTAAGCACACTTGCATTACAAACACAGCATGTAGCCATTTTTAACAATATCACTAGTTTTACGTGGATCACTATTACTCTGCGTATGAATTTGCACTCGCAGTTGAACACACTTTTGCTGTTGGTTGAACTGGTCACATCCCTATGGCACCTGCCTTTCGCCAGAGAAGCACCCGACCACGTCCTCCTCGAGTGAGAGCTCATTCAAGAATGTACTTGGGTGATGCGCGTAAACATGCATGCCGTGCTCTGATGTATTTTGTTAAAATACAGAATCTTTAAGAATCTAGCTGCTAGTAACGGTTAGCATCGTAAATAAATCGTAAGTAATGCTTCGCAGAGGTCGTATGTTTGACCGTCTGACGGGTTATATGGTAGCACTTGATGACTGGTCCAAGGATGCCTTGTACAGGGTAGAAAGAAAGTATATGCTTCTCTTTCGTCTGGATATGATTCTATATGATCAAATTTACCTTAGTATTATGTTTCTGTAATTCATATACTTTATAAACAAATGAGCGTTAATTGACTACATAGCAAAGAAGAACGGAATTTAGTTCTTATTTCTTCTTTCCTTCATTTTGAAAATATCTCTCTCTTCTCTTATCCTCTGCTTTTAAACTCTGCTCTTCCCCTGGCTTTATTTGAATTAACTAATCCCACCTGGTGATATAGATGCCAATCAACTTACCACATGTCAGTGTATCTTATGTGGTTTCAAATGGTTTTGAGGTAGTGCGTGATTTATTTTGTTTTGAGTAAGCCTTTGCAATTGTGAATCTATCAGTGTTCCCATTGTTAGATTTTCCTGCAAAGAAGCAGACGAAAGAATGCAATGAAATGGTGCAATATTAACTATATCCACGGTCACTTTATGGTCTTCTCAAATGTAGGTCGAATAACTTCTAATCTTTAACTTAACGCGTTCATGCGCTCATGACTTGTTTCAGTCAATTCCAAAGTTTTAGAAGGTCCATGTTTCTGCAGTAGAATGATGTACTCATAGCATTCCTCCTTCTGTGTGCTCTCCGTAATTAGTTACTACACCCGTTTTGGTTGGTTTGGTTTGCTACGCTCTCAGAAACAACATAGTCGCGTGCTTGCATTGCATCTCCTGTGCGGATGTGCTTGTATTGCCATTTTACTCGCTGCTTCCTTCCCAGTACCGAATTTACAGCAGACTGTGGCTTCGGGCGTCAAAGTGCCTTTTAAGCACAATTTCTTTTATTATGTGTACTAAAATAATTTTTCTGTATGAGTAGTTACTGTTTGTTCAAATTTAAAACATTACTCCTTCAGTTGAAGAAGTGTGAAAAGATTTGTTGCTAGTGAAAGTTACAAAACTTAATAATATTTTCTGCCGCATTCCAAAAAAATAGTGAACTAGACAACAGAAAGCCTCAAAAGCATCGATTTTGGTCTCTGAGAATTTTACGTGAAGGAAATCGCAAATAAGTTATATCTCACAGAGTTAACAAAAAAACAAATTCATAGGAACGAGAGGGTTCAGGAAGTCTAACTTGAACCATTGAACCGAATCGAAAACATTTTAGAATTTCCATTGAAAATGACACTTTTGTGTTGAAACTGGTTGGAAGTAATTAAAATATGTGTGGAGTATTATCAAGTTTTGTTTTTTTTCTATGGATAAATACCGCAAGGTGAAGGCCAAAGTTTTTTCTGTGTATCCATTGAACCTCTGCAGCATAATTTTTATGGATTCTGTTAACACATTATTTTATATACTTGACTGTTGCAGGCTTCAATTCGTGGATCAAACTTCTGTATATTATATACTGTGGACCTGACGATACCATAAAGTGGCGAATCGCGTCGTGAAATAATAAAATATTGTAGAAATGTACTAAGCTGTGTTAATCATGAGTACATTATTTTGGGTTTAACTTCTGTATTGCAATTGAACAGAAAATACATAAAAGGTTCGCATCCAAATATTGGCAGCCATTCCTAATTATTAAGCTGGGTTCAGTCGGAAATAATTGTAACCCTTATACATCTGAGCTTAACTCACTTCAGTTGCCAATAATGCGGACAGTTATCCGTCTTAAGGAAGCGGTAGTTGGATCGAATGTGCCACAGATGACCGTCGTGCCCCCGTGATGTGCGAATTTACTATTTCCTAATTCTCTCTCCATTCTTGAAGAAGGCAGTTGGGGGGAGTTGATATAAGCGCTTGTGACCTCTCGACCCTTGTGACCTTCCGTCCACCTAAAACCCCTTAAACACTGAACGCCATCCCTGAGAGGCCCACCTCCACTTCCCCCTAAGAGGAAGGAGATGGAAAAGGGGAAGTTACGAGTCGGGATTTGGGAAAATGGATCTCCCTTTTATTTCCGGGGACTTGACCCTTCCCATTTGCCTCCCATTCCACATCATTCGGAAGCCCCGCGGGAGGGCAGCGGCAGTCACGAAGCCGCGCTACAGATAGTAGGCTGAGTTGGCAGCGGGGGTCATTACAAGTGGAGGCTGGAAGAGAAATCGAGGGAGGTTGGGGAAGGTGTTCTTTTTCGGTGTGAGGGGGAGAGGTTTTTGGTCTGAGTTAAACTGGCCAATGGTGAGGGACATAACCTCTTAAGCCCCACCCTTCTGCCGCGGTGTCCTCCGCTCTCATTTGACCCCCCACCGGGCACCCTTGACCCCTTCCCATTTCCGGACCATCCTCGCGAGGGACCCAATCGTCGGCCAGGGGGTGTAGAGAGATGGACGTATGAGGGGTGGGAAGGGGGTCAGGGGTGTTTCAGCCGATGGTTAATGAATTTAGAGGGTGCCGCGCCCTGCCTTCCCAAAGACCCACATCGGAGGGCGAAGGACGCCGAATGAAATCCAAGGTGGGTTTGCTAGTGAATTTTAGACTGGAGCGGTGGTGGAGCCCACCTCTTCCCCTTTCTCTGAGTTGACCACTTGGATCGGCCCTAATCCCTCCGTTCGGTCCTTCGGGACCTTTGCACATGGCGCCCGCCCCTTCCCGTGATCCCCATGGTGACGTCGTGTGCGCCGGGACTCAACAAACCCTCGCTTGTCGCTTTCATTCCAACGCTAGTAACAGATAATTGACCTTGGCCACCTTCCTCTGGAAGGCATTGGTTGCGTCGCTTACGTGAAAAGTGCACCTTTGTATTGTTCTTTAATACACCGCTAAGTCTTCCTGGTGAAATTACTTTTGAAAGGCGGAGAAAATGGTGGTGATACTTTAGATTTTGAATTTATAACTTATGGCACATTCAAGTGCCTTGTCTGACAGTGAAATGAAAGCCTCGGAATGATTTTGGAGGTTTTATGGTTAAATATTGAAGAGCATACTAGCTTCAAGTGCTGATGGCTCTTTTTTTTACCCTGGGAAATACAATCATTGAGTCAGAGTAAATTTTCCTGTTAAAATATTTCGAAATATTGACTACAAAACAAGTACATTAAGGAAAAAATATGGAGACACTGTCTCATTATCAATGACAATATTTGTAGTTTTGAGCTTGTTTTATGAGCGGAATATACTAACTTTTTTCATATGATAAATGGGGAATCCACTAAAATGCTTGACACTCTTTTCATAGTAATTGCTAAGTCAAAGTTAAGCTACCCAAATTCAGGAAGAACCGACGAAATACGTTGCTAGCATTAGTTGCATTTAGTTTTCCTAACTTGAAGACGGTCTTATATCCCCATCTCTGCGTTCTGTATTTCTATCGCTGCGTTCTATATTCCCATCTTGGCCTTGGGTTACGAATCCTCGCGCTCAAGAGGGTACTCTCTGCGTATAACGAGGAAGGAACAATTTTCTATGATTTTCCTCATTCCTAAGACAGTATCTGCTGCTACCGCTTACAGTTAATATGGAGTAGATTTTGGGGAGTTTTAATCCAAAATTAGGTTTAGAGAATCAATTTGGAATCCATATGCACCAGCAATTAGACCAAATAGACTCATCACTTTACACCCATGACAAATATGTAGCAAATGCAGTTGGAAATCGGTAAAGAAGATAGATTTTTCTGGAAATTATTAAACCTGGATCATAACACTAGATGGTATTAGAATTAGATGGTATTAGCAGGGCATCCCACGTGATGTGTGTTCTAACTCTTTTGCCATTTGTTTTGTGTGTCGCCTTGTGTCAGGACTGCGCCACCGACTTATTTTCTCGTTCTCTTGAGGATGTCTTCCTCTCCTACTGCCTCGTTAAAATCAGCCGCTAGGTGGCGTGCGGCGAAGAGCGGGAGAAGGGGCAGGAGGGGGGCGTCTCCTTCGGACGAACGCGAGGATTAGGGTCGTCGTCGCCTCCTTGAGTAATCCTCTTAGCGTATACCTATCGTCCGGTGACCACCCTCAGGTGTTCTTCCCCTGCATCCTCTGCGGATTCCCGGAGCTGGACATGCGCAGGCGGTGCGACCCTTGGTCACCGCGGTGCAGCACCTTGGCACATCGTTTTCTTCCAAACAAACGAATCTGATCAAATAAGACAAAGGATTAGGGTAGTGAGTTAAATCTTACTTTATCTTGTGGTGCCATTGTTGCGTTCAAGGCTTAAAGGTGGCATATTGTGTTTTTCCTATGCCAAGAGGGCCATGATCAAATGATACGAAATTCTACTCTCTCGTTAATATCGAACCTTTAGTTTAAGATACCCTGATGAGCCTTCAGTCTCAATTAACCAATCTTACATTATTCTTGCACAGAGAACTCATTTAAAAATGTACAGTTGTGCAGTCATGTATTATCGGAAAGCTTAAAGAGCTGCGATAAATATGGTTGACTTTGAATTTTTAATGCTAAAGGACTGCATTGGTACTCAAACTGAACATGAAGGAACATTGGTACTCTTTCAATGCTTAGAGAATGTAAGGAAGGTTTCCTTAGTGATTCAGAGTACCCATGTAATCGTGTGTAAGTATAGAATTGGAAAATGATTCTCAAAGTATATATTAAATATAATAATTCTTATTTTATATGGAGTTTTGACCAATTAATGTTCATTATTCCACTGTCAACGTTTCACTATTTTAATTTTGAGGAAACCGGGACTAGCCACGGTAGTAATCTTTACGGAGTCACCCGCAAGTGCACATAAGTGCGATATTCCACAGGAGAAAAAAAATCATTCGCCTTGACCGGCATCCCGGTCAAGGCGAATGATTTTTCTCCTGTGGAATATCGCACTTTCACTATTTTTATGAGCATCATCAGGGATTTTTCAATAACTACAGCAAATCAACAAAGGAACACAGTAATAGTTTTTAAAAAAATATGCATAAAACCACGTAAACAATATACGTACATATCATTATTTGATTTACCTTTGTTATGGAAGTTTAAACGTGGTCAAGAGAATAAACAAAAAACAATAATAATAATAATAATAAATCTTTATTTGCTCTGGGAAATTTCAGTCCCGTGAAGCGCGGAGAAAAATTTGCAATTAATCATTTCATTGTTCACAGTTTTTCAGAAACATTAATGGCAAATAATTGCAGAAAAAAATAAGAAACTGAAGTAGCATAAGCATAGTTATGGAAGTAGAAAATAAAAAAAATAAGCCATAAATATAACAATTCTGGAGATGTATTACTCTCGATATTGAAGTATACAACTATAAAAGATAGTGTACTAGTCCCCCCCATCAAATTCCTTATCACAGGGGTTCTAATAATTATTCAGTCCCGCGGTCCTAAACACGCGACGTTATATACCGTATCAGCCCGACACACAAAAGGTACCCTTCACTTTATCACTTCTTACCTTGAGAGAGATCCTTTCTTTTGGTAGTCCTTGGCGGCAAAGCTTAATGGATTAATTCATGCACAAAAATGATACACTTGAACAATACATATATTTATAATAACCCTTTTATTCTTCACTTAGAAAACAAATTCACTTTAGTTACTCAATTAATTAATATATGTTCCCTTCTCAAATATATTCGTATTAATTTATAATGTTTGTTCTACTTCACCGGATATTGTACAAAGTGAATTCCGCCGATACCCTATGCCCCAGTATCTGTTTATTGGATTCCTGGATCCTTCCTTAACACAGGACACTGGAGTTGGTAATTGCTGTCCAAAGCTGCTTACTCCCGGCAAATTATCACTGCAAAAACTCCCGTATGACTTCCACTCGATAACCGTTCCTTCGGCTTCCCTGAGTGAGTGAGTGCTGACTTCCTTGAGGGTCCTCCCCTTACGTCCCTTGTGACTCTCTTGTTAAGAAGAAGCCACGTCCCTTGTTTTACAAGCCATTTTATACTATCTCTCCTCCCCTCCTGTATGTTCTAGAACATTCCAGGTTTTCTCCCCTTCTCTCGTATCTGATAGGCTATTCCCCTTTCATTATTATAATTTTGTTTACCCCTTCCATCCTTTCTTTGCCTTACAGCTGTCATAACACCTGGTGTTGTTTTAGTTTGTTTACGTAAACAGAAAATGGTATTGTTTAAAGTTGTTTTCATAACATAGACGGCATTGTTTTAGTTTTTTTACGTAAACAGGAAACGGTATTGTTTTAAAGTTGTTTTCATAATACAGAAACGATATTGTTGCCTCGCGGTAGTACGTGTTCCCAAAATATACACAATGGCGTCCTTAATCGTATACTTATGCCAACACGGCCAAAATGGCGTGTTACATCAGGCATGATAGAGTGCATTTCATTTAAAAATAGTTTCAGATATTTTTTTTAATCACCTTAATATTGTTGACACATTTTGAACGACTGGCAAAGAGTTTCATAATTTCCATGAAGACATGAAAAATGACTTTTCATAAATGTATGCATGCCATATGCAGAGTCTCAGTCTTTCGTATGATGATTTTTTAAGAATTAATATTAAAAGGTTTAAGTATACAAGGAAGAAGACAGTTGAGTTCAAATCATTTTTTATGTGAAATTAACTTCCATTTTATCTCTTCTTTGTTCTACCGTAGACCTTTTGAGCAGCTGATAATATGATGTGACATTCACATTTCAATTGACATGAAAAATAAAGCAAATGCTGGGATTTTTAAGTCGCTGAGATTTCTGATTTAAGTCGCCTGTTATATTGAAGTAGCAATATTGGAAGGAATAAGAGAATAGAAAAAGTAGCCCTGGTAAAATGTTTTGCAGTAATCAAAGAGGAATTGCATACCTTAATTGCTGTAATTTGTGCAGGGTTTTCTATATTTCGTTATATATGTGGCTTACTTGATCTTGCCGCGTTAGTGTTCTACTTTTGATGGTTCCATGATTGCTAATGGAGTTAAAAGAAGTCTTTTGCAATTCTTGAACAATAGTTTTAGGAATATAATCAATAATTAAAGGAGGGTTGTGGTGTTCTAATGGGTGCTTAGTCTAGTGATTTATGCTGGGATACCGCCCGTAAGATTCCGGTTCAAATACAGGTGAAGCCTCTCTAGACAGCCCCTCCGAAAATCCGCACGGAGCGACTAACTGATTGTCAAAACTTCGTAAGAAATCGCAGATGGCCTAGGAAAAGGAGCTGGCCCTTGTACCCTGAATGTGTAAATTTAACATTCCAGTGGCTATGTACGGGGTGAGCTCTACACTCACCCATCAAAACCAACCTTCGGATTGAAACACTGAGTTAATAATGATTAGAATATTTATATACTTAGAACTACCAATAATTACAGCCTTCGTTTTAGTTGGATTGAGTTTGGGTTTATTCACCGATATCCAATTACAGATTGCTATAATGCCCTTATTTGTATTCTGTGATGGAGTGAAAACAGGAGGAAAAAGTTCATTGATGACGTAAAAATTGGATAAAGAACGTATAAAGGTGCACTAGGACTCAATCATCATTGCATTGCATTGAAGAAAAAAATAGGGTGAATGTGCAAGCGTGAGAAAAGTTGAAAGAGTGAATTCGAAGACTTGAAGATGAAATTAACATAGTGCAAGGAGTTCAGGAAGATTACGAGACCCGTTTTCTTTTACTTAAACTCAAGGACTGTCAAACCTCTTTACGGAGGATTTCTTACTCAGAGATAATAGTCTAACACATGATGAATTCCACCTTTTTGTCAAAAATTGACCAATGGTAAAGTAATTTGCGTTTTTTTTAGTTTATTTGAAAATGATAGTTTGAAACTGTACCGCGTTTCATGCCCTATCTATTGTCTTGCGCGCAAAATCACTGGACTATTTTTTATCCTAACATTGAGAAGAGTAACTCAGTTCCTAATCACTACCTATTACATCCCTTTTACATTAACATCTGCAATAAGGTTCGCAATGAGAAAGGTGCTAAATGAAATATAAATTATTACCATGAATTGTTAAAGAGGTATGTGTTTTTATCTTTTTTTATTACTAAGATTTGGAAAATGCAGTGGTCCGCTAACACATGGAATTAGTCAAGGATTTTATCCCTTAAAAAATGTCCTCTATAGTGAAGCTTATTTAAACTAAATTATACGAATATGTGGTCATAAATTTTTAGAAGTGGCAAAATTCTATATTTTTCTCAAATGAATGTAATGTCTGGAACAATTATCTTCGGTACAGGTGCTAAGTATTAATTTTATGTTTAAAATTACGTGATCCTTTTGATTTTATATCATTCTCTCATTATTTACACCTTCCAGACAACGAGTCCTCTTTAGCAGTGGGCATTAAAATTTCATTTTGATGTTTCGAAGTGAATAAGAAATAATGCGGAGCATTTCTATTTAGCGCTATTCACCAGATGATACGAGTGGAAATTTCCACCTATGTAAGCATCCACAATATAAAGCTACTATATGGTAAATCGCTCAATTATTGGCCACCCTGCAGTCATTGGCCACATGGTATTTTGAATAGCATAGTAAGAGTACAGTTGGAAAACATTTACAATAATGATTACACAATATACAATAGTGATTATTGTAAATTTTGTCCTACTGTACTCTTACTATGCTATTCAAAATACCATGTGGCTAATAACTGTATGGTGGCCAATAACTGTGCGGTTTACCCTATCTAATATCTTCATCGGTATGCATTCTAATGCTTTCAAGCTTACCACCCGCAAACAATGACCTTTTCCGTCGCATCTACTGGCAGTTTGTTGACCGGAGCAGTTCATTCGATGGCCCTGTTCCGAATTAATAAAATGGTAAACGAATAACCTCGTCGTGCGACTGTTTTCGGCTTTATCAATCTCCACCCGAGCAAATAATCGCCAATTAAGGGCGAATATGCGGGGCCGCATTATCCTTTTTCGGGGGGGGGGATCGTTTAACCTTCCTCTGCTTGTGTATGTGAGGGTGCGTGCCTGGGAATGGTGCCGGAGATGGAATGACCCGAAATGAGATCCCGCCCTAATATTCACACGCCCGCTTTTACGATTCCCTTTGAAGGGAGAGAGAGAGAAAGAGAGAGAGGAATCGGGGTAAATTGGCGGAAAACACTCCGTTTCACTCACTCCACTTCTCTGGGGATTCGTGTAGCACGTGTCACGCCACTCTTGATCGGCTGCACGCGAGATATTCGCACACACTCAACTCATACTTTATCACTTTTTCACTCTTTTTTTTATCACTTTTTCCTCTTCGTGTGTTTGCCTGTGTGTGGGGAGAACGAAACGTTTTAAAAAAACGGTCCTCCCCCCTCCCCCAAATTACCTTCCCCCCTCCCCCCTCCTTCCTCAACTCGTGACCCCCTTCCCCCCGCAGGTCGACCGAAGCGCCATTTATTGAGACATAATTCCACATTGAGGCGAGCGGAATTGCCGAGCCAAGGTTTTTTATTTTGCTCTTGTCCTTTATTTTGGCGAGGAGCTCCGTGCCTCGTGAACTAAGGTGACCTGGAAAGGGTAATCTGCATGGAGAGGGTTTGTTTTTTATTAATACAAATAATTGCTGTGGAGCCGATTTAAAAATTAAAATGGATGGCCGTAAATAAGCAAGGAAAACAGGGTATGAGCTAAAACTCATATGATAACATGTAATTAAATTATGAGGAGATCTTCCGCTTTGTGCACAAAAATTACATCCGTGACTATTTTAGATTAGAGACATTATAACTGACCCCAAAAAATCACGGAAGAGTGTCTGTATTTGCAGGTATTAATACAGACAATCACTTATCTTAACCATGAAAAAGTAAGTCATCTTTTCCCATTCGTAAAGTAATCTATGAACAGCTCTCCACCTGCATTCCCGTGCATTGTTAAGCCATTCAGCATGACGGACTCTCGGAAATCTCCCTGCATACCAGTACACTGAGTTGAAGACAAGGAATCACATGCCCTTTTCTACTGAAATATCTTTGAATAAGTATAACTTCCAGTGTTTATGGATCTTCATAACTTCTTCGGAATAGAGATTGATATTTTAAGGTATGTCAGTTTTTTTCAAGTTCAGTTTTTTAAAAGTTATTTCACTCTTTGTAGTTGCATTCTTTTTCAGTCACTATGTACGTATGTTAATTTTCTCGGCCCACAATGTAAGGTAGGTACGCCTACTGATTTGGGTGAGCATCATAAGCTATCCACTTCAATATGTGAAATCCAATCTCAAAATGCGTTCTGCTCGCTCCTGCTAAAACACGGTTTCTCGATTACTGCTAATTAATTAGCATTCCGGCGGCGTGCAGTTAAACGTGACTTAGTGAACACACTTGGAGCGTCCCCTTCCAACGCGCACTTCTGCGATCATCATCGGCCAGGAATAGGTTGGAACGTGCGGGAAATAACTCACATGTGTTTTTTTTTAGACTATTGCATTGCGCGTTCTTCCTAGAATTCTAAATACTTCAAATGTGGAAATGCGTTTTTTTCATGATCCCATTACTCTCC
The DNA here is from genome assembly GCA_963573305.1 of Pyrrhosoma nymphula. Lineage (NCBI taxonomy): Eukaryota > Metazoa > Arthropoda > Insecta > Odonata > Coenagrionidae > Pyrrhosoma > Pyrrhosoma nymphula. The sequence goes on along the minus strand of OY754337.1, from coordinate 19,758,218 downwards.
CAGGGAAAACTTTTAGGCCAGCCAGAAATTCTAAACTCTTCGTGATAGAAGCGAGTGCTTTTGATGCTTATGGAGGTGATCTCACATCCCTTATTCTGGCTTTATGACTGAAACTAGAACTTTGGCCTGGAAATTAGTATATTGGGTCTTATCGTTCACAACAAATCATGGGGCAGAGTAGGAATCATTATTCTAAAAAATGTTTGTAGTCGCAAGCTATCTGGGAACTTGCTTCTTTGGATAAGCAGAACCAATCTATCCGTAGCAGTTTGTTATAGAAGGTATGCTCTTGTAAAAACTATCCATAACAGGTTTCTATGTTTAATGCTCTTTTATGGTCTTTATTAAAGGAAAAGCATAATCAAGAGACAAAAGCGAGCGGTGAATATTTGTGAGCTAATTTTCATCGTGCTCTCGGTTATATTTTTATCACAATGATATCATTTACAAAATACATAAGAGTAATAGTTTTAGAAAAACAATACCAAAGTACCAAAAATAAAATATTCTGCCTGCTTTCGCCATGCCTCCTCATACCACTTAAATTATGTGTATTTAGTATTAACTCCATGAAAATCTTAAGAAAAAGGTATTTGTTAAAAAAATTATTAATAGATTTTAGCACAAATATATACCACCAAGGTATTCATGTTCTAATATAAAAATGAAAATCGTTTCCTAACAAATGACCATTAGTAAAACAAAAACCATGTGGTATGTGAATCGCTGCATAAAATGAGTTTCACTACGTATTATAGACATGAAATTTTTTTTTTACTAAATTCATTTATGTAAACGGGTTTTTCCAGGTTACGATCGTTCTTGTACAAACTAAAAACCCGGAAATATGTATATTTTAACCTTTGCGTAAGTTTTTTCCATCCATTGTGAGGTATCTGTTACACCAGTTACACATCTGTTACACCTCGTAAATGCTTGTGCATTCCTTCAGTTTAGACTAAATTAGTGCAGACTAATCGATCAGCGACTGGTTAATGGTTTTCTAGGATAATGTACTTCCAAATTTTCCTTTTTTATGTTATTTATCTCTTCTTCAAGCGTCACATGGTTGACCATCATTGGAAAACCCCTCAACAAAAGGTTCTCAATTTTTTTTTCCAGGGAGGCATTACTCCGCTGGAGCTATAGTCACTTAACCCCGTCTACTGACTACAGATGCCCACTTTATAAAAAAAGGGCGCTTGAACCCCGATATGGACAAGGATTCAGCCTCCCACTGCACCTAATTGCCATGGTACATGTTCTTAGTCCCTAGGGGAAAACTCAAAATCCCCCAATGTTCTATTTTCTCCCAAGTATTGATCGGAAAGAATATATCTTTTTTGTGTATGCTTCTATGAAAGATTTACAGGGTACACGTCCTCGAGTACTTTCATTTTAAATTAATAGGTGAAAATAGGAAACTAATTCCTCCTCCGAAGTACATGCATTTACTTATAGGTATGTTGCCTTCCAAATTATCCTATCATTAAATCCCCTGAATATGTGGTGTTGTTTGCACACAAACGCAATTTACATTACCGAATATTATTTGCTACAAGGGAGCAATTTAGTTATATAAATAATGATTAAACGGTGCGACTTTCTAGTATAGAAGCTCGAGAAGCTACTCGGGCGATACTGAGTTTTTTTGCGTTCGACTCCCTGATCGAACGTTGAATGAGTGTCGCATTTCCACGGAGGCAGAGAGAGATAGATGCGCAAATAGATGAGCGCATTGGTTTTTTTAACGCCATAGTGCATAATGTTATGTCATCGTAGAAGACAGAATCTCACTTCTGGTAAGATGCCATCTTGTTTGATGCGCTATATCACTGGCGGAAAAGGGGCAAAGTCAGACACCTTTTTCATATCACTACATTTATGATAAATTACTGCTCCCAATGATTCGTAGCTATACAAGTTTTAAATCTTCACTGGCATTGTTGGCTAATGCAAAACGAGTACAAAGGCCATACGTATTTTTTTGTACGCATAAGAAATCTTCAGGAACTTTTGCACTGAGTAATGCATCGCATTAGGGAATATCCCATACGCTTTCTTCTTTCAAGTGATCCGCCTCGCTCATAAAATAGATGTATTCTGTAGGAAGAATATAAGTTCATTGCACTGTGATAGCTAACCTTCCTTCCACTTAATATAATAAATTTAACATGGAAATCTCCCCTCTTACATTATCCCTTTTTATGCTAAGTTTTGTTAAAATATATTTCTAGCTCATGGCATCACTTGCCATGTTTCCTCTTTTAACACTTTGTACTGGTTTGTCCAATACAGAATCCGGCAACAGTCGAACAGACGAACATGGTCCACAGTATTTCCTGGTTGTGATGCACGTGCATGCATTTATTTTCCCATTTCTGTAATAATGGCTGCAGGGACCGTTTTCCTAAATTGTGAATCCAGTTCAATTCAAGTATCAGTACTGATTCTGCAATTCTATTGCTTAGAACTCTATCAATACGTTGACTGCATGGTCATTCGGTCCACTGAAAACCAAACAGTTGTTGTAACGGTAAACGATTTTAAATTACGCTTGAACTCGCTTAAGTGGACCGTGCATGTCCAGCAATCGAGACCCATTGAAAAGCGTCGTGTGAATTCTCTTTTGCTTACCTCTTTGCCCTTATATTTCTCCTTGATCCACCTCTCGCTGTTGGAATAATTACTCTCGTGTAAAATTAATGAGTCATAGTTAACTTCACGCACGGTTGCAAATTATCTCTCTATGGTGATCTAATTCCTACTCTTGGGTCGCGAAAGGGAAGACTCAACTTAGCGGAGAAATAAGTGGCGATTTACCGATGTAATTACGTGCGAAAATCACAGCTAATAGGATCGGTAATGGTGGAGAGATTCGTACTTTGCTCAATGGCTTATACTGAGTAGGTACTTCTCGAGCGCTAGAGAGAAAGAGGGCACCCAGAAATAGAGATGTACTACTGAAGGTGTGGCAGAAAAGTAAGGATAGAGGCTAAATCTTCCTTTATCTCTGGGAACAAGTAACCTGATGATTTTTTTTTGGTTGGGATGGTTATTCCTGTATTAGCCATCAATTCATTGGCATTAATTTATCTCAGGTGTATAAAGTCTCAATTGTGGCATAAATTAGAGATTCCTGTACTAATTGGCGAGTATTAACTATACCATAATTTAACCACTATACTTTGTATTCATGCATTATTTTGTTCGTTATATTAATATGTGTTTATATAACTAAGTCAACTTTAAATTGTAGATAAAATAAATTTTGCTGGTTTTATCTCGTATCAATAAATGTATGAACTAATTTTAAAATCACAATTCAATGTTATTACCTTCAAAATTGTTTCCTGGAAAGGCCACACACAGCTGGAGACGTAGTGCCCTCTCCTCGTTACAGTGATGTACTACATCCTTTAGTGGAATATCTTGCAGATGGTCTATCACAGCTTTCTGAATGACATCTGTATTGCCAAAACAGTTTCCCTTAAGGTGACTTTTCAAGTTGGAAAACAGTACAAAGTGGCAGAGTGACCGATCAGAGGTGTAAGGGGGTAGAGGTAGCACTAAGTTTCCATTTTTCGTCAAAAAATTTCGTGGAAGAGATAGCTGGGTGGCGAAGTGTGTTGTCGTGATGCTGTATACAACTGTTTCCATTGGTTTCACTCGCAGATTTGTCCTTCTTTATTTCCAACATTTTCAAAGCTCTCTAAAAATTCCATCTTCCATTTGAAAAACCAAGCATTTGATTTAACATGTTTTCCATACACTTATGTCAACTATTGAAACTTAAGCGTTGCATTTTCAACAAGTATATCAAAAAAATTGATCGCATAACGTAGTCGTAATATTGTAAGGCGCCTACCGTGACACGTTGAAATATCACACTTTACTAAAATGCGTAGTAACGATGGAGTAGTGATAGTATGGAGTAGAAACTCTTAGTGGAAGTAGACTAGATGCTTATCTACACGGAGGGCATAGAGAAAGGCCCGCCATGTCACCTGATCGTGAGCTACAAATGCTTTCTCATTATTTTTTAAAACCGACCTCGTAAAATGCTACGAAATTAAATAGAGAAATTTACTGTAGAGTTTTTTTGAACTGGGTTTGCCGTTAAAATGATAAATGGTATTTCCGATCGTGTTCATCCGAAGATAGCTTGAGCTTTATCTGAAGTCGGATGAGCTTGGATCGTGCCAAGTTATCGTCTGAACTCAATTATCGTTCACATTTTATTTTAAAACACTCTGTTATTTATCTGTTGTTTATTACGAGTGTCTTGTGGGAAGAATGACTTCTTGCACCAACCTGTCTGTCAGAGCATCAGTGTTCTTTCGTTGATTTTACCTCTTTGCAGGTTTGGGAGGGAAGTAAAGTAATACCTTCCATGTCCCTTCAAACTAGTGTTACCATTATTTTTCTAATACATTTAGCCATATGTGTTAATGTCAAGTTTCTACTGGTTCCAAACCCGCTTCCAACAACGCTGAAATTCTTTCTGTCTGCTCAAAGTTTTAAATAAAGTCACTTTTATTTGTAATTTGGATTGTTTGCGCATTAATGCATTCCGTTGCGTATATAAGCGTTCCGTCGCACTCAAGATAATGACTAACTAGGATAAAGAAGTCTTCTTCACTTAATCACCCTGGAACCTACTCGCTATTCGCTCTTAATACAAATATTTAATGAAACTCACATTCCCTTCATCCTAATAGGATACACTTCTAAATACTACCCCATTTTTATACATACGGCGAAGATGTGATTTCTTTCGTAGAAATTATATCAGTGTATTTTCTAAAATCAAGTTACACTAGTCACTGAACACTCGCAGAAGTTTTTAACAAGGCGCATGACCTTCATTTATATTCTGTTCGGTAGATGTATTAACCCCTTTGGCGTTGCATCAAAAATGCTTGCCCCCTCCTCAACGTGTGCCCACATAAGAACGAAGCTATATCTCTCTTTTCCTGTTACACCGGAAGGAATTCCTACAACTCACCTGATGAATCCCAATCTCTTTAATATAGTGCGACAGATTCTCCTTGCATTCCTTTAAAGATAAGTCTGAAGTTAAATATTACTGGCTGAATGCATATTTTAAGTAAGCATCCAGGTTTCTTATGTATTTTATTTATTTCTCGATGAGAATCTTTCTCGGTAATTGGTTCCAAGTGCTTCAGGCAGACTGAAATTGAGGCATAACTAGAGACGAGAGTCCGTGCATGCTGTGCGTGTTCTGATCGTTTTACGCGTGCTTTCAAGTGAGCAGTATTTGTAGGGGGCGTGGGAGCTTTCCCTCTCCACAGCCGAATGACCCTAATCAACCCCTATCCCTCGTCTCGAGCGGTGAAATTTCGAGAGCAAACGAAAGGGGGTTGATGATTGAAAGAGGGTAGGCTGCTTACCCTCTCCCGCCCTCCAACTCATTTCATACGCGAACTCTCTCCCACCCCCGCCTTTTCCTCCTCCAGCCACTTAGACTCCTTTGGGCAACATTCACTCACGAATAGCCCCCTCCCTCCCAACCCTGCTGCCTTCCCTCCCCCCCCGCACTGTCCAAGTTCTCTGATTGCCTCCCTCAGTTCACCGCGTCCATATCCGGAGAATCAACACGGCCAATCGGTCCGGCCTCTACCCCTGGCGAGCGGGTGGGGGAAAGGATTCCTAATAACAACCCCTTTTGCTTCCTCCCCTCCGTCCTTCCCCCTACCGTGTGCCAGCCCTCCATCGAATATCCAAACCGAGCAAAAGAGACCATGGACTGCTACAGAGTGAACGCGACTCCTCCTTTCTCCGCCGTGGCCGGCCAAGGAGGTTCCCCGGAGTCCCCCCTCCCGCCTCGTCTGGACTCTTGATTGAGCCGCGGTCACCGCTCCCTACATCCGTCCCGACTGTCCTCACACCTATCGTCGCAATCATCCAATGGACGCTCCAGTGCATTGAGTACCCCGACAGGGAAACAATTCTGGGTCCGACTGGGAGTCGAGAAAGCAGGATGGTACGCGGACAAGTCCGGTCAGTTGCTTTCACGGCACAGTTTGAAATCGTGGTTTTGTCGGGATTCAATATAGTTCGAGTGAGATATCACTGAATATAAAGGTACATGAATTTGGCCTCGTGATTGAGAAAGAAATCTCACCTTTCCAGTGATATCAAAATGCCAGCATTTACCATTTAACTTTTCGAGATGCTGGTCAAAATGTACCAGCCTTTTTACATGGAAATTGGTACGGAATTGCACTCCAGATGGACTTTATTTAAATAATGAGGAATTTATAATTCGTAGATTTCAACATAAATTAAAAGAGATGTAGTTTTCATGCTTTTTCAACCATTTTTTTAAATAAATCACTCCCTCACCGCAGTAATCTTTTCTAGATCGCAGAAAAATCTCCGGTTGTGGAGGCGACTTCAGCGTAGGGTGTGAAAATAATGAGTCAATCAACTCCTTATAGTTGTATGTTTAGTTAATTACAAAGAATTTAAGTAATTTAAAACAAGGTTTTTTTGTGTCATTAATGATACGATGTTTAATTCATGCACTGACTTAAACAAACTGAAACTTAATTTTCAATTTGAAATTTGAATATCGTCTCTATTATGACTAGGAAAAAAATCTCGCTCAGATTACCGTAAGACTTATCAACGATACATAAAATGTATTTAAATGTTTAAATATAGATTCAATTATTTAAACTATATACCGGTTATCATGCGTTGTGGGACAATTCGTATAAATTATTTTCTGACTGAATAAATTCCAGTATAGATAAGGCAGTATAATTCTGAAACTTCACAAAATGTGTTGAAGGAATCTGAAAATATATTTTTGAAAGATAGCTCTGATTTCATTCAAAGAATTAGCCGTCACTTGATAAAGTGACGAACATTTTACAGAAATTGAAGTGCATAAATTGGTGTGCGCTTCCACAAAAATTACTAAGTAATGTTTCCAATTTCAACGCAGGTATATCATTGTTAGCATTAAGTATTAACTTTATGGCTCACTCATGTGATGATAATCTTTTTATATTTTATATGTATACTAGCTGAATTACCCGGCGTTACTCCGGATCTTTCATCCTACATAATTCATCATATAAGAGCGAAAAACGATTGAAAAAATGACAAACTTCATTCTTTAGGGTATCTGATATAATAAATGTATCTCTCTATCATGAGTGAAAGTTGTATAAAAAAAAACAAAAAAATAAACTGCGTCGGTGTATCTTTATGATGACGTTTCGTAGCCAATGCAGGCCACATCTTCAGATCAAGTCCGAATGCCAAACGGTGAAAGTTGGCCTGTATATATACCGTCCTCAAGGGGGCCTTCCGTTAGCGCAGCGAATCAGCGTTGAGCACCCTTCTTTTGGCGCGTTCCTTCTCAGGAGTCTCTTCCAGATGTTGTGGAGTCTATGCCCGTCATCCCGATTGAAATTAGCCTCTACCTTCTCTATTTCAATAGCCTCCCTGATGGGTCGAGGAAAATAAAACTTTTCCTTGGCTAAGACTCGTGCGTCATTGATATTAAGTTGATGTCCCGGGTTCGAGAAGGCATGCTCTGCAACTGCTGACTGCACGCAGTGCTTGTTTTTGAGAGAGAGAGAGAGAGAGGAAGAGACTCCTGAGAAGGAACGCGCCAAAAGAAGGGTGCTCAACGCTGATTGGCTGCGCTAACGGAAGGCCCCCTTGAGGACGGTATATATACAGGCCAACTTTCACCGTTTGGCATTCGGACTTGATCTGAAGATGTGGCCTGCATTGGCTACGAAACGTCATCATAAAGATACACCGACGCAGCTTTGCCCGAAAAACATGGAGACACCAGCACAACAGCGCTGCGAAAGCCTCAAACAGAAAAAAATAAACCACTGCACTAATCCCAATGCCTAAAATTCCTAATCAGCTTAACTGCTTAGCTTAGGAAAGTGAATTTTAAATGCGTTACAGACCATAATCTGGATGCCATATGATAAAAAAATCGCATCTCTCAAAAAAAATCCAAAACTACTACCAAATCATACAGCCAGAGAATCCACATTTAATGAACCAAACCTCTTTTCCCTTGCTAAATACTTGAGAGAGAAATAAACAAAATGGATACAGAATGACTGATTGACTGACAGACTGAGACGCTACATAATTAATATATACGAGGGCAGACTTAAAAGTCAGGTCTCCAATTTTTTTTGTCATAGAAAATGACATGTATTTACATTGTTGGATACATCGTTGGAAAGGTCATGGCTTCAGCTATTTTTCAATGTAGTCACCCTGGCGCTCCATGATTTTCCTCATCCGCATGATGAACTTTTGAATACCGTCGTCATACCAGCTTCCGTCCGCGTTGCGAAGGCGTTGACCTCATCTAGCACCTCGTCGTCCGACGCGATCTTCATCCCTCCTAGCTGTTTCTTCAGGGTGAGGATTATTGCTGGTGGATTTCATGCCCCGGGGAACCACTATCAATAAGGAAAGATACTGCCACACATTACAAAAGCTTCGGCGCGCCATCAAGAACAAACGTTCAGGAATGCTGACGAAGGGGGTCTCATTTCATCACGACAACGCGCGATCGCATACGGCTAGTCAGACGCAGGAACTGATCTCGAAGTTTGGATGGAAAGTGATCGGGCATCCTCCGTACAGGCTCGATTTCGCACCAAGTGATTTCCACATGTTCCTCACCCTGAAGAAACACCTAGGAGGGATGAAGATCGCGACGGACGACAAGGTGCAAGAGGAGGTCAACGCCTTCGCAACGCGGACGGAAGCTGGTATGACGACGGTATTCAAAAGCTCATCATGCGGATGAGGAAAATCATCGAGAGCCAGGGTGACTACATCGAAAAATAGCTGAAGCCATGACCTTTCCAACCATGTATCCAACAATGTAAATAAATGTCACTTTCTATGACAAAAAAATTGGAGACCTTACTTTTAAGTCTACCCTCGTATATAGATGTGTTTTGGTCACAAAGTGATTGTTCTCTCATATATACATGAAGTGCCCCCATGAGTGCTACTTTGAGAATAGACATTCAAGATATACTTGTAAATATGCATTGAATTTATCGATTACCCCCCGAAGCAACTGGGGCTCTTGCGAATCTGGGCCCTTCTTATACAGATTTTATTTCTACGTGCTATCATGGGCCTGCAAGAAAACGTGACATTTAAATGCCAGAGGCTGAATATCTTTTGAAAATCAAATCTATGGTTTTCAAGGAAATATGCTATTGTTGATTTCTGAGAAAAATGCGCGTTTTTGCAAGTAAAACCGCGATATTCAGACAAATGCGAAATGGAAAAGGTAGTTGATGGAAAGCATTATAAACTTCGTTCTTTCACTCATTTGATAAAATAATCCCAACCCTCTATTTGAGCGGAAGTAATTTTAAAAATGAAAAAATGAAACCACTGTACAAAACCCAATACGTGGCGTATTTATTCAGGGACCAAAAGGTCCCAAAAAGGGGCCTTTTGGGACCCTGAGGTATTTTTAGATAGACATAAAAACCTTTTCCTTGAAAAAATACAAATATGTGCCAACTTTCATGGTGATCGGTGAAACGGTGTCAAAGTATATTCATCTCGGACAGACAGACAGACGGACAGACAAACAGATACACAAACATCCATTTTTATATACGAGTAGATAGATAAAAGTCAATGTATATATGCATGTGTGTACTTTCTACATCTTCTCCTAAACCACTGGATCGATTTTGATGAGATTTGGAATACAGGTTTGCTACCGGCAGACAACAAACATTTTAGGGTTCAAATAACCAATACCCTCTTTTCACGGTTAAGGGTGTGATCCTAACTAATATACACAAATGTAATGGTGCCTGTCACCCTGTTGCTCCATCACGCAAAAACTACTGGACCGATTGAACTGAAATTTGGCATATTGATAGAGAACATATCTGGTTGTTTCAAATGCCATATTAAAGAGCCCTCAAGGCCCCCAAAGGCCCCTGAAGGTCCCCCCTGTTGGTCCATGCTAACCATTGGGTTCGGTGCAGTGGTTTCATTTTTCTTTTTAAAAGTACTTTCACTTAAGATGTAGGGCTGGGGTTTTTTTATCGGATGGCTGAATAAATGAAGTTTATAATGATTTCTATCTATTTTCTTGTACGCCTCCGATTTTGCCTGAAATTCATGTTTTTAGATGAAATATCTAACATTTTACTCAGAAATCAACAATAGCATATTTCCTTGAAAACCAGAGGTTTGATTTTCAAAGTGTATTCACGCCTCTAACATTAAATTATCACGTTTTTCTGCAGGCCCATGATAGCACGTAGAATGAAAATCTGTATAAGAAGGACCCAGAGTCCCAAGGCCCCCATGATAGATTGCTTCAGGGGGTAATCGATAAATTCAATGCATATTTACAACAAGTATACTCTTCAATAGCTATTCTCAAAGTAGCTCTCGTAGGGGTACTGCATGTATATGAGAGAACACTTACGTAGTAAAAGATACACATAAAGGAATTAAACGTGCAATAATATTTACGTGTAGTGAATAGTAACGGTAATAATGCCTCTGTTGCTACAAAAAACACGGCGTTGTTTATTATCGTTAATACTCAGATAAATTATTAAATGAGGTGGAACTGTCTGCATCTGCCTCTCATTACCATTGAGAACTGTTTTTAGACGAATTCCCACATCATAAACGTTGCAAGTTATTTATATATGTTTAAAAGTGTAAAAGTGCAGCTAACTAAGGTACATTCACTCAATCATCGAGTTTCCTATTCAATACTCTCACTTTCCGCTGTGTTTCCCTTTCTAGGGCTTAAAAATATATCCATCAATATTCCATATAGAAAAAAGAGTAACATTTCGAAAAAATCTTCAAGACAAAATGAATATCTTATTCGCGAGAAAATGAGACCCTGAGAGAAAATCGGCAAAGGTTAGACTTAGATGGCCTAAGACATGCTCACCAGCGATCTCATGAGCATCTCCCCGTGGTGTTTCTCGGGTTACGCTAAGAACCGCACAAATTTCATCCTTACCCAACCTCCGGACGAATAACCAGCTATAAATCTGGTTCAAATATTGAGCCATCTGTTCCGAAACGTCAATCTGTATTAAGATGGCGGAAATTATAATGACGTCACTACATGCTTGTTACCCGAAAGAAGAACGGAAATACTGCGCAATGAACGACACCCGTGCGTGAAAATCGGCAAGTGCACTATGAATCACCATAGATTTTTATTTAGCAACCGAAACTAATAATTATGGCTTCCCTTTATGCCTTAGGTGCAGTCCGGGTGACGGAGGATTCATAGCTCAAATAAATATAGCTGCTGCTGCAAATGCTCCTTTTGACGTTGTCAACCGCTGGATTGCACCCATCTATCCAACCCTGATTAAAATACTCAACGCACATATCAACGTTGAATAGTGCAACTCATTTAAGTCATTGAATGCAAATATATGTATGTATACAAGGAAAGCGGTCAAGCCGTTAATCACTGAAAAGATGGCTCAAGAGAACCGGAGGGACGAGGTGACCGTCTATCATCCTTTGCTATTAAAGTAGTAATGAGTCTGCGTGGCCAAATATTTGATTTCCCGTGCATGATAGTTGACCAGCAGTCACTCATATGTCCGAGCACCTGGAAAACGGTCAGCGTGTCTACTACAACGGACACAACATGCAAGATAGGCTACGACCTCCTAAAATGACCACGCTGACAGTTTTTATTCAGTCTTTGTGGTTTTCTTATAAAATAAGTTTGTTTCACACCCGTTGAATTTCTACGGTGCCTTCCGCTCGTGTTATTATAAAACCAGATTGGTAAATGATTTTGACGGAAATCTTTACCTAGTTATTTTAACTCAGTAACGATATACTTGACCAATTGGGTTTTAGCACATTGAACGTATTTCTAAAATGGTTTATTGGTGTTAGAAACAGGTTGTGAAAGGAACTGAGGTTGCTAGTAGTACAAAAATCATCGCCAATACTGCGGTAATGTATTTTTTGAGATATTGTCTAAATAAGTCATAACAAGCAACAATAATTTTTGTTCATAATTTGTTTCCTTTTAAAAAAAAGCATTCATTATGCTCCTTTAAAAGTAGGAAATAACTTTTTGCGTAACTTTATCAAAAGCTTCCACCAGCATAATGGCAGAACTAAACTCGTAAAGTAATCCTGCCACTGATCTTAAGAATGACTCAAAATGCCGACTTTAAGGTCGGTGCATCTCAACTGAAGTGTTAAAGCATTACGTACTTATTTATACTCCGCTACAATGGTTCTATATGCACGTTATAATATCTTCTAATCATATGATGACCAAAATATATCCCACTTCCTCATCCAATTGAAATCTTCTTATTTCGATCCCTTTGTCCTCCATTCTCTCACGTTTGACCTCCCTACCCCCTTCCCCACCCTCTTCCACGTTCCCCTTTCAACCCCCATCCACTCCACGGAGAAAACACCCCTTCCCCATTCCTCACACAGCCCTTATTCCCCTCGGCCATTTCTTTCTTTCCTCCACCCTCTCCCTCCGCTTCCCAAATCCCCAAGGGCCCCATAAGTTCTCACTATCGCCCGGGAATTCTCTCCCTCCCTTCCTCACCCCCTCCCTCCTTCCTCTGGCCACACCCCTCTACCATAATCCTCTCCTCCCACCCCCTCTTCCCCACCCCCTTCACACCCCCTCGCGGCCCACCTGCCTCCTCGACCTGCGAAGGAGGAAATTCTCACTCCAGGTGGAAACCTCTTAAAAACCATCCGAGGCATTTCTAAAAGTGGACTGCTCCGCCGAAAGACCTCCTCGCCGTTAATGGGTGTTTTCGGCGATGGAGCCTGCCCTGACCGCGGGTCACGCTCTCCTCCTAATGCCCCTTGCTGCTCTACCCCCAACCCCTACGCGCGCACATATATAACTCCTCCCTTGATAGTAGTGGGGGCACTTTAAATTGTGTCGGCAAAGGTAATTAATATTCCCGTCATGCACACGCGAATATGTATCCCATCACCTTTCATGTTATTCGAAGCGTAGATTTGTCTCGTTATGTGAGATTTCGGGTTGACATTTTACTTCCTCCATTAATAAATGCCAACCACGTTGTCATAGATAATGTCCGGAGCATAATTTTAATCCTCTTTTTGTCAGTTTCTTTGTCATCATGTTCTACCCCAGCATCAATAGTTAATTTAGTAAAAATATGGCCTGCTTTCCAAATTTTCATTGTATTGACACAATTCGATTGATGTAGCCATGGCAATATTCGATCGTGTAATTAAAAGTTTTCATCAGTAAACATAATATACGTTTCAGCCTCTTTCTATTTTATAGAAAGAAATCCATTTCTGCTTTTGAATGAGTTAAATGACAGCTAATCGTTTTTCAGGGAGTAACGTAGTACAGAAGCAGAGAGTTATTCAAGCAGCCACAAACATTAAAGTGCAACAAAGAGTGTTTATCATGTCGTTTTTAATCATTTTTCATTTGAATTGTTTTTTTTTATTTTTGGTTACTGTTTCAATGTTTTGACAATCTGTAAATTGCGATTCTATGGAATTATATATATGTTCATTTTTCTTTAGAGGTACCAACAAATTACATAATATAACTCTTTATAAAATATAATTGCGGAGCCGTGGTCGTTTAACCATTAAACTTCACCTATAGGCATATGCATCAATCATTTTTAACGCAAAATATTCATTTCTTTTCGTGATTTATCACGTAATATGGCCGAGTTATGCATGGCCCTATCTCCATGCACACGACGATAAGTTAATTTGACATTCTGAGCTAATAATAACTTCTTCTATCCAGTTGGATCAATCACTCATGCCCAGCTGTTATAGTATCTGAGGGAAAAAGCAGTTTCATGTGCATATCCGTTTCAAACATTATTTATGCCAGTAGCAAGGGAATTAAAATATGATATATGTTCCTGTGAGCAATGATTTGTGAGTATTTTTGGATTCCGCGAAAAGGTAACATAAGCGTGGTAATTGTTGGGTACTTTATTTCCATTGATCAATAAGCAGGCTATCTGCTTAGGTCTGTCGCATTTGATTGTTTAGTAAAATGTTTTCTCTGGGCTGTTCCGCTAATCTAGGGCGATTGAGCTGTCTATCTACATTCAAAATCGTCGGTTTGATTTTTATGCGCGCTTCAGTCTGAGGGTATACTGCGTGAAGATCATATTGGTATTCATAATATTGCAGTTATGGTTATTAATATATAACTGATTAGTTCCTTATCACATGTCCTGCTACTTTCGCAACAAGTTTGACAGAACTTTCTCTTTTTCACACCAATTTAGAGGCCAGTTTGTGATATAAATACACAAATGAGTTATCATAGCCATTGTCTCTCACAATATCCTTCATTGTGCGACGGCTAACTTCTAAATCCCAATGAAATTAATATTATCTCTGAAAAAAGACATTATATGAGTAGAGAAGGTATTTTTACATCGACAGTTTCTCCTCGAACCCAATTTTTATGAAGGATATCGAAAGTATTTGCATAAGAGGCAGGATCGTTCTCGGAGAAATATAAAATTTTGGACGCTCTGGTGGACGATAATAATTCGGGAAAAGGGGTTTGAAAGTTTGTTGTGTTCGTCTCTCGAAACGGTAGCCGTTGGAATTTATTCCCGCCTCGCTAATCCACGTCTACAAGGAGACGGAGGGAGCGGGGATGGGTGAGAGTGGAAGAGAAGGGGAAAGAAGGGGGAGGTTGTGCTGAGGCGAGGGGGGTGGTGGTGTATGGCTTGAGAGCGCATTCATCAGCGCCGTGAAATTATTTTCGAATTACCGTTCATTACGATGTAAAAATATGCAAATTTGGCGAAAGGAGAGGAGAGAAGGAATTTTCGGACGTGGTTCTGGCGGTCGTCGTCTGGAGGCGCTGCTGTGCTCCGCGCCACGTGTTGTGCGAGGGTGTGCGTAACCAGGGTGAGGAGGTTTGGTGGGGGGGAAGGGGGGCAGAGAGGGGGCGGGGAGGGGAGGAGTACTTCTCCCCACTCTAAACACTGCTGTTTGCCGGCTGGTTATTTCGGGAGGCGTCCGACAACCGAGGTCACTTTCGCCGTCGAGGACGTACACACATGCGTGGGTGGGCTGATGAAGGAAGGAACTTCATGGGACATGGGTGGGACAGACACACAGCACTACATAAGCATATAATCAGCGACCTGAAGTACGTGGAAGCACTCATTTTTATTCATATTTTGAGCCTCTTCTCCTTTTTTCTTCCACCATATTGGGTCAGCTTTTTTGGCTATTCCCACCTCATATTTGTAGTCACGGCCTCCAAAAATTTTTAACATCAGATTCCCTATTAAATACCAAGTTTTTCGCATACTTTTCCATCTTTTCGGAATTCAGCACAACTGTGCGGCGACGACATTAGCCTAATTCATCAAAAAAGACGCCACAGAGTCCGCGCGTCAGCGTCTCATAAATGGATGAAGTGCTTCACTGTTCTAGAAGTAGAGCATGGCACCCAACTTGGAATCAGGATTATAATGTAATTCTTCCGCACACCTCTTGCATTAAAATGTTTTATGAGCTACTCATTTCATTGCCCAAATGTCACCATCCGGTACAAACTGCCGGTCAGTCTGACAGTCTTCACAAGTCGACGAATGAAAAACGTGTTGTTTAAAAAAAAAACTTCCTTCCCGAATTGATTCCTAAAATAAATGGTTTGTGCTATTTTTAAATTTGAAATCATCTAATTAAGATATTTTCCAAACTGCGCCTTGTTCTGAAATAAAATCCTAGTTGTGAAAAAACAACTTTATCTCTTGATTACTTTTCAAAATATGAATTTATGACCTGGTCTTAAATTCACAGCTGAAGTTTAAGCCAACCAGTCCTGCCATTCATTTAAATGGGTTCGCCATTCAACTAATGGCATGGGTGATTAGTTTTTCGTAGCAAAGTTGGAGTATGACGAGCCTTGTTGGGTGGAACATACTGTTCCGGCTTTAATAAATTATCTATGAAAAATGGTGGTGACCGTGCGTGACCTAGTTTGGAGGGATTTCGGTGACCATAGTTCAATATGCGCGATCGGACACAGGTGTTTTGGATGCGAGAATGAGGGTGTTTTAAAATGTACTCTCGCCTAGCGGCATTCCGACCGGTCGAATCAATCGAAAAACTCCACTGACCGATGACACCCCTCCTTCCCCTCCACCCCCCCCCCCTAACCACCCGCACCATGTCCTCGTTCGATAGGTCCGGGGACCTCGATAAATAATGACTCAGCGATAGATTGAGCCGTGTGCTCACTGGCAGCAGAGCTATAAAGCATTGAGTAACTTAAGGTGACTATGGCTTTTTGGAAATAGTTGCCATGTTTCAAATTTCATTTGCGCCAGTAAAAGCACCTAAATTAAGTTTTTTGAAAACTAATATTCACTGAGTAAGAGCATGCATATGAAAAATCTTTGACATCTTTGAAATATCCTGAGTATTCTCTGAGTATTTTGCATTTCACTATGGTGACATTCTTTGACTTATACCTTAGTTAATTTTTATGGAAAAGCTTTCGAATGTTTGGTTGGAGTGAAGTCTTCCGCATTGACTTGATGTATTAGATCCCATATTCTGGTACAGCTGCGAGTGTTAGCATTACAGCGACTACAGTTTTCTTCAGGTCGATGAGTCCACGCGGTTCAGGTAGGCAGAGAGTCACTTCAATCTGAAGACACCTCTTGTAGCGGAGGAGAAACTGCTTTTGCTGAAACGATGGCACATGGGGCTGTACCGGAAGGTGGAATCTAACACGCAAATAAATTACTGATAATTATAGAAAAAAACCTCTATTCTACTGCAATATACAGGTAGATATTTGTCTAACTTTGTGTGATTTCTGTCGCTACCACTTGCTCTTTATCCCGATGTTGAAAAACTTTGATGAGAATTTGAGATGAAACTAGTTTACGCTGTAATGCACATTATCATTGTTTGTAAAGTTTTTCAATATTTCCGGTTTTCACTATTCCACCATGCTAAAATATAAGGCCTTGACGACTATATCGAGTGAATCTATAGTGAGTAAAAAAGGATATTTGCCTTTAAACTTATTTGACTTATTTTACGGCTAAATTTCTGGGCATAGTTTTATCAAATTAAGTATAATAAAGAAAGTTTTTTTCTCAATCAAAGTAAGTGATATGTTACTTTTCAAAGGGAGTTTCATTTTTACGCATTTTTGACACGCATATTGACTAGAGAATTATAAAAAAAACCTAAAATGAGAATTCAATGCATACACTTCATCGATGCTTGACCTATAATTGGAGCGATTTAAGGATTGAAAGACTCGGGTCTCTTATCGTTCGCATATCATTAGCGCACATAAAAATTGCACGGCGGGTCGTTATTTTGTTTTTAGAGCTTTACGAATGAGAGTCATTTCGTTTTGACGTTGAATCGAGACCCTGATTCGATTCACTGGAACCCAGCTTGAATAGTCATCTTTCAAGGATTTCAGTGATTATCCGATGGTAATTGAATTCAGCTGCTGTCGGTTCTCTCGTTGTTCGCATGAACATTTCTTCATGTTGTAATCTTCCTTATCTATCTTATTCTCTTTTTATATTCGCGACTTGCACCTACATCACTCCTTTCTCAATCCTAAAAAAATAGGAATATCTTTCTCCCCTTCCCCTCCAAAGGAGCCTCTTTTCCACCCCCGGGAGCTAAATCAACACCGCGAGGCGCATTCGCTCCTGATTTCTCATTTAATTCCTTCCCCGCTACCGCATTTTAATCCTCCCGACTACCTCCAACCTAAAGTCCCTTCATTCTTTCCCTCGTCATTAAATTCTCGCGCTTATCTCTCCTCACGCCTACCCCTCGACCTCATCTGTTCACCGCGCCTTTTTCACCCCGCCACCCCTCGACCCGCTCCCCATTCCCCTACTTCACGACCCCCCGCCTCTCCGAGACCCCTTCCTTCTTCCACCTTCTTCTCCCTGCCTCGTTTGCTTCAAGTAGTTCCCCTCGTCATGAGGCCAACTTGGCTTGCTGTGTGGACAACGGAGAAGTCTGCTAATTTAAAAAAATAAGCTTGCCGTAGTTATCTCGAAAACTTAAATAAAAGCCAGTTGGTCCCACTTCTCTGCGCTGCTTGGTTTCATTGCCATATGCGTCGAAATATGATCGTTTTGAATGGTGCCAAAATGTACAGTAGTGACATCCCCTTGACGTCGAACGAGTGAATAAGCCTTGTGGGGTCAGCTGCAACTTCATGCCGATCCCTATGCCGAGAGAGCGTAGGTTTACGATCAGTTGGAAACTTATAAAGGCCGCCTCACACCGAATGCTATGCTAAGCGCGCTACCAGCTTTCGCCACGTGTTGCGATTTCCCACTGTACGTTCACACCAAATGCGAGCCATGCGAACCGATGCGAACCTCCCGAGAGCTATGTCGCAGGGGATCGCTCGGCCGGCAATTTCCTCTTCGCTTAGCTTTCATGGCGCATGCGCAGTATCTATTGGGGTGAATGAGCGCTTTCGTCCCGCCAGCCCAAATTAATTTTTAAACTACTTACAACTGAGCTATTTCAACTAAATTACGTACATTTGTTCTGAACACTATGCGCATTGTGTGAAATCATTTATTATTGCAATTACGTCAATCTCAACGGGATATTCAAGTATCAAACCTGAGAAGTGCGTTTTACGCTGTCCGCCATCTAGCTACATAGCACGGCATAGCGGACGTCTGTTGTAATAACAGTTCTCACGCTTAGCATAGCATTCGGTGAGTGGCGGCCTTAAGAAACAAGAATTTGGCGTGTATTCACTCTAGCCGAACGATATAAATGAATCATAATTTGAGGCAAGGATATAACGAACCCTGCTATGTTCCGATGAATAAAAAGATGGTAACATGCTGTCAATATTCCCCCACTTCACCGAGAATGGCAGACGTAGTAAGTGGTTTCAAGTAAAAAATCAGCAATAGTTCGTGTCAGCTACTTATCCATTTGCACTGCTACCAATCCCATTTCTTGTGATCTAAACATGTAATAGTCAGCTGCACTGCTCGTAATTAAAGAGGAATAGGAAAGAGTATATGAATCCGGAATGAGAAATATATCTTGAAGGAATAAATATTTTTGCAGCCAAGGTGTGTGGTTATATTTGTACGTTGGTAGAAAAAGTGAGAAGGAAAAAGCATCATTAAAATATTCTGCAAAAAGGTTGCCTTCCCCACCTAATTAGGTGGCTTTTTATTACAGAGTTTAACTACCTATATGGTTCGGCAGTAGAAACTTATGTGCCAGCAAGAGGTGTGGGTAAATGTAAGAAAAACGGTAACCTCTAACAGAAACTGAATCATACGTACAATCTACTCCATAGGTCCAAGCCATTGATTTCGTCACTATGTAAACTCTAGCAGTTAAATAAGTTTTTCCGGTAATATTCAAAGATCGCGATTCCTCCTATTTGAATCTCCGTGGCTTCCTCATTTCTTTGGGCTTTTAGACTATGTGGATTCTTTTGGTCTCTGTCATTAGATGCCCTTTAACCTTTCCGCAACGTCTCCTGATCTGTCTCTTCTCTCAGTGTTTGAACTCGCATTCCAATTATTCTGGTTTCTTCCTCCACGTCCTCCGTCCATTATTCTACTACGTTCCAGGCGTAGTCCTGTAAGTCGAACATAAATTTTCTCCTTTGCTTGAGCCGGAGAAGAGAGTTCAAATATTGGTATTTGAAATGGTTCCGAAAAGGAAACCTATCGAATATGCTGGAGGTAAACATCAGCCACGTAGCAATGGTAATGTTTGTCACTTTTATATTCACCGAATCTTTGCTATCGTTAAGAGCGGTCGGAAAAGTGTTGTTGGAGAGCGTTTTTGCGCCTGCCATTAATTAAAGTTGAAAGAGAGAACTCGTTTGGAGCACAGACAAGCGCCTCAGGAAGGATGATACCCCTTAAGGAAGATGCGGATCCCTGCCTTTTCGCTCTCCCACTAAGTGCTTTTTTTCTCCGGCCTTTGTCAAAAATCTTGCCTCGAGAAAATCTTGCCTGGAAAACGAACGAAGGACCCCTTAAAGCTGCTCTCGGCTCCTCTCTTTTGCAAGAAGCTTGATGAAGTGATTATCTCCTAGGGTCTTTGAGTCTGTTTCCTAATGCGGGTGTCTCGCTGTAGCAACCTAGCCGACACATGAATTATGCCTTTCAATCTTAACTGTGGCGGTGCTCTTTTGTTTGAAATTTCACGATTTTTTCAAGAGATAAAAGGGGTGTTTATATTTATCAGGGTCCACTTATTTAATTTTCAACCGGGCTGCCCAATTTACCGAATTAGTATTGGTGCTTAGTTCTCTCCCCTCTGTCATAATTACATTTGTGTCCCTTCTGGATCTCTGAGGCCAGGTTTTCTAAATTTTGGAGAACGTATTCATTGCATGAAAACAGTTGTGTATGCTGTATGGTGACTCAAATATGCTAGTCAATGGTAACATGCGTTGTAAAATTGTCTACTGGCACCCTAACTTAACGTCTGCATCAGGAAGTAACCTGAACATTTTAAGATGAGTCTGGAAGTCATTAACTTAACTGTGCTAAAGACTGCTGGGTCCCTCATTTTAATCTCTCTTAAATCCCCGTTAAATTTCTTTTTTTACTTTAAAATGGATCCGAGAGTAGAAACCTATTTCTCTTGTAGACATTTGTCTGGTAAGGTATATCATGTTTTGGATTATTAGTGACCTTCGCGAAAATTCACATAGATTTCCGGCTGGCGGACTGCTTCAATAATAAAATACAAAGGAAAGCTGCGCGATTCGTCAAAAACAGCTACGGGCGTACTGACAGCGTTACACAGATGTTAAACGAATTAGGCTGGGAACCGCTAGAGACTCGGAGGCTGCGCGCTAGGCTTAGATTGCTTGAACAATTGAGAATAGATATCTTTCAGAGCGACACGGAGAACATCATATTAGAACCCCACTATATTTCCAGGTCCGATAGAAACGATAAATTAAGAGAGATATTTGCCGAACGGATAGGTATGGGAATTCGTTTTTCCCCCGAACAATAAGGGACTTCAATAAATGCTAGGCGTAATTTCATTAGAGCGTTTCCTTTTTATCTTTAAGCGGCTGGTGTCCTAACACCCCCCGCCACACGCCTATTGAGGCGGCTTGCGGGGTAATATGTAGATGTAGATGTAGATGAATGTTTTTGCCGGCCAGCAACGCGAGTGGCGGTCATATCAACATTTAAATTCGTAATTAGTTCCTCTCAAAATGTTGAAATACCAACAGCCAATCTGTCAATCAATTTTTCAGAAATTTGTTGTATATATGTTTTGCTATTTTTTTTTTATTTCCTCGTTGGAAGGGGGGGCAGCTGCCCCTCCTTGCCCCCCCCCTGGATACGCCCTTGCTTCGTATAGCTATTTGGCACCCCTCTGCGGCAATAATCTATTCATTTAAGGTAGTTTGAGCGTAAAATCACTCCACCTAGAATTTGATGAATTTGGCCTCATTTTATAGAAAACCTCTCATCTTTACAATGATATAAAAATATCAACCCCTTGCCGAACTACTTTTCGAGCAATTTCCCTCAAAATAAAAGCTGTTTAACCTGGGATAAATTATGGCTGTGCGTTCCAGAGGGAGAACATTAAACAAATTAGGAACTTCTAGCACCTAGATTTCGTCAAAAAACTAACAGTGTGTAGATTGCATGTTTTTTCAACTATTTATAAAATATAATCTATTACTCACCACAGTAATTTTGACAGAATCGCAAAAAAACCTGCTGTTTTGAAGAGCTTTGAGCCGTACGGCGGGAAAACATGAGTCAAGTTAGAGACTTATATAGCTTTATTTATTTAATTACTGAGAATTTTGGTCATATATAACTATGTATTTGCGCCATTAATATTATAATATTTATTTCATACTTCTTACAGATACTGAAATTAAAAAATAAAATTTTAGTATTGTCTCCATTATGACTAGGGAACTCTCTCGCTCAAACCACCTTAAGAGTAAATGCCAAAATGGAAATATTTATATAATGCAGACTTACAAATGGCTTTGCAATAATATTTCTATGGCGAGGCCTTCTCAATGAATGCCTTTAAATACCAAAAACTTAATCTACTGGTGAACATGTGATTCCCTCCTTTTAAGATATTTGCTTCCATTGTTACATTACTGTCGTTTTAATCAAGATACCAATTAGTTGCTGTTTAATGATTTCTTAAGAAAATATACAGCAATAGGCATGCATAAAATCTTTTAATTTATAATAAAATCTTGTAACCAGTAATGCTTCTTCACCTGAAGTTCATTATACTACAGGATACTGAGGGAAACTGCACCAGTACCACACACTTACACTTAATTTTAATAGCACTTCCTACCTGAATTGTGAGGATGTCGCGCTGCAAAAGTCAAACGGACGTTGGGACTGACCACAAGTTGTTGTTGACATAAAATACATGCTGCAAATAATAACACTTTCTCATGGTATATTTATGAACGCTCATCTTCTACCATATCCTTCAGGTGATTAATGGCATTTTCCAACATTCATACTCTCTTATATATTGCTAATTACCAAAAATACTGTGGCATAACTGGTATAATACAATTATAATTGCGTGACTGGAAATAGATCGACTTCGATAAAACGTATTACCCAGGTCTGTAATCAATCCTACAGGCTGATAGAGATTCACATTGAAATTTTTTATAGCCTAGTGATACTGGTTATATAATCACAAATCCATTTAAGATATCGAGTTATTCTTTGCCTTACAACATTGGGACATCATGTGTCCTACCCTCTCATTTTAGTCGGGCGAGATGCATTTAATGAATCCTCATTGAGGGGTACGAATGTGGCAACTGATGAATGCACAATACCATCGGAGCGAAAGCACTGTCATAAAACTTCAACTTTGCGTCATTGTGGCAATAAATTGCAAGCCATAAGCGACGGGAGATTAAAATTTTATTGTCGTCGTCGCTTTACGTGATGTGCGGTCTCTCTCTGCAAAGTGATATCGACCGCACATTTCCTCCTCACGTATCTCCAAATCCGTCGTATTTTAAAAGGCCGCGATGATGCTCGCTTGTTTTTTTTAAGTCTCCCTCTTTTGTTATTACGGTGCCGCCACAGCAGAGGGCACTTGATTACGGGCGCGGTCGGAATACTCCCCCATTTCCCATGCCGGCGGCGGCGTTGAGAATCGCAGAACCCCCGAATCACGCCCTTAAACTTAATCATTAATAATCCGAGCGAGGGTACAAGTGGGGAGGAGGAGAAAAAAAAGATTTGGACGGGCGCAAATAAGACATGCCATTAGAAGAGGAGTGAGGGCAGCGAGGAGGAAATGGAATGCTGTGTGTGTCTCTGATTAGGAGCCGAAAATAATGAAAGCGAAAACGCCTTTGGCGAGTGAGAGAAGAGATGGCAGACGTTGAAATATGGATACGCGTCCCTCTTCTGCCCCGACATCTTCGCATCCATTTCCACCACCACCCCCTCGTCCACCCCCTCTCCCTCCCTTGAGTTGTTTTAAAGCAGGAAAGGAGTTTTTTTCTCTCTTTTTCACAACCGCTACACCACCCTTCCCATGATCCAACACCATTTCTCTCCCCTGTCTCGCCGACCACGAGTCCTCCTCCACTTCCTGGTTTTTCTTCTCCCCTCATTTTGGTCCTTCTGTCTTCTTTTTTTTTCCTTTTTCCGACCCCTCCCTCCGCAGCCCTCCCCCCCCCTCTCCCCCAACCTCTTACATCCCCCGGAGGCCCTTTTTAAGCATCATTGCCCCGGGCATTGTTACTACACCACGGCTCACTGATGGTCTTTCTTTTTCCCCTCCTCTCCTCTCAAATATCGCTCCTCTTTCCAGATTCCGACACCGACTTCGCTTACTCCTCCTCCCCTCCCTCTTTCCTCAAATCCTCCCAAATGGGAGGTTTTAGACCGCATTCTTTCGCCTCCGCAACAACTCCACTTCCGCCTCCTCATTTCTCAGCAGCCTCGAACTGCTGCTCTAAGGGGATGGCCACTCCTTTTACACCGGCTTGATGTCTTAAGGAGGCAAGGGTGAGTTCCTGTCTTTCCCACACTCCTGTCCTACGCTACGTCACCGCTCCTCTTTCCACCTCCAAGATTGCTTCGCTCTGCTCTGCCTCACGTCTCGAGGAGCACCCTGTTTGCTTATCCTTAAAGAGGTCTCAGTCGAGCTAGTCCTCGTGAAAAGGCTAGGCGGACAAGTAGGCAGGCATGCACACCAAGGCTGACTGCTCTTTGACCGCGGCGAATGCAACTTCTCTCATGGTCGATCTAAGGACGTCTTTGATGCGCAAGGCGATGGCGATCCACTTGGTGCTCTGAAGGAAACGAGGAGTTTCCGGTGGTACTGTGGGGCAGTGGGCACATCACAGTGATGTTTCGCCACTTCTATGAAGGCAATCCGGGTCTTCTTCCCGTTAGTCACTTGGGCAACTTGAAAAGGATGTACTTGTATATGGTTTAGATTCGAGGTACACACGCCCATGTCCCACACGGCGTGGATTAATCATCGTATTTATCATTGGGGGTTTTAATGAGCTGTTCTGCCGTGTAGCAGCCACCCGGAAAATTCCCCCTGATAGATCAGATTGTTTTCGTTCGTCAACTTCAAACACACACTGGACCCGATGTCGGAAGCTGTTCACTTCTTTTTCTTCCCTATTCGCCTGCAAACAGGGTGTAGGGTGTTTGGCAGATCTTAAATATCCTGGAAAACAAACATCTTTCGGTATTGCCACGACGGGTTTGAAGTTTTGGATTTTATCAGCCCGTGTGGAAGGCGTTTTTATGGGAATGTTTTTATTCTCATGAATGCACTATTTGCTTTGAAGATAAATGCCAAGTCCATTGGTATTATTTATATATTCACTAGTGATAAATTGGACAATTACCATTAAGTATTTCATAAATTAATTTATTTATACGAATATAGTATTTCTTTCACCCCCAGTGGGGAGAGACCATGCAGAAGACATTCTGGAACTAATTCAAAAGTTGTCCACCACTAAATTATCCTGAGCATACAACCATAGAACTTCATACTTCAATAATGGGTGCGATAATATGCGCGTACAGTCGTAGGGTACCTAATAATGCGACATGGGTACAATTTACGTTAGGAAGATGCGAGATAGGATGATATAACGTACTAATATTACGTACGCGTTAGGCACATTCATAGTGATTGTTTGCAAATTATTATTTTTTTAATTTGAGAGAGCGGGGAAGTCAGTGGAGGGTAATACGATATGAATCGAGAATCATTTCACGATAACTATTTTTAAACATTCCTTCATGGTTCATATGTTATTAATTCAAAAACAGTACAGCCGCAATTCATCTACGTTGAACATTCTTTGAAAATACTATGAAGTATTCCAATGAATGTTCTTTGGACTATCTGTGAGTGCCAATTGAATGTTCATTGAATGTCCTTCTTGAATGATCTTTGAACGTTTAAATAGTCTTAACTGAACGTTCTTTGAACATCTTTTGGACAATTTATTCCCCACAGGGCCATGAGACAAGCGATTGATGAGCTGTCTCTCAAGTATTTCAGTCAGTTGCCTTCTTGTTTCTAATTAGACGAATATACCTATTTGGCTATTCATGATTATCTATCAAGGTTTTATTTTTTGGCTCTAAAAATAATAAAAGTTCCCTTCATTTTCTCTTACTGAGGAGTACAGCCATTAATTAGGTTAAAATTTTTATAAAATCTATCATATCCTCATTAGCATAGCCTCAGGTATTTTGTAAATGAATATTATTCCATTTACAAGAATAAAGTACTCGAGTACTGGATATAAGAAAAGCCCGACAAAGACGTAACTATATCAATTGTTATTTTATAGTTTTTAGGCACTTATTTTTAGAGAAAACGAAAATACAATATTTATTAGGGTTTGTTAAAAAAATATTACCTTTTATGGTGACTTAGCTTGGAATCTTTATATTGCATATCATTTTAAATGATTGAAGATGAAATCACTTTTTTTTTCTTACTAGCACGCTTAATTTATAACCAAAAGAATAATTATCTCAAGGAATCTGTTAACAATCACTGTAATTTCTTTTCCGCCGTCAGTGCCTGAAATGGGTTAATTTTTTTGTGAACTTTGTATTTTGCTTAAATATCAACCATGATCTTGAACCCTTTAGTTTTGGAGATTTATCGATTATCTCAGAAATAATGCACCTGCATGCAGCGATTCTATTTTTGGGGACTTACCTCTAATTCAGTGATCAAAGGGCTATACCTCACGAGTCTCTGCAGGATGATAAATGTCCGTCAACGCTGCACCAAGAACAGATGACCTCTTGGATTGGAATGCCCTTGCGACCACAAGTTCGAGGAAGCGGTCCTCTTTCCCTCGCCCCCGTCCCAATGAGGTACGCTCTTTTCGCGTGAACACGAATGAGGCGTGCCCCTGGGACGCGTGCGAGTCCTCGAATCCAACCTTCAGTTGTTTGCTACGTTCGGCCGGGTGAGGGGTTGGGGGGAGCTTGCGTGAAGGGAAGGTAGACCCCTTTGTGACCCCTGCACCCACCTCCCCCCCAAGTCCTCTTCTTCCTCCACTTGAAAACTCCTCCGCTCGCATGAGCCCTACGAAGGTTAGCGAGGGAAGATCATCAAAAGGTGAAGTGAGCAGTTTCGCAATACAAAGCTTGCCTTACGAGTTGTTCGAGATAAGTCCCGAGTTTACTTGCGCACAACGCGAGGTTCTGCGTAGGATGACAGCGACGGGTTTAATCTAACGAGTAGATTTGCCCTTAATTAAGATAAAACGCGCACGTGCCAGCTTGAGTACAAGACGAAGGTTTAATTTGACTAGTTTCCCGGAAATCAGGACGATATTCAACGGCATTCCTATTGAGTGATCCTTTTCCAGGAATTTTAGATGTTTTTTGTGTGCTCATTGCTACTTTTATTAAAGTATAGCTGGGAGATTTCCGTTTATTATATTAAATTTCTCGTGAACAGAAATAATCATCCCTCTTTAAACGTTCGTCTGACTTTCTTTGAGAACTTTAATCTTGTTTTCATCTTTCAGTTTTCAATCTCATGTATCCTCACATACCTATCTACATTCTCATTTTGTCAATTATATTCTTCTCATGGTATTATTGGGGGATTTTTATATACACTTTATAATATGTTTTCCGGATAATTCGATGCCTCCAGTCCCAAAGTATACCTACATTTCCCACACTGTATATTAACTTCTTTGTTGCGAATAACATTCGTCCAACTCCTCCAGCCATGCCTGGAAGCATAAATATTAAAAGCAGGCAAAATGCGAATGGCTTTCAGTTAAATATTTTACTTTAACTTTCATTTCTGTGAGAAACATGCATGGTTTTCTGCTTGCTTAAACCACCTTCATGAATATATAACCTTTCGATGATAATGTCTAATTGTTCTTCCATACTGTAATAGAATTCTTCCACTATCAATTCTCTGATTACGGTAGAAGAGTTTTCTATCGAAACCTTGGCAGCAGCCAATTACCTAACCCGGTGTGAATTCCAAGGACTCCTAGCACTTGCAATTATTTATCATTTTGCTCCACAAACTGATTCCATTGTATTTATGCCTCCGAAAAGAGTAAAGATAATTCCGATAGGTGACATAATGACAACCTTATATTTCATAATGGTAACCTCGTTCGTATCATGCGATTAAATTAACATGCACCTATGCATAAACGCACCGATACCTATCATATTTGGATGCGCAAGAAAATACATGAAAACCTTCAACTGCATCTTTTCCTCTCTATTAATTTCAAATTATACAAATCCCTATAGCTGTCCAAAAAATATATATAAATATATGATGAATAGAAAACGGGATGTCTCGCAGAAACACATCCTTTCAATGACATCATACAATCCGTATCTACGCAGGAATCTCACGAGGTATTTCAGTTGGTGAAATGCTAGACTTGCACTTCACGGTAGCCAACAGCCGCATAGTATATATTTTTACCCTCGTGTAGTGGGAACAAACTTTATGTTTAACATTAATATTGGTATCCTTCTTTGGCGAGTGGTTCTTAGAGTGGAGTCTCGCTCGTACCATTCTCGTAAGTTTTTTTTAACGGCTCTCCAACTATTCGCCTCTCCCTGTTTTCTCATCGAGAGCCCTCATTCTTCTCCAACCAATCCCCTTTCCCTTTGTGCTCTCTCGCCTTCCCACTTCGCCGCGGACCTCTCAAACTGCGATCTCCAATTCACAATCCCTTTTATACCTTTTTGTCTCATTTGGCCCTCCTCTCCCACAGTTTCTAGCCTGAGGACCGCAATGATGTGGTGGCTAGAGCTCTGGCTCCCGAATCTGAAGACTTTTACTCTGACGAGGTTCCAATCCTGTCAGTGGCAGAGATTTTCAGTGGTCTTCCTAACCATTTTTGGGTGCTTTGTTATATCAATATATGAGTTAAACTCTTTTCGTGGGATGGGAAATTAAACTACGTTCCTATTAGCTCGTTAACTGTATATTAATGCATACGCTGGGTTTCTCTCTACTCTTCCTCAGATTCCGAATTAATACTTTCCTCCCCGACCTGCCCACCTGGAAAAATGACCTCAGTTGTTGATCACGTATCCAATGTTATCCACCCAAACGTTTCCCTTGTCGTTACCCCAGTGACGTCCCGATGGATGCCGGATGCGCGGCCGGACCGACCCGCACCCTTCGTCTATTACCCGCCTCAGTCGAACTCCAGCCACCCGTGTCGTTGCTAGTGTCGATTTCCTTCTCATCAGCCCGCACAATTTTACATTTATTTTCAGGAGCCTACACTTCCCCCACGTCTCCGCATATTTCAACCTCACAATCCGCAGTCACCTTTTCTCGTCCTATCTCTCCCCCGAGGCAGTCGACTGGGGGATCGTAGTCCTCTTCCAATACCCCCAATCCCGTCACAAAAGGCTCAGGCCTAATTGTGTTGACGTGAGCGACTGACTTTTGAACTCTCCATTGGGGTGTCATTGGTTCAAAACCCTTCTATAGTGACCTTTTTATGCAAGTGCCTAATCAGCGAGCTATTGCTTATAGCCTACACTCACTGAGGATAGAATTTATGAGACAGTTACTGAAGCGAGATCACTGTTTTACCCGTGAAGTTACTACAATCAGTATTTGTATCAATCCGAAGTTTACAACACTCCGCTCCATTCTGTTTGTTGTTAAGTACTTTATTTATTCACTAGATGAAAAGCCTACTGAAACAGACTAATATATTGGAGAAATAGCCAAAAATGAATTACTATAGTAAATAGTTTAATAGAAATTAATTTGTGGTTATTTTTATTTTTTATTGAAAACAATATATGTAGCTATGATAATATATAATATGCAAGTTCACATTTCTTTGCAGACAACATTTTTGATTAAGCTGGTGGAGCTGTTACTAAGCAGTTTCCGTTGTTTAGGCCCATCCATTACCTGGGCATTTCTATCTGTTGACCTGTGTACAGAGAATAATTAAACATTATAAAAGGCTACGCGTACCTTAGTATGATCCAGTTTCTACACGTAGCGTATTGTTTTAGGGACATAATTGTCCAGCAGGGTCCTAAAAGGAAAACGAATTTATGGTAAGTTTTAGAATAAATCATTTAATGTTGCCGTAAAAGTGCTGGAACAATGTTATTGAACGTTGAATGTTGGTATGAACTAACAGAGTCTCTAAAGAAAAAATTATCAAAACATTACTTAAAAAATAATGCAATGCTTGACCGTTCTAAAAAAATAACTTAAAAATCTCCACGACAGTTCATTAGAATTATTTATACGCGTCTTTTGTAAAATGCATACGCACGCGCCATGTGCCAGTAGGTGGATAACTTGAATAGGAGCTCGCTTTCCGCCCATGGCGCACATCTGATTAACTACGCCTAGCAACGGAATCAAATGTACGCACTCGTAGTCTTTTATGTGTTAGATAAGACTTCACTTAGATGTCCTTCATAAATAACTTCATTTACTGTATCCTTGGTTTTCCGACGTTTCTTTCAATGCTCAATATTGCTTTCAAAAGGATTTTATGTACCCAAATGTGTATAGTAATTTTCGACTTGTACTGCGAAGTATTTCCATTGCCTTCAAATATCTTTTCTCCCCAACTCGTCACAGTTCTTATTCATTAGCAATCCTCTCTATCCATTTTATATTCATCTCTGTTCTTTTACACATCCATTGCTTTCAGTTCTCCCTCTTTGGATACTATTATTATCCAAGCTTCACAACTATTCAAGGGCAAGTTCTAAAAGTACTTTTTAATGAAATTCTACCTTACTTCCAAAAGTATTTATGTCTAAAGTTTTATGACACTTTCTGGTAGAATATCTTTTCCGCTCAGGTTATTCCAATCATCTTTCATGCTTCTCTCAACTTCACATGAAGGAAAAATGAAGAAAAATGAGCTGGCCAAGTTAGTTACGAACCTTGAAATTTATAATTTTAACATTACCTTGTGAATCTAAGTTGTGTGCGTCTTAGAATGAATATCTCAGCTTAGACCACGACCTAGAAAACTAGAGAGCGACCAAGAGAGTATTCTAAGATCGTGGTTTAGACCATGCGATAAAACCTTAACGAAAACCCCATTTGAGTTATCGAACTTTCTCAAAAACTGAGGTTTTGAATAAATTTTCCACTAAAATCCGTACAATATCTGGTTTAAAAAATGGAGTTATTAAAAAAGCAGGTTTAAGTCCGTACCAGTTAAGGCTGGGTCGCAAAGGCTGGGGTGGATTGGTAATATTTTTCCCTCTCAACAATCCGTCAAGGAATATGCCTTAAATCTCAGCCTATGGATTTTAATTTGCTAGGACGTCTTACCCATTGTCTTACTCCCTTACGTCTTACCGAACTTGAGTTTGTCCTTTGTCGGCCTCGGTGTCGACGGGGTAAAGTCCACGCTGGCTAATCCTAGGATCGTGGGTCTGAGTCCCGCCCAGGTGAATTTTTCACCACTCAGGGCGTAGGTGCTCGTGTTAGTCCGTTGCTGTTGTTCATACGCCCGATATAAAGAGCCAATAGTGATGTTTTCGGAATTGTGAACATAAATATTAAATAAGGAAATAAATAGTAACGACCACTCAGTCGATTTTTGTGTTCCAGTTCTGTGTTTTGGTTCGGAAATGCGATACTGTCAACAATTGTTTTTTATTATCTACTCCGATGAGTTATAGTTTTTACAAATTTATCGGGTGACAAGTAAAGCTTGCATTAACTAGCATGAACTCTAATTTATTGGCAAACGTAGGGTTTTAACTTCTTCCTGTTATTTCAAAGTTCCAATCTCACCAAACTGGCGAGGACTTTACCCCGCCGGTCCCGTCAGCGGTGGGGTAAAGTCCTAGCCAGCCAATCCGAGGGTCACGGGTTCGTGTACCGCCTTGGTCGGTTTTGGACATGCCCAGGGTATGGGTGTTTCTGTCAAGTTCTGGTGGTTCGGCCCCTGAGAAACCTGAAGACAAGCCAATGGCTTATCGGGATCGCAGTGGCATACGGACCACCAGAATCGTCCGAAAGCAAAATAAAATCGGAAATTGTGATATCTGTCCTGAATCATTAATTTGTTGAGCTGATGAAGTTCTGCATCAACAGCTCAGGATGAAGGGACTCGCCTATAAGTTATGGGCTTGTGAAGTCCAAATCCTAAAATGAGGAAGTCTATAAATGCTATCTTTTGCCAAAAGTATTGCTAACAGAATTCAAATCCAGATTAAAAGTTGATCGTGTTAAATCTCAGCTCTGCGGTGTGGCAGCGATCTCTTCCGTATGCAACCGTCATTTTTGAAAGCTATCGATTCCGTCGGGGAGAATATATATATACACGTTGAACGCAAATGTATTTTTTTCTACTTCCCTCCCGTTTCTTTGCCCCTCCCCCGCCCCGTTAAAAAAGTTAATAAGAATGTGTTTCCTCTGAAGTTTCTGCCCGGGCACCCCATGCGGAAGGAGGGACAGACGCGGAAGACAAAAGACGCAAGTTTTGCGTACGGCCGGGGAGTGGAGCCGTGTTCATTGGGGGGTGGGATTGTCGGAGGCCTGTGCGGGGGTTGACTGAAGGGAGAGGGGGAAGGGGGTGGGGTGTGGCTGTAGGGAGGGGAAAGGGGTGTGGTTGTAGGGAAGGGAGGGAGGGGAGAGGAGGAGGAAGAGGGGTAGGAGGATGGGTGGTGATGCTAAGAAGAGGAGGAGTAGGAGTTTGGTCGTCCAATCTTCTCTTCTTACAGAGTTATTTATGTTCTTTCGAAAGACAGTCGAAATTCCGGATTTTCCGCCCTCTTGCCCTGCCCGACGAAGGATGGCAACAAAGTGTGATGAAAACGAATCGAGTCGCCTGCCGCTGGCCCAAGGCTCGGGAAATAATGCCGGGTGCCATTAGTGCGTGGTTGGAGAGGGTTTGGAAATAAATAAACGCCGAGAGAGACAGCGGATGCGTTTGTGTATAAAACTTACTTTAGGCCCCCACTCCGCGCTGCCCACCGACCTCGATCCTTTTTATCGAGTGGGTTTTTCTCATTGCGGGCGCCGTTTGTCTGCGGCCATTTGAATCTGCCGCAGCATTTCATCACGAGAAGATTAAAGAACTATCTTCTGGAAGTGTCCAGGGGTCAGAAAGAGTGGTCCTTTATTTTTGAAACGGACTTCGGTATTTCATGTTGGTAAAGAAATAAAGAACTCGTCCAAGATTGCGTGTCTACTTCAAAAATTATGTTGCGAATGCATGGTTTTGAAAGTTCGAATGCGCACTCCGAATCAGTTTGATAAATCACTTCTGCCTACACAATATCAGAGTCCATTGACAGCTGAACTACGTGAGAATAAATATGCATGACTGGATAAGTGCATTTTATTGAGGTTGCCGTTTATGTGAACAAAAGCAATTGCTAGAAGGACTTGAATTATGGGAGGCAATTGATATGAAATATTTCCACGGATAAATTTCAGTTCCATAATGGACAATGAAACAGTAAAATCTTCTAATCTTTAAATTTCATTTTAAAATTTTATTTTACTTCCATAAGCGCAATCCTTCTATTTACTTCTTAATGGAAATATGTGGCTGTTTCGCCAACCACTTGAATTGAACTTACTCATGAATTATGAGCACTTAACAGTCTTTGTTCTCTTGGTGTAATCAAATTTTTCATAGTTCTTTTTAATAATACTGTTTAAGTATGCATTTGTGGTCAAATATTTCGTAAATGTACATCTGTAACACTGGCATTAATATTTTTCTCCTTTCTTTCAGGTATGGAATTATTTGTTCATCACTAGTCACACTTCTTGCAATTGTACGAGAATTCACAGTAAAATGCGTAAGTATTAAAATTAGACGAATTGCAGGTTTTGCTAGGGTGAGCAAATTGAGATCAATAAATAAATATTGCAAATTACTGAGCGGAAGTGGGTACAGTGTTGTTGCCTTGCTGATAAATTACCATAATTACCGCTCACTGTTGGTCGCACTCATCGTAATGAATTTACTATCTCTCGAAATTCTTGTTTCTCACGCTAATATTCATGAAATTGCTTTCAGTAACACAACGAGAAATTTCAAGTAACCGAGTCACTTGTTCAAATACTTCGATGGGTTAACGCGTGACCATACATAATTTTGAACTTACCTGAGTTAGACAGAAGAAATAATTGGTAAAAGTCTATTTAAAATCATAACACATTTCAGTTTGACTTAATATTTGCTATAAGAAGGACTGTTAGAGAGGAATACATTGTTCCGTCACAAGTATTACCATTTAGGACTCTCTCTTCTCCCCGAAATACCGTTACTGAAGTACTTTTTGAATATTTAAAAAGTCTCAATTTTGTGCGTTTTAATTTAAAAATCTGCATACGTATTCACTTCGCATGCATAAAACGTACAAAACATATTTGAGAATTGTACACCGGATAAAAATTTAATGAAATTCTATTTTTTTAACTTGAATTAGACCATGTTTTCTTAGTTATTCGTTCCTACCGATGAAAACAAGTTTAATAATTTATTGGATGTGCACCCTTCTGCTTGACTTGTAGGGATTACATACGGGATGAGCCTGGATGAACGGGATTAACATCTAGCCTCTTGTCGAATTCGATGGAGGCAAAGTATGAAATGCACTCATTAGGTTGTTTACTTCCATGGTATGAAATTTTTAGATTCCGTTGGATAGCTGTGCCATGATTTTGTGACAAGGGTCCGATATTTCATTTGAAAAACTGCGCTTTTCCCCATGTTACATCCCTAATGCGTGGTTTTTAACTCTTAATCGAGTTAATTAATCTAAATGTACGCAGTTGAATTAAGTTTTAGCTTTTGAAAACTGAGCATCTAATACCTTTTGTTTCACTGTCAAGTTCTTGTGCCACCACCTTCCATTTTCGTAAGCGTGAATAATCAGAACTTTTCTTTCCATAAATATTTTATTATTTATATTAATTATTTACTAATTATAATCTAATACCGTAAATGAATAATGTAGAGAATAACATCAATTTTTTTAATTACAAAAACTAAATACGTATATCTTTTATCCAGGCTAGTTAATCAGTTTTTCTAATTTTAGAGAATATTCAAAGACACGTTAAGAAAATGGCCATGATTGCACTTTACATTACATTAAGGTAACCGACTGGTAAAATATATCTTTTATTGAAAATCAGAGAAAATTCTACAGAGTTTTGCACGTTACCTCTAGTATTTATTTCATTATCTACACGTACGTCCTACCCTTCTTCATCCCGTCCATAAAACCTGTTCTTCTTCTTACCCTTCCCTCCTTGCCCTACATCCTTCCCTCTATCACGGCCTTCAGCTAACCATCGCCCCTCATTACCACTTCCAGTCAACTACCGTGCTTCCCCCTTATCTCATTTAAAAGTTCTCTCCTCCCCAACCATGTCAAGTACTTTCTACTTCGCCTTCCTTACCGTCCCTCGCACATTCCGCATCCTCCATACACTCATCTCGAACGCCTGCAGCCTTTTCTCATCCTCTATTTTCAGAGTCCACGTTTCTGATCCCTACAACGCTAAACTCCATTTCAAGCTCTTCACCAGCCTCTTCTTCAGTCCTTACCCAAGATTTCTTCTATTACTGAATTCTTCCTTTGCAAACGACAATCTCCTCCTAATGTCTTTGCTAATAGACCAATTTTCTTCTAGCGTACTACACAAGTAATAAAAAAATGTACTTACTCCAGTTTATGCCCTCCCACTTTAATGACCAGCCTCGCTTTTTTGTCCTAGAAAATCTCATTACTTTGTTTTCTTATGGCTTATCTTCATTCCGTATTTCCCGCACTTTTTAAAGTTTGTAACTCCTTTGTAGATCGACTAACGAACACCTGGTCATCCGCGAATCTAACCAAGTTTATCACCTGGCCTTCTATTTTGATTCATAAGTCTAGATTTTTCCATGGCTTCCTTATCATTTCCTCAGCATATATTTTAAAGAGCAAAGGCGACAACGGACTCCATTTCCTTACCCGGCGACCCATAACTGAGCACCCCAATTCACCGTCAGCCACCCATACCTGTGCCCTCTGGGCCCTGTATAAATTTCGGATGAGTCTCCTATCTCCATTCAGTCTATTTTAATATTTTCGAGTAGGTATCTGCATTAGTTTCTCCCAATTTTCCTTTTTGAAATCCACTACTCAAGCAAATACACCCAGGTTTTGTTTCTATCTATTAGAGTCGTCATCCCAAGTAGCGATCCACTTCCTGAACCCAAACTGGTCATAGTCCAGGTGTTTATTTACTATTTTCCTTAGTCTTTAATTAATTATTCTAAGCAAAACTGTTGCCGCATGGGAAATAAAATTAATTGTTACATACTCCCCATATTATGACACATTCTTCCTCTTTGTGATTGGTATTAATACCGTTTTCACAAAATCCTCTGGCCAGACTCCTACCGCGTAGATCCTGCGAATAAGTGCGATAAAAGATCGTCTTCTCTCATTACCTAAATTTTCAGTTGCTCCGAAGTTATCTTATCTACTCCCACGACTTTTTTCTCGTAAGGTGTTCTCAATTTTGCTGACAAGTCTATCCGGTCCGAGGTTATACTTACACTAACAGTGCAATAAAATACATTTATTTGATTAGAAAATTAAATATAATAATAATTAGCATTTATTTTGCATACATCGACTTCGGTATTTGATGATTAGGTATTTCTCCTTCCATGCATAGTGACCAATTTGTGCTACATATTTCTTAACGTAATTACTAAATATCAAGATTCACTTAAACAGCCTCAGTTGACCCATAGTTGGACGCAAATTGGACGGAATGATTTCTAAGAAACTTTTCAACAAATGTACAGTAAATTATTTTTATATTTCCAACGAGCAAATACGATCACTTGGAATTACTGCTTTTGGCGAGTAAACGCGATTTTTTTCGAGAGTTCCGATGTTAATTGTATTACTACCTATTTCTCCACTGCTAATCAGAGGATATAAATGAGGTGGCCAAGCAGAAATTCACTGGAAACGCAATTCTAGATCAGCACCGCCCGCTGTGTCCTCCTCTGGGTCACGCGTTCCGAGATTAACGGGGCCGTCCAGAAAAACGGCCTCTGATATAAGAACGGGGTGGGTGGGCGAGGTGAGGTGAGCTGAGGTGGTTTGGAGAAAGGCTTGGAGGAATGGGGACACATTTCGCTGCCTCGCCTTGATTGGGGCGACCCCCATGGGTGGGGAAGTGGGTTGGGTGGAGTCCCAGCGCTTCCCAACCCGCACAGCCAACCTCCCAGCATTCCCCTTCGATACTCACTGTATATAGTGTCCATATCCGTCCCAAGGTGCAGGCGATCACTGATTCAGAGCACGGCGGACTTCCCACCGACTCGTCTTCCTTAAGTCTCTCCTTACCTCTTTCTCCCTTGCAGTTTGGACTTCTTTCTTTCTCCCTCTTCTCCTCCCCCTCTCCTCTCCCGTGACCTCTCGTCCTCTCATCCCTCTCGGTAATCCATTACAAACAGAAACCACCTCCCCCCTCCCTCCCACCCACCTCGCAAAAGCCTTTTTGCTCGCCGGCAGCGTCCCTTGGCAATCTGCGCTAAGTTCGTTAAGGACTCTCCTTCCCTTCCACCCTTTCCCTCGGCGCAGAGGGGAGAAAGGGGGGGGAGGGGGGGGGTGAAAGTGAAGGTTAGTGGGGAGGTTGGGATGGGCGTTTAGGGCATTATATTCTCCTCTATAGCTCTCTCCGTCTCTCATCGGTCCCTATCCTTAAATAAGCCCCCCGAAGCTTAAGCGTGTATGTATTCCTCTTATTTAAGACGATATGATTCCGATGCATTTAGGAGATCGGGCGGGGAAGGACTTGACCGACCCGGCCCTTTAGTTATTACGGTGGCCACTCGAGTGGATTTTGCCCGGGGAGCCTCTCTTATGTTTCTGCCGCGAATCGGACTGCGTACCTGCTCTAAAAGCGTCCTTTAATCATTCTCCCGTGTGCTCTCTTCTCTCTCTCGCCTGGCCGAACACGCGCGTGCTGTTGGGAGTCGAGGGCCGTCGTTTTGTTTCCCCAAAGTGCTCTGCGAAGCGGCGTGTACCGCGGTCGGAATCTAAGGGTCAAACGGAAGATTTTTGCGGATCGAAACTAAAATGTTCCTCACCTGAGTGCTCCTCGACGAATTTCGCTGATTATGGTCAGCCCCTGCGATGGGTCTCCCCTCCCTGGACCGCTAATACATTTTTCATTGATGGTTTCGTGAAACGATCTCGCATTCAACGTGAGCGAGGCCTCGTTTCCCTTAATAGTACCAAGGTATAATTCAAATCTATCGATGTAAGAAGTAAAATCGATCTATAGGGTGCTCGGAACGTTAAGGTTTGGTGTACACTATCTCTTGTATTGATAATAAACACGAAAGTCATTCATTAATGTAGATAACTCTTTATCTCTATCAACGATGTAAAACTAATCACCATCTCTCTGTAGCATGAACACTTACAGCCATGAAGAAATAGAAATTAAATACTGGTGAATATTTTAACACTTTTCTTGTTGTGTCTTTGAATCAAACCTACATCTCATTCTATTAGGGCAATAATATTTTCACCTTAATTTTGAATGAAAAGTTTTGGCACTTTAGAGCGTAGCTTCTAATTCACATTCCATTGCCCTGTAGTAATGTGGAATGTAATGGAAATACTCTTGGTAGCCGGGCTTGTAAGATAAATTAGCTTAAAGTAATATTTAGGCAATGTAATATGATTGGAATAAATGGAAAATATGGCACACATAAAAGAAAATTGGAGAAGATTAAATAGGCTGAGAGATTTACCAAAACGAAAAGGTCTTACGAAGAGCTAGATATGATGCGCTATGTGCTATGATGAGAACTGAGAGTGCTATGTATGATGAGAACTGAGGAGAATAATAAATAAATTCACAGAACACATTTTGCGTCTCAGCAGCTTCTTGAAAATGGGACTGAAATAAGGAATGAATAGGCGGAGTTACTGAGAAAGACCAAGGATGGAATGCATGAAAAAAATTACGAGGGCCGTCAAAGTGAAGATAGATGTAAGAAATTAGTGGTTAGCTGAGATGAGAGTGGAGAGCAGAGCTGTAGGAAACCAATCTTTAGATTGATGACTGGTGATGATTGTGAAGTGCAATTGCATTAAATATTTGATCTTTCATTTGTCGCACCCAGATTTTCCGCACCTTAAGATCACCCCGAACAGTAGGGACGATTCTGTTCAGTTGCTCTTTTAGGAACAGCTGATGCTGAGACACTCCACCTACTTCTCGCCCATGGCGGCCCGACACGCATTTTCCCTTCCGTATTGTGTGTTAGCGCGAGTGTGTCTCCGAGGAGTCACCAGGGGGCTTTAGGGACACATCAAGGCCGAAATGTGTGCTCAGTAAACAGAGGGAGGGTCACAATTAGTTATTAGCCTTGTCAGCGACCCATAGTGTCCGGCATATCGCCTTCAATTTGGTGCACGCGTCAGTTAAACGATGACTCTGCATTGGAGCATTGCTTTGTTAAGTGAGACACAGCAGTGATTTGTCACCTAGCAAATTCCCTATTGCGCCCTAGTTTTGCAAATCTGATTTTCATACAGTTCTTTTAATTTATTTTAATTGTTTAGTTTTCAGTTTCACCGTAAACAACCATTAAGACCATTTACATTCGATGACACAACGTGCAACTGAGACTGAAACATACGATCATGTAAAAAAAGCCATTCAGGCGAGATGTCAACCCGCGACCCTGGGGTTGTAGGCAAGGACCCATCCCCAGCGAGGGTAATATTAGATTCACAAAGTACAGTATATGCCGACTTCAAAGATTCATCCTAAGTTTGAGGAATGCATATATTTTTATTTAAATGATGATTGGACGGTGGTTTATGGATGTAACCATGTATAAATAATGGTCTTGGTTTATATTCACTTTGTACTTTTTTCTTTGGGTCATATAGAGGATTTCATGGAACTGTGTAGTGCTGATACCCTTCCTCTATAGTTAGCATTGACCTACCAATTATTAAACCTTGGGTTTCGAAAAATAATTTCAGGATAAAATAGCCTCGTCCTCGACGCCGGAAAATAAGCAATGACGGTAAATACCGGTAATTAGGCAAATATTCTTTCAAATTATACTTGGTGAAATTAATGAGATATCAAAATGTTATCGTGAGTTGGCACTCTGTTATTGAGTGTCTGAAATAAGATTTTTCAATGAGTAATGAAGATTAATAGGCGCACAGCAAAAACTCGGAGGCTACAAGCTAGAGGAAGTGAAATAAAAATATTTTCATAGGTATTTTTGGATTAAAATTGACTCCGAAGAGTGGGTGTTAGCGTAATTTGAGACAATGGAAGGTTGTATATATTGAAACGTATGCAAATCAGATTTGACATACTTACCTTCAGGCAATTTAGAACCTGCCTATATTTTTTGAAATGCAATATTACTTATTAACATAATACAGAGTTTTGAGAATATAAGACTTTCACATATTTGTGGAAAATAATTCCCAACATCTCATAACTGCCGGTGAATGGCTTCATCGCCTATTAGGGAATGATCCTTTCCTTCCTCGTTTAAGTATATCTTTCAGTAAATATTATATCATGGATCTGATATTTCAGATCCTTTATCTTTCTCAGGTCTTCCTCGGAAACCTCAGTTATTATTCTCTCCTTGAGTTTAGTCTCTAGCAGTTCCTGGATTATTTTTTCCGGTTCATGATTACGAAGGAATTACAGTGAGAGAGAGACCCCTTATGGGCCTCGAAATGTTTCATCAACGAGGCCGACTGTCTCAGACGTCGTATATCACGACCAGACCCTTAAGCAACCGCAAAACCCTTCAATTTCCCCCACCACGTAATTCCCGTTCTCAATTTCATCCCTTTTCAGTCCCGATGACGTCCCTCCTCCATCCCTCCCTTGGCTACAGAAACCCCGGCGACGACTCCCATTAGCCCTTCCCTCCGTCCAACAAACACAATCGCGCATCCCCATGGCTATCCATTTTTCCGCTCCGTTTTAGAAAAGAGGGGTCTTACTCCTCCTGCCCGGGGATACCGCGGTGCGGCGCCACAGTCGGCCCCTCGTGTGACCCCTTTCAACGCACCCTTTTTGCTCTTTCGAACGCGAGGGCAGGGTATGGACGCGGAGGGGTCAGGGTCCGTGCCTGCGACTGACTGGCTGACTGTGAGGGCCGTCCTTTTGTACCCTCCTCAGGAATCGGCAACCCGAAGATTGGTTTGCTACAGCTCTCCACTCCAATTTGTATTGAGCTAATCACTTTATTCATCTGCAAGTCCTTACTCTCCATATTCCAAAATAACTCTCTGCGTCTATCCCACTCCTTATCTATTTAAATAATTCTTCTATTATCTTCTCCTCCCATAATACTTTCAGGATGAATGATGGTTTCACTTACATCATTAATACAGCTACTTACGAAAGTCATCATTCCATTGAAGCTAACGTCGTTATCAATATTCTCTCCAGGCAAGTGAAATGAGAAAAAAATCGTCTCGATTACATCACACGAAGCATTTTAAGAGAACAAGAGTGAAACCTATGGTAAACGCTCCTTAAAACAAATGGGTGAACAGCGAGTGTAGAATTACTAACACTGATGAAAGGACTATGCCCGGAAACACTAGAAACTCGGAAGCTAGGCTCGGTAGGCAAAGTTAACTTGAAAATTTCAGTCCTCGCTAGTTTCAGGCTGGCGTAGACGATGATATTTTTACCCCGCACTATATCTCTCAAACTGATATGAGTGACCAAAAATAAATTTAATATACCGAACTATTTGGTGAGGAAATTCCTACTTCCAACTTGGAGTTGAAGAAATTACTAGTGAAATGTTTTATGTGGAGTGTTTTTGTGTACGGCTGTGACGCGTGGACAATACAAGAAAGAGAAAGGAAAAAGATGGAAGGGCTATAAATGTGGATATGACGGAGTGTACTCCATATGAAGTGGCCAGGCAGGGCGAGGAATGAGGAGGCGTTGAAAATAGTGGTTGAGGAAGAAAGCTGTGGTACTCCATGCCATGGAGAAAGCGAAATTGGATCGGGCATGTGTGGAGGAGGGAATGTTTGCTATGGGATGTGATGGAAGGAAAAGGGAGATTTTGAGTGACGCAAAGGGAAGAGGAGACTACTCAGGGATGGAGGGAGAAGCTGAAGACAGAGAAAGGTGCGCCAGTGACCTGCGCAAACAGACGACCTATAAATAAGATGATGAACGCACCATGGATGACTACAGAGAAAGCAAAGGGAGACACTAAGACACCCCGTGGACATACAGTTCGCTTTCACCCTTTCACTATTCCAATTCCTTCGTCCTATTCCCTCCCTTTTTAATGGCTGGCATCCAAACCCCTCCTGTCACACGCCCCTGAGGCGGATCGCAGGGTAATGCAAAGATGTAAGGGATGGGGGGTGAGTACGCGGGTGTCCCTTCCCCCATTTCAATCTCCCTTCCCCATCCTCTACTCTCCCCCTTCCCATCTGCCTCCCACACGGTCAACAGCGATCGCATGAACAGCTAATCATTTCGCTAAACCATCCCCGCGTGATTCGGCCGGTCAAATAATGACGATCGGGGCTCGTATTTATTTTGCGGCCCCTGTATACGGCGGGGAATGTAGGCAACGGTGGCCCTCTCCCTTAGCGATGCTTTTTCTCTCGGACGATGCTCTTTTATTTGCTCCTGGCTTCCATGGTCAACAGCGTTTAGCGCAAACCAGTGTCATCTTGAATTTCCAGGGACCCCGACATTTTCTCATGACTGAATGATACCTGGAATTATTTAGAACGCATCCAGGGTGAGTGAACACCCCTTATCATACGCCCTCGTGGCATCTTGGGGTGTAATATGGAAATAGATCCGCAAGTTGCACATTGTGTGTGTAGAATGGAATTTCAAAATTTAACTGGTTTACAGCTACGTGTGCACAATCAATAGTTCCGCGGGGTTTAATTCCGTGGCTATATTACTGTTACTTGACACAATGAGGTAATACATGTTCTTATATTTCTACCGTCTCGGTCGCATATGTTGAGCAGGAGAAAGTCATTTTGGTATGCGCAAATTCAGCACCGCAGGCCTTCTTTTCTCTATAGCAATTCCAACTATGAATGTGATGTAAAGCTGCATTAATCTCCCCAACTTCTACTGTAAAATTGTATGTTTTATGACTTTTGTAACGCCTATCACGATTTTACAAAATGGGCGAAAGTGGTTCCAGTCCTACTCGCCTGCGTACAGGCCTGTAATAAAAATGTCAATGTCCTGCTCTTCATTCTTACTCGTGTTTTAATTGTACTTGATTCATTTCAAATATCGGAGGTCAAATAATACAAATGCCAGGTCTTTGGTGCGTAAAGCCTAGTTATATACTGCGCTTCTCTCCATATTGTGTTTCAATCTCGTTTGGTGTATAGATATTTCATTTGATGAAAACTTCACTTAGGTAAGCACTGAATTATTATTGCATATTTAGTCTGGAGAACGCTAAACCGTTCGCTCGTATGTGATTTTTTTATGAACAACATCAATTCGGTATTTTTGTGGTATGTGAGAGCTTCAAAGAAACATTTAATATTGGCAAAGGTGGTATGTAAGAAGATAAGAGAGAACGCTGTGATTGTTTGGCCATTCCATGAGTATGTCAGATACTGAGTCGAGATAAGACTTTCAAATACATGTGCGCAAGAAACTAGAGGAAGAAGTATACTGAAGGGAAGAGAAAAATATACGTTAAACGAGGTGAAGCTACGTTGGAATTACAAAGGGCCGTGTTAGCGGGGTGAGTTAGCTGGAGAAAGGTTGACCCACATTGGTGACCCCTCGTAAGTGGTGCTAATATTGCTGATGAAGTAGGAGATGGGACTTAAGGAATCGTAATGGAAAATGTTTAAAATACCTAAATGAAGCACGCGAGGAATTCATGAGGTCGTTTGCAGAGAGCGTGCTCGTGATGACAGTGGGAAACGTTGGGCCACAAGTGAATTAGGCGCCCCACGCCCTCCGGCTGCAGCCATGGCCTACGGAAGGACATTGCGGTCCACCTTTCATTAATGTGAATGTATGCCGCATCTTCTCCCTCGACATTGCCACACAATCTCGCACACTCACTTCCTCGAATCATGTGCCTGAGCATGTGACAACAGCGAGGCCTCCCATTCATATAAATTTGCACATTGCTAATTCATTATTACTTATTTCTTGGAATAATATGCTCTCCACATCC
The DNA here is from genome assembly GCA_963573305.1 of Pyrrhosoma nymphula. NCBI lineage: Eukaryota > Metazoa > Arthropoda > Insecta > Odonata > Coenagrionidae > Pyrrhosoma > Pyrrhosoma nymphula. Next base: position 19,714,357 of record OY754337.1, on the reverse strand, counting down.
TGGAAATGAGATGCCTTATGAGATGAAGGCTTTAATTCTGTAATGCCTTTGATGAGCCTTACTTTGAATCTGTGATTCATGCCTTTTTTCTGTCCCCCACTGCTAATATTCACCTTGCACTCGTCCGAAATTCCTTATTAATAGTGCCACAAATTATATTGGATTTTGTCCAGTTGCATATGAATTTAAATGACCTCCTGTAATCGGTTACCTTCAATGCGCTTATTAGGGTGATATGAAATATTAATTCCTCCTCTGGAGCCCCTACGGACGTCGTTTCCATCTGCCCAGCTTCCTTTGATAACGTCTTTTCCTATCTCTGGCCTCTCCCATGGAGAATGAAAGCATTACTGCAACATTCTAGGAGCCTAAAAATTGGAGAGCTCTTACGATAGGTACGTACAATTTTCCCTTGTTGTTTTGTAAAACAGTCAAGTTAAATAGTAGGATTCAAAATTTGCATTGGAATTAGTATCTATATAGATAAATATTTTAGTTCCAGATAATTGTGAGAGGCAGAGTACACGCTGCTAAGCAGTAATATGCCACGTGAAGTGTATAAAATGAAGTGGCTCTTCAGGTAATCCTCTATATTTTGTTTGTACTATTTTCTGATGCATTTTTCTATGTATATACAATTCATAAAATTATTTCATCAGTTAATATATCCTTTTAATTTTTCGAGCACCGTGCATTTTTTGTCTGAAGAGGGCATTTATTCTCCCCAACGGTATGCAAGTACCATAGAGAAGCTTAGCCATCATTGGATAGGGCTGGCTGAGGGCGTGTTTGTAGCCAAGTAGTGACTTGCTCACTTTCCTAGAATATACTCTCAGATAATTTCGTGCAAGCGCAATTGAATAGGTTGACATACGTATATACAGTCAAGGGCACTTGATATTGAAGTTGATTTGTTTATTTCGGTGAAAGTGAACTGCGGATGTAGAGTTATTCGAATTATTTGATAGATGGGAGAGTTTATTTAAGAAGAAAAGTAAACGAACTGGATGCTAACTTCATCGCTGTCCTGAGTATTTTCAACATGTTATTTTCTTTTTCTGTATTTACAGAATTTGTCACTCGTTCTTTTTTTTACGGAGAAATGAAGAAATTCCTAGATGTGCAATGCGTATCGGAATTCATTCAGCTCGTCTGAATCACCGTTTTCAGGTCTCACTAAATTTTTAATGGAAATATCTCCATGCAAAACGGATAAAGGTTGAGGCGTTTTCTGTGCGAGATCCTGCACTTGCAAACACAAAATTATTGGTGCTGCTTGAAAAACGCGATAGGTTTATAAAGAAGTGTGAGCATTATTCTCCACGAGAAGGTATCATAATTGGCTGTTCAGAATATGATAATAATGCAGACCGGAATAATACTTTATATATACTCTTCCTGATTCTTTGATGGAAAATTCTCTGAATTTTTCCTGAAGCGAGACCCGTGATCGCAGGGTGGAGTCCTATTTTAAGTAGTTAATTAATAAATTCTTCAATTCATCCTAGCACCTCAAAACCACGTAAAACTCGGCTTGTACAAGAAAAAAATCCGTTTTATATTTTATTCGCTAATCTGTAGTTTGCGCGGGGATGTTGAAAGGCATGACGGGTGAGGATGTTTTGAAGGAGTGACATTGAATCGTTGATTGATTGATGTGGAGAGCGCACTCTTTGTTAAACATGAAAGGAATCGCTGCGTGTTATTTTCAATGTTTGTGTCACTTTTGTCATTGCCTTTGTGGAGTAGGACTGTACCGAAAGTGAAACATTATCCCAGGTCCTCCCTTGGGGTCGCAAACGAACGGTGATGCAACATGAGCCTTTCCCTCGTCGGATAATTTTAAATAAACAAATAATAAAATTTCATTGGAACTGTTGAAACATTATGAATTTATATTTAATTTTCAATTTCGTGGTAGTTGTACATCCAACATTTACGCGTTTCCCCTCAAAATTCCTATCCTGGGCATTCAGCAGCATAAACCTGTGTCATATGAAATAATGAACCTAAAAATATTCTCCCGCTCACGAGCGCAGAATTCCAGAAAACGTGCTTGCATTCATTAGTAATGAGGCCTTCGTTGTGATTAATGCCAGATACTTAAGATTTTATTTGATTTGTGAAAGAGATTTAGAATATATTTGGGAGGTGGATGAATGAAAGATATGTGTGTGTAAAAATACACATGGATACACATGGAACCCTACAGTTCACCAAAGGGTTTGTGCAATGGAAAAATAATCGCCATACATTCTCCACATCCATAGAGAGTTAAAAACGTGTCATGAACGCATAATGTAGTAAACTAAGCGTGCATCTGGCAGGGGTGGCTCCAGACCAGAGGTTCGGGGGGGGGGGGGGGGGGCACCAGCGGTTCTTGGGGTATTGAATACCCCCCAGGAAAGTGGGGCTTCGTGGGTCTCGTCCCGGATATTCGTAACAAAGTATGTGAAAATGGTTTATGAGGGGGAGCAATTGCCCCCTCCCTTGGGGCCGCCAATGACATGAGGGTGTTTTAGCTATGATAATTATTCGGTGAATTAACATCTTGTTAATCGTTCCCGATATTGAGGTTGGTTTTGACATGCCTCAAATGTAAGTGTGGTAAACAGTTGGATTCTTGCCCGATTTTATTTTTCAGGTTGAGGTAATTTGATGTTAAAGGACCAACCTAGGTCCGGGTAACTTAAAATGATTCCCTGTGACTCCCTGATCTAATTTTTTCCCACCCTAGGTAGAGCTATGGTTTTAAAATATGAGCCTTGAATTATTTGTTCAGTAAATTCATATTTATTTATAATTTTCTTGGCAATGATGATTGGAGGTCGGCAATCATTTGACAAATATCGAGAGGGAACAGTTTTTACGAGTCGTTCTAAAGATCTGATGTACAATTTTAAAAATATTTTGTGGCTTTTCCAAGTACATCACATATAGGCATATTGCAGAACATCATAGCAAAGCTAAGTAGAATGTACATTCTTACGTTGGCGTAAAGGAAATAGTTTTTTTAAATGATAGGTTGGCATTTGCTTAGTTGAGTATTTTAGAGAGGATACTGAATGTCTTCAATCAGAAATTTTATAAATTCGCATTCCTTTGCTAAGTATAGGTCAGCAGGTGCATTTTCGTCTTTAAAATTTTTCAAATTCTGATTTACTCGTGGACTATATTGGATTCACATAACCAAGCGAGATAGTGTGTAAGCCTGGCTTCCTGATATATTTCTGCTTGGTCGTTTCCATAGAAGGTACACCGACGTTAAAATCGGATTGCGGCTTCCATTCGTGGTAGGTGTAGTACGCGACTCGGCGATTGGTGAAATGTGAGGACATGTCTCAGCCGCTTAATTACAGTTTTCATTGGCTCACGCGTCTTCCTTCTGCACCCCTTTCTTTCAGCACTCCCCTCTGGCGGAGGGGGCGAGTAACAACGGCCTGCCCACGAACCCCCTTAAGACTGCCATTAAAACCACGAGAAGGAGATAACCTACCCCATTTCCCCCTCTTAAAACTTTTAATTCACCGGTCCCTATATCCCTTACCTTTACTCCTTCCCAGGAAAAAGCTCGATCAATTGCGCTTAATCTCCTCCCTCTCTTTATCTCTCTCCATGTCTTTCTTTCTCTCACTCTCTCTTGCTAGCCGTCGTCGTCTGAAATAGCTCCGGGGAGGAGTAATTGACCGTCGGGAAGGGATCTCCCGGAGAGCTAAAGGGGGACGGTCGGACGTTGCACATAATCCCCTTCTTTCCTTTCCTAACCCCTTCCCCGATTTCCCCGTTCCCCCCCACCACTCTCAAACGCCCCCACACCCCTTTCCCCTTCTTCCCCGCCTTCCTCTGTCGTGGCGAGAATTCGAAACGAGCCCTTGAGGAGGCGACCGCCGCGCCGCGGACCCAAAGACGGCGACCCGAGGAGACATCGGTGATCGAAACCACGACTTCCCTCCGCGGTACCTCGCGCCAAAACAAGTTTCCTAAAATTAGAAGCAAAACACTGTCCCTAATGTCCACTTGAGTGACTTTTTGTTAGAAAGACACCCAGTGTGGGTGGAATTACGAAACCGGAACGAGCTGCAAAGCCGGGAGACGTGGGCTACAGTCAACGCCTTGTAATTTACTTATTTTGACTTGAAACTCATTACCTTAATATGAAATTTGCGCGAAATGTTGGTGTTAACCGCAGAAACTCAAGTTTTTAAGTCGATGTATTCGTGCCTACCTATCTGGTTATCATGAATAATAGCCAGATATATAGAATCGCATGTAAAATTTCCTTTTTTTCAAGAAATCTGTCATTTTTTAGTTCTTTCCCGTAATCACGCTCAATCTGGCCTGAGTACAGCACTTCCCAATGCTCTATAGTCTACCTCATTTACAACAGCTGTAAATCCTAATTTTGCACTATTTTCTAGCGTTACAAGTAAAATCATTTAACGCGAGTTTCATGGTAACACGGAGGATATTATTTTATGTACTCACTGCAAGTTAAAAAAATAAAATCAATAAGATGGGTGGGATATCCTGTCGAGAAGATGGACTTAAGGATTTCATCTTACCGCGATACAGAGCGCGATACTACCTATCGAAAAAAACCTCACTTCTTGCCCCCCCCAATACCTCTTTCCGATTCCCTTCCTGATCCATAGCACGCTTATGTGGTGAACCGCGTGGCAGGAGGTAGAAATAGGACGGTAGTTTGGTTGGAAGCGGGGACACCTATATGCATGCTAATCGAGTAGGGAGGAATTATGGAGGAGAGGCCTGGGGCCCAGAAGACGAAGAATTAAAGGTAATGTGCATGGTAGGGAAGGAGGTTTCGTCATTCTAATCAGGTTCATCAGTATCATGAAGAATAGGAGTTATGGTTTGGGTTTAGGTTTGGGGGTCTGATTATGGTGAGAAATACCGTATGGTCGAAATTGAACTCAGGTCAACATTTATACTAAAACTTTCATTCTGTAACAAGTTGTTCAATTCGGTCACCACGACTATGTCATACTATATTTCTATCAATCTACCTATGACTACATGACGATGACCAATCTACGGAAAGTAGTTGCAGTAACATGATAGAAATCAAGAGTTGATTTCAATAGTGTTCGCATCAATAATTTACTCAACCTTTAATTTGGCTCGTCAATTTCTACAGCGTGGTGGATCAGCATTCAAATTATGTAAACTTTTAGAGTTTTTGCCCTCTTTTTACCCCCATGATAATTTCTCATTTCTCAATGAGATCGAGGCAACATTCCTTGCACACTAACGGCAGGATCTTAGGAATAAAAACAGCACTGATGGCTTTCTTCGATTTGGCATTTTGCAAGAGGACACCTTCCGTCCTTTGTAATGATGCTCCTTTTATGCCCTTCGACTCTTGATCTTAAGTTTTGGCCTTTTTTCATTTAATCCCTGTCATAGGTTCGACTTTGGAGTGGGAGAATCATTAAATGACTCAAAATAAAAACTCCCGCGACATAGATTAAACCCAATCCTTTGTTCCTTTTTTAAGGTTTTTCCTCTCAGAGTTATTCCTCTTCGCATGTTTGAACGTGCACGCTTTTAAACCGCCATCATCAATTTTTTGACATGCCGGAATGTGAGATCATGTCGTTGAACGCTACTTCACTTGGTGGAAGCTCTCGATCGAAGCAAAACCCCGGAAGTGGAGGCAGAGCGCCGTTTCACTCAAGCTCCAGCCATGCTGTTAATTTTTTTGCTAGCGATCTTCAAATGGTGCACTCCTGTATCTCCTTTTTAAACTCTCTTTGTTGCAATCGCCTGTTTTTTGCACCCTCGTAGTTCCAGCAACAACGCCAATACACACACCTAGCATAGTTTTATTCCTCATAGATAATAATGCATAACGAATGAATTTCCACGTTTATGAAATTGAATGTATAGTCCACTTGTCCTATTATTACCGATATATCAGATATTAATTGAAATTCCGATCTTAAATGTCACCTTTATCTGGGAGAAGCTTAGTTTACGCTAAATTCAAAGAATTCATATTTAATCCATGTATATTTCTATTCAATGACCGAAAATAGAGCAGTGCTGTCCTTGTTACTATTAAATGTTCCTTTCAAGATGTAAGGCGAGTGAGTATCAGTTCAAATTCGGCATAGTAAATTGTCAATAAACTATCAGCCTTAGGTTGAATTATTTTGACCGCGGACGCTTGCTTATTTCGAGTCCCATAAAATGTTATAACTTTGGAGAAACGCATTTAAACTACCGTGGTTTTAAAAAATTACGGCTGTATGTTGGCTTTTGCTTTGAAAAAAATTATTGCACTTAGTCACAAATCCAAACTAGATTAAGTTTTTAAGTCATTAATGATCAGATATGAGTTTGCTGCACGCTTCGATCTCCTGTCCCTGTGTTTTATATTATCGTGGCTTATAATTACTTAGGTACTCTCCGTTCCATGTCCTATCAAAGTATTCTCATTACGAAGTATTTCCTGTAGTTGATATTCCGAGGCTCTCTGCCATTCCTTGACCACCCCCCTATTCCTAACTTAACCTACCCCCTTCCCCTGTGCCTCTCCTCGCCCCCTCCACACGGCTCTTACAAAGGCAGCACCGCGAGATGGCAGTGAAATCGGGCCAGCTGCCAGGAATAAAGAAATGTATCGAGAAGCTCTTTGTCCAGAACGGAGTGATTTTTCAAGCCAAGAAAGCGTTTATAGTGCAGGGGCAACCTCTGCACTCAAAAGCAGATAAGGTTACATTCTAGAAAGAAACAGGTGAAAACATGTTCTCCGTGAATCAAAGAAACACCCCGTAGTGGAAACAGAGTGGAAAAAGAATCTGTGATGTTGAAAACTGGCGCAAGAGGCTAAATGTCGATTTGACCAAGAGAATGAGAGGCGAGGAAAAGAGGCTGAATAATACCTCAGGAAAAGACCGTTTGGAGTTCCAAAAGTGGAAGGAATTTCAGATGGGAGCTTTTCACCACTTCTCAGTGGATTGGTGCATACCATGATGGAAGAGAAAGTTTCAAGAAGAAAGCCGTGCGACGAGACGGGAAACCATATTAAACGGATGGGAAAAATTGGACACTCTAAAGTCCTAACTATCACTCTTAAGGAAGGAATGAAGCTTTGAAACCCCTATAATGAGCCTATAACGAGTAACTCATGCTTCAGGCCCCCATTCCCTGTGATCAATGCTCCAATCACCTGATCAATCAACCAAATTTTGCCCTTCACAAATGAATAAGTAACTTGGTTTCCTTCCACAGATTTATTTTCCTGGTACAACATGTTTCGACACAGCGGTGTCATCGCCAGGTTTCCAGGGTACCCTGGGTACCTGATGATGACACCGCTGTGTCGAAACATGTTGTACCAGGAAAATAAATCTGGGGAAGGAAATCAAGTTACTTTTTCATTTGTGAAATTCAACTTTCACAAAGTTGAGCTTGAAACCATGGAAAATCTTGCCCTTTTTCAAAACGAATATCATACCATTATTGGAAGGTAACTTCAGAAACAGTCAATTTTGAATCCGTTTGGCTACAGCTGGTCATAACAAACACTCCTGTGAGCCTTTTTTCACGTATTGGTGAACAATAGTGAAATATTAATTAGCGGGAATAATGAATTATATTTTGGGAAATTTTATAAAAAATACTTTTTAAGGAGTTATTTGGAGTGAATGCTGGTTTAATGCATGTTATAGGGTGATTTGCGTGACAGAATTGTTGCGACTAAAGGGTAATACAACTATCTGACACTAATTGTTTTTCCGAGAGATGTGAATACGTTGCGGCGCTATGGGGTTCCAGGGTGGGAAAGGTTTTTAAAGGAAAACGGTTATGAGCTGGAGGGAGAATTACTTCTGCCGAAGAATGTTGCGTTCTTCTAAAAGCTTCGCCGAAATCGGCATAAAGATTATACGGTGGGATAGCTCCGTCCTTGCGGATAGCACCTTCTCATATTGTAAAGCTGCAAAGTAATGGGGTCAGCCATTCCGACCAAATCCTGGATGTCCTTAAGGGGTGCATGGAAACTTTTATGCACCCCGATCCTATTGCAATGTGCTAGGGTCGATCTAAATGGCAAAATTCATGAGGCTATGGAAACATTTGTATGCGCAGTCGGGATGAGTAGGCCGTGGTAGCCGGCTCTACGAAGTGCAGGGAAGTGTGGGGATCTGGTTTTATGGCTGCCTCTTCTCTACACAGTCGATTACTATTCATCCGGTGGACCGTAGAATATTTCCTCCTTTTCCATTTACAACGAATGCTGGTAGCTTTTCTGAAAATAAATTAATGAAAAGGATACTCTGTGAAACGTCACAATGCGTTTTAACTCCAAGGTATGGAAATAAAATTTTATTGAAATGTATGTCCCAATGCCACTTTTTTTTCCTTTTTTCGTACATCGGTCGCGCTATCACGGTCAGCTGCTGGGTTTGGGGATTTACGCTGATGAAATTTTAACTCGGCGTTGAAGGACGAAATCAGAAGTACGAGGCCTCAAGTTCGATTTTTTTGTGTCTCACTGCCGTAACCAACACTGTTCATTCCTTTTCCATCGCGTTGTCCACATTTATCGACTTTAGTTCGTTGTCTATCAGCGCGATAAGTAACAAACTTATCGTGATAATGTTCTGACACTTTTTTTTCGGGAAATAAGACGCAGCGAGGTCAAACACCAACTGAAATGAAGGCTCTCTTTTAATATGGAGCTGTAGTGGACAATTCCCAGATTATCAACTTCATTTAAAGAGAAAAGCAAATGTGGGCAAGCGTATCACTGCGCTTTGAAAACCCCGTGTAGTAGTTTTTCAGGAAATTAATACATTGAAGCACCTTGTACTACCATAAAAAACTATGTACTCACTCGAATGGATTTATTCCAGCCCTTTATTCCGTCGCGTAGGGATATTTTTTATCAATTAAACTCTCAAAAATTATATTGTTAGATACTCATTAAAATCCTGAAACCATGTTCTGGCTGTAACTCAGTGGCGTATTATTGCATAAAGTTCTTCTTTCACTGTTATAATGCTATTCCATCAAATTTACCCGTTAGGTGTTTATAAATTGAAAACCGATAGCCTTCAGAACAAAGTTTTCAGCTTAATACCTGTTATTGCTCTTCCATTCAAAGTCAAGGAAACTTTTTCTTGCTTAACTTGATGTAAAGATAGTTAAAATATCTTATTGATTTTATTGATTAGTTGTTAGTGTAAACTTGTTTAAACATTATCCACCATTTGTTTCTTCCTTAATTTGTTCAGGCATATAAATAAAATCACAATATTATAATAAATAGAATACTTACATTGTGGTCGTACAGAAATGGACAGGAAAATGAAGACGGTGTATAGTTGTGGATAAAGTACGGGAAACCTTCGCGTACAAATCTTAACAGTAATTGACCCGAACTGGAGAACAGGGTAATGCGAAAAAATTAGTGTCCTAAACTTAAATCGTGTTTTGGAAAGAAAGGAATTTTTTTCGCGTCTATAACATTACATTTTAATGACGTTAACAAAAAATATAAACAAAATTAAACCCCGTGTACTCTGAAACAAAAGAAGGGATGACTGAGAACGTGGGTGTGCAACGGAGATTGGAAGGCGTGTTAGTTTTTCCTTGTGCTGCGGTCTCCACCTCTGGAAGTGCAATGAGACCCCTGATTCAGTTAGCCCGTGTGTCGGCGTCTATAGAGGGTCAGGGGTGGTGGGGGAGGGCAAGAGGGGACGGAGGAGGTGGGGAGGGGGTGGAAAGGAGAAAGCCCTCTGGAGATTGCCTAGCGGGGTGAGTTAGGGGTGGCCTAAAGGGCTGTGGAAGGGGTGTTCAGAAGGCTCCACACAGCAACCCCCTTTCTCTTCTTCGACCGCTCGTACGATTGGGGCCGAATAAAAAGAGACCTCCACGTAATGTGGTTACGCTTCATTAATAGGATCGCTGTAGTTCTTTCGCGTAAAACCTTGGATAACAAGGTCCCTCCTACCGTCATCCAATATCCTCCTTTACCGCTCAAAAAATCCCTCATCCTTTTCCTTCTTCCTCCTGCTCTGTCCTCCACGCTCTTTCATCTCTCTTATTTTCGCGTGTTTTTTTCGTCCGCCTGTATCCCTATGCTCTCCTATTTTTACCTCAAAATCTTTACGTCCTTCCGGTCGCAGCTTTCCGGACACAATTTTATTCATCAAATGAAGACTAAGAAATTGTTTCCACCACCTCATAAAATTAAATAACACCGTTATTAAAGCTATGCGTTAAGTAAAAATATTCCCACTAATAATTGGTTTTTACGGCAGCTCAGAAGTTAATGGTTTGTGCCTGTTTACTCACTTTGAGTTCTTTCTTCGTATAAGCATACCTATAGGAATTAATTGAATTTTTTGAGTTAGTAAACGCAAACTATACGTACCAACCTTTCTGTCTATTTTCTGAATGAACTTTAGTAAGCCTTAATTATAAATTACCCTCCGATTTTTTGCCAGCGTCCATAAAAACTTAAATGACTAAAAATCCTCGTGTTGATTATTACAATCCTCATTCCGCTTTATTGAATTCTATCTCAGAGCAATAATACTGCTGGATATTTCACAAAGGAACATTAGCCCAGTCGAGCGAACTGGTTTAAATCAATGCGCAATTGATTGGAAATTCCACTCATTTGCACATTCCCTCTTGATCGCCGACAAAAGTTTTTGGCAGAATTTAATGCTTTATCTGTAGTTCCATTGCAATAAAGCTGTAGATCGGGGAAGTTGCTATTTTTTGCACCCTGTTTAGAGCAAATTCCCTTGTGTAGTTTCGGTAAATTCAAATTATTTTATCTCAAAATCATTTACTTTTTATGTATTATTTTCTTTCCTTCCGGCTGCCTGGGAAAGTGATCACATTTTATTGTTTTTTTATAAATTTAGTTACGTTTGGGTGTTCGCATGCGCAAATATATACGGGAGATGCATGGATTATACATGTAGATGTGTATGCACATTACAATTGGAATGAGGGACCTTAGATCCCAATTCTTTGTGCTAAGTTATCGCTGTGATTACAACCAATGGGAAATTTCCCGAACTCGCCCAACGGTAAAGCTTCATTCTTGCCCAAGCTAAGCCGATATGATCTCGCAGAGAGATCCCATGCCCTTATCAATAAATAACTCCCATGATACTATATTTCCTCTATATTCCTACTCGGTCATTTAATGGGGATAAATTTCCGTCTCAATGGAAATATGCAGCGGGCCGAGCTCCCGCTAGAAATAATGTAGGGAATCTCTAGATTTAAAGGGATTTTTGGCTTATATTGTGCCTCTATCGGTGATCTCGCAGTAACTACCGAAATATGCAGCATGGTGGAGGATCGGTTTTGCATTCTATTAGAATGGGAGCGATATTATCCCCATTCTCTCCTCTTGGAGGTGAAAACTCACGCCGTGCTCGGGACATTAGTCTTTTCTCTCCAACTCTCAGCCATTGCTCGATCACCTCTTCGTGCTTTGGTGAAGCTGATTCACTTACTCTAAAAAAACCCGCCGTGGTAGCAGAGCGAAACGGGGGATAAGAGATGCCCGCTTTCTTGCCACTTGCTTGGGTGAAAGCTACGCGCTTTTCGCAATTGACAGCATTCTATGAATCGAATACTGTGTATCGAATTCCCCACTACCGTGGAGAAAATCTAAAGAACTGTGGTGGTAGACTTTGGTCAAATAGTTGACAAGACTGGGTTGAATATATTTTAATATCGTATTTTGAGAATAAGGCATTTTTACAGTTTCCATTCGAAATGAATCATCCAACATGATTTGAAGGTATTGTAGAGGCAATATTTTGAAAAGAAACGTAATTATTGTATTCTAAAATCATTATATTTTCAGCAACAAGGTATTTATCTTATTTATTATGGATATGAAGGTAATTATATCTTTTTTCTTGCAGTGACATATTCAAATGAAATTTGATATTCCTCACGGCTACAGCGGTACAATACCTAGTAGCGACATCGCGTTGCATTTGGTGTAGTATTTTGTGTTCACTCGAACATATATATTCGTGTCAAGTAAATAAAAATATTAATTCGAAAAGGACCATTAGATTAACTATATACGAATTAATTTTTTCCAATGACAAACTGTTTTAAGTATAATATTAGTTTTAGAATGTACTTAGGCGGTTGATATCAAGCTCAAGAAAATAATCAGTGCCAAAAGCGACACCTTAGGGCTTACGGACTAGGTTGATTACGCTGTCGCGGTATTCAAGTCAGTTGGCGTTGTAGCTATTGTTTCACCATGGCACCTGTTTGGCTTTTTTTTTTTTGTCCTCCGTCCCTTTTGACCATCATAATATCATTTTAGGAATCTTGAGAGAGGAAAAAAAACATGAAAGTTAGAACTCGCCCAGCATATAATAGTTCGTCAGGGATTTTAAATATTATTTATGAGTATACTGTAAATTTTTTTAAGTGAGTTTTATTGAGACACGGAACAAATGTCAGCGCATCCGTATCACTGCTATGCGTTTTCAAGGGCAACTATAATGTACATGTCCTACATTCTATTAATTTAAATGAAATCGCGAAACTTTTCTAAATCGTAAGCCAACGAATATTCGAATTCCCAAAATATCCATAAAAAAGATATATAGGGCTAAAGTTATTTCCATGTTAAGTAAATCAAATGTTCGCGTATAGGTGGATTAGTCTGTGTAAACGAAAAAACGTTCGTTATAAGATATGTAAGGTTTTTGTGCATTCACTTTCGGCCGTAGTTTGAATTGTACCTAGTAATCCATGCGCATTATGTCCCATGCGTGCTGTGATATTAATTAAATTAATTAAATTTTCTCTCACGCGGTGGTCAATAGGGGATTTGACCGAGTGCTAAGCGCTGTATAATGGACTATGGAGGATGACACGCGGAGGAAAGGGGGGGTAAGCCGGGAGTGGGATTCACTGAGGGAGAGAGAAAGAGAGAGGGAATATCCAGGGTCTTCGCTCGCCTCTGGAATAACGAAGGATCCCAGAGAGCTCCGTGGTTTAACTTCTCATTCGAAGGACTCCCTGTGGTCCGCTGTGAATGAAACGCGACTCGCTTTCTCATCTCCCATCTACCTTACCACTTAGGCATGATATCCTTGTCTCTTGATATTCATATCTTTACAGGGTACGTGCGTTTGCGGAAATTTATCACTGGAGGATCAGCCAACCCTATTAGCAAAATCAGATCCTTGGGTGAGAGAAGCGTATTGTTAAAATTTCATAGGAATGGAACCCCTCAGTGTCTCTTCGCATCTTGATATACGTGAATAACTGCTTAATTGGATGATATTTTATTAACTGTGACACTGTAAAAACTTATTCTCTTACCCATTGGGTATAAATTGACTATTTATGTTGTAAAAAACTTTTCAAAAATTTTCCTTCTAAAGTAGCGAGCTCTTTAATATCATGCATGAAACATTTCATCCCTATTAATCTATGGAAAAGCTTAGCTAGTATTTTACATTCGTGAAGATTTCTTTTTCACTGTTACCGAACTGAGGTCTTATTCTTTTAAAGGTTTGAGATATTTTATTAAATTTTTGAAGTTAGTATTTATTTTAATCCTAACTTATATATTTTTTATTTTTAGACCAGATACTGTATCTAGTAAAATATGAAATTGCGTAATTATTTCACAAATATTTAGAAGAAAGGCTAAGCTTCACTTTGATGATTAACCTTTGGTATCTTTATGAAGAAGGAATTCGAGATTGAAATGCTATCCATAATTCCAAACCAAACGGATTCCGTAATGTGTTCCCTCATAATGTTGCATTAAGCGCCATCCGGGTCAAGCAGGGTATTTAGTGTTCCTGAGAACTTCTGTCGATTAAATTATCTTCGTTAATAATTAATGTATTTGTTGGCAACTTATAAATAATTTCTTATTTTAATTTATTGAGTTTTAGTCTATTAAAGTTCATTATTTCACTGCCAATGTTTCGGCAAACTTCAATTTAATTCAATTAACCCTGAGGATGGCAATACATTTTCTGAAACTTTGTCAGTGAAATAATGAATTTTAATTGACCATAACTCAATAAATTAAAATAATAAGTTCCTGAGAACGATCATTTATTTTGAACAGCTTCTTAGACACTCTTGAGCCATTGTAGAACTTTGAGTTCCTCATTGAATTTTCCACTAGTATTATAGACTTAATGCATGAGAATGCATTAAATCCGTTCGTAGACCAATTACAGCTACTAATTTCTCTTATCTTTTTTAGATCAGGCATTAACTAATTTTGACATATCTTATATTTACTTAAAAGGATATTTTATACAAAAAAATATCATCTATCCCGAAGAAGAAGAAAGCGTCAGAATGCGATGAGTATAGAACAAACAATTTAATTTCGCACGCGGCAAAAGTTTTGCTGAGAATACTAAATAGAAAGTTGGAGAGCAGAGCAAACTACTTTATAGGCGATGACCAATTTGGGTTCAGAAAGGGGAGGGCAACCAGAGACGCGATTGCGGTAATGAGGAAACTTATACATGGAAAAATGGAGTATAATCAGGATGTTTTTGCTTGTTTTGTGGATTTCGAAAAGGCGTTTGACAGAGTAAACTTAGAGAAACTAATGCAGATACTGGGGAAAATAGGAATAGATTGGCATGATAGGAGACTCATCCGAAACATATACATGGAGCAGAGGGCACAGGTGAGGGTAGCCGACGGTGAATCAGGATGGGCAGTTATAGGTCGCGAAGTGTGGCAAGGGTGCCCGTTGTCCCCTTTGCTTACGAATAACATCTATGCTGAGGAAATGGTAAGAGAGGCATGGGGTGAGCTAGATGTGGGAATCAAAGTAGAAGGCCAGCGGATAAAGTCGGTTAGATTCGCGGACGACCAGGCTTTGGCCAGTAGGTTATCGAAAGGTTTGGAAAACTTTAGAATATTCATTGGAAAAGCAGTGTAAGAAATACGGGATGAAGAATAATCATAAGAAAACAAAAGCAATGAAGTTCTCTAGGGCAAATAAAGCGAAGCTGGTCATAAGAGTTGGAAGTCACATACTGGAGCAAGTAGAACAATTTAATACTTGGGTAGTACGCTAGAAGAAACAGGACATAGTAGCAAAGACATTAGGAGGAGAATAGCGCTAGGGAAGGAAGCGTTCAATAATAGAAGGGAGCTGATGACGTGGACCTTAAGTAAGGATGTAAAAACGAGAGATTGATATGGAGTGTGGCGTTGTATGGGCCTGAAACTTAAACCTTGAGAAAAGAAGTCAAAAATAGGCTGAAGGCTTTCAAGATGTGGATGTGAAGGAGGATGGAGAAGGTTCGTTGGACGGTAAGGAAGACAAATGAGAAAGTTCTTGACCTAGTTGGGGAGGAGAGGAAACTTTTGGATGAGATTAAGGAAATGGAGGGTATGTGGCTGAAAACGGTAATGAGGGGCGATGGTTTGTTGAAGGCCGTGATAGAGGGAAGGATAATGTGCAAGCGGGGAAGGAGAAGAAAGAGAATAGGTTTTGTGGACGGGATGAAGAAAGGTAGGACTTACGCTGAGATGAAGAAAGAAATACTGGAGGTAGACAGGGCAGCACGTGTAGTACTTGTAGTAGTCTTTTGGATTTTCTCTGACTTTCATCACAACCTGCATCTAACCGGTAGATTACTCTAATGAGTGAATGAAAAGGATTAAGTCACAACTACGTGCAGTATTAAATGCCTGCAATGTATACATTATATTTCAAAGCGATAATGAGTTACAGGACTTTTTTTTGTAACTTCCGTTGTCTTATTTGACTTAACTTCGATTGTATTCCGTATCTTGTCCCATATTACATATTCTGGATGTGATGATCTCAAAAGGGCACCGTCAGAGACCTATAGTAAGTATCAGGTTTTTAATCAACGTGGTATCATTTCAAGGAAAAAATCAGCAAGGGCATAGGTGAGATAAACGTCGGAGATGTGAAATTCCTTTTCATTTTTTCTTTCGGCGTAACCATAAAAATATTGCAGAAGCAGCGTCTCCTCCAGAACATTGGAGGAAAAAATTCCTCGTCTAAGAGACGCGTTATCTCAAGATGAGAGAACGCATAGCGCTTATCTTCTGCTTTACTTTGCCGTTTGAAATGGTTTTCAATTTAAAACTCACCGTTTGATGCTCTAGGAACTCATCTTATTCCAGCAGAGCGCTTTGAAGTCTCTCGCGTTCATATCGCACCCCACTTGGAGTGAAGTGCTCAATATATGGAACGCTGTTGAATCACGATCTTAATATTCACTCGGTTTCTCGGTATTTAATTTATTCCGTAGCGGTTAAGCCTCAACTGGGAGAGGAGAACTGTCATTACTTACAGAAGATATAAAAAGAACCTAGAAAAATTAAGTGATTCCTTCTGTGGATCACCGCACGTGTGTTCAGAGTTCAGTGAGTAATGGACTGCGCCAACACATCAACTCCTTACAGGAATCACGCAGGCTTGAGCGAAAAACTTTTGCGAG
Source organism: Pyrrhosoma nymphula (assembly GCA_963573305.1). Lineage (NCBI taxonomy): Eukaryota > Metazoa > Arthropoda > Insecta > Odonata > Coenagrionidae > Pyrrhosoma > Pyrrhosoma nymphula. Next base: position 19,697,864 of record OY754337.1, on the reverse strand, counting down.
GGATTATTGAATCCAACGCCTAAGAGCAATTTACGCGCAGTTTTAAGGCTTTCCCAAATCCACCAGTTAGGCATCAAAGTGCTGCCTTGAATGGAGGAAGCCGTCTAATTCATTCATTACCTAGTGGTCACTGATTTTATACATGCATTGAAGCAACCAGCAAAGGGTTTGAGTGAATATTATTCTTTTTTTTACGTCATAAAAATATTAGACGTATAGTTTAACCTTTTCCACTTAGTATTTTTCAAGGAAAAATACACGTTATTGGCTATAAACAAAAATAGTTTTGCCGAAGGATTCCTTGGTGCTTCCACACATGACTGTGCAGGGTTTTTTGTTTCCAGAATTATTGGATGATGGATGACATTTTAGTACCCGATCCAGACCACATTTTCAGATCGACATTTGTAATACCTTCAGGTGTACCATTACAAGGTACCCATGCTCGAAAGCTCTTTTATCCGGCAACAAGCAGAGTAGATGAAAAATTATCTCGAATTGTGGTTAAATATTCATCGCCCTTATATTTAAATTAATTATAAAAATATTAATAAAATAACTCCAGGCAACGAGAAGTAGGTACTCCTCTTGATTCTGCTGCAGTAAATGTCCTGAGATAGGTACACACGAAGCTGTGTCAATAATCTTATTTCAGTTAAATTTCAATCAATCTACGCTCGTCTTGAAGTGAAAGAAAACTTAATGCATTAAAAACTTAAAATAAGAATGAAAAATGTAGTTGGGAATTTGATATTTCATTAACTGAAAAACCCTAGATTAGACGTCCCACAGTTAATTTCAATAAAAACATGGAGAAAATGAGAGACTTGGCAACATACGGTAGGAAGGCTGGACGGAGCTGCAATGGAGAGACAGATAAAGAGAGGTGACATTACGATGCGGCATCGTTAATAGATACATTGATGATCATGTTATCGTCGTAATCTCTTTAACTAGTCTTCCCCACGGATCAAGTTTCAGAAAACGCGATCAGAGTGCATTCATTGGAATTGCATCGTCCTGGAACCAAGGCGGTGAAATGTCTGTTTGTCCCTGTTTGTCAAATTCGATCCCACATGTTTGTTGAAGATCAGCTTATACTGGGTGTGATACACCTTCCGGTGATGTTTCTGTCCACCCCTGGGGTCTCTAGTCGGGGAAGATGCTGATTGAATAAATTGTTCAGGATAAAATAACGGGTGCAATTACATTGGCATTGGTGAAAATTATATGCCTCGTAGGGGATATGTGATGTTGGCTGATCTCAGTGAACGAGGGACATAATAATATGATTTAGGGAATTCACGAGTAAATGATGAATAAGCGTGCTAATCAGAATTTATTCGTATGTGGTTGAAAGTGAAAATCTCTTCAGCTAAAAGTTAACCGGAATAACACTTTGAAGTGAATCTAGTGAATAGATATTCCTAGAAATTTGTTGCATTTACCCGAATAGTTCTCTGGTGTAGATGCTTTCTGGATGTATACAAACAGGTTGGGATTCCCGTGAATCTCACATTCAGTTGTACTTGATCAAAGGTTAGAAGAAGAATATTACTGATATTAGCTACTCTCTCGCATGTCTTTGCTTCTGCGATCAAATCCACATTTTATATCAGAACCGAATACTCCAGAGGATGTTATTTCCAACTTAAATGAATTGAGAGACAATTTTATTTGCATAACTTATGAAAAAGCTCTAATTAATAATTCTTAAAATTAATTAGAATGGATTTAAATTCCCCTTTCTCACAATTCTGAAGTACATCAACCAGATTCATCGAAAAACCGAAACCAGATTCATAGGTGGAACCTAAATAAAGAGATGCATGACAGGAAAAAGCTCTTGTCGCTTGAAATTGGGGAGGTTACATAATTGAACATGAAACATTCACTGAGCTGGTTAGGATAGCCAAGTAAGCTTCCCATTGAGATTGTAAAAGGAATATTTAGGTATTTGCCGCGTTATATGCCGAATACTACTACTCAGTGTTTCAACCTGATGGTTGGTTTTGATAGGTAATTGTAGAGCTCACCCCATACTTAGCTATTGGCATGTGAAATGCACACATTCAGGGTAGGGGGAGTCAGTTCCATTCCCTGGGCCTCCCACAATTTTCCTCGAAGTTCTGACAATCAGATAGTCACACCGCGAGGATTTTTGGAGGGGATGTCCAGAGTTATATGCAGAAAGGAAATGATAAAAAGGACCCTATAATGCACAGAAAAATGAATACCATTAAATACATAATGAAAGAAAACAATTGTTTCTCACAAAAACCGAAGTGGAGGCTCGGCAATGCAATTAATTTATACTGAGACACCAGCCTAAAACTATAGACGTTGAAGAGAAAAAAAACAATACTGAGCTTCAATTATATGGCTGTAGACGATGTTTTCTTTATTGTGGATCTAGCAAAAATTATCCTTGATAATTTCGTGAGTGGGCGAAATGGTGAAAAATATATGGTGGGTATATTTCATAAAAACATATGGTACCAACAGTTTTACAGCTGTTGTTGATGTGCATGATGGTCCATATCCAGAAGTTTATCGTCAGTGAGACTATATGTGCGAATTTGTCGAAGTGATCTTGAAGTGACGTAAACAACCCCAGATAAGACGATGTTGCTTATGCGGATTAATATGTTGACATGACGGCATGGACAACAGAGGTCGTCATTCTTAACTTTTTCGATACAAGATATTTTTCCCGATTGCTCTCGGAGTGGTGGTTATAGAGCTACTCTCGCCGTAGATGTCTTGATAATTTTATGCCACATTATTTGTTTTCAATTCATTATTATTATTTCTCCCATATCAGTGAGCATAAAATCTGTAGAATGCTTACTGTATTTTCTATGGTTTTTTTAGAAGATCAGGAATAAAAATCTTACCAAAAATATCCCTCTTCTCTTTTTGGCCTTGATATAAAGCCTCATGCATCCTTGTCTGATACAACGCTTTTCGGAAAAGATCCCTAAATATTCATTTACAACAGGTTTGGAATGCACAGCAAATGTTATTTAAATTTGCCAGGAACCTCTTTGACGAATGAATTCCGCCTGGATTCTACGTATATAAGCAACACAATCAATTACGAATGATATCGGAAGATATTTTCGGTTTCCGCGGTTTCCACCGCGTCGTTCCATTTCTACTGGATGATATTTCGCCTTGCTATCCTGCAGGCTTCTTAAGGCCAACCAACCGGTCTTCTTTGGTTGACCTGAAGAAACCTGCAGAATATGAAGGTGAAATATCGTTCGGTAGAAATTTAACAACGCGGCGGAAACCCCGGAAATATCTTCCATCCTGGCCCCGCGGAGGCCTACGTTCGTCTGCACTTCGGATACTGTTTCCATTTTTGCTCAGGTTTGTGAGCTAGGAAAAATTAAACGTGCTGTCATATGTAGTGGCCAGCATGACAAATCGTATGATATAAATACCTTTGCGTCATCACATGCAGTAGGTAAATCTGTACACAGGAATGTTTACATCCATAGTTCTAGGTGAATCAACCGACTAAAATAATTATCAAAATCTTAGTGACTGATTCTCGGTTTCTCCTCCTTTTCCTGAGGTGCTTGGCTGGATTATGTTTTTTCCAGTCTCCTCTAAGGCATATTCAGTTCAGATATCAGATAATTTCTTAGCGTGATGGACTGTGACACTGTCATTTATCTTGAAGCCATAGTATGGGAAGAAAAACACAAGAACAGATTATTATATCTCCAAAAACCCCTTGGACCACTGTTTCTCTATTCAGGATGGCACGCGAGTTTTAGAACCTCGATCATGAAGAAATTATGGCATCGCAACCTCGAAATAATCAAATAATGCCATTTAAAATTTGAGATTCGTCGAGGCACCACGACACCATCGAAGTCGCGTTCTTCCTAAGTAATGATCCTCGTATTTCTTTTGAATAGTATTAAATTTGTAAAGCTCATTGCGTTGCAAATTTGCTATATTGATCGACATTCCAATGACTATCGTCGCGACGTTATCCATCGTTGATTCGTCAAGTTTTTTTTGGATAGTGGGTCGATATATCGAATTAAATATCGCTCGTACTCACCTATCCCTGTGTGTCTCTTCCGCTTCTCCCACCGTTCACCCCTCCCATTTTTTCCCATCTCGCCAGGTGATCGATCAATATCACTCCGTCCCTACTCTTGAGCGTCTCTCTCGCGAGCATTTTTTTTATATATTCCAACCCCCTTGTCCCCCCGCCCCGCCACCCCCGCGAAAGAGATGCGATCCCACTTCTTCTTTTCCCTCCCGAACCCCTCCGTCCACCCACCTACCCTTCTCAAACCTCCCTCCTCTACCTGACTCCCAACCCCTCCCCCCAAACCTCCCCCACTCTAGCCATAGTAGTCGCAAGAGGAGGCATTGGCTGGGACAGCGGCAGGAGCCAAGCCCAGGTGCCCGCGCGACAAAAGGCTTCAAAAGCATACACCCCCCTCTTCCCCCCGGCCCCTCTTTCCCTCCCCCCTCCCCCTGTCCCCAAGGGTGGGAGAAGGGGTGCGCTGCACTCAACGGTGACTCCCCCTTTGCAACAACTTTCGGATTTGTACTCGAGGAAAAAGGATGGGAGGGAAGGGGGGGGGGGGTTAAGGGGGCCGCCCCGCCCCTTTCACCCTCTTACGTCTTCAACTCGCGAAAGAAGAAGTCTCAAATTTCCGCAAATTTGCCCCGATCGCCTCGGATCAATGGGCCGCGTTTGGCGAGTGCCACTCAAGGGAAAAGGAGGGAAAAATGAGAGACACTCTTGCACGAGAGTGATGCCCTTACAGCGCACACATTTACACACTCATTCCATGATACATGGGCCCTCTAGGATTCCATCGCCTCAAACCCATCGTGGAGGGACTAAACTCCTTGATGTCAGCACATGAAGCGTAACTTTTCTCGCTGAAAACGCCCGTTTAAAGCAAACTATTTTCAAGTCCTGGTGAGAAAAATAAGGAAATCACCGTGAAAACTGATATTATCGATGACCAACAAATAAAATCAGGTATATTTCACGACAGCAACCTAATTACAAACCAACAATCAAAGAAGGCTTTTCTATTTATCGGGTTCCCACCGCATTCATTGTTGGAATTTGACAACAGTTTCGCCAAGTTTCCTCCGAGCATCTTCAAGTTGAAGTTGCTTGAAGGAAACCGGTTGAAACTGTTGACCAATTGCAACAATGAACGCGGTTGGAACCCGAAAGAATAACCTCATCAAAACATAGTTTTTATTATACTCCCTTTATTTTCATATGCATTACGTCACGTTTTAATGTCTCATATTCTCAGTGCATTTTATTATATTTTTAAATTGTTTTATGGTATCATTGTCATTAAATATTGTATTATCACATTGCTAGTAAATTTAATTTTTGAAAGGAAATCGTTCTAATCTTTGATCGCCATCATTAACGAATAATTAACGAGTAAAATATTGCCAAAAAAGGTTTAGAGGGTAATGCGATGATGAAAACAAAAATTCTATTGATGTAAATGAAAACGGCTATGAAAAAAAAGAAGAAAAATACTTTCCCCTGCAGGGAATCGAACACCACACATTCCGCTCCACAGTCCACTGCCTTACCTCTGGGCTACTAGTTGCTTGCTAGGTTATGCAGATAACGGGCGTTAAATGCTCTTTCATTTTCACACAAATAAATATTAATAAATTTAAGTCAGTGTGTATTTATGTGTGTGTGTGTGGGTTTGTTAAAATTAATTGTTGGTCACAAGAAGTCTATGGACCAAATTTCAGATCGATTGGATGAGAGGGGAAATGGGTTTATACGCACACAGACAAGCAGACAGACAGTGTGAGCTAATTTAAGGGTAGTAAAAATGGACAAGTCTTCATTCAAGCCCTGCGTACACCTACGCCGCAATAATCAAAGATTCAGCCACATATTTTCCAGCTTCCGATCGTAAATCAATCACAGGTTTGTACAAGAGTGGCTGTCAGGATCTATATGTCAAAATTGACCATGTCGGGAGCAATATGTACACCTCGCCGGCTAGAGTTCGAGTCTTTGATGATTCACCTTTTGGAAGGGGTATTTTCGGTAAGGTTGAAGTGGAGTGGGTAAGGCATAGGATAGCGTTGATTGGTATCCTTGGAGTGAAGGAAATAGTGGGATGGGTACATAGATGCAGTAGAAGTCTTGGAGGTTCAGGAACTGTTTTGTCTCTCCGTCCGCAGAATATGAATTTGAAGCCTCTACATTCAGATGACCCGAGTTTCTCGGTTTTCTCCTGCTCCGGCTACTTTAAAAGCTAGAAATGACCTGGTGACGGAAAGGTTGCGACCAAATGTTGATGACTGAAGTCGCCGACAGGAGTCGCTGGCAAGAAGCATTCGCTGACAGGGTGAAGTCTCTGAATTTTGGAGTCGTAGGCATTGTTGGCGTTGTTGGCATGATGCCCGAGGCGCATGCGCGCTAAGTTCTTCGGCTAAGTCCGCCGGAAAAACAGTCCGCCGCTGGAAAAAATGACCAAAGAGGGGAAATAGAGGCAAAAGTAAGTGGGGAAAATTCCACATACACACACTTAAATATATAAATATCTACAAGTCTTAGCAAAAACGAGTGTTTTTATTTATAAATAGCCCAATTTCAGTTTTCGTGATGTTGTCCCAGAACGATATTTTACTTATGAAAATACTTGTCCTACTTCTGCGATACATTATGCATGCGATACATGCACTGATATAAAGTTAACATTTATGATAAGCATTTTAAAATATTCCCGTAGTTTTCGTTTGAGAAAAAATAATGTGTTGATGAGGTTATTTTTTCATTTTCCAAATTTACCTCTTATTTTATCTTCATATATATATGCTAGTGCTATGAAAAATTACCGCTCGATAGGCAAAATAACCTTTTATTTTAGCTTACATTCGCAGGACGAATTTGATTAACTATTTTCATGAGAATCGACCGACCTTCTCAGCCCTCTTGCAAGTATCTTGTGACTTGCTTAACATTCGTTACTATTTACTTATTTCAAATAATTTTCTGTAGTTTATAGAAGAGAGTACTTGCAGCAAAATAAGCAAAAATAATTCTTGCGATGTAATCATTGCCCCAGAATGCGTCGGAAGCCATATTCACCTTCACCCACTAGCTCAAAGAGTACACCACTTCCCATAACCCTGCCGCTCCTTGGTCTGAGCCCTTCTTGCGGAGCAATTCCGCAACTGTGCACATTATAAAAGTTCAGTTGCGTAGTTGCAAAAGTTTGATTTTGAATTCATTACATACTTTTCTCAGAAATACTAAAATAAATCTTTTCTTATTTGTTCCTATATTTTATAAAGGACCGATTATTAAAATTTTAAAATATTTCATCACACTAAAAACACAAACAACGTCATATTGTTTATGGAAATTTTATGAGGGTTACAAAAAATTACCAGCCCTAGATTCATATTCGAAAGGGATGAGAAGAAACATAAGTTCATCTCTCTGTACGCCGTTGTAATGACATACCGGAAAATATATTATTTATAAAGGTATTCCATAGGGGAAAGCTCTAAACATTGGGCCATTTTTAGTTGAAAATATCCCCTTCCCTATGGAATTGAGACAAAAAACCGCTGGGACAATCCAGACAGTCTTTCTCTTTGCTTACCTAGGTCAGCATCAAATAGATCTTTTGTTGGAGGCAAAATAATGCTGTTTTCGTGCATAATTTAGAAATTCTAGGAATCGACAAACACTCTTTTTTAAGCAGTAGGTATCTAAATTTGAAGAGAACTATGGCATCGTAATTTAATGGAGTGCGTACTTTCAAAAGCTTTGTCCTTCATACATTTTCCGTATAAAGCGTAGAAATAATGCTTGCATTTTACTCTTCGGTGCGTTTATTCGGACTGTGCCTAGCTCCCTCTCCGACTGCCTACCTGTTTGAAAAGGTCACCTAATTTCGATGAATGCAAATAGGAAGAATAGGATTTTTCCCCATTGAGAGCCTCTCCGCTAATTACAAAGATGTGATCGCGGTTTCCGGCAGCTGCTGCGTCCGCAGCCCTTGCCCTGCCTGTCCGCACGCCGAGAAAACTGATTAATTAAAGTACTGGCGTGATTCGCCGTCCGCTATTTGCATGCATTGGCAGCGCAACCCATCTACCTATCACTTCATACCCATCCATTCCACTCTACTCAACTTTGGCTTTCCATGGACAAATCAACGAATCGACGAACACGGGCTCTGCAAGCTGCATGCGGGGACGAGAATTCAATGCTGGTGTTTGTCGTGCTATTGGAACGAGTAATGCCGATGCCAATTTCACCACACGGAAGCACTAACTTTTTGCGTTAAATCTGCAATGAATAATTAATTATTGGAACTGAGTCGTGGTGCTGAGACTTTTTCAGGGCTTAAAAATATAATGATGTGTACGGCAGCGAATGGCTTTTCAGTAGTATTGGGACTCAGTACACTATCGTCACTCTGTCGTGTGTCCAGGTTTTGAATGAGTAGTTTCGCATTTAAAACTCCTTCCGGATTATTTTTTTATTGTAACGAAAGTTTTTATTGTCAATATTTCTTTAATTGCTCATTTTAACTTTTTATTTATTGAGGCGTGCATAAGAAAGTCAGTAAGTTGCTCGTTTGTGAGTTGTGTTGGAGAATGGTAACTGTTGTTTTTTTGTGTGTAAAAACCTGTTTGAAAAAGAAAGATTAAGATTCCTAATAATCAATTTATGTGAAAACAGGGATGGAGTAATTGATTATTCCACATCGTTGGACAACGTTAATTCCATGGTGGATAATATAATTCAAAGCAAGGTGCTATTCTTTTCCCGTTTTCTTTAAGTTTACAAATTCTTCTGAATGATGATATGAAATATGTCACTCACTCAGTGATTCAACCCGAAGGTTGGTTTGGATATTTGAGGGTAGAGCTCACCCCGGACTAAGACATGTGCGAATTTCACACATTCAGGGTAGGGGGCCAATTCCTTTCCCTGGGCCACCTCGTACTCCGAGGATTTCGGGGGCGTCCAACGGCTTCACTCGGATTTGAACCCGGGACCCTTCGATCAGTAGCTAAGCGCTCTACCCACTAGGCTACCACGCTCCCTTCTAAATGATAAACGAGTTAATTTTGGGGGCTCAATAACGTGCTAATTCTAATTAATAGAAAGCACTAAACTGAAAACAGACGATGAAGAAGTCCCGAGAGAAGCTTTGCAAAATGCGGCAGGGTCTATTCCGCAAGAAAACTTCCGCTTCTCAGAATTCCTCGATTGGAACTTGATATGATGACATTTTTCAAACGCTTGTCAAACTCTACCCTTCAATTTACGCGCTTGCTGATTCAATGGCGTCTATATCCATCGGTTTCAGTAGGACCAGGTCTCTTCCCTTGTGGCTTCGCGGCCCTTTCGATATGTGCATTGCATGGCTTCTTTGAACATTGATCAGCGTTTAATTAGCAGCGTGTAGAAATAATAATGCTTTAAGGATTAAACTCAGGATGTGAATAGTTAGCAAGTTTAATGAATGATGGTGTTTGTTCATAGAATGTATAAAGGACTTGTAAAGGTTGGTTTTGACTTGATAATTTCATGGTATTTTTCCCCCTATTCATAAAATATTTCATGCTATATCAACTGAAATAACTTTTTCAGTTATGTTATCCACTTTAATCTAATTTCTCTTGATATACCCCAAAAATATCCGTTTTCAAAGCCTTACGGGTAATTTACAAGGTGATCTTAAATGATATCAAGGTGAACTTAAATGATATTTTTATATGCCTTCATTTCTGAAGTCATGATAAGGTTGCAAGATCTCGAGCTTTTCAGTTTTATAAATTTGAAAATGAAACAGTTTTTCAGTGTAAAACATATATCATTTGCAGCCTAAAAATACGTTAAAAAAGTTGGTTTTTTAAGTTCTCACAATTCATCATACCTTGATCTTCGATTTCTAATCTTCTTTGGTCATATTCACATGATAGAATTCATATTCTTGTTGAGTCCATTCATGTCCATAGGACTTATGAATTACAAATACCTTACGTAGCGTCTAGGAATTTTAATGGAATGGCAATTAAATATTTTACTACATCTGACGGCATGAGCCATGTTTTATTATTTTTAAGGCTAAAGAAGTTTTAAATTTTCGTCACTGCCCCCCATATATAAATAAAATACGTGAAGAACCTAAGCGTCTTAAAAAGGTTGAGAACTTCTTTCATCGTCGAGGCGAAGTTAAGTTTTCCCAAGTTTAGGCCGTTTGATAAAATGTTTTTCTACATTCTCAACTTCAACTATTTAACTATATATTTCTTTTTCCTAATGAAGCTTATGTGTCTTTCATCTCTTTGGAATATACAGGTTATATTAATTAAAAATACATTTCACATGTTCTTTTTTGGTTGGAATTCATTTACTTTTTTTCATCTTCAGGGTGCACTTTCCCCCCTCAATTTTTTTATGTTGGTCATTCATGTTTATTTATGTGTATATGTAATTCTTATTTTTCCGGAAAAATATCAAATTATCTTTTTGAAATATTTTTGCACCTATTTAAGTGATAGCACCTGAATAACGAGTTTCAGGGCTTGCAGCCTGTTTTGCAAATATAATGGAGGTTTTGTGATATTGTTAAAAGTAACCCCAATGTCATTATTTAATTGAATCGCGTTTTTACCGGCAATATATGTTTTTCACTGTTCTGAGCAATTTCCTTTGGTTATTACGGATTTAGAATTTCTTTTGTGTACTTTGGAGTAAAAAATAAGTCTGTCTTGGTCCCATTCTTTGGTCTTATGATGTCCAAGAGCATTAATTCAAATTTAGTGACCATTTTCCTTTTTCCAATTATTATGACACAGTCATAATTCATGTAACTTGAGAGTAGTTTACTTATTTGATTACAAACATTCACACTACTGCATTTTGGTCAGTGGTTCCTAATCTCATAGCATGTCAAGCACTGACGAGAACATTGAGATGTTAATGTCTCACTGCAGCTTAATTACGGTTTAAATATATGAAAAAATTAAATGCACCCAAAATTCACGACACTAAGTACTTGCTAACTTGCTAATACTATCGATTTTTGAACCAGCGGTAGAGTTCCTTTCGTGTTAGTTTATTAGACTCCTATATTTTTTACTCATACATTTTTCTAAGTTTTTATACTTATGTGTCATAATGAGGGATGTCAAAAAACAACTAGTTGAATGTGTCTGGCTTCTAATGTAATTCATATTATTTGTTTTTTGGGAGAGTTGTGGGAATTTATTTAAGTAAATTTAATTGTAAACACCCAAACAGAAGGTGCCCAATCAGCGTGGTATTATTTCCATTAATGAAAAGCTTTGGAGAAGTACAAACGCATTACTAAATTTTATGTTTGCCTCTTTCGTATTTCTGTCCTATTTCAGCTTTCTCGCTGATTTTTTTTAAATTCGTATATGGGCACCATCCAACGACTACTAACATTTCTGTGGTGTATGGGTGATTTTATTTTGTTTCCACATAGCTCTTAGGCAAAGTTCCGTTTTAAGGATCCAGGAACTCAGGGAGCATGATTTTTAGTGGTTGCACTTTGAATACGAACCTGGAATAGCGCTCGGTCATACGGATGCATTCTCGCCATCTTGCGCGAACACGTAAGACGTATCCACCCGTTCATTGAGGAAGAAAGGACGCCGGGTTCGTCGTAGGAACCGTCAGAATTGTATTGAAAAAACTTCAAAGCAATTCCAAATGTGTGGAAGCTCGCACAATCATTGCCGTTGGCTGCGTCTGGTGGTTATCTCCAGCGCCACCGTAGGCAAGGCGACACGTTTCGGGAACCGATTCGTTCGTCGACGCACCGGTGACTTGGCCGGCAAGAGGTCAACGAGTAAGAACGCAGAATCCCGTTTCATGCATTAACATCCCAGAAATCCTAAATCACTGGCACGTTACACGTTCACTTTTACACGCATGAATGGTGGGATTTTCGTTCGATGCCCGTGTGACCAGAGACAAGTGATTTAGCATTTGTGGTGCATTTGATCCTAGTGCCAAAACTTTGAATCGTGTGAACACGAATGATCACGCAAACGCACGATCGTATGCCGAGAAATTACCTACCCTTATTGTTCTGATTATTCGCTCTCTTTGTAACAATTCTGCTTGGGCATAGAAAATATCAATCCAGATCAATTACACGCCTCGTATATACAGGCATTCATGGCATATTCCCAGCTTATATGCAGTTTGGAGTTATTTATTGTAGGAAGGAATCATTTGTTCGCAGATTTTAAGTCTGTATTTCATTCTTCCAAGTGATAATTAAAATTTCAATTGGAGAGGTATTGTATAAATTCGTTTGCGTGAACTCAAACGATGAGATGCAGAAGGTAAAATTTGAAACTAAACCATCGTTCCTCCAGGCAGGATTCTTAAATGTTTTATAGTTAATTACTGGAATTCAATTTTGAGGAATCGGATAAACACTAAAGCTTTTTTTCCACGTATATCAGTCATCATCATATTCTAGTCTTTTTTCAAACTGCCCGTTATTTTGTCGATTAAGTACAAAACCTATTATACAAAATGTAATCAGTCGTTTTCATCAGGGTTTGTGCTTGCAATGAAGAAAATAGTACTTTGTGTGTTCTCTAATTCTTTTTTCTTTTTATTTAATTTTTATGCTTTCGTTTCATATGCTGTAAGAAAATTTGCTATCATCGTAATATTTTATACGAGATTTTCAAAATGTTTTGCATAACGATACACTTTTTGCTCACCTGTATATCTGTCTCATAATCCATTATTATTGGTAGAGTAAATTAGCGCGTGGGAAACATTTTCTATTTTCTTAACAGCGCATTTAATATTTTTTATCAATAAATGTTAATATTTTTAATGTGCAGCCCTATTTAAGTAAAATAATCCTATCTTGGCCCAGGACTTCTTTTTTCTAATCCTATTGAAATTGAACAATGTAAATGACTTGCATCGCTTCTCCAAGACATTTCTTCGGATATGCAGGACAACTGCCAATAGCTGCCATTTTTGTGATGGATAAACTTTTTAAGTCTCCAAAGTGCTATTATCGCCTTTTGGAATTTATTTCAGGACTAAAGAGGTGAGTTCAATGTGACAAAATCTCCCTACTTAGAATTTAATCTTCTGGTTCATTTATATTTCATTGTTAAACTTCAACAATTGGCTTTTTTCTTGAGAAGTTATCCGTAGCATTCTGATTACTGATTTACACTGATGATGAGTACACTACCATATTTTTCAAAAGAGATATGAAATCCACTGCAATGAACGTACGCCACTGAATTCAGGACATTGCATTAACGAACGATATCAATAAATTGAGTGATCGACACCAACTAGCAAAAATACTTTAATAATCCGATTATGATTTTTCCAACATCTTTAATGTTGCATATGGCCTTTATGGGGGCCAAACCTGCCCTCATACTTTGATCAACCTAAATTCCTCGGTTTACATAGATTGCTCAGTTTGGTATCGGTCTGAATGGGATGTAGCCATTCAATGTAGGGTTGCATGATTCCCACTTCTTCCGCAATACCCACTATGACGTCTTCTTGCGATTAATTAGGCTGTGTCAAATGATTTGAAGTAATTATGTCTTCCTATTTTAACTATAGATAACTGCTTCCCTCTGATGATTAGCACTTGCTTTAAAGTTGAGCATAAAACACGTTCTATTTATTTTTCTAATTTTTAGAAATATTTTTATTTTTTAACTAAAAACGCCATTCTTCCATTGAACGTTACATTCAACGGGAGTATTATAGTATGTTCATAAATTTATTCTTGAAACTGGATCTAAAACTGATTTTTATGGAAAATAAAGCCGTAGGGAACAGTTGTTAGATATTATTTGGCGTCCTCAGTGATATCTCCAAACTTAGCAACAACCAGATACCCTTATACAGGAATAAACATAGGAGTATCACAGGATGGTTTCCTGTCGTTTTACTCCCCCCTGCAGGTGCTTGGGGGAGGGCGTAAGGAAGGGTAAGAAAGTAGCTTTGTCATCCTGTCAGGCTCCCTTCCAGGCGATCCCATCCAGGTGCGCAGAATAAAACTTTCTCGCGCTGCAAAACCGTCTTTTTTGGCGAATCTCATTTCTCGCCCCCCTTCCCCTCCCAAGCCCTCAGGGCTTCCCCCGGGGCGGCCCCTCCCTCGCCCCCCCCCCTTTCCCCACAGCCCCCCTCCAAGCCACCGGCTGAGAGCCCATCTGCAATTTAAAAGACGTGCCCGGGGGATGAGAGGAGTGAGAGGAGAAACAGACAGTGTCGCTACCGTCGGTAGGAGGGGAAACCGGGAGGGGAAGGATTGGGGAGGGGAACTCGTGGGAACCAAAGCAACGTCGACCCTGATCGGCACCTTCCCCCCTCACCAATCCCTTTTTCTCACACCCTCTGCCATACGTCCTCCCCTTCCCACCTGGCGACTCGCCTTGCGTAAGACGTGAGGGTGTAGCGTAGCCTTCCATCATTCCCCCTACCACTCACCCCGGAAAAACACTCGCACTTGAAAAAGCGTGCGTGGAATCCCCTTCCCTTCTTGTATGCATCACTGCGTAATCAAATATCAGAAATGTCAAACATTGCATCCCCATAATTATCTCATTCCCATGTTTCTTCCATTCAAGCGCAATTGCTGGGTAAAAAGAGGGGAAATCAATTAGAATAGATGAAATGCAGTTTTCGCGAATAAAATAAGATTATACAGAAATAATGATAGTTTTAGCTTGTAAAACATTGTCGTGTGCATAAATTTGTCATATTACGCAGAAACATTACACAAAATGCATGTTGTAAAGCACTCACACGCCACGCCTCGGACTTAACTTATACGACGCTATAAACTAACAATTTTGTCTTTTGTCCATTTTCTTTTTTGGATAAATTGGGGAGAATCTATTTCCATTTCTGTTTTATTTTCTGATATAATTGATGTGGTTCTCGTTGTCTCTCCCAAACTTTTCACATTTTATTAACACCTTCATTTAAGATCGCTCTCCAATGGGGTCAGGCATTTTTGCAGTTGCTTTGTTGAGGAAAAGACGCTTCACGAATTATTTCATATCTGCATTCAACCTCTTCGGAATGGGTAGCCCAACCAAAAGCAGTTGTAACCCCTACCAGAATTCCTGCCCTTAAACCTGAGAAAAGACGGACGCGATAGGTCCATCTTTCTTCATTTCCTGTATCAGAGTGCAAGTGAAGCAGCACTACTATCTATTAAACTATTTAACTTTCTAAGCCTTAGAAATAATTTGAAGAGCGGTGGCAGAGTGAGAAAGAATTCTATGATGGCGGCCTTCTATTTGGCACGCGTTCTCAGATTGTTACGATGGCTGAAACACTTGGAGCAATGTACGTATACTGTAGTTAACTACCTCAGGCTTAACTTGGTGCAAATCATTCCTGATTGGAACAAAAGTTGAACTAGCATCAATGTGATTTCCACTGATAGTTCGATTTCTCCTGGCAATGGTTCCATTGTATAGCAAAACCTCATGCAGCATTACCTGATTACGCTGCTAAGCAACAAAGCAATAGCCTAGATCTATAATATAACTAAAATGAATTGTTATTCTGTTATTTTAACTATTGTTCCAAAATCAGGCATAGTTCTTTCTTTCAAACTGTAGCATATATTAAATTATATACTTTTTCTTACCCTTCTTTCTTTATTTCATACTTACAGCATACATTAAAGAATATACTCTTTAGTGATGGTAAGGAAATTGTCCTATATGCAAAATTATTTGTTATCTTTAAGTTGGTGCGAATCATAAGGAAATTTGTATATTCGTACGGAAAATAGGAGATCCTATATCCACCAAATAGTTGGGTATTTTGAGGAGCACTCTCTCAAAAATAACCAAAAATAAATATAAAATTGTGAAAAACTGTTTAACCCGAACATGAGAGGGTGAGGGCTGGTCTAACGTAAACGATACCTATCCACTCTATCAATTTAACTGGTTTCACCTGTTTTTTTTATAATGTCACGTTAAGTCTGGCGAAAAAAGCCACGCATTATTACATCCAAATTTTTACACCCTGTGTCAGCATTTATCCTTGTAGGTATGTTCATTTTAAATAAAGATAGCGGAAGACACAAGGATAGATAAGTCTAAATAGTTCGCATCACTTAGCTGACATTCAGTAAGAACAAGTTATGTTTATCAGGAAGAATAGATAAAACTTTAATTACCAAATACCAGCAGCAGTTGTTGCTGTGTGTATCACGAACTCCGTCCCTCGCATGGCGGACCAATTTTCCGGCCTTTTAAGTTGTCCTTTCGAAGTGAGCAATTTCTATGATCATTCTGGATTGATTCTGAAAAAAATCACGTTGTGCTACTTCACATATTGTTTGAGTATTTGCGCGGATATCCAACGCAACAAACTCCGTGACCCCAACAAGGCCCTCGTTTTCACATAATTATACGTTTCATTCGTCACGGTATGTTTGCGTGTCTCTTCTCGTACACGATGTATTGCGTATATGTCGCTTCAACCAATTAGTCACAATTTCCGCTGCTCGATTCGATTTGACAGTCTCACTTTATACACAGTGCTCAAAACTACTTTTGGTAGTTTAGGAAATGACCTGGTATTTACTTACCCGCTATAGATAACTTTCGCATCTGAAGATGCTTTCATTGGCATTCCGTGATGAATTCATTAATCAATATTAAATCCTGATTATAGTAATACAGACTAATTTGTTACTTGCTTGAAACATTATTTCAGAAAAAAATACTTCACATTTTTCAACAATCGCGGAAGGCCTAAAATTCCTCAGACTGGACTCCAAAATCTATTTCAGCAAAAATCTATTGTCTTCCTCGTTTGTGTCAGTTCACTACTGAGAGTGTCTACTTTAATTTAGATATATATACTTGAAAGTAGTAATTCTTTATAGTTTTGTAGTTCCTAAAATTTTACTTTTACCCATTGACCAGCCCATTAATAATTTCACGTGAATCTTCAATTTTGAGTTTAGCGCTATAAATATTGAATGCATGGGCGAAATTATCTCCTCCAATTTTTTTGTACGAATATGGGCAACTCATCCCATTATTTTCTGGCCATTATTTTCTTCACCCACAGGTAACATAACAATTGTGAATAGTTTATCACCTCACGAAGTCACG
The DNA here is from genome assembly GCA_963573305.1 of Pyrrhosoma nymphula. Classification (NCBI taxonomy): domain Eukaryota; kingdom Metazoa; phylum Arthropoda; class Insecta; order Odonata; family Coenagrionidae; genus Pyrrhosoma; species Pyrrhosoma nymphula. Next base: position 19,680,674 of record OY754337.1, on the reverse strand, counting down.
CAGGCGGCGTTAGAGCGCTACTGCAAAACAAAAAAGTTTGCCTGCGGAAATGTTATCGCCTCGGCCGCCGCTGCAGTCCCTGAAAGAATGAATATCCTCTCTCCAGTTGGAGATTTCAGCTGTGATCCATTCGCCGTGCTCGCATAGGCAGTGCATCGATTCATGTCTGTTGACAGCTGCCTCGGCAAACACGCCAGCTCCGGGATTTTATGTGGATGCAATCGACAAATATTTTATCAAGCCGATCTCCATGAAGATACGCGGAAGAGACTAAATGATAGCACGCGAGACTCGCCTTGTTAAACGGGTGACCCCGAATCCGAATGAAAGGGCGCTCGCTTCAATCAGCCGATGTTGTTATGCCCTGCGTGACCCAAGCGCCTCTTCTCCTGTCCCCTCCCCCTCCTTCCAACCCCCCCCCCACCCACCCACCCACCAACACGTCCTATAAAATACTCCGCGCTGAGTGACAGCAGTTATCAACCATCAGTTACCGAGGTGAACCTTCCTACTTTATACATCCGCATCTGCATAGCAACGTGAATGCCACCACAGCCATGTTTCACGGGAAATGGATCTTCTTCATCCACGCTCAATACAATGGAAATAGTAGTGTACTGATATTATTTTATGATTACTTCATGGCTCTACTTTATTATATTACACATAAATAGTTCCTCGAAAAACACTGAATCAAGTTTGACACGGGGGGATACCTCACTAGGCGCTCACTTGAGTTCACATTTCTGTAGAGTAAAGTATTCTCTTACATTTAAAACTACGTAGTAATCAAATTCAATCACTGGGGACGAAAAAATAAACCTACACGGCTACATTTAAACAAAGAGTAGAGCAGTGCCAGTAGAGTAGGATCATATTTAAATAAGCTAGTCTCCATTATAGACTTACACCATTGTAAAGTCTTATTTATGCAGCATTGATTACGCCTATTTTGATCCATTAATTAGAGCAGGGGCTTGACTTTAAACATTAGGGTACTTTAAACTAGCCCGTTCGACGTTATCTCTCTCTATCTTGCTCAATTGATTATCATTACATCTACCATGACGGTATTTTGGAGTTCGAGTAATGTATTTGGTCATCAAAGGGAAATATATTGGTCCATAGTAATGCACGCTTATGTACTTCACTCTCTCTTTGTTAGTGGTGAGGACTATCTAAGACATTGGTCTAACAAATCGGTTCGCGGAAACTTTAGAAGTGATAAAATATTTTGTTACCCTTCTGTGTAAAAATACATATTTTCACTATAATACTAGTGCATATAAAAATATATTTTCAATTTCCATTTAAAATTTGTAAAATGTTACTAATACAAATAATATAAGCAATCCGTAGGACCTTTAGGAAGGTTGCTTGGAACCCTAGGGTCCTGTGAAACAGTTTGAATACCGCTGATCTATGGCCTCCGTAGTTAGCAGCCTACAGATTTTTTTGTAGCAAGTCTCCATCTTCTTCTGCTTTGGGCCATTATATACATTTCCACATAAATGGAGCAGCTGACGTCTTCCATTATTTGATTTATGCACCGCAGCCTTGTTCTTCCCCTGTGATTTTTACATTCTATCATATTTCCAAAATGAAGTACAGAATTTCCTGGTACCTCAGAATATCACCAAAGTATCTCTGCGCTTTATCAAGGCTTTCCATCTGCTTCATTCTTCTCTCATATGATCTAAGTTTAATGTTGGCAGACTTTGGTTTCAGTTGCTTTGAGGCAACATCGCATTGTATAATAATAGACAATAAACTAATGAAAAAGTAATGCTAATTCCCGAGGTGAGGTTCGAACCCGCAATATTTCGGGTTAGTGGGCCATGGCGTTACCAGGCCGGTTCCCTTGGCATTCGCCTCTTGCTCATACCACGGTGATTATTCATGTTTTCTCTTTTTCTTTTCGCCGTCGGCGTCCTTTCTCTTTCGGGTGCTTTCCTCTCCCCCTTTTCCGCAACTTTCTTCCTTTCAAAAAGGGTGGTAGAGGGTGAGATGGAGGAGCGGCACTGTGTTGGAGCGGGAACCCTGATTATGCGGTCCCACGGCGCCCTTTCGAGCCTTCCGGAGGCCATGAGACGACCCGCGGCACGTGAAGTATAAGTACGTGCCGCGTATTATTTCGTCGAGACGGCGCAGGAGGGCGCCCGGAGAAGGTGTGGGGGAGGATGAGTTTTTATTTCACCGTAAAGGAAGGTGTGGAGGAGTGGTAGAGCATGGAGCCGCATCAAGTGATTTGACCCGTATTCCTTTTCTTTCCTTTATTACTTCAAGTCCGACGATCGATTGGGAATGGGTGCCTTCCATTCGCTCTAGTGCGCTAATTACTTTCTAACACAACATCGCACTTCCATTCCATTCGTATAACAGACCCAGTGCAATAGGTAGCGCACTTCAAAACATGTCGGGATCAAAGTTGATGTGCGCTAAACAGCAAAAGAACGCCGTTAATGGCATCCGTGATTGTTGTCAAATTTGTTGATTATAAGTGAAGACGGCTAAGAGCTCGTTCACACGGAGCCACTCAGCAGCGCTGCCGTTGGTTAATAATGGGATAGAATGGTAGTGTTCACACAGGGCCACAGCCACCGGATGGAAGCGCCACAGACGGTTTCAGTGGTTCCCTCCGCCGCAGACGCCGCCGTAGGCAAGTGGCGCGTCTAGTGAGTTTAGCCGTCGCTAAATGGCGGTGCCCGCTGCCACGCCACTGTTCAAGCAGCGCGTTCGTGGCCCTGCAGAAGCGCTGCTAACGAGCGTTCGAATTTATAGTAAAGCAAAGGTTGCAGATTCGCGCTAGTTAGAAGCGCTTCTCACGCCCGTTAGCAGCGCCACGCACGCGCGTTAGTGGCGCTGTGGAAGCGCTGATGAGTGACCTCGTGTTAACCCGGCCTAACATGCGTATTGTGAATTTTAAATTACTCCTTGATAAAAAGCAAACTTTTTCAAATACTTATTTTGGCCGAAGTAAAAAAATATTACACAGAATATTCGGCCGTAACCGCTGTTCAACCACAGAATGCTACCTACCGGCAGATTACTAAACATTTCGCCAGCGCACATCGTTCCATTCAACGTCGTCCGTGTGCGCCTAAGTGAGCTCATGTTTTCCGATGTGCGCTAACTTAAAACATCATGAATGGAAATTTCTCTATACTCATCACCTCGACTTCAAATAGCAGGAAGGAAGCACACTCTTCAATCGCCACAGAATGCGTTTGCTTTCGAGCGAGCTTTCTTTCCCTTGGCCGGCTTAAATCACGGGCGTGGCGCTGCTGGAACGAAACTGGTTAAAACAAAAACCACGATCTCTTGCCTGATAGTTTTTTTCCTTCCCAGCATCGATATTCTATTCAAATTTCTGTCCATTTAACAGAGAAATTGTCCCTTATTTTATCCTCGTGTCACCAAAGTTCAAAATCAAATGGGAAAATTAGATTAGATTAGATTAGATTAATTGTTGGTGGAGTTCCTCTAAGGAAGACCTAAGGCACTTAGACCTAATGGTCCATTGTGCCAACCACCGTGTCTGTGGTCACCCATAGAGTCCAGTCGCCCTGCTAAAGGATAACATGTCCTCCACGGGGATACCACTGACTTCATCTAGTTCCAAAAATGGTGAGCCCAGATGCCTAACTCTAGTCCTCATCAAGGCGGGACACTTGCAGAGTACGTGTGATGTTGTTTCGTCCTCTTCCTCGCACCATCTGCATTTCGCCGAGTCTGTAATTCTCAGGAGATGAAGGTGCCTCATAACTAGATAGTGTCCAGTAAGCAGTCCCACTATCGAAATGGGAAAATTAGTCGTGCTGAATAATTTTGGCGATAAGCGCACACCTTGGACTGCTTCGGTGATATCATATGCAATGGCAGTCCAGAACAACTTGTTCCTATAAAATCATCAAAAAAAACTCCTCAAGGGAGGAGGATGCCTCGGTAGCTCAACTGGCGAAAGCACTAGGCGCGATATCGAGGGATACGGGTTCGAATACCGGTCAAGGCGAATGATTTTTCCTCTGTAGAATTCTTATTCACTTCTGTGCACTTGTGGGTGACTCCGTAAAAAGTTACACTCTGGCTAGTTCCGGTATCCTCAAAATTAGTTACTTGATCACTCTATTGAATAATAACTCAATTTTGCAATAGTTTATATATCTCTTAACCATTGTTTCTCGAAATATGCACCTTGGACTCTTAAAGTCGCCGAGTATATTTATTTAAGGGAACTCACAATGCCATACTATTTCCATGGTGACATTAATATCTAAGCCAGTATATCACTCTTACGAAAGTTTACTGCCTTAAAATGTTCAAATAAATTAATGCATACAACTTGAAATGACTTCAGTTGTACATTCAATGGGCCATGGAGCAACTGCGCTCCATAATCACTGCTCTGAATGCTTCTTACTGACACGGTCTCTAGATTCAACAATGTGGGCGAGATGTTTGAAACTGTCCGGACTGATCTTCAGTAAATCGAATAAAAACTTCATTTTTTCCACTTTTTGTCACACGACTCGTTTCAACGCCTTAGCCTCATCAACAGGTGTAAATTTGTACTTTATTATATGTCCCTAATGCTTTCACTGAAGTGCTGGAACACTTGAGTATCATTAGAAAGTTTCAGTGGTCGGATAGAAGTTTTTATTTTATGAATTCCTCAATCTCTTAACAATTTGTATTATTCCACATTACTTATTACTCAAATGCGTTTCGAGCACTTATTTTTTTCTATTTTACGTGCATTCCGCGGCTATCAGACAGCTAGATATAAATTATGCTCCTAAAATTATGTTCTAAGAATCCATGCAAAATTGATAATTCACCAATAAAAATGTCAAATAAAAATAAAGCGTGGAAAGCCTAATGTATATGCATATGAGATCCCTGGGAGGATATAAAAAATTCAAATTCAAGGTAACGAATTAATTACGGATCCCTTTCCCCCGGTTTGTTCCAAGGGACTATCCCCAAGCATTCTTTTCTGCACTTAATTAAAGGCATCGCATCATTATTTATTTCTGCGCACGGAAGGTCTGGAGTTTTATTACTCAAATAATTAATGAACTAGACTTACATTTAATAAGACTCGGTAGGTATTGGTTGATCAAACGTTTATTTGATGACACACTTAAGTTTATCTAACTGCCCATCATACTGGCAGTAGGTACCTGACTTTTACGGTAGCTACGTTTCGCGAACGCTTAAGTTTTCAGCATTGCTTGCCTTAGCAAGACAATGGGTGTATGCATGTGAGTAAGCAACGTCCTATTTTCGGGCCTCCGGGCCTTGCAGCGCAGGCATTTTCGCATCATCGACGTCGGCTAATAGAAATGCCCAAGAAGTTTCCGTTTCGGGTGAAACCGCCGATGGAAGTGAACCATGGAAAGGAAGGAAGAAAGGTGGGGAAATGAAGAGGGAGGAAGAGAGAGAGGGAATTATAATCACAGATTTGCATACTCGAAAGGGGAGAAAGAGAGTGGAAAGGCAAGAATTGAGTTTTCACTCTCCCTATCAGATTCCATCGCGAAAAGTGTATTTAATTCTTTGGAATTCAAGCGGTTTTGCAATGCATATGATTCCCCTTCTCCCCCCTCTCCCCTCCTTCCTTCCCAGCCTTACACCCTCGGCGTACCCCGGCCGTTATAAAAGGCGAAATCCCTGAGCCATCACCCCGGAGAGAGCCCCAAGGACTCCCTAACCCTAATCACTTTTCCCTCCACGAATTTTGCTCTTCCTCCACCCCTCCCACTCTATCCCCTAATCCACTTTTGTTCTCAAAATCCTTCATCCTCTCCCTCCCCTAGAAGCTCTCTCCCCCCTGTTCACATCCTCTCCCGCGGCTCCTCTTAAATCCCCTTATATTCCTCCCTCCTCTCCCCCTGCCTGCTACCCCATATCGCATCAGCACCCTCGCTTCCTCTCTTCACACCCCTTTCCACGGTGTGACGTTTTCGGCCCCGGGCCCGTCCCATATCGGCGGCGCCATCTACAACGGTTTTGCCGGCGTCGCCTCCACACAAACATCGGGAGCATCATGGCTCTTCCCCCCCTCCCCTACTCGCGATGCACATAAATCTCCCGCCTCGATTACTCAAAACAGTTCCTCTATTCTAGTCCGGTGGCAGCGAAAACGGAATTATGACGTACCTACAGTAGGCATAGCGAGAATGTATTTAAACATTGCATTAATACATTGAATATATATTGAAATGTCCAGTACCCATTTGAAACTCTGGGTCTCCCACGCTGTGAAAACCAGAGGTTTTTTGTGGTGGTCGTTTTCACCTCCAAGCCATATATTTTAATGATAATGAAGAGTCAGTGCTCCTATATTAGCGGCTTTTAGTTATTTCTGTAGTAATTAAATTCAGGATTGTAAATGTATTGAAAATTTTCGGGAAATATCCATCCTGAGAATTCATAATACTATAGTAATTTGATAAGATATCTCGATTTTCCAGGCCAACTCCATTTTTTAACCCAATAGGAGTATGCTTTGTATTACAGCAGTGAATAGCAATAATAATTGGTATTTAGAAGTTTCCTTAGTATAGATAACAGAAATAATATTAACTAAAGCAGAGTCATATCAGAATCTATTTTGAATCGTGAGCAATCATAAAAATATGATTCGTCATAAATTAGTTAAAGTTAAAAGTTAGGAAAATAAAAACTCATTTTAATTGCTTTAAGATTCTTCTATTATCTTTTCTTCCAGATCTCAGTGCAGTAAATCAATGGAGTTAATTAAATTACAAGGTACTTATCTATTGCACAAAACGAGAAACAGGTATCATCCTAAAAATGAGTTTTCAATTTTATTCATATTTATTCTTCGATATGCTATACTTGTATGGAATCTGGAAAATGCTCTATTATTAATTTTTCCAGTACTCAATGAAACCGAAAGAAAGCCCTTATTTTTAGTGACCATTCAAACCCATATCACATTTTCCGTTTTTTCTCTGAATAATGTGAAGCTGTCCGCAAAGACACCCCAGCACTCTCGTATCATACTTTATTGAGTCACTTACGGTTATCACATATTCGTCGAATAAGACTTTTTTAGGCATTAAATGGATTAACTTGAGTTAATCATTAGTTTATTACTTTTCTGCTTATATTTTGACTGCCAGGGGGGTGGTATGTCTGTCTTCCATTATCTCAGCCCCATGATGACGAGAGAAACTGGAACTAAAACTCTTGTATGGTAATATGACCGCGCAATAGCAGGAGGCGTCCCCTGAAATAATGCCGATATGGAAATGTAGCCAGTTATTGTGGGTTGGAGATGGGAAAAAGCGCGAGTGATGAGACTTTATGAGCCTGAAAATGGATATCACCCGTAAATGAGTCTCGGCTAATGAGATATTCACCCAGTTTTCCTGGAAAGGTCAAGTATTTATACACCCTGCATCCGCCTGCACCTGCTCTTACTACGCCTGTTTTTCATTGGACCTGGACGCGATAAACTATTTTTCTCAAACAAAAATCCTGCAATAAATATATTTTCCTAGCCCCTAGCTTTGAATGAAGATTTCAAAATGTGAAACCCTAAAATATAAACCATGTAAACGTAATACCAGGGAATTTATAAAGTCCTTTTTTGTTCGTGAGGCGATGAAGTAGCCGATAAGATTTTTATCGCGGAGAGAGGAACATTTTCCGAGGAAAACCGATTTCGTCGAACTTGTTGATATATCCCATTTTTCCCTGAGACTGACTGCTCTTGAGTGGAGACGTGTTTTTGTTCAATCCTGGACGCCTGGGTCGTCTCCCCTTACCCCCCCCCTCCTTCCCTTCATTTTTCTTCTCCTTTCTCCCCTTGCACGTCTTTCATATCAACTTTTATCGTGAATCATATCATAATCGAAAAAACGTCATTCCAACCTTTTGGAAATATCCCTTTAGAGTCAATTTGCTTCCCTCTTTTAAAATAATTCCGACTTTCAAGTAAATTTCCCGTGTTTATCTCCCCAATTCCGGAGCTGTCGAGAATTATTTCCCCCTCTGTCGACCAAAAGGAAAGTCTCTTTCTCACAAAGGAGAAACATTTTTCGTGCGAAGGCGTGAAAGGCTGTTCCTTTTCTGTTTTTTCCTTTTTGGCGCACCAAAGCAATCCACTCCCCTCTCCCTTCCTCTCCATATCCTTCTCTTCCTTCTCCCTTGTCTCCCTCCTTCTCTCACTATCGTCGCTCCTTTCGATGGGAAAGCAAAAAAATTTCTATCAGCCTTGCGAACCAGAGGCGCGCGCGACTTGTTCGCCTTTCGGTGGAAGAAGAAATGGGTCCCAAGTTAACGATGCCATTGTGCAAGGGATGTTAATGGCTGTGGGAGGAAGGCAGAAAGGGGTGGATGTGGACGGGGTTCTGGACTGCTGGGGTGGTTTGGGAGGAAAGGGGTGAGTTGGAAAACGGAATAATATTATCTCCATTCACCCTAGACGACGGTGGAGGTTGGGTTGGGGTGGTTGAGGGTGGCGGGAGTTATTTTTTTAATTTTTTTTGTGTGTGGGTTGGGAGGCAAAGTGAGAGTATGGGGCATTCGGGGTCAAAGTTGTGACCGTGTCGGTGATCAGTGCGTGGAAATGGAATTGGAGTTGCGGGGGAGAGGAAGCGCGAAAAAAAAGAGTAACGAAATGATGAAAAAAGGAAAGGGGCCAAAGAGGAGGGCGCATATTCCAATTAAACTCGGTAATGGCCTCTCCCTTCGCTCAAAACTTTGCTCTCCTCATACCCTTAGAGTCCCTTTCCCTTCCCTCCCCTCAAGAACAAGCCCCCTCCCCCCTCACTCTAGCTGGAGCCAGCCTCCTCGGGAAAGTGTCAGTAATTAATTGGGGAGCCCTGTCTCGCTCATCTCTCTGCCACTCCGTGTACTACGGGAGGACCACGTGGAGGAGGAATGGAGAGAGGTGGTGGAGGAGTGTTGGGAGGAGGGAGGGAGGTATGGAGGGATGGGCGTGAGAATTAGAGTGGACCTTCTAGCAAAAATGCGGACAATGCCATTGAAGGCCAGGCCATGATATAATACTTACGTATACATAGCTGCGCATAAATCCCAGTGATGCGAATATTCATTATTCTTTTTTTCGGGTTTTCGGCTCAAGAGCGGGAGCGAGAATCCATTTTTTTGCAATACCCAAATCACGTGACGCTTGACCATGTGTAGGACGCTATGCTAGACACTGACCATGCTAACTAGCGCTTGATATCAAAGTCGGAGCCAAGCCTGAACGGAGTGCCTTCACAATATTCACACGATTACTGAACAAGTTCAAACTTGGTGTATCGGTATGTACTAACAATTTGATCATCAACGGTCAGGCTCAGGACATTTCCAACATTGAATAGACTCTGTGTTCATTGAATTCTGGCGATGTCCTGAGCCTTACCGTTGAAGATAAAATTGCTTTAGTAAAATGAGCGCAAGTGGTTGAAAGCTACTAGGCCCTGCTAGGAGTTAGTTCCCAACTAGGATCACTCCAATGATGGAATCAAGAATCCTAGAAAGTAGCCAAGAGACTATGCTTGAAAACCAATATGCTGATTTTTTATCAGATGTATTATAGGTAAAGCGAAATTTGACGTATGGTAAGGTAAAGTGTACAAGAGAAGTGGAAAAAAGGCCTGAGTGTCCCTTCAGAGGTCTCTGCGGATGACCTTCCGTACATCTGTCCAACCATCAACGCTTGATTAATCCTCTATGACCTCAGGCTCTCTGATGCCGAGTGCCACCAAGTTTCGCTCTACCTATACGTTTGCCAGTATCCTCGGATATGCACGGGATCAAGCAACTTGTGATTCAGGCTTAAGATGCCTTTTTCACTTTTCGTCCTCGTGGGAAATAACAAGCTCACCTGCCCGCTTAATTCGGTTTCTCATCAGTATCATCCTTTTCTAACAAGCTCCGTCGCTTGAAAGGAACGCCTTTTTTTCGAGAGACTCTCACATTACAGTGGTTCAGAGAAATCCCCCCAAATTTGATTTCGATAATTCCGAGATTGAGTTGGCGTCTGCGGTAACGTAATGCGCTCCCAAAAAGAGGTGTTAATCCACACCTCGCTGAGCCTCCCCGCCGATGCTTAACTCTCCAAATCGGTGCTTTGCCGGGGATGGAGGAATTTTAAAGGTAAACCCGAGGATGAGTGTGTTAGCCAGTTTCGTGTTGAGGAGGGTCGACTTGGGATCAAGGTAGGGCAATGTATCGTTTGCATAAGGTGAGAAAAGTATTAAGATAGGTAACATAGATTAACACTTTCAATGCGGATGAAATTTTCACAACTATTGCATATGACGGAGAGGTCATTTCCGTTTTAAATTACTAATGTTTGAATTATATACCACAAAAACACCTTCAGGCACATTGCTTGCATTTAAACAAAAAAGCAACAATGTCATACATGTATGTCATCCGTAACTGGTAATTTAAAATGTATGCAACCCGCAATACGTTTATTATTCTTGACGCACAAGTACGATTATTTTATATTTATTTTTTTGGGCATTAAATAAAGTATTTTCATATTAACTATTTTTCTTAAACCTGATACACCAAAGTAGTATATGCCAAGGATTAATTTTATTCGAAATACAACTACAATTTTGGAAAAATTTAGTCTAATCTTTTTTATTCTTTTTATTCGAGCAATGGGAACGATAGCGAAGAGTTCAAATATAATATTTAGTAAATAGGAAGATATTCTATTCAATAATTGCTTGGAGTTTGTGCTTTCTTTAATGCAAAAGCTTATATTAAGTATAGAATAATTTAATTATTGATTTTCTCCAAGTAACGATTCATCATGATTTTTTTTAAACGATTGGAAAAACATAACTTACGGGAGAATTATTACTTCCAGTCGCACAATAATTTCGTTGAGGTAAGGGTACAGCTAAAAGATATTCAATTTTGCTTACTATATATTTAATCAATACAGAATTTGCAATTAAAATTAAATGGAGAAAAGTAAAAAAAAAACATTTAATAATATTACACAATACAAAAGTCTCGTATGATGTTCAACAAAACGGTCTAAAATAATCTCTTAAAAATTGCTTATTATTTACTAACAATTTAATTTACAATGTCCAAAAATAATTTTACTAACAATTCCTGTTTAGATAGCAAAAATGGTATTTAAATTTCAAAAGACACACATATCTTTTCTTATAATATCTTCCATTTATACATTTTTATGATATATTTGGAGACACGGACGAAGACACAACCCTGGCTCATCCTTACAGTCAGGACAAATGCTTGTCACTTGCTTTTTGATGCCTTTATCGTGGCACACCCGGCATATTTTATGCTGCTTGTGCCTCATCCCGGATTCCGTGTATGCTGGGAAATGGGATGAGGCTGTATGGCAGGGGCATGTCTTGGGGCAGTTTGAATTAGTGACTCAATTAATTCTAGCCGAAATTCATATAACTTTTTTTCGTTCCACTAAATCTGTTGAGTAACACAAAAATATTCACAACCATCATCTGAAAAATATATAAGGCCAATTCCTTGTACCACCTCAGGGATTTGTGTTCAGCAGGGTAGTAGGACAAGAGTTGGTCACAACGATCAATCCCCCTCATGAAAATATTATACTTGGCTACTGCCTTTTGCCCTTGTGTGCTGGAAACCTCTACAAAGTTACACTCAAATTCAGTGGAGATCATTGTAGCATCCCTCTTGTCATTCCACTTAAAAACACAAATTCCTTCATCGGTATACTGGGCTACCACCAGTTTCTTATTTTTGACGAGGTTGCTTACTTATGGTTGATTTTCCTTCTGGCTCGCAGAGTCGTCGTGCAGAACATCTTGTCCCCAAGAAGGTCTTGAGCCAGTCTAACACTGTTATAGAAATTGTCCAAGTATAAACTATGACGCAAACCCTTAAAATCTTAAATTAACTTGTAGACAACATTTTCTGCGTGCCCCCTGCCCCCAACATCCATATCGTTTCCCCCAGTATGGACGAGTAGTCTCAAAAATAGGCCGTAGGTCTCACTAAGCATGTATATACGTTATGCCATGCTTGTGGCGTTTCCCCTGGACGTATTGTCCGAATATCGGCCAACCCCTCCGGAGAACCATCGACTCATCAATGCATAGTCCTCTACCGGCGGGAACAATATCTTCCATTTCCTCTTGAAAGCTGTCAAGCAGAGGCCTTATTTATAAAGCCTATCACTTGGGACTGGGTCTTGAACCTCGGGATTTTCGGAGAAATAAGGCGCCTGCAAAATCCCTAGAAACCAATGAAGGCTCATCAAATCACTAAATATTGGAATGCGTAAGAGCGCAGACCTCTTCCAGTAATCAGAGTAAATAATATTCGCACGGATCGTTCCCAGGTGGAGGAGAACACCTAGCAAAGTTTGAAACTCTTCCCTGCTACACTGCTTCCATTCTGTTATCCGGGCCCTGGGTGACGGACAAAACGTTTCAATGGAAGCAAGTGACATCAATTGTAGATAGTAACAGAAATGCATAAGTAATTCAACATGGCAGCACTTACCAGGGCTTTGAGAGGCGCTTCTCTCGTCACTATATGCGAAACCTTCCTTGGCTCTCAGACATTTCCTCTCCATTTCTATTACCGCAAGTAAAGTTCTAGCCACAAATAAAGGCTCTCTGAGGTTTTCTCTCCATTTCTATTATCGCAAGTCAGTGCTAGCCAAAAATAAAGGCTCTCAGATATTTCCTCTCGATTCCTATTATCGCAAGTAGAGTTCTAGCCAAAAATATAGAAAATCTCCTATAGAATAAAAAAAATTAATGGTGCGTTTTGAATGAGTGACAGTGTTGCATAACATCATCCCTTAAAATACAGTTCAATGAATAAACAAACAAGCTGAATTGATTGAAAATCTGAAGTGGTATTCAAGACGACAAACTGCTTGCAAATGCAATTGCAATTTCACATTAAAATATCCAACAGGAAAAAAACGAAATTTAAAATTTCAACAAAAATCATTAAATCTAAAAACTTTTTGTAAACTTAGGATCCAAAAAATATGCATAAAAATTGGCAACAAAATAAAATAATTGACTAATTCGAGAGTAAGCTTAGAGATAACGTAAAAGCCATTTTCTTAAAAGAAAAAGAATAGCCGTAGAGCAGAACGTGTAACCAAGAAAAGTGGAAATCAGAAAAATAATGATAAAAACATATTCCTCGATGATATATTCATTCATTACAGTAATCTACCGGCTGGAGGTAGGTTGTGATGAAAGTCAGAGAATATCCAACGAACTCTTACACGTGCCGTGCCCTTTCTACCTCTAGTATTTCTTTCTTCATCTCAGCATAAGTCCTACTTTCTTCATCCCGTCCATAAAACCTATTCCCTTCCTTCCCCTTCCCCGCTTACCCAACATCCTACCCTCTATCACTGCCTTCAGCAAACCATCGCCCCTCATTACCGCTTCCAGCCACCTACCCTGCCTTCCCCTGATCTCATCTATAAGTTTCCTCTCCTCGCCCACCATGTCAAGCACTTCCTCATTTGTCTTCCTTTCCGTCCAACGCACCTTCTCCATCCTCCTCCACACACACATCTCGAAAGCCTTCAGTTTATTTTCGTCTTCCTTTCTCAAGGTCCACGTTTCTTCCCCATACAACTCCACACTCTATATCAAGCTCTTCACCAGCCTCTTTTTTACATCGTTACTTAGGTCCCCGTCATCAGCTATCATCTATTATTGAACGCTTTCTTTGCTAGCGCTATTCTCCTCCTAATGTCTTTGCTACTATTTCCTGTTTCTTCTAGTATACTTCCCAAGTAATTAAATTATTTAAAAAAATTTAATTTGGAAAATAAAGTCACTCAGGAAAAAATGACATTAAACATGTGATTCCTGCTCCTCTGAACTAAACAATGAAGAAAACTAAAGGAAAATAAAAATTCCTACTTACAAATCAGCACAAAGATAAACAATAAACGACAAAAAACACAATAAAGCACGGAACCCGAAACGGACGCTTCCGCACAGATGCGAGGTCGCTGCCCAACTGCGGGAGGGTGAAAACGTAACTTGTATTTTAAGTAAGCGCGCCTCCCGCGCCTAATTTGTGTCCCGAGCGGGGTTATCGTTGCGCGAGCGAGGTGAACGTCTGCCTTTGTAGAGGGCATTGAATTTGTACAATGTGAATCACACCACCTTTGTGTCGGCCCAGGTAATTGGGCAGTGTAAGCTGATAAGCTATTGGTGATTTTTTTGAAATGAAGTCACGTGAGGGGGGAGGTCAAGCAGTTACAGGAGACGACAGTTGGCAGTTGGCAATTGGGTGTCGAGCAGAGAAGCTCAGGGTGTGCTTGTGAAGGCAGACGAGAGTGTGGACGGAGCGAGAGAGAGAGAGGCGACAGCTGGAGACGGAGATCACCACGACGGCCGCGAGGAATTGACTAAAGTCGTTCCCTAGCGGTTTTTCCTGCGTTCTGCCCCTAAGGAGGAACGAGACGCAGCGGACCTCAATCCCGGCACCCCTAAGAGGAGGTGCGGTTTCGGGTAGATAAGGGCGACAGACCGCAAAAGATAGCGAGCCGCCGCATCCCCGGAACCAAAGGTTGGACGAGTCCATTCAGTCGGAAGGTGCATTTTCACATCAGGAGTTGTGAATTCCATTCTCCACGCCCTCATCTCTAAAGCCTAATGGTGCAGTCTCTCCGCCCTGGATTTCGCCGTCCTGCTCCACGCCAACTCACACACAAGTATCGCCACACCCGTATTTCCCCAATACTAAAACCTCCTATTCACGCTTCCCCACTGTGAAACGCGTGTGTGCCATAATAAGTGATTTACGAGATATTCACACAGAGTTAGTCCCTCCAGCTTAAAAGAAAAGAGAACCTGTCAAACTAATCCCAAGAGTGGACAATTCTAGTCCTACGGGACCGTAACGTATGTATCACTCACTCCCGTCCTCACCAGTAACAATAAAAAGGACGACGATCTTGTAATTATATACATTTTTTTGTTTGTATTTTCATACTTATTCATTTATTTGTTCATTGATGATTTAGAGTGATTATCTTTCTACTGTTATTTTCGTTCCATTTATGTTTCGCCACTCATTCACCTTTCATACCTCATTAGTTGGAAAGATATTTGTTCATTAGTCGTAGAGTGCCTCCTTCGTGTTCATTATTTTGCTTATTACGATAAATAAATGTTTTTTGTGTCTATTGTAAAAAAGGCAGACGTTCATTCTTACGCGTCGCGTACTCTTTCCCGTGCTTGCGTCATACGGCGCTCCCTGTGCCGCCATTTAACCGTCCGCCCTGGCTTGAACATTTGGAACGTCCTTGTTTTGCCGGCTGAGCTTGCTCGATGCTGCGGTTTTGGGTGGCGCCCTTCTCAAACACGCGACAAAGGTCGCGTTATCCTTTTTTCTCAAAACCATTTCCCACAGCGGAAAGTCCGAAGTAGACGAGGTGTCTCGAGGCAAAGGTAAGGGGTCCATTTTCAGAGGCGTAAGGACTGCGGCGGGACAACGGGCAGAGTAGGCTCTAGCCTGTTCCGTCACAATATATATATATATATATATATATATATATATATATATATATATATAATAACTTGTATCCTTCTATCTTTGAGAAAGGTTCTATAGTAACCGAAATATCAACGTATAGTGTGAGTGTTCTTTTTTTTATGTGTCTATATTTAATTCCGCCCCACCTGTGGCATAGTTTATTTATATTATCGCGTGTGTGATTTTCCACGAACTCGTGTATGTATATATATATATATATATATATATATATATATATATATATATATATATATATATATATATATATATATATAATCTTTGGAAGTTTTCGCCAATTGGCCACAAATATATAAATTCAAACTTACAGGAGGTAGGAGAAATAGGAAAAGATAAAGAATTCGTTCTTACGGAACGTTTCGAACCAGTTGGTCCTTCGTCAGCTCTAGAAGTGAGCAGTTAGTACTGCCCTGGGGAAGGGGAAGGTAGGGGAGGAAATGAAGGAGGGGAGGGGAACTAGGAGGGGAGGGGAACTAAGAGGGAACAATGTTGCACCTGGCTGAAGCAAAACATCTACACTGAAAAAGTTAAGGCAGAGAGTTGATGGTACCTGAGGGTGTGATAGCTCAAATTATTTTAAGCCACTGAAATGTGCAATCATATACCTATATTTATTTTATTAGTGGTAAATATTTTTATTATTTTTGTTATCTCATTAGTATTATGTGATACTACAGATCGACCTTTACCATGGGATATTAACCTAAACAGGTCCCTGAGAATAAAGAGGAAATAAAAATTAACAAATTGAACGATGGCAACAGTTTCAATACGTAAAAAAATACAATGGAAATGTGAGTCAATATGTTTTTTTCGTTATTCGTGAAAGTAAAACGGAGTGAAGAGTTCTACTGAGGGAAAGTTGAAGTGCTTTGAGGAATACATAATGCAGTAAATTCACCGAAAAAACGGTGTTTTTATGGACAGAGTTGTCAGGATACCATTATACTTTACCTATATATACGTGAACTGACTATAATTCACATAAAACAAAGCGTTTTCTACAGCGATAGTGAATAACACTTGTGTGATGGATATGTAAAGTGGATCAGTATTTATTTGAAAAAAACGGCATCACCTTCGGGAGAAAAGCCCTCATTCATTTTCTCCCTTGATCTGGAGCCATCATGAACATGGCTGCCATTCTTCTTCTTGGCACTGATAGCAATCCACTGCAATTGTTATGATGTTTTTCAGTAATTTCGTATTTAAATAATGCTGTCTAGGCTAACTTGATGATATGGCTAAGGTCTTCAGCTAGCATGATAGCTAGCTTTCTAATTGTTTCACTGGTTACTTTGAATCATTTTATTTCGTATTTTTAATTCACTTGCTCCACATATAATTGGATCCCTTGGCAAACGGCGTCGTAGAATCCACCGGGATCACACTTGGTGCCACATATTCCGGGCGCAGGGTGGCCAGTTAAATAGTGGAAGTGTAACACGTCGGCGTGGACGAGTGTAGGTGGCGGAAGTAGCTTCGCGGCTGTTTCTCGTCGTCACCTCTCCGTGCTCCGTGCGGTTTTTTTCGCTCATAATGAATTTATATTTTGAGCTCTCGGGACACGTATTTGAGCGAGCGTCGGGAGGTTTTTGAAGAGGGATGGCGACTCGCCACCTCTCATACCCTTTTCATATCTCTTCCCGCGGGCGCTGAGCGGGGCGCATCCTCAAAAGGCACCCATTAGACGCGGCAGGCAAATAAATGACTCCAGACTCTCTGCTAATGCGAGCACAATCAATTGAATTTTGTACAAATTAATGGCGAAACGCCATTAATTTGTACAAAATAATGTTTCATTTCGTCAGTTTTATTCCTGTCACTCGCAATCCATTCCAAAAATAATCCAATCCTTACCAACAAGCATCCCAGACCTCGGTGACCTCAGTTATCGTTCGCATCTCTTAATAACAACTTCCGAATATCCTTTTCTTAAGTAGCATCACACAAGCTCTGTCCACGCCCTCCGTCCCCTCGTGGAGGATAAGCATGTTCCTATTGGTAACATCACCATCCCCTACCACTCATCTAGTCTCCACAACCCGGCACTCATCTCCTTCGTCCGTTTTCTGCTGCCCTTTGTCATCGGCCGCAGAGTCCTTCTCGGGAACAATTTGTGTTGTTTTCGTGAAGTGGTTCCCCGAGGATGATTTAGAGCCGAAGTTCGCCAGCGGGAGAGAAACGGCTCCCCAGTTCGTAGGCGCCGGCGCCACAAGGCTGCGAAGTCCCTCAGGGCATCCCTATTGCTCTGTTGCACACCGAGGGCGGATGCCGTCCCTATTTCATGGCCCCTGGGTCCAGATAGCAAAGACTTGGAAGTTGAAGGTATTGCATAGGGGAATTGGATAGACCCTCGAAGTCTTTGATGTCCGGCTGTGATGGACTCGGGCTAATGAAATGCGCCGAGCAACCTCTTCAGAGCATTCCATCGGCAACGTAAAATTAAACTCTTGTAAGTCTTAATTTCACACCTTTGAGGTATAAGAAATAAAAAAATAATTAATTAGCATATAGCATTGTCGTCAATTGTCCATTAAAGCTATTCATAACATTACTGCGTCATTGACTCTTGATAGATAAATATTTATGCCTGAGTTACTTGTAGGTACCGTTATAGGTACCATTGCAATGACACCATATTATATTGTGTGTTTTTGTAAGTGCCTTTGAAACGGTTTCTATAGGAATATTTCAACATCACGCCTTCTCAATTGCAACATAAAGTTTGAAAAATATTACTCTAGTTATGACTTTCTTAGTATGGCTCAGAAAAGCGTAAATAAGCAAAAGGCAAGACTATATCAAATCTCGGCTGGATTGAGTGTAATATTTGAGACGAAATAAGCTTTTCTCTAGCCGTGAGTGTATGCTTCATCTACCGATATCAAGTTTTGAAGTGTATGTCAGAATGTAAATACGATAGCAGCATCAAATTATTTTCTTAAAAAACTATTTATAACTCAGACACTCAATTGCAGCAGTTATCTTGCTCTCCTCCTGATTGGATGACAACTTATTCGCATTATCCGCAAGACCCAATCTTGTCTGAGGAACAGCTAGACTTCGTGAATTTCTTGCTGATGACACGCGACCGCCAAGAGCTTCCAGACATTTAAAGAGTTAAAGATTTTGCTATGAAAACTTGCAGTGCCTGTGGAGTCATTTTCACCATTGGAGACATTTTGATGAGATATTAAACTTTTAGTTGCTCAGGGAGTGAAGATAGGGCGGATGGAATATCGGTGAGATCTTAGTAGCCGAATGTCACCTAGCAGTCTACTCTTTAACATCGCTTCCTATGGGCTGAAGGTTTTGCTTGAATTACTCTCAACATGGAATCCAAGCACTCATCGCAATTCCTCTTAAAACTCTCCACCACTGCCCGGATTTAAACCCGGATCCATCAGGAATTTAGTGAATACCGGGAATAGCCGCGGTATTACCTTCATGAAGTCACCCGCAACTACACATAAGAGCAAATTCCACAGTGGAAAAATCATTTGCCTTGACCGGGACTCAAACCCGGATCCCTCGATATCGCGCCGAGTGTCCAAATTCGTCAAAAGATCGAACACTTTACTGTGTTCCGTATTTGGCTTTAATGTAGCGGACGGTGGTGCTTTTCTCACGCTTTCGGCTGCTCCCGTACATCATATCCATCCGGCAGTCCTTAATAACTTGCCTCTTTTAAAGCCCTCAAAGATCCCTTGTATATCAGGACGTCTTGGTAGTTTTAGATATTTCCGTAGTTATAATGGAGAACATATTAGGATTTCATTTTTTTTTAATTTCAGTGTCTGGAAGAAGTGTGGAGTAAATATTGGAATATTAATGGCGCAAAAATGTAGCTATATATGTCACAAATTCTCAGTAACTAAATTAATATAACCACATAAGTGAAATCGCCTTCAAAATGAAGGCTTTTTTGCGATTCTGTAAAAAATACTGCGGTGAGTAATAGATTAATCTTTATAAATAGTTGAGAAAACATGCAAACTACACACCGTTAGTTTGTTTACGAAATCTAGGTGTTAGAATTTCCGAATTGTTTCAATGTTATACGCCTGGGACGCAGAGCCTTATTGTATCCCACGCAAAACAGCTTATTGTTTAAGGGAAATTGTTCAAAAAGTAGTTTGGCAAAGGGTTAGTATTTTAATATAATTGGAAAGATGAAATTTTGTCCTTTAAAATTAGGTCAAATTTTAGGTGAAGTGATGTTACGCTCAAATTTACCGTAAGGGTAACTTGATTGGCTAAAACACTCGGCGTTATATCGTTGAATGCGGAATCGGGTCCCGGTAAAGGAGAATGATTTTTC
Source organism: Pyrrhosoma nymphula (assembly GCA_963573305.1). Taxonomy (NCBI): domain Eukaryota; kingdom Metazoa; phylum Arthropoda; class Insecta; order Odonata; family Coenagrionidae; genus Pyrrhosoma; species Pyrrhosoma nymphula. The sequence goes on along the minus strand of OY754337.1, from coordinate 19,660,780 downwards.
CTCTGTGGGCTCCGGACCCTCAATATTTTATTTGGTTTTTCTATCTACCATGCTAACTCGACCCCTATTTTACTTGTTTCGCTTGATCACTTTTCTCATCCAGAGGAGGATTATAACCAACACGGAACCTGTGATATCCTCACTGAGCTCGGGAAATTCCCGGAACCACTTGCGGCTTTTGGTCTCAAAAATACTGATGAGTGTAGAGCTTGCATGCGGGAAAGAGGAGAGGAGATTTGGGAAGAGTGGGAATTATCGACAGGGGGGCAGGAGGGTTGGTTGGGGGTGGTTCGAGTTTCGAGGGACGATGTGGTGGCGTTAAGTGCGGTTAGGAGGAAAAAGATGAAGGGAGTTTAGAACCGGCACGCCATTCCGTCAATTTTCCTCCTCCTCTCCCCAACTTAAGGTAAACACGGAATGAATAATAAATACATGACGTCATTATCTTCCGACAAACACTCGGAATTTGCCTCGCCTTAAGATGAATAAAGGAGTGGAATCGTAAATTGGCAACTGGGGATGAGGGGGGTGGGAGGGTGGGAGGGATGAAAGGGGGAGGGGACGACTTTGCGCTCTCTGTGTTAATGAAAGACAAATCAAAGATGCAACCGTCGGGCTGTGCCGAGTTGCCGCCCCCGTATTTGCAAAGCATGGGTTTTTTGGAAGTGGAGGAGGGTGGGGGTGTAATAATTACGAGTGCTGCGATTGGGAGGAATAAATGGCCGCTCTGCTGTCTTTAGTGCTTGGAGGAAATCATCTTCTGTAAGGAAGGTCGCCGTAGGGGTTTAACCCGCCCCCGTTTCCCCATCGCGCTCTAAAGCAATGAGTGTTCAACCTTTTGGGCGATTCAATTAATCGCAATTATCTTTGCTCCAGAAAATTGCAACGGATCGTGATTTTTTGTAATTCCTTCATCTTTATTACATTCATTGCGATCAAAATCAACTGGTTTCGAAAGAAAAGTAGACCGTACTTGCTTGGCTTTGAGAATTAGGGTTAACTAGTCAAAGGTGATGAGGTACGTAATTTGACGACAAATTTCACATCAACGAGCTGCTTGAAAAGTTGTGAGATCTTATTATATAGCTAGAGGTTGTGAGAAGCAAATATTGACGGAATTTATGTCTTTACGCTCAATATGAACAGCTCAAAAAGTTATTGAACGGACACCTTCCATCGAGTTTTTGCTTGCACGATTCTTTTGAGTCGTAATGTGGAATATCACAACCTGTTATCCTGCCAGGAAGGAGATAGTTCATATATAATCACTGTGACTCTTGGAATCTTGGCTCCTTTACTGTTTTACTATAAGTAGTGGTAGACTTGAGTTTAGTGCTATCAATCAGTATAGTTTGCATTGGAATATTTAACCTTGTGTCTCAATTTTAACGTGACAACCTTAAAGCCCACGAGTTATTTAGGCTGTTTGTTCAGCTTTAATGAAATAACCGAATTAAGTGCGTGCAGATTCCTTAGAGCATAAATAAACTTGTCAATTATCGTGGCTGTGGTTTATATTATTCATTATAAGAGTCCAATAACATTGATAGTGCTTCCTCCGCTTTAAATAAATAAATATTTATTAGCTCTAGGTACAATACCCCTAAGAGCACCAATATTACAATTACAATTGTGGTGAGCATATACAACCAACATAGCATCAAATGTAAACAATGAGTACAAACATATTTGAAAACATATCAATACAAAGATAATACAAAAATTATTATGCATATTCATACCACAAAATGAAAAAACTAACAATAAAGACATTTTAATGAAGATTGCACAAGAACAAAGTAGGAAGTGGATGGTGATATAGATATAACAATGCGAATTAGAGATTTATGTCTGTATGTGAAAGGTAAGAATAAAGTTTCGTTTTGAATGACTGCCTGTTTTTACTGTTCTTTAGGTCTATTATGGGGAGAAAATTCCATAATTTTTTGGATTTGACTAGGAAAGAGTTGTGGTATTTGGTGGTTCTATGGCCGGGGCATTATAAATCAGATGCTTCACTCCTTGTATTCATATTACGGGACTGAGGTTGGTGTATAAATGTATCCATTACATATTTAGGTTCTGTAACGGAAAATAAGGAGAACAGGAAGACGCTTAGCAAGTAATTACGCCTGCCCTTGACAGCCAAGATAGTTTTTCCCTATACGAAGAAAAAATATACGAATTCTTGAAAAAAATTCAGTCAGTCTTTTCAGTGCTACATGATGGTGTCGTAGCATCAATACACAAGGCAAGATTCGAACCCGCGGACTTAAGGTAGCAAACCCGGTATGTGATTGAGCGCATTATCTTCCTGGTGCACAAAATAAGGCCATCCACATGCATTTTTATGTAAGTGATTGTTACAATTGATTTCCCTGATCTTGGTTTTATGGGATACAATTTTAGTCTGCGTACTCTCTTATCTTCAGTCTTTTGTTTTAACTGTATCCACATTTGTGACAACAAAGACGTCTGAGAACATGAGAATTCCGACCTTGCTGAAGGCCCGAAATTCGCCCACGGTTTGAGAGGAATGCCTTGATGCAACAGCTTCCGGCAAGGGCGGAAGGGAGGGGAAAGCAGGGGGGAGGGGAGAGGTACAAGGGGTGAGGGGTTGGTCGAACTCGGAAGAGCGCGAGGGCACACGGAATGAATGAAAATTGTATGAGGGATGTTGGGGGGGGTCGTCTCTCCAGGAACAGGAGAAGGGGACGGGTGGCACGAGAGCAGGAAAGGATGGGGTTGTTTTGAAAGGAAAGAGTTGATGTGCACGAGATGAATATTTAAGTGGCATAATAGTGAGCGTTTATGGGCCGACGGAAATGAAGTCATGTCACAACACGCTGCGAGCTTTTCGTTTACCCATGCATAAAACATAGTCAGCCGGCTCCTAAACACTATCTGTACTGCAGCGGCACCATTACGACCTTTTATTTGATTCATGACCCCCCTTCCGTTACCCCTTCCACGTTAGCATCTCGAATTTTCCGAAAAAAATAATATACCTATCGTCTCGCCCTATCATTGGCGTGGGTATCCACATGTTTTCGTGAGAACGTTCCGGGTAACTTTTTACGAGGTCAACGAAAGTCTCCGGACGATGAATTCTTGCGATCACGACCCCTCTAAACCATTTTGCACCGTCATCGGGCAAATCGAAAATTTCCGAGGAAAATCTTTTATCACCGCGGCTGATTTTATTTACTATTTCTACCTTCCGGTCATCTAATTTTAATGCATGCAAAATATCTTACCGTCAATATGAAAACAAAAAATGGTCGAAGAAGACATTTCTTCCGCTCTGTTTCCTTAACATCGTTCTAGTGATGTACTCCTTCCAAGAGAGTGGCTTTGATCTGCGACAGGGTCTTATGAATTACAAATGATTTTTGCCGTAAGGTTACGGGTGATAGAATCCCAAGCTCAGCATCTGTTTAGATTCCCTCATTGTGTTTAAGTTGAACCGTTACTTTTTCAAGAATCAATGCTCTAATAGTTTTATTCTCACAATGCCTCCATAGGAGTCCATGGAATAGTACACGTACTCTAAAACATCCATTTATTTATGCATGCTCTCTAGCATTCCCTCGGGCTTCCTGGCTTCTCCGGAGAGCTAAATAGCACCTTACGGAGCTCGTATGTCAAAATGAAATAAAAATCTAACTTGAGAAGTAAGGATAGTAACAAGAAATACATTTCGCCAATGAAACCTTTTGTCGTACAACATTTTCAATAACGTGCTCTACCTAATTAAAATCAATGTGGAAAATTGTGAAGAATATTTTTTAGTGCAGCGATATTTCCCGCAGCCAAGTCACCATGACAATGTTGAATACTTAGATAGGTTCATCATTTATAAAAAGAGTTTGCAATACTGGAGTAGTACTATAAATAGAGTTTATATCCTAAGGATCCTATTTTTTGTTTCTTTAGCATATGGCTAGTGGTTTTCATGTAGCCGTATGCCATTATATTCCAGAATACTCGTAAAAGCAAGTAACTCAGAACTATTAGCTGTTTGTATAGCTCATTATCTGATGATATACAAAAATACCGTTGTTGAACGGTGGATGAGGAGAAGGGGTTTTCGAGATGTTTGTTCTTTTCAATTGCCTTCCATCATTTGCCGGCTGAAAATTAAATTGCCACCAAAATAGACGCATTTGCCGGGAGCAGTCATTTTGTCTCCATTCTTCGTACCGCAGACGACTCAAAAAAAGGTTTAAAAACCTGAATGGCCCGAAATTATCCCCCCGAGTACCAAAGTACTCGAGGCTCACGGCTACTCACATTTTGTGGGTCACATCGTTCCGGGCTTTGTCAAAGCTTTGATGGACTATCTGCGCTGCGAGGCACGGTGGTCGTCCCCCCTTGCCAACGACGCGTTCAGAGGTCTTGAACGCAGCCTCGCACCCGCGGGCGGCAAAGGTGTCGCGGGCGATGATCTTCACTTGTTCGACACTCCCAACGTGCTTTTAATCAGGTCATAAAGCTCCATTCACTCGCGAAAGTGCCACTCACGGAACTGCATTCACTGCCTACATCCACCGAGTAAACTGCGATACAGCGCCCATTTTTCGAGGCTAGGGATGATTTCGCATGCTAGCGAGCGCTAAGAATACTACCATGAAGCCACGTACTCCCGGAGGGTTTGGCCATTCACGAGAACAAAGTACCTGTGTGGAAGACCACCGCATTCACTCCGACATTAAGGTCAAATTGGTTCTCTGACAGAAGAGCTATTAATGCGAATGGTATTTTGCCATGCCACAAGAATAAAAAACGACGTTAGAGGAATTTTTAGTGCTCCAGATGTAAAACTGCCCAATGAAATGTCTCAAATAGTGCGTGAGGATTCAATTTCAATCTACTATCTAGGCGAGTTCAAAAATTAATTATTGTTGCAAATTAAACTTTAATTTTTTCACAAATTTTGTCAGTATTTTCTACAATGTAAGTTGCGCAGTAAAACAGTAAGGCTTTACTGGCGCTGAGTCATTTATTTATTTATTTTTTATATTAACCTACAAATTATAAGGATAATTCAAGTTGCGGAGGGTCGAAATCAGTTGTCATAATGAGAATTTGGACGATATATTGCGATTGATGATGTCGTCGATGTAATTCATTCTTGTCGATGTATTCGATTTTTTCCATGCGACGGTATTTCCTCTAACTTAACGGCATGGTCAATGTTGTCACTAATGCTGTCACTTTTGCGTGAAGGCAATAATTTCTCAATGACAACAATTATAATATTCTTATCGTCTGAGGATGACTGTAGTGGTAGAGGAGGTCGTTAGAAATACTCCATATCATCAATTACGACCTACATGACTTGATATATCAGCATTATATCGCACCGACAGTATTTTTATCAAGGCTTCCAAACTTTTTGCATTGATGTTGTGAAAACAATAGCTGATTTTTAGTTATGGAACACAGACTACCTCTATTAACAACTTTTCCCCACCATATTATCCATTGCTCTCTGTGCTGTAACCCTAACAAGCTCAATATTCCTTCCCATTTTATTTACCTCTGCAAAATTGGGCTGTGGATAATGAATGAAAAAAAGTAGCACAAAACCTCATACCTACTATACATAATACTTTAATACAACCTACATATAATACGCAATACTCACAGGAAAAATTAAAAGTTTAGTATTTAATCTATCTAGGTTATCAAAATGCATACCTTTCCAAGGGCTACTATGCGAAATCGTAAGTAAGTAAATAATTTATTGATCGCACTGGATACAGGCTCTTAGAGCAAAATATGCAAACATTTTCGTGCATACATACATGTTCATATGTGAAACAATAAGAATAATCTAACAGTATATTTTAAAATAGATTACAATAAAGGTGCTATTACAAATTTAGAAAGAATCATAAATTTCACATTTAAAATTTTCAGTTGATTTAGTGTTCTTAACATTTACTGGCGATGAGTTCCACATTTTGGTTGATATTACAACAAATGACTCAATAAATTTGGTGGTGCGATGAGCAGGGTAGTAAAGCATTGAAGAATTTCTTCTAGTTATGACCCTACGAGAACTAGGTACAGACTTTAAAAAATGGAACAGATTGTTATGCTCCACGTACGATTATTTAACCTCACCTTACATAACGAAAATCCTAGAGATTCAATTTGGTGTCATATTCATTCCTATAACTCTTATTTCTATTCGGGAACGACCCAAACTCTCTCCACTTACTATTCTTTTTCAGTTCACTTACAATCTCATCTCTGTCCATTTCTGCTCCAATTCTCCCATCCACAATCCCTCTTCACTCTCTGCTCCATTCTTTGCATCCCTCCTCCGCCTCTTATCTGCATCCCTCGTGGTTTCTACCGCGCCCGAATTTTAAATCCCCGACTCACACACCGGAGCGGTGCGCGCACACCCTTTTCTCGGAATAAGAGCGCCACTCGCCCGGAAACATTCTCCGTCCCGTCCTTAATTAATTAATTAAGGGAGGAGGAGTCGGAGAGGGCGCATCGCATTAATATATTCCGCTCTTTATGCATAATCGATGCCTTGTGATAATATTTAACGGAGCGGATTTACGAAGAGGATAAATCTTTGACGGGCGGATCTAAATGTCTCGGAATTAGCTGTCGAAGCGGTTTTCGTTAATTACTCCCGCGGAGGGCATTAATTCCATTAAGTGAATGATTTGTGATTTTAGCGAAAACTTCTGAAATTTCGAGAATGCAGAATGGTACGATATTATTTTGGAGCCATCCACCTTCGACTGTGGATTTGGGCTGTGGTCTACTTTTGGATTTTGTGTCATCATCCCAATGATACTCGTGCGTGACCGACTTCTGCTCTCCTTAATTTAACTGACTTATATATTTAGCTGCCATGGGCGGGTCATGTAAAAGAAGAGAGGATAGTTTTTTACTAAAACCATAATGAACCATAGGAAAAAAAACCAACACTGAGGGCATGATGAAAATAGGAACGGATGAAAACATCATGCAGGACAGGCCGAGGTGGAAACAAGTGGTTGACGAGGCCAAAAGTCTCTTACGGTTTGAATGGCCACCTAAGTAAGTAAGTAAATATTTAGCTGCCACGGTGTCTTTGCACCTACAGGATTGTAACCTGCAAGGAGCTAACCCAATTCGTTTTTGTGTACAAATTGTGTATTACTTCCTGTGGAAAAGTTTATGTCACTGCCATTAAACGTTTCCGTCATTTATTCCCACGCTTTCTCATGGCTGGTGTCTTAATGCCCTTTGCCGCACTCCATTGTGGTGCCTTACTGGGTAGTACTCAGATGCGAATTACGATTCCATTTCGCTTGGATGCGTAGGTTTACTGAGCAGATCTCTGTTACTTTGGTGGATGATATTTAACAGACATGTATTCAGCATTACTCATTTATTTTGGAGAATTGATGGAATTGGTTCCAAATATGCGAAAATCATCTTGAATGGCAATTATACTCTGATTTAAAATTTTCACAGAATATGTATGAAGTGTAACCGGTTTCAACGCACTCGTGCTGTTGATGACACCTATGCGTTTGAACCGTTTCTATATAATAAAATGTCTGTGAAAGCCGTACATCATCATTGTCGTTATCATGATTACGCCATCATTATTCCGAAGATTGCTTTGCATCAGCTCTCCATTCCACTCGCCTCTCTGCAATCCGCTTCATTCCTACATAATTATTTACTTTGACGTCCTTCATGATTTTCTTAATTTAGTCCATTCTTGGTCTTCCTCTGTATAGTTCTTCCCATCTATTTCTCCTCCCAATATTCTTTTCACTTGGTGTCACAAAATGAGTCCAATAAGTCGGTATCTCCTTCCTCGCAGAGTGTTGATGATGCTTTTATTCTATTCAGCCCGGCGTAGGACTTCGTCGTAAGTGATTCTTTCCGTCCTTTTATTCTTCATCATTCTTCGGTAACACCACACCGCCATTGTTTCCAATCTCCTTTGCTCTGCTGCTGTTATTGTCCAGGCTTCACTGCCATATGAAAATATGCTCCAAATATATGTTTTAATGAAGTGCTTCCTAACTTCCACGCTTGTGTTACCAGATGTCTTTAGTGTAAATTTGTCATTTAAGTTATTTTTACTTATTGCTTTTGTAGCTTGAAGTAGCTTATTGTCTTTGTAGCTGTAGTGAATTGTCTTATGCCTCTGGAAAAAAATATTGGTTAATCGCTATAGAATGCGTATAGAAACTGCAGCAAAAGACATGAATGGCATAATTCGTCAGTTATCCTCAAAGAAGAAATAAGATCCGACGGTAATGCTGTTGATCATGAAGAATAACTACAGAGAAAGGCAATCTGAATATTAACTCCAAAAAGGCATGTTTTTTTGAAGAAATCTAGAAGACAAAGTCACCATGAGACCAGGGAAACAACAATCACAACAACTGGAAGAATTTCGCTTTCTGAGAAGTTGAATCACAAGTGATGGAAGAAGGAAGACAGAAGTAGTGAGCAGAGTAACATAAGCCTTGGAGACATTCTATCTTAAGAAGAGTGTACCTTTATCCAACAGAAAAAAACATCAAAAAAGAACGTTTTACCTAAAAATATGTTTGTAGTCTGTTCTTCTATTGCAGTGGATCTTGGATGATGGCAACAGCAGAACAAAGGCCATTCATAGCAATATAAATTATGGTGGTATCAGAGAATGATAAATATCATATAGATGGATAAAATAACCAAAGAAGTACTTCAAATAGTTGGCGGAGGAATATGCTTGATGAAAAATCTGCGCCATAGATTAAACAAACTTGCTAGAGACAATTCCAAAAGCAAGACCCTCCTGAAAAAATATCAGAAAGTAACTATATCTAAAGGGAGGACTTTCAGAGGATGAGCGACAGTTGAATATTTCGGCAGAATTATCAGAGACGTTAAATTGAATATGTATTTATGAAAGTATATGGCAGTTAACTGAAAGGGAGAGAGAAGTATCAAACGAATGCTCGAGTCGGTGACTAAAGTTTGCACTCCTGCGCCCATTCCTTTCACGAATATTTCATTAAATTTATATTTAAATACCCCTGATTACGTAATGAAAATACATATTTTTCAGCACCAACATTCCAAGTAGCGACGTTTATAACGATGGATGTCTCTCCCTCCTATTGTTATTGCCGTCCAAAATTTCAATTTTAACTTCCACTACTTGAAGACGTAATCGCAATGGTGTTCATTAAAATTGCATCAAATGTAATATTTAAACCGGAGGCAAGTTTTGGTATTACCCTGCACAATAGAGACAGTGACATCAGACGAAGCAGCTTCTTTCCGAAATTAAAATTTAACATGGCGTATAAACAGGGAGATGAAAATGACCAAAAGGTTTGAACAAATACAGTACACATATCACTCAATTCGAGTAATTACTTTGTTCATACTGATAGGGGATATAGCCTAGTGACAACTGGTGGTTCTGCATGGTATTGTTAACTTTTTTCTTTACTGATTACCTGAAGGTTGTGTAAAATGTATATACATAAGCTTATACTGTGTCTTGAACACACGTTTTCACTTCTTCAAGTTTACATAGCCAATTCACTTCAACTTCTTGCGGCGTCCGTGTTGGAGTGGTTATTTTAGTCTGTCTGCGCTATTTTTTCCTGTTATAATCTTTTCGTTTCATGTAAAATTCCATTTTTTAATACTCTATACTCTATGTTTCTTTCTTCGATTTTATAACCTTATATTTTCATCCTTTTCAAAAGCATCGGCTGCCTTTGAAACTTAATTGAACCTCTTTGCCTCACCTAGGACATGACAGACCATTCCTGGTATCGTGGCGTTTGTAACTAAACGAGTGTGGCATTTGGACATTTCCACGAAGGCTCTAATTAGGGCCTTCTGAGGTTTATTTGTTCCTTCCTCGATACCGAACCATGAGATCCGAGCGCTTTTTATTCGGTCACAACCTCCAATGTTAACTCGTTATTAGCCTGCGATGCGGGAATCTGCATCGGGAATAAGGTCTGCAACCGCATTTCTAAATAACTGACGCCTTAATTTTTCTTTCTTCGTACTTTTGACACCTGTCCTTAGAAATTTTGAACAAAAAATATCGGGTAAATTAACTTATCGTAGAAACACGAAAATATACTCTAAAAAGAAAATAGCATAAATCAGATATAAGTATTTTGGCATCTAAGACTACACAGGCTTTATTATTTAGTAATTCATTTCACCGCCTTGTTATAATGATGGTAATTCATCATGATATACTTTTACCGAGCACCTCATAGATGGTAAATGACCTAATGAGATTTAGTAAAAATCCGCACTTCTAAGATCAGTTTTATATTTATATTACCTGTATATCCATCTTATATTTTCTCGCATCTTGGCAATACAATGCAATTTGTACTGCAGAGTTTATTAGAGGCTACATCACCGTTATTTGGAAAAAAAACTTTGCACACAATTTTGAGTTTTTCCATTCCTCCAAATCATTTTTCGTCTAAAATTTATGCATCGAATTTAGCATATGATTATCGCATTGGAATGAAGTACACGTGTTTGAGTGTCTAACCAAAGCAATGGCAGAATTTTTCAATTCTCCAGAAAGCCCCTTACTCTATTGAAACAGAATAAAAATTTCAAATTCAAGTGCAAAGAGTTCCAATTTTGCAAATTTTCATAAAAAAATTATTTATCACTCAAATCGATGGCAGTTCAAAAACGTAGGTGTGGATTTTTAGGATTCTTTTCTTACCGGGATTTTAATTTTTATAATGAGCGAGCGGTACTATAGGGATTTTTGGTCCTTCCCCCAGTCCTTTTCTCTCTCTACCCTCCCATCTCCTTCCAGGTTTTTGATTCTTATGCCTCCTTCTTTCCACCAATCACAGATCAGTCTATCTGTCATTCCCTCGCCCAGCTCGTCTTCCGCTCCCAAGTGCCCCCAACTGCTCTCAGCTCGTCCCATACACCACCCTATATCCAAAAATGCACTTCCGTTCCTATCCACTCCGACGATCCTTGCACTTTCCAGCTTCCCTCCCCTCCATTTCACCCACCTTCCCTCCCCCACCCTCCCCTTCTCCCCGCCCAAGGCTGCCAACTTCACAATCGGAGTGTATTCTTCACGCGTTGCCATTATTACTCCTAGCTGGGTGTTTTCCTTGGCCGCAATTTAAAAAGGTGACTCTTTGGCACATCCATTTGCTCTCGAATTCACTATGATTTTTTATTGCAACTGCGATGGGAAAGGACATGGAGGAATCATTACAATGAAAGGTTTTTTGCACCAATTTAAGGGGTTGGGTTAGAAGTCCCCATTGCAGCCCAGTGCTCATTATAAAAAAATACTTACCTTTCAAAGTAGCCTTATGCGCCGTGAGCACGTACATCCTCATCCTGCCGGTCTCATTTCACCGGCGCATAAATTTTGTGAAAAATCCGCGCGAGAAGGATCCGTTCGTCCTTCGGCCAAAGGACATTATTATTTTTATTAATGACATTTAAAATAAAAAAATTGCGATTACCTTGATTAAAGAAGTGGAAGAAAAAGAGGGATATATACAGCTTAATTCAGGTATATGAAAAATTTATATCATATCCTAGATGGAAATAAGTACCCAGGCTCATTTTCCCGGGTTTTCTTTTACACCACCCATAAGTATTGGGTTTCAAAGCATGAGTATAACTCATGCCTCGCTACCTCTCCCTCTGATTAATTGAGAACTCTACATATTCTTTTACACATTTGTTTCCTCAGAATTTGGTTTTGTATTCCCCGCTGCCTACCATCCAAATGAGTGGAATGTTTCCCTGAGTTCATCGTTTTTCCTTTGGTGTATTCGGTTGCAGATGTTCAGAAAAATACAATTCACACCCCATGTTAATTATTTCAATTCGTTATTTTCACAACTCATACAGGCGGCAGGCGGCATGCGAAAGTTTATAAAAGTTCTGCAAGTGGATGTGCAGAGTCGTATACATCTGCAATTACGTCCTCTGTCACTTGAAGAAAGCAGCTTGCGCAATGAACTTGCCAGTGTAAACCCACCTTTATACATGAATGGGAGCATCGTTATGCAGATATTTGTAATGTAAGACAGAAAAATAATAAAAAATGTCAACATGATATTGACATGTTGTTAATGTATGTATCAACGTTTGTTTTTTATCGATATTGCGTGACATTATTCCTCGCATTTTTATTGTGTTATTTGCTAAAAGCAAGCACGATTAAGTTAGTAGTAAGTATAGCATCCCTAATTGGAAATTATTTTTAATATTACAAATGTAAATAAGGCCCAATCTTTACTTATTGGTTCTCGTATAATTGCCGTTGGCGTAGGTTTTAATTCCTATAACTTTGTTCATAAATTACGCTTCGTATTGCATTCAGGAAATGTATTTAATATTAGAAAAGTTGTTTTTCACAATTTATAAATTATCGTAATTAATATTCGGGATCATGTATGTTTCAGTGATAATTCTGCTCCCTTTCATTAGGGAACGCGCTGCATTTCGATTATATCTTTTTATACCAATGGATTTTATTTTAATAGAATAGAGGCGTTATTCATCCAGCTGTAACTGTAACTCAACAGCTATTAGTAATGCGTTAATTGGATTGGAAGAATGGTTGGAACTGTGCATTGAAAGGAATCAGCAGGTCTTTGAGGATGTGGGTGGTTTTTCATCCCAGCCTCATGCTTGCGGGTGGTAAAATGTTAATGAATTGGTCAATAGATGCGCGAATAAAAGATTATAGGATCGTTATTAACATGAAGATAATATCGACTGATGATTTCTCCTCTGTTAAAGAAGGAAATGCGGTTCAGCGGGTTACCTTTGTGGTGATTTACTTGACGTAAATTGTTTTGCGTTATCCCGGCTCATGATGGTGTTGAAGCCTCTTCAGGCATTGAATAATCTCGATCTGCTATTTTTGTAGTAGTGAATGGTATGTGAGCAAATATAATTTGCAAACCTTTCTGTTCCAATTGTTCCTCTGATTTTCAATCAAATGGGTGCAGTGTGGGTATGAAATAATATCCTTTGCATAAACCTAAAATTTAGATCGCTAAAACAGCGGTTCCTTGTGATCTGGTATTATGTAACCTTCGAATTTCGTTAAACCTCCCACTCTCCAGCGTCTCCCAGCTCTGTCCATTCAATAGCTTAGTCAGGCTGCCTGCTCAATCACAGCTACTTAAAGCTAAATGCACGACTTTCCTGTGCATTTTATTCAGTTTTGAATGAAAGTTTACTGTAGTAATCGATATAATATAATATGATATGGTATGATGTGGTTTTATATATTATAATATAATAAAAAATTTTATATTCCACGGGTAACATTACCCTTGAGAGCACCAATCGTACAATGGTAACCTCTATGGCAGCATGAAATACATTTAAGATTAAACATTAATTTGATGCACAGTAACATATACTAAGCATTTCATGTGAATTATTGGTTATAAAGTATCGAAATAATGATTCAATGTAGTATGAATAACAAATGACCGAAGAAGTTCATCGATGATAAAATCACTGAATACATTTAGGTGTCTCGATACACCTATAGACACAATTTACGATGTACCCAATTTAAAAAACACAATTTACGTTTTTTGTATTTTGAACCAGAAATGAATAATTAACGTAGTAGATTAGACCTTGATTTTTTTGTGTTGGAAGAAATTTTAAAGTTTTAATTTGAATTCTTGTGCGCTTTGAAGGTTCTTCATTTCATTAGGGGAAAGATCCCATAATATTGTTGACCTAACTAAGAAAGAATTATGATATTTTGCGGTTCTATGAGCGTGGCTGTACAGGTTGGATGCTTCACTTCTTGTGTTCATAGTACTACTGCGAGATCTGAGTTAAAGGAGATTTTTTTCTCAAATTGTGGCAGCCTTGCGCCTCCGTCATCATCCGTCGAAACACCCAGGACCTCTGTTCCTCTCCCCCCACTGCCTTCAATTCCCAGCCCTCCCCTCATTCCTTTTCTTCCCTCCCCACCATGCTCTCTGACCCTCCCTTCCCCTCTGACCCTTCCCCCTCTCTCGTTCCCAGCCATCTCCACCGTCGAACAGTGCCGGAGGTCGCCGCTCCCCCGATCGGCGGCAGCGGAAGCGGCATTAAGAATATTGTGCAGCAGATGTATTAAAAGCCGCGCGGATTGGAGTGACGGTGAGAGTGTTCGGGCCGAACGGCTCGCCTGATTGGTATGTTCCACTTCCCCCCAACCTGGTTGAGTCCTATGGGAAGTGTATAGTTGGAAATAGGTCGACGGAGAGTCGCGTATCATCTCTTCATCGATTTCATTTGGAACACCTACTCCTATCTGACAAACAAGCATTAGACTCGTTTGCGCAAAAAGTGGAACATGGGAACTGCGATTCGTTTACTTCGTGGGGTTTGGTTAGCATTGGAAAAGTTTTTAATGAGGCCATTAGCAAGAAGTCATCAGTAAGGTTTTTTTTCCAATCTTTTCGTGTTGAAGATATTGAACAGATAATTACAGTAAAGGGAAGAGCGTAAGGGGCAATTCTCTGCGAGGAAACGCGTTACGTCTTTGGCGCCGGCATCGTACGCTGCACGGAGTCTTCTTACAATAATTTATATCCCTATATTGTGCGAAGTTTTATCACTGAGAAAATACCCCTAAATTGAATCTCATGCTGCTTAATTAGTTTTATTGGCATAGGTGGATATTTTCACTTTGCTAGTAGTTGCGGTTACTGGCCTATGTTTTGCATTTACTGCCATGAAATATTTGGTTGTCCAGAAAATTTTAAGCAATTAAATCGGCAGTGTGTCGTTTTGGACGATGTTGTCGCATAATCATCTTACCACCGAGGAATGAATTTCCGAAATGTAATTTTTTTAAGTCTTGGTATTGCGTATTTGGAAGTTTTAAAATTTTCTTCATGAGCATTAATATCGATGCTTCATTCATTTGTAGATGATATAGTGGTTTAATTATTTCTTGCTGCACCATCTACTGCGAAGGAATGTCTAGGTGATACAAAAACACGATTTTCATACCATGACGATAATGAATACAACCATTTTCTTTAATATTTTCTCGGAATTACGTCCATACCCATTTTGGGAATCTAATGAAACAGTTGTTTGGCATTTTGGGATCATTTGAAGGGTAAACAACTCTTTAGAAAGGTTTCCATTCATCGCAGTACTCATAATTGTAGCTCTTATATGGAGATCTAGGATGAAGTTAATGCAAGTACCCTAAAATGGTGACGTTGGTGACTATGGCTGCCACTAATGCAAACATGAATGTGCGTTGCTAGGTGAGAACAAAAGTCGCTGTCTACATGAGAGTAAGCGAAGGCATGTACTATAAAGAGCTTAGCATGTCTTCATTACTTGGTATGGCATAGTGGAGGTGCTGGAGAGGTCGCCTGTTACAAATAAATATGGAAGAAAATGGAGGTGATTTAAAAAAGACACTGCCCTCCAATAACGACAGACCGGCGCGGCGCATGGCAGGCGATGGAGGTAATGCAGTAATGCTTGGAGGAATATATGGTTGCGTGGTTTGCCATATCGTCATATACATTACTTTATATAGCGGTTTTAGTCATTTGGATTGGTTTTAAAATTTTCCAAAATTCCTAATTTCATGCGTCAACGATTACCAAATTCAGGATACCAATGATCTAGCCCGTGAACGTTTTGAAAATCCATAACCGAGATCTTTGGGTATTCCTGGGCTAAATCGATGTTTGGAGTAGTAAAAATGCATTCGGATCCACCTAGATGTTATTATTTTGCGTTTCTCATATATACTTGTGCCCAAAGGTAGTGGCGGTGGTTAGGCAAGTAAAAATCGATGCATGTCTAATAGGCGCGGCATAGCGAGGGCTGGAGTTCTAAAAAAAAGTAAAACGTGCTATTATGAGTAAAGCATGTCTCTGCCTGCCATATGCATGGGAGAGCGAGCGTGTTACATAGAGAGAGATCGAAGAGCATTGAATCGAGTTGAAAGGTCTCGCTGTCCCCCGGGTGGGAGTGTGGCGTATGGCAGGGCATGGGGGAATTCGGTCTTTTTTCGTCGGAATTATTGTCGCGGTGGCGAGAACGGGCGTTCCCTACGGCGTGGCTGCGGGAGAGAATAGCGATGGGGCGAAAAGATAGCGATTAGGACGAGAATGAGGGAAATGGGAGGAGATTAAAAAAATGAATTAGGACTGGAACACTTTTAATCCCAAGTAGGGACTTTTTCCCCCCTGCCATACATCGGAAGGGCGCTCTCTTTTTTTATAACTTTTTTCCATGTTGAACTCTTTTATAATTTTCCCCGAGTCTCCCCTCTTCCACTCCTCCTCTCCTCCCCCACCCCCTCTGCTTCAACCATTCCAACCGTAACCCCTTTTACGAGTTCGTAGTTCACTTCCACTTCTAACCGGTGAATAATCGCACCGCCCGAAATGGAATGGCGGGGCTAGGGTCCGCTCTCGCTCGGTCCAAAAGGGTCCATGCAAAGGGTGCACAACCCTCCCCCCCCTCGAACGTAAAGAAAAGGGGTTGAGGGAGTGGTGGGGGTTGATTTCTACGAGAAAAAAATCAGTGTAACGAAATGGTGGAGGGAGTCAGTCAGTCCCATTCCTTCCAATTTTTTCCCAGTGTGGGATTGGGAAATGTTAAAAAGGGTTTTGAGGGATGGATTGTGGGCAGCGGATGGAGGGTTATGGCGGGTGAGTTCTCTCCCTCAACTCCTTTCCCTCTGCCATGCTGCCCACTCTCCTTAATGCCGCCCACCTTCCAACCCCAACCTCCCGCCCCATCTTCACTTCCCCAACCCGAAAGCAAAAAAAAAAGAAAAGACCGCTCGGTGCCGTTTTCATCCCTCATCCCAACGCATTATAACTTTTAACCCTTTCGGTTTTAATTCCCTCTCTCTCTCGCTTTTTCGTTCCATGTTCGCAACTGCGGCGTCAGTTTCCTATTTCTCCACTCTCCTTCTCTTCCTCCCCTCAGTCCTCCATCAGCGTGTTTTCATATTCCGACTCTTAAAAGTCCTTGTTTCTCAGGTTGAACTCATTGATACAGTCGCATGATTTGATTGGTCGGCGACCAGGGTATGCGACTGACTCAAACCAATGAGATACCGCCCAGGAGACCCACGGCAGCTTGAGATGGAATTACGGCATTTTCATAGCTACCATAAATATTACCAAGTGCTCTGAACTCCGCTTTCTGTTTTAAATGATCGCCGTGTTTTCGGGTATGAAAATTATGGCTAGGATAAAAAAAATTAAGATGGTGCTTCTCAGGAGTGGGTGTGCTTACAGGCTTAAGCCCGAAGTTAATTGGCTTCTCCAGTCTTTCCTGATAACAAAATATGATTGTGGGGAAATATAATTTTTTTTTGAAAGTCTGTAAAGGCAAGAAAAGACTTCACGTAGCATGCATGCTAGCCATTGAAATTTTGAAATTAAATGAAGGATTTAAATTTCTTTTTTTGATTCGTGTATGTTTTGATAGCATCTTTTTTTAGATTAGACGCTGTGTGTGATCGGTGGTCTTACCATTAATAGCGATGAAGATGAGTTCCTAATTTACCCTTCTCATTGTTGACTATTTTTTCCAAGTACAAGTTATCCCTCTTATGGCTGACATTATTTTAATTTTAAGTAATTTTGGTCTACTGAACTAAATACCAAAAATAAAGCAGCCACACACCTAGTAAATGATGATTCTAAAATGTGACTTATTTTACGTGAAGACTCCAGGTTTATTGACACCACCGTTAAGTCGAGGAAATGAGTAATTCTTTCAGCATCTTGAAGAATATAACTTGTAATATGTAAAAATGGTGCACTAGAAATGGAGCCAATTCGGTATCACCCCTTGTACCTGCAGCTGGTAGTCACGCGCGTGGAAACGGACAGGTCAGATTAGATTCGTGTCAAGAAAGGAGCGTCTGGTATTTAGCATCGCTCATTATGGAAAGGTAAGAACCCTAATCGAGTTGAGAATTCAATCCTGACACATTCTTGGAAGAAAACACCGCGCTCCCCGCAGAATTTGCACTTTAAAAAATTAGTTCTATATATTTTATTACGACGTCCTCTCGACCCGAACAATTGCCGATGAAAATCTCCTTCGGCCAATCGTTTGGCGGGAAATAAATCCGAATTTTTGGATGGATTCCAATTTAGAGCATTATGTGTGTGATCTTGGGTGCCTCCTACCCCGTCAGTCCCTCATTTCCCCCAAACCCTTTGCCCTTTCATCCCCATGCACGCTGCGTCCCGCCTTTTTACCCCATACCCTCTCCCCGACTTTTTTCTGCCACCCTCGTCCACCCCACCCTCTCCACAGCGAACCCCCCCCCCCCTTTGTCCAACCACCTACCCCTCACATTCTGTCACGAGTTTTTGATTTATCATTTGAATTTATTGCCAGGCAATAAGAGGGGGTGAAGGCAGACGTCCATATGTAACAGAAACTGGAATGTCACAGAGAAGGGAATTAAGAGATTTGAAAAATAATAAGTCCCTCAGTTTAATTAATTAACTTCAACCGATTTTGTTTTTTTTATAAATCTTTTTAGCTTTTAATGATTTTAAAAGTTATTCCCTTTTCACGGGGTCGAAGGCTTCCATGATTAAAGTATTGTTGTATGGAATCGCTGAGAGTAGAAGTTTTAGGATCAAGCGGTTATTAAATATTACGCCAAGCCATTCTTAATACCTTTTCGATTGTTATTGATGCTGACTTGCAACAAATATCTTAGAAGACTCATAAATTTCAGTGAAGTGGATGTGATATCGGAAAAAAATTGAGTAACGACATAGTAATGCAATTCATGCTAGATCTCCAAAATTTGTGTGAAAGGATTTGTAGCCGAATGGGTTGAAAATCGTACTAGACAGACCAATATTTCCTCAATATATATAATGGAATCGCTACCTTCTCTTGATTAATTCAGTCCTTTTTTCTTAAATCTAGGATAAATTGTAAAATAATATTTGAGAAGTGTTCGTAAACTACTTATGAATACTTTCAATCAATTGTCATCGACAGAAAAGCAATATTTTACGTTCTTTTTTTGGTCTAATAAACCTTTTACTGGATAAGATGAATGTCTTTTTGGGTGAAGTTGGAATTCGTTGATTATTGAACTAACTCCGTATTTTATGGAAATGATGCATATCAGTGTCACAGACTAGAAGCGTGCACTAGATGCTTTAGGCCTCAAAGGTATCAGAAATTGATAGTGAAGAAATTATATCCCTGATATTCACCGGCAGCATATTGAGATCAGTTTGCTTAGCTGGAATAATTTAGGTATAACAATATATTTTGCTAGAGAAATAGTACAATTTTGACTATGTCAATGGCTGTAGTAATTTTATTCATGAGATTAATTGAGAAGAATGGATTGGCAATGCGGTTTCTAAAAGCATTTGATGTGTCTCCAGTAAAGAGTAACTGATACACTTTAGCCCTAAATATGCGTATTTATTGTTATATTCGGTGATATTGAATTCTAATTGCTCCTAAAATTTGATCATGAAAATTCCTGGAAAGCAATGACACGAACTAACCGTTCATCAATTCCGCAACTGGCAAAAACTATTGAAGTCATGTCCATACATGAGCAAGTAAAGATGGCGGCCATTTATAAAACCAGGGGATAGTTACAAATCTAATTCTACTGGTTGCCTTGGGTTTTAAACCCTCATGAATTGGATGATCGCCCTTAGAGCATAGAACCTCTTTATGTTTGGTGACGATTTTGTTCTGAGTTTTGAGTATTTCCTCAATTATTGCCCTAATATTTCATTTTAATGTGATTAAAATTGGTTGTTAATGCTAGCCTTGAAGTAAGTTGGGAAATTCTACTCTCCTAATCATCCTCTCCTAATGTATCTTTCATTGTTGACATCCCTTGTCCCGTTCTAATTCAATTACTGGATCGCTCGTGTCTGATGGACCAAGATATATCCCTTCTAACATACAACCAATGATATACGTGTCCCTATTGTCCCTTTGCCTATTGAAGTTCTGCAGAATGTGTTGGGGGCAATCAGTGGTAAATAAACATTTATCAGCTGGCGTCTGTTATTATGGGAGTTAGGTGAAAATTTTCGTCGAAATATCGAGATTGTTCTCATTTCATAAGTCCCTCTTTCACGCTCGTAATTCTGATTTCATGCTAAAACTTTTTCGTACGCATCCATTTCTGCCATGTTTTCTCGAGGCTTTGGGAAAAACAATCAGATTTTTTTGGAATTTTTTTTATGCAAGCGGAGTTGAATTTCACGCTCTGCTATTCAAAAGTGTCAAAAAACGTGTTAATTTGCAATTTAAAAAATCCCTAGAAGCTGGGAAATGCCGAGTAAGGAATAACACTATATTAAATCCTCACAAATTATTTTATGGTGGAAAGTGATATTTTGGAAATATTTAAAGCAAATCTATGGGTTAATTAGCGTGAAAATCAATAATGCATGCATGGCGAAAATCCTCTCATCCGTCGTTGGGTCAAATGAAGTAAACCTGTATAGCACAGAGATTCTTCTACCTTTCGGGAAACAGATATATATGGTTTAAATTCAACTATTTCCAGTTTTAAGTTATATTCTATCACGGTGAATTAATTATTGGCTCGCAATCCGTTTATTATTTTAGACTTAATCAGTTCCAAAGGTTGAGTTGATTTTCAAATACGCGTCGGGAAGTCCCATCTTAATGCAATTGAAACGTTTATTTCAGTGAACTACCGGACACGGAGTTGAGAATGAAACGGGCTCGCAAGAACCAATACATCTATCTCCGCAGACGTATATTATCACGAATGTAAATGGAAACTTAGGCAAGGATCTGCTTATTTTTTAATAGAGACGCATAAGCTGCTTTTTATGAACTTGAGGTAATACCGAAGGGAATGAGCATTTCACGTGTTTTAGATTTCTATGTCATTTTCCTCATTATAACCTAATTTTCATGGAACATTTTCCAAAGCTTCTCGGTTTTTCCATAGTAGCACACTTTTCATCTATATTTCACGGAAATATACGTAATTCGTAATCAGTTTCTTTTATCGGCCGTATCGAATTCAGCAAATAATTTGTTGTGTTAAACTTTCACGCACCACCAAACTGTTTACATAATAAATAGTTATTACCCTGGTTTCGATACATCTCAATGATGAAATGAAAGATACTTTCGATGAAACCCGTATAGCGTCTATATATCTAATTTTCATCATTTTCAAGTTTTTTTGAAGATGACGCTTTAGCATCAAACGCCGTGTTGTCTCCATATTCTGTTTTTTCTGCTCTTGCCTACATTTTTAATATATTAAACCCTATACCAGAACGTTAGATACGGCCAATACTCTTTTTTGCCTCAAACTCAGTAACAAGAGGTGGGTGTATTTTCTAAATGAAGCTGAGATGTCTCTTTTTTTACTAAGTGTCATATGTTTATTTTATCATGTTTACAGTAATAGTACAGTAAAATAGTAAAATATAATAATGAATACAATTATGAATAAAATAATTAATAATGAATAGAAATTATCCTTTTTTAATAATGTTTCCTCGT
This sequence comes from Pyrrhosoma nymphula, assembly GCA_963573305.1. NCBI lineage: Eukaryota > Metazoa > Arthropoda > Insecta > Odonata > Coenagrionidae > Pyrrhosoma > Pyrrhosoma nymphula. Next base: position 19,639,204 of record OY754337.1, on the reverse strand, counting down.
GGTCCTGCTGAGCCATAGGCTTTTCAGCAGGTACCAGGTTTTAACAATTTGGGTGATCGGAAAAATAATGCTTTAATACAATTGACGAAAAATATTCACAAGATAGAAACAGTTACCAAGTTACTTAGTATACCGTATTGGCAAATGAAACATTTAACACTTAAATATAGAGCTAACCTAATTTAAAATAACATGTTGCTCTCGCAGTTTCAACAACCTCAAATAACATTTTAAAAACAATACAGTTCATAATTACCATACATGCTCCAAAATAGGAATTATATGATAACACCTAAAGATCGAAAACAAATGTCTGTCATCAGATGGATTCGTACAATTTTATTGAATTATCATTGAATTTTAATCCATGTTCACTTGCAGTTTTCAAAATAACAATACTTCAAGAAATATATAGCACAGAATAGTAATGTAACACTTTCATTTACCTTGTTAATAATAAATTATAACCATTAGGACCCCGCTAAGTAAACTAGCACAATTAGCCATCTTAAATTAGTTCAAGATAAATTATATATTTCCTAGTCATGTCATAGTTTATTATTATTGCATGTTTTCAATCAGCCAAGTTTTAACTTGTGTTTTTATTACTGAAATATTGTCTAATGATTGTATTGTCTGTGGTACGTTATGTAATAGCTTTGGAACTATGTATTGTAAAGTTCTCTTTCCATGAAGGTTGCGATATTTCGATTCATTATATATTTAGGCGTGACGGAGTCCCATTTTATGTTCGGTGTTTCGACTTGTTTTAAACCTCTGGCTGAAGTAATTTTCACATATTGTTACATACTGGAAAAGTTCAAAGATCGGTAAAAAATCCAGATTTTTGTAGATTTTGGACACATTGCTCTCCGAGGGATCCAAATGCAATATAATCTTATTTTGTATTCTTTTTTATTACTTTTTGTATTTATTTCTATTTATTTTTGTATTTCTTCTTCGAAGGATTCAAAATTTAGATGTTCACCTTGGTGGACCTCTTCGAGAACGGTTGCCTTTTTTTTAGAAATGTGAATGGACCTCTTATAAAACGCGCGAAAAATACTTATAATCTCAACTGTGTAGAATCATTTCAAATGCACACGACTACTTACAGATGTCCTTTATCTTTTCGAGTTGATTACAGTACATTTATAAAGTCTAATAGCTATTAGTGATGAGTGATATATCGCTAACTGTGATTGAATCACAGATACTGAAAAGTAGCAGTCACAACCTGTGACTTAATATGTATTTGAAATCACAGTAATTGCGATCACACTACTACCAACTCCATTACTGCTACAATACTACCACTGCTACTGCGAATAAACTGTGACGGAACGTGATCGACTGAAGCTACAGTAGCAGGTAGCAGTTGGGAGCAGAAGCGTGCGCTTCTCAGACTTCTCTGCGTGATTCGCGTGATTTGGCGGGTTGGCGGTGAGATTTATTCCAAGTGGAGAAAAGAAGATAAAATAGCGAAATTTGGAACTTTTTCTCAGTGTTTAATGGAGAAATTGCGTCTTGCAACTTATGTAAGCACAAACTTTAGTAAAAGACGTTGACAAAGAACTTGAAAAAACATTATTTCAAAACGTCCTACTGTGACCCTGCCACCTTCGTTAAGGGACATTAATTTAACTGGGGTACTTTTTTTATACTGTCCGCATAAATTTTAGATCTAAGGTACTGAACGAGTATCCCGCGTAGCACACTATTGTATTCAATAGATGCATATCGTTTTGTGAAAGTATTAGGTGGGAGTGAGAAGTACCTTTATTTATTCCTCTATGGCATCAGCGACCCCAAAGGGAAAATATTACTTTACAAGTCTATGTAGTAATTTAAATGCAAGCAAGTATTTATTTTATTTAGTACAATTCATTGAATAAGTTTTTATAATATTTATTGCAATTCATTATGTCTATTAATGCAATTCTTTAAGCAAGTTTTATGTTATTTAGTACACAAAAATAATTAGTGTTTGGAGAAATATTCAAAAATATTTTCTAGGTATAAATGATTCCCTGTTAAATTCCAGTGTAATGTCAAAAATTAACCAAATGCGTAATTTCTTTGAAGAGAAATTGATATGACCAGGCAAATGTTTTACGCGCATATTCTTTCAATAGTTTTATGGAGATTAATCTTCTTGGTTTATTAGTAAAAAATAGCGGTGTACAAAAGCAAATACTCAAATGGACATTTCAAGCGTGTAATCGGGATCAGCAGCGCCAATAATATCAAACGGCTGTGTATTTTCATCTGTGACTATTACCTGCGATTGAAATCACAGTTAAGAATCACAGATACTGACGAGTAGCAGTCACAGATAAGAAAGTGATTGGAATTTCACAGTTCCACTCAACTATAATAGCTATTCTAATGACATTTTAACAAGAATTTAATTTATGGGTTGAATTTCATGGTCATCAAACAATAAATTTTCCCGGTTGCTACACTGCAACGTACTGCTGATAAATTGTTACCACAGAAATCGTGTTTTTTTTCTTGGGTATGCCAAATCCAGATATGAAAAGTGGGCTACTGTCAAATTTGCGTCGGAAATCCCATCTTCAAGAAAGCTTAGTACTTATATGGTGGACTACCCTATTTGTTTTTAGGATTGTGAATAACATTGCAGGTGCGCGAATATAATTGGTCTTTTCTTCTCTGCCGTCGTAAATTGTTTGTGATGCAGTTGGTGGTTGGCAGGGAAGGATGGCGAGGGTGGATCGAGGGGCATTTAATGACCGATGCTCACCCATTCTCGCAGCAGCCGAAATAACTTGGTTCCCTTCGGCTTAATTAACCCGCTCTCCATTCTCTAACTCCATCTCTCGGGGCTAAATGGAAACAGAGATGGACGGAGAGCGGGAGAACTTTTTGAAGGCGCTGGGAGATTGTGTGGAATGGGAAGAGCGATGGAGCAGACTGCGGTCGCCATGGACACGACCAACACCACCACCGCCAGCAGCAACAACAACAGCTACAGCGCGAAGATGAGCCCACTCAGTCACACGCCGCACAGGGCGTCCACCTTAAAAAAATAAGTGCTCAACTCTTTCGCCCCTAGCTCTTCTATTTTTTTATACGGCTGCGTTCTCTTCACTCAGTCACAGCGGAGGGAGATAAACTGGTCCCCGTCACCATTGCCTTGCTCTTCCCCTGCCGTTTCCGTGGGCACCGGGCACAGGAGGGTCACACAATGCTCGCTCTGCCCTCTTGTGGGGCTTCTCTCATTTGGTCAGGGGTCGCGGGACGGGCCCACACACACGTGGGGGTAGGTAATGCGGGTGGTAAAGGGTTGAAGTGGGAGGTTGAGGGGCGTATCCTGAGATTGGCCACGAGAGAGGGGTGAAGTCCTGTGCCTTGGGGTGAAGCCCCCCCCCCCCCTGAGGCAAGCCCCTCCCCCCCTGGTTCTCTCCCTCTCTCCTCCAGGGAGGAAATTAAGGGCACCAATTTATGGCCCATCTCTTCTCTCCCTCTACATTGCTCTAGTCGCTTTTTTCTGCCCTGGGGAGCCAAACCGCTTTCCCGCTTTGCTTTCCTCCACCGCCTCCACCCTCCTCCGACCATTCCCTACGCATGTCCGCTTGTGTTAGGCCGAGCGGAGGCCGAGGGAGTGGCAGATAGAAGGCCGGTCGCCGTGTGGCGAACATGTCCATGTCCATGTTTGCGTGTCCGTGCTCTCTTTCGTTGTCCGGAGGCTCCAGTGGCATGGAGCCGGAGGAGAGAGTGTGGAGGATTGGATTATTTCCTCGAACCCTTTTCCCTCTCTCCCTCCGGACGCGATCTCCACCTCCTCTATGTTCCCGGTGGGAGGACGGGCTCCTCGAGGGGCGCTTTTATTGCACGGGGGGGGGGAGGAGGAGCCAGACTCGCGTTCGAGGCTTGAACGCAATTTGAAAGTGAGGTGGGCCGACGAAGCCGGGGGAAGGGGAGGGGTAAAGGCTTTCCCCGGAGGAGGCATCGGATAGAGGGGGTTGGGTGTGTCTCGAAACGGCCGATGTAGGACTGGCCAATGAAACAAACCGATGACCAAATAATATCTCTTCGCATTCCATCCTAATGTGCGTGCGGAGCAACTAATCTCCCGAGCTGTTCTCTTTATCGGGAGCGTGCTTTCATTCTTTCATTAGTAATATTGCTATTCCGGGCACGATTTTTCACTTTGCTTGGATGAGGACGCTGCGATGGTCGGTGTAGGACCAATTCTCGGAATTCCACCCCACAAACAGCAGAATTTTGATGGTATTTCGAAAGTTTTTTTCTTCCATGGGCACGAAAATCTTTGTGCCTAAAAAACTTTTCTTCTTCTTCTTGATGAGTGACTAATATATTTGCGTGGTTGATTTAACATTTCTGAGGAGCATTTAGTAGCAGTCACGGTACTACTAATTAAGGGTAGGACGTTCCGGTGGCCAAAAATGAGGCCGTTTTTGAGCATGACGTCATCTGGATGACACGAGCAACTGGCGACTCAAAAATATTGGCGTATTAATCAAAGATCCAGTAATTTAGTTTTTAGCAACGACAGAATGGATTCAAGTAGATAGTTGCATCCTTAAGGTAGTTTGAGCGATAAATCATTTCACCTTGAATTTGATGAACTTGACGTCATTCTAAAGAAAAAATCCCAATATTTTCAATTATATCAAAATATTAACCCCTTACCGAACTATTTTTCGAGCAATTCACCTAAAAATATAAGCTATTTTACATGGGATATATTACGGCTGTGGGCTTCAGAGGGAAAACATTTAATGCTTATGCTTATAAAAATTCTTAATCATAATTATTATAAGTATGGTACAAATATTATGACATTTTTGAAATCGTATGGCAAGAAAAATATTTATAAAGTAAATTTAAGTACAACTCAGGCGAAAACATATGGCCATACTTCAGGGTTTTTTTCCAAGATATCAAAATAAAGGAATTGCTTACTTAAGACGCCATTACTAATTCCTCATCCGGATACTTTGACTGCACATCAACTGGGTCATTAGGCATTTCCGTCTCCATTGGTCCAAACTGTGTGAGGAAACTCTCTGGTGACACAATATGGCTGCAGGATAATCCACATCAAAATATCTAAACTCCCATGGACTTTAATTCCCGACACCATTGGCCGTAAACAGGTTTATCACGTTTTAAAAACGTTTTTAAGATACGACTTAGAAACGTTTTTTTTTTAAATTAGTCTAAAGCATACTGAAAAAATGTTATCAAAGAATGTATTTTGAAATTTCTGCTTTTTTATTTGATTAACATTTTAAACGTTTAGATGACCGTTGAGGCCGATTTTATGTCGGAGTAAAATGACGCATTTTTTCAATAAAGATTTCACATTTCCTCCTCCAACTTACATAGGATTGCCAGCACCTCACTCCACCATTCACAGATAAAATTTGTCTCCGAACTACATCGCTGTATTTGGAGGAAATAAACGAGAACACAGCCAACATCTCCCCCCGCGGGGACTCGAAGCGTGAAAAGGGGGCAGTCGTCACTCCCGGTTGACCCCGCACCGTCCCACTGTCCCTTCCCCTCTGTCCCCACCGGGAGTCACGCTTGGCGCGTCCCGATTTTCGCTGAGGTGGCGGAGGGAATTCCCTGGGGAAGCAAGTGATCCCACCCTTCCTCTTTCTATATGCGGATACCAGGAACTCGTGCATGGGTGAGGTGTGATATGTAGAGGAATTGTTCTTCGACAAGGAGAGGCGTTGGGAGAGAAACACGGGATATTGCAGTACAACAACCATAGAGGATAACTCCAGGTATTCCTCCGCGAATGCAAGTCTTCCGGTCAGCCACACTCACTCAATCTCCTAGCCACAATTTCACTCCTTCGCCACGACCGCCTTTCATCACGCTAAGATGACTCCCTCGTATTCTCGCGGTTGCATCCATGCATATAGACTTAAATGGTTGCATGCACATGAGTATTCAATCTCCCAAGAAATAAAATTAGTAGCCGAAGTATCTTATAAGGGACATTATTGCAATCAGGAGTCCTCGGACCAACCTACCACACAGTTATCACGCAAACAAATGAAGAGTAGAAGCATAACGTCCTATGTCAAACATATTTGTAGTGACCTATGACGCATGTTTATATTCTTTTCGCTCGATAATTTTAATGTCACGAGTTTAAGGCAAGAACGGACAGAAAATTTCTAGCCTCTCACTGTGTCTACAGTCCTATAAAGCGATAGAATAAGATATCGAATAGTTATGGATTCGTTATTACAAAGCACCATTCACAAAAAAAAACGGTGGAGCCAAACTCTTAGTGTGAAAAAGTATTTCCCCTAGCATAACGTTGGCTTCCTTATCTATGTTCCCTTCCGGTGACCTTTTTCCTCCCTTGTCTCACACTAGCGGTGGCTAACAGGGTAATATGCATATGGATGAAGACGTAAGGATTATAAGCCACAGTAAAAATTATATCGGCTACCTTATCTCAAGGTGTAAATTACACATGATGACGAGGTTTGGAACGAGATGCCGAGTAAATCATCTCACTGGCTGATGAAAGCGCAAATTGAGTAAATTAAACAGCCAAATAGTTATTCAATTATCACACTTCCCCAGCGCGAGTGTCCTCAATTCTAAATAAAAAATCATCTCATAAAAACTAAGATTTTATTATACTCCCTTTTTTCACGTCACGTTTTTATGTCTTGTATTCTCAGTGCATTTTACTATATTTTTTTCATTTTTTTATGGTATCTTTTCCATTAAATATTATATTATCACATTGCTTATAAATTTAATTTGTGAAAGGAAATCGTTCGATCTTCACTGATATGTCAAATTTTTCAGACATTCGACAACCATTAGGAACATTAGTAATTCGATATGACATTTATATTCATTGTTGAACATTCAATAGCTATAATCACAGTTGTTGGCTCACTACGGTCCATCTCCCACAACGTCCAAGGGCTAAATGCTAGCTTCGATCACCGTCATTAATGAATAATTACCATGTAAAATATTGCCAAAAAGATTTAGAGGGCAATGCGATGATGAAAACAAAATTTCTAAAGATGTAAGTAAAAACAGCTATGAAAAAAAGATGAAAAATAATTACCCTAGCAGGGAATCGAACACCACACCTTCCTCTCTACTGTCCACTACCTTACCCCTGGTCTACCGGTTGCTTGCAAAGATAGGTAGATAACGGGCATTAAAATCTCTTTCATTTTCAATGAAGTACATTTTCATATAATTATGTCATTGTGTATTTATGTGTGTATGTGTGTGGGTTTTTTATTAATAATTGGTCACAAGGAGTCTGTGGACTAAATTTAAGATCGATTGGAAGAGGGTTTGTACGTACACAGTACGTACGTACGTTTGTAAATGGGTTTGTACGTACACAGACAGACAGTGTGAGTTAATATAAATGGGTTAAAAAGGCTTTAAGCATTCGTTCTGCTCCGGGCTCAGGGGCGCGCGACTTCTTTTTGTTCCGATCGTCTCTTGTTTCAATTCATCCGGTGTGTTTCTGTTTATCCCCTCGCCAATATGACTCTCGAAGTCGAGCGCACGTGGAAAGGGAGTCGCTTTGCTGCCAACGAGTTGAGCTTATATACACAGAAATATGTTCCCCGAGGCCGTTGGATTTATGAAAAATGCGAGAACAATTTAATTCACAGAGGTTACTGGTATCGTCAACATGTATTACATTTATACGTCACAATATCCAGCAAGATCCTCTTGCAGCATAAGAATGGATGGATTGAATGGAAAATGACATCCTCATCATGCCCAGAAAAGGGATACTTAGCTTAACCTATGATTTTACATTTCTGATAATATCTTATAGTGGCAGAGACATGAATTCCATTAAGCCAGAGTGTTAATGATTTATTAACTCTCCGAAATAAACGGTAAACATAATGATTTGGTTCTTCGTGAATTTTCTGTTGAAATTTAAACAGAAACGTTAGCCCGATGCTAAAACTCAAATTTTAGCAGTATCTTTGGGAGTTAAGTAGGATTTATCAAATTAAACGCTTAAATGAAGTATCTTGGTATTAAAATTTTTTTAGCCTTAAATTAAGCGAGCATAGATAAATAGGTTAGAGGTTGTTTCATTTGAGTACGAAGGAATCACTATGGAAAAGTTTCACTGCTGTGGAATGATTCAGCAGTAAAGTCAATGAGTCAGTGCTTAACGAGGGAGAATTTCTAAAATGCATGCATCAACATATATATTAGCATTTCAAAACAGATGTGCATTTAGAATCAGGCAAATATTTACCCTCTCTACGCAGAATTAAAGAGTTTATAACGAAAAACAAAATTCACCCCTTAAATCTACATTTCATTTGTAACCTCAGTTGTTTACGCTTGAGATATGCCATTTTCGTAAGGAAGGAGAATTTACTTACAATCTTTATCTCAGTTCTCACCGGTGAAGTTCATTACTATTGCATTCATTTTATTTGAACGTAAGCGCAATTTTAGGAATCCCAATAGACAAACTTATAATACCCTTTGTAGAGAAGTGATTAGTAATTATTCTGAGCATAGTAGTATTAGAATTTAGATTTTTTCGAAAAAAATCAAATTCTAGCTTGAAGAGACTTCAGTCATGCTCAATGAAGATAACTAATGCACTTTTTTATTAAAAGGAACCTTTCATATTAAAGCAATTCAAAAATATTTCTCGCGCAACTTGATGGCGCTTGCAGGTCGTGAGAGGGAGGAAGGGAGGATGAAGAAACCACAATTAAATGGACAAAGAAGACGAAGGTCTTATCAGCAAAAGCACAGCATCAAATGAGGGGATTGGGTTCCTTTGTCTCAACAAACTCGTATGCTTTCCCCTTATTGACGTCATGCACTGTGCGGAGTAGTGCCACCAAGTTCTGTGGAAGATATATCTTGTAAGCCGCCGAAAGGGTGTTTAACTTTTAACGGGTGCTTTCCATTTGCTCTAGTGAGCTGCTCAATTTGTTATTACAAAGCGCACCTGCTTTCCAGTCTTTTCAAACCTGCGCACTTACAAACAGATCTAAAACAGAGTTGGTGTGCCCCGGGGAAGAAAAGAACTTCGAAAATGGCATTTCCGATCATTAATTTTGAGTTAAGGTAAAAAACATGGGTTATGTAAAATTTTCAATTTCTGTTTGTTAAAAAGACATACTTTTTGAAAAATAATTTTGAAAATATTAATTAAATTAGTTTTTTTTAAACATTCGTCCATGAATACTGTACGCCTACAATATACTACCCATCGGAAGGTGAAATGCGCCTTTTCGCTCTGATGGGTGCTAACTTCAAAACCTTGAGCGGGATGGCTCCAGTGTTCGTGCACTGTCTGTATATAAGCATGAGATGAAAGTACGGGAGCCATAAAATACGGGAGCCATAAAAAAACAAAAATAGGGAGATGAGCCATTGTCATTGGCAAAGTTCCATTGTAGGTTTCCGCGGAGTATAGATGAATGTTTCTGCATTTTCGGGTGTGCACCGGCTAATTTAATTTCTATGACAACGGTTTCGGCCGTCTTCCATCGAGCGTCTTCAGGTCAAAGTGTCTTCGGGCGTCTTCAGGTAATTTCAACCCGAAGACTCCCGTTGTAAAAACGGCGAAACCGTTGTCGTGGAAAAAGAAACTTACTCGGTGGACACCCGAAAGTGCAGAAACATTCATTGGCAATGTAATTGAAATATAATATCCTCTTTGGATGAGATAACCGAACAAGTAATGACTACCAACCGAATGAGCTTACCAACATTGTTGTAAAACTTTTATTAGGCACAAGAATCAGTCGTTAGGAGGAGGCCATAATGCGATAAGGTGAGCAGAATAATTACGAAGAATGCCATGGAAACGTGGCCGACACACTTCTGTCGAATTCGCAAGACCCCTCCCCTCGCTTGAAAACAATCTAGAGACACACAAGGACGGAAACTCGCTCCCCACCGTCGGCGAACACTGCCTATCTTTTTTTTTAAACGCAATTGAATTACGGCTTACCCCTTTTCCTCAGAGCGCGACACCATCCAGAAAGGGGGGAATTTATAAAAAAAATCCCCTTCCCACCTCCGGCATACGTACGTACGAATGTTTTCATTATTATTATTTTTTTTATTCGTCGAGAGAATAATATTTTCATTCGTCTCTCGCGTAACCCCCTCTTGAATCCTCCGCTCACACAGGGTTAAAATGGGGTTGGCCCCCCCCTCCATTCCTTCCCCCTCATTGCTCACAGCTCGTGCTTAAACATCGATCACGGCACACGGACACAAACGCAGGTAGAGAGGGCTCTCCTCATCCTCCTACTCGGATGTGAGCGGTGGAAACAAAGAGCTTGCATGAAACAATAGCGCCGAGCTCTTGTCGCTTGACGAAGGGAAGGCTGCACCGCCGACGGGGAAGGCGGCATCGGTATGTGGGTGGCGTGCGTACCTATCGATAGGGGTAGGGTTTTGGGAGGCAGGGTTGGGAGGGGGGGCAACAATTGGAGGGTGAGGGGGTGGGAAAGAGGGAAGGAGAAGAGGTCATTCCGTTTGAATGGCAACGAGCGAACCACGGAGTTTTGTTTTCCCAGCAGCTCAACTCACTTACAATGTTTTTTTATCTTTTTATTTTCCACTCCGTCACTTTTATTTCGCTCACCGACGCTCCTTTTTTTCCAATCCTCGGCGTGAGTTTCCTGTGCCGCGGAAACGTTGCTATTTTGTTTTTTGTTCAAGTCTCCGTGCGTCCTCATCTCTCTCTCTCTTTCCCAGTCCTACCGTTCCCCCTCGCTCCACACATGTAGGTATCCCACACTGCGGCAAGCACTGAGGCCACCGGTCTGAACTCAGTTTTAATTGAATTGAGCGATTCGAACGATTCTGAGCGGAAGAGAATCCCTTTTCCCCACTCCACCCCCTAGCCGTCCCAAAAGTTATCCCCCGCCACGCCCTCCTCCTCGGTCGAGCAATTTGAATCTGTCATAAAATCCGAAATGGGGAGTTCACAAAGCGTCGCCGGAACTTTTATGTCATTTCCCTCCCCATCCCTCTCTATCTCCTCCGGCTTGTCTCCGGATTAATATGTTCCGCGCGACGGAAATGCAATTCCGCTCCCGTGTCAATCAGTGAACGACGAAAAGATGTTAATCATTATCGTTCTCCCTTCAACTGAGGAGACGATCGGAATGCGCCTCTGCGGAGAAAGAGAGTATGCAATGCGATGCACGACTGTTTCGAAGGGAGCGCACTTGCGCGCCTCGTACCATAACTCGGGACGAATAACGCCCACCTCCATTTCCCAAGCGCTCCCTCTCTTCATGAATCTACCTGTAGAATGCGCTGTAAACTGTCCGCGTCCGCAGTGAGTGATGGACACTAACCGTCACCGGGTGTTAATCCCTATGTTTATTGCCGTGGAAGAATTTTTACATTAAGTGGATACCAAAAAAGCCTTAGATGCGAATCAATTTCATCTGTCACGTTTACCTGATATATCAAGGTAAAACAGGAGTGAGAGCTAAATGTACGGGAAATACATTGGATGAAGATGAAGTGAGTTAATTAATGTCAGTCAACATTGAACATCCGAATAATTAACAATGTAAGAAAATATCTTCTATTAATCAACGCTTTCTGGAAGAGTAACTTTCAGTTATCAAATATGTCTAGCTAATTTGAAGCCTATTACAGAATAATGAATCAAGTCGATCGAAATTCTGCATTGTTCCTGCAGAGCGTATTACACCCCAATTCTAAGATAGACGTTTTAGCAAACATTTCAGCTATTGGACGAGCTAAGGTCAGACACGGGATTGGAAACGTACAGCTTGGCAGCCAAATAGATCGCTGGTAGAATTCTATTTCTGGTGCGAATGTTGTGTGTGCCTTAGGTTTAATGTTTTAGCTTAGGTGGTACAATAAAATCTTAGCAGTAGACGCACCTCGAAGATGTAAAATCTACTACTGCTACCTTTCTCGCGGAGTATTCAAAGCGATTCGGCCAGAATCTTCAATTATGAAAATGAAGCACATATAAGCAAATAATGGATGATTTAAATATAAAAAATGAGAAAAGGATCAGAAAAAGGGTGAAAAGGAACATTTTATTCTACCAACAGGTGGAAATTCTGCATCCTGATGACGAAAAAAAAGTGTTCTACGTCCTTCTGCAACAAAGAAGCTATTCATCATGTCTAAATGCAATGGAGAATCGAGGATGTCATCTTCAGTAATATTTGCATCTATTTCCAAATCATATGAAGCAATATTTATTAAGCGTCTGTGTTTTTGCATAAGATGTGCACGCCTTTCTTCTGGAGCTTCACGTGCTTAAAGAAGAATGTTTTTCTGTTTGGTTTTTATACAAATCTACAGATTTAATCTGATCGTACAGAAATTTTGCGGACTAATAGTTCAAGACAGGAGAAAATTTATAGACTATTTTTAAAATATCTCAGGGCCCCAAAAGGTCCAAAAAAGGGGCAGGCCCTTTGGTACTCTGCGTATTGGGGTTTGTGCAGTGGTTTCATATTTTTCTTTTTAAAATTACAATTCCACTCAAGGTAAAGGGTTGAGGTTTTTTTAATCAAATGGCTGAAAAAATGACGTTTATATATTTTTTCAATTTATTATCTTTTCCAATTCGTAATAGCCTGAAAATTGCGTTTTTAGCTTAATAATATAAAATTTTTCTCGGAAATCAATAAAAGCATAATTCCTTGACAACCAGAAATTTGATTTTCAAAGGATATTCACGCCTCTAGCATTTAAATATCACGTTTTCCTGCAGGTCCATGATAGCACGTAGAAAGAATACCAGTATTAAAAGGGCCCAGAGTCCCAAGGACCCCATGATAGATTGCTTTGGGGGTAATCGATAAATGCAATGCATATTTACAAGTATACTCTTCAATGTCTATTCTCAAAGTAGCTCTCAAATGGGTACTGCATGTATATAAGACAACACTTAAGTAGTAAACGATACACATAAAGGAAATAAATGGACTACACACGTAATTAAATGTGCAAGAATACTTACGTGTAGCGAACAGTGGTAGTAATGCCTCGTTGCTACAACAAACAGCGTTGTTTATTATCGCTTAATACTCAAATTACGATTGCGAATTTAATCTAATCTAACTGCGAACCTAATTACGAATGCGAACCAATTTCCACTTCATGTACGTTGCGAGTTATTTATATATGTTTAAAAGTGCAGTTAACTTACATTCACTCATTTTTGGGTTTCCTGCGCATGAAAGAGAATCATTTCAGTCACTAATCTCTTCGTGCACCTGGAAAACGGTCAGTGTGTCCACTACAGCGAACACAACGTACAAGATAGATTACAAACTCCTCAAATGATCACGCTGACAGTATTATTTCAATATTTTTCACACCCGTTAAAATTCAACGGACACCGTCGGCTAGTTAACAATAAAAAACAACAAAAAAGTCAGATTGCATGTTACACTACTATGCAAGGTAGGTGATAGTGCATCTTTTGGGACAAACGCTGTGATGTAATTTAGATTACAATAAGCACTATTTATTTTCGGAGAGCATTTTATATTTGATACTTAAGTGATATTCGGATACAACAACAATGAGATGGAGCATATGAGGGAGGAGGATTTTTTAAAAAAGATATCCCACTGATACATCTACATGGGCGAAAAGGTCCACGTTAGCCGGATACAAGACATTTTTAATGTTGAAAATGGTAACAGTTTCAACTATCATTTGTAAAAAAAGTCGTAGCAAGGGTTATTTCCACAGTAAACAAGATAGCATACTCAAACCACACCTTTAAAAATTGTAGCCAATCGAAATGTTTGCATGTCAGTACCTACTTAAGGTAGTTTGATTGGCATATTTCGCTAGTCATAATAGAGATTATATTCGAACTTTATTTTTTATTTCAGCGTCTGTAGGAAGTGTGAAGTAAATTTTGTTACATTTATGTCGCCAAAATATTGTTATATATGACAAAAATACTCAGTAATTACATTAATATAACCACATAAGTCTCTAACTTGACTCATTTTTTCACGCCGTACGGTGAAATCGCCTTCACAATAGGTTTTTTTTGCAATTCCAAAAAAAATACTGCGGCGAGTATTTGACTAATTTTTATACATAGTTGAGAAAACATACAAAATACACATTGTTAGTTTTTGACGTAATCTAGGTTTTATAAATTCCTAATGTTATCATTATTATTGTGATCACTAACTAAAAAAAAAAACTTGATACAAAATCCCGTTTAAGGACACATTCTCTTTTTTATTTTGGCTATAAGGCTTTAATAACGTATTTTATTGCGTTTCTGGTCAAATTAATTTTTATCACATCTATTATCATCATATTTATTTGTTTTTATCTCTATTTTAATTTATTGAATTTAATACAATAAATTGATCTATCAGAAATTTTCATAATTGGTATATTAGTTAACGTCATCATCAGGAAAGCTCTTATTTCAATCGTTTCCGTCTGTAATTTTGCGTGAAATATTCCAATAATTATTTATTTCTGGGAAGTTCATTAATTTCAGTGCGCCAATTAATGGTTCAACGCATTTCTTCATGTTAATTTTTATGGGGATACTTAAGTTTTTAAAGCTGACAACTGTCTTTTTAGAACTAATATGTCGTATGTACTTATTCCGTAATTCTTTAAACTGTGACTGTCACCCCATTGACTGGTAAATAGATACACTGTTCGCAATTTGGGCGAAATGCACTCTTCCTATTAAAATATACCCTCCCTTTCTATTTCCATGTGATAAGATTTTCTACTTGTACGTATCAGGCCGCCACTGATAGTGTCATTGCTAACTCTACTTACAATTATTTTCCGTCATTCATGTTCCACTAACTTACAGTTCATGTTGAGGTTTGCTTCATCTGCAAGTTTGACAGAGAAGAGAAATTAAGAAATTATATACGATAAGGAATCATCATCTCCGTCCTCCTTCTGAGTGACTTCTGCAACAGTATTATAATGTGCGTTAACCCCAGGAAGCCATGGCTTCAGTATAGTCTGGCATTCTCATATTTTTCTAAAACCCATATTTCCACTCAAATACTTATTTTTTCTCTTCTCCAGCATTGTGTACCTTATTAGGAAATTTAGATAAATTTTCAACACATCTTTTTCCACAAATTATTTTTATTTTTCCCGACCATGGTTTCATTACAGAGTAACATCTTCAAAACTGATGTGGAAAAATAAAACTGTATGTGGAAGAAGCCTTGTTGAAAATGCATCTAACTTTCTAACTTTCCTACTATGAAATACCCTACACAAAGTTATGCCCGAAACAGATTCCTATTATGCGTATGAGTATCTTATTTTTTGCACTACTTTTATTGTTATTATTATTTCACCATGACTCCATTCTACTCATTCCGGATATGGGGTAACACTCAGAAAATGAAAACTTTCAGCTTGACTTTCTTCCTCATTCAGGTTTAACACAAAATAGTTCTTTTTTTTTCCACTTAATCCTCAGCCTGCGGTGAAGCCTATTGTTTCCTGAGAGGTGAAGGTAAAGGAGAGGTGAAGCGTCTCCCAAGTTATCTTTTTGAATTGATTTTTCAATTACTCCTTGGTATTCCTTGTCACGCGTTCTTCAAATAACTTGTATTTCTCTTCCCTATTGAGACACACAAAAAAGATGTTTTTAGGTGACACTCGTGTTGTTCATCTTCGATGTATTCCTCTAAGTTCACTGTCGTCTAATAAACATTGGTTTTTTTTTTAACTCCTGCTATTTTTGGCAATCTTGCGCTGCGTGTTGATTTGGAACTGTATTCCTAGACGCTACCAGCGCAAGAAACGCAAACTCCCTCTTGTACATATTTACTCTCCCATTAATTGTTCCACAATGGTGAACGTAAATGGAGGAATGAATACTGGAAGACCAGGTGTAACTGTTTTTTAAAGTAAATTCATACTTCATTATCATTTGTTTCAACAGGGATGTTAAGCGAAACTAAACTCATTGTTCCGGAACGACACACCGGTCTGAAACTAAACTCTGGAGAAAAGTATACTGGTCCGAAACTATATGGGGACTTGAAGTTTCATGCCTGTAAGAGTAAATTGCTTTTTCATACCAGACATTACATCGTACCTCGAGTTCCGTACCTGTACACTTTCCCGGTCAAAAAGTAAACATAGAGTACCGTACTGAATCACTGCCCTACATATAAGTAATCAGAAATTAATGCCCTTTTTGCCGGAACCAGGAGTGCGGACCGAAAGTCCATCCTCATGGTTCTTGAACTGAAACTATTCAAGAGTAGGAACGGTTCCGGAACGTTTTATTTCGTTCCTCTTCATACTTTCATTCCATTAATGAATCTTAAGTCACGCTGAACATATAGTTTCGTTCCGAACCCAAACTCTATGAAAAAATAAATATAATAATTTAGATTTTTTGGTGGTTCTTGTTTCGTTTAACATACCTGGCTTTAGATCCGCTGAAGCAGCTAAAGGAAGTGTAAGAGGATACAATAATATCTGGAGTCAGTCATTAGGCTAAACGGATAGAAGCTAGTTCTTCCCTTTACACAGTCCTTCTCCGAGGCATTGTTATTTCCAGGGATAGAGAGGGTTGTCACGGATATTCGCCCGACTGAGTGGCACTTCCATCCAACCCTTCTCTTTCTGTGGTCACCCTCCTGGAAAGACGAGCTACTCCCCCCTTTCGGAAGACATCCGTCCGCCGCACGGACCCCGTGAAGCATCAGCCCCCCGCATACCACCCCCGTCGTTCCCAGTCCGCCCACCTCGTCACCGCGGAATAATTAGACCCGCTCCGAACGCATGAATTTTGCAGCCAGAGGAAACGAGGGCAAGGTGGACAAGACACGGCCCCGGGTGTCTCTCTTCGCATTTCGCGGAAACGCCGACCGCCGAACGCAGCCGCAAATCCGCACGAGTCCGGCCGAATGTGATTCGACGCCATCTCGTGTGGCGAGGATTGGAAGGAGTAGGTTTGCGGTGAGAGCCGTCACCCGTTAGGAGGGGAATCCATTGGTAGGGCGTTGGGCTGGGAAAATGCGGGTAGTTTATTACTTTAATTAATTTCGTTAGTGGTAATTTTATAAAAAAGGAAGGTAGCAATACCTATATTCATCTTTTACTGCCGCAGGCTCTCGTCTTCTTCGGTAGTTATATGTGGGATAACTCTATCCGATTGAGCCACACTTCTTTTAACCTCTCTAGCCTTAAAATTGTACAAAAAGGTCTCTTTATTGCGTTAAATATTGATTTATAAAAACATACAACCCACTATATTTTGGTGTAAATAAAAACTGTTTTGCCTTTACGGAGACGTGGTAATACTCGATAAATATTATTATATTTACGTACTAATTACTCCGGTTTGAGGCAGGCTTCTATGGAAGAAAAGTTTCTGTCTACTGTACTGTTTTAAAAAAAATTCTCATCCACAAACGCTTATCTAAATGAGAGTGTTAAAGGCGATAGTTATGATTGATTTTGTAGTTCACAGAATGGATGAATCGTATTTTCAGTTACGAAATTTATTGGAAAATTTAGGTTTTAATAGAAGTATTCGACTAGTTGAATTACAATGTGTGGTTATTTTAAGACATTTACTTCACAAATAAATAAATAAATAAATATATATATATATGCACACATATAATCCCAGCCATGATTTCAACTAAATATTTTCTTGCTTTGAGACCCTCGTTCGATTACTCGATGACACTGAAGCGGTGAAAATGAACTATTATTGACATAAACACATTTGGCGGTGACCATGGTGCGCAAACAGTTTAGGAGCGCTGATATAAAAACTTTTATTTTTGTTTGATGAAACATTCGAATGGAAAAAATGGAAAGACTCAGCTTGCGTAAGGAAAACGGAAAAAGCATTGTTTCATTAATACAGTGGATGAGCAAATGAATGTGAAGGAATAAATTGAAATAGGGGAAAAAGTTAGGATGAAGGACAAATTGAAAGGTCACTGATTGTGAGAGAACTGGGCAGATGGGTAAAGTTGCAGTAACGCGGTAGAAACGAGGTAATAATTAGAGTTTCTGTTGAGCATGGAACAAATATAAAGAACTTGAAAGGGACCTTGAGCAGAGTATTTTGTGCGGGAAAGGTTATAGGTGATTCCAGAATGGGAATTACTCACAGACTGTTGAAAACTCATTCATTTCGTGGGAGAGCATAGTGTATGCGTAATTGAGAAATATTTATTGAAATTAAGTGTATTGGAATCAGAGTTAATTAATAATTAGCATTGAGAAACTTAAATATTCAATGGAAAACCTTAATTCCAAAATTCATTGTGTGGTCACAGAGATATTTTTTTTCAATTTCAGGAAAATTTTAAAGAGTCACGATAGTGCCACAGTGAAGCGAAATTAGCTGAAATAATATTAATTCTACAGAAGAAAACATTTTTTACCAAGATTTATTTCATATATCTCCATTGCATGGGAATTCCACATATTTTACGTCTCTATCAACAAATCTATTCATTTTTTGAGATAAATTATCATGTAACTCTAATATAAATAATTTAAATGATTAAAGTCGTAAATTGGATCAAAAACATGTGTAATCCGCATTGTATTTTAAAAGTAAGTAAGGATGAGAAAAATGTATCTGTTCAATATTTGAGGAGCTAAGTGATGGGAATATTTGAGGAAACTTATGATTACTCGAAAGTAAAGGACTGAAATTACGTAACAAATTAAAACGTTATGCTCACACAGGGTAAGTTACTCTAACACCACACAGCATCTGTTTTCACGAAAACCATGTATAAAAGGGGAAGCTTTCCAGCATTCAGATGTAACTTTTCGGTTTCTCCTCACATTCTTCACGGCTGAAACACAAACAGATATAAGGACTATTAATATATCAAAAATTCCGATAGTTTAATTATCTTTTTTTCTCATTCTGTCACCCATTTTATTTTATCTGGCTCCCTAGGTTGCAAGTACACTTTTTCGAAGTTATGAATAAAAAAAACGATCTTCTCCATAGGATTTTTTTCAGTAGTAGTAGTAGTTAATACAATTATAACTCCCGGTGCTAAATATTTATTTTCAATAAATATAATTTATATTAAAAAATTCACTAGAAAATTGCTAACTTACATTAAAATTCCATGAAGTTTAAAAAATTTAACTCTATTACATGCTAAAGTCAGTTTCTCAACTTGCTTGTTTAAACGTTTTACATAGAAATTTACCTTGAACAACCCACTCTACAATAGATAAATTTACCGAGAGGCATTCTTATGTACATACATATTTGATGAAACCTTTTGAATTTACGAAGAGGAAATTGTGTCGATTAAATGCATTGTGTAGGCCTCGATTCAGTTATTTAACTTGCAGTAATGTTCTCTTTAACAAATGTACTTTGAAATTATGTTATGGTGTTTCACAGAAGCTCTCATAAGTCTTAGAACTCTTCCTCCGCGAATTCCCCTCCCGTTTACGCCTAAACTCCCCTCCCCGAATCCTCTTCCTTCACCTGCCGAATCTTGTCGCCCTCCTTGCTCGCGTATTGGAGTAGAGCATCCTATTCCGATGGATTGCACCGCTGATAGCGTGGTTAATTAATCACTCGCTGCGACGGCACCTCCTCTGTCCCGCTGCACCCCTCACCACTCATCAGTTTCCCCGCCGCTGCTGCCCTCTGGAGGGAAACGAGTGGTCCGAGCCCCCGGCTGCCCCCTATCTTCGTCACTGTCTACCCGTTGCACATCGATTATTTGTAACCAATGGCCCGAATCCCCGTGGCCCCTTCTTTCTGTCGTGCGGGACTTACCTGAGTGGCGATTGAATGCGTAAGCACGTCTCGCATTACGCAATTTGACTGATTTTCCCTGAAAGGCACGTCCGGTGCATTCCCGCATCGAAAATAGAACTGTCCACCGTACATGTTTTAACGCACTAGGAACTCCCCTCATATTCTTAACATACGGCTAAATGAATATCCATCCAGGTAATTCAAATCGCCTGCATGGTAATCCTCCTTTGGTGAATTTCATTAATCAAGTATTTTTACTGTGGGAAATTGTGTATTTTATGAGGAAGCCAAAAACTTGAAGTAGATGAAAACAGTACCTAAGTTTCAGTAGATGAGAAAGAGCTGATTTTCCATTAAAGTCACTTCCGGTTCTAATAAATCTAATAATCTAGTTGAATGAGCGTGTATATTATCGTAGGTATGGGGTGTGTGAATAGGGCGTGTCGGTTTTTTTACTTTCTTTTTCCAGAAATGAGGGGGGTCAAAAAGTTGTGTTTTGGTTATCTATTCACAATTATATTTACAATAAATGACAATTAAATTGTTTTGCTTAGTAAATAGCTACTTCAAATTCGTGATATTTTCACGTTTAATGTAAAATTCGCAGCAAACTGTCTTCTCACAAGAAGTTCCTTCTTATCATTATTTATCTCTGTACTTCTGCTCTAAGGTTAAGAATATACATATATTATACTATAACATTTGTAAAAAATTTATGCCACTCGTAAAAGTTTTTAAACTAGCAATACTCATTTGCAGTCAGTGGCTTTTTATTAATTTTTAATTTATTTATTTCCTTTTTATTAATATCATACAAGTAGTGGCATTTTCTTGTTTTTTCCATGCACGAATAGTTTCATCTACTTGCAAAATCCGAAAATTCGGAACCATGGCTAGTAAAAAGGAAGACGAGACTGGCAACTTCCACTCACACGGGTAACGTCATTGGAACTGGTCGAGAAATGCTGCCATGTGAACTCCCAACTCTGCGTGATGTTCTAAGATATGCTACTTAGAGAGCAGAGTGGAGAGAATGTAAGAAATTACCCAGCAGCCACTCTTGCAAAGGATATTTATTCAAAAGTGCTTGAAAAGTGGGAGCTAGCAAACAGTTGTTTTGTGGTGCCAATTTTAAGATCGAGAGTCACAGTCCTGAAAAAGATGGAAGAAAACTAGGAAAAAGCCAAAAACATATCACTTGGCAGAGGAAAACTGGAAGTGAAAGAGGCTTTCATAGTAATGTTAGACAAGCTCTTTGACATCCTCAAATGCATGTGTAAGATTAAGCTATGTTCAGAATATGTGGGTCCATGTCTAGGTGGTGCTGACTGTAAACATGAAGTGCACATCTCCTGCTCTTGTTCTAAGGATATAAAGATTCCTGTCAAAGAACTGGTGTGATTATTCAGAGTCAATGAGAGAGGGTTGGATCTGTTGGACGGTATCAAATTGGATTGCCAGATCTACCAGAGCTCAGAAGACTAGTTAAAAAGCAGAAAGGAAGAGGAAAGAAGATGATTTAAGAAGAATTTCTGAATATAAGTAGATGATGAAGGAAGAGTAACAATAATTATAACCAAATGAAGTTCTTTTCCCCGACGAAGATGAAGAGCCAACATTGAAGTTACAAGATGATGTTTGGGTTGAAGGATCTGAAGATCCTTTGCAAATACCATGTGATGATTCTGATGTACCTTCTACGTCAAGTACAAGTCATTATAATACATTACAATTGCGCAATGTTGCATTGCAAAGTATTAGGTATGGTGTCAGTCTACGTGTTACAGCTGCCATTACAACAGCTGCATTTTTGGATGCTGTATTAATTACTGAAGGATACAGAAGACTTGTGTTTGATCACAATAAAGTAAAAAGGGCACAAGAAAAAAGTCATTAAATCACTTGATGAAGAATTTCATACTCGATACCGGATAGGCAATATTGAATGTATCTTCTTTGATGGACGTAAATATTCCACAAAAGTTCTGTTACAATCAGATAACTCAAGTCATCAGTTTCCAAGTAATGTAACAGAAGAGAATTATACGGTGTGCAGTGAGCCAGGTGGAAGGTATCTTTGCCATTTTACTCCAGAGAAAGACTTTACGAAAAGGAAACCTGCTGAAGTAAATGCTAACCATCTTGTGGATTTCTTAAAGAAAAACAGCATTCTTTCATATCCCTTACGAAATCGAGGGATCCGGATTCGAATCCCGGTGAAGGCGAATGACTTTTACCTCTGTGGAATATCGCACTTATGTGCAATTTCGGGTGACTCCGTAAAGGTTACTACCGTGGCTAGTCCCGGTATCCTCAAAATTAGTCAGAAGAATGATGTCTAGGAATGACTCGAAGCAAGATTTGATGAATATTGTTGGTTGAAACTTTTTACATATTTTTCATTGTGTTTTCAGTGTTTGATAATAGAAACAAAATAAACAAAAAATTGTTTAAGTTCATCAAACCACTTTTGAGCAAATTTTGTTGGAGTTTATATGAAAGTATCCCCTTTTTTCGGAAATTCCAACATAAATTATAATCAAGTGCAAATTTACCAAGCTAAATGTTTATGAATACGAAAAAATCTTTCATATTAAGACAATATGCATCAAAAGGCAAATGTTTGGACCCCCTCATTCACAAAAATCACAAATTTTTATTTTTGCCCTTCAAATTGACACGCCCTAGTGTGTGAAGTGGGTGAGCGATTGCGTTTGAATAAAAAAAGAGAATAAATGACGATTTGGTCATAAAAGAATATGCATTGTTTTTTAACAGACAGTATTGTGATAGAAGAAGGTCTTGTTTTTAAACTAATTTGTGAACACAAAATAAGTTATGGGTGGGAGGAAGTACAACGCTTTGATGAATTCAGTTGCAACTCAACTCCGAGAAAATTCGTGACCTCTGATGAGAAAAGCTATGCATTTTACCTTGCACTGAATATTTTTATCACTATTAATGTACGATTGGCTTTATCGCATCGGAACATCCTCTGGCAGTCCTTTATTATCTCTAATAATATTTTACGATGTCTCTTTTGCGATGTCGTCGCTACTACGAAATCTTTTCTCAATAGATTAAATTTTCATTGTTTCATTTCAAAAAGTTCCTCTTTCTTTAATGATGATTACGTTACCCAATATAGGGATGATAACTTAAAAATGCTACACGATTTGTCAAAACATTAGTATTGACAACAAATAAACAATAAATAGACTTGATAATTATCATAGATAGACCAAATTATTGAATTGAATTAAATTATCCATTGGAATTACTTAAGAAAGCTTTTTAATTGGAATTATGACTATGGCAGGGCCTTTGAAAGTAATTAGCATATTGAAAAATTTTCATTCAAATGCATAGTTTTTTTTCAAATTAATAACATCCTAAATTATTGAATTAATTAATTAAAAACATCCATGACGTTAGCACGCCAAATATTTCAATTAATACCCGGAATTGTAAATTATTAAATTACATTCGAAAACTATTGTTTCGCTTTCATTGATAAGCCTCTCTTACCAATAATCTGACTTAAACTGTTGGGTTATTATTATTAGGTGCAGTATTTTCCAATCTAGCGTATAACATAAAATGTAAGGATTTTTTAATATTGTACCACATATAAACAGTATTTAGTAGATTTTTACCTTGCACTAAAATTATAAATAGGTATAGTATACATTTTTCACCTAATTAAAGGAGAAATGTTTTTCTTTGAAAGATTAAATTTATTTCATTTCCAACCTCTTTTTTTTTAATTGGATAGTATTATAACATCATTGTTTTCAATATAAAGTTTGCTCTTCTGATATGATTAATTCATATTATTACTCAAGGCTTTCTTTCTTGGATACTTATGGTCTTATATTTTAATTTTTTTTTAATTAACTCAGTTCATGATATTTGCCAATATTTTTAGTTAGAACTGCAAACGTGTAAGTAAATGCATTATGTTATTCTAGCTGTAAATATTCTAGTGGCATACTAGTTTAAGTATCATCTCTTGGGGAAGGAATATCCGTTTCATTACTGAACTCCGTGAGATGAGCTTTCCTTCTTTAGCGTTCTATTTATGGCAATGCATTAAGAAATAAATATCCTCTTTTTTGACTTAACAAAGCAATAAATGTTTTGTTAACTGTTGATATGTAGCTCGCACAATTACATTTTCGTTTCCAAACTAACTCCTTATTTGTATTTTCTATGCAACGTCATTATCATACAGTAGATTGACTCTTTTAGGACACTATTATATACATCGTGGGATGACATGATCAGATTTCGAAGTGAATGAAACGTTTTAGATGTAGAATTTAGGACACTATTATATACATCGTGGACACTATTATATACATCGTAGAATTTAGGACACTATTATATACATCGTGGGGAAATGACATGATCAGATTTCGAAGTGAATGAAACGTTTTAGATGTAGAATACTTTGACACTAATACTTTAGGAAGTTTCTACAATTGAAGTGTGTTTTCTTGTGGTCAAAGGTGATTTCAATTGAGGTTAGGGAAATTATTATTTCCATTAATTAGACTAATTATACTTTTTTTCATTTTTATTGCTATATGGTTATGTTTTGAGAAAATCACATGTATTTATCAACGTATTTTCTTTATTGAGTATGTAATTTGTATTTATATTTAGCATTTAATTTCCAAATAAATTCTCAAAGCCAACCCAGCGAAGTGAATAAATTGAGGATTTCTTTTATAGTGCCTCCAGTTTCGATGTGTAATTGTTTTGCCTCCATTTCCAAATATTTGCATCCATATCAAATGCGTGTGTTTTGTTTTATTCTTTTATCAGTTTGTGAGACATTTTCGGCAGGATACACCCACACTGTTACCACGAATATTAATTTCATTGATTTTGTCCGAAATTATTATGCTTTCCTTTGAATGCTTGTTTAATATTATCGAATTTCCATGTGTAAGAATCATTTTGTGAAGACAACAAATCTTTTCAGTATTTGAACTTTATTACGGTTTGTCAATGATGTGAAATTCCTAGTCCTTAATGGTGTGCTTACCTCCTCGTTCCAGGGCGGAGCTTAGCTACGATCCCAACGTCACGAGGACGTACCTGCAGCTTGGACAACTCACCCTTGCCGACGAAGCCGTGTATAAGTGCGAACTGACCTTCCTGGAAGTGAGGGATGGATGTCCAGTGGTCCAGTTTGTCAACCTTACGG
The DNA here is from genome assembly GCA_963573305.1 of Pyrrhosoma nymphula. Taxonomy (NCBI): domain Eukaryota; kingdom Metazoa; phylum Arthropoda; class Insecta; order Odonata; family Coenagrionidae; genus Pyrrhosoma; species Pyrrhosoma nymphula. Next base: position 19,614,185 of record OY754337.1, on the reverse strand, counting down.
CTCTCAGTGAGTGGAATCTTTTTCTACAACTAATATTTAAATATACTAGCTGATCCAACATCGTTATTCCAATATTATGGCCAGAATTTTGTTTTTCTCCTCTTTTCTGTTGCATTGAGCCAGCGAAAGTCTTACTTTCTCATAATTTATCATAGTAGGAATATGGCATTTCTTTCATAAAAATGTCATATCATGCTGTTTATCTCGGGATTTTAAGGAATTCTCATGGGTTTCCCTTGAGCTGACCTTTTTTTTAACCTTGGGCCGTTGTTAATATGGGGACTTTTTGTCATTGATTGTTCCTTTTTCAAACATTTGGATCGTGTAGTTCCATAATTCTGCGGAATTTCTCCGGTAGAGAGACCTCAAGAGAAAACTAGTACAACAGTAAATGAATTAGTCAATGAATAAGGAAAAAATCATTCGCCTGGACCGAGATTTTTCCTCTGTGGAATATCGTACTAATTTTCACTTACGGTAAAAGTTTATACCGTGGCAAGTCCCGTTATCCTCAAGATTTGCCCATAAAATATTTCATTTGCATCCTTATTTGTATACATCCGTTTTATATTAGAAATAATATCTGTAATCAGTGCAAACTTATACATCCTAAGTTTACCATTTTCAGTAGTTTCATCGCTTGAATGCAGCGCACTTAAATTTCATCAATTTACATTTAATTATTTTCAAGACGAATTGGTGGTTTCTTGAGAAGAATTTCGCTATATTATGTCAATTTATTTATTATTTGCCATGTATTTGAGTTCAAAGTGTTAGTAATCGTGTTGGCCGTTAGAAATGCGGAGGAAGTTTATTTTCCAAATTATGTTGATTTTTCTTCGAGAGTATGGAAATTCGATGACTAGTATACATGGTGTTTTTATGCCTTTAATCTCAATGCCATTTATTTTATTAAGTAGGGATTTACCAAATTGGTGAGTCAAACTGATTGCCTCTAGTAGGTTTACTGAGTTAATGCCAGTTGCTGCCGAATGATTTCCTCTCTGTTGTACCATTCATTTGCGGGTTTTCCTCGATGATAGCCTGAGTGAGGTCGACACCTTGAATGGGATTTTTCGTCCACGTTCGAGAACTCCCTGCAGGAGACGCTTCGAATTAAATAATCTTTTCATGGTAAAGAATGACGGTGATTGCTTCATCGGGTGCCTCTAGTGAGGTTCAGACAATGTTAAGGACGAAATCTCTCCCAATTACATCCGCCCCACTTCCCCGTTTACTTTGAGACTTTTTGTCTCTATTTTTTTAGAAGAATCTCATCATTTAAAGTCTCTCTACTATTATTGGCATCTATACGAGAGTCTTTCTCAAAGAATTACAATTATCCTTAATGGATAAATCAGCTCTGAGAAGGACATTTCACTCTATAATTCCTTTTCCATCATTTTCTTGAACTTTTTTTAATTCAAAAAGTAAGCCATTCTTTTGTTACACCCTTACATCCGTATTAGTGCAACTCTCGGAACAAGTAGAAAGGTCGAAGAGCTAACGTTTGTTCTTTTGTATAATTCGTGTTTTACATTGCTTCCAAGTTAGCCAATCTTTGTACTCCTTACTTAATCTTTTTCATTAATCGGTTGGTGGGAGTAACCTTTGTCACATGCTTTACTTTTCTTTTATCACGGAGTTTTTGTTTAACTATATTTGATCCTTGATTTTTAATAGAAAGATGGAAAAAAGTTGGTATTATATTTTATTTTCTGTCGAAGTGATGCCTTTAAAATAACGGCTTTTTGTAGTTTAAAAACTGAAGGTTAGGCAATGGCGAGTAAAAGCGCTGAAGATAAACGTTTTACTGCAGAAAGATATTTTAGCTATGTCGAGAAACATTAGTGTTTCCCTCTTAAGCGTATTTAGTGATATTTACAGATGTAAGCTCTAACTCGAAGAATACCTAAAAAAGAAAGAATGTAAGATAAATTAGGGTTTGCTTTGAAGCAGCTCATAAGTTTTTACGACGATAGGTTTCATGTTCTTTATTCAGATCACCGATGAGTTGCACCTTGCTGAAATAATTAGCTTAATTTTCATGTACTATGAAATGTTGTTCAGGTTCAAGAGTTTTACTTTAAATCTGAAATGCAGCATAATGCCACTTACAAGCTATCCCCAATATTTTCAATATTATCATAGTTTTAAATTAGTTCCCTTATAGGATGTTCTAATAATGTTTCGCCTTTTCTCTTAAAATTAAATTGAGTTTCATATGTGTACCTATTTGGTTACGGGCTATACACGTTTTTCGTGATTTTTTTATTTATTTATTTCAACTACCCCGAAAACAGCTCGCAATGGCCTCTTACATCGGGTGATGTAACATTAACAATAAACGAAAACCCATGTCCTGAATGGAGAAAAGTCCACCCAGGCGGGACTCGAAGCCGCGACCCTCGGAATGGCAGGCGAGGACGTTACCCCGTCGCCACCGGGGCCGACAAAGGCCAGAGGGTCAGAGATTCTCCTTCTTGGATTCTCATTTTAGGGTCAGAGGTTCTCCTTCTTGTCTCGCTCGCATAGAAGGACTTGGGGTTTCAAGGTCTTTCATAATATTTCAGTGCTACTTGAGATATCGTTTTTTTATTTCTTTTTTAAATTAATAATCCTCGGACGAAAAATCTTAATCTTCTTCCCTGCAAACAGTGCGTGCTGTTGAGTTGGAAATCTCAATTGTTCTCACGACCGGTCGTGACTCATCGCCAACCTGCAGCCGGCTATCCCTTCTCCTCAACGTTCCAACGTCTTTTGCAGCAATTAAATTTAAAGGTCCATCCGGGCAATGAGCGCGCGCCTGACTAGCTCAAGCGTTGGGTATATATAAGGGAGAGAGAATCTCTGCAGCTCATTCAGAACCTGACGACGCTAGGCAGGAATGCAAGTGAAACGGTTGTCCATAAAATGAATCAACGCGGGAGAAACCCGAATGAAATAAATTCATCAAATCACCGTGGAAACCTCCGTACCAATCATAAATAATAATCATCACAAGTTAAATGAATAATTTTCACAGCTCTAAATTAAGTTTTACGTAGTCTATGCAGGGTCGTTTATTCGAGATGAAAATAGTGTTCCAAAGAGTTTCGAGGCAGCTAGTTGCTTCTTCAAGAACCCTTTCTAGGCTTTCAACTAGGATTCACACTCCTCTCCTTCTGCATTCGTGCTTAATCTGCTTCCCTAATCATATATCTTCTGCCCCCTCCTTCAGCTTTCTTCAGCTCAGTATCTTATATATTACGTGTTGGCCTCAGTCGCTAATGGTGGTCTTAACTAATTTTTCATTGGACTTACAAGAGCTCATTTTTTGTGCGTTAAACGCTGATGAGTCAGTTCCCTTGAAACCTTGTAAAAATGTGGAGAAGCTGGCTCATAGACTCTCGAGTTACGAGGTAGTAGCCTCTTCATGTAGGCACCAAGAAGGGCGCCTGGCCATCCCGCCGTGATACCATGCAGATAGCAATACTAGTATGCCATGCGGGTTGCGGTGAGTCTTGGCGAACGATCGTCAGTTATTTCATTATTTCTGCGCCTTTTCTATCTCGTGGGTTGACTGCGGCCGCATTTGGCTCACCTCTTTTCCAACCATGATTCTCTCCACATGGTTAAGAGAAGACATATTGTGGGCCATTTAGAGGCTCAATGTGCAAGGATATGTGTCTCTTAGTCTAACGCTTATGAGAATACGTAAGGTAGCGGATTTATCTGAGGAATTGAGAGTTGGCGTACTTGATCTATAATGGCTATGAGCCAACAGGAGTTGGGCGTGTGAAATTTCGACGTTGTCTTCCCTTGGCTGCGGACTTGAGATGATATAAGTCATACACTCAGAGCATATTATAGCAAAAAAATTCACCAAATTACATTTACCACATTACATGTAATGTGCAACTCTTTCATGTTAACTTTTTATTAATACATGAGATGTAAAGCATAAAAGAGTCATTATGTCGATCATCTTCTGCGTCGGCTGCATTGATTGATCGAGAATTACGCCATGAGTTTTTTCTCCTTGATTCTTATCGTTGGGAGATTCATACCGTTTCATCCAATGTCAGTCAGTTTCTTTGTGTCCCGTAGGAAAATAATGAAGCTGTGTGGAGAACATTCCGTCACTTCGGTTCAACTTGGAATACTTATGTGAAAAACATGGTGGTAAGCTCATTTCTTCAAATTAATTTAGTATATATTTTCTCTTTGTAATTTTTGAATAGTTATTAACCTGTAACCCTTGATTTGGAAGATAGTCAATTGCTAATTTAATTCTGGAATAATCTCTTCATAAGTTTGCAGTGAAATTTACTCATTTTATGAATATGAGGTGCCTAATAGTACAAATTTATGACTAATCATATTAAATAAAATCTAAAGTGCATTTTTGCAATTTGTCCTGTTTTAAATCTATTTGAACAATTTAACTATAGATGGACGGGATGGGTCATTTTGTCCAATAACACGTGTTCAAAATCAAATTTAACTACTTATTTTTGAATAGATTCTTTTTAAATTTTGTCACTTAGTTCATTTTTACTAATATGGAAAGAAAATTTTGAAATTGTAGTTGCTTAATTTTTTAATTAATGTCATACCTATAAGGACGGCTATTGGTCATTTTTACCCATTACTTTTTTCTGTATTGGAGTCTAGTTTTCTCACCATTTTCTTTTCCTATAGATCACTGATATTTATTTGTATCAACTAAAATATATAAGTGCACATTTGGATCATTACTTGAAGCCTTTATATTTCATTTGAATGCCATTCGTAGATAGCGAAACTCTCCTGGCTGCGGCTTACCAAAATTACGGAAATGTTTTACTTTCAAATTGTCTTTGAATTTGACTTTCAATTGTAATCGCCAGGGGAATAGGATTGAAAATACGCCACTTTCATAATGCCGTTGTATACATTATTATCGTATTCATTATTAAAGTTCATTCATTATTACCTAGCGTAAAATATGACAGCCAGGTGATAGGAATGTGGTCAGCATTGCTTCCATTCCTAGAAGGAGAAGTTAGAGCGGCCAATGGTTCGACAATGAAAAAGGATAGTCCTCGCCATTACTCGCCCAATTATTTTGACCTCTCACTAGAGATACGCACGTTCACCCAGACCTTTTTGGTCACCGAATTGTCGGCACACAACTTCTCAAAGCCGTCTAGAGGATGCGCCATGCTCAAGTTGTAAAATCATTTCCGAATGCCTTATTATTTAGCTTTAGGAAAATCACTCCGTGGGATGCGAAAGAGGAAAGGGAGGAGTGTTTGCTCTTATGAGAGCAGAAATACCTATTGCTTTTGTCCCTCCTAGGATTATTGGGTACATATTCCGGCGCCGAAAAACTCGTCAAACCTCCCGTATGCTTTTTTTCTGCTGTCGGCTCCTTTTATCGCAGGTGGCCGTGTACTAGATCCCTACGATAGTGACTGGCGGTGATCGCCATTCACGTACTATTAGTTTCCCAGTTTTTCCCGGAAAAGAATGTGGCTACCAGGTGGATAGCAGAAGTGGCAAATAGCAAATAAAAAATAGCAAGATAGAAGTGACGAATGGCAAAATAAGTAGAAAGAAGTATATTCAAATATTGGTTGAAGAAGTGGTGGAGATGGCTTTTGGAACGAAACACTTATCTGTACGGGAAACAACGAACACTACTACCCCAAAGGGTCAGAAAAGAGAACATTGTCAAATTTTGAAAAATTGCACACAAAAATTGCCAATGTTATGTACTTAATGCAATAAAAGTGTTTGTGGAGACTGTGCTGAGAAAATAACTACACATGTTAGTTGTGCAATGAAGTGATCTATCATATTTTCCAAATATATGCACATGTAGGTATATGTCTGTGTATTGATGCGATTTTATGCATATTATTTATTTGAAGAAGATTTTGTAAAATAATTATTTATCAAATAAAAGGATATTTATCTAAATATGCACAATATTCAGACAGGTGTCTTTATTTTCAAACTTTTATGCTTGAGAATAGCCTAATATGAGCACTTCTGAAGAGGATCAACGTAATAATTATAAACAATTATTTAGTAAAAAATAATTTTATTGCTAATAAAGTATAAATAAGGCCTTCTTAATGTCATTTGTGGAAAAAATAAATACCGGGAGAAAAAAGTTGCTATTTGATGCTGAAAAACTTTATGGGTCAAAATGACCCCTGCCCGTCCTTCTAGGTAGTGCGAAACTCCCGTCCTCTTAGTGTTAAACCGATTTTCGTCCGATTTCCAAAGCAAAGTTGGTAACGATGAAGATATTTCAAAATGCTTAAAATGTTTACTACTAATTTTGGCTTATACTCCTTGACTGACCTCCGTGCCCTTCTCGACAGAAAATGTTTCATGGAAATAGTCAATGGAAACTGTAGGTCATCGGGACTTCTTCCTCTAATCTCCTTACGTGTTCCTTCACGAACTACAAGACTGAATGAACGATTTCATTGCACTACCCCACATATCTCTGTTTGCAAACGGTCTTTTATCTACAGACTCCCATCTACGTGCAATGCTACTTTGAGAAGTGTTCCTGAATTTGATCCATTCCATTCATTCCGTATCTGCCACACTTCTCCCTCATTCTAGATCCGCTCACGTCTTTCGCTCCCTGTTTGATTGGTTATATTTTTTCAGTGTTAATGCTACTTTGTTATTGATTTATTTAATGATGTTATTTTAATCATTGTTCTTTGTTTATTTGTTTGGATTAATGTTATTTATTGTCCATTGTAATTGGCCTTGAGCTGTTTTTGGATGTGTATAATAAATAAATAAATTATATAATTTTACCGACATGTTAATATGCGCCTATTAGTTTAATTAGACATGAATAATTACATAATCACTGCAGTTTTATGAGATTTTTGCGACCCCCCCCCCCACCCATTTAGATACGCTGCTTCAAAACTCCTGCGCCAAATCGCCTTCATGCGTCGTGTATGCATGCATATCAACCGTGGATTGCTTGACTTCCTCGTCTCCATGAGCCCCGAGATCGGGCAACTCGATTACGTCGTGCGTAATTCTATTTCAGCTGGGCATTAAACGCTCCCGAAATGGCCTTCATCCGACCTAATGCCTGCCGCTTCTTCCGATCGTCGTTCTCTCTCAGGAAGGATGTTGCTTGCTGACTGCTCGTACGCGGAATGGGTTTCAAGCATTATAATCATCCCTATGTGTTACTCAGATTCCTCAAAGTTATTTTTTATTCGTACGATCATGAAACGGTGATGAGAAAACGTCACCATGGAAAACAGCAGTGTTTGCTCGGAGGTAATAATTTTTATGCCCTTAGTAGCCTCAGCAAACCTTTGACTTCCTACAAGGTATAAAATCATCCTTACATAAGTTAAAAGAGTATGAAATTTCAAGACAATATCTTTCTCTGTAAAATTAAAAATTTTTATTAATATTAAAATTTGATTAGTAATTTTAATTTAATTTTATTTATAGGTGCTTATTAACTTGAGTGACAATTTTCCCCCTTTTAAAATGGCTCTCCTGGCCAAGAATAATTCATTGAATTCCATGTCTCTGCTCTCTAAAACTTAGCTGGTGGCAGACCTGCAGTGGCATTTCGAAATCACCTTGTAAAAGCTTATGTTATTAGTTGAAAATTGTTTTTTATTATAATTTAAATAAAAGCTCTTTTGAGATTTGCAAAAAATATTAGGCAATCACTTGGATGAGGAAAATTAGCGTGTTTTATTTCAATAACAATGAGTGTGTTTTATATAAATAAGGACGATAACTTTTGAAGTTTTTGACAGGATATCGCTTTCCCTGAATTAATGCTAAATGTGTGAATACAGTCAATGGAAGACGGTAGGTCGTGCTATATAAGTATCTCTCCCATCTGAGAGTAGATATAGGAGGCCTTAGTGTCATTCAAATTCAAGTTTTAAATTAATTTATGTCCTAAAATAGGTAATTTTGTAGCTCGATCCATAATTTAATTCTTCATGCTATTCAATTTAGTTTGTCTTCAACGGTAGAATATTTCTTATGCCAATGGTTACGTCCATTCTGAAGCAAAACCATTGTTACTATCAGGACGATTTTTGTTATTTAGCTTGTGATTTAATGTTCAAAACTTCCTGAATATATTTTCAAAATGCATATTTCCATTGGTAGGTTGATAAATTGAAATGTGTCCTTGTTCCATCACTGAATATTGTATATGCTATTTACGAAGGTCAAACTCGGAAGGATAACTATTCGTACGAATATTCATCAAACTGCTTGACGTTGGTCCGCTGAATACCATGCCTAGTCCCGAAATGACAACGGCTGAAATAGATTGGAGAAATGAAAAGGGGTGGACGAACTGTATCCCTCTTGTTCTTGTTGAATAGCTTAATACGCCCTGCATGTCTCCGCGAGGATAATCTTTTAGATGCCTGACGATCTCGCCTTGATTTTAGATTTCTTCACTTATTTTTCCTCAATACTAACCTCATCCGTCGACTTAGTTTTCTCAGTTTTTTTTCGTTCTATCCATTGCAAATATGATATAAGAATTGTAGAAGAATGTGGCGAATAAATATTGTCTCTCTACTAGAAGAGCATCTGGCGTTGTATACAGTTGAAGGACGTTATTCTTTGAACCAGTTTGCATCCGGAAACGTAATGGTACGCACGCTGAAACTGACCACTTCACCCAAAAAACCTACTTGTACGCAGATGGCATAGTCTTACATGCCACTTCATCCTGCTGCTATCTTCCCTCAAAGGCAAACTATTCAGTCTATTACGCGTGAATGGTTGCTGCTACTCACTTTCATATATATATATATGGAATTTTTTCAGTAACCTAGATGAAAATTGTTACGTTCATTTTTAGCCTTCTGAAAATAGCTTATAGTGTTGAACTTAGTGTTTAAACAAATATCCTGAGAAAATATTCAAACAGTTTAACGAGTACACTAATATTATGGATACTTAATATGTCCTGCCTTTAGTTCCACACAACGATCTGGACACCGATCACCAAAGTATTCACACATATGCTCAATAATGTTGATTTATTTGCCGTAAATTATTTATCATATGCCAAATGAATTTAATTTTAATATTGGCCGATTCACGGGCATTATCTATCAACAAGTAGTTAGATTTCACACATTAAATGTTTATTTACCAAAGTTAGGTTCGTTCACTCTCTTAGAACAAAATAGAATCAGATTGCGATGTGATTTAAAACTCTGCTAATTTCACCAGCGTAGGTGATTTGAAACGTATTCTGCCATGATAAAGCCTTTGGTAATATACTGTATGCAACTCTTTCAATTCCAACATGGAACATAGTTGTTCACAACGAAAGTAGGTTACTTAAGTAAAATTTTTCATTTATTGGCAGGTATAAAATAGGATGCATCTCCTGTCTACTCTTTGTCTCATAGGGAAATCGGAACATTAAAAATGTACATTTAATACATTTTTCGTACATAAACGGACGTCATCAAAGTTTAAGCACCAGCATAGTTTGCTTCGAAATTCGTAAATGTGAAGTTTTAAATGAACGTTTTCTTCGCAATTTTTTGCTTCGTTTTTCGCCCTCTTAATGGTTGCGCCTTCTCCCGTAGAGTGGCAGCACAAGCGAGCCACCCTCCTCTTTCCCACGCCCCCTCACCCGTTCACCCTTCCACGTCTCTTCAGGTATTCGTATTAGGAGCTTACGTCTTCCGCCGAGGGTCGCAGCACCGTCGAGGTAAGCGGATTATATGCACAATATTGCACACCTCTCCGCTCCAATGCCGTGGAGTCCTGAAAGGCGCGAATACACTCTCTCATGCATGTATATATACATATATGCATGCATATGTACGCGTACGTATTTGAATGAGTGAGGCACATATGTGCTGTGTATAGCGCTGGAGTAAATCTCTGCCGGGATGGTGTTATGATCCCGGGCGTCAGAGCAGTGGTCATTGCGAGGAGCACCTCGCCCCGCTTATTCTGCGTTGGGCAGTATTGCGGTGCATTGGCATCTCTATACAATAGATGAACTTGGGACGAGGGTTTTAAGCTGCGGGGGGATTATTCGAGGGTGCCCCGGCAAAGGATTATCCGGAAGGAAGCTCCATCGTGACACAGGCGCGTGTATAGTGGGTGGAGGTCCTCGTTTAAGGGTGGGCTACGTCATAAGGGGATGTGTGGGGGGAGGAGGAGATGGTAAAGGGATGGAGGGGAGAAGGGATTTAGGGTGGCATGAGGAGGGTTGGGGGCTCAGAGCATGGCGGCAGAAGCAATCTTGTAGACTTAGGGCCAGGCGTAAGATTGATTTGTAACGTCTCCCGGGAAATATCGCGGCTATTTCTTATTTGCGTCGCTCTTATTCTCCCCTTTCCCGTCAGTTTGCGGCCCGAGGCCATTCTTTTCGTTTTTCCACAATATAAAAGCGTCGATGCGGACGTCTGCCGTGTTGCCATGCGCCCTAACGCTGCCCGGAAGAGTCAAAAAGCGAGAATCAAGATTTCACATCCTCCAGTGTAATCGAAAGGGAAGAAGAGCTAAGGTTTTTAATTTAAAGCAACGTATTTAAGACTATTACGCTTCACGAAAAATTGGGGTGATGTGCCAACTTTGTACGGATATGGGATCTCTCGGATAACTGAGTAGTATTCTGTGTCAATGAATGCCGGATATATTTTATACGAAGTCACCGCAGAAAATCTCAATTTTCTCTTATTTTACAGAAAAGCCCTTTGATCATAACTCTGGCGTATTAAATAAAACAATCAATACAATTCAAAGAATACCATTAACATCACGACATTCATCCGCATATAGAACCTATTTCGTCCAATTTCATTACATTTTCAGGAGTCTAAATCGTAAAGGTCTGAGCATTAAACTTCCAGTCAATTTTATTTCATGATGAAACGTCAACATCCTTCGTCATTACGTGGCTTATCTGTTTTTTCACGTGAAAAATATCCGTGATACTTCTTAACCTTTTGCATAACCTTTACTCTTCGGTTGATTAGTGAGCATTGAAAGCTAAGCGATAAGTCACAGATAGCCGTGGAGGCATTTTCTATGGGAGGCATATACACAAATTCTCCATCTCCTATCGCCCCGAGGGCAAACACGAGGACTCGCTTCAGCTGGAAGCTTCCCCGCGCATTTTCCCCCGAAGTGGAAACATTTATGATGACATGTGGACGTTCCGTCTGAAGAGACCGCACATTGTACAGTGTGCTCTTGTGCTAAGGGCGAGATGAAAGCAGCGATCCCTCAGCTATCTCTCTCGTAAGTCTATCGTTGACCGGACCGTGCGAGAAATCTTGGCCCCCTATTGGTTCTTGGGGTGGGTTACGATCGCTATTGGTTGACTACGCTCTCATTCCTGCGCCGAGCTTGACATGAACGACAAGAGTTTACGAGGAGCCAGTGTCGTTGGGTAGCTTTCCGGCCACCACATAAAATAATGCCATTCAACTTAACGCTCGTGACCACTCAGTGTGCTCTTTAAACCCAGAGTTACCTACTTCTTTAGTCAGTCACCATTGCAACGTTCCCTAACCACATGTTGCGATTCCAAATGGCGTTGCAGATACTGTAAAATATTAAAGTATTTTAAATATGTTAAATTTATAATATTTTTCTCCATGCTAGCAGCTTTAAACTTTCTTTCAGAGACTCATTTTTCCGTGATTGAGTACGCGTAGGTAGTACAGCCAGAGTATTCTACGTTTCGATGGATTATTTTGTTCTAGCATTGACTGTGATTTAAGCGATAAACACGTATACCTATTGTAAAGTATAATTTTTACTTGAAGATTTTTTATTGATTCTTTCTTAAATTCATTTCATTGCATTTTTTTACGGTATTTTGATCCAGTTTTATGGAGAGAATTGCCCTCGGCAGCTTCAGCAGTTTAATCATTAAAGACACGTATTTCGACTCATCCTGGACTTTGATATTTTTCTCGCCGATTTAATTTTCTTGACTAGATTTTTGCTCCCCATCATTCACTCTTCATCGCCAATATTCTCACAATAATGTTCCTTTAGAAAATTTACTTACTTACAGTTGAATATATTAGGGAAATCACAAAAATATTTTTTTAAAGGGACGAAAATGGCACTGCGGGATTTTTTTTAAGGTATTCAGTCTTCATCCTTGCCCTAAGAGGTGAACAAAAGCGTATTTAGTACAACATGGTCTCCTGCAATAAATTGATGGGGAATAGTTTATGTATGAAACTTCTTGTTTTCTAGCTCGCGTTATTTTGTCCAGTAGAAATGGTTAAAATACAATAATGCTTAACCATCACCTGGAGGTTTTTGGCGGCATGAAGTTAAGTAGTTTCTATGTCGTTATAAAGAGAGAGCACAGGAGATTCGACAACGAAGCATAGCCATCGGATCAATGCCTCTTACATCGTTCTAGAGGACTCAACTGACTGTTATCTCAATCTACTTAGGCCACTTGCAAACATGGAAGTAAAAATACACCGCTTGCTTCTGTTGAGTTTTAATGATTTTCCCTTTGATTCCCATGGAGCACTTGGGCAGACTAATGCGTCCCTTTGACTGTGGCATTTACGTCTTTGTGGCTTCTCTACCGACCCTTCCGCTGTGTCTGGACTTCTTAACTTCAGAAGCAAATGCGCAGTGATGTTTCCTTTAAGTATTACTGGCCTCTCTAACTCCTCATCCAGCCACTCATCGCCGCTGAAACCGTGTCTCTTTTGAAAGTTCTTCTTTTAGTGTAGCAATACCAAGACCATCTCATCCTGGGACGTCTGCAGTTTTAACCCTGCGAGGGGGAAGCTATTTCATCATTCCGTACAGATTTATTAAATGAGTATTGTGGTAAAAATAAAAAAGCAATGCATAGTAAATATTTTTCACTGTAAATGACAAAAATAAGAAGCAATTGACTGCACTACCAGTATCTCAAGTGTGAGAAATTTACGAATGTAAACCATCAGCCTGGACTGAGATTTAAACTCTTAACCCAAAAAAAATAAACTTCTCAGGCATTTTCTTTCCTTTTGTATTGTATAGAGGCTCAAAGGTTATGGTACATTCATGTGAAGTACCCACAATATGCATGCGACGCAGCTTTCATTCGTTTGGCCATTCCATTGTGCAGGAAGTTGGTCTTAATGCGCCGGCAGACCATTGTACTAGTCGTCATTAGACAGACATATTTCATTGATAAAATATTCCTTTTTTCTAGCCAAATATATTAAAGTATGTAAAATTATGATCACTCTTCCTTTTGGATTCGATTGAATTCCTATCTTTATTATTTTTATTAGCGTTTTTATGGCTGGAAATTTCAATTAATGAAAATGTCATTAATGAGAAAATCCATTTACTCATTTATCATAATTCCGTGATGAAAAGCAATATTAATTCATTTAAAGATTACGAGTTCCGGTTCGGACAAGGGATGGTAACTGATGATAATGTCTCGAGCTGAGCTGGACATTGGCGAATTAACGGATCTGAACACTAGTTTGATCCTTTCGAAATTCCCATTCCGCGTGTATACATTTATCTAGTCTAATAATTAAGATATATTTTCAAATAAAAGACATCCAATGGTGTTTTTAGAATTGAGTTTGCATTAATTTTACTTCTGAATATTTCATTTTAGCAAAAAGTGGCCAACAAGTCCGTGACGTCACAAATAAACTAATTCTATCTTGAAATGCCTTTCCTTCTTGAGATCATCATGACGACCTCATAACTTTATATTTCACCTGCATTATCAATAGCAGATTTTTTGCCTCTTAGTGCAATTAACCGAAAAACTTATTAATCACACATTCTTTTATGTACATGTATTGTCTCCATTTCTCAGACTCGATGAGTGTATCTTGAAAATTCACCATGACTCACTACTAATCTGAAAAGCACTTCGAATTCAAAGTAAAAAGTGCTTCAAATATTATACTTCGCTTATTTTATGACTCTCACATTATCCCTTTAAATAGCACCACATCCATTCCATTTACTCATCCATCGGCGATTGACGTCGGTCGTATACAGACGTATATCTGAAGATAAAGGCGTTCATTTAATTTCATAAGTTCATTATATTTTAGTTTGATTGAATGTTTTTTCTTGAGCCTTGGTCTATTTTTTTCAATTAAAAAAACACCAATTCACCGTTTCGCCTTTTTATATAACTTCAGGTGACATTTAAAGAGGAGAGTAAAAGGTTTATCCCAGTATGTTTCCAATATATAAAAACATTATATTTTAGGACATCCTAAAATGCAATGAACTAATGCTAACTATCCTTAAAAAAAGAGAAGAATTCCGTGGCACCAACAAGCATTTTTATGCTAAATTTCTATTACCTACTTAGATATTGTACGCCTTATCTTTTCTTTTTAGGAGTCCTCATTTATGGGTATAAAGATGTTAAACGCTGACTTCCCCTCGTGAAGAATATATCGACACATATCCACCTTAAACGGTTAAAGCTGACAAATAATATAGCTTGGGCTACTTTCAGGACAAGTCACATTTTTCTACTTGATAGTCGTGTGCTGCATTTATTTCCTGCTCTGCATCAATTTCATCCGAATTGGCATAGTCCTCTTTTACCCTGCATTTATGTGTCATGCTCTCTACCAGTCACGATAATTTTGCACCCCATTCATGAATTTTGTTGCGTGCAGACTTCACATCCATCGCATTAAACGTCAGCCACGCAAAATTAGTGACGCCAAAAAAAAAACATGACAGTCAATTCAAAGGCTTTTTGGGAGTAACAAAAACCGTACCGTCCCCTGTGGAAACACTTGATGCCTCAAAAAATGCTTCGAGGTAATTTAAAGCCGCAAATTTGGCACGAAAAACCACTTAACTCCATGTTACTATTTTCTATTTGGATTGGGCACTCTTTACATAGAGTGTTTTCTCGCCTCTCAATGCTGCCAGTGTTGCCCCTTCTGATTATGTCGTCGCCTAGCTTCGGAACGCAGGGCTGGAACGTGGTGGTGCTGACGTTATTCGTGATTCGTGAGATGAAGATTGTTAATGAAGATTTACTCTTCAGACGGGATTCATGGTCCAGAGTCGAGTGCGAGCGTAGTTTACGTGCTTTTCGGCCGGAGCAGGTCCCGCGGAATTTCATGCCCGGGAAATGTGTGTGATACGTGTCCCAGCTCGTGCTCTGCCTTCTTAAAGGATGGGAATGGCGTTTGTCGTGTTAAGTTTCGCATCTTGATGAGGGAGGAGAAGAGGGTAAGAAAAAAAAACATTCGATTTAGTGGCCCCTCCCACCCCGTGCCACGTTGTACTTTGCGAGATTTTTGCTTCTGAATTAAAGTAACACCGCCCGGAGTGTGAGGAGGGAAACTCTCGTGTAGTCTTCCTATCTGTCATAAAAAAATAAGCAATGCGATGTTTTTCAATTTACGCCCGCCCTGGAGCTTCGACGAGGGGTGGGAGCTGCCTGCCGCCTCTTCTCCACCCACTTCCACCCACTGCCATCCTCTCATATGCCCTTTCCACCCCCTCCCATCGCAGTGTTTGCCCTGCTTGCTCGCCGCTGGTGCGTTTATCGATGGAATCCGACCTCACCCTCCCCTTTTCAACCCACTTGTCCTCCGCAACCCCTCCCCCTCCCTCAGCATCCATGGAATGCATGAATAATGCATTTTATGGAGTTTTTGCATACAGCAATCTCTGCGCGTTCGTGGATAGACAAATTGCACGCCGGGGCAATTTTTGCGGGAAAATAAATGAAGGGTTATTATTTTTACCTCGGACCAAAAACAGCAATAGCAGAGCAAAACTTGTTCCAAATCGCTTTTTAATGTCAGACGTCAAAATACATAAATGAAATGCTTTGCAGCATGATTTAATTGAGTTTCAAAAATAATATTTTCGCAACTCTTTGATCAACTCCGTCGCAGGTGTGTTTGTCGTTTCAAATTGAGTTTTTGTTAAAAACGAACTCTTTTCGAAATTGTCGTTTTTAATGAATAATTGGAATTGTGCTCGATTGTGCGGCCTCCTTGAATAATTATCTACGCTGCCCTTCTCTATTCCCCCTTGTCACTTCAACTGTGCTCTGTTTGCACTGTGCACATTCAATCCACCCTTAACCTCATAATATTTATTGATACCCGGTCAATTTGCTCTAAAGTCTATATTAGAGGGTATGTACGTATTCAAACTTCACAATTCCTCAGTTATCTATTTGATCCGACTGTCACCTTTTTTAGTTTTATTTGTATACAACTCAACTCATTTACAGTCTTAAAGTTAATGCGTTGTTTAAGGAATTTTGATCCTCAAGTTATCTTCATATTGCAAATAGAAAAGATAATTTCTCATAGGTTGAAGATACTCTAATAGTTACCAGCATCGCTTTGATTACGGATACACTGTAGTTCTTGCGAGGGTCTTGTGATAGTAGCATTTTCTGTTTTATTATTAGCACATCAGCATTTTAAATATATTACTAACATTTCCTGTAGTCTTTGCTGTAGTGCTTTTCATGGTATTCATGATATGGGGGGCCACACTTAATAGCTTGAAGCATGAATATACGCTGTTGCACATTATGACATCGATGGTCAACATGGCATTTTAACTCCAGAGCCTCAGGCTCACCTGTATAACAAAATCAAATTAGAAATTGCCATTAAAAAATAACTTCTCCACATTAGCAACCGTTTCAGTTTTCTCGTGATCATAAATTGAAGAAGTTCCAGAAATGTCAAATATTGTCGTGTTATTTTCCGTCACAATTCCTTCCTCTTTTGGTAGGTATAGTCGCTGTTTAAACCTTCATAGTGTTAGAAGATTTTATGAAAGAAAATTTTTAATAATATATAAGAACTCCATCGTCAATATCCTGGCCGAGGCTTCTGTGAATTTTGATTGAACGGTGTTTATGGGGCCTACCCCTCTCAGCCGAAGTGTAATGAAGTCAATTTCCATTGAAATAAATATTTTAACTAATAAATATTTTAATCAACGAATGCAAGTATTAATTTTGACTCGATGTGATCTAATAAACATAATTACTGCGATAAAAAATCTTTGCTATTTTCTTCTACATATTATAAGTTTCTTGATATAAGTACGAACTTGGTCCAATTCAATTAGCGTTTGCGACTGATTCGGTTCCACAGTGCCTCTTATTTTTTTATGAGGTTAATCGTTTTAATTCGTTGCACATCCTTGGTCCTCTTTCCCCCATTCTTACTCAACTTACACGGTCTCGAATAATCTACTAGTACCAGTGTGATATAAAAACTGATGAATTACCTTAGTGTTCCTTAACGCTAAGACCTCTATAACAAGGAATTACCTAAGATAGGTAGTTTTTTTCTCTCCCCAGTTACCTTCGCAAAAGTTCCGTTTTAGACCAAACGTATTTCAGTTTAACTATCCATTGATTCTCACGATTAACTCGTGATTTCCAAAAAAAAACAATATATATATACACACACGTTTGGTGAACCCTCAAGAGGATATCATTTCCTCGCTCGCAGAGTCTGCTGATTAGCATGGGAGATTCACAAGGGTGGTGGTATCCGCATCGTCGGCGACATTACATTGTTCTAAATGCACGTATTCAGTCATTCGCGCTCAAACAAAGGTGCGGCCACGAGCCGGCAGGGGGTGCGCGGGAGTGGGACGGAAAGATTCCCCTCCCACTGGCTGGTTGAGCTGCCTGTTTCCTCTCCATTCCATGCATTCGATCAATCAATCATTTGCCGTGCAATCAATCGAGAGAGAGAAGCGATTCCGTTTCCGCGGCTTCGTCCAATACCCAACCACCCAACTCCCACCCATCTCTCATTTCTCCTTAAAAGCTAAGCATTTCTCCCTCCACTCCATTTTACTCACTCACGCGATCTTCATCGCACAAACCCACTCTCCACCTAAACATCGACGTATTCCCTCTCTCTATGCCGCACTTGTACTCTGTGAATGTTTACCCCCCAGCCAGCAGGAAAAAAAGCGTTCCTTGTGTGCAAAAGGTTGTGGGGCCGAACAATGCCGGCACGTCGAATGAATTCAGTCAAGGTGTTTTGGTGAGGGTGGTGACTGGGGGGCTTCAAGGATGGGTTTCGGAGGTGGGACGTGGAACGGTTGATGGTCGGGAGCCCGAATCTACCCCATTGCCTTCTCCTCCCACGTTCGGCTTCGAGTCTTTGTTCGTGGAATGAAGCAGAGGAGTCTTTATATGGCCTGCCGCCCCAAATTGAAGCATATCTTTAAAGAGTGCCACAAATGCATTATAACAAAGTTAAGGAGATTATAGGGATATAAGGGTTATTACGAAGGATTACGATTATTATGAGATAAGGATTATTACCAAGGATATATTAGTCCGTTTGGCCTAAAACTTAACTTAAGCACAGGTAATATGGGGAGGGAACAAAAATTACCTATCTTAGGCATGTGTTAGAGGCTTTAGCACTAAGGACCATTAAGGTAATTAATTAGTTTTAATGCGAAACTGGGAATAGTAGACTATTCAAAACCATGTAAGTTGATCTACGCCGCTAGCTCTTAAAAACTTGCAAAGGTATTTAACTGCTCTTCGTGCGGAACTCCCGCGCTCTCGCAGATTAACTGACGTTCCGGCTACCGTGTGATGCTCATTGTGGTTGCCGGATTCGACAAAACAAAAAAAATACACTGCTTGCTTGGGGAATGGTCAAGACTAATGGCTGAATATCGGTGGAAGGCTGTAAAAGGATGCAAACTGCGTGGCGATTCTCCAGAAAGCACTGGCTGAATATTCTCTTTGATACATGAAATTGTAAGTATTTCTTTGAACGTTTAGTTGGATACCAATGTCAGCAGTTTACGGATATTTAGTAGTTTAACTTTCAAAATGTTAATTTTTCACTTTTTCATTTAATGGTCATGTATTTTTCCATGAAGGTGGTAATTTGTATTCAACATTCCACTTGTTTCTTTAATTGTATTGAGTTTGAGGTCCTGCGCGTTTCATTCCGATTAAGACGCAATGATTGGTCGGATCTCTTTCATGATTAAGTTGCAGCATTTACCGTCATAGAAGCCCGAATAAATATAGCCAAGATATTTCCTTGAAAAAATTAATGATTTATTTTTTAAAAGGATATAAAATTGAAAAATATATTTATTCATACCCCTCATATATTTCTTCTTTGTTCTCAATTCTATTATGCTCTTTAGATGTTGTTAGAATGGGGTCTAGCCCTATAATTAGCCCCATGTAAATTCTGTATTCTGCCAGTTTATTAGTGAGACTATGATACTGGTATATTTGTTCCAATAAATGACAATTTAGAGTATATTATTGAGATAATTCCATGCTCAGAAGTTACTCGAGTCTTATTGAATGAGTCGAGAATCCTTCATACATCCATATTCATGAGAAATTGCTTACTTAAGAAGGGTAAAATTATTCTATGGATGAGTTGCATGTTCTGGCCCAAATGCGAATTCGGAGTTGAAATATTATTCAGTGGAATTGGTGTTTATCATAATGCTGGTGCAATCCCCCGATCTTAAATATTTCTAATGGGAACTCGTTTATCCGTGGCATAAAATTTCAATGCAATTTGAATTAGGTTGCCACTAAACACAACTCTCTGTTAACTTATATTTAATGTATAACTCTGGCAAATTAACATATTGAATATACTTATTTTTATTCAATTAAAATGCATTTATGTTCTCTTTATTTTCGTTACGTTCGGGGTGTATATTTATATGCATCTAGTTTGCACATCTCTTTTCTCAAGTATCACCAGCAAAAGTTGCTGTCCGGCTCCACATGGTGAATTTCGAGATTCCAGAATGCTGGATTCCAGCGCGCGCCGTTAACTGTTTTCCTTCGTCGTGTCCGCGGCGATGCCTCTTCCGACCCGACCCGCTTAGGAGTGCGCTCGCAGCGCGCCTTCGTGTGCACTTATAACCATTCAGTCGCCTCTTTCCTTGCCCTCACACATTGCTTTCGCAGTTTCACATCGCCTCATCAAAGTTTAGCTCAGATCGGCAAACAGCGCGCACGACCCACAGTGAACGAAACGATGCACACTGTCGGAACTACGGGTAACCTGCCGAAATATAGCATTCGGAAGGTGACCAATAAAGACACGGCCGATGATTTTGTAAATAGCTGACGAGTTCACTCAAAATAGATCTTCCTCCTTGCAGTTCACCGTAAGTGGAAATCTCTGGCAACCTTATTTGAACCACAGCGACGTCAAAAATTAAAAAAAACAGGAGTGGAGTCGATGCAGCAAGGAAAATGTAACACTCCGAACTCAACGATATTACAGTAGGTTTATTTTTACTCCGGGAATAGCTTCGCGCGTGGCGCATTTAGATCCCAGACTCACGTGTGGTTGGAATTTGTCCTTTGTGTAATACGGGAAGCGTGTGTTTGGATTTATTTTTTCCACTTCGAACAAAATCACTGTGCCAAAATAAATAAAAAAATGTGCTCATAGTGGTGCCCACCATGGTACTTTTCTCGCTTACAATTTTCAAATGGTAGTCATGTCGGTTATGGAGACTAGAGTCCGCAAAATTCAACTAACAATAAGTGATTTTTTAGCATGACCTATTTCAACCATATCGCTTTAAAATAAATTTTTTGGATTTCGCAGAAAAGATTTTTCATTTGCCCCATTGCGTGTGGAAATGTTTGGCTTTGATCGGGTTAACCGACATTGCTTGATCGGTATGCCTTTGATAGATGCTCCAAGTTCTCAGTAGTATGGCGCGAGGTCGGTATTGTTTACTTGAACTCAAACTATCTGATCATACCTGCCTTTGCCTTTTTGCCCTTTTTGATTAATACGCGAGCTCCTATTCAAAACGTGACTTTTCAGCCGTGATTTTCCTATCCTCCTCTTTCTTCATCCCAATATAGTTCTCATGTATCGTTAAATATTACCCGTTATATGATCTTGAAATAAAAAATGGAGCAGGAGCCCTTCACCTCATGCACGATGATCCCCAGCGAGATCATCCCGGGAATGCTCGTGCTTCATAGTGAGAACGCCAGTGCGTAGAGGAGTGGTGATGAACGTCAAATGATCATTTTCCGCCGTATTCCTGATGTACCCACTCCTACGCGAGCGTCATATTTCGCTCGGTGAATGTTCATTTTTTCGTTTGAGTTTCGTGTGTATTTCACTCACGGAAAGTGCGCGTTACTTAACGTTTTCTCTGGCTTGCAGATAAAAATATCGGAACATAAGAACGGTCTCTCTTTTCACGTATACACTTCTAAATAGTGCAAGCAAATCAGATCAGTCATAAACAGTAACTATTTTAGAGCTTAAATTAGTTCTGAAATCAAAATATCTTTTTAAATACACTTGAGGAAAAACGTGATATGGAGTTCGATAAGTCTGTTGAATCGCATTTTCAACACGGGGACGAAGAACATTTACACGACTATAGTCTCATCCGGATATTTTATCTGGCTCTTCTATCCACAAAACAAGCACATCCGACTAACTTTCAGAAAGTATTTTCGCAACATGCCCATATCTTTGAGAAACTGTATTGATATTTTTATTTTAATGGTGCTTACGTGGTACGTATTAATCATAACGGTAAGTATATGCATTGCTTTGTAAACTGCATTTGTTTCCACCTACTGTCGTATGAAGTATCACATAAGTGAGGGACGAATGATACACACTTAGATATCTGTATCGTTGCTGATTTATAAACAGTTTCAGCATATACTCGATAGCATCACCTTCATTTTCATAATTACTATAAATCGCTCAATATAACTTTAATCTGCTTTTGCCCTTCATTACTACCAATTTCAGCCACCGTAACTTTAAAAAATTGATTCCCATAGCATCCTAGTCGCACTCTCCAATATAGATTGGAGAATTGTTTACAAATCATGTTTCATCGATTGATAACTTGACTGCCTTGTGACCAATAGCAATGAATACCCCGACGCCTTTTTTCCTAAGCGCTCCTTCTCTCCTCAACACCAATTACGCTCTGGCTAATTGAGGCCATAAGGACCATGATTAAAGAAATAAACCGATTGCGCCTTTGCGCCTTTTGACACACTACGTGATCAGCTCCGTTCCGAAAATTCAAGAAATGAATGTGTAAAATAATGCAACATTAATGGTAAACATCTGCTCTACTCTTCGAGCATTACGGCATTGAAAGACTTGAAGTTGTTCTGGAATGAAATTAGAAACCTTGGACTGGTTCACCGACGGGACTACTGCTTCCTTCAAGTATTCCCACTTGATCAGTTATAATTACACGACGTAATTTGCAAATATTGCACCACTCAACCTCACCCCAAAGAACTATTATGTAGTTCAAATCATCCCTTTCTATGATAACAAGTTAAATTTTTTTACACTTAGTTACAAAGGCTTGTATTAGATGCTTGTCATTTCCTACATCAAATTCCTTTAGAGTTGATGACATTTCCATAAAGATCAAGTCTCGAAATATGCTCCACTACTGTATAAAATTGAGAAATTCAATTACTAGTTAGATCACTCGGAATTACTCTCCACCTGAGAAAAGTTCCTGCCCGTCCTATAAAGAAGATTCATAGATACCTTCTGACTTCCAGGAGATTGTTATCCTTTTTTTCTGTAAAGTTCTGAAAACAATTATCTTCAAACAAATCATTGTGAATTCGACTTCGAATGGAAAATTTGGCATCCTACATTAAGGCTTTCGACATGGATTCAGCAAAAAAATACTTTACTAAATGTTACCGATGAAATTCGACTCGCAATTGACAAAACGTATTCATACAGTTCCCGTCCTTGCTTTTACTTTTCTTTTTCTTTTACTACTTACTTTTCGGCTCCAGTATTTTCATAGAGTGAACCATTAACTACTAATCCGTAAAATAATGAAATTTGATTTCTCAGGCTCAGTTGTTAACTAATTTTGGGTCTGTTGTTAACGTAAAAGCTGGGTGGCAAAACTCAGGCTATCTTAGATCTTGATAATAAATTATCCGCTTGGTAACCTGTGTCCTGCGAGGTTCCATAGGGATCCGTTTTGAGCACTCAACTATTACCTATTTTTATTGGTGATATGTCGTACAATAACTCCCCACGTTCGGCGTCAGAGCACCTTAGGGAGGCTTCATAGGTCGGCAGCGGAGCCATAGCAGCAGGACTCAGCCAATGAGAACACGTCTTTATAAATCATGACGTCAGACCGCTTATTGCCATTGACTAGCGCTGACTCGCCGCGAAATATTCATCCCGACTGAAATCCCCGGCGGCGGCCGCGGGATATCCAGCGGCCTTTCAAAAGTGAAACCCCTTTTGATGGATAGTGAGACCTTTTGTTTTCGTAAAGACTTTTTTTAACGATACTTATTAGTTCCACAGTATATCTTAGTTCTTTAGATAATAATTTATGACTGTGTGATAAAAACTGCTCTTGTATTCATCGAAAATAGCCTTATTTACGGTTATCGCAACGCTATTTTACTAGAGTTAACCTGAGATGGCTTCAATCGGCCATTGAACAAATATTTATTTTAAACATAGCTATCAAATCTTGAAGCCACAATTACGGTGTGGAAATTTAAATGCCGTGGCTATTGTTTACTGCATGTTCAACAGGTGGAACTGCTCATATGGTATGCCAATATAACATTGTATGGCAAGTTTAATGAAAACCGATTTTTTTCATACGCACAAATATTACGCTTGCAGCACTATATAATGCTCGAGACATTTATTCCAACTTATTTCAATCACCTTACGAAAACAATTGAGACGTTGCTCGTTTGCTTAACATATATGGTTACAGCGAAACTATTGCCATCAGACTAGCTAAAATAAAAAATAACTAACTTATTTTATAACCATTTCATTCATTTTATCACGGCAATTGAACTCCGGAATCAAATAATTTTGCTTTTTTCGATGACATGCAAGTACTGCATTGCCAATGTTATTGTGCCGCCTGACGCCTATCATTTGTTTTCTGGCCGCCCAGCTGTGAAGGGGTACATGTTCTGTCGGCGGCGATTGGCATCGCCGCCGACCTATGAAGGCCCCCTAAAAGTTTCCGTGGAGACGACTGACTTCCTCCACGGAGGGTGTCTCTATTCTGTACATCATCTGAGGAGGTTTGAGGGGCGAGGTGGGGGAGGGAGGGGTGGTGGCGCAACGGTCGCGGGGTGCCCTCTCGCTCCCTCCCGGCTCAACCTCCGGCATAATTCATGGCTGAGCTGCGAAACGAGGATGAATATTAATGCGTCTTTGGAGGTGAGATCCGTGTCGAGCTAAGGATTAAGGACCCACTCGCTCTCCTCAAGCTCCGCTCCCGAACTGGATACATCATCCCTTAACTGCTGCATTCCGGCGACCAATACAGGCACATACTGCCATCACTTTCTCGGACCATTCCCCCTTAAATTTACATTACCCTAAATCCACGTCTCGCTATTCTCATTACCCAACCTTTTGGTTAACCTTGACCGCCACGAAACAATAAGATCGACTGGGCCACTGTCGCGAAAGGGAACGTTTAACTCTGTTGTGTGTCGCTCTTGGGTATAAAACGATATCTTTGCGTTCTTAATCCCCACCTAATCCATTTGGCCTTGTACCCCTCGGTCCTGATACCTTATTCCCACTACTCTCATCTTAAATACTCTGCTTTGGCATTATGCTGGCTATATTTTGTACTAGAAGCGCCCGTTAGAGCCTACCATGATTTAATTTCTCACCTAAAATTGCTGTTTGAACGCAAGCTGGTTGGTTGCCCTGGATGTTATGACCAGTGTAAGATGAGTGAGATGAAAACATTACCACAGTTTCTTCCGTGAGCATTACAGGATAGGGGTTGAAGATATTCATGCCTACCGAAAAGACGGCGATAAAGTAACGGAGTCATTTCCACAGGAAAAAATCAGCCTCCTGGACCGGGAATCGAACCGTGGACCTTTTGCTTATTTCTATCTCATAGGGCTAGAGATTGTCTGAGAACTCATGGCCCCAGTGCAGAAACTCTTTTTCGCCAGTCCATTTCGACGACCTACCACCTCATAGAGGGTCAGTTCAAATGACCACTTTCCTTCGCGCCTTAAGAAAGTTGCACTTCATTTTGAAAGTTCATTCCCCCCCCAAGTGGCATTCTCCTCTAACTCACGGCCTTTCTGTGAATTGACGATTAAAGGCGTGTAAGCTATATCTACTTGCTTACACGCCTTAAAAATCCCCATTTTTGAGAATTCTGCATAGATTCTGGCTGCAGCACAACTGGCGGAGGACAGTTCATCAACATCTACGAAATACCGTGCAAGCCACCACTAGAGTGTATGGCACGAGGTGATTCCACACCAGGCATGCAGCACAAATCGGGACCTCGCACGTTCCCCTGGCCGCTAAGCGCAGACCAAAAAGCATTCAGGAGAACAGTGCGCAGTCTAACTAGAAACTGGGAGTGTGTTACGTATATGAACATACAAACATACAGTACAGTGCAAAAGACACATGTAGTGGTTAATATTACTAATACTATTAATTTTCATATTTTACAGTTATGGGTTAATTCATGATTAGCCGGGTTTCATCGGTGTCCGAAGTTTACTTTGCATCAAAGAGTGAGTTATTATAACTTGTAACTAATATTTTAGCCGGATGCTGAACGCAAATACTATGCAAACTCCACTAAAAAAATAAAATAACATTGTATTTGTTTCAGTTAGTATTAGTATCAGGCGCATTGAAAAAAAGTCACAAATTCTTGTCCTCGAGCAATCTTTGGCTTCATGGGCTGAGAAAGATGTAAAAGTATTTGCTGCTTTCTAAGGTTTCCATTGTAAAATAATCCGAACACATTTCTCTCAATTTTTAGTCACTTGTGTGACCTACAGATATACCTACCTGTAGAATACATATCCGAGCACATTTTTTTAATTAGTGCAAGGATATATTTGAATTGTAATATGAAAGCAGATTTGTTCCATTTATATTTGTTATTATTAACTTGTGATGCATGGAGAATGGGTCAAAACTGATTCAGGTTAGACAGGGTAGATATCTGTATCGTGAAATTTGACAAGGGAGGCATATGTATCGTGAAAAGCCCTTCTCATCATTCGGAGTTTTTAAAAATTCGGTCTTTAAAAATGTTTGCCGCTGGATATATTACCTCATTGCAATTTCATGTCTAAATCGACCCAAGGCGAGGCTGGAGCTGACATTATACTTAATTAAAACCAATAGGCAAAGCACAACATGTAGTTAAATGAATGTTGAACGGAGGTGAAGTCTGTACCTTTCATTGAGCCATCTATGGTATCCTCACATTGCCTTTACTTACAAGCCAACATCGTAAGGATTTTGGCACTTGAACCCGCGATATCCCTCACGAGGCTCTGTAGCCATTGAGTCACCACGATGCTCTTGCAGGTTGTGACTCGGGCATTCAAATGTTTGATCGAACTCGCGGCCATGATCCGAAAATTAGCCATTCCTCTTCGGATGCGTCCACGCGAATTTCTGGAATGTGATTCGCCGCTCATGAAAGGGTAAACGTGTCCGCTGACCGCAACGGGACCACCGCCAGGCACACCAACTGGGGGCTCGTGATTTCAAAGCGTGCTTCCACGCGGCCGGTCCCTTTTACATCCCCTCCGGCGAGGCCCCCGGGCGGGTGTTGGGGACGGATTTGGCACGAGGGCTGGCGGTGGGGAGGAGTTTTTGTCCTTTTGGCACGTGCCAACAGGACAAAAGCAGGTGGTGGTAGTTATTGGGGCAGCTGAAAAGAGGACATCACTCTCACGTGGTCTGAGAAAGCCTAATGGGTATGTGCATTCTCGCAAGAGATACGTGTTGGGACTGTTTAGCGATGGCGCTGTTTCTCGGTCACCATGTCGAGTCATTAGTTGAAAAAGAGTAGAGGGCAGATTTGTTTGAATTGCCGATAAAAATGTTTTGACTTCATTCAAAATAATTCAAGGAGATATTTTGAACAAAGTTGGTCACTAAAGATCCTCTGATTGCTAATGGGTTAGTGCGGAAATTGATGTCGATATTCATAAATTGCGAGTGTCCGCATGCTGCCGCATTTCATGCTATCAGAGTATAATTGTCTTTTAGCGAAGTTATCAATGAGATAAACCAACAAAATAGTGTTTGGTGAGTAATCGAAATGTTTAATCGAGAAAGGATATTTTGGCATTGTTATGACTTTTAAATTACCAACAGCGAGCGAAAATTATGCGTGGCCAATTTCAAACCTCTAGTTACCTCTTTTAATTTTGTCCGATGACTTCCATATTGCTAATCACATCTGTTTACACTGGTTACCGCCTATTGACCAAAATACGAACAAAACGGATATCCTTTCAATAGTGAAACTCGGCTTGACAGACTATGGAAATGAACATACATCCTACCAAACTTAATAGCTATTGCTTCATTCAAAACCAAATCCAGCCGCGATTGAGGGGCAGAAGATTTATTGAATATGGTGGGTGGCTAGTTATAATGTTCTCATTTTGCTTTTTTATGTGATAAAGACTTCTGTAATTGTAAGGAGAACAATTTGAAGTAAATTAATTTATTTAGGTCTTTTAAAGTTCTGAATTCATTCAGGATATCCAGAATTAATGGACGACACTATCAGGAGCAATTGGAAAATGAAATAAGCTAACATCACCAGCATCATGATCAATCAGTAACTATCCATTTTAAGATTGGATTGCTGCGATTCTACTCTCCTTTTAGTTAAACTGAGACATTTCTTAATAATAAGTTTATACATCATCTCTTATGTATACTTTGTTTATTTTATTCTTGCACGTGCCTGGTAAATATCCCCGTTGTATCTTCCTTCAATTATTGCATTTAAGAAGCTCTCGTATGTTTAATAAACTGACTTACTGGTTTTAATAGTGGACAAAAATATTCCAAACTATATTTTCACCGATGAGAGGTCCTGATTACTACACTCTCTACGATGCGTGGTGCATGATTCCGCGTTCACAATCGTCATTTGTTTTCTAAGCGATTATTAATGTGAGTGCCGTCTCAGTTAAGAAAGGAATCATAAAAAATTGACTCTGATAAAGCGAATTGATTCGTGAGAATCACCATCCAAACCATCATATTCGTCGATTCTTTATATGTTGCATTTATTTCGGAATCCCGCTAAAGATGGCGTATTCGTCGTAACCATGGCATAGCGTCACATTGGACGCACGGATTACTATGCCAGAAGTGTTCCGATTTGCTATATGACATCCAAAACCCCCATCACAAGCACATTTTTTCTCTCACATAAAGTTTATGGTACGCACGACCAAGGATTCGATGTAGAATGCCATTATCAAAAAACGCCACCGATGTTGATGGTTATATATATATACATTTATGTATACCAACTCATGTGTTTTATGTAGAAATTATGCAAATGATACATCCTACGTCTAAACCTAGGCCGTGCGAAAAATAAATAAATACGTGTAATAAAAAAATTGTCGCTTTCATTTCAACATGCATAGCAAATTTCACATTTTCGGAGGAGGCAACGAATTTGATGTATCCAAGTCGCTGATCAGCGTATTGAAGTTGGATGGGTACAACCATGGGAATGGAAATGGGGTTGGAGGGCATCGTAGTCAGGTGTTTGTGGAATTGGGAAGGGTAATGGCTCCTGGACACCATTCCTTTCCACCTTCTCTCGCCCACATTCTCTCCACGCAATGGGTGCCGGGTGCATTCCTTGCGACCCATTTGTCGCGTTGCAACGCGGTCCCAACAGAGGGAGCCACATAGCACGAGGCGTTGGTAGGATCTCCCTCATCTCACCCATCTTCACGTCACACTCCTGCCTCTAAGGTGCCTGCTCGTCACATTTCTCGCATAACACTCCCCCCGGACTCTGTACGACAAGTGAATCCAAACCAATCTGAGGCAAAATTATTTCAATCTAAACGAGAGTCACAATATTGGAGTTTCGAGAATCATTCTCGATTTTACCCACTTTTTGTAAACTGCGGGCACTATGTTGTCGTGTGCAAGCATTCTATGTAGACACAGTGTACTGATAATTGTGATAACCGCCTATTTTTTCAACAAGCCTTCAGAAAAATCACAGTTCAAAACCTTTATCGCATAAAAATGCTTTCTGGATCCTAATATCAACTTTAAGAACATGTGCGGATCTCAAAACAGACCACTGTGATTGAGGAAGCTGAATTTTCTGACAAATCAAGTGCTTAATCATTTTGAATAGCTTAGCTTTTGCATTTCATTCCTAACATGTTATCCTCGTCCAAGACTGAGTAATATTTTTCTCTAACAATTTACAGTTTTCATTGGGTTAAAAATCTTAAATTTATTTTTTAATGCTATTAACCCTTAAGTATGCGCGTGGGGTCTTTAAAGACCCCATGGGTGTAGCAAACGCAATATTTTATAACAAAAATTGCTTTTGAAGTTGACCTTTTCAGGAAGAACTAATAGGAAAAAAATAAAGATACGTAAGTCAAATAATCAAACATTCAGTATCTATCGTAAAATAGCAATGTAAAATAAACCAATTTGGCGAAGTTATAAACAATTCCGCATGGGGTATTAAAAGACCTCACGCGCCCACTTACGTCACAAAGTGAGGTGCGCCTACTTAAGGGTTAAGCGCTTATATTTTAATCTAAATCCTGTAAATGTTTGACCTACAATGGTTAATATTCCTCATTTATAAGAGCTTACAGCATACTGAAAACGTAATTTAAAAACCTATACAATATATAATTTGATGATTGCTCAAAGTGTATGAGTATGCTGTCATACGACTGTTTTCTTGCCTAAGCATTTATTTGCCGGGTTAATTAAAGTCAACATTTCACGCGAACACCGCGCAGTGACTTTTCTGAATCCCTTTGAAGTAGAGCACTTTCTTAATTTTAGTATTCATTCCACTCCTATAGTGTAATTTGTTACTGCCCACGAATTCGTGCTCTAATCTCTAGCAGCTTAAAACGCTGCCGAATGCTTTAGTTTTAGGCCACTCTTTCGGTAAAAATCTAATTAAAATTTGTTGAGTACGTTCTCGAGTTCAGAGAGTACAAACCGACAGATTTTACATTCCTGAGTGCCTGAAATAAAGATGAAATATGCCACTAGGTCTCTTTCACCCCCCACTCTTCCTGCCTCTCCACCCCCCTTTTCCCTTTGCTCCAAGTGACGACACACTCTGTGTCCTGCTCCTGCCCCCCTCACTCCATCTCGGTGGCTTGTGCGACAACCCAGCAGAATGTGGCATTACTGCCCCTCTTTGTAGGTATATCCAACGTGTTGAGAAAACGAGATGGAACAGAGTGAGCCAGTCACCAGGCTAATTGCTGTTATGTCCATCTACATCTATATGCAACCCTGCGAGCCACCACGGTGTTGGAAGGTAGGAAACCCAACATTGTAAAGGAGGTGGAATTTTTGGGAAACGAATGAATAGGGAGATAGGACGATAGTTTTTTAACGATATCCTTAGTGTCTCGCCTTGTTTCTATTCTTGGAGCGTATGAAGGTGGAATTTTAGTACCTACCATTACGGTAGTAAACCAATCCCTCTAATGTTGCCACTTTTATCAGTTCTAGCGGAGTGCGGGGTTTCAAATAATATCCTCCGCATCGCCCTGGAGTTCACACTACATGAATTTTTCCAGTAATCTAAGCCTAAGGTGGGGTCGTGGGGGCCTAGAGGGTAGAGCTCTGGACTATCGATCGGAGAGTCCAGGGTTCAAATCCGGGTGAAGCCTCTCTGGACACCCCCTCCGGAAATCCTCGCGGTGCTGCTGTATAATTGTCAGAATCGTGGAGAATCGCAGGGGGCCCAGCGAAAGGTTCTGATCCCTTCATTGAATGTGTGAATTTTACACGCCAAGGGTTTTATATGGTGTGAGCTACACTCATACCTATAAAAACTATCCTTCGGGTTGAAGCACTGAGTGTTAAGCCTAGGGTATAGACTCCCGAGTCTTTAGTGGCTCCCAACCATGTCCTTTCAGCAGCTATATTATAGTGTCTGTTCCCTCAAAGCTGTGTTAAACAATGCGTGCGTTTGATCTTTGTATTTTAAACATATGTGATGATGTGGCTACCCTTTATGTGGTTATTTATTGGAGCAATTAAGAAAATTCTTCCTGACCAAAGGTTAGCGTCACCGCCATCAGATTTTGTTGGAATTTTAATGGTACTGCCCTAAAGTTTCTTACATTAGCCTCATGTTTTAGGAAAACGAAATGCCGTATCAATAAACAACCTTAATCCGGCTACCGAAAACTATGCTTTCCATTAAAATGTTATTTTCCATTACCTCTAAAATAATGAAACTTCTAGGTTTTACAATACATGAGTGCATACCATTCTCACAGTTTTTCTTTAAGAATACTCGTATGCTTGTTTAAAGTGCCCCAGAATATTTTTTTAGAACCTAGCAATTCTTTATCTTAGCATTTCACGTCGCTTGATGCAAGTATTATAATCTCGCCACTGCAAAATTCTTCCATTCTTTTACAATCACTTTGCTATCTCTGAAGATCCTTACATTCCAGCTCATTAGATTTTTTTGTAGTACCTATCATAAGAAGAAGTAAAACGCATCCTTAATTTCCGCTTTACCATTCTTTCAGAATCAATCAATATCCTTCATCCTAAAATTCACTCTAATATTGTCATGCATATCTATTTTGTGGCTTAATGCTTATTTCATCGATATATTCCCATATCCGAGTATGATTTTTTCCATTCCATTAAATGATAATTTCATTAAATATTTGCGCCTGTTTTCTCAATTTCAAAAACATAGAGAAGGAAATTGATTTCGTTCATTTACGTATTTGATTTACAATCGAAATTAAAATTGGTCATTGATAAAATCTTTCAAAATATACTGATTTACTCAATTTTTGTTACAAAAAGTGAAAAGAATTATTGACCCCCAGCAATAAGCATGGATAGCAGCAGCGGAAAGGATGATTTGAAAGCAATTTGCTTTTTGAGCTGCCAGTGCATCGCATATAGTTTTTATCTTGCATTTTTCTGTCCGTGTAACAAAAGGAATCATTGAAAAAAATAGAAGTTAAATGATATCAAAACGTTGATCAAATTGAACACTCAACTTGCTACCTCTATGACCACGAGCCCGGATACCGCTGCGGTTCAAATGTTACTACTCCGAATGTTTACCCTGCTTCGCGGGCCGCACGAAACTATTATTTACAATTTAAATTACGTATTTTCTGAATTCGAACTCGATAGGTATGAGAGCTTAATGGATTTTTCACGATGCAGATAGAAAAATCACGCGCGCGCACGCGGAGGACAAACATCAATGGCGGTAGGCTGTGCACTTTAACCACACGTTTGGTGCCTCATGTGCGGTGCAGAGCCTTCGGGTGCATATGCAATGCTATTCACATCTTATATGTATACATGCATCGATTCCAAATTCGTTTTGTTCCCCCTTTTTATTCGATTCCGAAGTGTCAAGTTTACCCAAAGTCTTGTTCTCTTTAGCTTTGTTTGGCGTTTGGGGAATCCAACGTCCCGTAAGCCGAGCGGGAAGTCGCCTATTTGCTCTGTTATGGGTTTAATGTCACCTCGGGGCCACTGGAGGTCGAAGTCGAGTGATTCTCTCTCTGTCCGCAAGTGCGTGTCGTGGTGCCAGCGCCCTTCCCGCGATTTAAGGTCCGTAAAGGTCGTCCTTTGTGGACCTTGCGCGTGTGATCCACCTCAGTACCGCCCTGTGGCCATTCCTCGAAACCACGATGTGTCACCTGATTTGATTGGCTTGTCGGCGTTAATCGCGGCGATTCTTGGTTCGTTTATGAGTATATTTGCTCTCCATATAACGCGGCTGATTGTAATTCCCATCTTCAATGAAGTCCGAGAAAAATGAGTCAAATGAGGACCAAGTATCTTTTCTGAATTAAATGCATTTGAGTTGGAAATATAGGGTACTTTCGGTGGAGCGTTATTCAAATCTGGCCACTTAGTTTGAATTGCATGTCTTATGAGAGCTCAATAAAAAGGCGGCGCCACCAAAGGTCATAGTTCTCTACCGTCCGCTGCTCTTTTGAATATTTTTATAACTGACTCCTTCTTTAACAGATTACTTGGTTTTCTAAATGTTTACATGATATGATATGTGCTACTCTTTTCACGATGATGAGTAAGCATATGCAATGAAGCACTCAGCCAACGGTTTTTTTATCCTCGAAGATAAGGAGAGCAAAATTTATTGAAGAAAATATGTAGAGAAATTTAAGCAGCAGGCATCGCACTTTATGTTGCTAAAATGAGATCACTAAGGGTTACATCGCTTGCCTTACCATCGGACGCACAGTGATGCTGATATGCGTGGCTTATCCTCCGGACATTGCGCAGGTGGTCGGATGGCCACCTGGTGATGCTATTGGTGGTGATAATGAAGGCCGAGGAAGTTTCCAACCGCGTGAGATAGTCCCATTGCCTTGAAACCTTGATGGAGAAATTCGTTCCAATTCCCGGAATGGCTTAGTTCGTGTTGTACAGACGGGTTTCAACTACCGTCGCTATCACTGGCACGGTTAAACCCATTTATCAGATCATCGGAGATCGCATCCTAGCAAGGGAGTTGCCGGGATGGCCGTGGAGAAGTGAGGTAAAAACTTACGCTGGCAATAATTGAGCTACAAAATAAAACGAGTGGTCTAAGAGGGAAGCCAATGCAGAAGTTGAATAAAAGTTGAAAATCGTTGAAATATTAGAGTAGATTGGAAGCATACAGACGATAATATTCTAGTGGAAATAAGTCATCTCTAATATGCAGTCATTCGAGTTTAGTGCATCAATTACTCAGTCACTTCTCCGATAACAGAGGTTTTATCAGACGAAATGTCGCAGTAACGTGATTTGTTTGAACATAACATTAATCGTCAAAACATTTAGCGTTTCACTTTTGTCAGGGTTTTTTGGCCCTGCTGTTATTTCGCCAAGGGTAGTGATATAACCTGAAGAATCGTTGCAATGCCGTGATGATCTTTTTTAGCATATGAAAACCTAGAAAAAAATTAAAACCTAGGAAGTTCGTAAAAATATAGCAAAATATTTTCGTTAATGATTAAGTGTTGACTCTCATTTCCTTCGTCACCGGCAAATTGTAAAGAAAATAGATTCTCTCCCAATTCGTTGATACATAATTTCTTCCGTTTTATCACCTTTGGCGGATGGGTGTAAGTTCAGCACAAGCATCACACCAAAACCGTGCTACTGCTTTGCGTCGAAGAACACGCCTTACTATCGGAAGCACATGCCGTCACCATGTCTCAATTCTAGTACCACGATGGCCAACGGCTAGTTTGCACTGATCCACTCATCCTCCTGAACTAATTTCTGTGTCCCAATTGATATATCATTGTCAGTACGGTGGCTAAGGCCGGCTGCCGACAAGGGAGTTCCAGTTCAAGCCGAGATATTGGCTCTTACTCCAACTAAACCCAAGCTGACAGTGAGTGGTTTTCTGGATGCTAAATCTTAGAGAAGAACTGATGATTGTACAAAGATTGTCACCTCGGAATACGCGATCATTTCACACCACTTTATTTTCTGCTGCATGGGATCTGTCATTAGTTACACAACCAAATTATAATCCGTTCCTTAATGGTTTTCTCCTTATACACTTATTATTTTTATATCTCTCCGTCATTCATTTG
The DNA here is from genome assembly GCA_963573305.1 of Pyrrhosoma nymphula. Taxonomy (NCBI): domain Eukaryota; kingdom Metazoa; phylum Arthropoda; class Insecta; order Odonata; family Coenagrionidae; genus Pyrrhosoma; species Pyrrhosoma nymphula. The sequence continues at coordinate 19,579,492 of OY754337.1, read as the reverse complement.
CTTCTCAAAATACTAAAACTAATTGCCTTTAATATTAGCCTAAATTAATACTCTGATACAGAAAAACTTTTAACCGATCAGTTTTTCTTTCGGCAACTTTTAATGGTCGGCATACGTGTCGTTTTTTTTTTGCTGTGAGCCTGGGAGAATATTTCGCTATCCTATAGTGGAAAAGTAAAATTCAAACAAAAATGGCATGTAATTTCTTTTGGTGTGGCATTACCTCTTTCCTCGAATGCTGCAGCAATTCTCAGTTTAAAATTTCTCTACGCCTTTTCCATCTCAGCACCTTCAGTTTAATTAACTCTACTTGAAGAATACTTATAAATAAGTTTAATTTGAAGAAATATTTGGTTTTTGGAGTTGTCAAAGGACTGTGGATCACACCAACTGCCCACAAAAACCATTCTTGGGCACTTTTCACGTATCACCTTTGACTGGCCTCCGTGCACACTTTTTGGGCATAAGAATTATAATTTGGAGACCCTGAAATAGTGTTGGAGAGTGAGAAGTGTGAGCTTTTGCGGTGTACCTCAACTAAACGAGTACATCATTTATAAGACACTAGTGTGGAAGACTCGTGTAGTGTTCGCGCACAATTAAGTTGCGTTAATTTTCATTCAAAATTAATATTGGGGAAAAATAATGATGCATTTTAATAATTACGATATTTCGCAGCTGTCTAAGAGAAAGATGTTAAGACATTTACTTTTTACCGTGAAAAATCAAGAACAGCATAATCAATAAGTAAATAGGAATATGTTTTGAACTTTTGATGATTTTTCAATTCATAACCTCATTGAAAATAATTATTAAGTTCTATTTTTATTTATATATTTGACTTTACTTGACCTTTTTGTGGGCTTGAATCTTTGGGAACCACTTGCAGCTAGGTGGAATTAGCATTCTGGAGATGACAGAGAGAGAGATGAGTTTGAAAATGTCGTCGCTCTCTCCCGACATCTTCTGTGGGGCGTCATTTTGAGTTTGGAATGGGTGGAAAGGGGTGGGTAAAGGGGAAAGTCAGCCACTGAGGTTTCTTTTTCCCCGGTTGAGAACAAAGCCTTCCTTGGCGACGGGACAGGCAGAGAGGGAAAGACCTTTGATCAAGAGAGTACGATTTGAGTAATTTACTCTCCACGACCGGAAACCCAAATTCTCCTCCTCCTCCCCCCCCCCCCTATCTCCCAGCCCCTTCATCTCTCATTCCACCTCTCGGTCGTCGTCCCCCACCCACGATTGGCATCAGTGGTGAGGAAGCGAAGTGGACAGACATTCAGACAGACAGAAGGGAGGCCCTCTCGTACACCCGCGCACACAAACGCAATCCCAGTCTAGCTCGTTCCACTACCGCCTCGTACCTTCATTATGCACGATTCGCGGGGGAGGGAGTGCAATGGTGGTTGTGGAAGGGATGCTGTCCTGCCGCCAACTGTGCGCTTGTGGAATGCTTGTGCTCGCGAGATTCGGTCCTTTTCTGGGAGAGAGAGAGAGAGACAGATATGGGGACCCCGGGTCCTATTTGACGGTCTCCCGAACCGGGAGAGAGATGCGGCCCCGGGCCCTTTTGACGGTCAAATGGGCCGGGTCCAGGCAGCGACAAGGCCGAATCATCACAAGACCCCATCTAATCCCCTTCTCGCGTTTCCTAGCAGTCGCAACGCACGAACAAGGGGAGGGAGGTGGGAGGGGGAGAGAAAAGAGAAGTCCTATCCCCCACTAATGTCTCCTTCTCTTCCTCAAAGGAGAGCAAGGCTCCCTTCTCTGTCCGTCCTGCATTGCCATTTACGACCCCTTTAGCGGGGAATGGAAGGTGAAAAGGACACCGTTGTCCACTGACCACCCGTTCCTTTTCCATGACTGTCGAGAGCAGCTGATGGACCGCCGGCGTTTGGCAAAGATGGATGCTTTCCTCCCTCCGCTGATTCACGGCCGTGCACGACGGGGAACAATCACAAATCCATTCGTTTCTGCTTCTCTTTCACAACACGCAATCCTTGAGCTTAATCTGTTGCCTCAAAGAGCCAGAGAGTTCAACACCAAAGACCTTTCATTCATCACTCACTCATGTCCCGCTGCAAGTGTGTGTGGAGGTGTTTAAGGATAACTACTTAATAAAATATTTCATATGGCATCATAATTAACGAAGAGGCAGTTGGCACAACTAGAGAAAGGAAAACGTTGCCATCGTACATTAAAAAGAGGTACACCAGGTAGTTTGAACAAGCAATAATGAGCGAGAGCATGTTGATGGCCATGTTTTTAAGAAATAATGATAGAAAAATGGGGAAGAGGACGGAAGAAGGGGTATGTTTGCTGGGATGAAGATAAGTGGGAGTTATTTATGGTTGAAGAGAGAAAAGGATGTAGACTGACACGTTTTACCACGAAGAGACCGAATTCTTTGTTCCCTCCGGCAACAATAAAAGTTCAATTGATAAAGTTTTCTGCCCCTCCTGGATGATGTGCTGGGAAATAACGGTTTATATGTAGATGTTAAGCTTTCCTGAATTACTTGAATCTTGCTGTGGTTCTACCTGCGGTATAAAATCTAGTTTTATTAAACGTTTTACGGAATAGGACATGTCTATTTCCATAAAAACCGTTTTATGTAACAACCAATGAGATGTTCCGCTCATCGCGTTGATAATCTCGTGTCCAAAAGAAGCCAAACAAGGAAAAAGTAAACAAACATGGCTAGAAGTTCATGATACGTAAGCATATTAAGCACAATAAGAGGGTAGACGTATAAACAAAGTCCTAGCGCCGTTGAGGGAGATTAGAAAGTAAGTAAATAAACAATGCACATAGTTTTAACCAAAATGTCATTCAAAAGAGAGTGCATTTATCATTTCAAGTGTTCGCAAAGCGTCTCATAGATGGCAGATTCGTCAAAATTGCGGTTTTATGAATAGTTTTACCGTGAGCAAGCAAGTACGTTTTACGTACGAATCATAAAAGTTTCCATAAAATATTTTATAAAAATCTTTTATAGAAAATTTTATCTTGAGCAACAGGCATTAGATTGTTTTTGTTGGCAATAAGGCTTGCTGCATAACGTACTCCAAGGTGTTCCTTAATAACCCTTATCCTATGCTTAGTAACTCTGGAGGTAGTTAGTTTACAACCAGCCTCGTTTTCAAAGCATCATATTTTAAAAAAAACTACTTATTTTTCCTCATTTAATCTCCATGGACAAATTTCATCCTGTGAAGACAAGCATTTAGGTGCACGTAGCACGAATAACGCAAGTAAATCCCACGCGTCGGTCGCAGTGATAGACCGTGAATCCTTCATTCGGTTGGTCCTTCTCTTCCACCAAAAAAATGCGCTCTCTTCCCTTCCCACCGCCGCGGCTGGAGTCATCGGCTTGAGAGACCTTTCCACCGCCAAACATTTTCTCCGGATGCACTTCATTTGAGGGGATTCGTGTTTTCTTTGTCTTTCGCAAACATTCACTTATTCGTCTCCCTTTTTGATTCCCGCCCCGCCCTTCCTCTCAGGGGAGCTTTTCGCATCTCCAAGGCTTCCCGACCAACGACTTGAAATAATAATAATGCCCCTTTCGTCCCTTTCCACCCCTTCCAATTCTGGTACTGTCTGGTCAAAAGGATACGCGGAGGGATATTTGAGATGCCTTTTACACTGTCTCTCCCTCTTCACACAGAGAGAGGGAGAGCCCTTTCTCCATCTTTCTCCCCTTTCTCCATCAGCCCTCCGCGGTCTCTTTCTCCATCCTTTGGCTAGAGGTCCAGCCACGAGGATCCTCCAGCCCTGCGGCCATACTCTAATTTGGGACGCACCGCGACGACCGTCGAACGTTGTCTCCCGAATAAAAGTGAATTACGGCCTTCAAACACTCGTCTCCGAAATTAACGCACTCTTGAGGGAACGCTGGGATTGGACTGCCCTTCTCCGGTCGAGAGGACCCGGGCGTCGCGTCGTGTGCAGAGGGAGATTTCACCCGTGAGTCCATGCGCGAGGAATTGCACGTGAAAGAAGGGGATTCAATGCTTCTACAGGGATGTTACAAGTCTGGAAAATCAGGGAAAATCGTCGAGCTGTCAGGGGAAAATTGTATAAGGGTGAAGGTCGATGAATTGGTCAGTGGCCGACTCACCCCAACTATACGTTCGTTCATACGTGCCGGAGTTGATGTTCCATCTTCTGATTTTGCCTTCGTTTCATAAATTTGTCAATAAATTTGATGTGTAAACGTAATATCGGTTTGTTTTCTCAACTTTTATGCGCACTTAAAATTTTCACTGCTCTTTGAACGTCATACTGCTTAAGGAAAATGTCAGAGAAAATGACTATTTTTGTCAGGGAAATGTCAGAGAATTTATTTTCCAGAATCTGTTAACAACCCTGCTCTAATCCTTAGTGCTTGTCTGTGCAAAAGCAATAGACGGTCATCAGTAAAAAAATGACGTTGCTTGTCCTCACAAGTTTTGGGGATTCGGTCTAATGTTCATACATGTTCATGTATCCGTATTTTTTTCAAATTAAATTCGGTAATAATTCTTCAACATGCTATTCCTCATACTTGCATTAATAAAATAATTTCTTTTTCAAAACACGTTCTGCACGGTTTATTTATCCTAATACTTTCTTTGTACCATCAACGAAAATGTCGTATGTAGAAGTTCGACAAAACCTCAGTGAACCGACAGTAAAACTCTTTGAAACTGACTCAAAACTGATCTTTCTACTATAGTACTTAAAATTTATTTTCCAGTGTACTTGCATACAGTATTACAAATATTTTGTGTGCATAAGTCACTTAGGAAAATTATCATTTTTTATTATAAAATAAAATTATCATTAGACTTCATTGATACAAAGACACTCTAATATCTTTTCAATATTAGCCTGTCTTGCGAACAGGATATTAATTTGTCATCACAGATATGTTATGATTTATTTTGAAAAAAAATAGACCTGAAAAAAAACAGTTAAATCTCAATCAGAGCAAAATTATTGCTTATTGATTATGACATTAAAATAAATAATAAAAATAGTTGCAGAATTTATTTATAGAACTTGATGAAGTTAACTGTTAGCTGAGTGCACAATGGTTTTTGGTTAACATAAAATATTGACTTTCCCACGCAAAAAGAATTATATTTCTTTGAAAAATGGTCCTGAATTAGACTTAAAATTTCCCAATAATGAGCTCCGTCAAATCATTTGGGTACTTAAAGCCGTAATTTATCAGGTGGAAATTACGCTATACTATGCCTATAATGGGAAAAAATATTCCCTCGACTTAAGCAGACTGCACAGCTGCAGCTACTTTCAATATGCGAGTGAGATAACGGCACAATTGCAATTAATAAGGCACGGAGTTAAGCGTAACATGACATTTGACGTTCGTGATCGCCATCCATAGTGAGTCGAAGCACAAGTCACATATTTACTCCCAGCCATGGAAATGCCTGTCCAGGGGAGAGGACAGGTGAGAAATGGTGCAGGATCTCTTTTTTGCCCACCTCTTCTCTCCCGCATTCATTGGGGGACAATCTACAACGTACACACCGCTTTTTTCATCAATTTTTGCCTAAAACGGTCAAAACATTTTGCAATGGTCAAAATGGCACCTACTGCCAGGACTTGTCCATCAATCTTATGAACAGCGCCTCTTTGACATACACGGTTCACTCCCTTGTAGCGTCTATGCCAGTAGCCACGGCGCTTGAATCATCGCAGTTTTCTCCCACCAACTACTTTCCTAGCTGTGCTTTACGCGTTAGCTGATTGTGATTAAGCTCAAAGTCCCAATCAGTGTCACTGAACTCCTCTCTCTTGATAAATTAGCTAACATAATAATTTAATTAGCATCACCTACTCAGAAAATACCCTTGAGGCTATACATTATTCGAGGAGTTACTTGCATTATTTCATGCACGGAACGTGCGATTCTTATGCAAAGCCAGTAAATACTAAGTATCTTGGCATAGTTTAAAAATACAATTGCTTTAAAAACAAACTTGCAGGTGCGGCCAAGCGTAGTGTGTCAATTGGTTTCCATAAATTATGTTTATAGGGGCAAGTCAATCTGAAAGAAATATATTACGAGACAAGAGCGAGAAGTCTATTATCTTAATGACTAATTTTTAGTTCATGTGCATATTTTACCTATTTCCAGTGTTTTTGGACTACATTACTTTGTGCTTGAATAAAAGATGATGGGAAACCGACACTTATTCACTGATTAAAATAATATTTATCCAACTATATTGTACTATAGTGGTCGCTTTCTTTCTCCTTTTCTATCTCAGGTGCAGCTTACGCCAGTCAGCTGATTTAATAGAGCTCGTTGGGTGCCCCAAGGCCAAGGCTGTACTCGAAACGAAATTTTCATGCGCTAGCGGTCGCATAAATAGAATAATTTGAAATTCGAATTAATTTTTTTTATTAATGAAATCAAAAACAATTTCACCTATTTTTATGTTGGTGGAAGGCCTATCATCTTTGGCCGAAAAATCTTCATTTGTTTCCTTTCCTATGCCCTTCTTAGACTTTTTTTCACCCTTTTTTCCCGCGTTTATCCCTTTGACCGGCAAATTAGAGGACGCGGGTTTGAAACCCTCCTCAGGCATGGGTTACGTTCTTGCCTTGGGCAACACGGCGCGACATTTGTATGGCTATTGAAGTGGAAGCTCTTTTAATCCAAGTCTATTAATGCTTCTATTACAGGGGCATTCATTTATTCCTGGTATTATAATTAAAGATTAATCCAAATTGTCAACAAATACAGGGGAAAATAGACTCCTACCCTTGCATTTTGTTTATCCAGGTGACTATCGACATTGAGAGTCTCGTAAACTCTCCCTGTTGATGGTCACATGGATGAGCAAAATTGGAGCCAAATTTCCTCTACTTTTTTATTGACAATGTGGATTTATCTTTAATTTAAATTTATTAGTCAATTTTCTCTCTCCTTGGACTATATTAGTGTTATTTTCCCAGTTCCCTCTAGTTTCACTGGAAATTTCGATTTCTTTGCTCCTACGGTCGACTTTCTTATGTCTCTATAGATCCGTGGAGCTACGAGCCCCATATGAAGGACATACCCACCCTTCCCACCCCTTTTCCCTCACAACCCCCGTCCACCCCTGGGCGCACCCCTGGTCACGTTTAAGCCGTTCCTTCTTCCAACACCACCAAACCCCATTTACCCCCACCCCTCCCCCTCCCCGTCGCCCACGTCACGTGGGGCACTCTCTTGAGGGTGAAGTGCAGTCTCCCCTTCCACCTCTTTATTCATTCCCTCCCTCAACCCCCCAACAAACGGCTTTCCTCCCTCCTCTCCTCAAAAGAATCTCTCTACAAGAGAGAGTGGGTGCATTTCAGAGCCCCCAATGCACCTCCCCTCCGTCTCGCAGGTTGAAAGAGAGTGCCAATGGCCTCACTCTCCCCTTCCCTCTCTTGCGGCACTGACGACGAAGCAAGATGCATAAGAGCGCGCGCGACTCGCCCTGGACGCGTTTCCTTCGCGTTCAGAGAAGGCGGCACAAGACGCAAAAGAGTTCACCTCGCTATTGCCTAGCTCTCGTGACCAAATGACGACTTTCAAATTTCAATTAAAAATTGATCCAAATTAAAAAAAAATAACTTGTTCTAGGGTAACTTCTAGGTGTATAATGGTAACTTTTAAATTATTTAACTTTTAAGAAACCACTTCTTCATTTAATAACATACACGACCCGTGTTTCGATGAGTTATCATCATCATCAGGCGTTTGTATTTTTGTTTTATTTGTGTAACTATGGTAGTTGTAGTTATGTGTCGTCAGAGGAAGGGGGTAAATGAGGAGAGGAGATGAGGTTGCACGAAACGGAGGCCAGGATAGGGGAGAAGGATCGGTACAGGTACTCATTAATGAGGCTGATGTCTGGGTCATTCATAAATTTTAAAATCTCAAGCTGTTCTCCTGAGTCCAGTTCGCGTTGGTCATTGCATAATTTTAAAACTGCATATCAAAATTACTCTGGTGGTGGTAACATATTAAGTGTATAGCAAAATTACTTTTGCTATCATTTTTATTTTAATAGGCACTTTAATGTTGTTTTCTTCTCACACTGAAGCTTCTTCCTGTCTGTCCCACGTAGACCCCATTACACCCACCGCACCTTAATGCATAAATCCCACAACTATATATTTTGTCTATCTGGTCTTTACATTTTACAAGGAGCCTTCTGAGAGTAGCACTTGGTTTGAAAGCTACACGAAATTTATCTCTTGATAATTTTTACAAATAAACATAAATAAATCACCTGATGATGATGATTACTCATCGAAAACCGGGTTGTGTATGCCATTAAATGAAGAAGTGGTTTTGTAAAACTTAAAATGTTTATAAATTAATCCAAATTGTCAATTAAAATCAGCACTAAAAAGATAAAAACAATACTGGTTTTTGCTTTATTGGTTAATATTCATTTATATCTGGTAATAATATTTTATTACGAATAGGTGTTGGTGGTAATCTACAACCACATCTGTCACCTGGTATGCCTTTTAATAATTGGGAAATTTTGACCTTCTATTAAAATGTTCAATATTATCGGGGGCTGTTTAGACAGTGTAACATAACAAATGCATACAGACAGCCCCCGAATGCATTGAAAATTTTAATCGGAGAAATTTTCCAATTGATCAGAAGTATAACAATTGACATATGTGGATGCAGATTACCACCAACACGTATTAATAATGAAGCATTACTACCAGATATAAATGAATATTTATTCAACAATGCGAAAACCAGTCTTGGTTTTATCTTTTCAGGGCTATTTTATGAAGTCGTATTTTTTTTAAAATTTTATTATTTCAATTATTTTTTCATCAAAAATTATGTAGCCTATGAATCTCCCAGTGACGTAGCGGTTCAAATTAATGTTTGTGCATCAAAATCGTTACAGTCGTTAAGTTGCTACGGTGGAACAAACATACATACATACCCAGCCTCTGAAAACATAACACTCCGTTTTTTTGGGCAGTTGTGTAAAAAAAGATGAAATTAAACTCTTATGCATACATTTTGGTCATCCAGGTGGTCATCGACTGGGAGATTTAAAATCTCGTTTACGCGCACGTATTGCCCGATGTTGATTTGGACACTTGGAATTCAAACCTCGGCCAACACGCATGAGTTTGTGAGAATTAAATTCTTCTAGTCGATAGTCACTTTGATGACCAAAATACATGCATATGAGTCTAATTTCCTCCACTTTTATTGACAATTTGTATTTATGGGATGAGTTTTCTCGAGGTCCGTTCGGAAAAACAAACCACTGCTATTCTTCACCAACGTTTTGGAATCTACTATATTCCATCATCATAAATGTACACTGAATTGATGTGTAGATATGTTTTGATGACAACCATGTTGAAATATTTTGATATATGTAGTATGTATTGGGTGCGTGATTGTTCTTGATCATCAGTGTATATTTCTTGCCCAGATGATGGGAGTACAGTAGATTCCGAAACGTTGGTGAAGAATAGCATTAGTATGTTTTTCCAACCTTACCTCGAGAAAACTTATCCCATTTATGATGAGTTCAAATTTGTATTTATCTTTAATTTAAACTGACCCTCCAATTTCTCTCCCCATTAATTATGGCTGTCAAAGGTGCAGGTTTTCCTAGAAATTGAGATATGGAAAGAGCACTTGTAAAGGATGGGCATTAATTTAAATTTGGCCTGTAATATCAAATTAAGTGGAGTTTAAAATGAAAGAAGTGCGTGAGCTTGGAAAAAAATAGTTTAACTTTCCAAACATACCTATCTTGCTCAAAAATCAGGTATTACGTCACGAGACAGTGTCTCTTGCTATGTGTTCGGTTACATTTTTAACAAAGGAGCAGGGATGCTTGCCCTAAAGTGACTTCCTGATCATAGCCAACGAGGTTGCTTGCTTTTTTTCTGTGCATCGTCAAAATATGCCCTTCCTTAGTGTTTTATAACTACCAACATATTTAATATTGCCTCTGTTTTTCACAAGAACCTATTTATTTTTCGAGACGCACTTTCAACTGGGTAAAATATTTGTTCAACTGGGGAAAATATTTGTTCAAAACTCTGTTGCAGAATTGCAATCTAAATAGATTAAGTTTTTTGAGGATTTCTGCAGAAGATTTGGATCGCAATTTTGCTAAGGCTTGGTGCCAGGAGCATGTACCTATATCCACCTGTAGACATGCAACGGATAGCAGGGGAAAATTGCAGAATATTTTCGCAAATGCAAAAGGGCTAGATGAGGAAAAAATAAACTGGATTATTAAATTGTATCTTTCTCTACAGGTTTAATACATGAGTGATAAATGAGAAAATTTAACCATTTAATGTAGTTTTTTTCTGAGCATCTTTTATACAACTTTTGTCTGAATTGAAGGTGTAGTAAATGTTTAGAAATATAGACGCTCCTTGTGTGCATTGAATATCTAACTATGGTATTTTACTAGTAACTTAGTAGGAGGTCTCCTGTCCACATCTTGCTTCAGTCTGTAGTCCCTTTTTAAGTGTACTTTCAATATATTTTCTTTTGTTTCATTACATACTAAGTAAAGATTTTGAATTTAGTAATCTGTTCTTCTTTATGAGCAGTTTTGTTCTTATTAAAAGATAACTCCTGCGGCTGACTTCATCTGCCTAATAATATCACGGAAAGGGAGAAAATTTAATCAGGAATATTCCTATTTTATTTTAGCAATCCTTTTCACTTTTAAATACCTTTGCTATATTTTTGACGAATTATTAAATGTACTTGCTTAATCTTCATTTCTCCTTGACCTCCTTCTCCCATTGACCTTATTTGACTATTGATTTTGACAGTGTAATACCGCTTAAACCTCCATCAATGTCGGAGTACATATACGCTAAGTCCTCTGACATTATATTGCTTTCTGAGATCATTTATTTACAGCTTAGTTTGGATTAAACTTATCCTTGCGTATTGTTTTTCAATCGCAGTATATCTTTCAGTTTTTCCGAAATAGCTAAGATTTGTGGCATAGTTATATCATAAATCCATGGGTCTTCAGCCAGCTCCTGGAAGGCTCACAAATCACTCAGTAACCAGTACATCCTTTTACATAGTGCGTTTATAAAATCAATCTTTGAAATATAATATCAAGTTATCAAATGCCTCTTTCTCTCGTTCCTAATTGTTTAAACTAATTATATTTTGAACGAATTGTGATCTCTCATAGCTAAACATTTTGCTTTGATACAGTAGAAACAATTTGACGCTTTCCAGACTTCTTGAATGATTTTTCCGATTGAGTTGTAGCAAGAAACTGAAGATATATCTATTTAGAGCATCTCTCGAATGATATATATACAAAAGGGTCGCAGTTTGCTTATGTTCAAGTTGGATGCTCCAGAGACCTATTTTGGAGCACTCAAGCCGCGAGGCGCTGTCTGTCGGACCCTTTTTACCCCCAGCCTCCTCCCCCAACTCACCCCCCCCCCGCCACTTTATCTCATATACGAGTCATCTTCTTTCTTCTCCTACCTGCGGAGAGCTTCCTTCTTCCCCGCACATCTTCCTCCCTCCCTTCCGATGGGTGTCCGATTGCAAAAGCAGGAAGAGAGGGATAGACAAAGGCGCCCCTTTGTTTTTACTTGGAGAATGAGGGAGAGTGAGTGAGACCTATCCCAGGTCACAGGGCACAATTTCGCCGCAAGAATCACTTGAGTATCCAACACGGAAAAAGCTGCTCATAGAGAACATTACTGAATATATACTTGTAAAATATTTTTTTGTTTCAAAAAGGTATTTTCAAATAATATCATACCTCATTGTATAAGAGGAAAAATAATCAAATGATTGTTGAATAAACAAACTGACTTTGTGAAACTGAGGCATGGTAGAAAAAACACGCACTTCGTACTATTCCACGCAGTTAAAAAGTCATGACTGTAATAACGTTTTGAAGATGTTTTCATAAGATTTTCAAAAGGTTTTTCTCAGGCCGAAGATTTATATGTTAACATCATCTAGTTAGAGGCATTTCATTTCCTTTTTCATCTTACCATGTTGCCATAACCTAAATTACGACATTTCTGGGACAGCCACAGTCTATCAAGTGCATTCACCTAATACCTGGATTGCTTTCTGTTGGTTCATAACTTGCGTAATTCTTCTCAACGTTCATTATATATAACAGTAATTTTTTATTATCTCCTAGCATGGATAAGCTTTAAAGCTCTAACTTTCCATCTCCAAACGTCCATTTACTCTCACTATTTGTGCTTTACATCACCATACTGTCAACCTTAATTTTTTCTGCTAAGCGTGGATTTTCTCTAACTTCTTCTTAATGTACCCACGATTGTCAAAAACCTTATTATCCTTATCGCATCTGGATTACTTGAAAATCATCGACCTCCTTTGCCTCCAGTAAAATTTTGCCAGCAGAATCATTCCACCCACTTCCATTTGACACACGCACTCATGCATGCAACTACTTCTTTGTTTGTCTTCTTTTGTCCATCTCAGGGATAGGCACAATAAATATCTATTTAATTAAATAACGAAAAGGAACTCCACGAATATACTCGTGCGCACTTTATTTACCCGGTCCGTAGTGATCACGAGCGCTGTTCTACTTTTGCATTGTCCCCGTGGCATTAATTTGCACCGCAGCAGTTGCGCTGCACGCGTTGGAGGCGCGAAATGCCTTTTTATTACACCTCCTGATATGTGAGAATGGAACATCTTACGCTCTAGTGACAATTTACAAAGCAGACGGAAAAAATTGGAACGCTTTTCCTCGAATAAAAGAGAATTCTCTCGTCCAGGGAGCGCTGCTGGTAATCCCGTACCGTCCACTTTTGGCACGAGAGCGCTGCAAAGTCACCTCACCCACCTCCCTCAAAAGTCCCTCTCCGCCCCATCGTACTTCACCCTTCCCCCTCACCCCCCTCTCCCCCTCCCAAACACCGCTCCTGTCTCACCATCCCATCCCAGTAGCTGTGGACACTCCCAAGTCATCAAATAATCAACACAACCTAGCCCAGATACCTCATACGTCTCTCTCTTAAAATCCCTTCTGCTCTGTTACGTTACACATTCTTGAAGTTCTCATCAAATCTCGGCTAATTTCATTCCCTGCGTGAAAGGCACGGCTGCGTATCGGTCGATGAAGCGTAAAAGAAATATTTTATTGACAAATTTATACCTGTAGCGTTCGATGACATACTTAATATATTACGGACATTATCAATATATTACTCAATATATATTACAATATATCAACGGCGACACGGAGAACATCATATTAGAACCCCACTATATTTCCTGGTCCGACAGAAACGATAAATTAAGATAGATATTTTTCCGAACAGATAGGTATGGGAATTCGTTTTTCCCCTGAACAATAAGGGACTTCAATAAATGCTAGGCGTAATTTCATTAGAGCGTTTCATTTTTATATGTAAACGGCTGGTGTCCTAACACCCCCCGCCACACGCCAATTGAGGCGGCTTGCGGGGTAGTATGTAGATGTAGATGAATATGTCCTCATGTATGATGCTCAAAACTGAACTTTTCCATGTACTTTACGATATTTTTTCAAGGACTTTATGGATTATATCGGTTTCTTACCCATTTGCTTGTCACACCGCGATTGGATGAATTTCATCAATGGGGTTATTTGTTTAAATATTTATCGCAGCTATTAGAAAACAACGCTTTTGCTGCATGCGACTGTCGTATTTTTCAATTTTCAGGACTGCTAGGTATTATAAAGGGTTTATCCAGAGACAAAAAATAAAGGCTTAAGAGAATAGTGAGGAAAATATAATAATAAAGTACTAGTTTTAAAATATGCTATTTGGAGTGGATTGATGACATAGGCAATATGAATAAAAATTCTAAACCCCAAATTATAATATATATTTTAGAAAAAAGGTAGTTTCACTTCAACAGCACCTTCAACTACTTCAGGGGGCCTATGAGGCGAAACTATTTGAGCATTTAAATATTTTATTTTATGAATTTAAACATTTTGTGTTTAAGTTTTGATAAGTTTTGAACCCTGCATTTAATGTATCACTATAAAACATTTTCCTCAAATTAACATTAAAATATTTTAATATGCATAGCTACCTCATGTTTAGTTTATTTCCAACGCTACTATGTTGACCTACTAGGACGTCTCAGCAAGTCCATCACCATCGTAGAGTGATGCTTTAATTTTTAAATAAATGAGGTTACCAGAGGAACTGACGATCCACTATAATTATCACGGGTGCCTAATGGCTGATTGAACTACGTGCCTCCTGTCGGAAAATTCCCTAGGAAATTGAACCCCCGTTTTCCCTAGAAAATATTCCTCAAGGGAACAATTTCCCTATAAAATATACCTCTAGGGAACAATTTCCCTAAACTGTGTTTTCCATGGGAAATGCTTTTGAAAGTGAGTTGTAGTTGCTTAGAAAGTATTTATTTTATACCAAATGTTCTTGACTGTAAGAGGTGATTTTTTTTAATGGTTGCACATCCATTTTAATGAGAAATATTTCTTCAGTCTCTGTATAATTTATTTTTAAAACTCTATGGTTTTATAAATGGAACAATGCAGAATATTTTTTTTTGTTTTATGAATGTACCTATATTTTATCCTCTATTGTCATTCACTCTATGCACTTTACACTGCGCTCTATCCAATATCTGGTGTAACTTTTCCAATATCTGAAGGTTTTCCCTGAAGTAGCATTTTGTTCTTGGGAAATTATTGACCGTTGTCAGTCATCTCTAAGGAAAAATTGTTGGAAAAAAATTTCTCTTCGTTTTAGGGCATTTCCTTAGGAAAGACAATTTTTCTAAGGAATTTTTAATTTTTCCCTTGTTTTTCCCTATGCTCTAATTCTTGCAAGTAAATGTTCACCAGCGAGAACTTTAGGGAATCTTCGCTTGGATGGAGGCGGGTTTTAGCTGATTTCAGTAATTCGCATTCAGGATCCAGCTCCTCATTATCCTCCCTTAAAGCATTTTACTTCCTCATTTGTACGACGCACCCACAAACACTTGAGGTTCAGCGCCGCACTTGACAAAGGCGTCGCCGCGGTCAAGACTTTGCGTCCCTTTTGACCCCACACTTTCATCCGGGCCCTCACTCGCCGAGCTCCGAAAAAGAGAACCGGTCGCTCTCGCTCTTTAAGCCCACGCAGAAAGGCCGACGGAAAAGAGGATGAAAGGAAAAGGAGTCCGAAGGGATTCATTTTTACCGAGGTAAGCCGGGAGACCATTTGGCGTAAGTTAGGACCCCCTCGGTCACCAGTGAAAGGGGTTGGAAGTCACTACGGCTGCGAGTGAAAGTAGAAATCTGCTTCCAGTGCTCAAGCCATTCTGTTCCTCATTGAAATTTCAAGAACAATCACTTTTTTGCCCTGAAAATGGTCGAAACATCCTAAACACCACACGTTGAACTACCTCTCAAATTAATATCTGTTTGTACACAAGGGATTAGGCATTCTTAATTATATACAGAGAAAATATTGTGAGGGATAAATAACTATCTTTGCGAACAATTTTGCAGCGTGTTTTTGGTGTCTTATAGGTTTCCAAGCTATTACTGAGGCAACTCACTTCTGAAAAAATAAAGGTTAGGCTTACATTTTCCTGTTGCCTCTCGTTTGGCCATGTAATAAGAAGAAAATTTTTTAAACGTGAAGAAATAGTGCACATGGAGCTAATGATAGATGGTTTTTATGAAATTTAATAATTCTTAAGTACATGAATTAGAATGTGAAGCCATGCGCAAATGCATACTTACAGTATTCCGTAGAAAGGCGTTAAGTAAAACCTTACTCAATGATTAGTGCCCTGAGTCTCGAGAAATGAGATAAGGAATCCAATCAGAAAATATTTTGAGAAGATAAATGAATAACATCGTCATTTTTTTATATTTTTTTATGCAGTAAGCTTGGAAGCATTTTAATGTAAGCCTACTTATTATAAAAGAAGCCTAGAAAAGAGCAGTAGATAAAGTCCTACGAAGAGTTAAGGAGAAAATAATTATGATGGGAACTCTGAGAAGAAGGAGAATTAACTCGTTGGACACATTTTGCGGCACAATCGCCTATTAAAAATAGAAATGGAAGGTGAAATGAATTGGAAGAATTGCAGATAAAAACCATGAGTGGAATACATCAGGGATATGATGAAGGACCTCGAAGTGAATAACTACGTTTCACTGAGGTGGTTAGCTGACGGGAAAGTGGAATGAAGAGATGCTGCAAACCAATCTTTGGATTGATGACTGCTGATGATGACTTGGTCTCAAGGTTTATAGTACGCTACGACTACGATGTGCTAGGCACGTACAGAAAATGGATGAAAACAGGGCAGTGAAGAAAATATTCAGGGGAAAATGGAAGAAAAGAGACCCATGGGGAACCCCAGGAAAAGATGGGCGGACAAGGTGGAAAGTGACGCAAATGAAATACTTGGAACCAAGAACTGTAAGATGAATGCCCTGAGTAGGAAGGAATGGGGGCGAGCTCTGGAGGCGGCCAAGGCTCGAATTGGGCTGTAGTGCCAAAGACGGATGGACGACTTAAAAAAAACGGAATCTGACAAAGTTAATTATTTTTTGCTCCTGGTGTATGCTGCAAATTGCGTGTGGTAGAGGACCGCTCATACTAAGTACGTCTTTCTTTCTACACGACGGAGATCTACTGAATCATGACAGCCTTTTTACTTGTCAAGGGTAGATTCCACGATAATCCATGCCCAAGTCCCCTTCTTGTCCCCATCCCTCCTTGTCCCCATCCCTCCTTGTCCCCATCCCTCCTTGTCCCCATCCCTCCTTGTCCCCATCTTTGAACCAACCGGAGTATGGAACCATTAGAAGCTATCCCTGACAAAAAATACTCAATACTCTTTCTGTGATATTTACATTTTAAACTTTTTGTACCTTTCACCTTTTCGAATCCTAATTTCGTTCAAAATTTCAATTACTTTCTACATCCTCTTTCCCTGTATTCCCCACTTTCATCCAACCAATCAAATCTCGGCATTTCCTCCGCTCAGTTTTTCTACCTCCTTAACTTACACACCGCCACCAACCTTCAATCTTGTCCTACTAAATTCTAGCATTTATACCATTTGCACTACTTTATGCATCTCTCTTGTTCAAGTGAAAGGTCCTTTTCGGGCAATGGCGAAACTTCAACGTCCGTTATCAAGAGTTGGTCGCTCCTCCATTCTCTATGTCAGAGGACGCTGCAATGGCGTCCTGATGTCTCCATGGCGCTGATAGTAAGCTCTAAAGGGGCGGCAAAGGACTCAAAAGGCCCTTGGCGAAGTAACGACCCGCGCCTGCCTCGTTCTCCCTTTTAGGGATCCCGTCCCTGGTCGAGAGAGCGATTGAAGTCCGGCCGAAACGCTCAAAGCAGATTTCGAATTGCAGCACAGTTTCCGGCCCGAAATCTAATGTCCGGAGCAAACTGGAAGGGAGTACTGGAGTTGTTGTGCTAAGAGCGAAATGAACATTTGCATCTCCAGTGCATCCCCTACTCTGGCCGTCAATCACACGGCACACTCTTGTGTTGTGATTCCCTCTTGTATATGACCTGAAATTCGTAGGGGTGCTAAGTTGCCCCATTCTGACGATGAATATCATCAACTGACTCTCTCTGAAGCCACGTTTCTAAATCCTTTGGATGTTTTTGGATCACACTTTTTTATTTTAAATGATTAGTAATATAAATTCCTAGTATTCAATGCTAGACTTACTTAATGGCTTGAAACCTGACCTTTACTTCAAAGAAACTTGATAAGTCTGTTATAAACTCTCTTAAGTTATATTTGACATCAACTGGTATTTTATTCCAACGACAAAATGCAATTGGAGGAGGGCTTCAAAGTTCTTTCATAATAAGAACTATTTTCCTAGTCCAACGTTATGGACAAAAACGTTTAGCTAACATTTTACTCAGAGATATTAAAACGGAACTTCTCCTCCTTCATGGATAATTTATCAGTTCCGGAAAAAATAAATGATATTGTGATTGATAAAGCGTGCTTCGAAGACGATAAATCTTGTGCATACTCAAATATGATTGTTTATCTTAGACTTATACTCCATTCTCCTGGTACATGTTGCCATCTTTGATGTAATTACTGTCTTATGATGGAAGCGCTCCCGTTGTAAAATCGTGTCCTTTTGATATAATGCAATGTCAAGCGGGTAAAGGTCATGTGCTCATTTCCTTCTATCTAAAGCACGAAACATTTTCTCGCAGCGATCCCAGAAGCAGTGTATCACTTCATGTGCATGATATCCCCTGGAAATTCTTTCCTATGCTCGCTGGCCTGTCAAAATATATAATTGCCAATTCCACTGCATCGCTGAAAGTCTAATTATTTAGACGCTACTCCTCCAGATAGATTATGAAATTCAGATGAGTTAGGAGTGATATGGGCGATAGCTTCATAATCGTTGTTTTTACTTCTTATTTATTTCTTTTAGAAAGCCATAATTAATTTGGCCAAAATTTCTTTTATATCCAAACTCGAATTTAATTGCATATCAGAGTGAAAACTTCATATTTCACCAGTGGCTTTGTTTTTTTCTTCCTTTTTTTATTTTAAAACAATACCCATTTTTTTAATGATAAAGATTGAATTTCGTCCGTTTTTTGCGGCGGTAAACAAAAGGTAAAACGGTCAAATCCCCAGTGCGCTCTTATTGATAAAAATTGACAGTCGTCAAATCTCGTGACCTTTATCTCACGGCTGACAGTATCCCATAATCAAATATGAGCTCTCTTTTTTAATAAACCTTTGATGCCCCAGCTTTTTTTTCAGCCGACTCTTTGCATCGCCTCGGTTCACTCTTTCCACCCCAGAGAGCATTATGCGTATGCTTAATTTAGTCGTGAAAGTTTTCGCTCCGGGCGAATTGATCCGGGATCGCATGAGGCAGTGTGCGGGAGAGGTGGTATTTAGCGCTCGGGTGTGGAGACGTGACCACCCGCGACTTGAGCGGGAGCGGGTGCGTTGGAAGAGAAGAGTGGTTGCGGAGGTGGGTGGGCCGCTGGCGGGTCGTCCAGAATCCATTAAAAATCGTCGATTGGCCGTGCGGCCCACGCGCTCGGAGGGAGAGTGACGTCTTTTCCGTAACAAGCCGTCTCCGGTAGTTTAATGTATTGTTGGAGCGAAACGGCTGCAGTCGCAACTATTTCAGTCAGACAACTATTTCAAATAGTTGTTGCAAACTACAGGTTAGTTTCGTGATCGTGCCGCAGCCGCGCAGTTGCGCTGTTGTGCCGTGTAGCGGCAAATGATAGCTGAACCTGACTGTCTCGCCTTCTACTCCGTTCCGGTTGCACTGCACGTGTGGCTGCGTTGTGTTCATAAGCTGCGTTCTGAAGCAGCAAAGCTGCCACAATTTGCTGGATTTGAATCTATTGTAGGCGGTTGCAGGTTTAGTCAGCCAATACATGTCCGCCCGTAGTTGCAGCGAGAATAATAACTCTGAAGTACCTATCTGTCCTTAATCCAAATGAAATTGTTACTTTACTTAGGTGAACAACTTCTTATTACATAAAATACAGAACTACCAGTAATATTTTAACAGAACCGATCGATCGCCTGTTGTTTGGTGTGCCTGCAGCTGTTGTCCGCTACAGGATGTTTCGCGGAACTGTTTCGTGTTGAAACTGTTCTGGTTGCAAAGCAGTTGCAATTAAACTATTGTGTTTATTTAGTGCCACCACTAGTCTCCGGTGCACGGCCCGTCTTCCCAATTCGCATTCTATTCCAGAGGGAGTGCGGGACATGTTCGAGCATCATGTGATTGTTCCGCGTCCAATGGCGGTCTTCGACATTTGACGAGCGCCCTCCACCTCGCTTAGTCCATGCTCCGGAACCCTCGAAGGCGGAATTACTTCTTCAGAAATGTCCGTGATCTCTCCGCTTCTCTCTATAGCCCCCCCTTTCCTCCCGCCCTGATTTGATCCAAAAGGGCACTCTTATCGCTCGAGCAGTGCCTAAAGGGCAGCCCATTGCAGCAGCATTGCGCTTCTGAACGCACTTCAGCGGTTTATTGCGAACTACCCCCATTCGTCAGCAACTGGGGGCAAGAGTCGGTGATAGGACACCAGGTGTGCTCTGAAAGAAAAACGCTCATGAAAACAAAATATGAATGATTGCATTTTGGAATCTTCAGCATTATGAACCACGTAGGGTCTCAATAGTATTTAAAACATTTTGCAAAATTTTCATGATTCTTGCAGTCACTTCGATGTAATGTTTCTTAAATATGTGTCACAGCTCATTACATTCTTCATCTAACGAGAGTAATATAGTACAGCTCAATCAACCAATATGTTATATATGAGCACCTCTCGGAAACCTGCTCACCATATCGTAAATGAAGACCAGGAATGTTAGAATACCTAATTACTACCTCCGTCATTGATATAAGCATTGAGAAAATAACTTTTTGAGAGTTTCTTTATGAGTAAACATATCGCTTATATATTTTTCTCGGATTTTAATGCAAAAATGTAATGAAGATTCCTGGAAAACAGCTTCCAATTGGAAAAAAATCATGAATTTCCGTCTCTTAGTGTATGAACTCTGGCAGAAAACGGTATTTTCAAATTTTTTCTTTCAATAGACTTTTATTAGATAGATAGATTTTTATTCAATTCAAATCTAGAATTTCTGCATCATAGCGTGATTGCCATTTTTTATGCTATGTCACTTTAATTGGTGCCAAAATGGAGTATTTATTGAGATGCTCTTCTATCGCTTCATTTTGCTTGATTATCAAGCATTTATTCGAAGTCAAATGGGAGTTAGTCATGATAAGTTACTGGAATTCTCATAAAAAGGAGGTATCAGGCGAGATGTTGTGGAATATGAACATAATAAGAACTTAGAAGATGCAATTGATGAAACCTGGTGATGATGCAGTGCATCGAAACCCGGGTCGAATAAATTTTTATCTGTGGAAAATTGCATCTTCTAAGTTATTATGAAATTCTCATACTTTTTCAATGGCCTAATTCAATGGTAATCCAATAAGAAGCGAAACCGCCACTCCAACGACATTGGTTTGTGAAAGAAATTTATTTTCGGAAATCTCGCCGAAATAAGAAAGCGCAACTATACCTTGAATAAATGCAAATAATTATCATCTGATAGGGGAAGTACATTTGTATGTGACAGGATCAGACAAATGAAAATGGCGGAATTTTGACCTCGCAGAAAACTTCTACATTGCGTTTTCAGTGTATTTCAACCACTCTTGTCTTGGCACTGCGGACTGCTTCTTTTCGCCACGAAGTCGTTGTTGTGACCATGCCCTGACATTTCTCATTTATGATGATAATGCCTTTCATACTTTGCTTCGGAAGAACGGGCTCAATTTCAAGGAGAAACGAACTGAAATAGTTCCTTGGGAACTTTTTATGACAATTATATGTATTTATTGTGGGAGCAATGATATATTCTGAGAAATATCTCTTATCTGTCCCAATTAGGCTAAGGAAGTTTCAATTATTATGTCTTCTTCTTTCACTAGGTTTGTCAGATAGAGATGCTTTCAACGATATCCGAGACTACATACACATATGAAGCCATACAGCCACTACAAAATGTCGTTTCAACCTTATGATGTTAAAATGGAAATAACCGGGCTATGAAAAACGAACAATCACACTTCAAGTGACTTCAGAGACTGCTAAAAAAATGTTATGTTTCTCAGAATGCTTGCGTTTGAACCACTCATCGGAGAACATTTCGAGTTAACTCATTTAGTGATTTTTTTGCCTTACCTTTTGAGCGTCATCAAATCTGCACGTGGACGGAAAAAAAGTCTTTCTTATCCTTCACTCGAATATCCTCCTTGAAACTTTTTTCGTTTTCCAAATAAATGTAAAAATCCTCGCGCTTAAACCAGCGAGCATTCTTGTTCACTCTAGCCGGAGATTGTGACGTTATTTTTTTATCCTCGTTTCCAAGCGTCGGAGTGGAAAAAAAGACAAGTGGAATATCTAGTCTTGTGGCCCACGGATATGGGAACCCGGGCGAGTGTTAGTAACATTCGTTTGTCTGTGAAGGAAACTTCAATTTTCTCGGGAAAAAGGACGGATAAGAGTTGACTGGCTGTAAAGGAGCCCCCCTACCCCTTTCTGTATAAGATCCCCTCCCATCTTTTCCCCGCCCACCCACTGGCCACCTCTCTCTGGTTCGTAACGACCTTCACCGCTGTCCACGGACGTCGCTGTCAAACCGTCTGGCCTCGTGGTCCGGGCGAAAAATCCGACGATCCTGCCCTCTCGTATCGGAGAGCGAGATTACTTGAGGAAGGCAAGGGAGCAAAATTAGCTGCCATCTGAATTAAAATACCTCACCGGATTTCATAATTTCAACTCTCAATCAATAAAAAAAATATCTCGGAGTGGTAAAAAATTGCATCTATTTTGAATCTTACAACTGACAATGAGTAGAATCTACAAATCGCTACTCAGGACAAAAAAGCACATGTTTTCAAAGATTCACTTTTAAACGATTTTTAACATTCAACGCCGTGTCATAAAAATAAAATATATTTCACCAAAATATGATATATGTAATGACTGTCATGACCAGAAAAGTTACAAAAATGCATTATGACCAATTTAGCAATAATAAATCTTCAAGTATTAAGGTGTAAAGCACATTTTTAATATTATCCTCACACTTGACTTTAAAATTATATATTCAAAAGTATGTAGAAGTGCGCGTCCATGTTGTAAATCACTTAGGCATTGATAATTCCACAGTTTTGGCTATCACTTTTTTCCAATTATTCATCTCAGTTTTTTTTGCCGGAAAAAGAAATTCCTTAAAAGCTTTTATCCAACGATAGTTTATATATAGTTTATCGACGACGGTTTCCTTTTCAGAACCCATTAGTGTAACATGATTCTCGAAATATTTCTTCCATCCCAGAATTCAAGTGGATGACTAAAGAGCTTACTCTTCTTACGTTCTTGGAATGAGAGCTTTCCATATAAGGTTGCCCACATCATCAATAAACGTAAGTTGTATTTGCTTAAATTTCATAAAAGCTAGAGCATAGCGTGTGGAAATGAGGCTGTGGGTATCTCAGGATAAAGTTACATATCTGTGTTGTGGTTGATCCGTATGAAAATATATTACGAGCGCTTGAACAATCTTTGAAGATATTTACTAATGCATTTTGAAATTTTAAACTGCTTCATAAGTTTTACCAACGTATGCTCAGTCTTCTTGTGCGTCTTATGCCCCACACAAAGTATAGCTTTCCTCTCTTCCTAAAACAAATGCAAGACAAAAGACAAGATTTTTCAAAGAGGCAAAAAGAAGCATTTTCTCTTCTACGCTGTTCCCTCAGACTCAATCGTATCCATTAATATCCAAATTTTACAGTCTTGTACCTAGGCTTGTGCGATGACCGATTTTGGTCATCGATTTTCGATGAAAAAATTTCATCGAAATGTTTCGATGACGATGGCTGTCATCGATCATCGTATAGAGTGTACACGATGATCGATGACTATCGATAAATATCGATGATCGATGAATGTCGATGATCGATGAATGCCGATGATCGATGAATTACGATGATCGATGACTCTCGATGAACTGTGCAGCAGTGATGAGCGATATATCGCTGTGATTGAATCACCGATACTGAAAAGTAGCAATCACAGCCTGTGACTAAATAATCGAAATCACTGTGACTGTGAATTCCGTGAATTTAGCAAATTTAGCTAAGGCTGATACCGCTGCTACCAACTGCACCAGTGCAACCAACGAATACAATGCTACCACTGCTGCTGCGTATTAACTGTGATTGAACGTGATCGCTACTTCTGTATCGTCTACCACAAACTT
The DNA here is from genome assembly GCA_963573305.1 of Pyrrhosoma nymphula. Taxonomy (NCBI): domain Eukaryota; kingdom Metazoa; phylum Arthropoda; class Insecta; order Odonata; family Coenagrionidae; genus Pyrrhosoma; species Pyrrhosoma nymphula. The sequence goes on along the minus strand of OY754337.1, from coordinate 19,555,599 downwards.
GAGGAAAAACATGAATTCCAAACATCCCACTGTGGCCCTGCTATCGTCCTCAAGGCGCAATAGCTGGGGCGCTTATACTTTATACATACATTTTAGATCTAAGGCGTTCAAATGAATGGAACAAAAGAAGAAAAAATAGTGATATAAGGATATCCATCATTCTCATCGATGGCTCTCATCGACATCAATGATTCGCATCAACTCATCGACTCATCGGGATCGATGATTCTCATCGACATCGATGGTCGATGACATTCATCGTCATCGATTACAGTCATCGCACCGCGATGACTAAAATCATCATCGATGACTTCGATTAATCGACTCATCGCACAAGCCTATTTGTACCTAATAACACACTATGTCGGAAAAAAACTCAATCTAGTCACTCAATTGTTGCATCTTTGAAAATAACCCCTTGGCATTGTATAGCATGTCCAACATGCGTAACTTGTCAATACTTCTGTAATACTTAGCAGGAATCTCAGTTTTATCATTTGATGCCCAGCGTGATCCCTTGAATATCTTGGCGAACACTTGAAGAGATAAAGTTTTACAATAGCTCATCATTTGGCAGCACTTCACGCACGCACATTAACTTTTACGGTAAATGTTCGAGTTTGTTTTGTATTTTGAAATATATTCTTTTGTTGAATGAACTCTACCGCGGGTTAGTATTAATGCAGCTCTCTCAATAGTATTTTCATGCCTTGAAGAATAAATTGGAATGCTTGAAAAATGTTCTCAGCCGATGAACCAGCGTGGCAGAGATGTTCAATTGCTGTGTAATTGGTTTCAGAATACAGAACCGGCTTTCCCTTATGACAGAAAAGTACCTATTGCTTGCCAAAATGATAGAGCAACACTGTTATTCTGCATAGGTGTGTGTTTTGTATAGTTGTATGCACATACTGTATATGTATGTTTTATAATTTTCACGAGACGAAAACTTGCAGGCTGTAAGTAAACTTTGATAAATGTCTATTTAGCGTCTATCGCATATTTTAGTGCTTTTTAAACCTCTTCTTAGCCCTTATGATGGAATAAAATATTGTATAACTGTGTGTTTAAGTTGCCTTCATAGCACTTCAAATAGAATTTCAGCTGGGACTCATGATTTTATATAAGTTTTTGCGTGTTGTCATTAGAATACTTTTGAGCCACAAAATTTTGATTTATGACAGAGTTTATAATGCCTGGCTAGCGTTAATAGGAAGGTGATGTAGCTTTTTCTTTAACTTCATGTTAATTGAAAATAAGTTGACTTAGTTTCGCATGTTATACCAGGGAGTTGGTTGGCTAGTGTGAGCGTTCTCGATGGGAGATCGTTTTCACTTCTGTTTTCATATAGAGAAAATATTGAATCAGGGATAATCAAACCGGATTAAATGTGATGTAGGCAATATTAAGCTTGGCTTTGGGATCCTTCTTTGGATAAGGAGAGCCAAATTGTTTTTGGATGAAAACTGTAATCAGTTCCTAAAATAAACTATTGATGAAATTTGTTTCTTTCGGAGCTTTTAGAGCTCTCTTTTTTCATATCGCTCTAATTTGATTCATTCGATTAATATTTTGAAAGATATTTATTTTTGCGCGTGTTTTTTTACGGCTTCTGAGACCGTCAATCACTCGTGGGACAACACCGAGTTAGACCAAGTTATCTGCCTGAATCCCCAAATCCGCCAGATTTGAAAGCTCGTTCCAATTCGAAGCGTCCGCTCAGTGACAGGCGGCCTCTGGGTCAGGGCCATTGAAATCACTCTCCCAGAGAGGCGAAGAACTCTTCCCTCATGCCGCCACCAGAATTTCCCTACGTAGCTCAAGCAACTCATTCGGCGCTCTCTTCCGAAATATTAATTAATCTCTTCTCGACTGATCACTGAATCGTTTGTTGACAACCATCTTACTATTCCTTCTCTTTTCAGCTTATACTGAAAACATTCCTCCAGATTCTACGTGCTATAACTTAATATTTTCAATTCCAAAAATCTGGAAAGTTTATCCTACTTCAAAATGTGTCAAGTGATAATTAGTCTCTTATTGTCTCTTAGATTTATCTTCTTATCAATATATTTCCTTATTTTGTATCTCAATTATCATTTTACCTTTTTTATCTTTGCAGTTAACTCACATCATTTACTCAATTTTAAGTCCGACGCAATATATTCTACTTCATACACGTGCATTTCGACAGAAAGAGATGTTTTTTTTAATATGGTCCTCTTGTTAGTTATCTTCCGATCGTCTACACTTAGTTGTTTCTCCTTATTCCCCCACAATATTTAGTAAAATAATTTCGTAAATCGTTTCATTAATATCGTAAATCATTGAATTAATCGTACTTTGCGGCCATAATCACTCGTATATAATTTCCAAAGGTGTTTGAAAAATGGAAAATAATTGCTGCTAATGAGTAAACACAATTTATATGAAATTATAATAGTTATCTACAATTAACACAATCCCGAAAAAACTCTGATGAATGACACTCTGTAACAAATTTTAACTTTTTTTCTGTCCTTGGGCATTAATTGTGTTTTCCTGTTTCCCCATGTCTAGAAAGTACAGAAAATGACAATTATGCTGAAAAAAGTTTGCTTTTGTAGGCAGGACATTGATATTTGTAATTTGCATATTTTCGCGTTTTTTTCCAAAGCTCTCTGACGCCAAAATGAAGGCCGGTGTCTTCATTGCACCACAGGTAAAGAAGGTCATCGAGTCCACTGAATTCCCAAAGAAGCTGATCAGAAAAGAAAAAGGCGCTTGGAACAGCTTTGTGGAAGTAGTTAAAGGTTTCCTTGGGAATCACAAGTCACACAACTATGTGCAGCTTGTTGAGACTTTAGTTAAGAACTATGGCAAGATGGGTAGCAGGATGTCTCTAAAATTCCATACCCTTGATGCTCACTTGGATCACTTAAGGCGGATCATGGGAGAATACTCCGAGGAGCACAGCGAACGCATCCTCCAGGATATTATGGCCTTTTGACGTCGATACCAAGGAAAGTACAAAGACAGCATGATGGGATACTATATATCGGGATTGACTGGGGGAAAGTGATGAGCAGTACAATCGTAAATCTAGAAAAACCTCACATTTCTAAATATTGTCTTTCTTTGAAGCATAAATAAACATTACATTTTATCTAGATTTTGTCTGTTCACAAAAATAAAAATGTGTTACCCATTTACGGAAATGGGAATGTGCAAAATATGAAACTCATTCTCCTGAGTACAAAAGTAAACTTTGGTAGGTAAATTGGCCATTTTCCAAACTTCTTAGGCATAAGAAAGCAGGAAATAACACTCACTTGCCAAGGACAAAAAGTGTGTTACAAAGTGTGATCTAAGGCTTTCCCGGCATATAACGATGTTGTGGGTTGCTTGGGTTTCCCACCGGGTCAAACTCTCCATTTCAGACGACGTTTTGATGAACGAGTCGTTCATCTAAACGTCGGCATAAATGGAGAGTATGACCCGGTGGGAAACTCAAACAACCCCCAACACTGAAAAAAGTCTCTCTAGGGCCGGTTCCAATATTGCTTCGTAACTTTACTTAAGATGGGTATGCAAAATGTACATTCCAAAGTGCATTTATCGGGTGTTATGTTGGTTGCTGCACCAAACACTCGACATTTTCTGCACACTCACTTGGCGGCCAGTTGGCATGAACGTCAAGTAGAGTTTTCCCATTTTTCATAAAATTATTGCACGATTTTCCCTATGATTGGTGATTCGTCTTCATTCTCGACGTTAACGATGAATGGAAGAAAACACGATGAATAGAAATTGGGACGCACTAGCGACGTCGACTGTAAATAGGAAAATTGGAAGAAAAAATTGACAATACAAATGCAAAATGTTTTCACTCATCATCAGGAATTGGAGGGGATCGGGTTGGTGTGGTGGCTGTAATATCCCGAGAGCCTCAGCTAGAATCCCGGCGGTGGTAGAATTCTCCATTGTAATCCCTATCCTTACTTGGGGACTATGTTGAAAGCACCTCAAGTGCGGTATGCCGTCCGGCAGATGGGGCGTTAAACTGTGCGTCCCTCGGTGCCTTTAGTTACCTCTGGTTTTTCTCCACTTTTCCACCAATCTCCAGTTGTCCCTATGGTAACCTACCCACCTGTCCCTCCTGGCGTTAATAACCTCAGTGTTCGGTCCATCCCCCAAATACCAACCAATCAGGATAAACTCGACAGTATCTGGCGTTACATGGTGGAACAGAACTTTAGTACTTATATAAAACTGCAGTAGTTGTACTGTCCAATTAAATTGAATGTAAAATATTACACTACACGTGATTCGACACTTAGGGCGTCATCAGTTAGGTAGACCTGATGATGACGCCGTAAGCGTCGAAACACGTGTAGTGTAATATTTTACATTAAATTTAAGTGGACAGTACAACTACTGCAGTTTTATTTAAGAACCAATCATGGATTAGTATAATCAAAATACCGTTCTGAGAGCAAGCATGTGGTCCAGGTCTCGATCAAGTGACCCTCTCGCACCGAAGATGAACTCCCGGGCCTCCCTGCCCGACCCGCATTCTCCCACTCCGCGTAACCACCACTCAACCCCCACCCGTGGTGTCTTGGAATTCGTGCCTCGATCCCACCCTTTTTCCAAACCCAAACTGCTCCCTCTCCCTGAAAACACACAGCCCCCCACGACTAAACCTCCATTCCCTGGGAGAGACTGTCCTTGCTTCCCGCGCCTGCTCTTTGTTTGGGGAACGTGACTTGGGACGAAGAGAGGCTTGAAGGTGTTGTACTCGGTTTAGGGTTATTGAGGAGCGCTATGGAGACACTCACACACACACACACACGCATGTGTGGGGCTAGGGATATATATATATATATATATATATATATATATATATATATATATATATATATATATATATATACATATATATATATAAAGGGGAGAGGGTGCCGACGAAAGGTCCCTTATTCCTCTCTTCTACACCCTCTCTACACTCCTCCAGGGTTTTCTCTCCCAGGAGAACCACCACCGGCGGGCCCCCTTTCGGGGTAAAGCCCAGGGGGAGGGTTGGTCACGTCCTAGTACTTCTTCCTCCTTTCCATCCTTCCCTTTGCAAGAGACGTCGTCGCCCGTGCTCGACTCCTGTAATACGATTCGGCCGTACATACATGTGATCCCACTCGCACGCGCACAAAAAAGCCCAGAGAAATATATACATCTTTCTTCGCTCCCTCTCCCTTCGTCTTTCCATCTCATTCCTGGCCACTCTGTTCCATGAGTGCCAATGAACTTTATTCCACGTCCATGCACCCCGTGTTCTCGCTCACTATATTTATACAGTATTGAACTCAAATGACATGTTGTAAAACCTGTCGGGAATTACGCCTTTCCACGCCCAAGGCTTTGGCCTTCTCCTTGCGCACACACCGTCCATTCCTTTCTCTTACCTCCCTCTTCCTCTCCACCTAACACGACACCTTAGCTTGCCCCCAGAAGTGACGGGCCGTCCCTTTACCCTGCTCTCACTGAAGGGAGGTGGGACCGATACCCTTTCTTTCCTGCCCCCAAGGGGGAGGAGCCGACGAAATCGTTCCCTCCTGGAGGATCGCCCTGGACAGTCAGTCGGAAGCGATCATTGTTGAGTGGGAAGACTGCATTCATTATCCGCCGGCGAGAGTCGTTTTTTGTGGTCGATGCAGTGTGTTGTGGTTTGGTCCTTTCAACATGTCTTCTTGCATTATCTGTGAAGTCTAAACCCTTCTAACCTACACCCAAGTTTGCGGCTTTTATTTTTCTTCGGTTTAATTCGCCATTCGATGAAACAAACTTCGCCCTGATATAAAACATATATATATTTTTCCAGTCATGCCAAACCTTAACAGATGTGAGAGAAGCCAATAATAAAGTGAAACAAAAATGTTTTCTTTCATTTCGCAATACCAGTCTTTTAATAAATGCTAAAATGCGAGGGGTTGCGCACACCCATTGAGACATTTTATAGCGACCAAGGAATCTTAATATTCACTTTAAAAAGTCTTTGTGTACGACAATCGATAAAAATGTGCTGTACTGAAAATATTTGCTTTAAGAGAGATTTTTATCCCATTCAAAAAACTCTTAGGCCAATGAAACTAGCATTGAATTATATTAAGTGGTTTTATTGTTCCTGGTGCTAGCACAATTGGTACTCATCATTAATGATCATCATTAAAAACCAGCAGTAATAAATTCTTTCTGCTAAATCTTAATTTCTTAAGTTTTAAATAAATTCTATTGGAAGGTCAAATTATTAAGATGCGTTTTATTTTTCCTCTAAATGCAAAAGAAGAAATACCACTAAGAACAACTAAAAATCAGGCGTAGATGCTTACTTTTTTCAATTTATAACTTCATAAAATTGAATTTTTATTACCGATTATCATAGCTAGAAAAAGTTTATTGAGATGCTTTCACTACAGTTTTGGCATTTATTTTTGCATTTTACTGAGGCCCAAGAATATTTTAGCATCGCACGTGGAAAACGAGGCGAAGTTTAGTTTTTTTACTCAAGCTCATTACTAATACGTTAACTTGGAGTACTGAAGGTGTTATATTTTCCATGTTTGTTGACGAAACCATTTCATAACTATATTGTTATGAAATACATTTAGTCTCTTTACACTACTAGTAATTTATTTATATATATCTAGCTATTTTACCTGGATATAATATTAACTATAATGTTAAAAATAAATATGTTATAAAACTTTGAAAAACAATTCTGTAAAAATTAGGATTTTTCATATTAAATTTTGTAATTTTATGAGTCGTATTTTGTGAATACCACCGTACTAATGAAACCATCCATATTAGGCCAGATTGATAAGAATATGCCGTAAATGAAGCCGTGAAATATATGAGCACCTTTTTTAACGTATAACACGCGTACCATTTCTCAATAACACGAGTTTATTTTTAGGAAATATATTTTCGAAAAAATAAAACATCAGTTGATGAAGGAGCGGCCTCCCAACGTTTCCGTGACGGCTTTCAGCGCTGTGACAAGGCGAGTGCGCAGATGCGCCTCAAACCTCTTGCTGCTCTTTTATTCCGTCCTGCTGGCGCCGCGGGGACTGACAACGGGATCAGAGGTCACCGATGAATATTTCTATTATTGAAGTTGCCATAATAATTTTATACGTTTGACACTACCTTTACTTTCTTTATTTTTGTTATGATATACGATTTACATCAAACGACCATTAATAATGGGAAAATAAATATTTTCGTGAAATATATTGGGACGATTTTTGTACCTATAATGACATTGAACATTGAAAACTTATTTTTAGAGAAACTGTGTTATGCTTTTTGTGTTATGTCAGCTCCATAAGTCTTCTCAGAGATATAATTATGGATGGTACACTTTTTTCAAATAAGGCATATGAATTCAAATATTTTTTAAACTGAGGTAAATATTTTCTGGTCTAATACTTAAACGTCAATAATTTTATCTCATTGATCACTGAAGCGTTCATAGCGTCAAAGAGAATATTACTTTGCAGCAGTTTTTCTCGAATATCTAATTAAATTTATTGAATAAAAATGCATTCATTAATCTAGAAAGGACATATTTCTCTGGCCATATCCACTATTCTCGTCCTTTTATTAAATAACATTACTGTTCTATGAAAATCAATGGTCACTGATTTATCTCCGGGGTCCATACAACTGATTATTGTTACTACCCACCGGGCTTACAAACATCTCAACCATAAATATCTTTTGAGGGATTGACTCTATGGTAAAGATTACAATTTTTTCTCCTCCTAAAGGTTTCAGACGGATTCAGAATACCGATATCGCCAAAGTACACTTTTTCCTTATTCAGATGTGACTCATTGTCGTGGCTCTTCTTGACCAATTCCAATAGCTGAGCAAGGGTTTTCATATGACATAAGTCTAATATTAGTATTCATTAAATATAATATAATAATAGTATTCACTAAATCTATCATTTCTGGAGTTATGCTATTTTGCGGCAGAGGTTTTCGGGTGGCAATAAAAGTTAAACAAGCTGACTTTAACTCTGCGGAGAAATGTGATGTAAATTTGATTGTATCTAGGCACATCAACAGTCTTATGTAGCTTATTTCGTTTTTATAGCTCAAGCATTATACTTGCAATCTCCTAATATGAGCCGCGAAATATGTCTTTTCTGAGAGGCATTATTTATAGGTGGGCGAGGTAATATTTTGTTATTGTAATTCTTCATTTGGCAAAAGCAATGCTTACCTTGCAATGTCTGGGGAAAATTATCGGCTTTACTGCTCCTATCTGAAGTTTTATTTCTTTGCAGCATTATTTTCCGCCTTGCCATGCCCAAGAATCAAATGTCTATGCAATTTCTCGCAATGGTGTTCTAAGCTACTCGGAATTTTAGCGCGAATGGTAGGAATGTCCTCCTCAATTAGTGATGAACTAACCACTTCCATTTTGGCCAAAAGTTAGCATTCATTGTGTGCAAAATATTGACATGATTGACCACTCATTCAACATGACCATTTCTTTTTACATGCTTTAAACCTTAAATGTTTACTATATTGCATTACCTGAAAATTTTCCAAGCATGCGTGCGTGAAGGATACAGAGGCCACGAAGTTTTCCACTTGCGTGTGGGAGATATTTCAGTATTTTCTCCTTATTTCTCGCCACGGAGAAGAGGCTAAGCTCCAAGAAGGTGTGTGGCAGTGGTCTCCTCCCATTAACAGTCCCGAACGCCTCAACTGAACCAACTTCCTCCTCTAATCAGTCCGTTACCGAGGGCGACATCAGGAATAATGGCTCCCGTCCCCAAGTAGTTCTACTTGAGCGCTTTGTTTCGACATCCCGCGTTGCTCGGGGAGACAATTAATGAATGAATTACACTCGGAGGTTTGTTAAGCAGTTTCGGTGGTAAGAGGGGAGGGAAGAAGGGGGGCGTAGGGGGGGGGGAGAGCCAGAGAGTTAGGCGGGCGGGGGGGGCGTGTCTGATTTTCGGGTGAATGGAAGGGGGCACTAGTTAGCTTCACCCCTCCCCAACCCTACTCTTCTGTAGACTTGAGAAGGGGGAGCGATTTCCCTAAGTGGTGCTTTTAATGGGGGTTGAAGGGAGGGGGAGATAGAAGGGGGTGTGAGAAACAGACGGAGGGGTGGGCGGGGGTTGGTGGGTGGGCGATGTTCTTTTCCCCGTGAGGAATCGGCCCGGGGCGGTTTTTGCACTGTTGTATGCGACCTCCTACTCTTACTACTCCACAACCCTTATGGCTTTAGTGTGTCCTTTCCTCAAACAACCGTCGAACTCCACCGACCACTTAAAAAATCTGTGGCGCGCACTTAACAACACAACTCTCCCCTGCGTCTCGGTTTCTTTCGGTTGTCGCTCGAGTCCCCTTTGCATCTACTCTGTCCCGCCCCGTTTTAGGGGAAGAGATGTAATGTCTCCCCTCTAGCTTTGGATTCACCACTCCACCAGGGTCCCCCGCATCGATCCTGACCCCTTGTTCCCCTCGCCTCCAGAGCGGCCCTGGATTCCCCCCTCCACATTAAGGGCCGCCGACTCTTGGGTACCGGAGCCCTCTCCGGACACCTTATCCTTTTTTCCCGTCAATCCCCTCGAATATACAAATTTCGAACTTTGGGACACGCTGACGGGGATGGATGTGATTTAAGGGAGCGGACGAGAGTACAGAAACCATTTCGAAGAAATAAAGAAGGTTTTAAGGTGGAACGCGAAAGTTTCCAAGAACCGTCATAGAATTTGAAGCACTTAGCTTTGTTTTCCAGCTGGGGTAGGCGTATAAAAGAACGCCTAAAAGGGGACGGATATTTTTAGTAGAGAAACGCCGACTTATCTGCTACATACTCATGCATTCGAGTTATATTGTTCATCACAAAAGTGCTGTCCCTATGGATCTCACCGCGGTTGTATAAGCGTCACTCATGACACATCAGTACCTTTTGCATTCTATTGTCACCGCCTGACATTCAGTTGATAATGCGTGGAGAAGATGCGGCCTAAATGGCAGATTTCAGCGCCAGCTAACTGTGTTCCCTTTTTCTAAGTCTCGGACATTTTCCCAACTTTGTATCTTTGTAGGAGAGTTATAATGAAATTGCTTCGTCCATTTTTGACACGATTATCCCTGTCAGACGTCTAGGTTAGCATGAGCCATCCGCTAACTCCAAAACAGTGATGGGACTCTCGAACGACAATCCCCTGGATCCAACCCTTCCGGCCGCCAAATCAACCCCTAAACCCTTCAAACATCCCACCCGCAGTCCTGAATCTAGACTTGTTTCGCACATTTGGATCATCCAAGCACCCATCTCTCCCTCCAACGGTCATCACGGCACGCAAACGACATTCCAATCTCTCGAATCCCAATTCCACACACGTGATATGCCCCAGCGACTCCTGCCATGAGTGATAGGGAGAGTGATTCTCAATCCGCATACGACACTAAGAAGTGTGTGTAGAACAGAGGTGAGCTTTGGTGGCATTTTCGTCGGTGGGGGTTGTAGACCAATTCCCACCCCAGCAGAAGTGGCTTGTACGATGTAGTCGGCATTTGCGCACCAGATACTACCAACTCAAAAGTTTCTTATTCGTGATGGACGCTCTAAAATAATGATGTAAGTAAGTAAGTAAGTTTATTATTACTCCATACACAAAATACATTTCAATAGCAAATTTTGAGTAAATTTTGGTAGACTTGAAGGAGAACCTGTTTTAAGGCTACCATCAAATAATAACAGGTTATGTTTACACTTAAAAATACAAATAGCTTATGTAGTGTGGCATAGGCAATTACTTAACAATGTGAGTGCGTACCTTAAGAAGCTACTAACAAAGACTTATGGAGTTTTATAAAACATTAACAACAATATTTACAACAATATTTATAACACGTTTACAACAATATTTACAACAATATTTACATCAATATTTCCTCTACACTCTCTTTGGTGAGAAGCCAAGAATGTACATTTATCGAAAACATTTTCACAGGCTTAGAATTAATGCATGAATGGGGTAATAGATTGTATACCTTTGGTCCTACATACAAAAACATCTTTTAAATATCGTCAAATTTGGTTTGGGTTTTGAATTCCTTCAATCCTTTCAGGCTTATACATGCGGAAGTCCATTATGAGTAAAGACAATAACTACTATGTTTCAATCCACAGAGTATGTAATGATATTTCTAGTTTCAACGCTACACCTAACTACCCTGATTTTTTATGTGTATATATATATATATATATATATATACAGTATGCCAAGAGGGTGGCCGATAAAAAATATACACACGGAAAAAAGAACACTTACACATAAAAATTTTCGATATTTCGGTGAAGTCTAGCTCCACCTTTCTCAAGGTTTAAAGTAGGAATCCTACTTTAAACCTTGAGAAAGGTGGAGCTAGACTTCACCGAAATATCGAAAATGTTTATGTGTAAGTGTTCTTTTTTCCGTGTGTATATTTTTTATCGGCCACCCTCTTGGCATACTGTATATTTATCACCCGAGTGATTTTCCTGGAAGTTTTATATATATATATATATACCTCTGGCTATGATTTTAATGATTGTACCTGATGATGACGCCGTGACGTTGAAATTAGTACAGTGTGTCCTCGTTTAACGTTGTTAACTCGTTCCTGAAAAAGTAGACGTTAAGCGAAACAACGTTAAACGAAGCAGTATTTTCCATAAGAAACAATGTAAAAAATTAAAATCGGTTCCAAACTCACCAATTCTTCATTTCATAACAATAACGATTTCTTGTGTGAGAATAGTAGAAAAGTAAGGGGTATTAGATGAATGGTAAAGGAAAGTGAAAGGAATGCGCATTTATCAAATGTAAGAAAAAAAGGCGTGAGATTCTTAGTTTTGGTGAAATTAAAGTTTGAAAATGACAAAATTCGCGTATTTTTTGTGATATTTTGACGCCATATTGCGAGATTTTTGGAAGTCCCGGTAGAGGGATACGGACTAATTTCACGTCTGAAATATGGCCTTACCCAACTCCCCCCAACAACGTTGCGTGTCTGTGGAGTGAAACAGGGGTGCTAAGGTGGGACAGTACGCAGCGTCGAGAAGGTTACGGAAAGCATTTCTGAACGGAAAAATAGGTTATTTGGCGGATAGTTACGATTTATTTTCACTAATACCCTTTTAAACCAACCCACCCCAATGGTGATTGGTTTGCGTAAAATTACGGCGAGTTGGTGATGAAAGTTCCGTATAGAGGCAGTGGAATGAAGTACCTCCAAAGATTATAGGGTAGCTCCGAGAGGTTACCCGTCCCTCCTGAGTGTAATAAAGCTGTCGAAAAGCGGGAATACTTTTAAGTTGAAGGCGGGAAAAGTCATGGGCGGTGGGTATAGAAAATGAAGACACTGCTCGACCGCTGCGCCATCTGAGGGAACTAGGAGTAAAAGGTCAGTATTTCCAATATGGCGTGCAGAAGTAGATTCACATCACAGGTTTAAGTGAATAGTTTACGAAAGAAAAAGGATTTATGAAGCAAACGAAAGGTAAATGTGCATATGTAGCTTAGCAATATAAGTGAAATAGGTGGTATAAGGTGATCGGGAAGCAGGTGAAATTAATTTTCTCCCAGACTGGACGCTATGATACAAATACCACGGCGTATTTTAATTACGCGGACAGTCGAACAGATGATTTCACTAGTCAGAGATCTTCATATCTTAGATGAAGCAAACTGAAAAGGCATTTTTAAAAGAATAAGCACCAGGTTCCCCTCCTCTATTTCTGATATTTAGTGCTGTTAGCACCGGCTTCCCTCGGAGTAAAAGAAATTTTTGTTCTTCACTGCGGGAGCGTGCGCATGCGAATGCAGTGAAGGACAAAGATTTCGCACGCTGCGATCGCGAAGACGTAGGATATCAATTAAAATATTGAGTGAACTAGGGAAACTCGATGCTGTGTACAAAATGTTTGTTATTTCGTAACAAAGTTTTAGTAACAGTATCACCCTCGACGATTTACTGCATCATGGAGAGTTTAGAATACTTCCTCTTACATACTAATTTAACACGAAAAGACGTTTTCGATACACCTCAAACAGCAGTAAATCTACCTTATGGCGGAATGGGATTTTCAGGTATTTTTTTCCCGTAGATATTTGCCCCTGGATCTACCATTCGGACATGGTATTATTAATACCATGCGATTCAAGATGGTACACTAACGTTGGTTTGAGTTTTAAATCACCCGATGCATTGCCCCCAAATAACATCGTAGTAAATAATAAGCAAACATATATTTATGAAACAAAATAACGTAATATTTATTCGCTCAGGTGAACTTTTGACACACGCTATGAGGAGTTAACGTCAAACTTTTCCGCCGAATGGAAATTACACATCAGATGCGCCAAATTCCTATTCATTATTCATTTTTTTTGGTTGCGCAAAATTTGAACAACGTTATCGCGAAGCACTGACGACGTTGAACGATTTAGGGTTTTAATTGTTGGACAACGTTATCGCGAAACAACGTTAAACGGGACAACGTTAAACGAGGACACACTGTATATATAACTATTAAAAACTCTGTGGATTAAAACATAGCTGTTATTGTCATTCTTCAATGATTGCTTTATTTTTCGGTGAGCTTGAAAATGATAATGAGCAACTAATGGTGAAGATGTGTGACAACACCGGGACCACGTTTCCTTTAATGTTCTGTTGCGTCTTATTGGGTGGCTCTGTGTGGTTCCAAATTTCTGAATATATTTTTGTAGAGAAAGAATCGGACGGAGAATACCTCCTGCTCATGACTTCACAGAGAGCAAAGGGACTGAGTCAACATTTATTCAATAAAACTAATTTCCTAAGAGTAAATTATTTTTCAACGCTTGCATCTTTTTCCTTCCTTCAAATATCCGAAATCTTCTTCCTTCTCCCTGTAGTGTTTCTGTCTAATAAGCATCGCTCTATTATCTTCTTTACCATTCCCCTACCTCTTTAAACATTCTCTATCCAAGCCTAAGATCTTTTATTCTCTACCCACTTTTGATGCCTCCTTAGCATTTATCCCGTTAGCAACCTTTCTTTTCCTGCCATATCCAGCACTCTACTACTTGCTCGCCACCCTTTATAGTATACCAATCCTCTGCTGAGTATGCACTCCCTCGAGTTCACACCGCAGACAGCCAACAATACCGCCTCCACTTCCTCCTACTCCCAGATAAACTGATTTACCATGCTCAATTCATGTTCCCCAGGGGGGTGCCTAGTGCGACACCCAATGAGGTCACGTGACGAGAGTGGGTCCTCGTTGAGTCCAATCGGTGGATGGATTATCATCGCTGAATTGGAAAAGGGGCGGAATTCACTCACGTTGCTCCGACTAGGTTCGCGGAACGTGCTGCGTCCCACGGGCTAGAGGCAGCTCACATTTGGACGATACGGTGGTACGTGTCCGGCCTAACTAACCGTTCCCCAACCACCAGCACCCACCCAACACGCCTGTGATTTCAGCGATAGACAGTGTTTTCAGTCGATTGCCTCGTTCCACGATCCGTCTCCTCGGAGCTACGATGTCTGAATTGATCTAAATCTAGGAATCTACTCTGCGAACCGCCGCAATAGCGTATGACGAAGACAGCAGGAATGTGTAAAAAGAAGGAATTGGGGAAATAAAGGAATTAAAAAAAAATGTATTTCGTTTAACTATCGTATACATCTCCTCTAGTTGTAGTCGTAAATGGCGCAGCTCTCTTATTTTGTCACATTCATCCGTCCTAGATATAAATTACGGGGGTATACTATTACCGGCTGTGTTGACCTGACCCTGAGATGCGAATGATTCTCGTAACGTAAACCTAGCTAAAAACTAGAGTTATATTCGAGTCTGCACACTGAGGGCTTTTATGAACTGCGCAGCATTCCTTGGAAATTTGTTAAGAACGCGGATTATTTCTTCTTTCGCTGGGCTCACTGGACTTGCGGCGAACTCAAGTTGCCTATTGAAAGTGAGGAACCTCTGTAGTCACAAAGGCATTTGATATTGTAAACAGTGTGGCCAGAAATGTAACAGAAAGTGTGTGAAAATATAATTGCGAATTTGTCAAGTTAAAAGTCAGATAGAACTTTTTTGTTTGCGGTGGCGTAGAACCGTAGGGGTTTTAAACGATGTACTTGATGTCATGTTTCTCAATTTGAGGCTGAATAATATACTGAAATACTTGTGAACATTAAATACTTCAGTTTTAAAAAATCAGGGAATACAGTTTAACAGGGAGTGGATAAGAAAGGATATACAAAGCATTGAACTGCGCAAATATCAGGTAAAAGGCAGTAGAATATATTGAGGCAAAAAAGAATAATGACGTGTCGATAAGGCTCCGATCAACATCATCACTCGGTTGGGTACTCAAAAACTTTTCATCCAAAGAATTCGCTGAGAATTGCTAAGATTTTCAAAGAATAATAGATCTTATAAAACTGCTTTAGATCAAGCAGACGGATGAATTGAGGAATGAGGAGAAGAATATGGGAGAAAGGAGGGAAAATGGAACGAAAAAGAAAAACCAGTTGGATATCGCAAACCCTGGAACAGTGGTGCAAGTTTGTGGGGAATATAACAAAGGGAAAAACAGAAGGTTTAATCGCAGCGTGGAAGATCAGGGAATAAATAAACGTGGACCAAATAAAGAGGAATGCAGGAAGGTAAGTATTACTATAGAGTAATTATATATAGAGGACTCACCACACGCACAAAAATCGTATATATTTTTTATTTAGTTCCGGAAGGATAACGTAGATGGCGAGGAGGAAATTTTGACAATTTTTTTAATTTGATCGTTCCACAAGCCTGAAAATATATCCTGAAGCAGAAAGGGTCGCTACGTTTAGTGGTGACCATAGTTAGTCGATTTTCCGCAAAACAATAATTATAAAAACATTTTCTTGAATTTCGGCTAGGAACTTGACTCTTCCGTGTTTATATTCCTAATCCAGTTGCCGGCAGACTGTTCTCAGTATTAAGTTGAAACTTGCAGGAAAGGTTTATTGTACAAGGTACAAAGCGATCGCCTGCTAACTTTCGTATCTTACTGTATAGGTCCATATATGGTGCGTATGAAATTTGGTGAAAACAATAAATGTATTTTTGGTGAAAACATTGTAACTTTATCTCGAATACGAAAAGAGTTACGAATTTTTTTTTTCTCAAATATTTTTATCACGCCATTATTTCAGCCGCTTGCTATTTCGTGGCAGTTTTCCGTGGCTATCTTCTTCACCCAAACTATCGGCTAACAGTTCTCAACAACAGCCTAAAACTTGCAGGGAAAGATTTAAATGCCTCACTTCCCATATCGGTAAACCTTTTTATGTTTTTAGCTGAGTTTCGACGTTGTTATATTTAGTTAAGTATCTTTGGGCCAAAACTTCCGATTTTTGTAAGGTAGGAAGCAGTCGCCTACTAACTTGAATAGATTACTTGAAATAAGGTATCAAAAATTAAGAATTGTCCAAAATGTTTAAAATATCTCCAAATTTATAACCATAAGTTTTCTTTTCGCACTGAATTAAAAAGTATGATCATTTGTTTACAGATTGGGAAAATTACTTTATTAGTAATTCTACATCGTCATGTGAATTTCACGTTCATGTGAACAACGTATATCTTTGGTATTTATTTATGTGAAAGCTGATAATCTGCTGTTGCGTTTAGGACGGGGAATAATTGGTGCAGTTTCAGTGCAGACGGAAATTAGTATTGTGCCTTATTTTTTTATGATGGCTCCTACGCCTAAGTGTTTAATACTTTTATGATTCAAATAATTCTCATGCTAAGTTTGAAACGATCACTCTTGTTTCTTTACGTATTTTATGTGTGAAATAATGGTTAATTTTTAAAACACCCTTTCGCTGTTTAGTGTCTACCGAGATTTACGTAAGAAACTGTTTTGGATTTGAGAAGTCATTGAAATTCGGAAAAAATAGAATTTCAAAAGTTGATTTCTTCCAATTAAATTTAACCATATTATTCGGCTTATCAGTTCCTTACAATGATGATATAACGTATCTGTAGTGACATTACGATTAGTATTACACGCTAAGTCGTGTCACGAAGATATAACAAGATAGTCGTAGTTACACTAGCTTTAGGGTATAGTGTAATGCACGTTGGTGAAAAATAACCCCCTGCCTCACACCCCGGAGGTGGCTTGCAGGGTATTTTGTAGATGTAGATGAGTGTACGAGGAAACATTGTATTAATATCATGTTCATTGCAATTAATTTTTTGGACTTGAAGGAAAATTTCACCATAACAGCAAACAATCGCGTGTAGATTTAGCAATGTAGGCCGTAGGTAGAAATTTTCAGACCACGTCGCCGCCGTGGAATTGGCCATCGGCTCTCATATCTATAACGAAGTGCCTGTTTTTATTAATAATGAAGGAGTTCTACCGAGTAACGCCAGAGACAGTGTCCTATGTTCAAAATACCAGTGTCTTGCATAGTCGAAAATGAACATATACCTAAATATGCAGGTATAAATTAATAGTAACGCATCACGAAGTGAGATATTTAATATAAAAATATACGTAGGCTTCTGATCCAAGTTATTCGCTTTCATGATCGCATATAAACAAGGTTAAACTAATTTGAAAATCTTTGGGAAATTATTTTGGTATGTAAGATTATGTATCCTGGTTAGGCTAAATGAAAATTCGTATACAGATCTTGTTATGATGAATAATCGATGAAGCGTTTTATTCAACCAACCAGTCTTTATTTCCTGAAAAGTGATTCCTACAGGAAAATAGTTTCTCCATCTGCATTTTATCTTTGGTAGCAAAATCTCACGGTATTTACAATAAACAACTATGAACTGAACTCGTTTTTATGAACCTATAGTTTAATTGCGCAATTTTTGTTCACTTTACTAGAACTTGGTAATGAGAGAAAAAGAAATTTGAACCCCAGAAAACATGGGATTTCATCATGAAGGCGATGGCAAAGTTTCCCTTGGGAATCGGGCCAGGTTATCGATATTTCATCTCGAATGCGGCAAAATTGTTTTCCCCTTCGGAACAGGCAGAAAAAAATTAATCAATATTCCTTGGGAACCCTTAAGAGGAGTCTTTTCTCATAGTTGCCTAGAAACCTTTCCTAAGCCCCGTTGCTTTTCCTTGTTGAATAGAACTTTATGTTGTCACCAGCTGTCGAGGATTAACTTCAAATTGAAAGGTTGTTGTTTTGATGCAATGCCTTTTATTTGAGAGATGTTCCCGCAGCTGGAAAGAATCAAGTACCTATGAATATCTAGCTGCGTCTACCTCATATCGGCTTATCACTTAAGAACCACTGTGCCCCCTCGAATCTTAGTTCACCAAAGGAACAAGGTGGTCGTCTTGCTCTACGCCCCCAGGTATGAAATTGGCCTGGGAATGGTTGAACTTAAAATACAACTTTATTTGAAACGATCACTTGGTTCAGGGTTTAACATGCTTCATGCTGCATTCACTATGAAGAAAGAAGGTAAAAGCTGCAGCTAACTTAAGGAATGAATGCTGCTTTAGGCTGTACTACTCCTAAAATCCTAACCCAAGAGAGCAGAGTTGAACTGGCCAGAAATTACAATGAAAAGCTTGAGGAAGTAAAATACCTTTTACTCTATTATTGCATCATTTTTTTATTTTTACATTTCCTCGAGCAGCCATTTAAAAACATTACTATATTAAAACGTTGATTTTTACCTTTTCCCTTTTTGCTAATGCGGGATCGAAAAAAACGTCATTTTAACAAATTATTTTTTTCCACGCATCCAAATCATCATCCGCACGATTCAAATCTGGTCTGTAAATTAAATCTGGTATTCAAATCTAAAATGTGACAATTTAGGTGAAAATACTCAATTTTAATATGCCTTTCAAAGTAGTCAAGGCGTTTTTTCATCATCCTAAAGTTTTTTCTCGTCCTGAGTCATGCCTAGTTTTTCCTATTCTCTTTACTTTGTGATTGTAGCCAATAGTGGAAGTAGCCGACAGCTAAGGTCATTTTTGCCACAGGATGGAGTATTTTTAGGAATGTAGGAAAAGCGGAGAGAAACCCAGCGTTGGTGTCAGCCAATTCTAAAACAAAAGCGCCAAGAAGCGCACTTTTAACGCCCCTTCCAACGAACGAAATACTGCAACGGAAAAAAACCCAAGGAAGGAAGGAATGGGGATTTGATTGAAAGATGTATACTAATACTAGGATTTGAACCCAAGGCCTCTGGATGTTAAAGCCGCAAGTCCTGCCTTTGCCTGAATCCTACCCAGCCTTTTCCTTACTTTCCTTTAATTTTAACCGTTTAGCGGCCGATGTAAATCCCTTTTAAAGAAATATTTTCGATCCTCAATCTGGGCAGCGGAAACTCCTTGCAACCCCCATGATCCCCGCGGGCATCTCACCCTCACACTTCGAAGGGGAAAGGAGGGTTCAAGTTATGATACCCTAGCCCAAACTCTCCTCCCTTCCCCCCCCCCTTAGACGCGAGAAGTTTTTTAAGGGCATTAATTTCGAGTGACTTATTCTCGTGCCTCTCCAAGTCTCTCTCCTTG
Organism: Pyrrhosoma nymphula; assembly: GCA_963573305.1. Lineage (NCBI taxonomy): Eukaryota > Metazoa > Arthropoda > Insecta > Odonata > Coenagrionidae > Pyrrhosoma > Pyrrhosoma nymphula. The sequence goes on along the minus strand of OY754337.1, from coordinate 19,535,996 downwards.
GCTGGCTGGCTCAAGGGGTCCAGCCTTCCATCAGAACCTCTGGCAACTCATCCCATTTCCTGAAGTACCGTTAATAAGGGGCTGAATTGTGATGCGGGCGAGGGGGAAGCGTTTAGTTTCCCGAGGGTTATTTTTAAAGCGGGTGAGGGAGGTGGCTGATGAGTAGATTAACGTAGCGGTCCGATGAGCACAATTCTTTCCTGTATTAAAAGAGGAAGGAAAGAAGCCGTTTTCGCCCGGCTGCTGATTAAGTGTAGGCGTCGAAGAGAGGACTTGCGGATATTTAAGGTGATGAGGGCATGGAGTAGGAAAAAAAAGATAGATAGGTGCTCGTAAAATAATGCGCACATCAGATGGTATCATCGCATATCAGGCTGTATGAATAATTCTGCTATACGATTTTAAGTTATGATGTCATTCTATCAACGGCTCGTGTTAATAAAGCGATTGCTCTCACTAGCTCCTCGGTTCAATCAATCGGTTTGTAAGGTTAGGGTTTCAGCTCACTCGTGCATTAAATTCGAACAATTAGTATGGACTGAAAAGGGACCAAATGTTGCCGGCTAAAAATGGATGAATAAATAAAAAGAATGAAGCCAGGTAAAAGGCGAAGGATAGCTAAAATAAAATAACATATTTTCTCTTGTGAGGGGTGTCCAAGGAAAGTTTCCACAGAACAGTATTATGAATTTCCAGGTTTTCCTCTTATTAGTTCAAAACAGTATTATGAATACCTAGCTGATAATCGTCATAGACTAGATGTTAGTGAAAATAACATCCTCTCAACTCTTTTGACTTCTTTGAGGTAGCTTGAATGAAAATTAACACATGTTTCTAGCATTTAAATGCCCTCAATATTATATTTATAAGGTTTTCAGGAAAAGTAAAAAATAACCAGCATATACCCTAAAACCTTGCAATGAGTTTGATCAGTTTAAATTTGGAGCAATGCTCATTTATGAATTACTAACCTTTTTTACACCTTCCTAAACCCACAGATGCCATACTTACTGCCTGATAATAGCTCCGATCACTTGGTATCGACACTATTGAGGCTATAATCACAAAAGAAATGTTTGGTAACAGTCGCTTAACTCAACTGACAGGGTTGGCTGTACAGGTGATCAAGCAAAATCCCTACTATAACATGCTAATGATAATTTTTTAATATTAATACATTTTTGGTTCGGTGTGCTTCATAATATTATGCGTAATTAACGCAGATGATCTATTCTTATAATACATACTGTAACAGAATTATTTCAGTACAAATGTTTTCTTGTGTGCATTTGGTGTCTGGTTGTAGGTGACGATGTTTTCATGGTTTAATTTGTGAGCCACGATAGTTCTTTAAATGTGAAGAAATGGCACTAGGGAGTGATATTATATTTCGGGAGTGTGTTGTTTTTGGGAGAGGGAGGGAATGTGCGCCCGTGTCCTCGAGGAGACGAAATTTGAGGTTGGTGAGAGGTTAGAGAGGTGTGAGTGATCCGGGGTGTCGAGCGCGGTTCCCGAGTAGATCGAGCTGAATAGACGACAGACCGGAGAGGGTCATTGTCCCAAAGAAAATCCCAGTTTGGTTGATTTTGAAAGCTGTTTCTCCGCAATTTGGTGAGCCGCATAATAATCAAACCTGGACACTTAGTTTTGACCGCCAAAGATCGTGAACTGCGCTGTCACGACTTCATGGTGATTTCTAACGGATTGGGGTAGGATACTATGGGTGATTGTCGAAACCCTCACAAATTGTAGAAAATCTCATAAATTGTCAATCTTCGGGCTTTATTAAATTGTGCTTGCCCACTGTGGCCTATAAGTAATTGCCGATCTCCTTACCATTGTGAAAATCACTTATTTTATATTCTCGTCAACTTTGCTGGGTATAGGATGTTTTGTCTAAAAGGGATTTTTTTGAATGGCTGGATGTATTATTTCTTCACTATTTTCATGTAATTCAGTTCATGATTTCCCATCAATGTGCATTTTCACCTGAATATCATTGATGAGTTGTTCATCTCATATCTCATCTCATCAGGGTCTGATTTAATTTGTTACGCCTATGTGGATTAAAACTTGTGTTATTCGAGAAGTTATGGTTTCTGTCTATGTACCTGGCCCCCGAAATTGTCAAGGGTATAATTTGCTTTCGCGACGTCGCCCGTCCGAGCCGTATTACAGGAGGAGGACGTCGAGAGGTGATTACGATAGTAAGTAACTTAGTGCCGGTAGCAGCTATTTTAGGCCCTGTTCTTGGTGTGTTAAATTTAGGGAGCATCCATTTGGTTATCCACATCCGGAGCCTGGTTTTTGTATGTAATTTTAAAGCGTGTATAAATTTCCTGACGAAGATGTATCGCTCCTTTCCGGGGTTGGCCCGTCGCTTCGTCGGGTGTTGATACGGCACCATTCGACGGGAATGGTCTCGAGTAGGGATTAGGATAAGGGGGTCACCGCGGGGAACAGAAGGGACTGTTAAAAAAAACATTAACTTTTATTTTGTAATATTTCTAAGTGCTCCAAACCATTTACATAATTTTCCTGTTTATGAATTATTCAAATATCAAGTGGTAGTAAAATTTAAAAATAACATATAACAAACACTAGGAAAAGAAGAGAATTCATACTGCATTACAGAAAAAGCTCTATGTTACTTTGACTTTGTTTTCACACTAATTAGCCCCTTCCTAGCGTTTAATGACTTTATTTCTTGGTTCAGTCGCCGGGATGAGAAGTTTAGATAAGCATTTGTCTCGCTGTTTTCCAACTTAATTCCTACTGCTCACATTATCACCTCCATAATTAGAACTCTCCCTTTAACTCCACTTTCAACTATTTCACCATAATCTGATAGCTTTAAAGAGTATCTTCCTCCATTATTATTTGAGTTACAGCAACGGAAGGTGATTTTTACGGATCACCGCTCGTCAAGAGATTTGTTGCCTTTGGGGTTCGATTTTTTTTTCGAGTTCATTATTTTTTTCCGGATAACATCCATTTGAATTGAACACCACGGTGGATGACTTCATCGAGAGGTTTCGAATCCGCGAGAGTTGAAAAGCATTTAAGGGACGCCCCGATGGATGTGAAGATGAAGGGCTGAATGTTGAGGGGGGAGGGGAATGGGTGGGTGGGTTGATGACGGAGGGGAGGTCGGGGAACGAAGTGGGACGAGGGGACTCCATCGCTCGCCGAGAACAGAGATTGCTTCGATGTGAAAGGATCGATATTGTGGTTCGCCACCCTCTCTCCCTTGTCTCTCTATCCCTCCTGACTGCAATGAGGCCGAAAGGGACGAGGCCTTTGTGACTGAGAGAGAGGAGTCATTTAATACCGAAAGGGAATCGAATTAAGTTTATCTCGGATCCGCCGGTGGAGGATTTTGCTCGGATTCCTACGCTTCACATATCCCGTGTTCAGGGAGGGGGGTTGGTTCATCTCCCTCCCCCCTGGCCCCCTCTCTAGGAGTTATTCTCGACAGTCGAGTGGTTTATTTGGGTGGGGGGATAGCGTGTCCTTAATAGGCACCCTCAGGCCTTTTGGTCCTAATAAAACGCTGCAGAGATGAATTCTGAGATCCACGTTGGCATCATTTTGGTTCTTAATCGTAATTCCTTCCACGTGAGTTAACTTACTCGATTCGAACGGAGAAATTGCATATCATTCATGGAATAGGCTAGAAAGGTTATGTTGTCCGTTTATTTTTTTGCCAAGGATTCAGTCGTGCGTGAGAGAAAATTTAATTAACTCGTCAGCTTTATCCGAATTATAACATTTTACTTCATCGATGGTGATTTTATTTGACGCTGATTTATTAATCCATATCTATATTCTAAATTGAATCTAAATTGAATTATATATTACCGTTCTGTCAAAAAAAAATATTTGCCATAAGTGTTTAATTAAAATCCTTGAAGATATATCAATTCAAAATGATTTCATAATAATGATAACTTGCAAAGCAAAAAATACTTGAATATTGCAGGTAAATTTTTTATATTAAATATTGATTATTCAACTTAAACTCAAGACCTTCTGCACAAATTTTGAAAAACTACAATAATTTCAATTGAGGGAAGCAGTTTATTTGTCGTTGCTTCTTTTACCGGGTGGGATTGATTGCTCTGGACTGTGACAGAAGCAATTTTAATACCCAAGGACGAAGGACGCTTATTCACAGGTTGAGTTTGAAATATTGAATAATTTTTAATTTAAACAGCTTTAAATTAAGCAAAATATTATGATTACGGTACTAATAAAAAAAGGAATTTATCAGGAAATATTGCATTATATCATAGAAAATATTGCTCAATTTTCTGTTACGTGGGGTGCATGTAAACCCCCCCAAATAAATTAGTAATACGACGGTCATGTAGAATAATTATTTCAATCCAAATGGAGAATTTATATACTTATTGAGGATTTGTAACAGGAATTTTAATTCTGAGCCCATATCGCACCTTGGGTAGAACCACTAATCCTTGGAAAAATCAAAATTTTCTTGCATCAAATGGAATTGATTATGCAATATTTGTGTCTTGAGGTTGGTTCAATGCCATTCTGGCCACGCAGAGTATTGCGTCTTTTGTTTATTGTGGTTGTCTATCTGCTGAGAGAGTAAAAAATATGGTAGCATTACTTAAGCAAAAGAACAGAAGACTGATGCTAATGGAGTTAAGCTAGAAGTGAAGCATACTTTGATTTTCCATGCTGCTTATATTGCTTAGTGCTTTCTTAATCCCGCGAGATAGTGGGAACGAGATAGTGGCTACATAGGAAATTGATCAATTCAGTTGTTTGTTGCAGTGCCCGATGGCTGATATGAACCATAAGAAATGTCTCTTTTTCTTGTATTTTTACTGTGAAACATTCATGTACCTTTTCAGTAGGTCACTACGCTAAAATTACTGCCACAGCTAGTCCGGTAATCCTTGGTATACGTCCATGGTAAAAACCTATGTGCTCAGTGGACGTGATCTCGTGGACTATATCATCATGCGCACTGATACGAGAATTTCCGAGTGTCTTGTGTAGGGAAAAATTTAGTTCCTTTTAGGCCTTCATGAAATTCACTGAGGTGACCTAATTGGTTACAGCACGCGCCCCGAATGAGGAGGATCCAGTTGAAGGTCCCAGTCAAGGTGAATGATTTTTTTCATTGTGAATCTAAGATATTTTTGTATCTCCACAGAGGATGACACCACTTTGGTTGAGGAAAAACCGACTGCCACGAGTATTGTCGCAGTACTACAAGATTGAAAAATGAATTCTCTTATCGAGTTCAAATAATCGCATTTCCATAAATGCTATAGTTTTCTAGTTTCTTTGTTTTTTGTTTCTATCACTCATTCGAGAAGCTTAGCTCAAACCATAAGCTTCTCGGAATTAATTTCCTTTTGTATTCAATGGAAACAAGGAGAAAAATTCCGCCATTGCCTTCTAGGCGTTCTCCAGCAAAATCATAAAATATAAGCATACAAGAGAATAAAAAAGATATAGCATTGAGAAACCATTCCAATTCGTTGGTTTTATTGATGTTCATTGGCACCTTATTGAGCGGATACTTCGGCGTCACATTTTTTCTTCCGATTAACCTTTTATTCTCCTGCCAATTCTTTACTTTTTTTCTCATCATACTCAGGTATTACTGAGTGTAGGGAAACAGTCATCTTCGATGAAAACATCAGTTCCCGCTCAGTCACTGACGTTCACTGAAGTTACCTAACCATCGTTAGGCTCGGCTAAAATTCGCAGGGCTTATCCTCCTATTCGTCTGACTATGAGTGTATATGCTCCTATCTGTAAGTGGGAAGTGTGTGGGAAATTACCTTAGCCGTCGAAGCACTTGAAAAAACAGTACAGCAACTATTATGTACTGCTTAAATAATTGTCAAAGCCAGCATATCAATGTGTTTATTATTTTCACTGAAATTCCCTAGAAGTATTTTTTGACGTGGTACATCAAAACATTTTTCTGCTTAGTTCCTTGAACCCTTCCTGATGAATGAGAATGGAATGTTTTCAACACATGTAATAATTATTACTTGCAGTTTTCGTAGATAATTTACTTCACTAGTTTGGTCAAGTACTTCAAGTATACGTCTTCATTGCAGGAGAGGGATGAATTTACCAATGTTTTATTGACAATGTATAGTTTTTTTGCCCCTGGCATAACATCGTACATTGTTGTTGTAAATGCAGAATTGAGTTTGGCACAAGCAGAGGCATCGGCGTTCCTCCTGAAGCAGGAGACTATTTTTTTGTGACGGATAGAATACCACAGGCTTGAATTTCCCAGGGTTCTTTCTACCTTGCCCTTATAAATCGGTACGAATGAGAGGTGCTGACGGCCTGTGTATTTTCATAACTCGGAAAAGTACAAAACATGTTCTGACGGATGGTCAGAATATGTCTTGTACACGGTTATTCAAACTTTAATGATGTAGGTTGAAAGAGTAAATGATAGGCTATTTTGGAATTGATGTTGTCATAATAAAAATGTAGCGTAAAACGCAACGTATCGACGTAAAACAATGTGAGTAGTTCAAGGGTCAGCTCATTTGAAAACTCCTTGGATTGTTTTAAGGGATTAACTCACGAAGCTAACTGAATAAAAAGAAGATTTAAAAGACTTGAGTGATTTATTTTAGGAAATATTTTTTTTATTTGTGAATTTCTCCGAAAATATCTGAAAACTTCCTAAATAAGAGAACGGAAGTCTAAATAAAAAGGTCAGAGGGTGAAAGAGAATCGATTTTTTAATCCATAAGGCATCCGTTGAACCACGAGTCACCAAAGAACGACCCGCGGGCCACATCTGGCCCGCAAGATGATTTTATCCGGCCCGCAGAAGAATTATGCGGAAATGTACCGCATAATTTTTTTCTTGGATGGTCGCTACTTGTAGAGTAATAAGCGTTACAGAATTTAAATCTCATTTTAATAAGATTTTAAAAGCACAGTAACATCATTCATGCTAATGGTTTGTGATGAAAATATGTAAATTTTCTGGTAGTGTTCGTCGTCATCAATATGCAATAATTTAATTTCACATACTCTGATATTAGTTCATAAAATTATCTGATTTCGTTAAAAGTCATATCTAGAGTTCCTTCAATGGTTTCAGGCTCAACTTCGTAGAAGTTAATTTTTAATAATGAAAAAGAAAACTTTGTTTTATTCTACCAATTCCACCACGCAGCTGTGTCACCTTCAGGTACCTGAAGATGACGCCGCGGCATTGCAACCTATTACCTTGAAATAAATTGGTGGAATAAAACAATGTTTTCTTTTCCATTATTTAGTTTCCTATTTATTTTTTCACTACGGCCCGCTGAAAAGTGTTAACATACCCATTGCTTTCCACGTTACGATAAGTTTGGAGACCCATCGATTGAACGATCAAGATAATTTTGGAATTCCATGCCTGACTCACATGTATACGTGACTTGAAATGAACATAAACTATAGCGTCGCGAAAACTATTCACCTATCAGTTAGTGACTTCACATTCTGATATCGCACGTGTGTTTCCCATACGCGTAATGTCGCACACGGGGTTGCTACTTCGTAAGAGTGTGGATGCATGAGGATGGAGAGGGTGGAGGTCGTGTGAGGAGGATGTCCGTGGAGTGAGGGGGAGGTGGCTGAGAGGAGGAGGGCAAAGGGTGGTAGTGGGAGGTCAGTCGAGGATCTCTGCCGAGCTCTTTTAATTAAGCGAGACCGTAAATCTCGAGGTTAATGCCTGTGAGTGCTCTGAGGGATGGAGTGGGGGGTTGGGATGTGGAGGGAGAGGGGGGGTCCAACGGCCGTGTGAGCAACGGAGAGGAGAAGGGTTTAGAGCCGCATGCGAGAACGTCGACGGTGAGGGTGGGGAGGGTCAGCGAGTTATGCCCTCCGCTGTTCTCGGCCTGATGATTGGATGGGAGAGGAAGTCTGTGAAAGAGAGAGGAGGAGGGTTTGTATACCGGGGGGTGGGGAATGAATTGGTTGGCGCGGTCGCGGTGGCGAACAGAAGAAGAAGAAGAAACGGCCTCTCCCAAACGAATGAACGAGGAGGAGTTTTTACAGCCCATGAGAGCAGTAGTACTCGGAGCGTTCTTTTCCTTCGGCTGGCTGCGTACGGCCACGAAGAGGGGACGGATAGCCGTGGAATGTTTCCCTCCATCTCACCGTTTGAGTGTGTGCGTATGTGTGTGTGGGAGAGTACCTACGAGGCACACCGATAGTCGGGAGGATCCTCTTTTAAGCCTCCCAGGTGGCCCGCCACTTTTTATTCCTTCCCATTCAAAAGAACCTTTTTAAAAAAATGCTCATTTCCCCACCTTTTGTAGTGCCATCGCTTTTCCATTAATCCGGTTTGCGAACGTTATATTATCCCCTCTCCCCCTGCGGGAGTTTTTTGAAAGTAATTACGCGGGTAATAAGGTTGGGTTCATAAACGGACTTGAACGGAGCTCTTTATCTGAAGGGGTGCACTTCGTAAAAATGGTGTGGGCGATGGGAACAGTGGGAGTTATTAAAATCGGAGGTGCAAAAGGAGGAGTATGGTGGGGTGAGTTCCGAGTTTAAAAAAACGTAATTGGGTCAAAACGTTTTAAAAATGAATGCAAAGGCAATTCAAACGCTGCCTGTCTTGCCACATTCCATCGTTTTCAATTTAATTATTTCTGATTGAAGTGATTTTTTTTCAAACTTGTCAATTACGCAACGATGTCCCGCACATCAAAGAGATAATGTTTTTCATTAATTTTGCACTTTTTTCTCACCCATCCAATATGCTTACGGTCATTCGTTGCTATTTTTGTTCTCCATCAATTGATTATATGGTTATAAACGCTGATACTTACCGATTAATTAATAATGCTCTTCAGCCGATTGAGAAATATTTTTTTCATATTTCCACAAAGATAACAAGTGAATTTAAGCTTTTCTCTAAACAAAGTACGTGTCCTAAGTTACTTTGCGACTTAAAGCATTTACTTGCACCATTTTCTCGAGTTTCCAACAGATATCCTATTTTGAAGGGTGTAGCGAGGGGTATGCCCCACTATTTAACCTGAAAAACCTACCCTCACTATTTCACATACGTGCATTGAACTTTCCTAGCAATTACATGGCCAGAAAAGAGGATGAATTTTTTAGAATTTATTTCCCCTAAGGATGGTTCTGTTTATCCTCACGCATAAATTTTCATATGCATGCGAGTGATGTCCCTTGCACTGTCAAATGAATAGTACTTTTGTTTTTTACGTAATGTCTCAATTTTATGCCACCATCATTCAAGAAGAAGAATCCGATGTGGGATTGCAGCGAACATTGTATTACATTATGATAACATTCACTCCTCATGAAAACATTAAACTGCTGATTTAGGCAAAAAAAACTACTCCAAAATATGTTGAAAGGAAAATAAATGAGTTCAAATGGCGTAACATTTAATCGTTGACTGAGCTTCTTGGTAAAAATCAATGTTTTCTTTAATTTGGTGGAAAATATTGTTTCTTAAAAACTGTACAAATTAAAAATGCGAGGTTTAACATTAGCTTTGAATCTGATTTCGTAGAAAAGCTCCACATTGAATCAGGATATGCGATAAGAACGGGGCTGACTTTAATACTCTCAAGATATTACGACTCACTAAGAGCTCGGAAACGAAGTCTTGAATCAGCGAAATATCAGGGCCTTTAACTTCCAGTTCCTGTCACCGCCATATTATTCCGCGATGTCTTCGAATCGGAAGCGTCACATATTCCAGGATCGAGGTGTTAACTCCATCTGGACTGCCATTTTGGAGGCAGAGGAGCCAGGAAGCTCACCCACCGTCATTTCTCCCCCTTCTGCCCCCCACCCAAAACCCTCGCTGGCTCTTCGCGAGCAACTCCCTCGGTGAGCATCGGAATCCTAAGATTCCAATAAAGGGTGCGAGGAGGTCCTCAGGGATTGATAAAGGATTCGCACGGTAGGGCGTTGGGAGACTCCCGCTGAACTGGCCCCGCGTACAGAGACACTTGATGACAACTTTTGCAATTACACCCCTCGCCTCTAATTGTCCCTTGGCCCTTCTCAAGAGGGTGGGCCTTCCTCACCTGTCATTTGGGGGCGTGAGAGAAGTTTTCCCCTTCTCCAAAGTGGTAAAGTCCTTCGCGTGCTTCATATTTTGGGGCCAAGTGCAAGTTCCCACTTTGACTCTCTGCCGTTAGGACGGTGCTATTCCTTTGTTCTCAGTTGCCTTTTTGTTTGAAAAGTCATCGGTACCTTTCGAGCCCTTGCACTGGAGGGGCGTGAGGCAGGAGCGTTAGGACACCAGCAGTGATAGAGCGAGGAAACAGATACCGAAAGTAGAAGGAGAGAGGTTTGACTTCTTTGATTTGTATATCGTTCTGTTTTTCTAGTTTTGAATGGTGTGTGTAATGAAAGATCTCATATGCATTTGTATTTTGTCAAAATAATATCTTGGTCCACCTAAAACACGTGCAATATGACTTTTTGTGGTAACCTCAGTCATGCGTTTAACACCCATGTGTCTAGCTCTCCCCAGTTCTTCTATTAGTTTCTTCACACTTTCATCCGCTTGCTATTCGTTTTTTATTTGTAAAAAACGCTCAGCTCTCCTTTGCATTTTTTTCTTCGCGAATGACTAGAGTTCACGAAGTGGACTTCTGTGAGGTAGCATCTCTTTTTCCAGTTTTCTTCAGATGATCCTTCCGCTATTCTCTAAGTCAGGGGTGTCAAACTGGCGTCACGTGGGCAGTATGTGACCCTTCATCTCCTCTCGTGCGGCCCGCGATATCATTTGGGGTAAGTCGTGTAGTTATTGGCCTACTCGGAGTTCTCAATCACTTTCTACTTTGAAATCCGAATTAAGACAAGAGTTAAAAACTATTTTTAATTATTACGATAGGTGGTATGCCTCGACTAACAAATAAATAATCATTCTTTAAGTAGCCACCAGGTGACATCTTTTTACTATTTGAAACGGCGTTTATCATGATCAATATTGTCTTTTTTATCCATAGTAGTTAAAAGACATGCATAAGCAGCTTTCTTTTTTAATGGGCTTCAGTATTTTGAATTATAAGAAATTTAATTTTCATTTATATTTTACTCCCGCTACGTTATTTTCTCTGGCCAGCTGGTCGACTAAAGTAGTATACGGTCGTAATATAAGCTTCCTTTGTTGCAGCTATTTTTCCCGTTTTCATTACCATAGGTTGATTAAATCGTTCTTGCTTATTTTGTCCAGTATAGTAAATATTTTGCCGAAGAAGTAAAACATTTATGTTTTTATATTAAACAATTTGCAATGATTAAATTATGAAACAATTATCTACATTAGCGTAAGGTTTATGCCCAATATTATTTTCATCCCTAGGATGTCACTTTCAAAATTCCACAAGGAGGAGAAAGATCGAGAAAGAGGGGAAAAAATTACAATGAAAATGGGAAATGAGTGCTTCTGCTTAGAGGTGAAAAATAAAATGTAGATGATTTCTATTCTCGACTTCTCTATTTATAAATAAAAGATAAAAATAATCAGAAACAGGCTCTGAGACTTGAATTAACGTAATAAATATGCGAAACGTTGGGCAAAAGGATTCATAAACCAATAACATATTATAATACCTATATTTCCAGAGAAGAAAGTATTAAAAAATACAATTGTGTTCATCGTAAACAGTGCAACATTTAGTAAAGAATAAAATATTTACGGTGGTATGATAAAAATCACAAGAAACAATACTCATGCTTTTGAAATAAGAAAAAATTCAAGACATCGAACTCACTTAAAAATCAGCAACAAGTTTTCACTACAGTTATGAAATGCTAAAATCAATTAAGAGAGTTAGCTAAGATATTAGCTTTTTATTTTATTTTATTTTATTTTTTATTCAAGATCAACGGGCTGATGCCCTTTTAGTACATAATATACAAAATTAGTAATATAAAAATACATGGTATCATTCAAATTTAAACTAAAACAATAATTAAAAATTAAGACTTAGATTACATCTTAAGGTATGTTAACAGTGTATAAATATCTGTTGATATAAAAACTCTCAAAACCATTTACAAAGAGCTCATTAGTCAAGCAATGCATGATCAAGGCTTATGTATTCATCTTTTTCGACGAAAATTAATAAATTTTACTGTTAGATATTCTTATCAAGAAACACCAAAAGGTCGGAAAGCGTGACTGAGATGGCTGACAACCCGTATGATCAACTGGGAGAAGTAACTGCAATGGTCCAGTGTGTATCGATTGCGACGGATAAAAATACAAATCTGTGCGATGCTGCACAAGTTGCGCTGCTCTTTCGTAGTTGTAGTTGAAACATGAAAATTACGGAATAGATTTTGGAAATTATCTTCATCCCAGGAAATGCGACTGATGAGAAATTTTTTATGCTGTATAAAAAACTTTGAAGAAATTCAAACTTCCTGAAGAAGAATATTCCAACTTTCTATGAACACTTTCGTTTCTGTGACAACTCTTGGTACCAAAGCAATGATGATAAAGGCCCCGGATAAAACCAAACTGAAGTCATTTCAATATATGGTTCATTGAAATATCTTTGCTTGAAAAAATGTATTTCATATTTATTAAATAAATAAATAAATTATTAGTTTCTTTTCACAAATATAAAAATAACTTCGAAATTTTAAAATCAGAATGAACTATACCATAATAACTAGGTGCAGCCCACGTGTATTTTACTTGTTAGAAAATGGTATGTGACTGAAATGAGTTTGACACCTCTGCTCTAAGTGATCCTGTACCTTCAATTTAGTTCCGCTAATATCTCGACCGTCTTTTCCCCACCATAGGCCTGATATTAAATTTAAAGCCCGGTGGAATCACATCGGTTAAGTATGCCCAAGCTGCAGAATTTCCCTTCTACTTGATTCCTCAGTATGAGTTTGATTTTCAGTTAGCGAGAGTTATGTCGGGATGTCTTCTGAGTGCCCTCTCGCCGAAGATGTATATGACATGCATTACTCTCTTGCCGTGCGGGTCTCCCGGGATGAGCCGCGAGACCAAACTCGCCAGAACAGTTTCTCGATTACCCTCTTCATCTACATCTTCATACTACCCCGAAAGTTGCCTCAATAGGCGTGTGGTGGGGGGTGTTAGGACACCAGCCGTTTGCATATAAAAAGGAAACGCTCTAATGAAATTACGCCTAACATTTATTAAAGTCCCTTATTATTCGAGGGAAAAACGAATTCCGGTACCTATCCGTTCGGCAAAATATCTCTCTTAATTTATCGTTTCTGTCGGACCTGGAAATATAGTGGGGTTCTAATATGATGTTTTCCGTGTCGCTCTTAAATATATCTATTCTCAATTGCTCAAGCAATCTAAGCCTAGCTTCCGAGTCTTGCGATTGATGAAACTTTTTTTCTCCAAGTATCACTCGTGATTTGACTGCTGAGTCAGCATTAGCGTACAATTCAATAAAGGTGCCAAGTGGCCAACAGTTTTAGGTTACATGTAATGGACCGTGTGCTATACTTTGAAGTGCTCTTTATGTGGCTCACAAGTGGGGATCGGTATTTAACTCAAAAATATCCGGTAGAGCACAAATGCAAAACTTGGCCTTCAGTGAGGAATTCAAGTGCTCTAGCCACATATCTAATCTAATTCCCTCCAGTTACACTTAGAGTGGAGAATGTTAGGCTGAAGGCTCTGACGGTGTACCTTTTATAAGAAAACTGAAGAGTCAGAACTGCACATAAGGAAGAAGTCACATCTGTTTATTGAAATCCACAAGGCCCAATCAGGATGTAATTCCAGACTGGATAACTTGGCTATTCCCCAGTTGTACTCCGTCGGTATGTCTGAATGAATCCGTCATCATACCCATAATTTTACCAAGCGGTGGTGCCAAGCCATTTTTCATTTATTTGCAAAGTTTTCTATGATTATTGTGGCAAACTAAATCAGTTCAATTTACTTAATCAATTGAAATATTAAAGTAAAGAAATGAATATGCGGATTGGTATGAGAAAGTAAATATTTTTCAATTACTGCTGTTACCAACCCGAGAAGGAAGATTCAGCTCATGTTCCTTAAATGTATTTTGCATATACAAACTGCAGTAACACGCTAGTAAGTGTAATCATGAAAAAAGCGGCGATCCTATAACAGACAAACATCAATGTAACCAGGTAATAGCAGCCTCGGATGAAATTTATTGTTGATCAGTTTTAATCAAATAGTAAAACCTGCTATCGTAAATTAAATTTTATCCAAAAATTATGTTTTTGTTCTTCCACGAGAGCATATATTTTAAGAAAGAATCAGAGTTCAAAGTAGGATTTCATTAAGGTGAGGAAGTACAGAGAGAAGACATTTTTAGTGCCATGAAACTTAAAAAAAATATTTTTTAATCACAATCATACTGCATTGCGCTCCATGACGGCAATAAGGTTCTAGACAAAAAGGCCATTTTCCAAGGGTGGATCTATGCGTAGATTCTGAAGTCAGTAGGATGTCTCGAACTGTCTTCTCCTCTCCTTTGTGCCGGGGTTTGAGTCCCGGAGGCGTATCGAATCGTTCACTACGTGCGGCAGGAAGCGTTCAACATGTGGACGCGTCATGATTGGCGAATGGGGTTGTGGTGTCATTCTCCCACACCCTTTCCGTGATTTCACGTTGGTTCGGGGCAGGGGGTTGAGAGAGAGAGAAGGGAGGGTAATTTAGGGGTAGTCTTCCCCACACATGGCCGTAATCTGAAGCGCAATCAACGCGAAATGGACAATCCGGTGCATGCGGCTCTTATGAGTGGTGTAGGTGCACACGTTCACTCGCTCTCGGCGTCGCCAGACATCGACCTGAAAATTTCCACGACTCGAATCCCATCGACGGTGCCTCATTAAAATTTCATCAAAATGCCGCCTCTGACCATAAGCTCTCTCTCTCCTCGGATCACGGACATAAAATATGAGAACTGATGCATGTTTCCATTCAGGTTATGGATCAAATACTTACTTTATGTCCTCATCAATATTTTTATCAGCTCATATGTGACTCAACTATGACTTTTAATGGTGCTTCGATTTCACTGTAAATATGGGGAACAACACTATTGTACAATTTAAGATTAATGGGTTGCTTAGATAATTTTTCTTTTCATGTTGAATGTTAAGTGGGAGTTCAAGTTTTATAAGTTATGGATATATATGTATCGATAAAAAGGTAACTATGAGGTGAAACCAAAAAGCAAAACTTTTAATCGTGAATATATATATATATATATATATATATATATATATATATATATATATATATATATATATACTCTGATGGTACCACTTCAATACATGATAATACAATCGTTATGAACAATTAAAGATATATTCCACAGTCAATGTATGTTTTTTCAAGATTGATGTCATAGAATAGTAAAATTCATACCCATATTGTTAACTATGCATTTTGCTAAACACAGAGGGATGATATGATTTTAGGCATCGTTACAGAGGCGAAATAAAAGCCATATGCAATGTTTTTTTTTAATAAATCTCTGCATGTTTATTAAATCGGAACATATAATAGAAGCGTGTGATTTCTTTAGCATACTCTACTATCTTAACTGTCGTTAAATTTTAATTCCTACTTGAGAGGGGCGCCCGTTGAAATTATTTATTTTTACTCTACATAAATTCCTTCCGATTTTAATCAAAGATTGCAGGTTCTACTTTGTAATTATTCATGCAAAATGAGAGAAAAAATTTGGTTACTATCAGGGGGTACGTTCAATATTGTGCTACCGTTGACTTTACCACGTTCTAACCGTATACGGTCAGGATAAGACGAACATTACTCTGATGATTATATATAAAATGTTCTATCATCTCCATTAATACAAACTCCTGGGCATGGAAGAAACCTCTAGCCCGAATTTATTAGTTGCCAATGAGTTGAGTATAAACAAAACTGAATCAATGGAAATAATATGAATTTTCCCGCATTTTGGCATCTATCTGGAGGATTAAATTTTCTCATTTTTGATCAATCTTTCGGTCGATTTCAAATAATGACATTCTATGCAACCCACCGCTACTAAAACAGTATTTGATAAAAACTTACATAAAAGTTCTTGTATAAACTTCTAACTTTCATAAGTCTTCCAGAAACGTTTGTACAATAAATGAAGTACAAACAGTATTCCTGTATGAACCCATAATTTAACAGTACTAATCCTCCTGTTGTTAAAACTAATCTGAGTTTCAAATTTTTTAAAGTAAAATTAGTGGTACTTTTAAAGTTTTAGTCGGTCCTCTCAGCAGTGTACCACACATGAAGAGGTTGCGGTGAAAAATCTTCACACCAAATTTCTCACTTCAAGACTCAAATAAACCATTTAAGCTGAGCTTGCTACATGCGTGAGTATACATTTAGAGCTAGTTTAGACGAAATTTTCTGAAAGAAATGAAAGAAAATGGATGAAGTTTAGGGAGAAACGAAGTTTTCATGTAAATCGAATAAACAAATTAAATAATTCCACCCAAACATGGAAATTTGCATCAAATATCTTGATGGACATAATGGAATAAATAAACATAGTATATTCGACACAAATATTTAATGGTATAAACCTCTTGAGTGCAATTGATTTGAAAAAAAAAGCAAAGGAAGAAACATCTCCAAATTTAATGCTTTTCTTATGAGAGTAAAATCTAACGAATATGGGTTAAAAACAACCCCATGAAATTGTTATTTTCGGTTATCACCTTTTCCAGGTTGTATAGGGTCACGGCGTGTATTCGTGCGGAATATCAAATTACTGGTGTGCTATTCAAATGTAATTAATTAAATGATTGATTGCAAACAAAATTTCTTCTTTAAATATTACATACATATTTTCATTATTTAGAGTACATACCCCAGAAATGGGTAGAACATTTCCTTGGTAGTCAACGCACCTTTCGAAATGAAGTACTAATTCTATTTTAGAATGATTCTAATCAGTTTTGTATGCTCAAAATTGTAGAAGAAGCTTGTTCTTTTCTCGTTCGTTGTGCTATACAGTGTTATTGGTGACTGAGGTTCCAAAATGGAAATAACTATCTCACCGTTACACCTGTAGGAATATTTTCTTCATCAAC
Source organism: Pyrrhosoma nymphula (assembly GCA_963573305.1). Classification (NCBI taxonomy): domain Eukaryota; kingdom Metazoa; phylum Arthropoda; class Insecta; order Odonata; family Coenagrionidae; genus Pyrrhosoma; species Pyrrhosoma nymphula. The sequence continues at coordinate 19,518,884 of OY754337.1, read as the reverse complement.
GGGAGTGGGTAGCATTTTGACGGTTCATACATAGATTATTTATTTATTAAAGTTTGCTCTTGAGCAACTCAGACAGAGGATAATGTCTCGTCCACCAAGAGGATTAGGCCGTCTGTAATTGCATGTCTGAAGACGTCTACGGTGATCGCATCAGCGCAGGATATCCAATTGGAAATCGATTTAATCCATTACACTATTCATAGCGATGTGGCTTTAGCCCTCGAGGTGTCACCTAGTGCGTCGGAAATTGGCTGGCTACATTTTCTTAATGTGACGGTATATTACGGCACCCTTGTAATTTCTAAGAGTTCAGTTAGTATTAATTTGCAAGTTTTATTTGGCTTTAAAGATAGCTTTACTAATTTTGTCAACTCAACCACCATTTGTGGTTATTCCACTCAGATGTTAGCCGCTAAAAGTTTACCTATTGAGCTTAATTTTACAATTTTACTTCCCTATAAAATATTTATAGAATAAAATTTTTATTTGCTATCAATTCTCTTCCATCCAAATCATGAGGAGCTTAAGAAAACTCGACAAAAAGTATACCTATAGGAGAGTTGTTGCGGGAACAGAAAGCCAGAAAATTACACATTCGTGGATAGAACACCTTGGAAATTCGTTTGAACTGCCAAATTTTCCGTACCATTTGTTGGGTCCCAGTACGGATGAACCCAAGTTCCTCTTGTGCGACCGTGTATTGTGAACCCTCTCATTGACTTTCCTTTCTAAAATGGAGACAATGGGAGGAGTGCATAGGATATGAGAATAGCCGGTCAGGTCGAATTAAACGCAATGGGCTCTGGCGATTAGAGATAGCATTAGTGAAAGAGAACAGGTGGCCTTTAGAGTTCCAACAATTATAGCTCTAACCCAAAACCTACTTTTTTTGCTTACACTAGTCTGTTCAGATTTTTTTATGGCCGGCAATTAGGACGTTCGAGACCCCTAAAATTAATTCGTGGTCGAGATAACATTAAGTAAGAATTTATTAGAGCAACCCTTCGTCAAATTATTACTTTTTATCTCACAATATCTTTTCAATTACCATGCTTGCATTGCATGTCTGCATTGGTTGGAGAGTCGGGCGTGCAAGTTCCATGAAATTCATTCGTATTCGAGATAAAATTGAGAAAGGATTTAATGGAGCAATATTTGTGAAATTATTACTTTTTATACCACAATATTTTTTTAATTTTCTTGCTTACATACCCAACAGTGTAATAAGCAAATCTAGGATAAATTTACAAGTTATAAATTCTAGTAAGGTGCCTAAGCGGACTTCACTAATTTTCAGTGGGGAACATACGTTGCCCTCTAAATGACGGAACATTCCCGAAAATAATGGTTTCACTATCACTATTTTTCCTCTTCTTCTACTCTCGGTGACGAGCAAATTTTACTCGAGCGATTTAATAAGTTCTTGCAGAATAATCCATTACTTCATCACTTTGTATAAGCGGTATAATTAACTCCTGTAAATGGTACATGTAGGGGACTTAATATTTGCCAAGTGCTTTGGGGCCCCTTCTTGTGACAATTATAACTATTTATACGTTTTATTTTGCGATTAATAACCCTTATTGCGGATGAAACGTAAACCTACGGTGCTTCTTGGAAACTAGATGTAATAATTTCCTGAAACGTATTTCAAATGTAGTCATATCTAAATAATTTACCTTGCTATTCTGTCAGTGCAATGTTTTACGTCACATAAAAATGAGTATTAAGTGTTACTCTTTGGATTACAATTTTTTTCTAACCACTGATATCAATACATGTTAAGTTTAATTTTAAACCTGGAAGGAAGGGATGAGGCAGGAGTAGTTCGTAAATAAACAGCAATGGCATGTGGCAGGAGTTGTTAGGGCTATAGCAATGAAGGATAAAAGAGAGGATATCGGAAAAAGAAATAAGTAGGGAAAGGGAGGATAATGATGGTTTGGTTGATTACTGTGACTTTCTGTGCTTCTTGTCTAGTTTCTGTGATTGATCTTGAATCGTATGTGAGAAGGAGTTTTTAAATAATTCTCTTCGGCATTCGTATCTGTCTGAGACCCTAATTGCGGAGAGAACGTAAATCTGCGGTGCTTCGTGGAAACCAGATGTAATAATTAACTCGAAAGAGTTTCAAATAGAGTCATATCTAAATTATTTGCCGTATCAATATTACTGACCCGTATAGTTTTGTCTCATCTACAGATTGGGTAAAATAAAGCGCTCCCAGGCAACCTGAAACTCGTGTGATGCTATTCTTTTGGCTATCGTGTAAGGAGTACGTCGGTGGTAAAAGATTGGCTTCCTTGGTAACCAGTGCACACTCCTTCGACCAATTCGGCGGCATTTGACGAAGCGCAATCGTGCGCGTCATTTCACCACCATGGTGCACCTGCCCGATCCCTGCTCCTGGCCCGAGACCTTCTCAATCTGTAACGGGTTCACGTGCCAAGGCGGTAGAACGGATATTCGGCCCGTGCGCTCGGAGCGGCTGTACGAGCGGTGTCGGAGCGAGTCTATATGTCCCTCCATTGCGATGGTCGGCGAGCCGCTTTTCGTTTCGCGCTCGGATGAACGCGCTTGGAGAACCCGACGTCTCGTGAGCTTCGTGAGGAATGGAAGTAACACAAGGAAATCAAATTTCACTTCCCTCCCCTGTACTGCGTCCCACTGCCGAGGTTTTTCGGTCTTCTAATTCCTTTCCGGAATTCTGTTCTTCCTTGCGCCAATGGTCCTCCTTACCCCTCCCCCCTTCCATAAATATCCTTCGCCCCACCCACCCCTTGATGGTCACTCACATTCCCCTCTCCTTCCACTCGAAGTCTGGCCACGTGATGCGACAGGTGGGATGGACGTTCACAAAGGACGCGTTAAAGCAGAGGGATCGCCGTTTGACGGAGTTGTGGGCGTGAATTTAATTCTTTTTAAAAGCCACTCACAATGTCTCGGGAGTAAAACATTGAAAAGGTGGCGAATTTTCTTCTGTAAACAAGTGTTCTACCGTGCTTTTTTAACTTATTACCTTTAAGGTACCTTTATTCCTTATAATATTTTCAGCTTAAATATTTTTTCTAGGAGGCATGGGCCATTCAAGCTTACTGGGAGGTAAGGGGCCATTCAAGTATTACGTAAGACGTTTTTATGGATGGGGGGGTTGGGATCATCTTACATTGTCTTATCTGGGGGGGACAGGGGGTCTGAAACCAATGTACGAACCAAGATTTTTGTCCGTCTTGAAATGTTGCACTGTTTCCGAATGAAAGTTAGCAGTAACATGTAGCATCCGCTCGTAATGAATGAAGTTCTTCAACACTGCATAATTATACGATATTCAGTGCTCAAAGCTGTACGATGGCTTCTATGGAAAGTTTAAACTGCAGAAAGCGAGCATTTAACGAAGAGTAGATATAAATATCTAACTTCGTATGTAATACCACAGTTTAAGACCACAGTTGTGGTAAGACTGAGAGGAAGGAGGAATCTTACATTGTCTTACATAGGGGGTGAAGGGAGGTCAAAAATTGGATAAATCGCCTTAAGTAATTCTTGAACAGCGCCTAAAGGGAGAGATTATTCCTGCACGCTAGCTAACTTTTTCTTACTAGAAAAAGAGATTCATATGGGTTTTTAAGATATTCTTATTATTTACACATTCCCTCAGTGAATATAATCCTTCTTCTCAGAAAATAAAATTCCTCGCTGCTATGGATTAACGCAGGCTATATTTGACAAATAATTGGCACGTTAATAGCAACTTTGATCTAAACACGTGACTTTTAAAACTTATTAGAAAAAAGTCTGCATATATGATCGTATTTTCTTTTGCGATTCGGCGAAATTTATCGATTCTCCCATTATTGAAGATTTGGATACGAATACACTTAAATTTCACGAGAAAACACTTATTCACACGAATTAGGCGATATTTTTAACTTTAGAAAATAATTCATTGGTTGCCTTAGGCATTTTTGGGATTTTTTAGAATCGGTATTAAATATGTGTATCGATAAATGAGTTCTGCAAACTGACGCAGGGCCAAGATGCGAAAAATGGTACATTTCACGTCAAATGAGAACGCATTACACTCGGATAGCTACTTAGTCTGGAGGAAGTGAGAAAGTTGCGAATTGCCAATGCAATTGAGCTTAGGAGAACAAAAACCGAAAATTCTTCTCCTGTGATATTTTAAGTCTTCATGTTTATGTCGCTGTATTTAAAATTCTTTTGACCACCTGTATGGTCATGCGGTGGGCAATGTGTACAGTTACCGTTATGTATGAAATATGGTCACCGTTAATTACTTGTATCGTTTTTTCGAGGATTTTTAAATTTCAATACTATCATAATTACTTTATACGGCGCGTCGTCATCGTATTTAACTTAAGTGCTTAGCATTCTCCATATTTTGTAAAATTTTAATTCAACCTTTTAATTAATTTAGCCTTCATCTACTCTAAGCGATAAAAATATTTCCTAAACCATGCACATTACTCATGTGGCAAATTAATTAATGTAGGCAATCCAGTTAATAGGGTACGTGATAACATTTTTACTCCTCCCAAATCTCTGGTCTCTGCAACGAATGCTAGCGGGCAATTTTTTATCACCGTTTTAACATCGTTTGAAACCTTATACTCACTCTTTTTACTGCAATTTCAAAGAGGCAGCTGGGAAATTAAAATCAACTCTTTTGGTGGGTCATTATCAAACAATCCGTGCCATGAATTGAATACATTCGTAACGCTCTCAACTTATTTGCAATGGCGAAATGCTATTCAGTAGGGAATAAAATAAAAATGAAAGAGTTGTCATAAGCCGTCATAAACTTGTGTTTGTTTTGTTCCGAGGTACTGGCTAGAAAATACAATATCTCTAATGGAATTCAAACCGTCCTTAATGACTACACTGTTGGCTTAACGGTTTTGCCTTTCACATTCCTACCCTAAAACGCCCCCACCCCCTTCTCCCTATATGCCTTGCCCTGTCCCTCCACCACCTGATCTTCCCGAACCCCCACTGTTTGTAATTCCCAAATGCTGCGCGCGGAGGTCCTCATATTGGATTCCAGGGAACGAGGTCAGAGTGACAATATTACGCTTTCATGACGGAGTCAAAGGGGAGAGGGTGTCGTGGGTGGGGGGGTTGCAAGGGAGGGAGGACATTTTTATTCAATTCTCGCGTTTTCCTTTCGCTACTGGGAGCCAGTGACGTAGCCAGGATTTTGGTTTTGGAGGGGAGGCTTAATCTGAATCCTCGGGTGGTCCTCTCTTAGTACAATTTCATTGGTTATTGCAGTTTCTTTATGGACACTTTTTTATATAAAACGGCGTTGTTATTACCTTTTTCCTCTCTCGAACCCTTGTATTTTTCAACTTTTATTATTCATGGTAAAACTAAACTAACAATATAATTTGAAACTTCAGGGGGGGCTGAAGCCCCTCCAGCCCCCCCCCCCCCTACGTGCTACGTGCCTGCCGAGAGTGGTGTTTTGCGAGTGATTTGTGGGAAGGAGGAGGGGGGATCAGTATGAGTGAGTCAGGGGTATCCCATCTTCATCCCTCCTGACACCCCTCGCTACCCCTCTTTTGGACGTAGTCAGGGTGAGCACGGCGCATCCGAGAGATTCCCGTCATCCTTTGCACCATTTCACCCCCCTTCGCTCGTCGTCCGATTCTGGGAAAAAGTTTATTAATTCATTCGGGTAAAAAAAATATGTGCTACATGCTAGGGAAGGTCGTTAGTACGTATCTTGTATACTCTTTTGGCCATGTTCATTTCTCCCGAACGTTGCTTCTCCTGTAGTCGAAATAAAAGTGGTTTATTTCATGTCCAAGCATTCCAGTTTTTATCAAATCCCGATGAAGATATTCCCCACCCATTCATTCCTAGGAATACGTTTTATCTCTGCCTCACCCTGAAATTGCCAATGGCAGGGGTTGATTAATTATAGGTTTCTCTGGATGTGCCATAGATCAAGGAGTTACAGGTTTAAAATCATTTGCTTTGTTTTCATGAGTGGATTCATGCCACTAGGCACGTGCTCTTATCCGTATTGCCCGAAGAGTGCTATTATCTTTTTATGTCTGAAGAGCTGAGGTGTATTTCTTTCGATCCGGTTCAACAATATCGGTGCTATTTCATCCTGAATTCAAGCAAAATTTAGAACCATGACAGACGATGAAGAATGTACTACTTTTTTTATGTTTATGACTGTCCTGCAGTTGATCCAAAAATAGCTTATATTAATTGGAAGAAATTGGGGAAATATACTTGTACTGATAACTAACCTAGGACGTGCAAGCAGCAACACTATGTAGACGAGTTGAATTCGTCGTCAAAGAGTGAATTATTCACATCAAAGGGCTGTAATGTGGTCGGATCTTCGACAGGATGAGTGACGATTGATTCCAGCTCCCATTTGGTCAATCGTGCAAATTCGAGCGATCAGGGAAAAATAGCTCGTATTTCAAAAATACATAGTTCCACTTGGCAATCCTTTGATAAAATCTTAATCATAGCAATTTTTTAATTTTTTATTTACATTGAATTTGGTTCAAACCTTTCAATAAAATAGGTTTGATTGTATAGTTCATGGTTATTATTTCATCATTTAGTAATAATTTGTTTTATTTTATTTGTTTCTTTTATCTTGCATTAACACGTTAATTTTTGTTATTTTTATTCAATAAAATATTTTAACTCAACGAAAAGGGCAATTCAATATTGAAACAAGATTATTATATATTTCGAATGTACATTTTCACTGTAGATGGTTTTAAGATAAAATATATAAATCTATGTCTTGCTATAAGAAAATTCATTTTATACAAATGTTCTTCTCGTCTCGGTGTGTTCAAGGGTTTCGAAGCGGCGAGACCGGCTATAATCATTTTTTAATATTAACTAATTTTTTTAGAAGGCACATTATTAAAGCATTGGTACCCGAACTTAAAAAAAACACGTCGCAAATGTATTCCATTTTGCACTCCCTCCTTGGGATGCACGTCGATCAGCCGACAATATTTCCGTATGAATGTGTATTCAATAGTAAAATCAAGCATATCAACACTTTTGCGTAGGTATGTTGAGAAATAAAATCCCTTCTACACATTTCAGATTTCTTATATTCTCAAAAGGTACGCCCAGGCTGTCCAAGATTTTCACATACTTACTATGGACCCAAAATAATTTGCATGGAAGTAGGCCAACGGCGACTACAGCTATTTCTGTTTTCCGAAAGAAACGAATGTCCGCTATGAGGCCTTGTTTATTAGATAGCTGTTAACGTGACATTGATCGCTTTGAATATCCTTCTATGAGAAATGGAAATAGATTCTCAGAAAGATAAAAAAAATGTTTGCAGAATTAGATCGTTAACATTTTATAATGCATAACTTCCTTCTTCCTTTTCTAAATATTATGTATTCAAAATTTCTGTATTTTTCTCTTCCAAACAGTCAAGCCAGAATACGTCAAGATCACCAAGGGAGACGGGTCGGAGATTCAGAACTCGTCGCTGATTGGCCCGTTCCGCGAAGACGAGAAGCTGGAGCTGGTGTGTGAGTCTGGCGGAGGGAAGCCCCTGCCTGCCATCTCGTGGTGGAATGGATCGCGCCTAATCCCAAGTGAGTCCCTTAATTCTACTCCATCCATTTTTTTGCCTTGTTTAAAGGGTCTTTCCTCTTATCTCGCTATGGATATTCTGTAGGGCGACTAACATTCTCAGAAACCCTGCAGAGGTGCAACGCCAACGTACCTCCGGTTTCCCTTAGTTTCCTCTTTGGTCTTAGCCCCGTCGATATCTATCGACTGGGCTGAGACCAAAGAGGTGACTACTTATTGATTCAAGACCACGCATTGTGAGCCAAAGTTTTGCCGTTATTATCTCCAGATCAGTTTCCTTGGACACGACTCATTATATCTAGTGACACCCTAAATTTCATTATCATCGAAGGATAACGTATTTTTTAATATTCAAATCGCATACGAGTTGCAAAACGCTAAAGAAAAACTACTGAATGCTCAGTCTTGTTATCATCCACTACTCTCTTCGGGTAAGCCAGCTGGATCTAAAAATATATTGTTAAAATAATTCGCAGTAATCATGCAGAAGAATAGTTTGATAAGCTTAAATATCGCAGCCATTTGTGTGTTGGCGACATTTCCTCGATTAATACGACACTTACCGGTTTATATAAGCGGAATCGCTTCTTAAATTGCATAAATTTCAATTTCAACGGGATAAAATGTGTTATAAAGTCCTTAATTACTGCCTAGCTCCCACATACTTTTTATACTTTTATACTAAGCTGAAAATATGCGTAGTCCTGTTTTCATTAAACTAATTTAGGAGCTGAAGATTACATCCTGCTGCATGCATCGGTCATTTTGTCTGAGTCACCTCTCGGTATCAACTCTTATACAGAGAACTGCAGTCGATGTCCTATTATTCTCTCTGCTGAAATGTCCATTAATTTAATTATGTGGTGATTGTGGGTATTATTAAACATTTTAAGTGCATGACCATTAGTTAATAGCCATAACATTTCATTTCATACTCAGCTGCACCTATGATAAAACAAGAATTTATTAGATCCGAGTTTCTCATTATCACTGTGCCAGGTATAAGCCCCATCTAGTGTTATTTGAGGAGAGGTGTGAATGAGTTTTTAACATCTCTCAGCAATATTTCTAATCAAATTAGCAGTCGGCGTAAACAAAGCTTAATCAAATTAAGTGTCTCTAGGATGCGGACTTCGACTTGATTTTAGGTTCATATTGGTGATCAAATTGAAATATCAGATTAAATTTGATCATGAAAGGTACAGATGTGTAATATAAACCCCATGGCCTTCCAGCGAATTCTGCTTGTGCAATTTGTTTTTACTTTAATCTAGGAAGTCATTGCTAGTACATACAAAAATATTTTTGCCACCTTTTTCATTTGTCGTGGTTTCCAGTGGAAAATGGTAATGAAATTTGGTGACTACGTCTTTCACGAACTCAAATGGAAAACCAAAATGGATAGGTATCCCTCTATTTTGATTTTTACTCGAGATGCATTGCATTGCCGAAAAATAGAGTGAGAAATGTTATATTAAATTCCTGAGGCTCGCGATGCTTATGACAAATATGCAATACATCCCTCTAGCTGATTGCGTAAATAAACCTTTGTCGATGAGAAATCTCCATTGCAAACCATTACCGAAGACTGGAGCTCTTATTGCATTTGGTGAATAAGATACTAAAAGGTTATACCAAGTGGCTTTTTGCGAAAATTACTAGAGCTATCACTTGAAACATAAAAAAACAATTGAATGTGAAATAATTAATTGATAAAAAAATAAATTTTAGATACATTATTATTTTTTAAATTACTCTTATCCAAAACAAACCTTGCACAAAAAGATGAAAGTTTTAGGGAATAATCAAACTCATTACGTGATGTTCAAACCATTGTTTCAATCAAACATAGGTACTTTCCAATTTTTTATTTACTGATCAAAATAAATTTAGTAATTTATTCATATATTTGAGGCCCCAGACCCTTTCATCAGTCTGAAATTTCTCTAAATTTCTGACTGATGACAAAAGATCGCAAATTGATCTAAAAAATCATTAATTTTATCACTCATACATTTGGGTGAAACAACTATATCACACAAGAGGTCCCTCTAAAAGCACCAATAGTTTTGTTCCCTGGCAAAACTAAGCCAAAAATGCTATTTTCATTCAAAAATATTTATTTTTAACACAAACCAAAACTGCTTTTAGAAATGATATAGTTCACTGGAGGGAATTTGTAAGTGTTACGTCATGGCCTATGATGAAAATATGTCAGCCATATTATCTCCAGCAGAAGAGAAAATGTAAAAATGTTTTTAGAAATGCATTACAAAAATAATTTCCCCTTTTCTGCTTGTCACATGCCACTTTATATTGGATGTATTTTGCATTGAAATATTTAAAAATCATGCGCATAACCCATTCAAGCACTTATTTGCCGCTCTTTCCTGTTATATATCTGTGAACTAAGCAACCTATCCATTGATTCATTTTATTATGAGATCCAGGAATGTCTTGAGGTGTCTAGGAATATTGGCATGACAAAAAATAGACCTGCTATTCCATATCCACTGGTTTGCAATGGCATTATACAGTGGTAGCGAGACAAGGTGACAGTAGCGTGGTAGGCCCTTTTCATTGCACAATGAACTCTCACTAGTTTCTTTTCCGAGAGAGCACTTGTGGAAATAAATCTGTCTCTTAATAATTTGCGCAGAGGAAGGGTGACCTCCGAGTACCATCAGCCATCAACACGTCATTACTGAGCATATCTTGCAGAGCAATTTGGAGAGGAAAGTATTAAGTTATTCCATTACAGTGTAGGTATCCTTGGAATTTGAGCACAATGCGCTCCAGGTCTCACTTAGTTCCACGATTTTCGAGTAATATTTTCCCTTATGAAACAATGTAAATGGAATAAATCCGTTCTGTATCCCCAATTATTGCTCATTATAATAACAATTGGCCCAACCATGTATGATAAATTGTAGTACACTATATGTAGGTATATGCATTAAATCATGTGTTGACGTCGGTCTCACAGATGGCGCTATGCCCGACGAATAGTCATTAGTTTCCATTTCTCTTTTGCGTAGGTACATCGTGGTGATCTATAGCACGTTCATAATTTTATGAAAGGAACGATACTCACAAGTGAAAAATTTCTGTTGTTCCAAGCAGTATGTTTTTTCAATTTTTTTCCGGACTCACGGTCTGAAATACCGACACTGCAGCAAAGGTAACTTATTTTTGAATGATCGAAAAGTCTTGAATTTTTAGGTGGAAATTAGTATTCCATGAAAGATTTAAAAAATTAAACTCATGTAACTCTGACGACATTTTTAATTAGATTGAACTCAGTAGTTACCATTACCGGGCGAGTAAATCTATTAGTTACAGGATAAATGATTAAGCAAATAAATTACTGATATTTTGAGAGTCAAAATAGTATAGCGTGCCTGAAAACGTATCAATTAAAATGCATATTAGTTTAATTTAAAAACAGCAACCTTAAGGGAGGAAAAACAAGATATCAAATGTTGGTCTGTATGACCGGCATCATCATTTACTTAACTTTTTTCGCTTCTCGGTTTTAAACGTGATCAAAAAAGATGGGTGATTTTATTTCTACTAAATTTAACAAATATTTAAAATAATAGAAAAAAGATAAATCTAATCCATAATCATTTTAACCTAAGAAATAATTTATTAACAAATAAAAAGTAAATCTTAGGATTGAAATGAACTGAATTTAATTTTTTTAACTAGATACCTTTATAAACGAATAGAATTTCTCTTCCAATAAATGTTATTGATAGTTATATAAAAATGAAGACATTAATTTATTAGCTCTTATAAAATCAAGAAATAAATATAAATTAATATAATTGATTATCCCTAACACAAAAGGTAATATTAATAAAATACTTACTTTAAAATAAAAAAAATTTCAAATTATTTCAATTTTCTTTCACAATCTATTACTAAACTTGGAATTTTCTAAGTTATATACTAAGAAAAAAATGTTTTCATAATAAATTAATAAATAAAATAAGTAAATTTGTTTATAAACAAATTAAACTGAATTGCACAGTATCCTTACCAGTACATGAAATTTTCTCTAACAGAACTTTAATTTGATAAATTATTATCTAGATACATATTCCGGATACATTTACTATGCAACGACTTATCTCACATTATTATGAGAGCAACGGGCGATGTGGGCATATTGTAGAGCATAAATCAAGAAATTTCAAATCAACTATAAAATTAAAAATCCTTATATATTACTAAAGCATTATAATTTCTAATAATATAATTATAAATTATGATCATTTTTCCATTTTATTTGAAAGGTTTAATAACTATAAAATAATATAGTTCATTTTACCATCGATAGTGATGATGACGCATTGTGATATCTGAAAGAAAGATGGCTAGGAAGAATGATATTATACTTTGCACTCTCTTTTCCTCTCTTAAATCCACCAGTTGAGGGTTAGTCTCCAAATCACTTCGCTTTTTTGGAGAAGAAACAGCTCTAGATGCAGGGATGTAGTTCCTAGTAAGCTAAAATTAGTTTCCACCGAATTCAGACGGCTGAATTCAATTTATAATGAATTTTAATTCAAAACTCACACCAGATTTTCCTGTAATTACTCGGTCAAGAAGTAGATCGAACAGCAACCCGTTCTACTTTCAAGAGTCCACTGTATTATGTAGCGTTTCCGCTTAGTGAAGCCTTCTTCAGTTCAAAATATGCCATTACTACTTGAAGAATTACATATCTTGTTAATTTTTTTAAAGGGAGATGGAATTAATATTTTGCAAACTGACTTACAAGGGTGTGAATTTTTACATAATGAGAATGAACGGGCAACAAAAATAGGAAATGAGGCTGTCAGCCCCTCCCTTAGCCCCCTTTGGTGATTGGCTGAAAGACTGAATTTTTCGACTCCAACTTGGGGATGAGCATCATAATGACGGCCGCGAGGGACAATACGAATGGAGAAGGGAAACGCGGCTTCATCGCGCTTTCAGAGCCCGGGATAATGAATGGAAAAAGGAATTATAAAGCGAAATAAAGCCAGTTGAGAGTGCTAGACGTCGGTCATAAACAAGTCTTGCACCGTAGCCTATAAAAGAAATGGGCGGGGATGAAGGTGAGTGCGCTAAAGCCAAACACCTCTCCCTTACACCCCCTATAGGCTTAACCCAAACTGAAACCCCCATCCACCACCCTCACCTTCCTCCGCCACTCCTCCCAGCCGTCGACTAAAACGCCTTTAATTATAACTCTACTCTCTTTATCTCAGCCTCTCGCTCTCATTCCACTCTTCATTTAAAAAATTATAATAATAAAATAAAGAAACATCTCCCCGTCCCAAGCCATCTGTTCTCTGTTTTCTGTTTTTTTTGTGTGTGTACTGCGGCGCGTTCACCGTTGAACATCCCGAGCAGTTTCATCGGCTAGAAGTGTTTTGTGTCTGTATTGGTCTTTCTCGTTCCCCCTTCCCCAGTGTGTTCTCGCCTGTCGCGCGCCAAATCCTATGCGGTCGCTATCTCCTCATATTTTTGTGCTTCCATCCTAAAAAACGAACCATTGACAAAAAAGCGGACGTATGCTGGCGACTACGTGTGTTCTACGGACGTGTCACTGCGGCCGCTATTTCAATGAATTTTGTGCCCACGATAAGAAGAGAGATGTGTGCACTCTGCGGGCATTCCATATGTTTTTGTTTCTCATTCTAATGCTGATATATCCGTTGATACATCAGCTCAACTTTTAATGGTAACTACGTATGCATTCACTAAGATTGTATTCAGATTCCAACTATGGTTTCATCCTTTTCCTTTCCAAGTTACTGAAGGAAATCGGGATGCAGAGGCAGAGAAGGGAGAAGATTATCCCTTTGGTATATTTAAAGCCACGGGGAGAAACAAGTATTCAATATGAGGTATTGGAAGCGGATGCCGAAGATGAAATGGGCTGGTGACATGAGAAACGATGAATAGTTTTGAAGAGCATATGATTCAATCTCAATATGAAGTACATTGTAGTAGAGAATGTAGCAATGTTTACTGATGGCAAATAGTTACTAGATATAGTTCTACAGCTATCCAAACTTAGCTTTAATCGGCAAAATGCACTCATTAATAATTTATAATATAGCTATGCAACCGCACTCACCTACTTTTATTAAAATATCTTATTGCACCGTCCACGGTGTGGAATTAGTACACTTGTCATTGTAATTCATTTTCAGAGCCATCTCATATTATCACCCCGTTCCTATAATATCAAACACGATTTTAGCTTAGAATGGATATTCTCTAGTAATTAATGAAGAATGTTTAGGTTGCGTTTTGCTGGAAAAAATATTTTTTATGACTAAGTGCATTGTGGAAAGGAGGCTGTAAACTTTTGTAAATTTTTCCCCTTTGATCTCATCAATTGTAAGGTTGTTAAATGGTATGTTTTTCTGTACTCTGGACTTCTCAGTAACTGGTACCATTTCGTTGTTTAGCTTCAACTTTATTATATATTCATGGTATTATTTTTTGCTTTCGCCTAATATTATGCTTGTGTTACCGGCTTTATTTTACCCTTTGGATGAACCCTTAGCAAGGAGTTTACTCAGTTTTTCAATTGCTATGCTAGCTTGAAGGATATTTTACCGGTTTTTTTCTTTTTGTTTAAAATTGATTGGCATTATGAAAGTTGGCATCGGTGCCAGGGGTGTCGCCCACATCTACCGTTGTTTCCCACATTTTATATCGTCTCACTCTTATGTACATCTCTCTCTCTCCATTTGCAGGCAAGGCGGAAGTAGAGAACGCCGCGGGTGGCTCCTCTAAGTCTCGCTCCAAGATCTCGCTGAAGCTGGGCCGCGGTGACCTGAGCGCCAAGTACGAGTGCCGAGTGGCCAGCCCGGCGCTCGCCGACCAGGGCGGACTGGTGCTCTCGTGGGTCGAGGTGGACGTCCACGGTGAGTACCATACTCGACTGCCCGGCCACTGCCCTTCGAATTTGTTCAATACTCGATCCCTTCAATGAAACACCGTAATGAGGTATTCTAATCATTGCGATAGCACTGATGATGTAGGCACAGTCATGCCCACGGCTGTGACTGACTAACACACCTGACCGTCGATTGTGAGATCCGGGTTCGAATCCCGTTTAAGTCAAATGATTTTTTTCATGGCGAATTCCACCCTCTTTGACGTACACCATAGTAAATATTTAATGTCACATTAAATGCGTCTTTTCTTTCTATCTGAAGGAAGAAAAATTTGTATTTACCCATGTTAAACTCTTGTGATGATAGAATATAGCTAATATAAGTTTGCACAAGCGCTCAGTTTTAAATTAAGGAAAATTTCAAATAGATTGAAAATGAAGTTATCTAGGCATCAAATAGTAGTAGTATGGAAATGGATTCTGATTTTTCTGATTTTTGTTAGTGTAGAGGGTAATGTGTAGAGGACCATATAGCGCACTATTATAAAAAAATAAGAATTGGTGTGCTTAAGACCACACGGGAGAAGTGTAAACTTCTATGGCGATATTCTGATAAATATAATATATTTAAAAAACTCGACCACTAGAAATCAACCCTGGGACCTTCGGTACGTGGGATGACGACTTTAACCAATACGCCATCTTACTCTGTAACAGAGACAGCGTTCTCTTGAGTTTACTTTCGGCATGCTAAGCGTGACGTGAGAAACAGAGCGTGACGCCCAGAACCCGATTTACCGCCTGCAGAATTTTCTGTGTGTGGTGCGCCTATAGAAGTTTACACTTAAAAAATACCGACAAGGGGAGACGGTTGGACGCAATTATTACATGTCAAAAATATATACAAAATTAATATAGAGAATATTGAAGGAATCAAAAATGTTTGGTTTGCACCTACTCAGGATTTAAAAATAATTGCATGGAGTACAAATACAGGATATACCTAGAATTTTTCAAATATATCATGACTACGATCACAGTCTGGTGACATGACGTGAATGAAAATGTACTACCTACCAACTTATTTCTACTTGGGCTCGGGGAATATTAAAATCAATTTAAGCTCACTCTATCATATTTGTTGTATTTTCTGCTGCAAAGAAAGATATAGAAAAGTTGCTTTCAAACCATGAGAACCAGAATTTGGTGCGAAGTTTGGTCATTTCGAATGACCAAGTTGCTTATCATAAACTTGCACTCTCCTCTACAAGTAATGGCCGTGGTGTAAATGGTAGCATCTATTCACGAGCCATACCCAATTCATAGTAAGAACAAGACCTGCGGGCGGATAAAATGATTGAGTTCTGGTCCATATCATGCGTATCCGTGAATAGACTATTAGTAATTTTCCACTTAAGTCAATGCAATTGTGATGGACAGATGTGCTACATCTGACATAACAAGAACATCAAACTGAAGTAACGAGCTCGTTGTCTCTTTAGTTATGGAGAAACACTGGTGTTTGACCCATTAATGTTCCATTCTGTATCGAACCTCCGTCATATGCAATGGCCAGCTTTGATCATTGAGGTTTATTTCATCGTTATAAATACGATTACAGCATTTAAGAGCCGTGCCGCGACATCCCTTTCCACAGGTGACGATGCTTGGTGCAGCTTGTAGAGGAGGAATAAAGTGGGGGCAAAGTGAGGGAGTGGAGAGAGAAGCCCAATCACTCAATCATATCACTTGTGATTAGAATTTAATCGTGACAATAGGCGAGCCTGGTGTAGCTACTACATCTACGCCAGTTGAAATTGCGTACTCGATCGTTGGCTAATAGAAACTGTTCGCGAAATTTCGGCTGGAGTGGTTGAACTGGTAATGAAAGCCATATTGCAAAATATTTGGTTTGTTGCAAAGAGTACTTGAATAATATTCTGATCGTAATGTAATCTTATGAAGATTGATATCAAATAGTTATTAAATATAAGTAAAATTGCTGCTATTTAGCGCGTATGAATTATATCCAAAATCAATTTCCAAAATTCTTTTAGACATCTGTTTCAGCAAAACGTTGGTTTAGTTTTAAAACTCAGAAGGTACTGCCTAACGGGGATAGTATATTGCTAACTAATAGATGTTTGAGCTTATTAGCAATCCAACCGATAGGTCTATTCGAAAAATTCTTCATTGATGGTATATAATCTCATTATTGTAATGTAATCTCATTCAGTCGTTTATAATGCATAAGTATTATTTTTAAGATGGTCTACCGTAAGTATGAGAGTAAATTTCCTCAAGATCATTATATGAACAAGCCTCTATTTTCTTACATGATTTCTTTCTTCATCTCAGCGTTCTTCCTACCACTCTTCATCCCTTCTATAAAGCTCATTCCCTTTCTTCCCATTCCCTGCTTACTGAACATGGCCCCCTCAGTAACGATCTTCAGCATCTCTTCTCCCTTCAGTACCTGTTACAACCACCTAATCTGCCTTACCCTAATTTCCAGCAGTTATTTCCGAGCCGATTCCTATCCGCCACTGCACTTTTCTCCATTCTCGTCCATGCCTGCATCTCAAATGCCTGCAGTCTATTCATTTCCCCTTTTTTTCGAAGTCCAGATTTCTGCTCCAAGCAATACTCCACTCCCACATCAATAATATTCTTTGCCATTCTTTTCTTTACATTCTTAAACAAGTTCCTGTTCATCAGCTCTTTACAATTTTTTTACGTACTCCAGTTTTTGCTCTCGTAATGTTATGATAAACTCCGCTTTCTTTGTCATATAATATCTTATTACATTTGCTCTCTTATAAATTATATTAATTCCTTATTTTACGTATTGGTTTTTTAATGTATTTGGCAATGCCTGCAATCCCTTGGGTGATCGACTAACCAATGCCTGATCGTCAGCATATGCAACAGATTTTATCAGTTTTCCTACATTTATTTCCCCATCTTGCTCCTTCCAAGCCTATTTACCATGTACTCTCCGTAAATATTTAAAATTGAAGGTGACAACTAGCAACTTTGCCTTACCCCGTAACTTATAATTGTCCACCCTGATTCTCCGCCAGTGACCCCCACCACGCCCGATAGATACGTAAGGAATTAAAAAGCTACCGCTTCTCATGAGTCATTGTGAAAAAATTACATTTTTTAATGGATTGAAGAGATTGCGTTTGACGATCCGAAAAAAAGTATACACAGGCAAATCGTTTGAAATCGAGATTACTCTGCAATAATTTTAACTCCAATGTACAATTCCTATTTTTGATTCCATTAAATAAGAATCCCGATAATTAGTAACCCAAAACGGATTTTCTCAAGTAAAATACCTGAGTAGTAGCTTGAAAAAATGAACAGAATTGCACGGAAGATTGGTTTGTCAGTCAGAACCTAAAGTTGGTCAACCTACGGGTAGCATTGATAAGGTCATCAGTGCCGTTTTAATTAGTAAATAAGATATACTTGAATTTAATTGTATCAACTGGCTGCCCATGTCTAAAAAGCGGTTTGTTCAAGCATTGTATCTGACTATACTGAATCCTTGTGAGTTACCTTCCTCTCTTGAAAAGCGTTGGTCCATGAACTGATCTGCCGCTTGCCATGGAGGGAGAGGCGAATCGGCGCCGTTTCGGGGGGCTGGCCAAGCGGGGGAGGGAGGGAAGAGTGGGGGTGCGCGCTGGACGGAGCCGGGATTTAGGTGTCAGAGGGTGTGATTGGCTGAGATAGTGGATTCACGGATTCCCAGATACCGTCCCCGCGACCTGGGATTACCGAGAATCGGGAGATATTGAACCCTGTTCGACGTCGTATTGTCTCGCCCCGCCGGCCCTGTGTGGGTGGGTGGATGCATGGAAAGGGCATGGGCAACCGTAGATATGTGTATGGAGAGCTCTCGTTCCCATTCCAGAAAAAAGACCGGCCGTGTTCATGTTGATTCTTCCGTTATAAGCCCGGTTCGCATTGAATGTGAGTGCATGTGAACGACAATTAATAAGCGTGGCTCATATATGGAATTACGCAAACGTACCTGTTGAATGGAGATATAACAATGCGACAACTTTAACGATTCATCTTATAGTAAATCCTAACCTTTTAAGCGTAAAGCATTAATTAGAATGGCAAAATCTCCTAATTATCTCGCTCGTAAACGTTTTAACTTGGTCTCTACTAACGTAGTTTTTTAACAATATTCTCCAAGTAGTAGTCGAGGTGGACTATCGCTGTATCCACTACTGGATTTATATCGTACCTTATGATATCCTCAGATAAACTCAACATCCATGCTCGAGACGGGATTCGAAGCCAAGACCTTTGCGTAGTGTTCTCTCTTTCCGCCCTCAATTGACCGAAACATAGATGAGATTGATAATCGCCGGAAGCAAAAGCAAGTGGACTATATTTAAACTATTTTCTGGCCTCGTCCAATGCGTGACTTACCCCCAGTCTTCTTCTTTGCTTCGTCGTACATCAATGGGTTGTCGTCTAGAAGATCTCTCTATCGTAGCACTTGAGCGCTTGATTAATCACTCACGAATCAAAAAAGGAATGGCACCAAACAGAAAAAGTTATCACATATTAACTGATTACAGGTTTTGGCATTAGTCAATTTGTCAAATCCCAGTAAAAACTGATTACAAATTCTCCACAGAATCAGAAAAGATAAACGGTGATAGACGGTTTATACATATTGGCTACTCGGATAAATCACAAAATTCCTATTTAGATGGACTTATTGGTTTTAAACAATTGTAAACGATTTGAAAATTAGGTTTTCTTTGATTTTGCATTCCAACGCAAAGTTCTGAGAATCAATGTTAACTGGAATTCACCTGTGTCGGATTGTCCCTAACGCAAATTAGTATTGTGATTTGTCTCCTTCACCCGTTTGCGACGGACCTAATTCATTTAAACGTTCGATAATTTACATTCCGGGCGTTGACCTGATCATTTGAACGCAGAGGGGGTGGGGCGGAGGGTAGAGAGGGGAGGGGTTGGACTATGGGTCGAATGATCAGCGCATTTCAATCACCCGATGTCCTTTTAACTGTTGACCATAAATATTTTGAATCTGCAATCGTATTATACTGTTGCCGGTTCCATAATTAGTCTGATATTAAATCCGCCCGTGGTGCGCATTATTCAGATTGTGATTCGTATTTTTCGAGGAATCATTTCCATATCGCATTCATTTCACGGAAAACTAAGGTTCCATTGTTACCAAAAAAAACTTTAATTGATTATGCTTCACCGCCAGATCCCAGTATTGATTTTTCTTCAATAAATGATAACTGGAATTATTGGATAAATATTATCTTTCATTTATAGAGGGATATTTAAGTCATGGATAACGTAGCTGCTCTACCGTTATTCGTAGTGCAACAATAGTTCTTGCCAAGTTAATCCTACCCCGAAACCATCAAAAATTATGAAAGTGATCCTATATTACCCCTCTCTTTAAGCACTATTATTTTCCACCATTTATTCATTATCATTACCACTAATCAATCCAAAGATGTACTACTGGAAGTATCCACACCCTTCTCATTTCAGCTAACCACTTTATTTCTTCATAAGTATTCAATTTGAAATTTCTAATGTGTGAATTCACACTTTCACTCATCGGCATGTCTTGCCATCTGTGGCTCCTTTTCCATTATTGTTCGCAGAATGCTATCATATCCTGAGAATGTGTCAAATAAATGTTTCTTCAACTTCGCAAAGTTTTCAATGAGCACAGTTTCTTCCCAACACATCGTAGGACTTATTCTTTGGCGAATCTCTCTGTGCATTCATCGGTGCCACCGTATTTCTATTGCTACCATTTTTTTTCCTTCTGCTGTTACCGCTCAGGGTGTTTTAAAAGTATGCTCATGGCTCCAATCACGTTTTAATATAGTCGTTCCTTGCTTTTGAGCGTTTAATCCTAGCTGTTAGTGATATCTTTTAATAGACTGTCTCGTTTCTTTGATTGGAAATTTTTACTCAATACCTTAAACAATACCAACCCATTTCCTACCGCCTTCACCAACATTCTACTCCCTACTGTAGTCTAACCTACCAGTTCCTCATCCCTTAGTTCTACCTAGGTACTCTGTTGTATTGTTAATCTTGTGATTGGTGATCTATGTAGAGTAGTAATGTATCTAAAAAATAAATAAACAGTTTCACGAAAATTGATAACTAAATTTTGATTCAGGAGCATGCAATTTAACCAAGGGTTTGGCTGTTGAAAATGATTTTACCCTCAATTTGGCAACCAGTTGTTACCTAAAGCATTCGAATAGGTACACTTCAAGTTGCCTTCCAGCCATCGAAGGGCAAATTTAGACCACATCTTATTTCGTGAATCTGACCGCGGCTTCACGCTGACTAGGCAGTGAGTCACGCGATTGTTGGACGTCGCGCTGCCTGGTGGTAGCGACGGGAAACTCGAGATTACGTAAAGTAGGCGAAGAGTCGAATGGGGATCTCTGAATAAATGGCGCACCAACCACTAGCTCAGCAATGCTATTTACAGCCTTGGGGTGTCTTGCTACTCGTTGACTAGGCGATTGTGATCAGCTTAAGTAGATGGCTATCCAGCAGATTTGTGTAACATAGATGTTCCCCTCGCGTAATTTGAGGCTACACTTAGAGCCAGAAAAAGAATCAAGAGGTGAGATCCACAACCGTGTAGCGCAAAGGATCAAATAAATGTATCTTAATTCAAGTCTTGCATAGTAGTTTACCATTTACGCCTTCTTTGGAGAGATTCGGGTTCTAATCACGATCAGGTAAAACCATTTTTTTATTATAAATTTTCTAATTTAATTCAATTTAATTTAATTTAATTCAAGGGATAATTAACTAGATTTTCGTATAAAATATTTTCAATTTTATCAGGTTTCTTTTTTTTACTAATAAGTTGAAACGTAGGGAGTAAAATAATTAGAAATGAATTAAATAAAAAGAAAAAAAATAATATAAAAATTATCACGTTGGGCGACACGATTTATTTCGTTTTGTTTTTGCTTTCATACCAACAATATTTTATATGATTGGTACATTCTGCTTTGATTTTTCAATACACTGTCCTCTGTTCAATATAGATGCCTATTTCAACCAACCTGATGAGTAACATATGAATATTCAAATTTTTTTGAGGTTAAAATAAATTAAAACAATATTCAGCGTATAATTCATTAATTATTTAATGAAGTCAGCCCCTCCACTCGAATTAAGACAGTGTTATGGTAATTTCTTTAGGGCACATGCTTTCGGACGGCTGTATTGTGCCCCACCACCAACATAAAATCCGTCCAATTGTCTTTCACGGAGTTATCACACATATGTTGCCGTGGAGTGAGTAGTAGTATTAAAAAACCAATTTGCCTCCCCATAAAAATATCTCCGACAACACTAGCAAGCTTGTAGTTTAAATCCAGGCGGGGTCTGAAGTGGAAATCCACCTGCTAATGATGGAGACTCCCTCTTTGCGCCGCGAGCACCTATCCATTTATAAAGAAGGAAAAAGAGTTGGGGGAAGGGGAAGAAGAGTTGGGGGGTGGTGGTGGTACGCTCTGTCGCTATTGCATCCAATCTGCATAAGGACTCGCTTTGGGGAGGCCGCCTCAACCGCCGCTCATTTTTTAATTATGCCAGTTATATGCATTTGGGGCTCTCTACGTCGACGACGGCGGCCGACGAGAATAAATCGCAGCCAAGTTTCATTGCGGGAGCGAGCGGTGGTTTTATTGCTCTCCCTACCACTTCTCCTCTACCCATCCTCCCCCCCTTCCCCCCCTGGCCAACCAAAGGGGTTGGCAGCCACCTATGACCCCCCCGTTACCTAAGCGACGAGTGCTACTTTCTCCTCCCACCCTCCGATCCGTCTTTCTCCCTCCTTCTCCACAACCCAACCACCACACCACCACCCCTCAATCCCACATCCCACCCCTGTCTCCACCGCCCATAATAACGGCGCAGGGCGTTACTTGGTATTCCGCGCCCCACGGCAGGAGCGCGCGGCGTATTTTACGATGCGCGTCTTTCTGTTTTAATTTGCATTATAAGTGCTCCGCTCTCCCTTCTTCGTCTCATCGGGAGGAGACGTTCGAACTCCTTCTTCCTTCCCATCATGCCCCGCGCTCGTTCTCTCCGCTCCCGGAGCGTCCCAGAAGCGTGTACCCCATGACAGGACTGCCACGCTCACGGATGCGGTGAAGGAAAAGGAGAGTATAAAGGAAGTAGTAATCTAAATCCACCCGAGACAGTAATTGAGTTATCAGCATCTTGTGGTGTGTCCATGGCGTGAGTCTAAATAAACTTTTGGTCGTTGACCCATTTGAAGACATCTTGACCGCCTTCGACGCCTTTTATTTTCGTTTTTATTAATTATTTAAAGAAATTAGGACTACCGTGTGAGTTTGAGGGACTATATTTAACTGTCATGATTAGTATTATCTCTATATAATTCATTTTAAGATTCAGTATAGGTAAACGTATGAAGAAAAGCAGGCTAAGTGGCCACTCTAAGCTAAAATTATTTCATTTTTTTAAACTCAATATCTCTATATATTGTTATAAAAAAGTTTATTTTACAAAAATCGTATTGTATAATATACGATCGAATATTTTTTAAATAATCAATGGTACAAAAAATGAACAAAGTAGGTTCTTCATCATATAGAAAATAGTATTGATAACACAGTATTTCATCTTGTATAATATATTTATAGCTATCTCTTCATCCAGATGGTTAAAATTATAAATTTGATGAAACAACTATCATAATTATGATATCCAGAATTCAGCGAGACAATTATGAAGAAGGTAGAGAAAATAATAATATTACAATTTAGGTCCTGCTAAACCAAAGTGCCTTGTCAGCAGGTGCCTTTTGTTAAAATTATTATTTTTTGCTGCGTAGCTTTTGGGCAACTGAAACTAAACAGGTACGCTTTGGGTGATTTCTTAATAGCAGATATACATTTAATATCATGCATTGCCATATAAAATTTATTCAATAACGCAGGGACTACTTGTGCCAAAGACTTCTTGCCATGGAGATAAAAATACTTGGGTGCCGACAAACTGTTCATTCGTCACAGTTGCATGATACTACTCAAACCGGTCACACGGAGTTTTATTAGTTTGCTATCTGTGGCATATCATGCACGACCACGTCTCCTGTGCTACAATGTAGACAGGGAACGAGAACATCTTGTTCGTATAAACCCTCCGTGAAAATTCAAATTGAATTAAGATGGCTTGGTGGTGTACTGGCTAACACACCTGACTGGCAATTGGGAGATCCGAGTTCGAATCCCGGTGAACTCAAATGATTTTTTCATGGTGAATTTCACCGTATTTAGTGTATACCAAAGGTAATACTACACACCTTCTTCATCAAGGTAGAGTTCGTACTACCCCACACTGTCATCGTTTAAATCGTTTTATAATAATTGGAAAATACTATCATACAATACCATATATGCTAGAATTAATAAAGTCACAGTGCCAATACATATCGATGAGCAGAATTCTTTGTATTTGTGTAAGACTTCAGATTTTTACTCCGTGACTTTTTAGACGATATTTTTGAAGACCCTTGGCTAAAAGAGATATCACGTAGTTTGGAAGGATACGTAAAAAGAAATAGTTCTCCTCAGGGTAAAGCAGGGTGAATTCCATGGTAACAATCACTTTTAGAAGACGGATGTAAAAGTTTCTAAAAATACCATTTCCAGAATTTTTCTGGATCGTTATTCCCGCGTGTCATTCAAAAGGGTCGAATCTAATCCAATCATTCAATTGACTCTTTCTTGATCGACTTACACCCCTACATTTGAGGTGGTTTGAGCGAGATATTTCCCTAGTCTTAATGGAGACCATATTCAAATTAATTTTTTTATTTCAGCATCTGTAAGAAGTATGAAATAAATATTGTAGTATTAATGGCGCAAATATATATTTTTTTACCAAAATTCTCTGTAATTAAATAAATAAAGCTACATAAGTCTCATGCATGTACTTAATCTAACTTGACTCATTTTTTGCACACCTTACGGCTGAAAACCTTTCTAAACAGCAGGTTTTTTTTGCGATTTTGTAAA
This sequence comes from Pyrrhosoma nymphula, assembly GCA_963573305.1. Taxonomy (NCBI): domain Eukaryota; kingdom Metazoa; phylum Arthropoda; class Insecta; order Odonata; family Coenagrionidae; genus Pyrrhosoma; species Pyrrhosoma nymphula. The sequence continues at coordinate 19,494,248 of OY754337.1, read as the reverse complement.
TATTCCTTTGGTGAGTAATAGATAAATTTTTATAAAGAGTTGAGAAAACATGCAAACTATACACCATTAGTTTTTTGACGAAATCTAGGTGTTAGTTTTTTTTCAATATTCTCCCTCTGGAGCGGACAGCCATAATCTATCCCATGTAAAACAGCTTATATTTTTAGGCAAATTGCTCAAAAAGTAGCTCGGCAAGGGGTTGATATTGTGATATCATTGGAAAGATGAGACTTTTTCTTTAAAATGAGGCCAAATTCATCAAATTATAGGTGAAATGATTTTTCGCTCAAACTACCTTCATCGAAGGATGCCCGCCTATTAATCATTTCCCCTTGGAGAAGAGGTTTCGGTAGTGCTTAGCGAGTAGACTTAATTTGAAATTTTCTAATCTAGATCTGAAGAAAAACGTTTCTGCTTGCCCCAGATCCAATACCACGATCCATCTATGACAACGTTATTTGTATCCAATGTGAATTTCTTCCTCAGTTCAGAAGTAGCTAAACAGAATCTTTGTTAGTTGAGTGCCAGTGAGTGGCTGTTCTGAGTGGAGTTGAGTGGAGTTCCATGGCTGTCTAAATCACTGAGGTGCCACTTGAAGGTAAATATGAAAGAACGGCTTCATGATATGGAATTCATCAAAGAGTGCCAATGCCTAAGGACATGAGAAAAGAAGCTTTTCATCTCGAAGATTGACAGCCGTAAAAAGAATGAACTTACCCTTTCATTTTATTTTTATAGCAGCCTGTATGGATTTGTTGTTTTGGTGAACTACAATGTGAAAAAAAGGATTTTGTCAAGGGTTTTTTTACTCACAACCAAACATACCCGAATCGTTTATCCTTTCCGGCTGAGAATTTATTTTCATTATGCCAATTATAGGAATGAAATGCGATTTTAGGGGAAAAATTATCGGGGTGAGATTACATTCTTGTCTTTAGGTAAGTTTAATTTATGATTTTTAGATTTTTGAACTCATGTGATTGTAATTAAATAAAATTGACCTTAAAAATGGATAGGATAACTGAAGGTAATAACGCCACCTATTCAGTTAATTCACTGAGGTTTTTTTTAAATGAATTGCTTATATCCCAGTTTTTTTTGTTGTAAATAACTTATTATATTATACATACAATCCTTATGTAATAACTCCGACTTCACTTGTATGTATTGAAATAGAAGGAAAAATACAGGAATGGTACATAATGGCGCGAATGGCGTTATTTCCTTCATTGAAGGTAATAACGCCATTTCAAGTAATTTCATATAATATTGATTTGTATTGCAACTAAAGAGTATTTTCTGTTCATATAACAGTACTGTAAATATAAAAAATGAAATTATCATGCCATCTAAACGTATAAATTTTAATTTAAGTCTCAAAAGTACTTTTTAATCATGATCACTCACTTAGTTCCACGAAACCGTCTTCGCAGAAAGAGAAAGTCCCGTTTTGAGGATACTCCCTCCTTCGCAATTTTTATGGTAACTTTTTTTGCACTCAGTACACTCAGTCCAATTTTTCTTGGCTCGTTTTTTGTAAAAATATCCACAAAAATCACCACAGTATAATTCTTTGTATTTTTTCACCTTTTCTGACAACTAAAAATTAATTTTAGCCCCGACTCGTCGACTTCGTAAATCTGTTGTGGTCGCTGTTCCATTTTCTCGTAAGTCGAACCCAAATGCTAAAAAAAATTGATTCACTCTTTCATTAACTAAGCGCATGAGCCTACCATAACTCAAATTTCTAAGAACGATGTCCAAATTTCGCTTCATGAATCCATCAAATCAGTAGCGTCCTCATTTGCCGTTGGAAAATGGGTTATTAATATTCAACGCATTGCTGATTTCAACGGCCTTTACACGAACAAGTTTCCTGGTGATGCTGAAACCAACACGTTGAAGTCGTATAACCCTTTCCTTTAGTTAGTTTTCAATGTTGGAATTTCGGAGTCGGAATTTCAATGTCGGAGCGACCAAGTTTTCTGGTCGGTTCTTTGTCACCTTTGCTAACCCAGTCTCTGCATTTTCTACGCAGTATTTCCCAAATTCTTCCAGCTTCTGCAGCACTTCTTTTATTTTTAGCTTCTTCAATTGCCTCTCTCAAATCCTTTGGTCCATTTTGCACTTAGATTTTGACAAGGTTTCCCCATTTTGCAAACTATAATGAAAGAAATGTTAACTCTTATTTCACAGCCAAGTGGATCTAATTTTTACAAGCGTATGAGGTATTAAATTTAAAAGACGGTGGAATAAATTTTAATCCGCTACCGCTATAACGTAACGTCCTATAACGTAATAGATTTTGGAAAAGTATTTTCCGGGTTAAGGCCGCGTTGGTCCATTTGGGCGGACGACAGTTTCGGGCGCATTCCAGCTCCCGTCTTCAGGTCCAACTGAACTTGCAACTAAAGAGTATTTTCTGTTCATATAACAGTACTGTAAATATAAAAAATGAAATTATCATGCCATCTAAACGTATAAATTTTAATTTAAGTCTCAATACTCTTTAGTTGCATTCCAGCTCCCGTCTTCAGTCCAGTTGGACCTGAAGACGGGAGCTGGAATTTGCCAGAAACTGTCGTCCGCCCAAATGGACCAACACGGCCTTAACCCGGAAAATACTTTTCCAATTAATCACCGCGGAAACCTCCGTACCGTAATAGATTTTACTGTACTCTCGCTATAACGTAACCTGGCCTTACTTAGCTTAGACTACAAATTGCATCATGGGAATGAAATTCGTCATGAATAAGTTATTTCATTTGACCAAGTTTCGAACTCGCATCTCCGCACTGTCAGTCTGGTATATGAGCCATTTAGAAAACCAAACCATCTTCAATCGAGCGGAATTTCAATGTGGTTTTGTGCGAACTAGTAGTTGTTCTCTTCTCAAGTATTAATTTTAGCTCAGGAATCGTGGTATTGCTTGATAAGCAACTATCATCATGAATAAGCCCAAAAATGTCGCTTTGGAAACCATTTGGTTTTGGAAAAGCCAAGTTCTTCTTTCTAAAGCTACATTGTTGGGATTATTCTCGATGGGAGTAGCTTGTCAAGCACGACTACGTCTCCTATACTACAACGTAGACTGGAGAAGAAAACAACTAGTTCGTATAAGCCCCGCTGAAGTACACGTCGAACTAAGATAGCTTGGTGAAGTAAATGGCTAACAATTATTGGGAAGACCAACAATTGGGGAGATGCGGGTTTGAATCCTAATAAAGTCAATTGGCGAATTTCTATCCCCTTCGTATTTTCTTCGAAATCTTCACACCAGTGCGCGTGACTGTGAACCAAACAATTTGTGCAATTGTTTTGGAATTGAACTACATTGTTTAAACAAATACTGATATTAGTTATCAAAGACCTTTTCTACTGTAAATAGAATTTATCGTACTTACTTTATCCAGAGCAGTGTATTCAATCCTTCCAAATCGTGCGCTCGTCAGATAAAAGGTATTCAAGTAACACAGGCAAAACGTTTTCGTGTTGCCTTTAAGTGTGAGCTCCGCTACTGTGGCGTTATTACCTGCAGACGCCATATTTTAGTTAAAATAATATAATTTTTGAAATAATTATTCTATTATAAACCTCGTAGCATGAAAACAACATTACAGAATCGTGTCAAGTACAGAGAAATCATACTTTTTATTTTGCATCAAGTTTAGGCATTATTTGTACTTACTTTATATCCAAAAACATATTCAACCCGTCCGGAACGTGGACTGCCAATGTTGCGTCTTCTTTTGGCAGCTCTTAAAATCCGACAGAATGAGCGCTACGTTTCAAAGTCGTATCCAGGGGTGAACAGGGGTTACTTCCTCCGTCATAAGCCAATTGACAGGTGCTTCCATCAAATATATACTTCCTTATCAACGCATAAACATTGTGGTGGCGTTATTACCTGCAAGGCGTTATTACCTTTGGTTACCCTATTAGACTGAGAATTGGAGTCATCATTTAGCATGCATGCAGAAATAATCTATTTATATAATATTTTAGTAATTATTCTTTTTATTTCTTATGTAAGGCAAATAGCTGCATGACGAAAATTATTTTTAGATACTCTCTGCTTATGAGTCTCAATCTATCCGCGTTAATCAGTTATGGGCTGATATCTCTCGGCCGCCTCCCGTTTTCAGTACATCCTTTTGGGAGTTCCTGAAAAGTCCATGTTTTGAATCCACTCTTCATTATGCGTCCTCACATGAATTTCACATTCCAGATAATATAGATAAAGATAGATAGATATAGATAATAATGAATATAGGCTTTGATGAAATAATGTTATCAACTAAATTACCAAGATTGTTACCAGTAATTTTATTAGTCCAATCAAAATTTGAGTAGGGGTGGGTTTAATGGATGAGTTCCAACAGAAAGATTTTCGAAATTCGACGCGATCCGTTTCAATCGATGAAAATGGTTTTCCAGCGTTCAAGCTTGCATAATAGAGTGATGAAGGTAGCAGCAGCGGAAAAACCAGCACTCTCCTAAGTCATTATATTGCCGTATCTAGCATAACATGGTAAACCAAAAGATTTTTTCGTTCATTAATGAGTGTACATTATGCACATAGGCTTCTAATTATTAAAGTGAGATTACCTTTTTTCCTGAGAATGGCAGACCGCTAGTTATTGTGTCGAAAGATTCTGGATCCAATTTCAACGGCGCGGCCGCAGTGTGGGAGTTGCCTGATCAAATGGGTTTCGCTACTGGAACGAATCTTTTTCAGATGACACATTAACTATTCATAAATGGGATACCACTTTTGCGAATTTTTCTGTTGAAGTCCCAGGTGCCGGTTCTAATCTTGGACATATTTCAGAATTCTTAAAGGCTCGTAGTTTCGTAGATTTATACGCTTTATTTTGCAATTCAACGTGATCATAACTAAGATTCGCTCGAATATGACACTCATAGCTGTTTCATCGTTAAGTCTTTGAAAATTAGAAGCCGGATTAATAATTGCTCTCCTAAGTGCAGAGCTTCAGGGATGTTCACGCAAAGGAGCAAACTCGTCTTAAGGTGGTTCCGCCGTAAAATGACTTGAATGCCATTTGATTCATATTCTGTCTACTTGTAGAAAATGTTGTCCTCTATCTGGTATGAACAACAAAATAATACCTTTCCACGCTATTTTATTCTATAATTGAACTTGAAATCACATGGTGTTCAATGGGGGAATGAGAGAAACATGGGGAAAAATAGTATTTTTCCATTTGATACAAATGCCATTTTCGTGGAAAACTGTCTCTAAGAAGGAAATAATCCAGAGAAATTGAATTAAAATCAAATACAGGCATCATACCACCTTATTTTTCTAGTTATTGAAGAATTAATGCCGTAATTGAAGTCAAAATGCGGTAATTCGTAGGAAATGACGCTGCAGTCGGCTCCTATGGCTAGGAAAAAGTGCTCATTTAAAATACATTCGTGGAATAATCTGCATATTTTGTATCATACTTTTGAGTTTCTATAGGTAACGCATTTCATCAGTGAAAGCAGGATTTTTTGGACAGAATATCAAAAATATGGAATTTAGTATTTGTTTAGACTCACACAGTCGCGGCGGAACCTACTAAAGTATCGTATGAATATGACGACGGCCAGCCAATCAGAGTTCATACATTCATGAATGCCCAAGACGAGTGAACTGATGTTCGAACAGAAAATGAATCATCAGTTTCGCTCATTTCGCAATTTCGCTGGATTCGTAACATTTTAGACGTCGCAGGAACGACCCTATTTTCTGCAAAGGTTCTGAGCGTTAATACCATGGAGCAAGAATCGTAAAAGAACTTTCATGTTGGACGTAATCGGGAAGGCGTTCGCATCTCGCAGGACGATCGCGAGTGGTCGATCGGGGAAGCAATCGTTTTCACGCGAAGCGCCTAGTGGTGCCTGGCTTGTGGGAAAGGGGGGCCGGGAGGATGGGCTTCGGTGGGTAAGGTGTGAGGATTATCGGGGGATTGGTGTGTTGCTGCTGGCATAAATGGTGTATGGGTTGGGAGGAGATGGTGGTAAGAGAAAGAGGGCGTCGGGGGTTGAGACTTGGAGGTTAGTGAGTGAGAGGTCGGTTTTGAGAAGGGTTTAGCCGTGGATTTCGGCCGGGAGGGATGGAGGCTTAGCGCGCGGAGGTGCTGCTGCAGCCGACGCGGCCGATCGACGAACTCCCCTCACTCCTGTACTTTCGGCTGTAACTCCAGCACAACCGACCGACCTCACACGACGGGACGTCTCCACGTGTTTCTCCCCTGAGATCTGCTCTGCGTTCATCGCAAGGAAACCTTATGTTTTTTTAACAGAATAGACCCGCTGAGATTTCTCTCTGTCCTGAGAGTCGTGGTTCATTTTCATATCGCGTGATTTGTGAATTTCTAACAGCTAAGAAAAAAAATTAATAAACGTTTTATTTTGGATGAATTCCGAAGGTTCAGGCGATATGGCGTGGAATTTCAACATGATGAGGCTGAAGAGTTTAAAGCAATTTTCCACAAAGAGAAGTTTATTTCAAAAAAGACTATATTACGACCTTGGTTTCGATTTTTTTTTACACATCATCACCTGAAGATGGTGTGTAAAACATCGAAACCTAAGTCGTTTTAAAGTCTTTAAAAAAACTTTTATTTGTGGAAAATTGATTTTAACTCTTCAACCTAATCACTTTTTATTTGGAGTCTAGAGCTTCATGAAACAGTCAGGAAGAAAGAGGAGAGATATCTGGAGAGATTTAAAATGTGGTTATGGCAAAGAAAAGAAAGGATCAAATTGAGTGATAAAGTGAGAAATGAGGAAGTGCTGGAAAGAATAAATGGGAAAAGAAATATTATGAGAACAGTAAGAAAGAGGAAAGCTAACTGGACGGGACACAAACTGAGAAAAGACTGTCTTCTTAAAATAGTATTGGAAGGAAAAAATGAGGGAAAGAGAAGAAGAGAAAGAAAATAAGATATAAGATGATGGCGGACGTAATGATGAGCCGGAGTTATGATGAGCTGTGGGAGGCATCGCAGGACAGAGCAGCATGGAGAGAGCAGTCCAGATGAAACCTGTTCCAGGACAGATCCAGCAAAGAAGAAGAACATCCAATAGCGTACGCTCTGCATATGACATCCATTGACCAGAGATGTGATCAGAGCTGTAACAGAAGTCTTAAACTATTTTGGAAATGGGATTAAAATCCAAAAGATATTTGGCTGCTTGCTCCATTCTTTGGACCAAAATTTGAGGTAAATGAGGTAAAACTCAATCAAATCTTTCATACACGTGTTTCAGTAGAAGCTAATTTCCACAAAAGAGCATGAACACCACATTTCCTCCATCTGTGTCAACCATTATTCGATGAAACATTTTTAGGTGATCAATAATTACAGGCTGAGAGTAGGCCCTTTCTATAATAAAGAATTGTAAACGAACTCAAAAGTGAAAACGCTATGACTGCTTTTCATTTTCCGCCTATTAATTTAGTTTGAAATAAACTGGATAATTACTTTTCTACGCATAATGTAACAGAGACTCTTAAGAGTTTTGAAAAAATGTTTGCTCAATAAATCAAGCAAATCAAATATTTTCCGTTTATACATCCAAATATTTTAATACCTTTAAAACGTCTAAAGTATGCATATTGGTAGGTGGATATTCATCAATCGTATACTGGTTGTATTGATGTGTAATGTAGATATGAGAATGCGATAACAAACTAGGCATGCGATACTTGTATTGGTAAGCTTAGTAAAGAAAACGTTATAGAGAGATGAATAAGGCAAGTCTATTTGCTTTGACAGTCTTAAATGAATCTATTATGATTTCTAATTGTTTGCGGACGAAAAAGACTGCTTAATTCAGCCCGTTAAGTTTGTGAATAATGTATAAAGTACCTAATTAGTCCGTCAGTAATGCATGAGTAAATCTAAATCAAGCTGGGTAACTGTTAGTGAGCAGGTCATAAAAAGCAAAAAAAACCAAGAAAAAACACTCTCTCAGCAGCGGTTGTTCGCTTGAGCTCCGCCCTCACCTCTGCCCCTGTCACTGAAGAAAATAGAATGAGTTGGGGATGTGTAGGAGGCTGTCCCGCGGAGAAACTCTGCAGCACACGTTTGAAAACTACGCGCGCTGACATCTTTTTCTCTACTCCTCTTTCGGGAAAGATTACCGCATCTCGGGCGGAGGAAGGAACCTTCCAAGTCAAGTTGCTGGGCTTTGTGATTTTCACCCCCACGTGGGGTGTCTTCTATTCCGCCCCCTTTAATCTTTATGACAGAGTTCCCCCTCACCCGTGACGCTAGCCAGGCGTCTCCCCCCTTCCACAGTGTACCACCGTGGACTCCGCCGCCTTTGCAGTCGCACCAAGGAAACCGTGAATATCCGCCTAAACAAGTCTGCGTTCCTACTCTGCGCCCTGACGCTCCCGAGGGAATCTTAATTAACACACCGTAAGAAATCTCATTTTGTGGGTGACTCTTGGCGACCCTTTGCGGGTGCAAAAACATCTCCTCCTCTGGAAATGTCTGCAGATTATTATTCTGCCTCCTCCCTGAGCACGCGCTGCGTCGTCTGCGCGATTTAGATGTTGCAAGGGAGGCTCTCCATCCAGAGCCACTCTCAGGAAATTGCTGTAATGTTCAGATGAATGGGATTAAACCCCGAGAATCTTTTCCGTGAGAAAATATGGATTCATGTGGCAATTCATCCCAGCAGCGGTTTTGGTCCAAATTTCGCTGCGAAAGGCGACAGTGTTCCCGCAGTTTCCAGAGAGATAGAGCTTGAGGCCTGTATTAATAATCTTCATTGAAAATAATCTTCAGCTCTTTGAGACACTTTGGAGCATCTCATGTCTAAAACGTTCTAATTTGTTGATGCCAAAGGCTTCAAGGAAATGGAAAATTGCTATAAATTTAATGGAAAATTGCTATAAATCCATTCGAAAAATATTTATAAAATCCTGTTAAAATATTTCAAAATTATTTATTTCAAACAATAAAAATATTTCAAAGTTTAATTAATTAGATTCCTCCGTGAAAAATTCTGATTTATTGGGATTTGGGATATTTTGAATGGACTGGTTCTTATTAAAAGCGCAGGATGATACTACAATCTTTAGCGCTGTCGTGCTTCTTCGCCCTCATTATGTAAGTGTCTCCATAATTTTCACAATAATATGCCTTGTGTTTTGAAAATTGGATATTTTTACTCTGTTTGGTGCAATGAAGAAAGCATAGTGCATCCTTACTTTTTCGGGCCGTGAGAAGTATTTTTACGAGTGTTATTACGGAGAAAGTACGAATTAAGCCTATTGCCATTATAATTTGTTTTTTTTTGTATTATTGAAAAAAATGGCTATTCAAGTTTTTGCAGTCCCAAAACGCCCTCCCAAGGGTTGAGAAAATAAAAAAATTTCAATATCAGAAACAGAGATGAGCAAAATCGCACCTTCAACCTCTTGCCTGTCGCCATTTATTCTTCTTATGTCGCGGTCAAGAAGTGAATTTCTGCGCAAGGGAGTCAAGGCAGAGTGGATTTTATTCTTTCGGCGGAAACCATTTCTCCTCTTCCCAACCCCAGTCCAATCCTCGCGCCCCTTAACACTAACAAGGAGTAGCAATCCGACCCGAGTTTCCCGCGACAAATGAAATCTTTTCCACTTTCGCGGCCGGGTGAGGTAAACCTTACCCTCTCTCCTCAATAAATAACCCCGCCCCCCTCAACGCGAAGACAAAAGACCCCAAATCCAAATCTTCCTTCACTTACATCGCAGCATACCCTCCCTCCCATTACGCACAATTCCACAGTTAAGGTAGGAGGGATTATTTCAATTCTCCCTTCTTCACCGCGCGACTACCCCGCCACCTGGCGAAGCGAGCACGCGGAACCCTGCTCGGCCGACGATCTCCACGTGTGTTCTTTCCCGAAAACAATTTTATGCGGGAGCAGCATTATCCACTGGTGCTGCTCTCTTTCTATCAACACCCCTAATCTTGATGGTTCATTCATCATAAAAAATATTTACATCTACAAATGTATTCCTCACTCTGCATTGAGGTAAGTTCAAAAGTTGAAAAATTTACTTGGTGGAAGGTCGTCCCATTGATAGTAAAACGAGCTTTGTAACTTCCGCAGTTTATTTATATTCTTCGTTCCATTTTATTTCTGTTTATTTCAATTCTATATTGTGGAAGCTACAAACCTCTGTTTACTATAAATCTGCGTTAAGGTGTAAGCCATAATTATTTTGCCTATTTGGTAACATAAGATGGTGGAGCTTTTAGTTTTGTAATTACTATTGCTAACGGTGATCTATCAGTTAAAGGTGGTTTAAATGGATAAAGGAACTACCACTTATAATCCTCTTGTAGACCCATACCACCCTTCCACGATTTTATTTTTCAATTCGGCATCCGTTCCACCGCTCTTCATCCCATCCATAAAGCCTATTCTTTTTCTTCTTTTTTCCCCGATTTTTATACCCTTCCCCGCTTACCCAGCATCCTCCCTCTATCGAAGTCCTGAGCATCTCCTCGTGTCTCATTATTTCGCCGACATTTCCTCATCCTGATTTCCTCCGTTAGTTTCCTCTCCTCGCCCACCATGCCCACCACTTCCTCGCCGGTCTTCCTTTCCGCCCGTCGCCGCACCCTCATGCCCGCAGACGCATCTCGATGGCCTGCAGACTCTTCCTCTTTCCCCAGAGTACAGGTACCCGCACTATACAGAAATTTGCTCCATATAAGTTTAAGTTTAATGCTTTAAGGTTTTCCCGATACGATTATTGAAATTCATCAACGTTTCGATGGTTGACTCAGCCATCGTCATCAGGGTAACGAGTCGAGCGAGGATGCTGGCGGTTATATATATAGCCGCAGATGCCCCATTGTTGTGAGGGCCGTTACGAATTCTTTGAATTTCGTCAACTAATCATATCCTCGCTCGACTTATTATCCTGATGACGATGGTTGAGTCAACCATCGAAACGTTGATGAATTTCAATAATCTTACCCGGTGTCAAACCCGAGAGACCTTTACTTCACTCCATATTAGACTTTTGGCCTCTTATTTATTTTGTTTCCTTACACAAAATCCCTGTCATCAGTACATTTATTTTAAATGATACCTCTTTCGCCGACGAAATTCTCTTTCTAATAAATTAGTCCCATGCCTATTTACCTCCAACGTACTACTCAAGTAACCAAATTCTTCCTTTGGCATGTGCCCTCCTATTTGTATGATCAGCGTAGCTTTCTTGGTCCTAGAAGATCTCACTACTGTCGTTATCATAAGATCGATCTTCATTCCGTATTTCTCACACTGATTTTCTGACGCATATACCAATCCCTGCAATCCTTTTATTATTACTGCCATTTTGATCTGTAATTTTCCATTATTCACCATTTTGCAAGGAACGTACCCGTCCGGTAGGCGTGCCACAGATATGGAACCGTGATCTAGTTCTTTTCATGCCTTTCTCACCATTTCCTCTGCGTACATGTTTGAAAGTAAATGTTACAATGAGAAAGCTTGTCTTCCCCTTCGATTTATTGCAGCCCACTCTGATTCACCATCGGCCACCCTCACTTGTGCCGTTTGAACCATAGACAAGTTCAAATTGCGTCTTCTCTACTTCCAATATACTCATTTCTTCTAGAGTACATCAACTAGTATTTCCAAATTCACTCGGTAAAACACAAATCTACGATCAAGCAAAACTGTCTTCATCACTGTATTCTGTAGTTTTTTTTTCGTCACGTGTTCTCATCATTGTATTTTCATTCCGGATTGCTTTCCCCATATTCTCCCTAACTGGTTGTCACGCAAATTGTCGGCTTTCTCCTCCAACCCTCTGTTAACTATCCAAAGTATGTGTATCCTTTCTGTGTGTGAAGCTAAAATTATTGTTTAATAGTTCCCAATCAGATTAGACCCTCGCAACATGGCTATACACTTCCCCTATCCTTCAACATTTTCCGCATGTCCCTAAATTTACGCCCACCCCAGGTTGAAAACCGCCGACCTAGTTCATTTCTTTTACGTGAGACGCAGTTCGTGCTCTTTTGACGGATTGCAAATAAAAATGTTTATTTCCGTTCGAGTGGAGCTCAACGTGTGTGTATATTCATGGCAAGGCATTTTTGGCCAGCACAGAATGCCTCTCATCATGCGACTTCCTTTCACGAACTGCTTTGTGGATTTTGTGTTCCCTTTGCTCTACATCTATTGCGCTCATCTCATTTATCTAGCTAGAGCATACCCTTTCCCAGCACGTCCACTCCCTAGCCTATCTCGCCGTAATCATCATCGCATGAAAAAGATCGTAGGTGTGTGGAACATGCATAAATACTTGCTATCTCTCTCCCACTATAGAACCGACAGAAGCCACAAATAACGCGAGATGGAATGAATGGTCTGGTAGGGGAACGGAATATAACGTTCCCCGGTGGGTGGACGGCCTTTGTCCGCTCCTACCTAAAAGCGATGTAACCGACTCTCTGTGAAACAGGGAGTGACGGGATGCTCTCTCAGGAACTGCGTATCAGTTGAATCGTCTTCCCCGTCACCATCGGTGGCTCCCCGCTGCATCTTTCTCGTTTGCTCCACGGGTGACTTTCCTGAACTTGTTGGGCGCAATTAAGCGTTCTTTCTGCTCCAGAGAGCGCGCATATCAAGCGAGTAAGGCGAACTCTTTGTGGAGAATTCTTCCCCGGCCCGGTGTAACACTGGCTGATTTTTTTATGTCGTGCGCGCAAATGCGGTTCCGTTGAAACTTTTGCGCTTCTTGGCACACGTGACAGAACTTCAACACCTTTATTTTCCGGAGTCGACTCGCAAAACGAGTCCTTGTAATGGAATGCGTCTTAATGGATTTGTATAGGTAGATTATAAAAGAAAGGCGGCACTAAATTTAGCAAAATAAAGTTATTACTTTATAAAATACAGGTATTGTATACGCATTTAGAGGTAAGCATCGGATGTATTTATCCGAAATTTTGTACATAACGAATTTTTGTACAAAAATACGTTACATGTAAACTAATATATATGTTTATATAGATATATATACCGCATATATTTAGTTATATATAAACATACGTTACCATTGGCGTAATATCCTTATATTTTCTTCGATATATCCTTGTGATCATTTTCAACCTCGGTATATAGCAATTCTTTTGAGGGTTAATGTTTAATCTCATCGAAATTGATGAATTGACGCTCCATATATTGATAGTTTCATCAATAGAAAATCTGAAACTACTCAAATATATAATAGAAAATTGAAAAAAAATACATATATTCCGATTCGTATTCTGGAAAATGGCTCAACCAATTCCACCTTCCTCTGTTCATGGAATTTAATTATTACACATTTATAATAATGAAAAGCTTTATTCAGTACTATAGGTAAACCTACGTATGTGACTCATAATTTTGTGATGGCATTCCTTCGGATATTGCTGAAATCAGCCCGGTAAACAGTTGTATGGTTGTTTATGGCAAGACAGCACCTGACAAATATTGTGTTATTATTACCTCATAGGCATTACTTTGAGGAAGTATGGCGCCTTAGATCGTCAAAATATCATTCATTTCGTATCCTTCCACAAACAGCGTTTATTTTTTGTGGCTACTTTCCGCTCTTATGACAACATCTTTCCCCAAACATGCGTAAGGAGAAATGAGGAAGTTTTAATTTTACAAAAGAGAATTTTCTGTGGTAGAAAGCTTGGCTTCCGTATTCTACAAGATCTCTTGCACGTACCTCCATTTTGGAAGAATTGGCTGGATGTGCATTTTGCAGGTTTTCCGGCGTGACGTCAATCGTCTTGAGGTCATAAGTTTCTTCAAATGATTTTTCCACTATTTCTTGCTGGAGAAGCTAAACCCCCATCCATCTACCATAAACATATTTTTTTTACCACTGATAAGCAGTTGAATGCTAAAAGAGTGCTGGATTTAAGGTGTCTCATTTCGGTCATCCGAAATTTCACCGTTAAAAGAGCCATTTTGTGTTCCTCTGGCCTGCTGCCATCCCGATGTCACGACAATATTCACCAAGGAGGCAGTTCCGTTGAAATGTTTAAGTTTGATGAAGAAGCATTGCTCGGAAAAAGGAGTTGTCGGGATCATGGCAACGCAGTTGTTCATATAGGAATTCAACGGATTGTGGAGGAGTTGAAGGAACTCTTGCGAATTGTGTGAGAGACGGCTTTTGATTCCATGGGATCCCGCTGCGAAGGAGGACACTAAATGACCGCTCTCCTGAGCCCGTTAGAATTCGCACCTCGAGACAAGTCCCCTTGGATTTGTTCGAGCAAATCGGCGAGGGGCGACGTGAGCGATTCTACGTCATCTCCTCCTCTGGAATTCCCAGGTGTCAATCTTCGCCTCCCCGAACAATACTCAAACGTTCGCCAAGGATCTCCTTCTTCTCTCTGCCATTACTGAGAAATAAGTTTCGGTTATTCCCTAATCTTGAAATGGGTTTCACAAGATTTATTTTCGCCGCTTCCGCGTCAAATAAATCACTTTGCCGGCACCTCGCTCTTCTCAAGTGGGGAGGGGGGTTTTGTGTGATCCAGGGGGGGGGAGGGGAATAGCAAGCGATGGGTGGAAGGTAGGAGGTTTAAACTCCCCCAAGCTCCCTCCCCATTGTCCTCCCCATCTCCTCTTCCCTCAGAGTGGGAGAGAGGAAAAACGTTTTCATTGAATGATAGAAAAAACTTTCAAGTAGTTTCGCTGGGAGAGGGCTGAGTAGAGGGGAGGAGTCTGAAGCATCTGTTCCCGCGAGTCAATCCTTTTCTGTGAGGTTTTTCCAGAAACGAACAGGGGCTCCCCCTCTCTCCCTCCCTGCCAATTCCACCCCCTATCCCTGCATCATAACCCCTCCCCCCCCAATTTGAGCCCGCAAACCCCCCTCCCTCAAAAAGCGTGGAAAAGTCCTCAGATGAGTCCTCCTCTCTTCTCTCGCTTTGAAAATTGAAGAAAAGCAAGCATTCTGGAGTCTTTCACTCGCATTTGTAACTTTTCTCCGCCCCTCCCCTTTCTCTAGCGTTCCACCTTGACTCCATCACCCTCTCCCCCACAGGATGTCGAAGGAAGGAAGCTTGATGAGGCGAGGACTGGTAGGTTTGCGTTAATTTGTCGGGAGGCGCAGAGTAGTGCAGTAGTAGAGTAAGCATACCTGCCTGCTATGCTTACCTCTCGCTGTTATCGAAAACTTGCAAAACGATTGTAGACATGGAAGTGGATTAAAGCACATAACCAAGTGAATCATTGAAGTTAGAGAAGTTAATACGGCAGTATTTCCATTGAAAATGAAGGTGTAACCATCAATATGATTCAATGCCTTAGTTAAAGGTTGTTCTTTAAATGGAGAGCTGTTCTGACTGGTAACTCTATTAACGATTAGTGAATCGTTGCACATGATGGTTCTCATGCACCTTAGGGAGAAAGAGGATGTAAATATTTGCAAGTGGAAAGAACATGCGAAAAATGGCTGAGCGACTTAGGGACGAATAGGAAATTTCTGCTGGCAAAAATTTTATATCTTTGTTTAAAGCGGCATATTAGAGGCATGAAGTTTAACAACTGGTGGAGATTAATGCGAGTTTGCTAAGGAAATGAAAAGTGTATTTATTTTGAATGAGGGATTAATTGGAAAGCGGGTGTGCGAAACTATTAAAGAATGGTATAAGAGAAATACATTTTTCGAGTGTTATGGTAAATATAGATAAAGTACAGTATCTGTCCCATCCCATTTTGATCGATTTGATACTTATATTAATTAAATTAAGCGCTTGCTATGGCATCGTGGGCTAAATTTTACATATGATACTTTGGTAAATGACCGAAGGCAGTTTTTACTGCATTTGTACATGTAAAAATTCTATCTGTAGTTTTAATTACATACATGGAAGTATATATTCCATGGAAATTTCATTTGGGGGTAGATAAAGCCTTAGAATCCTAACTATTTTAGGAAGACCGAGGGAGCTGACTCTGCTAGTCTGATTTCTCTCTAACTGCCCTTCCCTTGCATATATCATTTGCCTCTGTTACATGCATACTTTGATCGAGGAACAATTACTTGAATCCCAAAATCCTCTGCTTATCTTACATATCTCTTCAGTTAAGTGTCATTGGTCACATTCACCCATTGAGTATTTTCTGAACACGTTTTAGCACTACTCACTCGGAAATTTCTCTTCTCCTTGTCTCAATGAGATCAAAATGTTGAGTCTAGTTTTTTGCGTACTTTTCAACCATTCAAACTTGTCTTCAGTTTTATCTTGTTAAAATTTTCTTTTTCTGCTACTTTCACCGTGGATCTACAGGGATACCATTACCTCACCGTGTACCGGCGTAATTTACGCTTACCATAGTTTTAAATGCAATACCTGAATTTTTATATGGTCAAATATTATGCATGAGGTTGATGAATAGGGCTTGTAATGATGGTGGCTAAAATTCCCTCAGAAAGTTTAAAATTTTCTTTTTTAAAATAGCCTTATAAATAATTCCTTATTTCTCTTGCCCTCTCAATTTGACATCCAGGAAGTCTCAATTTGATTTTGTGGAGATGAGGCGCTCTGGGCGTAGGTTTTGAAATAACGTTCCCGACAAGCTGAAATAAGAGGAATAATTTTTTTATCTGTTTGGCAACACTTCTTCCAATTCAATTACGGCTTTAACAAAAGCTCTGCTACTTGTTATAAAAGATTTTATTCTGCAAATACGGTATATTCAATTTGTAAAAAAAATAAATAAGCTCCAATATTGAAATGAAAACAGACCTTAAAAAAGCAAAATAAAATAGCACATAAATACAATTTTCCTTGGCATTAAATCTGTTTGAGGAGCTGATGTAAATATTTGGCACTCTGATTTGCTGAGTAGAAATATACTTTAAGCTGAACAAGATGATTTTTTTATTCCCTAAAAACGGAACTATGGAAAGGAATATTCTAAATTTTGCACTGACTACAATCCAGATACATTTCTAGCAACTCACTGATAAATATATTTAACTTAGACTACAACACGTTTAAAATTTTGCGTCAAATATATTCCATAAGTTAGTAGAAGTTACCGTTCCAAATTCCCTTGCAAATATGGTGTAAATATTAGCTGAGTGGAGATGAAATTTAAGAAATACCACATCTATAATGATTCTTGCCAACCTTTGTTGCATATTAATACCAATCGATTGACTGCTAGCCGTTTCCTCCAGAAAAATTATGTAACTTTAGCATAGAGGATTCTCTAATGGTTTATTAAGAGAACTATGTCAGAATATATGTACTTCTTAGCGTCGAGAGATGATATATCGGTTTCAAATTCTCATGTCCACTGGCCGATGTATTGGTTTATGCATGTAGCATTAATAGCATCTATACAACTGATACATATTTGTTTAATGTGGTTTCTGTGATTAAAATAAGGATATTGTTAACGACTAAGCAAATATAAGACGGTGTAAGGTTTCCGAAGGTTTACATTTTATTTACAAGTCACCCTCTCAGCATTGATAAAGACTCCACTAAAAATAGATGGCTCTACGAGGGTAAGTGTTAAGCAATGAGTGCATAGCGAGTAATTTGAAATACATGGAAAGAGTATACTTTTCCTTTCTGCGGTACCTAAAATTTGCTTATGTCTACACGGAAATCTACGATAGGTCTAAAGTGCATATCCTTGCCAATTATTTATTTTTCCATTCAGTTGCTTCGAGAAAATTAAAAGCCGTTCTTTTTACAAATTTCGGCACTCGACACTACAGGTAATAGCGCACGATCGCCGATTTCAACGTTAAGTGGGAAGCAACGGGCTAAATTTCACTCGTTTTCGCTCCTACCCATAGTTGCAGAAGTCGTACAATAAAGTGTTCTTTCACTGCAATTATATCAAAGTCTAGGCCCGCTACCCTGCCCCCTCGCGGTCAGGACCCGAATCAAGAATCAGAGTCATCGGAAGAGGCCACTTTTTCAGCGACCTTTCGAGAGGCAAACGATTCCCCTTATTCTGAGGCGAAATATTATGGAGGAGGAGGAGGCAGTTTGCCTCCCACGACCTTTGTGGCTGCGGTCCACGACTTGAATAGTAATAACAACAAAAGCAGTTATGGAGTCTAAACGCGCGGAGATCGGGGGAAAGGCGTGAAATTGTTGTGAGGGGGGTTGGAGGCGGAAGTGAGAATTGTTTAAACGGTCCTGAGCAATTCGCGTCACGAACAACGGGGAGGGACTCCGCCGTCCCCATTTGAGGCCCCCGATGAGCCCGAGGCCCACTACGGACACCTTTAGAGCACATCCCCGCCCCTCCCACAACCTCCCGCTTTCTCCCCATCCATTCCAAACTGTTCCTCGCACGAAAGCCAACTCCTACCACCGGCAAAGTTTCCGACAGTCTGAGAAGTGAAATAAAAAAATACGCATGTATGTGTTCAGAGATTTTGCCGCGAGCTGAGCCCACGTTCATTTCCTTTTCCCCCTCCCCCCTCTGGAACCTCTTACCTCCCCCCCCCCCCTGGGGCTTCGCCTCTGCTTCCACCCAGCACTCCCTCTACCTCCCCTGAATCCTCCTCTCCGAATAATGGAAATCCAGTTCGTTGTTTCGCGGTGGTGGTGACGGCAGCTCGACGGTTAAACAAGCGCGAAAGTGTTTCCTGCCTTTCGGAATCGTCCGTCTCCCATAGACTTATTTCAATCGCATCTGCATCAGAGAATTCGCATTAACTCGACGAAATTTCAAGTGACAAATTTGAGTCTCCGTTAGAAAACACAGCTTCTTTGGATGTTCTAGCAATTTATCGATCCTCAAACAATATTTATTAATTTGAAGCATTAATGAAAAGGAAGCATGAAGATTAATTTAATTCACCATTCCTACTTCCCCGCAGTTTTTACCCACATCATTTTCACAGAAAGGTCTTTATTTTGTTTTAAAAAAAAGCACCATGCAGCTGACGCTTGGGATGAAATTGATTCAGTGAATTTTATTCATGATGATATTTATTTAACCCTCATTGCAAAAAGCTCAAAAAAATTATTCTCACTTTCGCGAACGTGTTCGGAGGTACCCCTTGAAAGTAGTTACGATTATACGAACGGAAACGCTCTCCAATGTATTTGTCATGCGAAAATTTGTCAACTATAGGTGGCGAGCCAACCGAATCCTGTCGACCGATTGTTATTCTGTTTCAAAAGCTAAAATTTAGGAGCATGTTTAATAACTAAATTTTGCTCCAATCAATGCTCGAATAATTACGCTAACGAAGTCTATTTAATGGAAGGAATCTCCAGGATTCGCATTGATTTCATTTTTACCGTGATCCTGATTATCCAGTTGAAGGGAAAACTCGTGACGTTGTAAGTAAGAAACCTAATTCTCGATGAAGCATCTATTTTTGCATGATTGAAGAATTGATTAATTTTGGTCGATCTTATGGCGTATCCTGAGTCCATGCAGTCTTTTATTTTGCTAAGACTACCAGATGGTCTTTTTAACCTGTGCTGATCCCATGTACTCTTTTTTTCTAATTCATAACTGGGGAAATCTTTTTGCTTATTATTCCTACTGGCGTTTGTATCCCCTCTTCTAATTAATAGTAACTTTTTTCACCTTAATTGTCACAGATGCGCAATAATGAAGACAAAATAAAATTTAAAGTTAAAGGCCTTACTTTGTGGAACTTCGTCACATGAAATAATTTTTCCCTTTGTGCATTCTACAATTTTTTATTGTTACCGACAATGGTTTCGATGCGATGCCATTATCAAGGTCCTTGATAGTGACGGTATGTGACAAATACACGTTCATTAGCAATAAAAAAGTGTGGAATGTACAAAGTGAGATATTATTTCATGCAGAAAACATTCCTTACGTTGAAAGCGTTGCATAGTTGTATGTTAAAAATTCTGTCTTCACGTTATATTTCTTGGAAAACCTTCAGCTTAAAATTTTTAATTTGTACTAATCTTTATATTCAAAGAAATTGGTCGTACATCTTACGAATTAAATTAGTGATCACTGTGTTGCACAGGATATGTATTAAAACAAAGTGAATAAAAACATCACATGAATATGTATAAATTGCTCTTAAATTTCTCCTATGACTGCTAAAAATACTCTGACGAAAACTTCACCATGCCAAATTATTATTTTTGAAGTATAATTTTAATTGAGGGAACTTAGTTATCAGAAATAACGTCCTCAAGCGCGCAATCAATTGATGGCTAGTATAATGGTTATATAAAAAGAGAGGAGAAAATATGGATTCCACAATACTTGTATACCGCGTTAGGCATGCTTTTCTCGACCTACTTTGCCGGCTACAATCACAACTAACCCTCACTCCCTTCCCTCCATTCCATAAGATGCTACTTTTGGCGACTATCCTTGGGCCTTTTTCTCATATTTCTTATCCCTGCGAAAACAATCGCAGCTTTTAACAGATTCGACGCTCGAGGAAGCTTCAGTCTCTTAACGGCAGTGGCGCTGAAATCAATTTATACCAAGTGTTGAGAGACGCTGAGAAAAACTTCCTGCGATTCCATCCCGGCATGTAGTGTGTGTATTTTTTTGCTAAAATCTGCGACTGCTCGCTTAACTACTTGTTTTCTGGCTCCATCGGTCCTCTTACAGTGGCGTTGAAAACAAAAGATTCCTCCAGAAGCGTAATAACCTCAGATAGGCGCATGAGATTTTGCGCTGCAAAACTTTCCTTGGATAATAAATACGAAACACCCTCTTAAGATTCCCCATCTTCATGAAGGGCTCTGTATTTTAGACGCACATGAGATTTTTTTGCGTGACTGAAAATGGATTACAAAAGATCCCTCATGGACTAGCTTGCATTACTTGATCATTTAGACGTCTATGTTCTATTCAGTTTTGTTTCAAGGGTACGCGCTAATAGTGTGCATCCATATTTATTGAAACGAATTCTATATGGCGTAACTTCGTGGAATGCTCTCATTGCGAAAAAAATTAGTGCCAACTTTGTAAAATTCCACAACAGTTATTACCACTGTACAACTAATTTTACCTGTTAAGCATCATCAGGTTCCATATTTATTATGGTTTAATTAAATTTTCACTTTATCTACGGTATTTGATTAATTTTGCACAGCCTGAATGATTTCATAATTATGCTTTGAAACATTTTAATCACATCAAATAATATCTCATTTTGTGATCGTGGCAATGCGTTTTTAACTATTAGAAGATAAATAAAGATTAGTGAGAGACCATCAGCGTCCAAAATAGACTCCACGGCCTTTCTCTTTCATGTTTTGTCTTTATTCCCTGATTTGGCATTTTTAACGCGAATTTCATCTAACGTTCAGCAAAATCTACATTCTGGTATTGATGCAATGGTTAATTCATTAAAATACACTAAATCTTTGAAGAAGGCTTCATCGTAACTCTGTGGGTCAAATAATTAATAATTTTAATACTTATTATGGTGTTATAATTTTGCAAATGGTATGCCAGAATTTTTATTAATAGAAAAACAATAGAGTTGCAGTTTTGTAGTCAAATATATTTGCTAGGTATCGCTAAATATCAGCCATTGGAGCCAAATTCTACGAAAGTTTAATTGAACTAACGCATTTTTCTTGTAATAATTCACCAATAAACCATGAAATAAGGCTCGTTGATATCTTTTATTTGTTTAACTATGACGTTTCGTGGGAAAATGTGGCTATTTTGTCCCTTTGTTCTGACTGAAGCAGTTGTGGCATAAAGATTTTTTTTCTACGTTGCGCGCGTTCTAGCCGGTGTGGTTTCATTTTTGGTTCGCTTTTTCACTTTTCAATTTTCTTCATGCGAATACACAGTTTTTAGAGGCCACTTTAATTGGATATTTTACGACAGTAAAAATTATATGAGTTTCTTATTTAGTCGAATGCCCTTTGCAAAAACACATGTATGAATAATTCCTGATTATCCCGCTAGTTTTTATTCATAACCGTGGATATCCTAAAGATGAAAATTCTTGTTTCTTGCAGTCCGCCCTCGAAAGTTGGAGCTGGGTGGAGTGGAGCACCATGTGGTCCAGGGCACGGAAGTGACGCTCCGTTGCCACGTTACCGGCGCGAGGCCCGCGGCCAACGTCACGTGGTACAACGGCACGGAGATCATCCCAACGGACAAGGTCCTGTCGGATTCCGCCGTGCAGGTGAGTTAAATTTTGCTTGCACACGTTTTGGAGGGCTTGCGGCATGGGGCGGAGAGAAAATTCCAACCTCTCACGATGACATCCTCCATTGTGTAGATGTTTGGATGGAGATTATACAACAAATGAGATAAAAAAAAACTTCGTTTGCCTATTTTTGCGCACGAGTTAATGAACTTGTTACCTCTCAAATAAAATAGATAAATGTTATGCTACATTTTAAAATTAGTAAAACGATTCCCTGATATAATTTTCTAACTATGTTTTTTTCACATCAATTTAATTAAAAAATTACCATAAATTCTAAAAAATTGGGATCATTTGTTTGATTCATTATGAAATGCAAAATTTGATAATACAAAATAAATATCTGAGCTCATAATCGTTCTTTAATTCATTCGTGTTTGATGAGTTGTTACATTTAAAATTGACTCGACTGTTTCACATTTCGGTCAAGAGATCTCTTGCCATGATACTTACTTTTATCCTAAACGTTTTATTCACCTGGAAGCGTATAAATGAATTATTTTATTGCATTTCCATTCACGACTAAGCGTTTTTTTTTCGAATAATTCAACTATCATTGCGCTGTGCTGGTATTTAATACAAAATATCAATTAAACCGAAGCTATGAATGCGGTTTGAAAAGACGCAGAGTTAAAGGGGGTGGTAACTTTGCGCTATAAAGCTACTGTGCAAGAATCCATGATAAAAGTTATTCCGTCATTGTCCAACTATTTTAAATTCTGAGATCGTTGCTTGATTTATCGTAGTTTTGCTAATATTGTAAGATCATACTTGTTACAGACTCTTCATGCATTACTTATTTGTAATAAAAGATTTTTTACTGGATAAAAATTATATAAACTATGTGGAAAATATATTTTAAACTTTTCGTGAAACATTATCATTGTCTAGTGTTAAGACATAATTTGAAGTCCAAAATACATTTGACACGTAGCGTTTTCTTTATTTATTTTCAACAATGAAGTGATCAAATTTCATGGTGGAACGAGTCAATTCTCCTTGGAGGAAGATTGCTTCCCCGCCTCTCAGCACGAAATGGAGACGGCGATTACTTATTACATTATCAGAGCCGGAGCTCACCTCGTAAATTCTTCTCTCGGTGTGGAGGATTTTTTTTATATTTCGGGTATTTATTTAATCCCCTCTACCACACCATTCCTCTAATGCCCTCGGAACAATTCGCGTCTTCTCAGCCCCTGTGAGAAGGGGTCTCATTCTCAATGGAGTCACTGGGGTGAGAGAGCGAGAGAAAAGCGGGGCAGGGGGGTTTAGAAGAGAGAGACGAGGGGTGAGAAGAGGGAAGACCATTCCCCCGAATGTGCCACCTCCGAGAGGTTTCGCCTCTTCCTGAGCCCCCCCTGCCCTTGGCCGCTCTGCCGACAGCCTCCTCCGGGAGTGGAGAAGGAGCAACCCGGCCGTGAAATATGAAATCTCTTCATCGCACGCTCCGGGACGCACAGGCGACGTCGGAGGGCTAATCTCCTCGCGGGCGTCTGGGACTACATTTCCGCGCTGAAAAATAAGCCCCATTAACGGGGTGGTTAGGAGGAAGGGAGGTCGGAAGAAGCCAAAAGGAGAAAGAATGCAGGCGTCTTGAGACCGCGTCATTAATTTCGATGCGTTGTCTCTCCCCCACCACCGCTCCAAAATCTTCCTAAGACCTATATATTTGCGTTTGTAAGTGGAAGATGTTATGCCTTGCCGTGCAAACCTAATTACACACAACTTCGTAAGTCAGAAAAAAACTTCTCCAACCTGGTTTCAGTGCTGAGTTATTCTTCTGTATCCTTTTTGTTGGGAATACGTATTCTTTAATTTTGGAGGTCAATTGTCTTCTCTTTAGAATATTTTCCTGTGATCTTCAACGGTGATAGCTAATATTGATTTTGTTTAGCTATCGATGTCACATCAGTTACCATATTTACGCTAAAAATAAAAACAAATACAAAATTTAAATGGTGACTTATGTGGCTCTAATGTTTTTTCGTACTCCAGAAGAAAATTAGTCTAAAATTAACTTTTTATAATTGAAAACTCGGAAAATATTTAGAGCCATCTTTATAAGTGGAAGCATTACACGTAAAATGCAGAACTGAAAGAATAATATATATTCCAAACATCACTCTAATATGATTTTACGTATTTTCTATGAGTAGATGTCACTTTATTGCGTTTGCGTTGTAACTGCAAACTTTTCCTGATAACATGTTTCATTTACCTTTGCTTTATTACAAAGGAGAAACGAGAGAATATTTCTCGGGCAAACATGCTGATAAATAAATCCCCAATCACCTACATGAGTAACGCTTCCTCCCGAAACACTATATATTTGTATAGCTGTACCGGTCAAGCCTGATTTTAGGACAAAGGACATAGCGTATGTGCTTCGAGTTCCAAATCAACCTGTTTTAGCTCTGTTGCTAAACCGACTGAGCTCCGTTGTGAATTTTATTTCAGCACATCTAATTCTTTATCTCTCCGTTTCAGCCTCCTGAGACCAAATTGCAGACTTCCGTGAGTATCGATACGGTGTGACGCTTTGATATTTTTGATGTGGCTTTTTTTGACTCTCTGCTTTTTGCGGTCTTGTCGCATTTTTTTGGATGAATAACGTTTTTTTATTTTTCTGCCATCGCTGGCAGTTATTTTTTTGTGACTATTATTTCGGCGTCATGCGGTCTGCCGCTCAATTCCAAGCGCACCTCAATCGCCGATCTCGGCGTGCTTGTGTTTTGCATTCGCTGCTTTATACGTTTGCATGTGCGTGTTCGTGTGTTTTTGATTGCATGCATGCGTCATACGTGAGTTTTTCCCCTCCATCTATTGCCATCTCAGCAAAGAATGAAAGAGCTATGCGTTAGGAACCTTGAGGAGCTGAAGGAGTCATGGAATTAAATTGGGCGTAAAATTTCATGGAATAGATTTCATTAATATGGTTTCCTCATGGAAGCGTGAGCCTTCAGCATATTATAAACCCCACCTCTGTGCCATTGATAAAATACTGCTGTAAGTGATAGTTAAACCAAGCCTCCGAAAGTAAAAGTCAAGACAAAAAAGTGTAGATTAAAGAAAAATTAGGTTCAGTCTTAGTGTGAAATTAACAGTGAGTAACTCTTGCACCGGTGAGTCTGCTGAGGGCAGTTTTATGCGAATTAAAGTATTTACTAATGTAAGAGAAACAATTGCACTTTTCCACAAAATGGTTTATTGCGTACAACGCGTTTCGGCTCACAGAGCCATCATCAGGTACAAGACTTGTACCTGATGATGGCTCTGTGAGCCGAAACGCGTTGTACGCAATAAACCATTTTGTGGAAAAGTGCAATTGTTTCTCTTACATTATGAAGAACTTCCACGATATCTCGCCTGAATCTGTTGAAAGTATTTACTAATAATATGTATGCATTAATATGCTGTTAAAGCAAAAAACTACTAGTTCGTGTATTTATTTTGTTGCTGTACATTTCTTACAAATTAAGAAAAAATTGGCTTAGTTTTTATTCTAAAAACTGATTTCCTGAATTAGATACATGCTTGAGGAATCTTCGTTCCAACATCGATTAATTTTTGCCAACAACTAACTCTTGAGAATTACCTGAAAAGCTCGAAACCGGTTGAGTTATACGGTGTGGAATATAACAAAGTTTATTTTTGAAACTATCATGTCTTCTTCATCCCACGAAGTGAACTCGCGAACCATTGATTTGATCTATTATGTTGCCCTCTTGTTCGATCAGCGCTCTGCATGGCTGGGGAATGTGTTTTAAATTTGATCGACCTCTATTCATTTTCACTAATCGTTTTCTACAAATCTTCGCATTAATTGACATTTCCAATATATAGAGATTTCAAAATGTCTAATGTCATTGAGTTTATATTATTGATTGCTGTCCTTTCCTTAGTCTATGTTTCATTGACAAATGGAATGAGAATATCTCTAAAATGCCTAAATAGCAATATCCTTATCATACATTCCCTTATTGTTAAAGCTTTTTCATCCAATGACTCACATTTCTCAACGTATTTTCATGACATGTAAGTATGGAAGTTCCTTGTTATAAGACTTTCGTAGTGTTTTCCAACATGGCGTATAATTTGCGGGAAGGTCCTTTGGATTCTTTACCGGCTCAGGCATGAATATACATGGTCAAGTTTATGATCCATACGTATATTCATGAGCTCAGGTGGCGTGCGAATCGATTCACAGATTTTTCATCGTTGAGGGCGTTGAAAGGCGATTGAGTGGCGAGCGGTGATTCGAAAATTCAACCATAGAATGCCCAGTATCAGTGGCCTCCAAGGCTACTCTAATACTATTTCTCTTTGCACTCATTACATTACTGAATCCGTGGGTTAAGTTGGGAAACAAAGTTACTCTCGCAAAACTGAAGCCTGGTTTTCAGCGAAGTGATCGTGCAACGATCTTGTGGATGCAGCCATTATAGACGAGGAATCTCTTGATGGTATGACTGATGCACTTACATCTTAGAAAACGCCATTTAGTCGCACAGCACACACTTGTCCTATATCCCTCTTCATCACGGTGGAGTGTGAAAATACCATCCCCTATGTGACTACCATCAGGGTATATTTTCGAAGATCTCATTTTTAAGCCTCATTCTTCAAAAGTCGTCAAATCATTAATTGACCCCTAATTAACATAAATCTATTACTTATCTTGGTGAGAACAAGCTTTATGGATCAGAAGTACCGTGAACGTACTGAATGTTCCGAATTTGTAATTTTGAACAAAGAGGTAGTAACATCTCTAAACGCCGGCAGAGAAGCTACGTAATCATTTCCACAAACCTTTTCTTTACATTGCTATGACAATGAAATACAGGAAGTATAATTTTCATGTAATAGTTAAAGTCAACTTGTACAATGCTATTTTTATCGCTGAATTGAATATCATATCATAAGTATTTAAGCTTTAATACCTATCATTATTAAGCATTAGAAGTTAGCATTATTGAGCGAATAACGTAGCCAAAACTATAATACCCAGAGTGACAACGTTTTAATTAAACTTATCACTGTTAGCTCTTTAGAATAAGAGCGTAAAATGGAATCACACTAATAGCAATTAGTGTCTTGCTTACGTCGTTTCAGATTTTTTGCCACTTTCATTCGAAATAATCTTCTTTTCAAAAAAAAGTAACATTGACTGAACTTCTTTTTTTTACAACAAACAAAATTTACCATTAAATTAAAATCAAGCGTATAAAATAAATTAGTCCACCAAATCGCGATTTCCCGATAGAATTTCCATATTTCAGCTATTCTCAAGTAATATATCCTATGGTGCACCGTATCGCCATGTGTATCAGATTCAGTTTAGTGAACCCATATATCCAGAAGAAAAAAATAATTATGAAAAGTAAGATTTCGTGAAAAGGAATCATCTGCATATTCAGTAATGAATTTAAATGAATCAACAAATAAATTTAGCATTGATAATGATCACATAAAATATTAGATCGCTGATCAACGTTTCCTAGAAAGCTCTTCTCATTCAGAAATGATTACCTTACTCTAGTTTCACTTTAAGTTATTTTTTTAAATTTTATCATCGAAATTATTTCCGTCGTCGTTGGCATCGATAGCAAACAACGATATATCATTCCTTACATCTCAAATTGTCGGTAATATTTCAGGTTGGTGCGTGTGAAAATGATTAAATTTATGGTACCTCGAAGGTATTTATCTTCCGACGTAAATTCTTGCGCACCAAATGCTTCGTAATGAAATGTAAACACAAGTTTCGGCGTGAGGTTAGCCCTGCGTGATTCCCACGGCTCCAACCACAAAGACGTCGACGAAGAAGGATAAGAGGTAAGGGAGCCCCCTTTCCTTTTTAAACCACGCCCCCCTACCCGCCCCCCCACGCCCTCCTCTCCCCCCCCCCCCCCCAAAGCCAAATCCTTTGGCGACTGGCGCTTGGTTTTTTTCCCTCCGCGCGCAATAGCAATAGCGGCCTTGGCCTTCGCTTCAACTCGCAATCAATATTATCGCCGCTGCACTGGGCCCTTCCCGATTATTCCACGAACACCCGCGGGGGGATCGGATAAGGGGGAGCGGAGGGGCAAGGGAACGGGAAAGTTGGAGGCAGGGGTGGTCAATCACCACCCCGCCAATTGAAAATCACCCCACCACAGAGTCATGACAAATTCGGTCCACCCTTCTTCTCTCCCTCTCTTTCGTGGTTGAAACAGCTTTTCCGCGGCGTTGTCGTTTCCTCCCGGCGGCGGCAGGCCCCGCGGCCGCCGCCGGGCGATGCCTCCCTCCCTCCACGCACACTCGATTTGCATGTAAGGGTGTCGCGAAATGATACCGACCACCCCCCGGGGCACCCGGCGTGCAGTCATTCCCATTTTTATCGGATGGAGAGCTTTCCGTGAATAACACTTACCATTTCGTGTGAAGATTGTTCATATTTTCAATATTCTGATGTGCTTTCAACGTAAAATTCATTTGCATCACTGAAAAAAATGGAAGTAAAAGCAAATCCATCGGTAGACCCTTGCAGCATCTCTTATTTTTCACGAGTGAAACATTTGGCCCTCCCTGAAACAAATGTTTTCATTCTTATCTTTACGCTTTGGAGTAAAAACTTAAGAATAATTTGAAATATTTGTACATAATATATAATTCTTGATTTTACTGAATTCAGCACATTTGGCATTAGAAAATGACAAGTGAAAACTTTTGTACACTATTTATCTCAGTTTTTTTAAATTTTGTGAGCCTTATAAATTTCTATATTCAGATTACTATGTTTAATAACAACACCGCTTCCTCATTTCCGATGAAGTTGGTTTCCGGAGCACAGATACAAAGTTATTGTAGAAGGCGAACATGAATTTTCAAAGCCGGCAGTTTATGTCGATTTTCATCATGTCGCCAACTGCTCACGATTGTACAGTATGTCATGGGTCCTTTTTTTTAGGTCACCTCTGACTTAGAAAATTAAATTTTCTATATATTTTAAAATATGTATTGCGGAAACGTTTTCACATCACATGTATAGTTTTGAAGCTGCTGGAAAACATTGGTCCAAAATATGGTTACCTTTGCGACTGTAGTACTTTCACATTCTGAGTTCATCATCATACGCCGGCTAAAGAAAAAAATCGTTTACTTGATGAAAATGTTTTAACACTTGACCACGTAGATTATTTCCGTGGAAAAACTTGAGATGAAATCTCTGAACCATCCCGTTACCCATAAGTAATTTAAATTTTTGTTGACAATTTTTTATGCAAAAATATGTCACTATGGCCTTAAATTTCTCAATGGTCATTACTCAGTGCCTCAATTTTATTGTGAATTCCTCGTGACTGTATTGAGCAAACACACTTGCTAGTCTGGACAACGGAACTAGGTTTTGTGTTCCTCGAATATACTTTTCTAAGGGCTAACGTTGTACCTTTTCATTTGTCCTCCAGCGCCTGAAATAGCTTATACGTGGTGGCAAAATAAGAAAAATGTGCTTTCCACTCAGATTGAAGCATTGCCTGAACTTCGTTGACACACCTTGGTCATGAAGGTTTTCAGCGCTTTTCTTGACCCGATTTTCCAGTCTAGCGTTGCCGATATTTTCAATGGGATCCTGGACTCGGCAATCTTGTTGTAGGAAAACTACGTTCCGTAACTCGGTCGCCTGTAAACGTTCAAGCGGGCGTACTGCGTTTTTTATACCAATGAAATTGAGGCATTGCCTACATAGTAATCCATATTTCCCTTCCACTTTACGAGGCAAATATATTTTGTCGCGGGATTCGTACTGGCCGTAGCAGTTTCAATTAAAATTTTTCCCAGTTATAAATAGTGTCACTCGAAGGATATCATTACAGTTTATTGAAGGCATATGAAGGTGATTTTTTATCTCTATATTTTTTCCTACCTTTTTTGCCAATAACAGTCGTGTCAATGGTACAAATTTCAATCTTATCGTATAAATGGGAAAATATATTCTGCAAACTGCATTATTAGATATTTTGTAAACCAGAAGGATTTGGTCTGCCGTGGATTTGGACTTGCGGCCCATTACCTTTTGTTTCAGTTTCGAGGAAGCAGTACATTTTTCCGTAATTTTTACTCGCGATATATATATCTCATGTTCTTTGCTGTAGAACACATGGAAGCAGTGTGGTTGCCGTCGTAGAAGATCGTTTGGTCGTAGAGCAATTGAGCATGGGATTTAGATGAAAAATATGATTATTTGGCCACCAGTCTCTTGAAAGCCCACAGGCGCTGAAGGGAAAAACTGATGCCCTACATTCTGATTTTGCAAAAACTGATTAAAATAACTCTTTCTTTGACGTATTTCACGGAGGTGAACTAAGTGAGGTTAGATTTTCATTCCTCGGTAATATTTCCAATTCGCTTAAAAAAGACGACAACCAAGCTGGCAACAGTAGTCAATTCAATAGAAAGCTACCGCACTGACTCCAATAGACATAAATATGGATATTGATGTTTTTTGTTTCGTTTTGCATAAATTGAATGCTATGAATTAACGCTTGAAGTTCCTAATATATTCGAAACATGTTATTGATGGATCAGTATTTATATTCTCTACAATTCTAAACTTATCTAACGTTTTTAGACTTCTTTTACATATCTGACGAGGGAATAACATACCCCAGTATTCAAATAATTCTTTAGTCCAGCTTAAAATTATAAATAATTTGGTTAAAATATATATAAGTCATCGTGCCACCATCTATGTTAAATGTACTTGTTCTTCTGTAATTTGTGTATGTATATGAATGAAATTTGAGAAAAAATAAGTGTGGCAAATCGATTTCTGTTTTATATTTACTATCCCACCTTTCGCGCAATATTATTTTGAGAATCCTTATTTCAGCTCTAAATTAACCATCGATTAATACAGCCTGAAGCTAGTCCTCTCGTCTTTCCTAGTAGGTACATGCTCAGGCCGGGCTCCAAGTAGACATTTCCGCGTGTGTAACTTTCCTCGGTGCAACCGCTAAGCTCCCCCTTTGGACCTTTGGGCCTAGCCTTCGTCCACGGAACGCACCCGCCCCGAAACTGTGCACCCCACCTACCGCTGTGACGCTCAAAGGGTCAGGTGCAATATGGGAGGGGTGGTGCTTCGAGGCACCCTCCTGCGGAAGCTAAGGGGATGATCGCGCGCGCCTTTAATTAAGTGTTCACAAATAAGCCCCGTCCGTGTAATCAGCGCCCCACCTTGTGCCAAGGGGGTTCGAGAAGTACCCAAGAGACCCTCCTCTTCGCCACGGCACTCCCGCAGTCATTCCAAGGGTGCAAGCGCTAGGGTTTTGGGAGAGGGGTCTTGCCGCCTCTTGCAATGTTGTGTGGGGCCGCCTCGTTATGGTGTCCTGGCCACCGCATTTTGTTGGTGCTTGGAAGTGATTCTGGTGAGAATGCGGTTCGGGTCACTGGCGACAAGGTTCGCTGACCCCTGCGCAACTGCATTCGCTCCATATTTCGGCACACCCTGCCGAAATGTTGTGCCCCTGTGTTTTTGGCCTTAAATTCAGTTCTAAATAAGGGTCTCCAGTTTTCACTCCAACTAACTAATCCCCTTCCATATTTTGGCGCTATCGATATCGAGCGCTCCTCTCTGAGAATGGCATCCATTGCCTTAGTAAAGAAACTGGGTGACACGAGTTATTTTTGTTAGTCAGTTTACGAAATCGATCCTCGATTTTTAAAATTTTATCAATATAATTACGATA
The DNA here is from genome assembly GCA_963573305.1 of Pyrrhosoma nymphula. Taxonomy (NCBI): domain Eukaryota; kingdom Metazoa; phylum Arthropoda; class Insecta; order Odonata; family Coenagrionidae; genus Pyrrhosoma; species Pyrrhosoma nymphula. The sequence goes on along the minus strand of OY754337.1, from coordinate 19,462,316 downwards.
TATATTAACGCAGTAAATTATTTAGTACATAAAAAATGTCGGTGGTTATTAAATTTTAGTTTGTTTCGCAAAAAATCTAAGATTGATACTAATTACGATGTCACATCGACAATTATGTCTCTATCGTTCTGAAATGTCAGCAGTCTGTTGTTCCGTAACTCCAGTTTACTTAGTGATACTGATTAAGTGTGACAAAAGGTTTTCTTTAGACATATCACACATTTTCTATTTCTTTACATGGCGTCAGTTGTCTTCGAGAAAAAATTCATCTGTTTGAATTCAGGAGATGATATTTAAAATTCCTTGTAGTTCGAGCGATATTTTTCGTAGTGATATTCCTGTCATTTTCCCCTATTTCCGTTATCATCCTAATTTTTTGTTGGCCTATTCACTTTGAATTCGTATTTCTGTTATAGGAACTCTTTGTTATTAGCTTTACTATTTATAAGAAAAACTAAATTTATGATGCATTCATTTCTCAGTTTCCTGTGGAAATTATTCTTCTGGTAAATATCATTAGCAGGACCATGTCTCCAGTTTCCACTCCAACTCGATTTTCTTTTGCTTCGGCGCACTTGATGAACAAGAGATTGTTCATATAATGCGTCTCATCATGTACTGCAAGTTCTTCAATTTTATTTACATGTAATCAGTCCCCGAATTGCGGCATTTCACCTTGCGATTAACCGGACTTCCAAAAGCATCCGCTCTCAGATTTCAGTTTATTTATAAATGGTATTTTTACACTTTACTTATAGCGAATTTAATTAGTAATTTCTCTCTTTGGACACTCCATCCAATTTACTTTAAAAAATAAACCAACCTATCAATTTTGCCTCCAGTTATTTGTGGAAGCTAACCTTAGCAATCGCGCATAGAAATACTGCACGAAATTCAATTTAATCACAACTCGGAGGAAAATAAGTTGTAAATTTACTTTTAAATCCATTTTAATTATCCAGTGGATACATTTTAATTGGCGAAGCTCAATCAGCTGTAATTGAGGTTTTTAATTTTGGTCTTACATTCAGTTCTAAATAAAAATTTAAATCTAAGTTAGAATTTTATGCCATGTTTGCGTATTTAGTGGAATGGTCAGAGGCTTGTCAGCTTTTGTTTGGACTTAAAGCATTTTTGAAAATGCGACCGGTGTTTGCCGCAAATTAAATAGGCGGCATTTGTATATCAGTGCATCCGCGTTGCTCCCTGTTGTTAATTATATCATCGCCGTCAATTTTCATTTGAACTAATAATAAAGTAGTGGGTTGATTTAACAATTAATTACATCATTTACAAAACAATTAATCATAATCTATTAGGTTTTTCATGGAGTTTTCCATTCCAATTCACCATATATCTATATTTTCATAGATTTTTGGACTACATGTCTAACCAATTTCTCCGAACACTTTTTTCATCTATTCCGTAAATAACAAAGGTCCTTGTATTTTGAAGGCAGAATCCGATATCCAGAGCTTACGCTTCGCGTAAATCTTGGTGGTTTGGCCCCTGGAAAACCTGATGACATGCCATGTCTGGCTTATGAGCATTTTAGAGGCTACTACTGCAAGTGCCCAGAGATTTGTTAAAAACATTCGCTATGATTGGTGGCATTTAGAAGTCCTGTCTAACTTCCGAGAGGATTTCACTGAGATTAGTGTGCCCCGAGGTAAGTGCCCATATATGAGCAGGAGCTATTCAGCAGATTCATTCCAGAATAATGAAGTCGAAGAGTCAAGCCAATGGCAGAGCTGAGGGACCACACGTGTTATTTGCAATCTCTCACCTACCCACCCTTCTAGCGCCCTTGTGCGACGCTCAAATGAGTTTGTGTCTTGATGGAGAGGAACCATGGAAATCCGCATCTTAGTGATTTTAGGATCGTCACCCTTAAGAAAGAGAGAAGGGAGAAATTCTTCCCTCGTTGTGACTCTCCCGGAGAAACTTAAGTCTCCCCAAGGTATTAATACTCGGAGGAGGAGGAAGGTTCTCAACTACTAATTCAGCCGCTCCTTAATCCTCTATTACTTATTGCCCCTTCTTGATCCCTCCTCCCGGGGGGAGAAAAGGGTCCCAGACTTCACGGTCCCTTCAAACTTCAAATCCAGGCCGGCCCTTGAAGGGACAGATGGGGGAACCCGATTGTCGTCCATTTGCATAGCATCCCCCCTGACAACGAATCCCTCTGCGGCTAAGCATCATCCTGCTATCGTGCTCTTTTCGCCTCCTTACGAGCAAATTCTTTAAATCATCGGTGCACTTATTCACGGATGTGCAGATTCAATAGGTTTACTGAAACTGTTCATTTTAAGTTGTATGACTCTAGATCAATTCCACTTACACGGAGGGAATGTTGCTAGAATTTTCCTTCCGGGGCTATTTGCTATTCAGTTGGACTAATGGAAATTTTCCTTTATGCTTCATCCTTTTCTTTTAGTTTATAAGTGTGTAATGCGTTACTGTCATTACCTTGTGCTAGGAGAAATTTTTTCTCCTTGCCGATGGGGTAGCAGATATCTTCGTTCAGAGGAAATTTGCAGATCGCCACGCTACCAAATTATATATGACAACTAGCTGTCTTTTTTCACTATGGTCTGTCAAGAACTTCATTCCCTTAGCAGCACCATCCTAGATGAACAGTGATTGAAGAAAACAGCTAGTAGATCCCATCTAAAAAATTCCTACATTTACAGTACATTTCGCATCATTTTCCTGATTATAGTCACCGCAGAGGCTTTTATGATGTAGTTATGAATAATAACGGAGAGTAAAATCAGGGAATAAATTAATAAAGTGGCGATTTATTCAATTATGGTGATGAATGAAAGAAACCTTTTCGAGCGGATTTGAAGAAGTAAAGAGAATTTGGATCCAGAGAACGTTAAAAGAGGTACTGTAACATTATGATAGGCCGCTATGGACGTGAGAACATTGGGGACGATAGGAAGTAGGGATAAGGAAAAGGAATTATGGGCGGCATGAGGAAATTAATGAAAGGTTCCTAATGGAGATGAAATAGGACATGCGTAAATTCTGTACGAGGATAAAAAAAATGAGCCAGGGGCTGTCCAAGAACCATGGACTTAGATTTAACTTTTATATGTCCATTTTTATCTTCATCCGATAAACATTTTCCCAAAGGTGATTATCCACCACAAAACCACAACTTTGAGGTACATGAATCACACATCTTTAGCTTTTTTCACGCAACTAGTGACCTAATAATCCTCTTAGCCATTTAATTAACTTTAGGTGAATGGTGCATGGTAAGGACTTGGGCTTACATAGAACCCTAAAATCTAGACATACAGCCGGTGTGATAAATGTTTGGATAGTTAATGACTAAGGCTTTCTTAATCTATTTCTTACATGAATATACTGCGTCCCGAATGATTGTTAGTCCAGTATTTCACTTAAATATGCACCCCAAAGTCTTGAGTACGCAAACATCTATGCCTCACAATGAGGAGCGGAGGTGCTACTATCTAGTGGCCGACCACATCATAAGGATAAGACGGAGAAGCCTGAACACGGCCGAGATAGGCAGCTGCCAGGGCGTGCCAAGAACATACCTTTAATGAAAGAGTACCCCTGATGACGATTAAAGATATTGGTGTCCTAATAAATCCCTCTCTGAATTTTGCCAACAAAGGAGAGTTCAAAGACCAAGATCATAAGGGGGCACTTTTTCGCAACTTTAATTTATTAAAATTTCCATTTGACTCCCACGGCACCCCGCCCAATGCCTCTTTCACCCTGGCCCACGAACTGGGACAAATTCGGGAAGTTTGTTTTGAAACATAGCCAACTTGAAGTTTTTTTGAAGCCGTGTGTTGGCGAAGATTTTTGTTATTTTTTTGTTTCAACTACACGCAGTTGCCGAATACCCGGCGCCGAGTAGTATGGAGGCCGGGTTCCTTGGCCTCGAAAGTCAATTACGTAGCTGAAAGCGGGAAGGACCTTACGTAAGGTTTTTGCACTCTACCAAGTCCATGAACTGAGTTTCAATTATCTTTTAATGATTCTTTCAAGATGGTTACATAATCTTGGTGAATTCTTCTCGGTTCTTCCACCAGTTTAGATATTTTTGCCGACGTTTCGATAGCTGCCTCCGCCATCGTCTTCAGGGACTGTTGAAAAATTCTTCTGCCTAATATATTCTTCGGCTTGGGTCAAGTGACATCCGATTGGTGGACGCCAATTTTTCCCCTTTCCATATTAATTTTTCGGAGCGCGGGTTGCCACGCCTCACCCAGTGCGTAGTCACAGTCAAGGTTGCATGATATTTACTGGCAAATATTTGTATTTCTCAGAGCTTAAATATCGAGTAAGCTTAATATCCCACGCGGCCAAAGTAGTTCTGAAAATTATAAACGGAAGGCTAGAGAAGAAGGCAAATGAATACCTGGGTGACGACCAGTTCGGGTTTAGGAGAAGGACGGGAACGCGAGACGCTATAGCGGTGATGAGGACGCTAGTAGAAAGAAACCTAGAGTATGGGCAGGATGATTTTGCATGCTTCGTAGATTTCGAGAAGGCGTTTGATCGGGTGGAATGGACGAAATTAATGGGAGTGTTGAAGAAATTAGGGGTCGATTGGAGGGACAGGCGTCTGATTCGGAATTTGTATATGAACCAGACGGCGCAGGTTAGAGTAGCCAATGGAGAATCGGGATGGGCCACGATAAGACGGGGAGTGCGGCAGGGGTGCCCACTATCGCCGCTGCTTTTTAACGTGTATTCAGAAGAAATGGTACGGGAGGCATGGGAGGAGGAGGTAGGAATAAAGGTAGGAGGTAAAAGGAGCTGATAAAATCAGTGAGATTTACAGATGATCAAGCATTGGTTAGTCAGTCGGCCAAGGGGTTACAGTCAACGGTGAATGCATTAGAGGTCCAGTGCGAAAAGTATGGGATGAAGATCAGTCACAAGAAAACGAAAGTGATGAGATTTTCTAGAAGTAAGAAGGCGGGGCTGGATATAAGGGTGAAGGGCAGAAGATAGAGCAGGTCGAGCAGTTTACGTATCTGGGTAGTATTTTGGAGGTGAATAGATTTAGTGGTAAGGACATCAGATGCAGAATTGCGCTCGCTAAAGAAGCATTTTCGAAGAAAAGGGAATTGATGAGAGGGGTCTGAGAAGAGACGTAAAGAAGAGGCTGGTGAAAACTTTAATATGGAGCGTGGCGCTATATGGGTCGGAAACTTGGTCATTGCGAAGGGAGGATTTGCGTAGACCTTAGGCGTTTGAGATTTAGGTTTGGAGAAGGATGGAGAAGGTTAGCTGGATGACGAGGAAGACGAACGAGGAGGTATTGGATATGGTCGGAGAGGAGAGGAAGCTTGTGGCAGAGGTTCGGAGAAGGCAGAAGAGATGGATGGAGGAGGTTTTGAGAGGAGAGGGCACGTTGAAGAGAATGATAGAGGGGAGAACACTGGGGAAGCGTGGAAGAGGAAGGAAAAGGATAGGAATTCTCGACGAAATAAGAGGAGGTAGAAGATATGAAGAATTGAAGAGGGATTTAACAGCGCGCCATCCTTAGGAGGGAAAGCGAGACAATGTCTATGAGGTTGGGATGCAGAATGGGGACTGTCCATGCACCTACCAATCAGCTGGTAGAATACTTGAATGAAAAAAATATATATCGCGTATTAAGGTGATTTCTCGTGCATACTATTTAAAATGGGCGCAAATTGTGTAGAAATGCATTTCCTTCCTTTCTGGTTTTGAGTGGGGAAGTCCCTGCTGCCATTGTTTGTAATATAAGTCTCTCTTTGGGGATTAAAACTGAGGCAGGTGACATTGAAACAGCTTTCAGGATTGGAAGATTTCGCCAAAATCAGTCAAACAACCAACCCCTGGTAGTTAAATTCGCAAGTGTAAAACGAGCGGAAGAATTTTTCAGGACCAGGAAAGTGAAAAGAAATCTATCACTCTCTGACCTTGACTTAGGCATTAGCGGTGACCAACCTGTTTTCATAAATGAATCCCTAACTCCAAACAACTGGAAGCTATTCAACTTAGCGAAAGAACTTAAACGAAACGGGAACATTAAGTATTTGTGGGGACGGGGGGGTTTGTATGGAAGAAAACGTGATGGTGGTATGAAATATGTCATCCAAAGTGAAAGTGATATTGAGAAAATTAAGTGACATAAGAACTCCCTTTTAATTAACAAAAGTGAGTTTAATGAGTTAATATCCAAACAAAGGGAAAGTTTTACTATTTATTACCAAAATGTGAGGGGGATGAGAAGTAAGTTGAATACATTCAATACATCCTTGTATGAATCAGACCTTGATATCATTTGTCTAAGTGAACCTGGCTATCGGATAATATTAGCAATACTGAAGTGTGTATATCAATATCAATCAATATTAAATTTTCAGGAAATAGAGGTCAATATTAAATTTTCAGGAAAGACAGATACGTTAATAACTGGAAAGAAAACTGGTGTTGGTGTGATGGTATTGGTGAAGAATGAATACTTGTCAATGAGACTGCCAGACTTGGAAACAAGTGACGAAAATATTTGGTTCAAAATCCTTGCTAATACTAACAAATGATTATATTTGTGTATTGTCTACTTTCCTCCTTATTCTGATGTTGAAAAGTATTATACTTATTACGATAAAGTGATTGGAAACGATATTATAAATAAGGAAATAATTGTAATAGGTGATTGAAATTGTCCAAAGTTTATGTCATTAGAAAATGCAAATGATATAATTTGCACTGAATTAGAGATGTTTATGAACATCATGGGTTTGAAACAGAATAATAGCATTATGAATCGGTATGGAAAAATACTTGATCTTATTCTTACAAATATTGACGCTATCGATGCTAACGGCATTCATTGTGATATTGCATTGTTAAGAGAGGGTCCGTATCACCCTGATGTAGAATTACAGTATCCTTGCAGACTCCAAAGAAAACCTCTATGCTATGCAAGTAACTCTTATAACTTCCAAAGAGGTGATTATTAAAGGTTATACAATGAATTGAATAGTAAAGATTGGAATGCCATTGATTCGATTAATAATGTCAATATTGATTTAGAAATGTTTTACAATTATTTTCATGAAGTGATGGATGAGTATTTATAAATGTAAGGCAACAAAGTATAAATATCCATCTTGGTTTAACTATGAATTAATAAAGAAAATAAAAAAGAAAGCCAGACGTAGAAAATTGTTTAGGAAATATGGTTCTATATATCACCAGACATTGTGCAATACTTTGCAGTTAGAAGTTAAAAAAAGTATCGAGCATATTTTTACTTTGTATTTGGAAAAAGTAAAACTGGATATAGCCCGTCGAAATTATGATAGCTTTTTGAAACTCGCAAAAAAAGAATAAATCTCTTAAAAATACCCCAGACATTATGAAATTAAATGGGTGTGAAATAAATTCTTCGAATGAAATAGCGAGTGAATTCAGAGAGTATTTCATGTCAGTTTATGAAAATGAGACAAGAATCTCTGAAACTGACTTAACTGATTGTGGAGTATCGGATTGCAGTAGTAATATTTATTTAAATTATATTGATATAGACGAAGTACTAAACGCAATAAAATATGTATAAACGAAAAAGACAATTGGTCCGGACGGTATTCCAGCGTTTATTGTGAAAGGTTGTAAATATATATATAGCTCCAACTTTATCATCTGTTAAGTGCTTCCTTAAAAACAGGAGTATTTCCAAATAAATGGAAAATTGCCAAGGTTTGTCCAGTTTTTAAAAATGGAGAACGCAGTGAATTACCTCCCTGTGAGTATTCTGTCTATATTTTCCAAAATATTTGCGAGTATAATATTTAAACATGTTAAATTTCAATTCAAAATCCATATGAGTGAACTCCAGCATGGATTCGTAGCGAATAGATCTGTGACAACAAATTTAGCTGATTTCACAAATTATGTCATTACTGTTATGGATAGTGACTCCCAAGTTGATGCTATTTACCTTGACTTTCGGAAAGCATTTGACACCGTTAGTCATAGCATCTTAATGTAAAAAACTTCGAAGCATAGGGGTAGCAGGATCTCTCCTTAAGTTATTGCGATCATTCTTGCTTGAATGAAAGCAGTTTGTAGTACAAGGGAATTCCTCATTAATATAAGACACTGTCTCCGGCGTTACTCTGTGGAACTCCTTTATTTTAATAATAATAAACACTTGGTTGTTATTCCACAATTAATTAATTATTTATTTATAGTAGATAAAGTGTGGAATATCAACCAAGTGTTTATTATTATTAAAATTTCTCATTAAGTGAGTATCTTGTATCATCGGGTGTGCCACAAGGTTCAAATTTAGGCCCATTTCTTTTTTAATATTTATAAATGACCTGCCAAGATATATTCAGCATACGAATTGTCTAATGTTTGCTGATGGTATCAAGATATATAGAAGAGTGAATAATCCAAATGACTAATCACAATTACAGGGTGATTCAAACAATCTCATTATTTGGTCACAAAAAAAAACAGTTGACCTTTAACGTTGATAAATGTTGTGTAGTTACCTATTCAAAGAGAAAATATGATATAAAGTTTGACTATTCAATGAAAGATCATATTATCAAAAGGAAAGAGAACATGAAAAACTTAGTCATTCTTTTTTATTCTAATATGAATTTTGTTAGCCGCATTTTACACGCATCCATTGCTGCATGTTAATTATTTGGTTTTATATGTCGTATTTCAAGGTACTTCAAAAATGAAAGTGTTTTAACAATGTTGTATAATTCTTTTGTAAGGAGCAAATTAGAATACTGCTCGGTAATATTGAACCCATGTACAAAAAAATATAGTGGAACAATTGAGAGAGTCCATAAAAGGTTTTTGAGGTTTCTTTATTATGTTCGATACCATTTTTATCCCACTTTTGAAAATCATGTCACGTATGATGAATTATTGTCAATGTTTAATTTTCATAAACTTAGTGATAGAAGAATGTTAAATGATTTGTTGTTCCTGCATGATGTAATTAATAAAGGAGAGAGCTCTAACTTGTTATGCAAATTAAATATGCTTATTCCAAATAACAAAGACAGGCAAATAACAGGAGGGCATTTTACACAATGAATGTAAATAGTATTTCTTGTAAAAATGCTCCGATTAATAGAATTTGTTCTACATTTAATACTGTAAGCAATGACTTGAATTTATTTGAGGACAGGAAAACTTTTTACACGAAGGTGTGTAGTAAATTGTTAGCACTCAGATTGTAAAATTCTAAAACATGAGAATGTATATGTATAATGTATTTTTGGGCCAGCTTGACTCGTATTTATTGCAATTTTAAACATTTTTATTTGTTATTGTTCACCCTTTTATTATATTCATATGTTGAGTGAACGTTAAAATCAATAAAATCAATTCAATTAGTTCACTAGCCATTAAACCTATCTGTGCTGCTCGCCAGGGTGAATGAAGTCTGTTTCGCTGTACTCGAATGTAAATGATGTGATCAACTAGGGTATTCAAAAATACTTTCATTCTGTCTTGGATTTTCATTCATTAATTTCATTTGTTTTGTCTTGGACTTCTTTAATATAAGATCCATTTTGCTCTTTTTGAAAAGTTACAGTTAGTTGTGAATAATTCACACCGAAGTATTTGCTTCGTGGCAAACTTTACAAATTATAACTTTGTTATGCAGTAGTTACGAAATTCATTTTGTACCACTTTGCCAAGCGCGTGGTGCATAAAACATCTAACTGAAGCCATGTTGTGGTTTTCTTCATGCATCCGTAACTACTCCGAGTTTACTGTGTTAGTTAGTGAGTGACTTCTTTGCATGTATCATACCATTTATTTCGAGAGGGTATCCATTAAATTGGAAATGTCCTCTCATATTGTTTTGGAAGTGGCATAACACTTCACTTCATTGTGAATGATTGAGTGTGCCGATTTCCTATGCTTTCGAGCGCAAGGTTAATGAGCATTTTTTGTTGTTGTGCATCACTAGATTTTGTTCCGATAGTATTTCTGTGCGTTCCACGTTTTCTGCTTTGTTTAATGTACTTGTATCTTTTGGCTAGTTCTAACTTCAGTGCATATTTGTTTTTGTGCCTATACTCCACTGAGTTTTTGCTATAACATGGTGTGAATGTTGCTTTGTATTGATCTAACTATAGTTGGCATGCCGGTCTCACAAAGTAGGTACTTTTTTTTGTTTCCCCCGAATGTTTACTTCTGGGCTCAATGCCTATAATTAGATCATCATTGGGAGAAATTTGGCATGTCTTCAAGAGGTTTAAACATTCCACTAGCCAAAATATTTGTCTGTGCATAAAAGAAGATGTTTGAACAATGTCTACCTTTGCAGTTTGTTGACTTGCCAACTAGAACGATGAATTTGCGATCCATATGAATTCTACATTTTATCATTCATATTTAACGTTTGGTCTAGTGAAAGTAGTGAGTCGCAGAACGCTACGTTTTCTGTCAGGGTTAAATTATATTTAATATTAAATTATAAACTCCGTTTATCGCTGTGTATTTTGGTGAAATTTTTCACACCATTTTCCGTCTATGCTCAAAATTTACTATCTTCCTGAAGGATTTTAATAGCGTTGATTGATGTCTTCTTGTGATTCTGCTGTCAAAAATTTAGGAATAACTAAGTCACAAAATTTGAGTGAGTTCATTTTAACGCTGAGTATTTGGTATTTGAGCCGGAAAGAATGTAGTTGGTTAATCTCATTCGCCAGAAAGGCTATGATAGAACGAAGAGATGCCTTTACTTTTAGAGTTTTATGACGATGCGAGTTTCATTTCCACAAGACCGTTTCAGAAAACAAATAATGCGATAACGTTTGTCTATGAATAACTGTTACTAATACCCCTTTTATTTAAATTAAGTGACCTGGGTTTCAGTGAATAATCACCATCATCAGGCATTAATTGAGATATGTGGTAATGTGATATTTTGCTCCACTTCAGCAATCCATGCACTCAACTGCATAAGGTCACGGACACACTCGGGAAACGCATTCGACCCAATGTTGCATAACATAGGCACCTGCATGTCATTTGTCTGTGCATAATAGGCAATTACTAAATTGAGGTCGTCATTGATGGGATGGGGTGGAATTTCCTGCATCACTGACATGGTGCAGAAGGTGTGCATGCCAATTAGCGAACACCAACTAACTGCTTCTCTCAAGTTTCACCCTCAACCGTTCCACCTCATACAAGTTCCAACTTCAGCTCACTGTCGCACTTCTACTCACTGTGTGATTATAATTCGAGGTATTAATCGCGTGCGTATTTCGTTCCTCTTTTGTTCCAGAGCGACGGCACATACGAGACGCAGAGCCGCTTCTCCTTCCGGGCCACGAGGTACGAGAACGGAGGCAGCATATCCTGCGAGGCGACCAATCCCGTCATCCAGGCCAAAGGCGAGCAGCCAATGAGGAGCACCATTGCCCTCGAGGTTCTATGTGAGTCACATTTTGTTGCATGTACACACCCTCATCTTGTCTCTGACCAACGCTTAAGGTGGTTTGAGCGAGATAGTTCCCTAGTCATAGTAGAGACCATATTAAAATTTTATTCTTTGGTTTCAGCGTCTGTATGAAGTACGAAATAATTATTTTTATATTAATGGCGCTAAAATATAGATATATATGCCCAAAATTCTCAGTAATTAAATAGATAAAGCTTCATAAGTCTCTAACTTGATTCATCTTTTCCCGCCGAACGGCTGAAAACCCTTCAAAACAGCAGGTTTTTTTTGCGATTCTGTAAAAGTTCCTGTGGTGAGTAATAAATTATTTTTTATAAACAGTTGAGAAAACATGCAATCTATACACCGTTAGTTTTTTGATGAAATCTAGGTGTTATAAATTCCTATTTCCTTCAATATTCTCCCTCTGGAGCGCTCAGCCATAATCTATCCCATGTAAAATAGCTTATATTTACAGGAAAATTGCTCCAAAAGTAGTTCGGCAAGGGGCTAATATTTTTATATCATTGGAGAGATGAGAGTTGTTACTTTAAAATGAGGCCAAATTCATCAAATTCTAGGTGAAGTGATTTTTCGCTCAAACTACCTTAATAACGTACTCGGCTGGATTAGTTTCTGGAGGTTCAACCACAACTCTGTGAGTGAAAACAAATACTTAATTCCACTCTCTTGTTTATTTGGAATACAAACCCTGCTTTCGGCGATGACCTGCGTTACCTATATCGAAAGCCGATATTAAGGTAGAAAAAATGCGCTGATTATTCTGTGGATATATTAGACATTGGGATGCAGGATGGTGGCTATCCAAGAACCATCCAATCATCAGGTAGAATACTCAAATTTATGAATATTTTTAATGAGAGCTTAATTATAGCCATAGAAGCCGACAGCAGCGTCCTTTCTATGAAATTACCACATTTTGGCTTCAATTATGGCAGTAATTGGCTGATAACTCACAAAATATGCTAAAAACATGCCTATATTTCATTTTCATTCAATATCTCGGGATTTTTTACTTCTTGTAATAAGTTTTCCGCGAAATTTGCATTAGTATCATTAGGCAAAAATAATATTTTTCCCCGTGTTTCTCCTATTTTCCCATTGAACGCCATGTTATTACAAGTTCAATTTATGTGAAAAATAGCGTGGAAATGTAGGATTTTGTTATTCATGTCAGTTAGAGGACAAGGACAAGGAGACAGAATATGAATAAAGAGATATTGAAGTTATTTTACGGCGGAGCCACCTTAAGGTAGTTTGAGCGAGGTACCTCCCTAGTCATAATGGAGACCATAGAGAATTTATTTATTTTTATATTTCAGCGTAAGTAAGAAGTATGAAGTAAATATTGTAATAAAAATGGCGCAAAAATATAGTTATGTATGACAAAAATTCTCAGAAAATAAATAAATATAACTACATAGGTCTCTAACTTGTCTCATTTTTTCAGGCCGTATGGTGTAAAAGCCTTCAAAACAGATGGTTTTTTCGCGACTCTGTAAAAATGACCGCGTAGAGTAGTTGATTAAATTTTATAAACAGTTGATAAAACATACTAACTACACGCCATTAGTTTTTTGACGAAATCTAATTGTTAGAAATTCCTATTTTTTTAATATTCTCCCTCTGGAGCGCAACAGCCGTAATATCTATCCCGTGAAAAACAGCTTATAGTATTAGGCAAATAGCTTGAAAAGTAGTTTGGCAAGGGGGTTTGGGAGTTTTTTCATCAAAAATGAAGTGAAATTCAAATTCTAGGTGAAGTGATATTTCGCTAAAACTACCTCAACGTCCCATCCGCCGGACGGAGTACTACACTTGAGGTGCTATCCACCATGGACCCAAGTACAGATCGGGATTCCTCTGAAAAACCTCCACCACTGCCGGGACTCGAACTCTGGCCCCCGATATGGGAATTCAGTGCGTACTGTAGCCACCTCATCAACACCTTTGGCTTCATATTCCGCTCGAAGTTCACCCTCCAGGCCAGTGAGTGGGCTCGCTTTGGTCGCCTACGTACTCGAGTGACGGCCTTTCTTCTTGTGGCCCCGCGGGCCGCATCACTCTCCTTTCACCGCCCACTCCACTGCGGGCCGCACCCCTTTGACACGTAGCCCTGCGAATCCTCGCAGCGGGAATAATTGCTTCCCTTCACAGGGCACAGAGTGAGGATCACTTCTGCGGAGCGCCCTTTCGTTTGGGAAATCTCCCAATTAACGCAGAATACCTCCACGATGACCCGTGCTCTCTCGCCTCAACACTTACAGCCGCCAACGCGGAGTGGTACACGTTGCATCACGGTGCTGCAAAAAACATGTATTGTTAATGCTCGAGTTTGGACGACAAATTAATAAAAAATTAATGGGCAAAAAAATCGTTTTCATCTTGTAATGAAACCACTGGTGAGTCATTCAGTGAAATTCATGATAAATAATTAAACATGGTATGAAAACCATTGATCATCGTCATTAGTACGTAATTCAGTGTTCTGATTTGTTGACGTTAACCCTCCATTCTGCCCTGCCACCGGCTAACTTCCAACGCCGGCCCCGGTGGTGGCGAGGTAAAGTCCTCGCCTGCCGAAACAGAGTTCGCGGGTTTGAATCACACCTGGGTAGGATGTTCACCTCCTGGAGCTTGGTTGTGTGTGTTCGTTTGAATCAAATATGTTGTAATTGGCTTCGGCTGTTACCTTTAGAGACATTATTTACTTCTATTTTTTCTTCATTCTCCCTTGTGGCTCCATTGTAATGACAGAACTGTAATTTTCCCCACATTATCAATATTTTCGACTGGTTTCACCTTTATAAGGCATCTCCATGCAGATTAAAATCCATCGCATCTTCTAAATAAGTGAGGAAATGTACAAATTATCAGTTACTTCCATGTGGTTAGGCTTGAAAAAATCAAATTATCCACTGTAGCTCTGTTGTTTGATATTTCGTTTAACGTGGTCCATGTGTTCATCCCTCGGACTTTATAGTGGGACTCTTCCTTCCATTTTTCTTCCATTATAGACCTTACAAATTCGTTCAGTCTCCAAGGGTGTTCTTATTCATCTTAACCCTGTCTTCCTGATAGATCTCCACGCGGTTTTATCTTCTATTGTTCTTTCTCACACCACCTCGTTTCTTATCTTATCCATCCATACTATCTAAACCGTTGGTATCTAATTTTAATTTAATTTCTTCCCGATCGGAGAACCGTTTGTCTGAGTGTCGAGGTAGTTAAAATCTCGGAGGCTCCGTGGAGTCTACCATCTATTTTCAGCGGATTTATTTTTTCAAACGTTGATAAGTATGGATATAAATTCATTTGCTTTCCAGTGCAATATTCTCATCCAAAAATGTACAAGTTATATCGGAGGTGTTTCTTTTAATTTGCCTGATATTTTGTATAAAATCTAAATTTTGTCACATGTAGGTAGGGTAGCGCATTTGATGATTTCCGGATATTTAACTAGCTCCTCGATAGGCAACTTTTCTATCCTGGGCCATTTATAAATTCTTAAAAAAGTAAAAATGGATTCTAAAAATAAAATGGACCGTACTATGCGTGTGTGTGTGCTTCATGACATTGTCTGTTATCACAGAAACCAGGCTAGAACATTAATCGTTCCGAAGCTCTCACCAAACATGTTTTCTCGTCGGTATAAACGGAATGCAAAATTTCATAGGAAGCTCGAACGAAGCGCTTGTGCCCCAAACTTGAAACTTTCACTAACAGATTCTTTTTTCCCAAAGTACTGAGCTTCTTCGTGCAGTGACTGAACAACTTTAAATAGTAAGAGCTATGCTAGTTACAAAGCTTAGCCCTAGATAAGTGGATTTAGGCATGGTTTGAGTTATTAATTACAGGTGGCACGCAATAAAAACCTGCGATGTCGGTGTGGACCTTTTCCTTACGGATTAGCGAAATGGAAGTGAATAAATAGCTGCACTCTTTAGCATTAGCATCTCATTGCCGAAGAGAGAAACCAGCATCAGTGTGAGAAATACGACTCTCCTCTCTGCGTGAGGCATTTTCTGATGGATTATGGTGAATACAGGGTTTTGTGTGAGAGGCAGAGCATCGAAGGCTAGTGTTGGGGGATGTCAGCTACGTTTCAGTTTTTACCATAGAAAACACTGTCTCGAAATGTAAAAGAACTTAAACGAAGATACTAACTGTTACTTTCCTGCAGGTTGTCAAATCTCAAAATCATGGATTTTTTATTGTTTCATTAAACCATAGGAACACCATGGCCCAAGCTCAGTCACTTGAAGCTTCATATTGAATCATATCTTCAAAAACATATGTTGAGATTGGTTTAAGCGTGGCGCAATATAACCGTATCCATGGAACCATCAAAATTAATAACTTCAAATAGTACGAGTTTGAGGCTAAATCGAACTTTACAGAACAGAAAATGCAGGGTATTGCAATCCGTCCAGAGCTACATCGAAATATTTCCAAGAGGTAATAGGAATGTGTTTCTAGAAATTGGAGGTTAATGTTTCAAGTAGTTTAAATTCCTGTTTACGGTAACGTGCAGTCCCAGAATCGATCATCTCCGGCATATCTTTCGCGTATTTCTCATGTCTATTCCAAATGGCATGTATAGGCTGGCATCTAATATTTATCGATAAATTGCACTTCAGGCATGAACTCACACAGCCAAACGTACACAACGTTTTGTTTCACTAATTCCGAGTATCCTTTTATTTCCGACTCAACTGAACCCTTAGAGCTGCTATTCATTTCATCAGAGTTATTACAAAAATAGTCGAGCTTGATATCCCTTCGTAACATTTTTGGCAAAATTCCATGTGATCAGGGTAGGTATTGGCGGGTAGGTAGTAGTACTCTTCAACATAAACGACCAGCAAGGACATAAAATTGAACTCAATTTTACATCATCTAGTCAGCAAATTTTATTACGGGCGGAGATAACAATAACTGGCGAGTTCAAAATAGTGATAGCAAATTCATGGTCTCATGGCTGACTCTATCAACTATTAAGCCTTCGGGAACGTAGTACTCATTTTGCTCCATCCCTGCCACCAATTCCCATCGGCCACGCTGGCTGCCATGGCAACGATGGCGGAGGAAGTAAACAGTCGCCCGAACAGTGACGGGGGAATCTTCTTCATGAGACGAGTGATTTGGAAAAAGACGCGCCGGCAGTTGTTTTCGAGAACGCCCCTTTTTCCAGATGGAGAGACAGACAGCGGAAGGCGAGACAAAAAAACAAAAAGCGATCAAACACACATCTCGCTCAATTGGTACCAATCCCCCCGACCCCAAGATACAGCAAACAATGCGTGACAAAAAAAAAATATATATATATATATCTGTAGATGTATGTGTGTGGTAGTGAAGGGTGAGCTTGTCCATCGTGTCCATCCAGCCGAGTGACAAGGAGGCCCGACGGAGGAGAACCGCAAAAGACGTCACATATTGGAAAGTTTTCCTCGTTTGGGGAGATTTGGAGGGGTTGGATTGAGCCCGCCTCAGCATCCAGATCCTTTTTTTTCTACGAAGGAGAAGAGGGAGGACGAGCGGGGATGATGTGTTGGGACGGGGAGTTTTTGATTTCTCCTCCATTTGGCCTTCCCTTTAGCCAGACCAACGGGAACTCTCGACGTCAAAAGCTCCCAAGCAAGACACCCCCCAGAGTCGAGCTTTCCTGTCGCCCAGAAAGACAATAAATCCGAGAGTAAATGCCACGATGACGGAGACATACCCAAAAGCGAGCTTGGACCGAAATATTACAGCAACATGAAAGAAAAAACTTTGAATGGTATTTATCCATACAAATTTATATCTACTGACTAAGGTTTCAACGGGCCGCCGTCATTTTCGAGGTCAATTTGAGTACCAACTACAACGGGAGAATATATCCAATCATTGATTAATAGTATCCTATATTAAAAATAAGGTACAAGAGTCATTTCTCTGGTCATACATGAAGTGATAGAGATACCACAAGTGTGTTAGGAACATGATAAAAGGGAAAATAGAAATGTAAGCTCCACGAGGGCTTACAATTCTATTATGCATGGGACAACTAAAAAGCTAATACGGGATTTGAAACAGATGAGCGCTACAAAGCATAAAGGAGTCAGGAGGAATACGGCAATGAAGAATAGAAAGCTACAGTCAACCAATCTCAGGATTTAATGACTGACGAAGATGATGAGTTAAAGTGAATGCATGAGCTGCATAATAGCAAACATCGATCCCATTTGGCGTATAATATTAAATGAAGCTACTTGATAATTGGAAAAGGTATCTTGGCTATCCTATAGCAAGTGGAGCTTCAGGTATGATTCCCGAGAGCTCTTTTAAAGTTTATGTAAACCTTGAAAAAGCGATTTCTTCTGTGAAATCCTTCCTTGATCCAGTTATTCTAATATTATCGTGCACGTATTGGAGTGGAATAAATGCACAAAACTTTAATAGTTCAAATATTTTTGAGTCGTTCCAGTTTAAAGAAACCCGAGACGATATAATGTCAATGAAAATATGAAACGAGTGAAGTTCTTCTTTCGCATGTCAAAGTAGCTAAAAAAAAGCGACCCTCGTGGAGGTTGTTACTCGGGAAGCCAATATGAACGATTGGGTCTTACTTGGAACGTGCTTAAATCTTCTCGACCTCGAACATTTGGCTATTCACCCTCGCCGAGGAATGGTTAGATTTTATAGACGCCACGCAAATTTAACTTTTCAAATCCAATGGTAGTTAACACGATTTTTCTATTTTTACATTGACACGAGCCATACCATGCCCTCCATACATATGATCTACATAATGTTTTAATCCAGATAACTTTTTGGCTGATAATTCCCCGTTTCCACTGCGCTCTTTCAGACGGAAGTTAAAGAATGCTGGGTTACCGGCCTGCGTTCCAAGAGGAAAGATAGTGACCCACGTAACAAATGACATGCTGGGGGTCGATAGTGTGAAATAGGCAATCTTTCTATTTGAAACTTGCGTGGTGGTACCTTAGCACAGCCCACGTGTGAAATACGTTCGTCACTTAAAATATTGATGAAGGCTCCCGCCGAGTGGTGGAATAGGCGTGGCTAATTTTCCGGGATTTCCTCCGCGTCGATACATCTAGACGACAGTTTCGCCGGCGTTTCACTTAGAGCCAAATAGAAGAAGTACCATCCTAGACTCGTTCGAGGGGCCATCGAAACAGCCAAAACACCCACATTCAACAGGGAGGACGGCTACCCGCTCTCAAATAGACCTGTGCATTGCACAGGTCTATTTGAGATCTGTGCTCTGTGCAATGATCGATTTTATTCTATATAATCGATCATTGCACAGTACACATTGAATAAAATCGATCAATTATAAGAACAATTGTAAACGTAGTCGATTCAACTGTCTGGAAATGAAAAAATGGAAATTAATTTAAGTAATTCAATTAATTGACAAATTCCAATTAATTGACATGAAGAAATTAATTGACATGATTCAATTGGATCGTGCTTTTCAAAGGCTTACCTTTGGTAACGAGAAGAATGACAGAACTAATTATAAAAACAATAAAATAATTCAATCAGTTACCTTTTATTCATTAATTAAAGAAATAGTTCGCTATTTGAAGACAGGCAGATGAGATCCTCAGCGTGTTCATCCGACATACTGTGTCGATGACAATATTCCCACCGAGGCTGAACAACCTCTCGGACTCAGTGCTAGTTTCCGGGATAGCTAGATACGCTAGATATCTTCTTGCTAACTTCTGCAGGGAGTGGTAGGCGGTGGCCGTCACCACCGTCAATAATCGTTAATAAATCGATTACCGGAAAATAATTGTGAATTGAATAACAATTGACAGTTGAACAACAATTGACACTTGAAAAAATTGACAATCGAGTCAGTTACCGCAATCGACATCGATGTACTGAAATAATTGATCAATTGTAAAAATAATTGAATCGACGATTCAATTAATCGAATAATCGCAAATGCCTACTCTCAAACACCAGAAAGCGCTCTTTCATCGTCCGGCCAACCAGAACACAGCGCGGGAAAAACCAAGGCCTATAAAACATGGACAGAAACCTGCATCCACACTTAACACCTGAAGACGCCTGCTGAAACGCCGGCGAAACTGTCGTCTAAGATGTAACGTTCGTCACTTGTTGATATATGCGGAACTAGCGTTCCCATTACGATTTCTGACCCTCATTACCACCCTAGTAGAACACTGACGACGAGAAGACGTCTTAGAGACGTCGAAATGGTTTTAATTTGGTCAAAGGTCAAAGTTTGGTCCTGGATGACCAAAAAATGACCACCGAAACTTTTATCCAGAAATATGCATTACAAGTTTTTTTCGCGTGCTTGGAAGTATTCTCCAAATCATGAGTGGTTTTTGGCAAATTATTTTCAACTTCGTGAAGAATAAAGCCATGTCTTGAGGAAAGTCATGATTAATATTTCTAAGTGCCTAAAAGACGTCTACGAAGACGTCATAAAGACCTATTCAAAGCATCTTCCATAAGCGCAGCGAAAATGTTTTATCGTAGGCTTCAATGTATTCTTCAAATCATGAATGGTGTTTGGCCATTACATTTGGAGCTAGTGAGAATAAAAGCCATATCTTGAGGTCAATAGGTATTTCTAGAAGTCAAGAAGACGTCTTTGAAGCCGTAAAGAAAACGTCTTTGATGACGTCAACAAGACTTCTTTAAAACCTCTTCAATAGCGCATGATATGTGCATACTATATGATTACGCATGTGGCCTCAAAAAAAGTTACGTACGTAGTTTAATAACAGCATGGTAAACAGTTAAAGAGGTTATAATCTACTCACGTTGACTTTATGAGCGCAATAGTTTAGCTAGCTGCTATATATTAATCCCTGAACGGTAGGTTATTGTTCCATTCTGACGAATTCCTCTTGCTACCATTGAAATTGCCAAAAGATCGATACCTTCCTTACCCTCACAATAAGCTCAAAAAACTCCAAGTCTGAATTTATTAAAATAAAAACATATTTAAACCCTGTGAAATGTTCATATCTTCAAGGTAGTTGTAGCCTAGTGGTAAGATGGTGGGTAGTGGAAGGTTTAGAGTTCGATCACCTTGTACGGACTTTTTTTTGTTTTTTTTCATAGGTTTTTCCGCTTATATTCTTAGATAGCTTTTGCATCACCATAACTCCGATAAAAAGTGTTTTCACGCAATTTCTTACTCTAGATTACTTTTACTATGCAACTAGACGACTTTTTGACATATTTTCGACCAATAAAAATACGTCTTACTTTGGTCACGGCCAGATACACGAAATCGGTTTCTTCGACCATCATGGTCTTTTGACTTTTTTTCGACCATCTTTTAGACATCATTTTTATGTTTTTTTGACTCGAGCGTTCTGCATGGGCGGCTGACTAGGGTCTGCAGTCAACCGTGGTTAGAAATTCAACCACAGTTGGCGCTAACTAGCGTTTCCATTACCAAATGTCACCAGCTTCAAGCCTAGCTGTAGTAATCGGGGTAAAATCAGCAAATATTTCTACCTTTTCTTAAGGGTACGTATCGCAAAATTTTTTGGAACACACCAGTGAAGATGAAGTCAGAGAGGGTGAAACAAGCGTGGCTGAGTGGGCAGAGGAACCGAAGGACTCCCGCAGAAACCAGTGGTGAAACTATAAGTCCTCTCATAAGCATTCCTCTCCCCGGTGTTATACCATTCCCAAGTGAATTTCAATCAGTTATGTTACTCCATGGCCGAATGAAGTCGACCATGGCTACTCCTATGAGGCTTCTAGAGTGCGTCAGGTACTCCTCCAAGTTTTTTACGCAAAGAGCGATATTCCCCTAGGGGAATGAGCCAAATGCCAAAGAGAAAATGTTAATGGGCGGTAAGAGGAGGTAGGTACCCAAACGATACCCCTTTAGTGGGGAGTCTTTTTCGTCTTATTGACTTGCAAGTAAGAATATTGAAAGAAAAACATTCTGGAGCGTAAAATCGTAACGCTTTTCCCTGTATTGATAAATTATTTAAATAAAAAATTTAAAAAAAATTATTTAAACAATTTAGCAGGACGGAAGCATTAAAACAGGGGAGCAGTTTTATAGATTCTCTCCCCATTAAACGGGTTAAAAGCAAATGGAAAGACAGGGAAGATATGCTAATTGAATGGGAAGATATTCAGAATAGGTGGAGGGAATACTGGATGATCTGTATTACAGCGGTATAATAGACCTGTGAATTCAGATAGAGAGAATAATAGAACAATATTGAGAATGATCTCACAGACCGGAGGGAGGTACTCGACAGTGAAACAGAGGGTATTAAAGAGATGAATGCAAGGAAAGCAGTGAAAGTAGATAACATCCCCCTGGAGTTAGGAAATAACGGCAGAACAAATTTTTTCAAGCTAATTTGCAGCATCTAGGAGGATGAATTTCGACATATTCCCTGATCTAGGTGGCAACTTTGTCCCCATATTATACTTTTATTTTTCCAAAAACTAGTTAAATGTTCTCATATGACCTTTGAATAATTGCAAATCTAATAATGTTGCATAATTCGCTAATGCGACTTTGAAAAGTCTATAAAACTCATCTTTCTTGACAATCAACAGTTTTGGTGATGTCTACTACTTAGTGCTTAATCTGGATAAGTGGTTGTACATACATAAAATAATCACTGAAGTCAATTAATTGTCAAGACTTGCCTCCGGGATTCCCCTGAAAAAAGTCTACCATTGCCATTCTCAGGATGGCAATCCAGAACTCAAACCGTTTCATCAACTTGATCACCCTTGTGGAAAATTATTTGACTTATATAGAAATACTTTCATATATCTTAACTCCGTAAAGTGTGTTTTTTTCCTGGTAGGATCATGGGAACTCAACGGAAGATGAAAAGTCATCCTGTTATTATTGGCCTGCTATTATCTCGTTAGATTATTTCATGCTTTTTATTCATGAGAGATGAAAGCAAATAGACACTACTGAGTCCATCAAGCTGTAATTAAATATTTATAACAATTTTTATTTTATAATCATTAGCCAAATAATATTAAATCAATTATCCTTACCCCCATGTTTAAAAGGAAGCTAAAGAAGTTTCAGCTTGTTAATGTGTTTTACTCAGTAGGTGTATTTTTAGAATTTTAGTATTGTTTTTGATTTGATTGTTATGCAAAATGTTTTTCGCTGTGACCTTTACGTGTATATTCAAACAATGAGCTCTTTTTGAAAGGACGATGTATCTTGAAATTCATTGTTAAGAAATTGAACAGAAAAGTATTTTTAGCATGGAAAATAAAAAAAATAAAATTCACAAAAAAAAACAGAAATATCTTTCTTTCTGAAGAAAAAGAAAACAACAATAAATGGAATCAATTTATACTAGGTCTAGTTCAACCTATTTGTTCCACACCCAAACCAGTGCGATGATTGAAGAAAGATTCACCCACTAGTCCTTTAGTTAATATGTCTGCCTTCTGTTGAGCAGTTGGTATATATTTTACTGAGAGAATTTTATTCTCAACTAAGTCTCTCACAAAATGATACATAACAAGTCTTTTGTGTTCCCACTTAATTAAACAGACAATGCATGAATTATTATCTTCATAGACCAGAGTTGGGTCCTCTACCCTAACACACAAATCAGCAAGAAGATACTTCAACCACAAATATTCTGTACATGCCATTGCAATGGCTACATACTCGGCCTCAGTTGTAGAAATGGCTACAGTGGTTTGTTTACGAGTGGCCCAGCTTACAGTTGCTCCATACACTTGGAACAAGTAGCCGGATGTTGACTTGGAGTCTGTAGTGTCTCCAGCTCAATCTGAGTCTGCATATCCTAAAAATATTGGTGTTGAGCTTCGTTCAAAAACAAGACCATAGTCATTGGTTCCCTTTAAGTAACGTAGGATTCGCTTGAGTCCCACCCATTGGGCCTCTGTGGCTGTAGTTTGATACCTGCTAAACATGTTGGCACAAGCACTAAGATCAGGCCGTGTGGTGTACATCAAATACATAAGACATCCTACAAGCTCTCTGTATGGCTTCTCATTAATTATACAAGGGCCTTCCAAGGTTGTTATAGGTCTGGCTTCCATTGGAATCTTGGTTGGATGACAATCTTCCATGCCAAAACGCTGCAGCAGATTGTTGATGTAGGACTGCTGGCTGAGGATGATTCTGTCACTGTACCTGTCAATCTTTATATTCAGGAAACATCTCAGAGGGCCTAGATCAGTCATTTTAAATTCATTCTTGAGTTTCTCTTTGACAGTTTGAAGGTCCCCTTGAAGACTAGCAACAATAATATCATCAACATAACATAAAACATTATCGTTACCTTTAATATACAAACACTGATCATGTTGGGACTGAGTGAAGCCCAGTCGTTTTATGAAGGAATCAAACTTCTTGTTCCATTCTCGTGGAGCGTGTTTGAGACCATATAGGCTTTTTTTAAGTTTGCAGACTAGTTTTTCATTGCCTTCAGTATAACCTTCTGGTTGTTTCATATAAATATCTTCATTGAGGTTCCCATGAAGGAATGCATTTTTGACATCCAGTTGTTCTGCATAGAGTCCATCTTGATTGCATTTTGCTAGCAGGATTCGTAGAGTTACAAGACTTGCTACTGGTGAGTAGGTTTCTTCATAATCATACCCCTTGCGCTGATCACATCCTTTCACAACAAGACGAGCCTTGTGGCGATCAACATCCCCATTTTCAGTCCGCTTTATTTTGAAAACCCACTTGCAATCAATTGCCTTCCTTCCAGGGGGAAGTGGAAGGAGACCATAGCAACATTGGAAGTTGCTCATCAAAAGCTAAATGAGGAACTGCTTTAGACTACTGCCAGCCACTCAATGATTTTAGCTGAACGGGATAGGCTCTTGAGTGAACTGGAAGGACTCGGAGAAAGTCATTTCAAATTGCAGTCATTAGAAATGGAATATGATAAATTATTGCAAGAAAATAATGTTACAGTTGATATTAATTGAAGAATGCAAGTGATAAAATAATTAATCTTGTAAATTCCTCTCAAGAAAATGAGAAAATGTTGAAGACTTATGATAGTGAAAACAAAAATATTTTGGCTGAACTCAGTTGCTCCAAGGAATCTGAAAACTTGCTGAGAGAAAAGCTAGCAACACCTGAGTCCCTGGATCAGGAAATGAAACAAAAGAATCTGCTTCTTGAAAAGGAAATAGATGACTTCAGGAGTAAGATGTCATCACTGGAGTCAAAGTCTGCCATGGATGTATCTGAATTAACTGCCCTTATTGAAGAAGGTCGGTCTGACTCATTCAGAAAAGATAATCAATTGCCTTCCTTCCAGGGGGAAGTGGAGTTAAATACCAAGTTTCATTTTCATGAAGAGCCTTCATTTCTTCATTAACTGCATTGTACCACTTGTCTTGATCCTCTCTCCCTTTGATACTTGAGAAATTCACGGGTACATCATCAAGGAATGCTTCAACACTCATAGCACAACCTATTCCATATTCTGTGTCATAGTCTTCTAAATAAGCAGGTCTTTTCCTTTCTCTGGTTGACCTTCTGACTTGATCATCTATTTCCCATTCTCCACCTAAATTCTTATCTCCACCTGAATTCTGCTCTCCACCTGAATTCTGGTCTCTCTGCTGGGTAGTATTCTTCGTTTTTAGTGATACCTTGATTTTCATTCCAGTATCCTAATTCCTTCTTAGCTTGGAACTTCTTTTCATCAAAAATTACATCTCTTCCTCTGACAATCTTCCCAGTAAACACACATGGCTGCAGCAGCGCTTCACAAGGATGTCAGCGCTGCAAGTGCAGCACATGTCAACTGAAGCGCGTCAGCAGCGTCTCAGCAGCGCTCTTATAGAGCGAATTATCGAGAAACGCATCTAATGCGCATTCGCTGCTCGTGTTTGAAGTGCAGCAGCCGCAACTTGCGGACGCACTGCCACAGCGCTGCAGGTAGTCTTTTGAATAAGGGGAGATGTTGAAAGTCTCAATCGAAAGAGGAAGATATGAATACTCATTCTTTAAACATTTACTATGTGTATCCTTTGTTTTTTTATTTAATGAAATATATCCTTGATATATAGTAACATGTTTAGCCTGTTGTTCATTCTTAGACTGAAAATTTGGCATAAATTGGTAAAGCTATGACACGAATCGGAGAGACTTAGGTTCTGCCAGTAACAACACTTCATTGATAGCTTTGTGTAATTAATTTCCGTTGTACACTAAATTATTGTTATGCTTTTATTGGTACATTCATCAGTTTTCTCATTTCCACATTCGTAACATTGAGTATGGGTCAATCCATATTAAGTGGTCCAGAAAAAGTTAAATTTGTTGCTTGGTGATTTTTAATATTTTTACCATAGGTACAATTGTATGGTATTCTTTATGAAGTAAACATTTGGTATATAGTTATGGAATGACCAAGTTTAATATATGGGTAAGTTTCTTTGAATTCCCAAATATTCTTTGTATTGAAGGCCTGCATTTACATTTTAGCTTAAGTTTACTATACCAAATGTTTACTTTATGATGAATAACTTGTAAAATGAGGTGAAAAACTGATTAATGAGTTATGATAATGATTTTAAAGGCATCAAGCATTACTTAAGAGCAGGGGCGGATTAAGGTCGTTGTTTTGGGGGGGGCGGTTCACTACTTCACGCGGCGCCTGGGGGGTATGCAATACATCTCAACAAAATAGAGGTCCGGGTGGACTTCCCTCGGAAAATTAAAAGAAATGTAGCGCTTGGAACGTAGTTTTGGAGTGGCTATATTCAAGAGATGTGATAAATTATTGAGTAAATCTATCTGATCAAATTTGAAAAACGTAAAAAAACGATGTAAAGAATGCCATTCTTGTGAAGAAGTGAAGTGTCTTCCGGGTTTTACACCGCGTTGGTCCATGTTTCCTCGGACGACAGTTTCGGCGGCGTTTCAGTCGGCTTTTCAGGTCGGTGAAGTGAAGGTGCAGCCATTTGTCGTCTTATATATCACCCGTTGGAGTCAGGTCTAACGCTTGAGATATATAAGACGACGAATTGCTGCGCCTTCACTTCACCGACCAGAAGACGCCTACTACAACGCCTACTAAACTGTCGTCCAAGGAAACATAGACTAACGCGGTCCAAAACGCGGAAGTCCTGCATCTTCCCATTCATCAACCCGCGGCAGCCTACACAAGGATTTCGAACTCCTTGAAATAAATCTTCTTTAATGCCGTTCAATATGAAAATTGGTTGGAATGAAATAAAAATATAAGTACATATTCAGAAAATACTATTTTCTTTAATATTTTTATAATTTTTTATAATACCTAGCAACGAAAACGCAGTAATGCTCGGAAGTTACCGTCATTCGTCAAGGGCTCTTCCAATGATAATGCACTGTCACGTCGTCCCGATGACCTCTGAATGGTATGTTCTGACGGCCAAGAAAAATCACATTTTTAAGTATCAGCTTCAGATTTTCTCCATTTTCCTTGATTTTCACCCTTCTGTAGCCGTCCAGTTGGCTTGTGTTTTGATTTTCAGGTTTTTTGTATTTTCCAGAAAATTCAGGTCCAACTGGGCACTGCACCTTTGTGATAGACTGTGTTGGTGGTTTTCCAGATCATCTAGTTTCCCTAGCAGTTTTGAGAACTTTAACGGCTCTGTATCGCGGGATTTTAACTGCAAATTTGTACCGCAAGCTGCCGTTGATTGGGAAAAAAGGGCAATACCTACAAAAAAGTCCATTCATTGAGGGAGAAACCACAAGCCAAGGGTACTATTCATGATGTTCTATCCTCACGTAACGACGCTCTTCCGTGGTTCCCTTCCTATGAGTTTAAAAAGGATACTTGTAGTGGCTTGTGGATGTCCAAAGACTTTCCAAAAGTTCTGTTATTTTCCTAACATCAGGTCTTTCCTTTCCTGGTACAATGAAGAGACCTATGTCACAGTTGAAATTTTTTTGGCCAAAGGAAGTGAATAAATTGAAGCTTCAGTCGATTTTTCGTGGCTATGTGGATGGGATTGTAAAAGGACCATTGACTCAGCTTGAGTCTTATTGTCAGTTGTGCAGCATGAAGGCATGATGTTAACAAATTATGCATTTCCTCCTGCTGCTTCTGGCGTCTTTTGTTTTTGGACGCGAGAGAAAAAGCTTCGAAGGTCCGCAGAGGCACTATTAGTTTTCCGCTTTGTACCAGGCCTACTAGAAGAAGACGCCTGTAAACAAAAGTAAACCTTAACTATTCCTTCTGCGACGAGTTGCAAAAAACATTATAAGCATCTTTTTCTCACCCTGTAGCGTAATACTTGAAAATAATTTTGCTTAGAGAGTCCTCAATTTTACTGCTATCAAAAGGAGAGGGGACAAAACTACGGTGGGTGGACCTCTGACAGCATTTCTATGATAACACAATGAAGATGAAAGTCCAATAGGTGGGTGTTCAATTCCTTGATCAAAAAGCAGATAAATAGCAATGGAGGCTAATGTGGGCCCGAGCTTGAAGCCGGCCGTCCGACCCTAATGGCGAGCGCGAGAAAGCGCAAATAAGTTATGTCTTTGTAATTAACCGACTGAAATTACCATCTCTGGCAGAAAGGTTGATCTGCACGTCAGGTATATCACAGAATAAAGGAAAAAGGACGCAGGGTCCTAAATATGTGAAGAACTCTTGAACTTGTCACTCACTACAACTGAAACAATACACTCGCTAGAGCCGGACAACTGACATGTCGCGACGAGCACGAGAGCGGAGGGTGTCGCACAATAATAGGCAATGCTGTAGGAGGGCGTGGAGACTGTATTCCCCTCTCGCAGACTCACTACGGCTCAACTGCCCAAACCCGCGGCACTGTCCTCTGCATACATATTAAAAAGGTGTATATAGGTCTGCATACATAGTATAATAGCTTATAACTATTCCGTTACGGCACCAAAGCTTTCACAACACTGTTCATCAAAAGGCCTACTAAAGTACAATTGCGAACAACGAGGATACTGTGTCAGTTCAGTCAAGTGGCTTTTAGATATTTTCCAATTATCTTTAAACATTGTGTATTGAACTGGTGAAATTAAAACTTGCATCGGAGAACCACCTTGATGATTACCATTTTTCTATTTTCCCGGGAATTACGGGGGGAGGGGGGGCGGTAGCCCCCCCTCCCCCCGTATCCCCTTAATCCGCCCCTGCTTAAGAGGGTACTAAATGGTGCCGTGTTGATGTCGACTTCGTCGATATTTTGGCACTTTTCAATGTTTAATATATTTATAAATAGTTGAGTCCACTAAACAAAATTTTTGCTGGTTATTCCTCATCTAAAGGACTGTAAATGGGCCAAATTTAAAATTTTTATTTTCATGCAATGATAATGGGCATTAAACTTTGGAAAATTTGAAAAATCAAGAAATTTTTAAAAAATTAATAAAAAAACCACTGAAGTCCACAGCTTAAAATTCTTCCAACTTAAAGCATGGCTTTATACCTTTCAAATAAAAAAATTACAAACATTAATAATCCTGCCTTCCTATGTAAAAAATTGTAAAAATTGATTTTTTTTGTTAAGTGATGAAAACTTTGAAGCAATATTTGGACCCTAGACTTAATTTTAGGTCGATACATCACCCGACCTTTATTTAAGTTCATTATTTACTGAATCGATTGGTTTTTGTTTGATTGTTCTAGGATACACAGAATTGGAGATATTTTCTTTTACTACAGAACACTGAAATCGCCTAAAATCGGTGTTTCGTTTGCATAAAAATGGCCACTATCAGGAAAAAAATAAAAAAATAAAATAATGACATATTTGTATTTACAATAAATGGTAATTTGTATGGTAAAAATATAAAAAAATATTAAGAATAATCAAGCAACCACCTCTGGACCACTATATATGGATTGACCCGTATACATGCATATTCACGTTCGTAACATTTGCGCGAGTAAGTTACGTCTTCATTGAAATGTAAACAAACGTGAGCATTTGGAAAACATCTTGTTTATTATTATTAATATTGGCTTTATTTTTATTTAATGTGGCAGCATAGGTTTCAGTTAATTAATGCCTGAAAACTGATATCGTGATTGGATGGTACGTTTCCATAAACTATCACGGCATTGATATTTAAAAGTTAGTTCTCGCAAACACATTTACGCACGGGTATGGCCGTATATATACAACTTTCAAGAGACAGATCTAGCAGTTGATAGTTGGATATGGCGTAGGTAGTTGCGTGATAGGCTTAACGTAGATAGATGTGAGGTTTACCGTTGGTAGATGCGAAAATGAATTTGAGTCTCTGCAGTCCGGAGATACCATCTACTTTCGGTCCTTGAGTAAACTATTTTTTGCAGGTTGAAGCGATCGTGACACGCTTGTGCAGCGCTTATGCAGCGCTCCTGACGCGCTTGTGCAGCGCTCCTGACACCCGTTAGCAGCGCATTCGACATTCAAAAAAGGGAAGTTTAGGAGTGCTAGGCGCGCTGCAGAAGCGCCTTCGTAATAGCTGCAGCGCTACCGCGCAGCGCATCAGATGCGCATCTGCAGCATTTTGTGTTTACTGGTTTTTTTAGTTCTGGATCCCAAAGTCTGTACCCATTAGTACAGTACCCTACAAAGATGTACTTCTTACATCTGGGTTCTAGCTTACCATTCATTAATTCTTTGGGAGTATGCAGGTAGGCTGTACATCCAAAAATCTTCAGTTTATTGAGGTCTGGTTTCTTTCCATACCAGAGGTGAGCTGGAACTTCCTTTTCCAGGGCTTTTGTGGGAGTCCTGTTGATTAAGTATACAGCAGTAAGTACTGCTTCTGTCCACAAAGCTTTTGATAAGCCTGAGCTGTGTATCAAGCATCTTGCTTTTTCAAGCATTGTACGATTCATTCGTTCCGCCACCCCATTTTGCTGTGGCGTGTATGGTAGTGTGAATTCAAATTGTATACCTTGTTCTTCAAAGTAGGCCTTAATTTCATTGGTAACGTACTCCCTTCCATTATCACACCTAAAACGACTTAGCTTTGTACTAAAATGAGATGTTGCCATTTTTTCATAAATCTTAAGGTAATGAAAGGCTTCTGACTTTGATTTCAAGAAAAACGCTGCAGTAAAGTGGGTATAATCATCCACAAATGTCATTATATACTTCATCCCATCATATGACATTGGAGATACTGGTCCAACCAGATCACTATGCACAAGTTCTAATGGACGTTTTGCTCTGAGTTTTTCATGCAAGTGTGGTTGTTTTGTTTGTTTTCCAGTCACGCAATGCTCATATGTACTCTTGAATTTATCTTCTTTAATTCCATCCACCAGTGTGGTTAATTTCTTCAAACCATCTTTGGAGATGTGTCCTAGTCTTTGGTGCCACAGATGTTCTGCTTCTGTTGAAAGGCAAGCTGTGTGTGCCCTCTGAAAAACAATCCTGTATAATTTTCCACAGCGCCTTGCAACTGCTACTGTTCGACCACCTTTCAATATTTTTCCTATTCCATCTGCAAACAGCACACCATAACCATAAGAATCCAATTTTTGGACAGATAGAAGATTCATCTCAAGATCAGGTACCCTTAACACGTTGGCAATGTGTAACTTAACCCATTTTCCATTAGTAAAAATAACACCATTAATATCCCCTTTTTCTTTGGCAGTCATCAGCTTGCCAGTTTTAGCAACTTTAATGTTTCTGGGTATCTTCAGTGGAGTAACATTACTGAGAGGAGTTAGTTCCCCAACTAAATGCTCGGTAGCTGCAGAGTCTAGAGTAAAGCTTATTTCACCTTCAGACTGTGAGCTTGTTCCCATAGCAGTTGATTCCTCCTCCACTGTCTTCTCTTTATCTTCTATTTCCACATGTGCTGCAAAGCTGATCCCGCTGATCCCATAGTCGTCTGCTAAAGATTCCTCATCATCGTTGGCTGCATAAGCGTGCCCATTTTTACTTTTACCCTTCCAGCATTCAGCCCTTAAATGACCTGGTTTACCACAGTTGTGACAGCGAATATAAGATTTGTGATATTTATTTTCATTCTTTACCTCAGCGATATCATTCTTCGGTGTATTCTGAGGGTTGTTCTTTACTCGTTTGGACTGTATAGCGAATGCTGTCGAAGGTTGAACCTCGGAATTCATGTGCTGCTCTCCGTTAGCCAGAAACGATCGCTTGGGTTCCTCATCAAGTAATCTGTTCTTCACAAAGGCTAAGGTTAGTCTATCAGTAGAAATGGTCTCTATGGCTGTGACAACCACGTTATATTCCTGCGGCAAGGTAAGCAACAAATGAAAAATAATGTCTGGCTCACTCACATTGGCGCCCGTTGATTTTAGTTGACGAATCAGTCGATCGAAATGAAGAAAGTGAGTTTCCAGATTTTCCTTTTTGGGGTTATGTTGACAAGCTGGAGATAAAAGCTGTCTTCTATAATTTGTAGCTGAGTAGCTAAACCTTTCCTTTCAAAAGTGTCTTTCAGCTCCTTCCATACGCTGTATGCTGATATTTTTCCTTTTGCATATTCCAAATGACTGTTTGCTAGCTTCCGAATTATAAGTCCTTTGCATCTTTTGTCTCGACTCTGCAATTGAGTGTTCGCTTCTTCTCGAGCTGTACATTCCGACGCTGTTTCATTTAGGATCGGTCCTGGATAAACTGGTTCTTCCTCGATGAGTGGTAAGAGTTCATCCAATAATGTTTCCATACGAAATTTCCAGTCGTCGTATTCGGTTCCGTCGAACAAGGGAACTTTGAATCTGTCGTCTTGATATTCCGCCGCCATCCTTTAGCGTAAATTTTTTTCGACAGGATTTCAACGTTATTGATCACGGAAAAATATATTCTCGGAAATTATACTTATTGAAGCTTAATGTCTGGGCCTGATATTTTAAAGGTACAAAGGTTTAGAGAAATAATGAAGCCGTGCATTCTTTAGTCAGACAACAATACCAGAGACGATACACACGTATCGAACCTTTTGTTTATTTTCATTAGAAACGTCTTATAAATTGATAGAATTGCATATATTCCAAAAAGGACGATATATCTTGAAATTCATTGTTAAGAAATTGAACAGAAAAGTATTTTTAGCATGGAAAATAAAATGTAGCCGCTCCACATTTTTTTGTCTTCCCATACAAAAAAATCTGTACTGTGGGATCCCAGATGAAAATTTTTGCTTTCCGTTTCCTTTCCGCAGGCAAAAGGAAAGGAAACGGAAAGCAACTTTGCTTTCCAATTGGCTTCCGATGCTTTCCGGTTGGCTTGCATTGTGGCTATAGTTGCCATCCGATTGCTTTCCGATTCCTTTCCCATGGACTTAGAATTATTTCAGAGAATAAATGTGATTTATTACCATCCGATTGCTTTCCGTTTCCCTGGCGAAAATGTTCCGTTTCCTCGACCGGTCACGAAGGGTACACTTAGCGGTGATTCGCTTAAGGAAGCAAATCAACGTTTGGTGTACGCTTCTTTGACTGTTGAAGTAGCGTACACGAAACGTACGGAAGCGATGCTCTCCGATTCCGCTTTCCGACAAGGAGATTCAAGAAGAATCAAGCTGCCCAGAAACGACAATTACTATGGTTGATACCTCATAAATCGAGGTAATATTACCTCGATTTATGGCCCGCAGGCTGTGGGTCTGCTAAGTGCGCCCTCTGAGAGTTGCGACCCTAGCAGCCGCCCGCCTGCAGGCGGGCGGCTGCAAGGGGTCAGCCCTGCTCCCTGCCCCTGCCATGGCCAGCCCCTAGCTACTCCGCTGAAGCTAACATGCGGGAATTGGAAACATCTTGTTTATTGCATTTATATTCATACTATGTGGCAACATAGAATAACAGTTATCTGGCATTTATTAATTGCAAATAACTTTTGTCAAGAATTTTTGGTATTTCCTCAAACTATCACGGAATTATGATTTAATGATTATAGTTCTCCAAGTCACATTTATCCGCGGAAGTGACTACATATATACGTCGTTCTCAACGCCATATATTAAAAAATAGGTGCAAGTATAGGTGCGTTGCGTCGAAGGATAGGTATGCAAGCGTTGCAGGTATCATCACGGTAGATACGAGGTAGTATAATGTACTTCGCTTCGGGATCTAACGTTAAGTCTCTGCTTGGTCGACGACTTTTTTTCGGAATGCTTTCCAATTGCTTTCTTTTTGCACCATTGGCAGGCAATCGGAAAGCAACCTACGGAAAGCAATTGGAAACGGTGTGGAAAGCAATTTTTTTTTCATCTGGGGATGCACTGTAACTGGTCTAAAACTGGACTAAACTCAGCATTTAGCACAGTCACAGTGCAGTTAACTGTACTAGACTGCACTGTGGCAGCTGGTCTTTGGAGAGGACTGTACTGTAACTGTGCTTAATCGCCATACTGTAACTGCACCATAGCTCAAACTGCACTGTAACACAGCTGTGTCACAGGGCTGTAACTGCACTATAGCTCAAACTGCACTGTAACACAGCTGTGTCACAGGACTGTAACTGCACTATAGCTCAAACTGCACTGTAACACAGCTGTGTCACAGGACTGTAACTGCACTATAGCTCAAACTGCATTGTTACACAGCTGTGTCAGAGGGCTGTAACTGCACTATAGCTCAAACTGCACTGCAACACAGCTGTGTCAGAGGGCTGTAACTGCACTATAGCTCAAACTGCACTGTGACTGAGCTTCTTTAAATCGTGAAACATATTATAATATGTATAATGCATATTCGCGGAAAATGTTTCTAGTGAAGGTCCAGCTTCAGAATAAGCTGAAGAGGATAGCAATTGAAAAAAGTATATTATAGCCAGAAAAACCGATTGTGAACAACGTTGGGCATGCAGTCCAACACAATAAAAAAAACAGTAATCCATATTATCAATGACCAAGTATAGGTACTACACGTCAATTAAAAATTACCCCGAGAGTCACGATTACAAAAATGTCAGAGAAAATCACGAGTAAAATTATAATTTGAAAAAAGTTACAATTTTAGTAGTTTAAGTAAATCACATGTAATCGTTACGGGACTCATATTATTTGTAATAAATTACATCCCATCACTATGGATCCATATCGTACAGCTATACCGTCAAGAAAATCAATTGTTAAAATTGTTTAGTTAGGTACCTACATTAAAATTTCAAAGTTTACTTATAAAATACTTCATAGTAACATAAACCATCCTTATAAAGTTTCTTCAGAAACCCTTTAGAAAATGTTTGTCACCTGGGATGATGCTAGAAATGTATTTCAAGAGGTGCTGGTATTATCTATCTAGACGAGGAAGAGTCGAGTTTTCATGTGAGACTCCACGTCTCACCTGATCATATCGCGATTTACGCAATTTAAGAGACGCCCGAATACCTCCCTTTACTGTTTGCTGTTGCTGACAATTATAATGACAGAATATAATTTTCGGTAATACTTTCCAAGCGTCCAGTCTGCTTTCCTCAGCAAAAATTACACCTATTTCACATGAGACCATTCTATTGCAGCGAGAGCATATTATAAGAGTTTAGGATTTTAATCATGGTTGTGACGGATAAATAAAGGAGATCTATATCAGGAAAACTACTGTATATCTGTGTGCATTTCAGTTCGACCGATTAAGGGTTAAGTGACTGATTGCTATGGCATTAAAACGGAGGGAGTCCTTTCAGTCCTACTGACCAATCTTTAAGTCAGAATATATAAAAATAAAACTTAAGACCTTTGAACGGCTCTTCTCTCTAAGGAAATGGTGGTGTTGTGGTAAGGTGTTAGATTGTGGAGTGGAAGGGCATAAGTTCGAATCTCGGACAGGGACATTATATTTACTTTTTTTCGTTGTATTTTTTTTGTTTTTATCTTTACAAATTGTTTCTCCATCTTTGCGACTGTCATTAAAAACATGTTCGCTATATTTTAGACGGTAAACCACAGAGATGGGCTCTGAGAACTGTACTGTGGCTGTGCTCTGGCATCTGCACTGTGACTCAGCTATGGCAACTGCACTGTGACTCTGCTATGGCAACTGCACTGTGACTCTGCTATGGCAACTGTACTGTAACAATGCTATGACAACTGCACTGTGGTGTTTCAATTCCAGTACAGTTGCAGTGCAACCACAGCACAGTCCCTTAGCACAGTTGGAGTGCAGATTTAGCACAGTCCCAGTACAGATTTTTTTGTATGGGTTTAGCAACAATTTTTTTTTTTAGTCCTTTCACAAACTCCTATTCTCTTTCCCTTTCATGTAGACCCTCCAATAGCATGGGTGAATCCAGAGAATGCTACTCTGAATGAGACAGGTGATGTTTCCATCACGTGCTCCTATGAAGCCAATCCACCCTTACCCAAGGATATCACATGGTGAGTGAAACTAATCCTTTAAGCTATTTTCAATATCTAATTCACAAATTTGGGTGAATGAGGTAAAGATTGTAAAATGTATTGTTGAAAAACTTTTCCTAATGAAAAAGAGAAGGGCAGCAAATTATGTAGTTTTATTGATGCAGTTCTAGCAAATGAGTAGCCATGATATGTGACATGGATAAGCAGCTAGACTTAGTTCCTTGTCATTTTAAATGTTTTACTTGAAATAGCCTCAACCATTGTTCAAGCAGTGTACTGGAAGACTTCAGGGAGCCAAAAATTTATAGGAAAATGTTTCAAGAGAAGGTACACGAAAATTTCTCTTTTCCTGGTTATTTTCATTCCGTTTTGTCTGCCATTTCCCAAAAGGTATCGTGATGGCAAGGAGTTGGTCCTGGATGGGGAGAGGTTAGAAATAGCTGATACAGAATCCTTCCAAGGTAAAGAACCTGGACAGTCTCCATGGGGCAAGAGTGTTTTGTACATCAAGAACGCAAGTCGAGATGATGGAGGTGCATACTCCTGCATGCCAGAAAATGAAGTTGGATCTTCTGAATCAACCAACCAGGCTTACATCTCTGTATACTGTGAGTTTACTCTCTCATTTCATTTCTTGACTTGCAAGTATCTAAACTATTTTTGGTCCATAACAAAACATGCCCATAAACAACATGCCCACAACTGGAAGCATCACTGCATGAGCTGGGTTGAAATAGAAGCAACATGGCTCCTCAAATGCATGACTCCAAAGGTGGTACATGTACAGTGGCTATGAAGTGTTAGTTACTTGCATGATCAGATTCATTGCTTAATTTTATTGTCAGCCTATGCTGAGAATTCACTTATTATGTTACACTTTCATTGTTTATTAGTCAACTGCATTGTGCGGTTTACTGGCAATCAATATTTACCAACGTGTTTCCATGAGGCAAGTAGATAAAATTAGGTTAAGCATGTTTCCCAGCATAAGCCACCTCACTCATGCAGACCAGTTCATGTGCGTTCCAACCAAAATGAACTCATTTTTGCTCTCATTCAGGATGTGATTGTGAAAACATTTTGATTCGTAAAAATAAGAAATTCAACACTTCTAACTGCATGCTAGTATGGACCTCACTTGAGCAAGCAAATACATAATGAAATAATGCATTGGCAGTATTTTGATGATCTTATATGTACATATATTGACAGCACCTGAATGTAGCTGGTGGTGGATCAACTCTCTAAATAGAATTCAGATGAAAAAGGAGTAAATATATTATCATAACATGTGCAGAATAAGCATGAGATGGTGTATATTAAAGTGATCAATCAATCAATTGGATGCGTACTTTGTTCCATCATTGATGCAATTATGAATAAGTACTGCCTATCAGAAAAAATTATGAAACAAGGTATGCTTAAGAATAAAGCTGCCATAAAACTGTTCAAGTTTTTCACACAGGTTTCATGTTGGTATCACTTAGCTTTTTTGTAAGTTATTTAACCCCATGCATGTTTTTGAACTAGTACTCTTTCAAATGTTTATCGATTTTATAGATTATTAATTAGGGACATTCTGAAGGTGTACTGAAGTAGTTCATGAGGATGAATTCCTTCAAGTTAACAATTAACATTTAGAAAAAAATACAAATACCTTATCATGGGTCCCTTACAAGATACCATTGCACCGTGTAGTAGCAGGAAATACCCATCCATGTATTTTTAATTTTATCCATTTATGTAATATCTTTCCACTTGTGCAATCGGTAGGAATGATTCAAGCTGTTGAATTTTCATGGCTGTAAAACAAATGAGAAATTATTTGCCTGAATTTGGGTTTTTTATTAGAGCCAGTGAGTTTTTATCCAAGTATTATAGCTGGTTGGGAAATTTTGGGAGGAATTTACCTCATAGGTGTTACCATTGAGTGAGACTTTACAATGAGTTACAAACTCAATGGCACACAGCTACTGGGCTTTTTTCTGAGATAGCCTAGTTTCAGAGTAGAAACTTAGTGGAAATGGATAAAATCGGCATAAGTGTCAGGACATATATTTAAACTTTAATTGGTTTCCTTTGCAGTTAAACCAGAAGTTAAACTAATGATGGATCCTCTCACACCCGTGAGTGAAATAGACAAGCTAAATATAACCCTTCTGTGTCGAGTAGAAGCTGGGAACCCTGAAACACTGTTGTCTGTCCGCTGGTATTTGGATGGTGAGCTGTTGAAGGAACTCCCAGACTGCCGAGGGAATGACTCTTCCGAAGCTATGTCATCTGATGGCTCCTTGTTCTGCGACATTGACCCCAGCAAATTATTACTTGAAGATGTTAGTCGCAGTTTCCATGGCAATTATTCCTGTGAAGGCATGAATGAAGCTGGATGGGGACCATTGTCACCAGAGGAGGAGCTTATTGTCCACTGTAAGTGATTTATTCCATGTCCTCTTGTTTATGTCCTCCTTAAGATCCTAGGCCATAAAATTTTTATCCAATTTGGTGAGCAAATTTCATTCTTCTTTTAAGATGAAGTGATTAGGTTCTTTCCCTTTGTGAACTATGACAAACTTATGTTATGTTGTAAAAATTGCTCTTCTGTTTTTATTTCTCAACCATCTCCTATGTACTTATGTGATATTTCAATGACAATGTCATTAAAAACTTTCTCTTCATATTTCATAGTCATGCAATGAGTACCCTAATAGGACCTGACAATTATTTGAAATTTAAATTGAAAGATGAGAGGGAGCTGTCTACTCTTTTGAATTTAGTTGAGAGTAGGATTACTGCTCTCTTTTAATTTGGTCAAATGGTCAAATTCTTTACATTCCCAGGCAAAGTCTAGTTTGTAATCCAATTCTTGAATTCTTTTGTCCACAGACCCTCCAGGCCCAGCCACCTTGGTGTACGACCCACCACAGGTTCTCAAGAAAAGCTGGGTCACACTCTCTTGTTCAGTGGAAGATCCTGGCCGTCCCGAGGCGACTCCCAATTCCTTCAAGTGGTTCAGAGGTGGTCACCCAGTGATTGATGTAACTACAGCAAATTGGACCATTGAGCCGGTTACTTTAGAAACGCAGTCCAACTTCACTTGCCTGGCTGCAAATGCAGGTGGGGAAGGGGAGCCTGCCACAGTGTATGTGGAGGTTGCAGGTGAGTAGCTGAGGCATACCGTTCAATGTTCTTTCACTCCATTTCCTTGGTGAGCAAGCCTTGTGGGATGTCATTGTCTCTCATATTATTATCAAATAGATTTATATGTATTGATACTTTAAGAGTTCCTTTCTTTAATTATTTGTCAAGTATACAACACCTGAAAAGATCTCTTCTGATCTTACTGGTATTTGTGAATGGATTCATAAAAATCTAATAGCACATGAGAAAAACTTCACTTAAAAAATAACCTAAATTCATTTTCTCTATCCATGGTTCATTTATTACTGAACTTCACAAATTGATGGTGAGGATTCCATAGGACTAAGTTTTTTAAACTTTGATAATATATTTGCCACATTATTAATTGCATGATTTGATATCCCGATCCTTTCATCTTGATATACTTCTCTTTAAGTCTGGTGCGATTGTAATGCAAGAATATTAATTAGTTCAAGGCTGATCATTTGATCTATTTTTTCAGCACCACCCGCTTTTATTGAGCGGCTACCCCCCTACCACGGAGCACTGATGCACGCAGAGCACGTCAGTGTGTCATGCCGAGTGGAGTGCTCTCCCATTTGCCAAGTGCGGTGGCTGAAGAATGGAAGGCCCCTCCTTGAAGACGGCACTCAGTCATCCCTCTATTCCATCCGAACCAGTGAACTGCCTCCAGATCCGAGGACCAATGACTTCAAGTCTGTCGTATCCACATTGCTGTGGAATATGTCTGCTTGGCCTGGAGGTCGTTTGGACAGGATTTTAGACAATGCAAATTATACATGTGAGAGCACAGCCAATGCTGTAGGACCTGGAGTTACAAGCACCACTTTCTTTGGTGTTGAATGTAAGTGTGCTGTAGCGTTGTTTCATATGGATCCATAAAATAACTTCTCTTTTTTACTAAATGTTTTGCTATCATTTGTAAACTTATCCTGCCATATCAAAAAATACTAAATCTTTCAGAATAAGTTGAAGGTTGTCAAATTTTATTTACGATTGTTATTTTGAGAATGTTGTTTTATCCAATTGAAGAACTTACAATTAGTAAATATTTTCTATTTTTCAATTATATTCCTGGAGATGGTACTTATCTCCTCAAGACCCAATATACTAACACTTCTAAAACTTAAATAAGATAGGTTCTTCCTCCATGTAAGATATTAACATCACCTTGTCTCTAACTGCTACATTTAATTACTGTGATTAGCACTATTCATTTGATTTCTTTTGGATTTCTTCTTCTGATATATCAGTTTCATAGACTTTTCTCCTTTCACTATAGCTCTTGCCTCACAGTATGTAAATGGTGTGGTGGAACTATAGGGACAGTTATTAGCAGTATGCAGACCTTCCTTTGACATACCTGTACTTTAATTTCATAGTAACTTTTTGCCGTCTCAGGAAAAAAATGTACTATGAAAGAAAAATACACCCATGTACAAGTTATGTAGTTAGTCTGGCACCCAAGGGTCGATGAATATGACCTGTAAAGATATACTTACTGTCTAAAGTTAGCAGGTCACACTGAATAATTAAGTGTTATTGCATTAAAACAATATTCAGTGTCGAGTTATAATGTCTGAAAGAACATTTGAGTAATTGGTAGACATATAACCAGATAGTCTTCAGAGTTATTGGCAAAAATTTCAAAACTGCCATGAGATTCCTGGATGTCATGAGATATTCCTCATACTTTTTAGCAGAAAGCAATGTGACAAAAGTAATTTCGAATAAGGTTTCATTCATAGAAATAAGAAAAAACAAGCATTGTAAGCAATAAGTTTTGATTTATCCCTTCTTGTTTCTTTGATAGATTACTGTGAAAATTTAACTTAATTGAAAACTCTAGGGTGCACTCTCTTTCCAATTATCTTCTGCTTCCACGGCATCCAAGAACTTTTATTCTGTCCTTAGATTCTTTCATTCCCATTGTTGCATCCTCGGTATCTTGAGCAAGCATTTTTCAAGGCATGCAATGCCAATACAAAGCAGTTTCATCAGCATTGAACACCTGAGCTGGAGATAAATTTTCAGTGGCCACTAACCGTGCAAAGTACTCAACAGCCTCTGTATTGGCTTTTTCTCTGATAATAGTAGGTACTATATACTGTGGAAAATCGCAAACTAAAAACCACATATTCAATGTGTGCCAGATACATAATAGAATTTCCAGATCACAGGATGCTGGACTAAAGAAGACTGTACAACTTTCCATTACTATGCATTGGCTACAGGTTTTAACTGCTCATGCAGGAATATAGGGATACAAATTTATCTCCGAGGTCATTTCATCTTTTCTTCACCACTGAAATGCCCATGACTAAGCTAGATTATCTAGGACTCAGCAACTGTCCATTTCTCTTTTCAGATCCTCCAGAGAATATCACAGTGACACCTCTGATCGTAAGTGTGGTCGAAGGGCAAATCCCAGACAAAATTGTATGCAATGCCAAAGCTTACCCAGAAGCCTCATATCATTGGTGGAGAAGAAGACCATCTGATAATGATGGCAGCTCATCAAATAGCCTAGTCATTGACCCTCAAACTAGTTCCATCGTTGTAAAGGGCAATTCATTGGTTCTGAATTATCCAGTCCCACGCACAGATGGAGGCGAATACATTTGCGAAGCCTATAATCGTCACGGAAATGCTACAATCAAGACTCATGTTAACGTGCTCCGTAAGTATTTCTTTCCCTGTTCGATTTTCCAAAGTTAATGAATTACATAGTTTTTTTGCAAGAAATCTCTACTGTTGTTGAATATTTGGTTGCATATTTCCAGACAAACCGGAGTGTGGAATCACTCAGACAGAGGTGAACGGGAAGCTGGTGTTAATATGTCGTGCCAGTGCCAATCCTGCTGAAGTGGATTTCTTTTGGCGAATAAAAAATGGCAGTGAAAATGAAACAGTGGAAGAGAATGTCGAGTCTGGAGGTCCATTGTCAAGTATTCTGACACTGGAGACGCGAGTGGAAAATTTCAGAACATACCTTTGCTTTGCCAATAACTCCGTGGGCATGTCCATCCCCTGCGAAAGGGATGTCACTGGTGAGTTCATGCTTTTCTCCACCAACATAAATATGTCTGTCGCATGTAGCTCTCCAAGTTATATGCTTCTTGGGGTTCAAGTGTTTATAGAGGAAGGAAAATGGGATAGCATTTAATGGAATTTAAAAAGGTCTGGAGGCAGTTGTAATTATGAAGCATTTACAAAACAACAAGTTTTGGTGAATAATTTTAGTTCCTAAATCCTTTTATTCTTTATGTATTTTTGGTCCCAAGGATCAAGTTAATTCAGCCATAATTGATGAAATGCCTGGCATGATCCTAGGAGCTTGCTTTTATTTTAGTGATTTGGTCAGGAATTAAGGATCTGATTTAATCTAATGGAATCCATGGATTTGAGATGTCATTGGAAGGAATCTTTGAATCCCAGTTTCCAGTGGAATATGCACTGCATATTGAGAAATTCTCTTATATTGTTTGATATCTTAGGACAGACAGAATCTTTGACCAGACAAAGTTTTTCTGCAAATATGATAGTATGTGTGAAAATTCAATCCCTTGCACTCCCCGTAGCAGTTGCTTGCAGGGTAATAGCATTTTTGTTGTCGATGAAGTTCACCTAGAATCTAGGAAGTTCATGATGAATGTTCTAATCTCATCAAAATCTTTTGATTCAAGCATAGAATAATTACTTTTTTTCTATTTATTATTCTGCAAGTTACCAAAGTGATACCAATCTCCTTATGTAGGTACCAGGATACCAAAATCCTACTTTTGAGGTTTCAACTCAGTAATGAGGTACACTATTAAGGAGGGTGTGATTCAAAGCAAAAAAAGCAGTGGAATATTTTAAACATGTTATTAAAATAAAACTGGGATTATAATTAAAGAAAAATAGATGATAATCCACGTTCTAAATTGACCATATCTATGTAACGTAGATAACAAGTTTGCCAGTACATAGGCATCATAATGTACATCATTATAGAGAGAAAACATGCTGACAGCCTTATTTCCTGGATAATTAGAAACCTGCTAGATATTGTGATATTGCTCTGGTACCTGCTGTAAAAATTCTAATTTAAATTCATAAGAAGCTAAAAAAACTTAAAGGCTTGCTATAACTTTAAGGCAAATGAATTTGGGTGAAAGTTAATTTAATATATCATTTTAATGCTTCTAGCCTACCAGGAAAAAAGTAGTAAGTTCAGAATTTCAGGTATGAATGTTATCTGTGGGGCTTATAGCTCTAGTTTGTGAAATGCCTGCATGGTATGATATTTTTGTATGGGAAAGGGAGTATGCTATTATTGATGAGTTTACAA
This sequence comes from Pyrrhosoma nymphula, assembly GCA_963573305.1. NCBI lineage: Eukaryota > Metazoa > Arthropoda > Insecta > Odonata > Coenagrionidae > Pyrrhosoma > Pyrrhosoma nymphula. The sequence goes on along the minus strand of OY754337.1, from coordinate 19,419,026 downwards.
TTTTCTCATTTCTTATATTTTAATTATGACTAGCATGTTTGGTCATACCTAAATTTTTATTCATGCATATTGGATTGATGCATATTAATTATTATCAATATTATTATACCAGTATGTAAGTTAAAGTAACTATGGTGTACATTTGTCAGTGAAATTTTCCCAAAGAAAACTGTTTCATTTCCTCTTCAAGGCTTGAAGCATGAAACAAAATTCATTTTGTAGATCATTTAGCTATTAATTCATTGCCGGTAGTTGAGTCCCTTACAATAAGTGCTTCAGTCAAGACGAAGTTTTATGTGGAAGATTTCTCCGATCTATAGTCCATAGCTGGATATCGAGAGACAGCAATCTTTCAGCCATAGAGGAAACTGTTGACTGAGGAAGCCCTTCCTTGCCAGATAAGAATTTCGCTCACGACAGAATCAGCTAGCCAATGAAATCTTTCTTCTTATTCGGAAAATGCTCAATCATTTCCTTTTGTTACATACAGTGACACCCAAACCTGACAAATGGGTTTTGAAAGGACCAAAAGAACTGTTTATAATAATAATTTATTATCAATACATTATTATAATGGCACTTATTCATAGCATTGCCAAGTGTTTGACATATCTTGGAAGCTCGGATGTGATTTGATTTTTGTTCGCTCTTTTTTTTTCAAAGTATTTTAATTGGGAAATCAAATGGAGAATGTATGTGACAATCAGTACTATGTATGTAAATGAAATCAAAATCTGAAATTAATTATAACTCTAAAATGAATTACAGTAGACTCCTGCTTTATGATACTTTTCCATTCAACAGAACCGTTTGTAATGTGAATTCCGTTGTAAAGTGAACCAGCATATTACCAAAGGAGGGATCATTTTACTCATACTTCAGATCATATTACATAACAGCCAGAGCATTCAGTGGTACACAATTGAGTATAGGTACCCTGGTGAAAATAAACGGTAACAGACAGTGTGACAGGACAGTTTAGCACCCTTGCCTTCCTCCTCAAAAACATTACTAAAAATGGTAATTTTAGTCATTTTAATTCCACACTTTGGTAATTAAAGTCACAGTGAAGCATTGGTAATTTCAGGGTGTTGGATGCAAAATTGTTATCCCTTGAATACATAAGACAACTGATTATGTCTTGTTGTCCTAGAATTAACCTCAGCAGAGAAAATAAGTTAATACCAATGCTTTCAAATGCAGAAAACGCTCTGCACCAGGTTGAAAAATGGCCACCGAATTGGAACAAAAAAATAAAATAAATGTGGTCGCTCAAAGTATTGTTTTTCCAAACTCGTTCAGCTACCCATAAATTGTTTTTGGACCGATTGGTATGGATTGATTTCTTATGGATCTTGTTAGAATGGTAATATTTGCCATATTTTTACAAATATTTGCCTTTGTGTCATTATATGATCTCCCTTTGATTCTGCAAGGCACGCATTTTATTCAAATAAATAATGTGTGTAGCACATTTAGCCCAGCAAGGCAAACAATATTTTCCAATACATTTGAAAGGATATTGAAAACTTCTCTCTACTTTCAAAATGACACTGCTATTTATCCATCTATACATATAAAGAAGAATGTTTGTCCGTCTGTTTTGTTTTTATACAAATCTTGAAAACTAATGAAGACTAATGTATGGCAAGGCATAAGGAAAATCATAGGCTATTTTAAATAGATCTCAGGGCCCCAAAAGGTCCTAAAAAGGGGCCGCCCCTTTGGCACACTACATATTGGGTTTTGTGCAGTGGTTTCATTTTTTGCCTTTTAAAATTACATCCACTGAAGGTAGAGGGTTGGGATTTTTTTATCGAATGGCAAAATAAATGAAGTTTCTAATTCATTCAATCGATTTTCTTTTACGCTTCGTATTTGCCTGAATGTCATGTTTATAGCTGAAAATCTCACATTTTTCTCTGAAATCCACAATAGCATATTTCCTTGACAACCAGAGATTTCAAAGGATATTCACGCCTCTGGCATTTAAATATAATGTTTTCCTACATGCCCATGATAGCACAGGCCCTACAGGTCCATAGAAAGAAAATCTGTATAAGAAGGGCCCCATGATAGATTGCTTTAGGGGTAATCGATTAATTCAATGCGTATTTACAACAAGTATACCCTTCAATGTCTATTCTCAAAGTAGCTCTAATAGGGTCACTGCATGCATATGAAAGAACACTTACGTATTAAACGATGCATATATTAAGGATTAAAATTGACTACACACTTAATTTAAGGTTCAAGAATACTTAGGTGCAGTGAATAGTAATGGTAATATGTAATGCCTATGTTGCTACAACAAGCAAAGCATTGTTTATTATCGTTTAATACTTAGATGTATTACATGTAGTGGAACTTTCTGCCTCTCATTACAATTGCAAATTGTTGTTTAGACCAATTCCCACATCATAAACATTGCGAGTTATTTATATATGTTTAAAGGTGTTAAAGTGCAGTTAACTTACATTCACTCATTTTTGGGTTTCCTGGGCATGAAAGAGGACCATCTCTCTCCGTTCACCTGGAAAATGGTCAGCATGTCTACTACAACAAACACAACGAACAAGATAGGCTACGAACTCCTCAAATGACCACACTGACAGTATTCTTCAGGCTTTGTGTTTTTCTTATAAAATAGGTTCAATGTTTTTCACACCCGTTGAATTTCAACAGGGACCTTCCACTAGTGTAATCATAAAAATTACAAATCCTGAGATAAATGATGCATAACCACTAGGTTGACAATGCTAATCAAGCAAGATGAATTATCTCCCAGTTGCTAGCAGGGACTGTGAAGTGGTAAAAATAAAAGAATGAATTCCCATGCTGCAGAAATTTACATTCAACATCTACATGGTAACAACATAGTTTCATAAATCTTACAGCAACTTGTAAGGTTTTTAATACTAGAGTGAATGGACGAATTTTTGCTTGTGAAAATTTTTAGACCAGCTGAAGGGTCATGAAATATGGAGTTACTGACTTAAGTTAGAGAGTTGAGTTTCTCCCCAGTATGAAGAAGAAACAAATTACAAACTTGGGCTGGGAAATTTATCTCTTTCCGGAGATTCTTCAAACTTTTTCCTCCTAATCTATCATGGACGTATTTTTTTTATATATATGTTATGGGAACATTTGTGATCTTTCAGTATCAAATCAGAAGTAGATAAATGCCAATGCAACACTGGGAAAAAATGAGTACGCCTCCTGTGTACATATGCATTGTGCAGTTCTGTAGTGTTGATGTGGGTTGCATAAGTATACAGGATTTGGACAACATTCTTTAGCTCAAGAGAGCTCTACTCACTTGCTAAAAATGCACATAGAAATCTACAATAAAGACAAGGAAATGTGCAGGAACTGAAGACAAGCATGCAATAGTGCTGGTGCGTCATGAAAAACATAACTTATACTGAGCTATGAAAGAATATATGGATTTTGATGGTACAAAATGGATGGCATGTAGAGTCATTATTTGACCATAAACAAAGTCCTTCGGCGAATGCATTCCAAATTGATTGAAGATCACTGTCCATAGTGGTTATCTGTAACCAATGGCTGTCATGACAAGTTTCTTTCCTGATTCACCCTCTAGTGGCAATGAATGAAGTGTACGAGGGGGGACCCAAAAGTAACGGGAATAGCGTGGTGGGGGGGCGGCAGAGTGAGGGATCGGGTTTTCCAGTAGTGGGTTCTAAGTAATGACTTTTCCTGAGTCAGTGGGCAAAGCCTGGTTGCTCTGAGTGGATCCGTTCGTCTGTGGGATTTTTTTCAGCAAACAAGCTCTTTTTGCTGTGGCGAAAACGTGTAATGGCTGGCTGCCGGGAGCAACGCGCCGCTGTGAAGTTATGTTTTCTGTTGGGGAAAAATCCCGCAGAAACTCTTGTGGTGCTTAAAACAGCTTTTGGGGATAGTGCCCTAAGTAAAACACATGTCTACCGCTGGTTTTTGCGTTTCAAGAATGGAGAGATGTCGATTGAAGACCATCCTTGTTCTGGGTGCCCGTCAACTTCAAGAACGGACGACAATGTTGCAACATCAAGACAATGCTCATTTGTTTCTTCGATTGCAGAGGTCTTGTGCACGCGGAATTTGTTCCTCCAGGCCAGACGGTCAACCAGCAATTCTACCTAGAGGTTTTGGGGAGAACATCCAGAAGAAAAGGGCGGATCTTTGGCGCACAGGTGATTGGTTCTTCCACCACGACAACGCACCTGCCCACTCCGCGCTGTCTTTGAAGCAGTTTTTGACCAAAAACGGCATGACGCCAATTGTTCACCCCCCCCTATTCGCCAGACCTTGCCCTCTGCGACTTCTTTTCATTTTCTAAACTCAAAAGGGACATGAAAGGAAAACGTTTTGGGACTGTAGAAGAGGTGAAACAAAAATCGCTGGAAGGCCTAAAGAACATTACAATAAGCGAATTTAAAAACTGTTTTGAACAATGGAAGAAACAATTAGGTAAATGTGTTACAGTCAATAGGGTTTACTTTGAAGGTGATCAATATTTGGTGTAAAAATATTGATTAGTAAAAAAGTTATGATGCAATTCCCGTTATTTTTGGGTCCCCCCTCGTATAGTGTATATTTGCCTGTGTAGAATGAACATCTTACATGCTTGTTTCCAAAAATGCCATTAATACTGAACACCAAATTATGTTTCAATTTCATTCAACTTCTTTTAGTGCTAGCACAGTGCTATTTCGATGGAAAGTTTTAAGAGTGTCCTAATTGTATTATTTCTGCAAAATCTATTTTTCTTGAGATAGATTATTATTGCTGCAATTCCACCTATAATTGCAAACTGGAATTTAATCATCATATTTGATATGATCATGATTTGACCATGATGAGTAAGCTAAGGTTACATTAGTACCTCATGCATTTGCAAATATTTTATTAGGATCCCATAGTTTCTCATGGTTGGGAACCATTGGAGTTAATGATTGAGCATTTCACTGAAAGTCTTAGACAAGAAATAGTGTTTAAATACAGAGAAGAAATTTCAGTCCAGAGAAAAATTTTATTCCCTAGGAAATACTAATAAATAGTTCTTTAAATAGGTACATCCATTTCAGCTCATTTTTTCTATCCTGTCACTGAATTTAAGTTATTATTTGACTCACTATAAATTATCTTTATTATTCTCTTAGTTAATTATATTTATTTTTAATATGTTAATTATATTTATTTATATCTTTATAATTATCACTCCTCACTAAATATAGATACTCATGAGAAATATAGAGGCTATCATATCTTTTTTAGAGGTACTAAATATATTTTTTTCTTCACTGCTCACCTTCGTTTTTTACGCATGTGTGCATGTGTATGTTGTTTGTTTCCATATATGTATTGATTTAACCCTTTAACTGTACAAATAATCTGAAATACAGCTCTCTCCAGGCGCAAAAAAAATGTTTCTTTTTTTTTATTTTATTAATTCTCACTTTTTATTCAAGGGGAAAATTGTTTAAAAAATTTATAATGAGTAATTGTCATCTGATTTTACTGTAAAATATGAATTTATGGACTTTTTTTACTAAAAGACGAAAAACCTTTTAGCACCTATGGTGTCTGGGAGTAAAACCATACTTCAAATCGCCAATAGACGATGGGAGCAGTCTGCTACAGCGATCGCTTATAGACAATGGGAGCAGTTAAAGGGTTAAAAAAATATGAATATGAGCAAATGCTGATTTTTCATGTTGCTTAGCATAGCTTACTGTTTCAATGGAAATGGGATTGACTAGGTTCAAAAAATAGTTCTTTGCTCATTGAGCCGGCTCCTTTTGTCCTCCTATAATTCTATAAGACTTCCAAAAAATGTATGGATGTTAAACTATTTCTTTTTTTCTGATTCAATTTATTTTGCAGTAAGCCAAAGCTGGTGGAAAAAATTAGAAAATGATAATGTGCTGATAATTGTGGCTATAATAGTTGGTGCTGTTGTCATGGTGATCATCGTTTGTATCATCATCATCATAGTTTGCCGAAGGAGAAGGGCTGAGGATAAGTGTGAGTGCAGTGAACCTTACCCAGAAAATACACTTTAAAAGTACTGTTTTGCTGACTTGCTAGTAATTTCCTAAGTATTCACCCTCTAATATGTCTGAAATGAATGAGTTATTTACTAATAGCTAAAATTAACTGTCTGAAGTTGTCTTAGGAGTGTGTTATACTAAAAGAGGATGCTTTAAAGCATTGTTTGCCTAACTTCATTTTATATGTGATGATTTAACTTCTGAATTATTTTATCAGTTCAGTCCATGTTTGTATTTGAAGTTTTTGAATGCATGGCTTAAAATGAATTTAATTACAAATATGACAGCCTTAACAACCTTTGATTGTCTAAAAAATTTGGATTACCACTTTAGCATTTGTGTTTCTCTGTTCTATTTATATAATTTTCATTTTTCTAGACAATAATCCAGTGGAGATGGAAGAGAGAGAAAAGTAAGTGGCTTTCAGCTCTAATGCAAACGAATTTTTATGCATTACATTTAATGTTTTCATGAATTTTGTTCTAGATCCAGAACAATTATTTTACAGCACAAAATAGAATTTTCACACTTATATCATATTTAATATGTTTTTGCATATTATCCATAGGCAGAAAGTTAAATCAAGAGAAAATTAAAATGAGAAAATTTCCTTGAAAATTCAGTGGTTATTCATTATTTTTCAGTATTGAGATTAGTCACTTTGGCGTTGCATTTATACTTTCTTACTACAATTGAAGCACCTGCTATTGAACCATTTTATTTAAAAATAAGCACCAGCAAAAACAATAGATAAGTGTTGCTATTTCTCAGTAATTAACTATAAGCACACCCTATTTGAGGGAAAAAAGAAAACTCAATGCAGCTCAAATACCAATAAAAGAAATGCATTATATATAGGTATATATTCAGAAAATAAAGCATACTCTTCTTGTTAATATTCTTTCTTAAATGTTATAAGTGAGAAAATATAGCTGTTTATAGTATATATACGGTAGTAATTTTTGGCCGTAAAAGTATTTTTTTTAATTAGAAGTTTCTAGAAATATCAGCAATAAGTACATAACAATAAAATCCAAAATGGAGTACATAATGATTATACTTATCTAAATATGTATTCATGCACTCGTTGGTTGACCTGACAAAGTATTTCCTAGAATATACTAAATGATAGACCTCTCTGAGAGATTTTTTCTAGTTTGAATCTGACCTTGTCCAGAATATGTAATTCTAAGTGCAGGAATAATTAGGGCAAAGCAGTACCTAATGAAGGGAGTTTTCAATAAAAGGTAGCAATTGGGAAAAAAACACTGGTTACATACAGCAAAAAGTAATGATTGGTTTGGCTAGTTGCTATGATGTTGGTATGATGCTCAGTACCTAAATATCAACTACCAAAGCTCTCACTTGGGGTAGTATTTAGGTAGACTGTATACATTTCATAGATAATACCAAAAGAGGTACATATTAAAGAAGAAACATTTTTATGATTTTCAACCTAAGTCTGATCAGTTATCAATTGAGCTTACTTGCTCTCTTTTAGAAAATTTTGTGAAGATTTTACTCCTGCCACCTCATTTAATCCTCAATAAAGTCCGAGTGATAATGGTCTTAATGGCCGTTACATGCTCTCATTTAAGCTCCTGCAGTGACTGAATTGAATTAAAAGAATATGGGTTCCTGAATATTTGTCATTAGGATATCCTACAATGAAAAAATAACTGGGTAGGCCTTTATATTTAGGTAACATCCTTCATCCATCATCCTTCATGCCATCAAGGAATTTATGTCTTTCAGCAGGAAAACGTGGAGACTAATTTTATTATCATGATGCTTATTCCCTGAAATTGTGGTTCCATTTTTTTCATAAATACATACCAGGCTGATTTATGTAAAAAGCACCAGAAAATATTATACTTGATTAACTTTCTGCCTTTTTAATGGTTATTCCTCCTCTGAAAGTCCACATCGAATGTTATTGCACTCCTACTTTACTGCTTATTAAAATCTTAAGTATTGAATGATATTTGTCAATGGTATATCATAAAAGTACTCATCATAAATGTCTGGCCAAAAATCGTAGAAATACTTGTGTATGGTAGTGCTTCTGAAATTAGCAAAATTTTGTTTTGAAATGATCGCAATTGTTATATTAGGCTGTTTTTGTTTAGAATTATCACTTATTTCAACTTCTATACATTTGAACAATACAGTTTACTGCACCTTCCATTTTTCCTCTCCTTGACTCTTTCTCTGGCTGCCTTTCCTCTCCATGTGTTGTCTATCTAGAATTTGAATGATTTCCCTTTGATTATATCTGACAAACCTCCTACCTATTCCTATTATACTTGACACTTCCAACTTGAATGAGGAGTTTTATCTTTCCTATCTTTTTTACCTAAATATGTATTTCTTATTTTAACCAATGCTTCCTGTATTTTGATATATAGCTAGCCTTACCTGATTACAATGCTTCAGTATTATTTCCTCTACTTCTTTATTTTAAAATTTTTCACTCCAGGGATGAAAATTGCTACTGTGATAACTTGATGGTGTTGATAGGCAAAGATGATTCTGAAATTGCTATTGATGTCAGGAATATGTTACCCAGTGAAATGACGATTCCATCATATCAGACAGAAGTATGAGTGGGAAGTGGGAATGCTGAAAGATTTGCAAAATCAAGATTGCCATTTAAGTTTTGAATTGAAGATTCATCAGCGCTACTGGGAGGATTCATTCTCAGAGTCCATTTGGCTGTGATGAATGTAAATGTTTAAGTGATGACAACACTTAACAAAAATAACAGTTTTTATGTGATGACTACAGCTCATAAAAGGATTATTTTAAGAAAATTGTGATTGTCCACAATTTCTTCCTTATAAAAGTGCTATTAAGTGTAAATAGAGAAGTACAGAGGAGTGAAGAAATATGTGCATTCATTTTATATCCTTAAGATGAATCTATGGTACAATTTATGTCCTTTATAATCCATTTTTTGTGATGGGGTTCATAGCTGTTGCCCAAATAAGACTTGTGATCAAGTGATTTGTCCAAGAGGAGCCTATGTAACCAGTGCCTATAAACAATGAACGGTATTTTCATGTTGAGAAAATGATAGTCGAGTCAAAATTACATAGAAACAATGTACATATTAGTTTGAAGACTGACAATACAATAGTTAGAATATTGACTTACATACAACTGGGGAAATCATGGGTTTATTTCTGGAAACACTAGGTTTCTTACCTACATGTGTACTCTAAAATTCTTAACTAGAAAGCTGCAGTTTCACAGATGAGACATATTATGTAACATTGAATTTTACATGGATTAAATCATAGAATGACTAAAATTAAATTAAAATTTTTAAGAAATAAATAACATGTGAGAGTATTTTGAAAAGGCCATTTAGTTGTTTTAACCTTTATCGTACGGATGAAAATTCCCACTTCGAATGCTGCCAGCCAGATTTAATCTTGAACACTCAGTAGAAACTCTATGAGTTTAAATACCACATCCAGCATATAATATATTGGAGGTATGCAAGGCCGTAAGACCCCACATCCCAGCATACATTTAAATGTACACTACTTCTTTAAAGGTTAAAAGATGGAAATGTGGCCCTCTAAAAATGTTGTGGACAACATCAACAAACTATTTAACCTTCCTTTAAAAACAAGGAAATGTGTGCATGTAGAGATAGATTACAACTAATATCACGTTTCACAATAAATTACTGATCATACCAAAACTGACGTAGATAGTACCAATTCAGGTGATGCTGGTACACTGGGGTAGGGTTAGGCTGCGTTGGTTTTCTCGACTAAAAAGCCCTTCGTATTACATTTGGTTTTGGGAATAATTATGGGATGATTTAGTTTCATAAATTAATTTCATTGCCACCAATTGAAATCAATCAACATCATGTTAAGTAATGCCTCAATGGTGATGGAATCTCATTCTACTTGCCTCTTTCATTAATGCATGAATTTAAGTGGTCATTGTAGCTCCTCTTAAATCCATATAGTACCTTTAATACGCAACCCCATTGATGAAAATTTGGTGGGAGTTTTATTATTCCAATGTCAGAAACACATTTGTATAAGGAATTTTTTTATGAGACCAATGTATTTCAAAAAATGTTGGAAATACAAAATGCTCATCAAGTTTTTGATAACAGTGCTTAAGTAGCAGCTATGAGTTTTTAAATGGACTTTTAGATCTCAGCTATTTTCATGGGTAGAGAATTTTAGTAAATACTAATTTGGGCATGATGCTACCTGAATCAGCCTAATAGTCATCAACTGGGTCCCAGCTGTAAATTTTAATCTTAGAATATAGGATTGTGTTCCCAGCTAATCAATTCAAAGAATTATATTTTGCTGTAATTAAACCTTGTTTCCTATATAGTCACAACACCAGAAAGTTATCATGTCTTCCTTCAACCTATAATAACCTCAACATTTGAAGTAGACTCTTCTCTTGTTTCCCTTCTGGTTTTGAACTCTTTGGCATGAGCAGACAACATAGCAAAAAGAAAAACCTTTTTCCTCTTCTTGTAATGAGGGATTCGCCACCTGCTCCTCTCTGCAACAACATTTCAGTTACCTTCCTGATTGCCTGACCGGGCCAGGCCGGCCCTTTGGCCGTTCCCACCAACAACAGCAACAGCCACAGCTGCAAGCGCAGACTCAACTGTTGCCACAGCAGCTGTCTGTGCCTCGGCCCTGACGCTACCCGAATAACAGTCAAAGATCCCCATCATCTAACAGGCCGATTGGATGGGCCACTATTGATGCCACTCCAAACTTCATGAGCCTTGCTCCTCCCGACACAGATTGCTTCCTCCCAGGTAAAAGAAAATGTCAAATGTCCAAAGCACGCAACTCTCTCTCTCTCTCTCTGTCCCTCTTCCTTCTCTCTTTCTCTCTCTCTCTATCTCTCCTGTCTCTTTCCTCTCATTTACTTTTACCAACTTACAAAGCATTTCTTTCTTTCTGTCTCAACTTTTTTCCATCATGAGGGTTTCTGTTTCTGTATTGTATATATTCTTTCATCAGTTATAGTCATCTTGGAACAATGTGGTTCAAGAGTTTTATTCCTCGTAACTGAAGTGTTGTAGCACATTCATGAACACACAAGTAAATTGCTACAATGAAGCATAAACAAGAATAGTGTTAATTTTGAAAGTTTCATGCATTTTATGACATATGTATATTTTGTCTTTCAAAATAGCACTACCTTGAGGTATGCCATATTTCACGCACCCAGTTTGGTTTCTTGATGGTTTCAAAGTACACATCATCCCTCTTCTTTGCTTCACTCTAGAATTATTCCTCGACAGTCAAATTTTAGGCTTGGAAACTCACCAGTACGCATTTTCAGCTCAAAAGGTAATTTTTTACAAGTATCTATATGTTAACCGTACTGTAATGGGTGTTATTTTGCTTTTGTGATAGCCTGCTATTATAATATATATTGAACTATTATATAGATCTTAGGAGTATTGCTTTAAATGAATGGTGAATTTGTTGTGGCATTAGTCCAGTCATGCTTGTTAATCAATCAGACAAAGATTTTTCATAATGGGTCTCTCAGTATACACATTGAATGGTGGTGATTATTTTCATCAAGTTTTTTCTTTGGGTTTTTTTCCTATATCTTTCATCTAAGGAAATTCATTATCTATCTGATAAGCATTATCAGAAAAGTCTTTGTCTGTTATTGTTACCAATTAATCATAGATATCAAAGCCCATTTATGCCTAATTTTATCATTTAACTGGGTATTTTGCAACCTTAAAACCAAGGCATGTTTACTATGTTCCATTTTTTTTTGTATGTCTGAGCTGTGATGTCTATTCCTATTTTTCTCCCTTCCCTCTCCCTCCACTTTGCGTGACTTCCTTTCAAACCGATCCTAACGCCACCCAACCCATAACCAATCACCTCCGCTGCTGCAATGGTGCCTGCCCAACCTGACCCACCCCTCTCTCCTCACCCCCCAGCCCAGAGGGTGCATCGCCGCACCGGTCGTTGGCCCCACAGGGTGGGGCGATCCTCCCCCGCTGGCCCTTGCGCCCTGGGGTGCGAGTCCACGTGAATGGAGCACACTCTCTCGGGAGGCCAGGTGCCACGCAACACCCCCTCGCTTACTCTGCACACCACAACCCGAACCTCTCAAATTTCTCCCACATTAACACCTCGAGTGTGCCCATTGACGTGGTTCGAAGCACGGGCCTTGAGGGGGGTCCCGCACGGGACCGGGTGGGGGTGTATTTGGCCGGGATGGTGGTTGGGAGGGGAGGTGCGAGTAGGGGAGGTTCGCAGGGGAGGTGTCCTGGCAGGAGGGTGAGAGATGCAGCTAGAATGAACACAGTGCCAGGTATCTTCCATGGCAAAAGTGGAGGTAAGGCAGCCATAACCCTGAGATCATCTCCCAACTGTGGCAAGCAGTTGCTCAGAGATGAGATCACATATCCCTACTAAGCATGGCACTCACATGATATTATTAACTCTAGTAATCCAAAATTTGTTTAATTGAAAGCTTGAATGAATGTAACTTTGACTTATCATGATCCCTGGCCATGAGAATTTAAAATAATACATTTTTGTCTTAATATAGTCTTAACATGGATGTTCAAACCTCATCAGTACTTTTTATCATATTATTTTGATTAATGCGTAAGGCTTAATATGCATTTGACCTACTTCAGAGGTAGCAATTGAAGTACTCAAGTTAGAGATGAATTCAAAAAAGACACATGAAGTTCATTGTGCAATGCTGACTTATTATTCTAAATAGATAATAATTTGTAATTTTTTTTGCAGAAGAATTGTTTTAAACAGCAGGTACTTTCATGAATTTCAACAATCCATTATGTTTAATCAATCCATTACGCTACTCATGAGAATGTTATCTTAACCAATTTATAAAGGCATGAATATTACAAAAAAGAGCTGATGTCTTCCCATTGTATGCTGGTAGTGAAGTCTGTTTGCAATCTCCACCAGGTCAATCTCGGAATTGCTGGCAACATTTCAATGGCTGAGTGAGGCTGAATCTACAAGGCTGAATGACAAGGGGCAACTCAACCATTGATATGTTGGCAGCAATGCGGAGTTTGACCTGGTGGAGAACCATAACTGACTTCACCACAAGATTACAACTAGATATTTCATAAGAAACCTTAATGTATGGGAGATAGTCATTCATTTTTATTACATTTAGGCCCTTATGAAAGTGCTTTAAAGTTGGGTTACTAAGATTTGTGGATTTCAAATATCTACTATCAGTATGATAACAGATGCTTATATTTTTTTGGTACAGAATGGAGTTGATAGCATTTTAGTGATAATTATTTGACTTTTCAAGAAGCAAACCCAAGAAATATTGTTAGAAGCTGATGTGGTTCTAGGAATTCTATTCAAGCAAATGCCCAAAAAGAATACATGCATAATATTGTATTTAAATAATTAATATTGCCATTGAATATTGCCTTATTTTGGGTAAAAATGCTGTGGGTGTCGTCTTAAGGGATCCTAGAGTCAAAATTGATTCAACTTGGAACCCAGTCCCTGAAGAGAATGAGGGTTGCGAATCAAAATGCTAGAGGAAGAGAAAAACCTGACCCAGTAGTGAAGAGGGAAAATTTGCTGGAAAGCACAAATTTATTCATGCCTTGTATTCAATTAAAACTCATGGGTCTGCTGACATGGGATGAATAATCTAAAGGAAAAGCCTTTATATTCTATCTATTTATCTAAAGCCAAATCTTTGCTTTGTTCTACACATAATTACTTTTGCATTCATTCCAATCAAAAGAAAAGTGCTCAAAATAGAGCTGAATTAGTTCCAGAGCTCAGTATGCATTGGTAACATCTACGATTTGTGCATCATTTGTGGCACTTGTTGGTTAAAATGTGTTGATGAGGTTCTACTATGTAAAATGCATGTTTTTTATGAATGTAATGCCATTCACTTGCTCTTTGAGTTTTGTTCCCAGTTTTTTTATTGCTACAACATGCATTGCATGAATGTATGTGTAATGTTTTAGTGTACATAAAATATTCCTCATATTTAGATATGATATTTCTAGTTTTGAATGAATGGCAACTCATTTACATCTGTGAAATTATCTCAGAAGATTATGTGACCCAGGGGAAAAATAGTTAACTTTTGGTTGTTTGCCACAGATAGTGGCAATTACAGTAAATCATTCCAGAAGACATAAAACATAGGCATTAGAGAATCAAAAACCAGAGTACTACGGAATGAAAAAAAAACTTTGCTCACAATCCTAAACTTTGGTTATCTGTAGAGCTGTGAAGCCTCTTTTAAACCATGTCAGAACAGGAAAGCTCAAAATGCCTAATGCATATTTTTATGGCACCATTAACAACTAAGAACTTAAACAATTATATTTGACATTCATCAGTTTTGTATGATTGGATGATATTAATATTGTTTCAATATTACTGCATTGAATTGTGTGAGAATTATCGTGTGAAAACATCAAGCAGCTAAAATAATCAAACTTGTTCATTTTTAACACTAACTTTTGAGGTAAGATAACACAGTACATGCTCCTAAACTTTTATTTTGAAGACTTTTTTCATTGAAAATAGCATAAATGTAGTGTTGAGATTACATAATAGGTAATTTATATTTGATAAATAGCTTCTGCAGGGTGTAGGCACTAGTTAAATTATCTACCAACATTTTTCGAGAGGCTTTATAAATATTTTTCAAAAAACTATAGATTTTTCGAGAGCCTTTATAAATATTTTTCAAAAAACTATAGGTACACTTTTCATCATTATTTTAGCATTATTTACTATCGTTTGATAAAAGTTAAAACTTGAAATTTTCCCGAATATTTTCTTTACTTTTTGAGGAAAGTGTTAGAGATTGACCCAAAAAATGTCACCTTGAGCCCTTAACTTCCTGAAGCCCAACTAGTAAGATGATGATGTAGTAGCTTGAATCATTCGGACATAAATGTTTTCTCTGTTACCACCACGAAGTCCTATGCCTTTACATTGAACCTTTGTAGGTATTTGCTTTTTAGTCACATGGGAGGTTTTCTATGTTGTCCAACTCAAGATTTCAAGTGAACAAAAGTTGATGGTTATTCGTGCAACATTTTCTCTCAACTTTGGAGAGTAAATTGCTAGGTCTAATTGTACATAATATCATATTGACTCTAAAATCAGCGCAGCCTCTTTATACCATATTGCATGAAATGAAGAAGCTGATGCACCAAGTCCTAAGGAATAAATTTATTGTGATATAAAACTCATTTTAAAATTCCGGCTCCTTTCTCAGTGTAGTACATATATTCATATTTTTAATAGAGGAAAACAGTAGAGGTATCAATGACTGATAAATCCAGAGTCAGCAGTTTTATTTGTTTCTCTTTTCTACCAAGGACATTTGTTAGGACACTAATTATGGTGGTATTCAATTGGAAAATGAGCCAGTATTCTCAAAATGATATAATGTCCATGTAGAATTCTTTTGGAAATTAAGTCAGTAAAGGGATAGTATTGGCTTTTATCATCAATTAATGGAATCTCCAAGAAAGAGGTGGGAAAAAATACATTAAAGCCCAAGTTTTAATCATTGTTTTTGCTTAAAACCATCTGACATAATAAACTAATTCTTTCACTAGGCGGCATCTCGGCATCACTCATGGTTTCTTATTAATGAGAATCATAGTTATAGATATTGTTCAGATATCTTAATTATGAGAATGAATAGACCTAAATACATAATAACATGAGCTGAAATGCATGTTCCCTGATGTCATTACTGATGCCTGATATCTAAGTTGGATAATTTTCAGTGAACTAAATGCTGTTGTGAATATTTAACCAATGTAGTTCAGCAGTATGTAGTTGAATGAGATACATTTTCTTGTCGCTGAAGTTTTTATCCTTTTTTTCACTATAACATGATGTTTGCTTATGTTTCATGTTTTATCTGCATGTGTTTAATGTGTGTTTTGTAGTGGTGACCTTCAAGAAATTAGATGGGGAAAGCAACCGTGGTACCTCCAGGAAGCGCAAAAAAGCTGGGAGAGGTGAGTTACTTTCTTTGTGAATGGGATTTTCTTAAGTCTTGTAATGCAAAGAACAAGGCTTAGTGCATGTTCACAAGAGGTAAACTGTTTATTATGTTCTCATGGTAATTTTCATTTAATCCAACTGTTCTGCCATTAAAGTTAAATTATATGAGTGAAATGTTACCACCTATGTAAATGTAACCGCAAAAGAATTGTTCTAAACTCTGCCATAACAATTTTCTTGCTAAATGCAGAATTAGAAAGTACATGCATATTTACAAATTTTTGCACTTTGACATTTTATTGGTTTCAATTAATCATGTGTTCATTTAATTCAATTTTATTCTCAAAGCTGCAGTTTGATGAATTTTAGTTAATTATATAACTGATTTTTAAAAGTATGTAATTATAATTTAGATATAAGAAATTTTTCCAGTCTTATTTAATTTCATATCATGACAATCAAAAAGTAATTGTATAAAACATTTGCATATAACTATGGAATTATATTTTCGTAAAAGGAATGAGGATGAATTTTGACTTCCTTTCAAAACATTTTCACCAGAAAAAAATGGATTTGGAAACTTTCATCCAAATTTTTTTGCTACCTACTTAATGAGGACAATTTCACAGAGTAAGAGTTTCTGTTGAATTTTCCATATGCTCAAGAATCTAGTGCATAATGAAGAGATTTTCGCTCTGAATTCTAAATTATTTCTTAAGTTTAAACTTAACTTTTATTGATTTTGAAAATATTTTTCTCATATTGTAATGTAGAGCTAGTTAATGCTCATGCATGGCAGATATGTGTGTCCCCACAGAGCTAAGAAGGTAAAGTTAAGTGCGTGTTTATTTGTCCAAATATGCATATGTATACTCCTTGGCTGGCATTTAGTGCACATTATATGCCATCCAGTGAAAAAGAAATCAAGGACATTTTTTTTCTCTGTTGTCGTCTGAAATTTGCTGTTGATTTTATTCTTCCTTATGTCATGAATTTTAAAATGATTTTTTTTTCAAACAAATGGAAACCTATTGATGAAATAGTATTTCCACTAGCATAGATGATATCTCATTGATCTAAAAATGATGTTCCTTTATTATGATTTATATGTTGATTATTCCTATAGACCCCAGCCTGTCAGCTACCAAAGATAAGTCCAATCAGGGAAAGACACCAGATGGTGTCAACATGGGAGGGAGCCAACCTGATGATGACAGAGCATTTTATGAAAACCTTCCCTTCCATGGCCTTCAAAACCCTCCAAATCAGGTATTTCTGGAAAATTGGTTTACAATCATTTTTCAATTATAGATAGCCTAGTACACACTCATAAAAATTAATTTTTCTCTTTGTTTTTTTATGTTTATGTGCATTTACATTCTTTGCATAGGCGTGCGTAGGATTTTGCCATTGGGGATGCCAACGATAAAAATGTTTCCTTTTGCCCTTGCCCATAAGCATAACCATAAGCCTTAGCCCCAAGTGCTCGGAAGAAAGCCAGTTCCATAAAGCAACTCCCAAAACAAAATTAGGAGGCCCCAACATTTTGTAAAACAAAAAATCTATGCATTACATTTCTGTTATAAATTTTGATGCTAGGATAAGATATTTCTTAATAAATACTTTACAAAAATGCAATTAAAATAAATTTTACAATACTTACATATAATATCTTAACTAGCAGCTATTTACTTTTTATCAAATAAAAGTAGAGTAACTATAGGGAAGAAAATTCTATTAAAAAATTATGAAAACCTTTTCATTATCAGCTTTATTAGAATAATTTTTTTAATATACTTTACTAATTTTTAATATAATACTTTACTAATTTATAATATACTAATTCTCGTTTTTTTTCGCGCCCACAATCGGACTCCGTACCCTATTGCAAAAAAGCACATGGAATGATAGTTAGAGTAGCCTTACTACAGATCAAAAAATAATTTCTTTCTTTAAAAAAATTTAGATTGATTGATTTTCCAGTTCTTTTCAGCAGGACTCGCTTTCCCCCAAGTTTTGTGTTCCATCCAAGTTTTGGCGCCCCTCGAAAATGTTTTGGGGGTGCCGCAGCACCCATGGCATCCACTGTGCGCATGCCTATGATTCTTTGTGTAGTTTCACACCAAATTTTGATACTTTACATGTGTAAAATGGTCACATAAATGCTTCTTTTTCTCTTTTGAGCGTATCACTTGTGCTGTTTGGTCTGATGTTAAAAGTTCTGTTCAAAGGCACTGAAAGTTGGATTTTCTCTCATGAATTGTTGTGTTGCAGAATTCTGCTTTCATTGTGTAGAAATTTCCTGCTTGCTTTGCGTTGGCCAGGGAAGCTAAAATGTGTGATGGTGAAATTATAGAAATAAGAAAAAAACAATGAAGAACGAATGATTACTGCAATCTAAAATGCAACCTTCATGAAGGGATTACTTCGTTGGGGGTCTTGACCTCAAGTCGTCAATGATGAGGCAGTGACTCAGTTTTTACGGCGCAGTGAGGAAAAGAGAGGTGATTAAGGAATGTGAAGGGGAAATGGGCCTGAAATATTGGGGAATAGAAGCATGCATAAGTGTGTGAAGATCCATTGATAGGTATTTATCAACTTTATTGCAACACAATGAATACAATGCTGGTTTCTTCAACTATAATTACGTTGCCGGACAAGTGCATTTATATATACAGTCACTTTGTGATATGAATATGATTTTGAATAGCAAAAATTTTATTTCATATACATGTATAGTCAGCTTTGGCTGATAGAATTTCATCAAACAACCTTCCCAAAAGTTAGCATAAAATCTTCTTTCCATATGCCATGCCTGAGAATTTGAAATATTGCCTGGGTATTAGCAATTTTTTGTCTGTGAATGTTTAATCTATTATTAGCAAAGAAGAAAGAACCACAAAATACCATGAATTTTGTTGATCTCACAGCAAAAAAAAATCTAATCACAAGGATGAGGAAAAATGAGGAAAAAAGAGTGATAGACTCTTGCAAAATTATGTAATATCCCATGCACATATTTATCTCATGGCAAAGGTTGCATACGCCTTAAGGATATTAGATCGAATTAAGTTGCTTTGGGTTTTTTTTACTAACCATTACAGGAGGAATAACAAAATTAATTATTTTATAGAAAAATGGACCTCAAAAGCTTTAACAATAATGTCTGTTACATATCACAGTCTGCATTTTCTCTTCTGCTTCATTTCCTCTCCTATTTCCAAGTCTTATAAATGCTGATGCTTTATCTTTGATCATGAGTATGTACGAGGAATGCTTGTTTTATAAAACTGCGCCACTAAAAATCAGTGATCATCATAATAATCACTGGCACTCCCAACAAGGTAAGTTCTTACACAACCTCTGAAGGAAAAAAATTGGCATGAAAAAACTTCTTGCACATCCAATTTCCCTCTATCTTATTTGCGTTCACTTCTCATCAGTCAATGCTTTCATCAAAGAATACTATACATTGCATACTCTTTGCTAAAGATTTCACTTACCTTTTCTTTGCTCCCTTACTATACTGGCCCCCCTTTACATGGCTGATAATTTTGGGGGAGGTAATGAATTCACTCCTGTTGGTAGATTTTATCCAACTGTGCATGGCATTCATTGATTCTCCAGGGAAAATGAAATTAAGAATGTTATTTTTTTACCAATATGGTACAATTGTATACGAGTGGTGTTTTCCCTATAGGTAGTTTGTGCTCCACTGAGTACTCACGGATTAGGAATGGTCACCGGTTAAGCCCCTTCAAAATTAAACAATGGTCATCAGTTTCCATTGGAATATTTAAGATACTATGATTTTTATTCTGCGACAAAGAATTTTGATGAAATTTCTATGAGTAACATTGAGTGTAGGAGTACAAAAAAAAATAATCCTAGGAATACTTAATCAGGAAGATCAATTTCAATTAATTTTTCGTTAGAAGCTATTAGGTAACAAGTTGAAGAAAAGTTTTCTCAATATTTTGGCTTCTTGACAAGATACTTTTATCTATATGGTATCAAATCAGTCTTAGTAGAAAGCCTTTAAATAGTACCTACGTAAAAAGAGAATGGACTGCAGAAGACTGCCAAGTAGTGAGTTTGTGTATTTTTAATACATTTGCTTTTTTTGTAAACTTGCTAATTTGGTTGTGCATTCTTGTACTGTGTGCTCTTTTATGTTTTGCTAACACTTTGCCTGTGCATGCGTTTCTTTTATTTTATTTTGCAGTGTCCTTCCCCTCCAAAACTTTGTGCTTCACGTAACCCGAGCTCTCAAGCCACTGAATGTGACCCGCCCCCAATACCTCCACGCAATCCCACAAACCAGCAGCAGGCCAGCAAAGCACCCCAACCTCCCCCGACCCTCCTCCATGCAGCCCCTCGACCCCCAAGCCAGTCGAGTCGAGCCGGGTCTTCAGGCTACGGCTCCACTCGCAGCTGCACGGGCACAGGCCGGAAGCCTTTGCCTTGGTCCAACCTCACCTCCCTTAGACTTTACAGTTCAATGAGACTTGCTCATGATCGAAAACCAGCATGCCTCCCAGCCAAATCATTCTCTTGGTCCAAGTGGATGCTAGGCCATGGCTCAATGCAACGATTCCGCTCTCGGGCGGTTGGCCATCTTGCAAGCCTCTCCGGAGGGAAAGATGGTGACAAAAGAGGGGAGGCCAGGCATGACGTCTCTCATGAAGGCCGGGCCTCTAATGCTGTCCAAGCAAAAAATGGGTCAGTGCCAGCTGACGGTCCCTCCTCCTCATCTTCCCCTTCCCACCCAATCCCTGCTCCAAGGACTGGCACGCTGCTACGCTCAAAGCACACCTATCAGAATGTACCTACACCTAAAAATACCCTGGAGATTTCTGGGCTTCAGGTCAGTAGTGCTTTTGTTCCTTTTTTGTTCAACCAACTCATGGCTTAAGCATGCTCTTGTGTTTGAATTTCAAATGGCATTTCTCTAATAACTATTCAGCATCGGTTCAAGAAATGAGCTCTATGACTAAGGACTTGCATTCATATTATTTTTACCAAAACTTTACTATTTTCAATGAAGTCAATACCTAATAAGTATTTGGTAATAAATGTAGAGTACTTTTACAATGCTTCACTACATCTTCAGGTATTTAGTTTGTTAATCCAAAAATATGGAACTCTATCATAGTGTGTTATTTCCAGAATTTATAGTCATTTATAACAGATGTATTAAAGATATGAACTCTCAGTAAAAAGTTTTAATAGTCTATTAAGACAAGATCTCGTGGACAATTAAAAGACAATGGGAATGATAAATTTGTTGGAAAGGCTACCTGTCTGTCAAAATATTTTAGGGAAGCATCAGCATAATGTTTGAACTTCTATGGTTTGAAATAAGTACTTTATAATGAAAAATCCTACAATATTTTTTTTTCTCATTCTGACATCCACGACAAAGAGTTCAGATTCTTGAGCTCCCTTTTTCTCTAGCTGGAATTATGAGTTCTCATGAGAAGGCAAAGGGCAAGGAATACTAAATACCCAATTACATTTTGTAGCTGCCCAACCAGTCATATTCAAGTGCATATGTAATTCTGTTCCCTTCACCTAGGAATGAGGTAGTCCCAGTGTAATGACTAATATTTGAAATGACTAAATGAGAATACGTTAAAAACTTGAATTTATATTGAATGAAATTGGTAACTGTTTTGTAGATTTAATTTATTAAAGCCAAAATACATCTACAGATTTTTCATTCTTTTAATGTTATGCAAAAAAATCAAGATTTTCCTATTATGAATAGGTTTCTTCCTAAATTCAAGACTAAAAACATAAATATTGTGATAGAGCCTTGTTGGGCATTATAAGAATGTAGTTATAGCGAGAAAAACCATTAATATGTATTCTGCTAAATGAGCTAAATGATTCACTTTGAGTTGGAATTAGTAGTTGAGTTTTTGAATTTAATGTATACATTTGTAACTGTGGTAAATGTTAGTTCTCTATATGAAATTAGGGCAGTAAATTCTGTAAATAAACTTTGCTTTCTCAATTATAATTTTTAGTAGAAATAAAATGTTGAATTTATTGTGGATTAGAAACAAAATTCATGATTCTCACATTAAACCTAATGCTTATTTCTACTTGCAATCTTTATCAGATGTATTAATTTAATTGTTTGCTGGAATGTCAGAACAACCTCACTGTATGGTGAGAGAGGCAATCCCTCTTTTGTGTCTTCTGTTAAATTAAAACACATTATGTGGGAGTTTGCAAGTCCCCACATTTCCAGATTTTTGTTTTTCCTCTTAACATTATAGTTGTATAAGCTAAAAAGCTATCCTAACTGAGATACCTACTTATTAGCAAAGGAATTTTTTGTGTGAAATTAACACTTTGCTAAAAATGTTTAATATCTATTAACATGACTGTGCATACAACATAACTGACATTGCATGTTGTTCTCTAATCCCGCCTGTTTTGACAGGTCACCTCCTCTAACAGCACTAGTCCATTCTCCATTAGCTCGGGGCAACAGTGGCAGCAACACCCAAGCAGCAACAACTGTGGTAGTCTTCATAGGGGAAGCAATAGGGGTGGATTGCATTCCAATTCGAGAGGAGGAATTGCTGTCGGCAGGACTGGGGCCGAGAGTTCCATTTTGACCCCCATAGCCCCTGTGCCCACAATGTTTCCCCCAGGACAACAATCCTGTCCCCCACAGCAAATCCTCCGCCCAAAGCCCCAACACCATCACAGCAGGGAGTGGGGTGAAGCAAGGCGCATGCCAACGGAGAGCATGCACTCAAACCGGCCAAATGCCACCAATTCCCTTACGAGGAATGGCGTGGACCACTTGTCGGGCAATGGCTCCTCCCACCGGCATCGCCATGCCGAGAGCCCCATCTCCCTCCACACACTCCCACATCAGAAAAAAAACCACCACCATCGCTCAGGAGGTAACAATCAGCACGTGCAGGGGTATAGCGAGAGTGCAGCGACGACGGCAACATCGGCAGCAGGTGGAATCATGTATGCGGACCTCTCCCTGAGGGCCAATGGCTATCCTAGTGGTGGGCCGTTGGCCAAGGGGAGGGGGGGCACGGCAGCGGCAGTTGGAGACAGGAACTCCACTGAATATGCCGTGCTCAAATTTCATGATGTCGGTCAAGAGATAGATGTTTGAGGTAGGTTGCTGAGATTTCCTGCTTTTTTAGGTTGTTGAGGTTTGAGCTGATGATTCCATTAATGCCTCTTTCAGCAAGGAATGATTGTGGGATGGGAAAGGATAACCTGTGAAGAGTGGTAATCTTTTGGTTTATATTATCAGTTTAGTGAAAAGATGATTTTCTCTCATTGAGATAAGAACATCACCTTTTTTTACTGAAGTACATTAGTAAATTCACTGCTGTGAAGGAAATCTTGGCCTTGGTCGCCTAGATAAACTTTTTCTCCAAATTTTCTGCAATATCTTTCACATGTGGTATTTCACATTCCTATCATCATTCTTTCTACACCTGTACATATTTCATTACCTGTCTGAATAGCTTCTGTAGAGTAGCTTATCTCTAAATTCAGAAATCATGTCAAAGCAGATAGAAAATGTTTGAGTGGAAACTGACCATTTTACTTAATTCTTCTCGGCAACATGAAAATGACAGTGCTAGATATAGCAAAAAAATTACATATCTCCAAATATATTCTTAAATATGTATCTCTTTCATCACAATTTATTAATATCACATGGCTCCACCTTTTTTATTTTATTTATTTTTTTTATTTAATCAAAAATGTCCACATACAGCAAATGTTGCCAATTTACAGTGGCCCAATAACAAACGTACAGAGAAAACAGGTACAGTAAAAACATAACATAATAACAGATATCATAACAAAACATGAAATATCGGAAGGAAACTGAATGAAAAAGTATTGTTAGCTATTTTCAGAAAGATGAGAGAGAGCCAAGTTTGTAAAGATGTTGGAGGATAGAAAAAAGGGATCAACGCTCTCAGGAAGGGAATTAAGAAGGGAGGGGAGGCGGAAAAAAAGTGAGCGTTGAGCGAGCGATAATCTAGGAATTGGTAAATGGAATAGATCGTGGGTGCGCGTAGGCCGGGAGGGTACTCGGAAATTCATAGAAGAGAGGAGATCGGGACAGTCTGTGATGGAGTTAAGAATGTTGTAAGCAAATTTCAGGTCACTTTTAAGGTGGAGACAAGGAAGATTGTGAATGGAGAGAGAAGACAGAATGGCGTTAGTGGACATATCTCGCATGTGGGGGAGTCTGTACTTCACTATACTTGTGAAGAAATGGGTAACAGATTTAAGGGCTGCGAGATTGGAAGGAGCAGACATCGCCCAAATAGGAGAGCAATATGTGATCACGGGAAGAACAATCGTTTTAAAATAGGATTTAAGAGCTTGGGGGTCTTTAATTTCTGTGTAGCGGTATAGAAGGCCTAGGAGAGACATAGCTTTGGATTTAATTGTGTGAATGTGACTTGAGAAGTTAAGCTTGTTGTCTATCAATACACCAAGATCCTTTACTGATGACAGATGGTTTAGGGGTATCGAATTTAGGGTGTAATTGAAGTTAAGCGGGATTTTTTTAAGGTGAATTGACATGGCATTGCACTTGCTTTCATTTAAGTTTAACTTCCAGGTAGAGCACCAATGGGAGATAATATTTAGAGTATTCTGTAGTTCGTGACAGTCATTTGGGGCGTGGATGGTTTTAAAAACTTTACAATCATCAGCGTATAGCAGCATGCGGGCTTGTGAGGTGTGAACTAGGGAGGCTAAGTCATCAATGTAAAGATTAAATAAATATGGTCCCAGGACGCTGCCTTGGGCAACTCCTGAGGTTACAGGAGACCAAGAAGATGAGTTGCCAGAAATAATTACTCGCTGGGTTCTTTCACTAAGGAAGGTGGATAAGAGGCTGAGAAAATTACCATGGATGTTAAACCTATGACTGAGCTTATGAATGAGGAGGCTGTGGTTGAGAGAATCGAAGGCTTTCGAGAAGTCAAGAAATATGGTATCAAGCTGGGCTTTTTTGGATATTGAGTCGACAGCATGGTGTTGGAAAACTGATAAATTGGTTAGGCATGATCGCCCCGGAAGGAAACCGTGTTGACTGGTGGTTAGAGAAGGGGACGTGAAATAAAAAAGTCGGTTAAGAATAATTCTCTCGCAGACTGATGAAAGAATTGGAAGTAGAGAGATGGGGCTTGTGAGAGATGGGGCGGTAATTGGAGACATCATTTTTTGAACCAGATTTGTGTATAGGAATGATGTTAGCAGATTTAAACTGCGGTGGAAAAACACCAAGAGAAAAGCAACGATTGAATAGTAAGCATAAGGGTAATGCAAGAGAGGAAGCACAATTACGAATAAATACAGGGCTGAGACCATCGGGACCGGGAGAACGGTGAGGAGAAATCTTGCAAAGATATGTATAAACTTCCCGAGGATCGGTCTGTATTTGGGAGAGGCAGTGATTGGTATTTGGAAAGAGCTCGTGATCATGGTTGATGGGGACACTAGATGCAGGTTTCAGACATTCAGAAAAGAATTTTAGGAATAGATTAGGCCTATCTGAAGCCACGGCACTGAGATGATTATGTGAAACGGCATCAGGAATACAAGGACGATTACGTCGACGATTGACAAAAGACCAGAATTTTTTGGGATTGGAAGTAACGGATACGGATAGGCTTTGGGAATACTCTTCATAATCACGACGGATCAAGGTTTTGGAGTAGCGGCGTAGGTTGGAAAAAGAGCGACGAGTATGAGCATTAGGAAATGATTTGTAAAGATACCAAGCACGGTTCTTGTTAGCTAGAATGTGGATTGTATCTGATTTAAACCAGAAGGGGAATTTTTTCGTTTTGGGCTTGGCAATCGGGACAAAATCTTTTGTGACACTCTCGAGGACAGCGTAGAGGAAGTCCACTGCTTCTTCAGGAGACAAAGAGGAAAGCACACCCCAAGGGATTAAGCTGAGGCAGTGGTTAATGTCCTTCCAACAGACCTTTGCCCAGGCAAGGCGGGGGGGAGGGGTAGCGGGTGGTACTCCGCGGAGCTTCCGGGAATCCCGTAAGTGGAAAGTTGCATCCAGGGACTCGTGGTCCGATCCACTTTAGACTTTCACACATCAGCAATTTTAAATACATTACTAAATTTGAAAAAACTACTGTCATTATTTATTTTTTCTTGACTAACACCAACCATTTACAGCAGTATTTCATATTGAATAATCTTTCAAGTTCCGTTTGACCAGTGGTGGGCAACCCTTGGCATGCATACCAAACATGGTACGCCGATGACTTGTTTCTGACACGTGAAATAAGTGCTTGCCAAATACATTTTCAATTTTTAGGGAATGTCTTTCAGTGTCAGGGACAGTCCTCTTATGTAAAAATGTGCCTGTACATTTTTCTTTAGCGTCTCCTATGTAACAAGATTTTGTATTGATATTATTGTTGACTTATTTAGTACACTTGCTAGGAAGTTTAGTTAATAACCAACTCATATTTAGAATTAAATATCCTATTTTGGATCAGGTTTCATTGGATAAGATCAGACCTTATTTTCCTTCATTTCATATGCAGATTTTGATCAAACGTTAGAGATATGGCAAGCATATTCTGATTAAAATCAGATCACATATATGCAGCAACATCTCAGACTTGATCTGGTTCAGTTCAGTCCTAATCTAGTTCAGATAAGATCTAATCTCATCATGTGACACTTGATTTCATTCTTATCAGACCTGATCAAGATGGATCATAAATTTCCGTAAGAATAATTTTTAGTGCCAGAATTAACTACGAATAGGAAAAAAATGTTTTAATAACCAGTTGAAATGTTCCAGCACCGTAATATAATAACATTTTTGCTACCAAACGAAACCAGTTTTAGGTGAGCTGTTCAAGTTTGTTTATGAAACATCTTTTTTTAAACTAAATAAAATGTTTCCATATTATTTATGTGCTGTCTAGGTTTTCCATATCAGACCTGATTAGGATTTCTAGATCAGGATTTAAATCAGCTCATTTTCTGCTCTAGATTTTCAGACCAGACCTGATCTGAAATTTCCATTAGGGTCACATAGTGAAATCACTTTTCAGTGCCCAACTTAAGATTTTATACAATGTAACAAAATATATCAGCTTCAAATTTTTCTCGGTTTACCAAAATAGTACATATGAAGTTCGCTTCATTTTTTAAATCAATAGTTTTTTGGCCTAACTTGTACCTGGCTGCATACAAATTTGACACACATTTTTCATTTTGTTAGAAATATTTATTTTAAATGGATATTTAGAATGATTTGATGTCATTTAAGTAACAACTTAGGAAGCAATTTCTCATCTGTGATTGGGGTGGAACTGGGATTATCTAGGGCTGCATTGGTAAAATGCAGTCTGTATCTGGTCTCTAACTGAACTGCTAAGGGGTGGAAATGAATACATGAGGTATAAGGGGTTTGGAACTGGGGTACATCAGGGTTGTTACTCCTCAGTATGACAAGGTGATTTTTCTGACCCTTTGATGTCAGTGGTAAGGAAGTGTGAACTCATCTGTAGCTGGGGTGGATTTATGGACTCAGAAAAACTCAACGCCTTACCCTAGTCAAAATATAATTGAGATATTTGTGAGAATTGACTGAGAATGCATTAGAAACTAAGAAAATGTGATTTTGTGAGACATATCAGAGAAACATGTGAGGCTTTATAGGGCTAAGTTGCTGAGGTATGCCACATATTTTCCCTTTGCTGAGATTTCAAGGAGAACTGTGTGAGACATTCCCATTTCTGAGATTTTCAAGAGACAAAGAATGATTTTATAAGATAAGTGTAAGACACCAAGCATATAGCCTAACCTTTTTGCAGTCTTACTCTTTTCTCATAAACTTTCAAGAACTAGTAAAGTCACATACTTTTCATAGTGAAATCATAGGAATGAAAATACAATGTCTACATAACTTAGTCCCTTAAAAATTACAGAAATTTTCCTTAAAGCTTGTGCACAACACATTTTGGATAGCTGAGGGTGCGCCCTGAGAGCACATGAAAAATATTAGATATATACTTTAATGGAATATTTGAGTCTACGGAAAACTTTTTCCTGTCTAAGGTCATACCTACTACACGTATATTGGAGTAAAGATAAACTACATATATATGTTCTACATTAATATTTACTGTGCATATCCTTTGTTTTTACTTTTCAAGAATACATAGTAATGGTTCATCCTCCACCCAAAATTTTGACTAATATGGTAAGCTTGCAAATGAATAGGAGAAACTTCAGTAAACACTTAATTTGAGTAATTAATTTCTGTTGTACACTAGATTATTGGTATGTGTTTATTGGTACATTCAGCATTGGTACATTTTCCACATTTGTAACACTTCCACCATAAGTTATGCCTTGATTGAAATCTAAACAAATGTGTGGGAATTGGAAAAAATATTGTTTATTCTCAGTAATATTGGCTTTATAATCATCCTTTGTGGCAACATAGTTCTCAATTAGATATGCCAAAAAATAGTTTTCGAGATTGGATTGCTCGCCGATATAAATCCACCATCCCCCAAGCCTAGGATGCATCCTTAGGCATGAGGCATGGCACGAAACTTAGATGTAAAAACATGCAAACACATGTAAATACATTTATCACTTAAGAGAAAAATTACCATCACTGAACTTGATAGATGGATAGCTAAAATATCTGTCTACCAAATATAAAAAATAGCAAGATTGAAGGGATACATATTTGCAGAAAAACACATTTGAAATTTTTAAAATACAAATTGATACTCTAATTTACAAAATTTTTGACTAATGGCATCATAATATTATGAGACGCTGATTTTTCTTTCAAAAGTGCATTTATGCTGTGACATATGTGTCATATCTCCGGAGATATTGAGGGCAACTCAAACAAATTTACAAGCTCAATTTTTCATATTCCCATTACTAAGGCAATGGATGGATATTTTGCAAACCAATTGGGCATAACCAATGATGTGGTAAAATGAAATAGGTTGAAATCGAAGAGGTCAAGGCTAATTCCAGTATTTTTTGGTCGTTTTGACATGTAATTACCCAAAAGGGAAATTAATAATCCACCAAGAAAGAACTTCCTCTGCTCCATTGGAAAGAACCTACCTATTTATTTGTCGTGAATATGAAATGTAATCAAATTTACAAAGTTCAAAAAATACATCAAACACATTAAATCAAGTCTATTTTTAATTAAAATAATTTTATAGCATTAAAAATCAGGAGCATGGGAGAAGAAACAACTTTTATTTTGGATGGCACAAGGATGAAATTCTTTTCAACACTTCAACTAATATATCATTATATTGACTCTAGAGTTGACATTTTGACAGCATTTGTATTCCAAGATATGTTACATGTTAAAGTAAAGCCGAGGTTCAGAATCGAATTTTTGTATGGGAATAACTTGGTTGTCAAAAATTTTAATGAGCCTGTTGAAATAAACATTACTTGGTATCTTCTTATTACCAGAATATTGGATTGCATATTCGTGGTATTTAGTAAGTGGTAGTTTTTCTAATACTCTAGTGATACGAATTATAGGAACCTTAGATAGTTTATGAATTAATTTCATGGGAGCCCCTATGGTGATAGCTGAGAATGAAAGAGATACACATGCTTCGGAGTTTCAAACCATTGGAGTTGCTTTTACATAATATAATGATTAGAAACAAGTCATTAAAATTGTGTTGAAATTGCGTGAAATTGTGTGTAACTGAAAAAAGTGACATTATGAATTATTTGTGGATTACAGATTTATTGATTCACGTGTTTTAGGATCTATATGGGATATTATAAGGAGTAAAAACAACAGAAGGGAGATATAATGTTATGATGTAGTTATGCACTAAGTAAGTAGGTACCGTAATACTGTCTAATATGTCACTGGCATGCAGAGCTCTGAGAATATAGTAGGGTGTGAAAGCTGAGAGGAGAAGAATCAAATCCAGCATGATAAATCACTATTCCCAGGCACTTGATTGTATTTTTTTAATTGGACGAGTTAATCTGGTAAGTCTTCAGCAAAACAAAAATCCTCTTAAGTTGATGAAGTAAAATGATTAATCTGTCTGTGCAGTAAAATAAAAGAAATGTTCAAGGAACACAATTGCATCTATGCATGTCTACCAAGGAAGGCTGTATGAAACAAAGTGACCGACACAAATCAGAGATCGCTTACTCTTTAGGCGATGCGGGAAGCAGCTTTGCAAGAGGCATAGGCAAGACAAAAGTGGGATAGACAAAGCCTCAACTGTTACTCATCTCCTCTCCATCGGATTATGGTCTTTCACTGCACAACTTGAAATGCCCGAAACAACGTGCTACCCAAAAACACAGTTCATGCTCGTTGGAGACACATGTTTTTTTCTAGCATATAAATGCTATTCAGCTATTGGTACAAAGAAGTTTACTATCAAATCCTATGCTTTTTCTTTTGCTCATCTGACGTCCATTGGGGGGGGAGGGGTAAATTTCCCCCTCTTCCCCCACCCTGTGAATCTGCCACTGCCTGAATCAACATTTTTAAACCACTAAAGAAGTGTTTAAAATTACGTCTGCTAATGCCCAGAACTGTATGGAGAGTTTCTATGCATATTATTTGTATTTTTTGAAAATATTACACATAGCATTAGTGGGAAAAGATGCTGCTCATCTTTGGCAATATACAATCAGATATTGTATCAAATAATTCACAGTTATAGATACCTTCACTATAGGTGAAGGTATCTATAATTTCCGTGAATTGTTTCATTTGAGCAGACTTTTGAGTTAGAGGGTCATGGAAAGTAGTAATTAATGAATTGCAGCGCAGGGTGTTAGCATGTGTGCATAATTATTAAGTTAGGAATTAGAAAAATGCATCAAGATACCTCATACCTCATTATGTATCTCATCTGACTTGCCTTTAGACTAGTTATTTTTACTTTTTAAGTTTAGACTCCAGCATAGGTTTGCCATTTAATATTTTTTCACTCCTGATCATTCAGTTTGCAACACTAAAAGCTCTACACATGTGCATCATAACACACAGCATGGCAAATTTAAGTGCTCAAAAGTTACAAAGTATTTTCCCTTTTTATTTTTTCATGGCTGGAGTAACTTTTTGTTTTATTTTGTTCTTTCTACAGGATGTGCCGAAAACTAAAGCCAGTGATACTTATATATACTAGGAGATTGAGATTACATAATGGTATTTATTAAAATGAATTTTTTCAATTTAATCCCTGATCATAAACAGGAAAGCATGAGTTTTTTGGTAGCTTTTGAGCACTGCATTTACCATCCCCAAGAACTTGCATGAGTGCCCTACGTGAATGTATTCCTGCTCCTTGGGAGAAAATTCTTGTCACCAGCTTGAAAAATACCTCTGTTATCTCTTTTCAGTGAAGAATGAATTGCCAAGTAAAAAAATATTCTCATTGACATATTGTCAATTTTTTTAGTGTGAAAAACACAGTTTCTGGATTAACGTAGACGTTTGCCTATTTGACTGAATATGTTGCATGTTGAGGTGGTTAGGCTCATCTGCTTGATTTGCTTTTGGTTTTTTTGTAAGGGAATCCATTTTACAAACAATTTTTAAAGGAAGATAATCTTTTTTGCCTAAACCTGAGTGTCTTCTGGATAGCATTTGCCAATGCAAATTTGTCAGTGAATCATTTATTTCTTTATAAGTTACATCGGGTATTTCATAATGTAAATTGCTCTCTTCACACTTGGTCAGATGATGGCAATCGACCTTCCAATGGGAGGCTTTACCATCATCTTCAGGGCTGATGGGAAAGGGATTTTCCCTGAGGACTATGGGAAAATCTCCCATCTAAATATCGGTGGTCATGAACCGGTGTAAAGCCCGAGATCAATTACATCAGCCATTTGCCAAGAAATCATCTGGTATTCCATGTCCCATTGAATTGACTTCCAATGTGTGGAATTACATTTATCTAAAATAGTTTGTACCTTACATATAGTTTCTTACATGTATCTGACATTGCATAACATAACCTCTTGATGATGAAACTTATCCCTCCTCTGTTATGGTACATAACATGAGAATGCATTAATTTCAGGTAGGCACCTGATTCTTATGTGGAATTATTTTTTTACGGTATTCAAAAATCAATTAACCTTAAAATTTTTATGCAATAGTTTCCCCCTAACTAATAACAG
The DNA here is from genome assembly GCA_963573305.1 of Pyrrhosoma nymphula. Classification (NCBI taxonomy): domain Eukaryota; kingdom Metazoa; phylum Arthropoda; class Insecta; order Odonata; family Coenagrionidae; genus Pyrrhosoma; species Pyrrhosoma nymphula. The sequence goes on along the minus strand of OY754337.1, from coordinate 19,386,718 downwards.
TTTTATCATTCATTCATTTGCATTTTTGAGGAAGGCAGACACTAACTGTGTCCACAAAACTTGTTATTTTGATTCATAGTAAGAAAATAGATTTTCTTATTTAAATGCTTTTTCAATTGAGTATTTCATGTTGTGCATGGTTACAGTAATTGCTCATGTTGGCATGTAAACTGAATTATTAATTTCAGAAACAATGAATTAAGTATGTACCTAAGTGTTTCTTTATAACATTGGAGAAACATATTTGATTTTACCTGTAATACTGCCAGTTTTAGTAATTCATCAGATTTGCTACTTTCTGAGGGCAATTATAATATTTTTCCACAAAAGAAATTTTTGGGGTAAAATTTGAATTTGTGGTTTTGTGAATTGGGTTTACAGGAAGATGGAAGTATAAAATCAATTGAGAATGAATGGAGAGTAAAATTAAAAAAAGGAATGTTTTATGTTCTTGGGTTAGCAGAAAAGAAGAGGCTAGAGTAAAAAGATTGTAAATGTTCAAAGCATATGGATGACAAACTTAATGAGCTAATGGTATGTATAGCTCATACATATGTACTTAATGAGCTATTCAGCGATAATATCTGGTAATTCATAATGTAAACAGTTGCCACTTTGGATACCATGAGAGTTTTTAGTGCTATGAACTAATCATGTTCATTAAACATTGTTTCCAATGTTTCCAAAAGTAGTTCAGCACATTTCTTACCAATTAGGTACTTACACTAGGGTGTTCACTATATAGGTACCTACATATTTGTGCATAACTTTGTTCATGAGTGTCTTTTTTTAACTAAGTCAAGCCTTTTTGTTGGAATTATTCTTTCCTTGGTATTGGTTGGCTGTTTATTCGAGGAGGTGATCAGCAACTGAGGCCATTGGTACCATAGAGGATGGGTGGTAGTTTGTAAGGAAGGGATTTCATGGGGATCGAGGATGGGTGGAGTGGAATCCAGCATCAGATTGAATGAAAGGGGATTGCAGCCCCACCTGACAGATGGAATATTGCATTTAAACATGTGAGCACTTCAGCTAGTGCTTTCCACACAATGCCAAAGTAGGAATTGAGATCCTACTGACAAAGTGTCTGCCACTGCTGAAATTCATTAAACTCAGGATGCAAAACTAGTACTCTAGCCACCACACCAACTGGATCTCCACCTTTCTGATGTAATTAGTAAAAGGTTGGCATACAGCAGTGCTTTCTCTCCTACCTTAACCTATACTCATCTTCGTACTTAATGTTTAGAAGCTCATGGGCTTAGTAACCATTTCAGACTAGGAATCCATAGGATTTGGAGTATTTATAAAATGTCTCACCAATCATCAAAAGTCCTTCTTTTAGGCTCAAGGTGGCTGCACCATCTTCAGAAAGAAAGGTAGATCAAGGAAAATGGCCCAGGCAACAGTCTTGACAGCCCAAGCATGAGAAAAACTAACCCCCAATCATATAATAGCTTTGAACCTTAAAGCTCGAGCACAGCTTGGGCTTGGCATCTTGGCTTTACAGCTTGGCTAAAATGTTGACATCACTTGTTGTAACTGACCATGGAGGAAGGATTGAGGTCGGGTTGTCATGGTCTCTGTTCAATTAAAATCTCTTTTTAGCCTTATTAATTGTCAGTTTTCTCTTCTTTTGAAAAGGCTGCTTGATAGCTTCCTATAAGGATTTCAGTGTGCAACATTTAGGAAGTTCTGTCAAAAACGGAATGAGCATATTTTAAAATTATTTCATGTCCAAAATTACCACATGAGCACTTCAGCTCAAGCTGGAATTTGGAGTAAAGCAAGACGAACCTTTATTTTCAGCCTTTCCAGCCTGAAAACACTGACCTGGTTTATGCTGATGTCGATTACCGATCCTACGGCCCTATCAACTACAAGGCTGCCTCCATTGATGCAGCCAAGGATTCCAAAGGCCTCCCTGCCTCTCCGCCCCCAGCACTGAGTCCACCGCCTCAGAAAACTCCCTCGAAACCTGCCAAAGAGTCAAGCAGAGGCCCGGCTGCCATTCCCAAAGATGAGAAGAAATCCGAGGACAAATCACTGAGCACTTCCACCATTTCCCTTCTGTGATCTGCCTCAATTGCTGTTGGGCTTGGGTGTTATTCATTTGTCATTAATGTTGAATTTTTCAAAAATGCTTTCTTGATTTGCTGATAATATGGTGTTGCTTTTTTTCATGGATGGTTTTGATTTGATCACTTTAATTAATAGCATCAAAATTTTATTGTAAACTTTCATAGCTATTACAATGGAGCTCATTGTAATTTGGTGACCTTTAAATGGTAACCAGATACATATGTAGTAGCAGAAGTATGCATACTTGATGTCATGTGCCATGTCTTTAATTTGGTGTTGCAGTAATTTTCTTGGGGGTAGTCATTTGATGAAAAACACATCTCCCTCCATGGTAGAGCATGAAATCTGGAATGTATGGAATTTTGGTGACCACCTTTCATGGCTTCCACTGCGACCCTTTGCCCTTCCCTCTGCCCAATGAGTGGCCGAAGGAGAGGCCCAGGACACGACTGGTGATCTAAGGAGTGGAGGGGGGAGTGGGTGGTGACTGATATTAAATGGCTGAGAGACTTGTGCAAGACTTGTAAACCATTAGGGTTTATCCCACATAGTGTTTTGTACAGTGACAATGAGTGCTCCTGGAGGCTTGGTGTCTCAAGTGTGATGAAGAGAAGATTAAAATTTATTTAGAAATAATATTACTCAAAGGGATTTTATAAAACAGTACGCTGTACAGAGAGATTTAGCAGCTAATCAGAGAGTGGGGTGAAACAAACTGAAACTCATTCTACTCTTTGTAGGTTGTGTCTTCTTTAAGCTAACCTTAGACATGTTTGAAGCAAGGAATTAGATTTTTTAAAAGAGCTGTGAAAGATGTGTGAATATGTCACTTGCTAGAAAAGTGTCTGCGATATCAAAACATGTGGGTGTGTATGCGTGTGGAAAAGATTGTTCATTATTATTATTATTATTGTATTGCGGCTTCCACTTGTAAGTAAAAAGTTAGACTTTTTAATAGTGCCCAAAGATTTTAACAGCTGAGTTGAAATTAACAATTACATTGTGCCATGTTGTTAATCTGTCCCAGCCACCAAAGAATTTTATAACCAATGAAAGATAATTGAGTTCTTAATAAATGGTGGATTCTTTGGAAGATAAAAAATACAATGTTTTGTGTTACATACATGAGGTGTTGTGTATTTTTAACGTATTTGCTTTTCTTAATAAAAGTTAAAAGAATATTTGGATACAGGTCCCATCTCAGAATTTATGCTTGCCTTCCAGAACTGATGCTGGGCTCCTTTTTGATTCAGCGTAAGCAGTTTCCAAAAATGTGAAGGTTTAGAGCAAGTATTTATAATGCCATCATTGAGAATGGCAAAACTACAGAAAAACTCATTTCTGACTCCATCAGTAGGTATCATACTAAGTTGTTATTTTTCAACTGTCTTCCTCGTGCATCAATAATTAATCAACTATATTCACAGCTGAAAAAATCTACTGCTTAATTGAAATGTCCATTTAGTTTTTGAATGTTCACAAGATTGGACTACTAAAATGGTTGCAAAATAATCAGGTAAATGAAAGTGATGTTAAATACCTATCCAACAATTAATTTGACTTGTTTCATTATGTAGGACTTAATTTTGTTCTTACTAAAATGTATACATGTTGAAAAATTAATTTTTATGGCAAGGGGAGATTGCACAAGTCTCCAAAGAGTCTTTATTTTCCATGTAACATTATTAATGATACTGTTGCTATCCTCATGAGTTGGCTTTTGAAGAACATGGAGTAACCTAATGAGAAATGTATGATAAGTATAAATTCTAGGTGTATGACATGTTAATTGCCAAAAACTACTAAAGCTCTGATGAGTGTACAGTGTGATATAAATTACATGCATAAAACCTTGTGATATTTAGAGACGGAGTGATCACTTCTTTCATAAATCCACAGTAAAACCACTCCTGGATGCATTTACTCAGTCATACAATATACTAAAGCAATGGTGCTACAGTTTATGGATGGGGTTGTATAATATACGTTCAACATTGCAGCAGAAAACTTTTAACATGATAGCATATTTTGTTGTGGCGAAGCTCAAGCTTGCGTTTTTAAATTTCATTTGGAATTCGATGAAATAAGAAATAGAATTTCTATAAAAAAAAGTAGGTGTAAAACTCTGGATAGAAAAAAGATTTCTATACTGGAAATTGGACACAACAAGGATTCTTAACCATTAACTTACTCTGTATATAGCTATAGTACCTACCTTCATAAACTATTTCACCTGTATTGCATCTTGGACTGCTGTGTAGGGCAGCTTGTCTACATTCTAAAGAAGAGGAGAAAAATGGTCTGGATAAATGCAGTGTGTAGCTGTACTACTTCAGAATTTGATGGTCTGCATTTGGTCAGGAGATGTTATTCGCCAATTATTTAATAAAACAGCCCTGCGAACAAACACACGAATGTAATGACTTTCTTCATCAGCCGAAAATACTTTTAATACGAAATATGATTTCATATCTGCCACTATTTAGTACATTGGACCATAAAAACTCGGTGCAGAAAGAAGAATTTTTTCTGTTGCTGTTTTTCACAACCAATTATTTTGCAAATCATGCCTCCATACCCATACTTAAATGGATGTAACCACTACCCCAATAGAACGTTATGTAACAACAGCTGGGATAACCATTTAGGGACTGCCCTAAGAAAAAAATATCATAGAACTATATATATATATATATATATATATAGTGATTATAGGAATTCTATAATCACTATAGGGTATAGCTCTATAGTCCTATAATCACTATGGGGTATAGTTCTATAGCCATATACCTAATCACTATAGGGTATAGTTCTATAGTCCTACCCTATTGAAAATGCCCTATTGGTTTCCTATAGTGTTTCAGAAAATACTATAGGAATTATGTACAATTTGTATAGGCATTAAAATTTCCTACAGGAACAATAAATTTCCAATAGGCACAAGAAATATTCCTATAGGAACGAGAAACTTTCCTATAGGAATGAGAAATTTTCCTATAGCATGAATAATTTCCTATAGGAATGAGAACGTTTCCTATAGGAATGAGAAATTTTCTTATAACACGAATATTTTCCTATAGAAATGAGAAAATTTCCTATAGGAATGAGAAATAACCCTATAGTTATGAGAAATTTTCCTATAGCATGAATAGGAAACCTTTTTCCTATAGCTGACTATAGGAAAAAGAAGGTTTCCTATTGATGATATCACAAGAAGTGAGTAGCTTTCCTTGGTCTTGACACTATAAAGAAGTTAAGCTTTCTGACCACTTATCTGGCAAAACTTCATAATATCAGGTCCAACTTCAACTACTTTGATTAAAACTTTGAGTGATTGTGTAATTTCTAAAATCCTCACAATTTGGTGTGGTATACCTTTAGTGCTTTTCATTGCTCTTTTTAAAGAATCATTTTCTGATTCAAATGGATAACCATTGTTTGCCCACAAGGGACCCCATCGTCTCAACTGTGGTCTGAAACATACTTGAAAAGTGGTCTTTTTTATCCTTGGAAACCTTGAAATATCCTTGAATTTTGTACTTGATTTTCTTTCGACACCAGTGTATTTTTAAGTTTTCTTACTACTGCGCAGTAATAAGCATGGATCAACCGACTCTTTAAAGCACGTATACCCGGTGAAACCTATACGAGGCGAAAACATTTTAAGGTATTCAAAACATATGCTGGAAACCTACGAAAACGGGTTTTGAAACGGCCGCGAGGCACTGCGCAGAACAAAAGCAGAACGATATCTTGTTAGCGCACGGGAGGCTTGGGACCACATGGGGTAACAGCTGATAGAAACAACATGTGTAGTGTGCAGCCAAGGAAAACGTATTTCATAAAGATATTGGTTATAAATTGCGTGGTGCAACGGTTTAAAATTCATCGTCAATTTTGCCTTCTCTGCGAATCCGATATGGACATACTTTTATGCTGAAGTGCCCTTCGAATGTCAACTTGGGTGGGAAAATGATTGGACATGGGCAAACTTCACTGCAGCAAGGTAAGTTTTTTATTATTAAGTTTTCGTTGTCGAACACGAAAATTTTCTTCTCCATCGCAGTTTAAGAAATCGTACCCTAACCCAGGGTTTCTATTGAGTGTTGTAAATTAAATCCGGCCGGCAGTGTCCGAAGTGGGAATTTTAATCTATACGATAAAGGTTAAGAAGAGACATGAGGTAGAAACAATGAATTTCAAAAATGCAGCAGCCAACGGCAACAAGCTATTTACACCTCGTGATGGAGTGTGGAAAGTTCTGGGGACTGCACAGCTTGTTAGGGATCAGTGGTGACCTTGATTATGTACTATGTGACATCTTAATCGCCTCAGTCAAGTCATTATCTTTCTTCAATAAGAGGACAAGTATTCACTTACATATATAGTTACAATTATTTCAAATATTGTGTCATATAGGTAGGTACTCAAAATATATAAATGAAAAGGATAACTTTGTCTTATTCCACCAATTTATTTTACGGTACAACTAGCTTCGACGCAGCGGCGTCATCTTCAGGTACAAAGAGGTACACTCTTTTATATGTATAATTATGATGCTTCAGGTTAACCTTTCAAATTATTCTAAATATGCACAGGTCTTTCAAATTAGACTGAATCGTTAGAACCAGGTACACTCATTGTACCTGAAGATGACGCCACTTCATCAAAACTAGTTGTACCATAAAATAAATTGGTGGAATAAGACAAAGTTTTCCTTTTCATTTGCCAAATGAACTTCCACAAAGTTGAGCCTGAGACTATTGAGGTAGGTACTCATTTCCGTACACAGTAAAAAACTCCATGATGCCATGCATCCATACTAATACGTAAATCTGTCATGTAAAGGGTCGTGAGTTGTGTAAAATGACCACCTGGTGCCAAAGAATCCCTAAAGCCCGTTTCACACGACACTTGATCCAGCACAAGACCTAGTATGCTAGCTGGTACTTGATATTGAGGACGAAACCCAGTATACTAGAAACCGTACTAGAAGGTTTCACACGATCATCGACCTTGTGCTTGTTATTAAGCAATTATTCCATATGATTCCATACTAATTTTAAAAAGAGAAGATCGCACAGCGTCCGTAACGTGAATGTGATTGGTAGATTGCCACTGGGTCCTACTGGGTCTAGTAGCAAACTAGCACCGCATCAAGTACGAAATCCAGTGGCTCAGCGAGTATACTGGCTAGCATGCTTTCTAGCCAGTATACTGGTTCTTTTCACACGATACTGGAAGGCTAGCATACTAGCGAGTATACTAGACCTTGTGCTGGATCAAGTGTCGTGTGAAACGGGCTTAATCCACAATGTTAAGCTGTAGATAAAAGTTGACTTTTCACAAAGAGAGACTTATCAGGCGTGATATGGTGGAAGTTAAGCATAATGAAGCACAGAAATGACAACTTATACCACTAGATAAGATTTAATACGACCATGATTTCGATGCACAGCATCATCATCAGGCTCAAACAAAAAAACTGATCGGGTATATATATGAAAATTGCATAGGAGGAGGTGGGGTAGGGAGGAGAGGGAGGAGGGTGGCTGTGGGATTAGCGATGGTTGGGGAGGAGGAGAAGGTTAGCCAAAGTGAAGCAAGGGAGGAGAGGGGAGGCAAAAGGGTGAAGGCTAGCAAAGGAAGGTTACGGTTTGGGGGGGGGGGGTCAATTAGGAGGGGTAATAGGGAAAACACACCAAAAGGTTGAAAGCATGAGCCCCAAAAAAGCGAGTCACCATTAAGAATACAGGAAAGACCAAAAGAACACAATACGTTAGGCACAGGTTAGACAGGTGATATCCAAAGAGGTTGTATCGGACCAGGTATCCTAGATAGCGAAATCGACCGAGTTCTATGGGACATGAAAAGGAATAAGGCAGTGGGAATAGATTGCATACTTGTAGAGTTTCTGAAGAGTATGGAGAAGAACGGAAGAGGAAAACTTTTTGCGCTTATTCATAAGATTTATGAGGATGGAGTGTGGCTTGAAGATTCCGCGAAGACAGTACAAATTCCAATACCGAAGAAGAGCAAGGCAAAAACGTTCAAAGACTATAGGACAATAAGCTTAATATCCCAGGCGGCCAAAGTAGTTCTGAGAATTATGAATAAAATAATAGAGAATAAGGCTAATGAATATCTATAGAACATCTATAGTATTTCAAACAGGAGTAATAATCTCTGATTTCGAATAAAGTCAAATTCAAAGGAAAAACCTCTTGTTTTTGAACAGGTTTGCATGGTTGTTTTTTTGTTTATTGGCAAAAAGCGTGTCAAGGGACCAGTTCATTATATTTGCAAACTTTTTTTCAGTTGATATAGCTGATAAGCAACTGTCCTTCCGTAAAAATAAATTCTGCCTACATACATCTTAAGTCGTCAAATATGTTTTTTTAGTGTAGTTTAGCAAATAATTGGCCAAAATATCTCTAAGATCCCTATCATTCTTGTTGCAGTGATTTAATCAATGGACAGTGAACAGTGATAAAATACATAAACATTTAATTTTAAAAATATAAAAATTCTGATCACTAAGTCATCACAACAGTACATCAGTTTAAGCGTGCTTTGTTAGGATGTCTTTTGCAAATTATAGTGAAAAAATAATTCAGGTTCCTAATTTTTACTATATCACACGGAGATGTTTTTCGCTTGCATAAACGCTGTGGATCATAAGAAACAGTTTTTCGACTCTAAAAATAAATTATCCTCACGATTAAATTTGTTATATTAGTTAAAATTTTGTTTTTCAGGAATAATTTGCGATAGCATTTCAGAATAACAGATCAAGGGCCGTGATTTTTATTATTGCACGGAGATTTTTTCACCTGAATGTACGCAGTCACTTTTTCAATCTAAATAAAAACTCTAGTTATTGATGAAGTCATTGTATCTCTGTTTGAGTGTTTCCAAAAATACTCAGAGAAAAATGTTTCAATGGTCCCAATCGCAAGGATATTTTTTGTTCGATTTTATGCCGTGGCACATAAGCAACCATCTTCCTTGTTAGCATAAGCCTGCTTATGAAAAAAGTCGTTACATCCTTTTAAGTGTTTGATTTCGTGAGGGTGTGGTTAAATAATTACTGAATGGTGGCTTGAGCAAACTTGTTCTCTATATCACTTTGGATTTAATGCTCAGATTTTTGCTGCTGCACATTAGCAACTGACTTTCACTTTTAAAAGTTAACTGTAGCCACGAATTTATAATTCAACTGTAAAAAATATTTTCAATATTTTTGTGTAGTTTGTTCCATAGTCCCATAACTATTATTACTATAGTTCTTTAGTCCTGTAGTCACAATGTTCAAAATAACTAAAGCGCTATTGCTAGAGTGATTATAGAATACCTACTACATATCACCACTTTTTTCAGCTATATTGCAATTTTTTTATATTATACTTGCGCAGTTAAGGCAATTTACTACAGAAGATTCTCTATCAAGTTGTGGATGGGTAGAATTATTTTATTCCTACACTGATGAAACATCATTTCACCCTTAAGGTCTCAATTTTAATTCTCTTTCGTAATTCTCAGGGAGTCTTAGTTGGAGATGGAAAAGCTGAAATTAGTGCAATATATTGGCCAGTGGAATGTTCCATTGGAGCCATCAATGCTTCAGCATGATGGTGAAGTCCATGCGGGTTCTCCACCGGGCCACACTGCATTTCTGCCGAAGTTTCGATGTACAAGTCGTCCATCGTCCAACATTTCAGCATAGTTATGGTGAGTCTAATCATGAGTGACGGTAGTGTTTTGGTGGTCGGGCCTTTGCCTTGCATTTGTGTCATGTTCTCAATTCGGTAGCGTACGTAACGCGTGTTAGAGGTGATGAGATTTGTTCAATATGAGCTACACAACGATGCGCTCCAAACAACTATCTCTGTAGTTCAACTGTGCTTTCTTTCAGCTCTGGCCTAATTTCTTGAATCTAATGCTTCCTCAGCTGGCAAATAATTTTTCATAGTGTGCTTACAGCATTGCATTGTATCGTCCACGATGGCTTAAATTGAGATTCGAATAATGTGCTGCTTGTTTTCGTGATACCTACTTCATAAAAAGTAAATTATTATGTAATTATCAGTCCTGTAATTTAATTTTGACCATGGCGTCAGAAACTCTATGTGATTTTCAAGGTAAACAATTACTGAAATAATGGTCTGTATTTAATTAGTAGAGTGGATAGTTAATATGCTTACGGTTTTATCGTCATGACTCAGTCCCGCTATTCAATCCAGAATAATTGTCATATATTTCTACCACGTATAAATTTTCATTTTCCGAGAAATATGGGAACTCCAATCGTATGTAGCCGATGAATGCTTGTTATAAAAAATCATGTTTGTATTCCATTCTCACCTCCACATGTGTATCTACATCTACAAAATACCCTGCAAGCCACCACAGGGGTGTGTAGCAGGGGGTGAGTATTCACCAACATGAATTACACTATACCCTAAAGTTAGTGTAACTACCTACGAATAGTTATGCATTAGCATAAATTGCTAATGCTTGTCATGAGGCGAAGCCTCACAATCCTGCACTACTACACTACAGATTTTATCACAATGGAGAGGGACCATTAATATATCTATGTATTTTGCAACTGCACGAATGGACAGAGACTCATGACTTATGTAAAAAACATGCACGGCGTGCTGTTAGTACTAGGTAACAGAAAAGGATTAAAGTATTACGGAGTACTATTACTACTAAGAGCTACATTACCTAACGACAAACCTAGATAAAAGTCTCATTGGCAGCTGTTATGGTTCCTTATCATTCGTGGGTAAAATGATATTTTACATCTGTCCGTTCTGCAGTCTAGTTCCCTAATTTTATTCTCATGATCTGATCTACCGCAGTATGTCGGTTTTCATAAAATATTTTCAACGTCGTCAGAGAATATACCGGTTTGGAACTTACATAATAGATTGAGTCTAAATTTTAATCGATGGTCTGAAAGCTTTTTCATCCCAGTTGCTGCAAAAGGTCAGGTACACAAATGATTTTATCATAACGGCCTTTAACGTATCTTGCCCATCTTAGCTGAACGAGTTCTAACTCAGTTTCCAAGCCTACCTCATAAGGATCCCAAATTCTGGCAGCGTATTCCAAGTGGGGTCTTACAAGGGAGAAGTAGCTGATATCCCTAACTTTATCATCGCACTTACAAAGTACTCCTTTAACAAATCCCAATATACGATTAGCTTGACTGGTAATTTCTTGAATATGTTTACTCCACGAGAGATCATTAGTCAGTTTAACTCAGAGGTATTTAACTGATTCTATTATCTCTAATTTGCTGTTGTTTATGCAATAGCTGTTACAAAAGTGTTTTTCCATTTCCAAAAATTCACAACAACGCATTTTTTCAGGTTTAATTCTAGCTACCACGCATCGCACCACTCCTGTATTGCCTCGAGGTCCTTAGTTAGTGCTTCCTTATCATTAAGGCTACGAATTTCTCTATACGCCACTGCGTTGCCTGCAAATAATCTAAGCTTACTGTCAACTGTTTCACCGATGTCGTTTTTGTACAAAAGTAACAGAAGTGGGCCTATGACACTTCCCTGTGGGACACCCGATGTGACCTCTTACTTCATTAGAGATAGCACCATCTAATACAACCCTTTGCACATGATTGCTTAAGAATTCTCTTATCCAGAAAATTATGTCGTCGTCTAACCCGTAGGATTTTAATTTCATGAGTAGCTTACTGTGGGAAACGTTATCAAATGCCTTTTTAAAGTCAAGGCGGGTGGACATAATGTTCACCCGAGACTAAAATATCATCAGCAAAAAGTGCTAATTGAGTTGCGCAAGATCTTCCCTTTCTGAATCTGTGTTGCGTTTTTGTTAACAAGTTCTACATATTGAGGTGTCTCATAACTGAACTTACAATTATATGTTCAAGGACTTTGCAAGAGATAGATGTGAGAGATATCGGTCTGTAGTTCGATGGCTGTTCCTTTTGAATATGGGAGTGACATTTGCAATTTTCCAGTCCATGGGTACTTTGTGTTCGTTGATGGATTTACTAAATATATTCTGCAAGTAGGGTGCTATTTCACCAGCTAATTTTCTATACACACGGGCAGGAATTTCTTCAGGACCTGGGTATTTATTTGGACTTATAGATTTTAGCAAGTTTTCTATTCCGTGAGTGTAAATATCGACAGGCAGCATCTTTTGATGGAAGTGATCATTTACCTTTGCGGATGTAATCTGTGATGACTTGGTGAACACACTTTGAAAGTAGGAATTGAACAAGTTGGCTTTGTCCGAACTGCTTGTTAATAATTCGCCATTTTCGTTTCGTAGTGGAATTAATTTTTGAATGAATTTCGTAGTGGAGTTGATCTATTACCTTTAAATTCCCTTACGTATGACCAAAATGCCTTTGGGTTGTCCTGTAACTGTTCTACTAATGTTTTTCTTTTAAAATCCATGAATGCATTCCGAAAGGCTTCCTTTGTAGTAGCTCTAGACAATTTGTATTTTTCAAATATTAAATTTTGATCACTAGTGGACAAATCTCTACGGAGTTTTTTCATCTTGTTGTGGCAGACTCTCTGACGTCTTAACGGTTTTCTCACCTCTGCATTGTATCATCTTGGTTCGCTGCCCTCCTTTTTTTACTTTACTTGGAATGTATCTTCTGTAGTTGTAGTTAGACACGGTGGCAGATGCACAGATGACCTTTTACACTGGAAGGGTCATTTTCCTACAAAATGTTCCCACACCATAAGGGGAGTAATGTAGGTTATTCCTGCGTTTGACTACCAATGTTCCGAAGGTCACAAACTTTCATTCCTTGGTTTGTTGTTGCCTTCATTGCAAGTCCTTTTGGTGGGGCCTCAAATTTTTACCTGCTCTTGAAGTCCCGTGGAGAGGTCACCCCTTGTATAGCTAGCCCCGCTCACAATCAGACCCGAAGTCGGGAGTCTCAGCCTCGGTGACGAAGGCGATCCAAGCCTTCACCGCGGGTGGGTAATGGCACCAAATGACCAGTCACTATGGTTTATAGCTTATAAAAGTTAGCTTTAAATTGCAAAATTATGTTCTTTGTATTGCCCTAGTCACGCTGATGAAAATTGTTTTATCTTCGCATTTATACAGTATATATTAACCATTTTACGTGCTTTGAAAAACCAAGCTGGTGTCAGGTGCGTAAACACGAAACTTAATGCACAAACCAATAGTTCATAGGGCACGTACACATGGTTATAACTTCTGAAAGTTAACTTCCATGTTTATTAATAGAGTCAAGAAATAGATATTATTAATTTCACATAATAAACCAATAATTGTTAATTTCTTTGTTTTTTTATCAGTGTTTAGAGATAGTTATGCCATATTACCATGTTTCTGTGCATATATCAAACCAAGCAGGGCTGTAGGCGTAGGTATATAAAGGTAATTACATACATCGGAAATTTACTAGGCCCTTCTATGGTGCTTTCCTAAGTATTCTCTTTACAAACACAATTTTACATAAAGTTTTACAAGTGCATCTCGTCTTCGAATGAGAAGCACAGCAGGTTATTTATTACCTAGTTATTGAGTGAAATTTCAAGAATTGGATCAACGATAACTCATTAGAAATATGTTATACGTTCAGGAATTTGATTTAGGTCCGAAAATTTGTTACAGTAATTTGTTTTTTTATTTTATCACTATTGAAATTAAATTCTAATTTCCAGCATTCGTTGTTAATAATAAACTCGAATACACTCTTTTATTGACGGATTTAAAAAGTAAAATTTTTGGCACATGTTGGGAGTATAGCCCGAAGGCATTTTAGTCGTACGTTATGGAGGTTTAAGGTAAAAACTCAATGGTAAAATCACTGGAAAACAATCTAGGATAGGTAGGTAATAACAAACTAGAAAATGCAAATATCCTCAACTCCTAATTTTATCAAAATATATTTTTACCATTCTCTAAGAGTAACGCCGCTCTACCACCTAGGCTACATACATCTGTGAAGTAGGTACCTTACAAGCCACCTCAAGAATGTGTGGTAGGGAATGAGTTCCTACCAACATGTATTTTGTGTGTATGTAAAATTTGTGTGTATGTAAAATTTGTGTGTATGTATAATATGTATACAAAATTTAGATGTAGATGTCCTATTAATTGGTGGTTTCAGGCGTGACTTTGTGGACATAGTTAACATAATAATGATAACTGGTAACTTTGTGGTTCCACATACATTTATTTGGAACAGAAGAACACCTAGCATGTGGGTCATTCCATATGAAATCAACCAAAATTAAATATTTTTTTTTGGTGACCTTCTCCGATTACTGTGAAATTTGACACAGTCATTAATACCATAGTAAGTAATAAATATGATTTATTTTATATTTTTAGGATGATCGGCTTAGGATTTATGAGGGGGTCAAAATTTGACCTTTCGGTGGCCTTTTCGCGCATGACTTTAGTTTACTGGCAATAAGTCAGCTCCTATCCGAGCCACAAAGTTGGGGTTGGGCTCATTGAAAAGGCAATTAAATTTCCTATTAAAAGAATTGACTTTCAAATACTCATAATTTTAAATCGCATCACAGAGTGGAGCTAGATCTAGGTTTGGTCAAAGGTCAAAAGGTCAAATACACCATCTTCGATTTTTTTAAAACTTGGTGTTATCAATCTACATATATGTAGGTACGAGCACACAAAATTTGGAGATGGAATTTTTGTTAGTTTTTTAGATATGTCATTTTATATGCTAATTACTTCACAGATAAACTAGCACTATTGTAGCATGCTATTTTATATGACCCCTCTGGAAGGAATTAATTCTGGAACTGAGAAACAATATTGGTTCTATTTTCTGTTTGTATATCTGGCCTACATACCCTTACTCAGACTTGCCCTATCATGCTTAACTTTACCTATCTTAGCCGCTGAGACTTCCCCAATGAAAATTTGGAAAACCAGAAACACAGGATTTCCAATATATATATTGTGTAGAAATTGTATAAAAAAGGTGTACATTGTACCCAAATTTAGCTTTGCACACTTGTGCACAATGTACACTTTGTATACAATGTACACAACTGTACAGAATAAAACGTGGACATTATATACAATGTATACATTTTTATACAACTGTATTAAAATGTATATAAAAAGTACACATTGTACACATCCTGTATGGAAATTGTGTACATTGTATACGTGTATATACAACTGTTTACAAATGTATATAAAATGTGTACTTTGTACACATTCTGTATAGAATTTTAGTACAAATTTTTCATAGGGGTTGTTCAATCCTGTCTGGACATACAATGAATTATGCTGTGCTGAGCCTGCTGCCATCATATAATTTCAGTTTCTTTCTAGCATCAGAGCTAGTAGGTGGCTAAGGTCTTAGGCCGATATATTCTTGAAGTGTTCGTTAAGTTATTTTTTGCAATGTGTTCAATTGGAATTTTCTTAAAAGATACGTGCTCTGAGGATGTTTCTTTTAAACCTTTCGTTGACTTTGGAGGGGAAGAGTGCTTCTAATTAACAATTCATTCTAATTGTGATAAAATTGAGGATGTGTGTGCACGACATTTAAATACTTATTTGTATAAATTTTCTCTGTTTGAAAAAAAATGTTGTGATTCGCAAAATGAACATCCTAATGTATGTAAACAGAAAAATTTACGCGAAATCAACATTGATTTTGTCAGTAAGTTTAAATCAATGGTCTAGTTAATACCAGGGAAGAAACTGTATTTTGAGTGCCAAATTTCTTTGTCCAAGGCTCTCCAAGAGCATGAGGTAAATGTACGCATGTAAGTGCGAGTGCATCGACACCCTGCGAAACCAAAAATAGTGATGTTCAGTCCGAAGACGTACATGACCACTTCCTCCCATCATGTACATACCAACAACTTAAACAAATCGCTGTTTAAACTTGGTGAATCTCCCATCCAATGCAACAAGTTACAGGGAAAGAATTACCCAAAAAGGAAGTTACACAAAATTAAGGCCAACATAATGAAAAAAATGAAGATTATTTCTCCTGGAGAATTGGGAATTCTAGATTGTACATCTTCATCTGATGAAAGCAATGTGTGCAACGACGTATCAAATGACTACCAGGCCATGATGACCCAGCTGGAAGAGAAGTACAACCGCCCAGACTGTACGAGACGGGAACGATTCATGATTTTGTCCATGCTGCCAAACAAATGGAGCTCGAGGAGAGTGAGGGAAGAATTTCCTGGAATTTACAACTACATGATTAGAAATGTTAAGAAGGCTGTTGAAGAGAATGGCATTCTTACTCCACCCAAACCTAAGCCTGGCCCATCATTGCCTGTAGAGACAGCTAAAATAGTCTTTGCTTTCTACGAAAATGATGATGTCAGTCGGTGTATGTCTGGACAGAAAGACTATGTGTCAGTCAGAAAAAATGGTAAGAAAATACATGAAGAAAAGCGATTGTTGTTGTCAAACTTAAAAGAAATTTATGCACTCTTCAGGGAGAAGAACCCAGATATTAAAATTGGATTCTCTAAGTTCGCTGAAATGCGACCCAAACATTGAGTTCTTCCCAGTGCATCCCATGGAGTTTGAGTTTGTGAGGTTCACCAGAATTTCAAATTAATGATTGAAGTAGCTAAATTGCCTTCATTGACAATGAATGGAATTCCATTGGCTACACACTATGATGCTTTGAACATGATCATGTGCAATCCACCTCGTCCTGAATGCTCCTTATGGATGTGTTCCGATTGCCCAGGTATTTACAATATCAAAGTAGAATTGGAGACAGTTTTTGAGGATCTGTTTATTGATGAAGTAGTCTATAAGCAATGGCAAACTACAGACCGATGCAATTTAGAAACAGTTCACCAGCCTTCCAAATACTTCGTCAACACCTTTACCAGTAAACTGATCATGTTACGTGATCATTATTCCATCGCCAGACAACAAGCCGCCTTCCTCCAGGAAGCGAAACGATCACTTCAGCCTGGTGAAGTTATAGTCAGCGGAGACTTCGCAGAAAATTACAGTTTCGTTCTTCAGGATGCCACCCGGGGCTATCATTGGAATAATAGTCAGGCTACACTCCATCCATTTGTCTGTTATTACTTAGAAAGTGGCAAGCTGGAACATTAAAGCTTTGTATTCATATCTGACTGCCTCACACATGACACTGCTGCCGTCTACTCATTTCAGAAGCAGATAATATGGGAAAAAGTGCCAGAACTAAAGAAAATTATTTATTTTTCTGATGGTTGTGCTGCACAGTACAAGAATAAAAAAACTTTATTAACCTGTGCTTGCATGAATCTGACTTTGGGGTGCCTGCTACATGGCACTTTTTCGCCACCTCGCATGGGAAAGGGCCATGTGATGGTGTAGGTGGTTGTGTTAAGAGGTTGGCTGCTAGGGCTAGCTTACAGAGGCCTTACAATAGACAAATCAGAACCCCTAAGGACCTGTTTGATTGGGCTGAAGCTAATCTGAGCTCCTCAACATTTTGGTTAGTGTCTGTAGAAGAGATGGAAGCAACGCGTCAATCTCTTAGTGAAAGGTTTAAAATTCTTCAGCCAGTTGCCGGAACGCGAAGTTTCCACTGCTTTGAACCGATATCCACAACAATGATACGAGTGAAACGATACTCTTTGTCTGCTGAAAGCAAAGAGGTCCTGCTGATCCCAGGGGAAGAAAACACAATCGACACAGCAGATGAGGATGATATTGAGCCAGATGTGAATGAAGATGGATCAGAACCTGTTTTAACTATTGAGGCCATAGGTGAATATGTCACCGTGCAATATGATGGACATTGGTGGCTCGCATTTGTTTTAGAGAAGATAATGCCTGAAGAAGTTAGAGTTCGATTTCTTTATCCCCATGGGCCATCTCCATCCTTCGCATACCCCCCAAAGGACGATGACCTCATGCTCCCTTTAAGCCATGTGCTGACAAGAGTGAGTGTCCAGCTTCGAGGGATGACTGGATGCACATATGTACAAGATCACAGAAGAGGACAGCAAAGCGGCTACTGGATCGCTCGTAATGAAATGAGATCAAGGTAAGATTACAGAGGAACCAGTTCTTACTTTTAAGTGCAACTGCAAAATGATGAACCAAGCAAAACTAATTGGTGGTCTATTTATTTGAATTGCAGGCAAAAAGAGGTGGATTGCTGTTTACCAAGATAAAAATTCTTGTTCACTTATCACAACATATCTCGAAAACAAAATTTTTAGCCATCTCCAAATTTGGTGTGCTTGCACCTACATATATATAGATTGATGACACCAAGTTTAAAAAAAATTGAAGATGGTGTATTTGACCTTTTGACCTTTGACCAAACCTAGATCTAGGTCCACTCTGTGGTGCAATTTAAAATCATAAGTACTTGAAAGTCAATCCTTATAATAGGAAATTTAATTGCCTTTTCAATGAGCCCAACCCCAACTTTGTGGCTCTGATAGGAGCTGACTTATTGCCAGTAAACTAAAGTCATGCACGAAAAGGCCACCGAAAGGTCAAATTTTGACCCCCTCATAAATCCTAAGCCGATCATCCTAAAAATAAAAAATAAATCACATTCGTTATTTACTATGGTATAAACCACTGTACCAAATTTCATGAAAATCAAAGAAGGTCAAAAAAAATGTATTGGTTGATTTCATATGGAATGACCCATGTGTGAAAAACAAGAAAACCAAGTTGTAACTTGCGAAGGACTTATTTTAATGAAATCACAAGAGTGACTTTGGATTTCACAGGTAGAAAATAAAGATTGGACGCTTTAGAACAGTTGGAAATTTTAAATACATCTACAGGATACCCTGCAAGCCACCTGAGGGTTTGTGGCAGGAGGTGAATACTCACCAACTTGCATTACACTATACACTCATCTACATTTACATCTACGAATTACCGTGCAAGTCACCACTAGGGTGTGTGGCCCGGGGTGATTCCACACCAGGCATGCAGCACTCATCCCGGCACAAATCAGAACCTTGCACGCTCCCCCAGCCGCTAGGCGCAGGTCAAAAAGCAGTCAGGAGAACAGTGTGCAGTCCTACCAGAAACTGGGGGAGTGATACGTAAAGGAACATGCAAACATGCAGGACAATGCTATTCATGCATCTAGTGGTTAATATTACTAATACTGTTAATTCATGAGTGCTACGCGATGCTACTTCATCCAGAGAACAAAATAAAATAATGCCGGGCAAATCAACTGGTGTGAAGTGTTAGCAATGATGTTGTGTTATTAAGCACAAGTGAAAATTCTACTCTACCTGTTGAGGGTGGGAGTTTCTTATGATTGATTTATCGCAACTACATATTATGATCCCTTAAGCCCGTTTCACACGACACTTGATCCAGCACAAGGTCTAGTATACTCGCTAGTATGCTAGCTTTCCAGTATCGTGTGAACAGAACCAGTATACTGGCTAGCAAGCATGCTAGCTAGTATACTCGCTGAGCCACTGGATTTCGTACTTGATGCGGTGCTAGTTTGCTACTAGACCCAGTAGGACCCAGTGGCAATCTACCAATCACGTTCACGTTACGGACGCTGTGCGATCTTCTCTTTTTTAAATTAGTATGGAATCATATGGAATAATTGCTTAATAGCAAGCACAAGGTCGATGATCGTGTGAAACCTTCTAGTACGGTTTCTAGTATACTGGGTTCCGTCCTCAATATCAAGTACCAAGTACCAGCTAGCATACTAGGTCTTGTGCTGGATCAAGTGTCGTGTGAAACGGGCTTTATTGTATGTGGGAAAACTAACATTTTAAATCTATCGGTTCTGCAATCAATTTCCTTTATCATATTCCTGTGATCGCTTCTACCATAGTACGTTGGCTCTAGCAGTATATGTTTTGAACTACCAGCAAAAATGTGTCTGCTCCGAATTTGTACAAAAGATTTAACTGTATTTCTCCCTTCGATGAGTTAGAGATTCCCACCCTAATTCCTTCAACATTTCGGTAACACTGCTAAGTTTATCGTAACAATTTTTCACAAATCTTGCTGCTCTCAGCTGTATTCGATCTATTTCAGAGATTAGTCCTACTTCGTAAGGGTCTCATATGCCAGCGGCAAACTCCAAGTGAGGTCTCACGAGTGAAAAATAACATTGCTCTTTAACCTTCTTGTCGCATTTTCCTAATATTCTTTTGAAAAATCCCAATTTGCGACTAACATGACTGCAGATATCCCAGACATGTTTCTCCAAAGACAGGTCCTGAGTATGGGTCACAGCCAAGTATTTAACTGACTCTACATTTGAATAGTTAACGAAAGTTAGTGTATCTACGGGGTCCTCTCCCCCCTTCCCTATCTGACCCTCTCTCCAACCATACCTCCACCCACTCTCCTCACCCTTCCCACCTCCCCGCCCCTAACTGAGAGTACATATATACAGCATGTCACAAAAAAGTGCACTGTCTATTCATTTTCGGATGGTAATGGATAAAAAAATGTTGAATAAATTTTTTGAAATTCCGCTTTGTTTAGCGTCTCTCTGTCTGCATGTGTTTTTTACAAAAAAATCATTGCTTCAGTACGGTTGAAGATTTGTGTTTAAAATTTGATGTATGCTTTAAGATTGTAATCATCGTATTAGAAAACAAATTAAAACTGTTATGCTCTTCCATTGCAAAATGGCGGCCGTTCCAAATTTTTAATGCTAAATTGTTTAAAAAAAACTGTTAGCGTAACGATAACTTTGCTAGAAACAAAAAAATATAAATTTGATTTTGATAATAACAGTATCAGAATTTTTTAAATCGGTTTAAAGTTGACAGCTATTCCATTTAAAGTGAGCCCAAATATGTATAAAAATTAAATAAGTGTTTTTGTTCTACGATTTTAAATTTTGACAGCCTGGTTTAATTGGGCGTAATTAATCAAATATACTGATCCATTAACAAAATTTGAAGGAAAAATTGAATTTTATTCATAATGGAAAGCAGAAAGAGTAATTTGGTCATACCTAGAAATTTACCATGTCACACCCGGAACGTATTAAAAAATTCATAACTAAGAAAAATAATGCATTTGGTTACTTCTCCAATAGCTCAAACTGAAGAATAATTACTCTTATCTTACTGATATTAATATCAATATTTAATGTTAAGCTACTCACAGAGTTTACAGGTTCATCTACATCTATATATTACCCCGCAAGCCGCCTCAATAGGCGTGTGGCGGGGGGTGTTAGGACACTAGCCGTTTACATATAAAATGGACACGCTCTAATGAAATTACACCTAGCATTTATTATAGTCCCTTATTGTTCGGGGGAAAAACAAATTCCCATACCTATCCGTTCGGTAAAATATCTCTCTTCATTTATCGTTTCTGTTGGACCTGGAAATATAGTGGGGTTCTAAGAGGATGTTTTCTGTGTCGCTCTGAAAGATATCTATTCTCAATTGTTCAAGCAATCTAAGCCTAGCGCGCAGCCTCCGAGTCTCTAGCGGCTTCCTAGCCTCATTCGTTTAACATCTGTGTAACGCTGTCTGTACGCCCGTAGCTGTTTTTGACGAATCGTGCAGCTTTCCTTTGTATTTAATTAAGTTCCCGGACTAAGTCTTTCTGCACTAGATCCCATATGCTTGCTGCATATTCAAGGTGTGGCCGGACGAGTGCGAAATAGCACCTCTCTTTTACTTTTTCATCCGAAAATCTTCCCACAATACGCTTGATGAATCCTAGCTTCTTCAGAGCTCTGCCACAAATATTTCTTATATGTGCTCCCCACGATAGGCCCAAAGTTATCGTAACTCCGAGATACTTCACTTCATCTGTCGCCTTTATGTTAACACCATCCACAGCATATACATGGGAATAGTTGGACGACCTCCGCAAGAAATGTACCGCCGTGCATTTGCTCAGATTAAGTTCGAGTCCCCACTCCCTGCTCCACACATGAACATTGTTTAAATCGGATGCTAGAGTTTCAAAGTCAGAGTGATCACTAATTTCACTATAGATAACAGCGTCATCTAGCGACAGGTTAAAGTAGTCTATGTTATTGAGTGTCAATTGTGTGAGTCATACCCGAAACCACAGTTTTGTTCCAATTACAACAATGTCAGTTAATTTTTTAAATTGTAATTTAAGTTGTAAATTACCTTCTTCTCTGGCTAACTAAATATGTACTCCAGTTAATTTTAGTTAAAGTATTTCATGTGAAAATTTAAAGTTAAACGCTCTTAAGTCACACCCGGAACCAATGGAATGGCTGTTGACTGAAATAGTTATGCTTTTTCGTTTCTAAATGGCGATCGTTCTAATATTTGAATGGAAAATTGTAAAAAAAAACTTTATCTTTACGAAATATTTCCTAGAAACAAAAATAATACTAAAATTAAGATCGGTTGAGATTTGACAAAATAACATTGTTATTTATTGTCTGAACGAAATGTTAACTAAGCACAATATCTCAGTTTAAAACTTTATTTGTAAAAAATATTTTGAAATTACTATTTTTCATTGTTTTATTTAGTGATTCAAGTTGTTTATTATACAACAATGGCGTGTCGCCAGATTAAGGCTACACCTGTATAGGGTCATTCCACGCCACTTCGTACAGGAGTTGACCCTTGACCTCTCAGATTTTGATGAAAATTGGTGGAATTGTTTGACTCACCAAAGACATAAAATTTCAAGCGTTTTGCAAAAATCGAAAAAACAGATGAACAATGGACATTTTTCAAAACAACTGTTTTCAACTTCACGAAATTTTCGATATCATATATCACAGGGAAGAAACTAGGTAAAAGAGCACTTAATGGCTCATATCCAATTAAAATTCTTTGAAAAATCTATATTTGCCACAAAGATAGCAAAAAATGATTATTTGTTTAAACAATTCAATGTTAAACAATTAAAAGTTTAAACTTTTAAAGTTTTTTTCACATTTAATTGATCTCATTTCTTTACACGTCATACCTTGTAATTTTATTAAAATTTTAAGAGGGTGTTTTTCCATTTAAGGGAGAAAAAAATTTTTAATTTTCCCCTGCGACGCCCATTTGATGTAAACATACGAAGATAACTCCACATATTCCCAGTTTTTATCACTTATCTATTGAATTCATATTTTTGCGAGAGCGGCCAATGGCAGACAAACTTGGAGTTAAAAAATATATGGTGAAACTTTGAAACTAAGAACTTCTTAAGGCATGTTTTTAACAAAAAATGGAGCAATGTTGTCCTGTGAAAATT
The DNA here is from genome assembly GCA_963573305.1 of Pyrrhosoma nymphula. Classification (NCBI taxonomy): domain Eukaryota; kingdom Metazoa; phylum Arthropoda; class Insecta; order Odonata; family Coenagrionidae; genus Pyrrhosoma; species Pyrrhosoma nymphula. The sequence continues at coordinate 19,363,408 of OY754337.1, read as the reverse complement.
GATGTCGTAACCGATGAATTCAAGTTATAAAGACTTTAACAATTTGCATTTGCATGATTCTCTACAGTGCCATAATTGCATGTCACAAATGAGGAATAAAAAGTCGTTTATCCAAAGCTTCAGTAACGGCATTAAATCTAAATCTTTAATTATTAATTTTACCTTAAATGAACATTCAGTACTTCGTAGTGGTCACGGCTTCAAATTTCAGTCCGTGCATCATACAAGTAGCCTGAAATATTAGGAAAGACATTTTGCCAATAGAAGAAAGTTTATCCCTCATGATTATATGGTATTATTAATAGAACTCTACCTCGTCTGAATTCTAACTGGTTCCTCGACATACCTTCTACGGGGTTGAGTTTTATTCGTTCCCCTCATTCGCACCAAATGCTCATTGGCACCTGATGATAGTTTGTTTAAAATTAGGAATCCATCACCCACTGGTATTGCTGCATGGTACGAACGAATTCCCTTGACAGCAGAAGCTTGTTGAAACCTCCTTGTTGTAAGTTTCTTCTTATCTTCCACTTCCACATTAGACAAAGTCATGCCCTTAATATTTTCCACAGCCCACTCATGCAGCTGATAAGGCGTATGTATTTGAAGGTTTAGTGGTAGTTGCAGACTAGCACGCGAGGCTAACCGTTGCACTGTTCCACCTTCACCGTCACTTGGGCCTTTCCCATGGGAGGTGGCGAAGAAATGCCACTCCGCTGTAACTTTAAAATTCTTTTTGTGATGGACAAGGTTGAAGAGATTATATCTATTTTTATATTGTGCAGTGGATCCATCAGGAAAGTAAATAACTTTTTTCAAATTTGATACAGTTCCTTTCAGAAAGGAAATTAATGAATGCTGGAAACAATGAACAGTCGCAGTAACATGAGCAGTGCAGTCTGATATGACAACAAGGTTCAGAGGGCTTACTTCCTTTACTTCATCTGGATGATAGTAGCAGGCAAATGGGTGTACTGTAGCTTGCCTTTTGTTCCAATGCACTCCTTGCACGCTCTCCTGAAGTACGAAGGAATAATTTTCGGAGAAGTCAGCAAAAACTAATGCTTCCCCCACTGCTAAGTTTTCTCTGGTATGTCGAAAAAAATCAGCCTTCTGTTTTGCCATGTAATCATACCTCACCAAATTTGGGATTTTCTCCACGAAAAAGTCAATAAATTCATCTGAGGTCTTGCTAACCGTCTCCAGTGTGCATCTGTCTAGTTACACCCATTGCTGGTAAGATACGTCTTCTATGAAGTAAGAATAAGCGCACTCTCAAATACTCCTCTCAGCTTTAATATGGTAGGGCATTTGCTGCAACTACCAAAGTAACATATGCATCTCCCCAGGAATCTCACTTACAGCCATCTGTAGACAATCTCTATAAGATTTAAAAACTTTTTCTCCATTTTCGCCCTTGAGTTGGCCAAGCTAAGCACCCTCGAACATGAGTTTAGTGTTTTGATGAATAAGGCGCACGCAAACATTGTGCGTACCTGAAGCTCCAGCAAGGACACACTCCGTAGGTCTCAGATGAGCAAACTTGGAAAAAGAAATAACTTCTTTTGGAAATCTCTCTTTGAACAGAATGAATATCTCCTCCAGGTTTCCTAAAACTAATCTCTTTTGCTTCAAAATACGCTTGGATCCTTCTTTTACACTCTTGCTCTGCTTTCTTCCAGGCATTTCCCTGCTTACGTCGGGGTCACGAAAGAAGGATACTACCTTTCTAACTGTCTCAAAGGACAACGATCGACCTATCCTTACATGTGGAGTACACAAAATACCCTGCTCCTCTCTAAGTTCCTTCATTTTTAGAACCATGTACCTTGACACACTAAATTCTTTCATTATTCTTGAAACTGACCAACTTTTTGGAAGAATAGAGAGTATTTGAATTTTAATAGCAAGAGTGTCGTCATAGTTAAATCTTTCTTTCAGCTGCTGCAAAATTTCTGCACCAGCATTTCCAAAATCTCCGTTACCACAAGAGTTGTCCTCTCTTTCATCGGAAACTTTTTTAAAAGATTTCCAAAATGTAGATTGTACTTTCATTGACTTTTCACTGCGGTACTTCTTCGAATGAGTCTATTTCTTAACGTTTACTGGTGAACTTCCCAAAGTTACTATGCTCCAATTGAGCCTCTCAAGCACAGTTTTCTTAGGTGAAAATGCACCGTCAATTTTCTCCCTTCGCTCACTAACTGACATGTGTGATACTTGGCTATCTGATGATGTTCCACTTTCGGGATCAGATGCTCTTTCCTCGGATCCTATCCCACCAGATTGATGATGCAGTCCTGAAGGCCCAAGTCCATCTGATGCCTGGTTTTGATGCACAGAAGGAGTGGATGTCTTGCCCTCCTCATCAGGGTCGTGCACTTGAGATGAAGTCTCCTTCATATTCACTTCAATATAGACGGCTTTTCTACAAGTTATGCACAACTTATTACCCTGTTTTATCCCAGAAATACATAAATTTTGACGTTTGTCGTGAAGTTTGAAAAAAATTTTCTGCTGTTTTCGGACGGATGCTTTATAAACTGTGAAAGGGTCGGAGCATTTAGTTAGCTGAGCTGGATATCTTAATACACTCTCAGTTTCGCATTCTTGACACAAAGCACTCACATTAAATCCATTTCTCAGTCCTTGTAAGTGTAAGCCCCGGCGTGAAAACTTCCTCCTCATTTTTAAAACGATGGAGCGTGAGCACGGTGTTTTTAAAACTTTACCTAGTGAGCCTTCACTGTGATCCATTTCATGCCACAAAATACGCACAATTCGCAATAATACTTCACCATATATCAAAGCACCGATATAATTTTAAGGACTGTGGCCAAAGAGAGGTCAGAAAAACTCAGGACTAAAAGGTAGACTGGGTAGATGAATAGTTACGGGAAGCAATCGCCCATACAGCCGGTGCCCCACGCCACACAATGTATACAATTTCTGTTATCAATTTGTATCCACATATATTCATCCCTAAAACCCATCGCATACAATGTGTATACCAAGTATGTGAAAACATTGAACCACAGAACACATGCTTAAGAAATACCTTAGAAGTTCTTTGTGTCAAAGTTTCACCGTATATTTTTTAAATCTAAGTTTGTCTGCCATTGGCCGCTCTCGCAAAAATGTGAATTCAATAGATAAGTGATAAAAACTGGGAATATTTGGAGTTATCTTCATACGTTTACATCAAATGAGCGTTGCAGGGGAAAATTAAAAAAAAATTTTCTCCCTTTTATGGAAAAACACCCTCTCAAAGTTTTAATGTAATATGCATAAAATTACAAGGTACGACGTGTAAAAAAATGAGAACAATTAAAGCTGGCCTTGGCCTTAACCAAATAATGGTCTGAATCACAGTTTGGGCCTCTCGCAGACCTTATGTCAATGACTGATGATGCATGTCTTCTGGAAACCAGAACGTGATCAATTTGGTTGACCACTCCTGCACCTGCCATTTTCCATGTTCTCTTATGTATATCTTTGTGTGCAAAACAGTTACTTTTGATTATTAGCCCTTTAGCTTCTGCCAGCTGGCTTAGCATCTTTCCGTTTTCATTTTTTTCGGTATGTTAAGAGTGTTTTCCAGCTACATGCTGCAAGAAGTCCTCTCTTCCTATTTTTGCATTGAAATCTCTTAGGAGAATCAACACATCATATTTAGGTATCTTGCTGCATTCTCTATCCAGTCGGTCATAGAAAGCATTCTTCTCATCATCATTAGCATCTTCTGTGGGTGCATAAGCTGAGGTGATAGATAAGTTTCTAAATCGTCCTTTGAGCCCTATCTTACACATTCTATCCCGCAAAGGTTCAAACTCTAAGCAGCTTTGCTTCATTTTGGTATTAAGGATAAACCCTATTCCACATTGTCCAGTTCTCAGTTTAGGCCCGCTATAGTACATTGAGTAGTCCTTTTTATCCACTCTTCCATTTCCGTTCCATCTTAATTCTTGTAATGCCACTACATCCATACATATCTCAGAACTTCCTTAGCAATCTCTGCCATTTTTCCAGCTTTCAACATAGTCCTTACGTTCCATGTAGCTAAGGTCAGTGTTGCATTCCGTTTTCGAGTTTCTCATCGTTTGCCAATTTCTTCATCTGTAAATCCGTCCGTATTCCGAGGCTTGTTTATGGGTTTCGTAACAGGACATTTTTTTATGGTGTGGGGTTGTTAGCCCCATGCCCAACCCCCAACCTGGAGGACCAGGGTACCTCTTTTTGTCTGGCCAGTCCGGCTTGGGTGGCCCTACCAGGAGCTTTCGCTCCCGCCGGCATAGCTCTCAGGTTCGCTTAGGCACGCAAGCCCCCTCATCACGACAAGAAGGAGATATCAGCGAGGGGGTGTTCCTGTATAATAATTCCATATTAATTGCGTATTTTGTATCCTTCCAGAATAATGCTGCTGAAGTGACCACTGGAAGTTCACACACACAACTCAGCAGACCTATTAAGTGAGGGCAAGGGCATGTTAAAAGTTCATCTTTAAGGTGGAAAAATGAAAGAATGGCTTGATTTCCAGGCATCTTATATGAAATAATAGCAAGAGGACATATACCCTGATGTTCTTCTCCCAATTATGCTGAATGTTATACTTTGAAAATACTTACACTTAGTGAAGGGTTTCCAGTATGTTAAACACACTGCTTACTTAGTAAAATTCCATACAATTTGATTTAGATTAAGTAAATGGAGGCAAATACAGAGCCTGATGTTCTGACGTAGGTTTCCGCAGTGTTTGGATGGAGGTTCATTATTCCGATTTCCTCCGCTTGGTTCCATCTTAGGGACAATATTTGACCTACAGAATAGCCGGAAAAACATTGTCCCTAAGGTGGAACCACGTGGCAGAAATTGGAATAATCAACCTACACTGTGCATGATACCATAGCTGGCAAAATCGGTGGTACACATCAAATTTAATTGCATGGAATTTTGTAAAGTATGTCAATTAAACTATTATTGAATATGAAATGTATAATTCAAAATAAAATGGATATTAAAAATATCTGTTGAGCATTTTTTACCATCCAATATTTCATTCCTTCCAAACTCTGGCCCTTCCCTTCATTTAAGCCTAAGTGATCACAGGTAGGCAAAAATAGATTTTAGAATAGAATTATTTTAAAATCTATTAATTGTAATAAATTACCTTTACATACCTTAGAACTATGAAAACTGCTACCGATGTCTTAATTTGAAATTGACAACCATTTTATCTATTCCTCACTTGAAACTTTACCGTCACTGTCAGCATCACTCAATTGAGTCCTCTAGATGATGCATGATGTACTCATTTTTAGGTAGGTGGATGAATGGGACCCATTTGTTTCTAAATAGGGTGTGTCTTATATAAACACTCATAAATATGGTGATTTTAAAATCAATGTACCATTTAGGATAACTGTAATATTCCTCTCAAGCTTAATTAAATTGTTTTCAACTGCTTCATCCTCTTCTTCAACCCATAGTTGTTAAAAACCCATGAATAATATTTGGGATCCCCTTATTTTTTTCTCTTTTCTCCTCTTACCAAGCAAATACCTTGTTTACCAAATTACCTTTGATCTCTGTTATCCACCTTTCATCTCTACCACACTCCAAATTTCCTCAGCAACTGCCTTTCTTCCCGTAGCATGCCCAGCATTCTTGCTTTCCTCTCTGCAGATGGTTCCATTCTTAAATTGTCATATCATTGGTTTGGTGGGTTAATTGGCGAGGCAACTGACATCCAAGGTCATTTATGCCATCAAGGTTGAGATTGGTAGGTTGGCAAGGGAGGAGGTTATTTGGGGAGGATAGGCAGGCTGTAGAGAATCTGAACATCGGCACTTTTAATGAAATACACTTCGAAGTCGTCAGTTTAGCATCTTAACCTGACAGGTGAGTTATTAGGATACAGTGTGCTCCACTTGGCACCCAAGTACTGAACTGAAAAATCTCTGCCACATCCAGAATTTGAACCCAGGTCCTTGGAGTGTGATGCCAGTGGTTTAGTCATTGCACCAACCCTGCATTATTTGAAATATGTACTTCAAATTCATTGATATGTTTTTATAGTGTTTGGATTAGTGAAGAGAGTAATGGCATTAATACTGACAAAAGTGAAGCCAGTTTCTTTGAGGAAAGTGATCAACCTGACGTGGTTATAATATGTAGTTTGTCCCTAAATTTTCTAAATAGTGCAGTAGAACCTCGCTAATCCATCATCAACTGGACCGAGAGCATGTTTGGAACACAAAAAAAGGTCGGATTATCAGAGGAACACATTTATTTACATTAAAAAAATTATAAAACCATCGTTTAAACAAAATATTGCTATATGTTCTGTTTTACAGATATAATATTATTGTAAACCATAAATAAAAGTATATTGCGATAAAAAAACAGTAAATGAATAGAAACATAAATTGTAGAGTCATGAAACATCATAAAAGACAGTAAGCACTATGATCGTTTCACTATGTTACACTATGAACATCATGAAACCATATACTGTAGATTTAATGTTCTTGCGCTGGTCAAAAAAAGTCTGCAATGTTCTTTTGCTTAGCAGACAACAATCTTGATTTAGCTGCGATGTTCCTCTATTTTCGTATCCACAAAATGTCCATTGGTGTAAACATGGAACTTTGTTCAATGTATTGATGGGCCAGATCAAATGCATTCTTAGCATCTGCATGTGATACTTGTGTTGTGGGTTTGTTGTATTCATCGTCGTCATCATCTTTCTCGTTGTTATCTGCTTGAGTTACAATTTCAATGATTTGGTCGTCAGTTAATTCTTCTTCCATTGTGCAATCGACGCCAGCTGTTCTGATCGCTTATGTCACTGAGCTCAACTTCCGGTTGTAAAGTTTGCAGATCTTTCAAAATTGCTGGTGACAAAAAGCGATGGCACAGTCGGACTAAGCGAGCAGTCGGACCATCCGAGGTCAGATTAGCCATTCTACTGTATAGCCATTTTTTGGAATTCTAAACATTTTGCATTTTTCTAGTTAAATCATCATCAACCAACAATTCTATCTTTAGACCAATGTTTTCGACTTATTAACTGCAAACTGATAAATTAAATTTATGGCTGGTTTTACATATGTATTAATGCAGCAATGTTACCATTGGTTATCATACCATATGATTCACATTATTCTCTTCTTTAATCTATGGTTCTGTCCCAGCCCTATTTTCACCATTTCATGAGGATGTTTAAAGCTGTATATGTATGTGAAACTATTTTCTTGCCATTAAGACTTCTACCTACCTTTATTCCACCAAAATGCAAATTAATTTTCTTTCGCTATTAAGCCTCCAAGCATTCTTCCCTCTCACCCTATTAACACTTTTTTGCCAGAACTTTGTGATGGGAAAAGCTTTCCCTGTCATGAGTATCATGATTGTTTCACTCTACCCCTCTGTGCATAACTTTTTTTGTGGTAAGGAACAGTACAGGTGTGCATTCTGTTCGTTTAGGAACCCAATTTCCCAGGAAACAAGACCCTTTCCTTGGCCACTGGGTGGAGGTAATCTCAACCCTTCACCCGAGCACCAGTCCCTCTCGCACTATGTGTTCATGATCAACTATTCATCCAGTCTGGAGAGTGACTGAAATCCAATTGTTCCATACTCTGAATAAAGAACCAGAAGTGTATTCCCTATGATTTGCTCTGAATTTACAATTTTTAATGAAACTCTTCGGTAATCATTCGCTTACAAAATTTTTATCAAAGGGTTCTATCAACAACTTAGATAAAACTTGCGTTAGAGGTTTTGTTTAAAATTTTAAAATGATCAGTTGAACATAAGCAACGCACTTCAGAGCCTATGTTTACAAAGTATGCAATAAATTGTTTTTAGTACATCCACTGCGAAAACAAATAGTGGACCGTGGACAGATGCCATGACTGGAGCAGAGGATGAGAGAAAGGATGTAGGTTATCCCTGCCCTCAGGCTGAGGATAGGCTCCCATGTCCAGGAGGGTGGGGTCCCTAATGACACCAAAGACATTTTTTTCTCTGTTGCATCTTGCTTGGCAGCCAAATCATGTTAACAATGGCATTGGTTCTCTTCCATCAAAAAAATTGCATAATTTATAAATGGCGTTCGCTCACGTGGAATGAAAAATCTGCACCCTGTTAACACAGAGTTTGTAGCAGAAGGATTAAACAAAGTATGTAGTTTTTACTCTTAAGCTGTGCCCACTCAGAGTCTCCTATGCAAACTTCCTCTCCCCCGCACCACACCCATACCTTTGTCTTCCTGGTTGCCAAGCTTATTTGTCTCCAAATCCTAATCCTTGAAGCCTCCAGTTTACACAATTTTCTTCTTTCCACCAAGGCTTTTTTTCTGAATAATAAAAGGCAATGCTCCATTTTTAAATTTTTGACAGTATATCATTTGTCCCTTTTCTCAGATTTTCTTGATGTTATTAAGGTAATCTACCAGTTAAGGTAGGTTTAAATGGGAGTGAGTAAAAATCCTGTGGATTTTTACATGAGCAGGGCCTTACCTACTTATTTCTTTCTTCATCTCAGCGGCATGTCCTACCATTCATCCCATCCATCCTATTCTCTTTCTTCCTCTCCCACTTACCCAATAAACCCTCTATCACAGCCTTAAGCAGCCCTTTGCATCTTTAAACCACCTACTTAGCCTCCTCCTAATCTCCTCCAAAAGTTTCCTCTCCTCTTGAAGATTCTTCTCAACTACCATACAAAGCACTTCCTCGTTTGCCTTCCGTCCCTTCCACCATACCTTCTCCATTCTCCTTCACACCCGCTGCTGGAATACCTGCAGCCTATTTTAATATTTTCTCAGTCCACGTTTCTGCCCTATTCAACATTTCACTCCACACTGGAATGACGATACACTTGGTAATTTCCACACTTTTTATTTTCACTGACCGGTTTCGATGTTTTAGTACATCATCGTCACAGTTATAACACCATACATATACACATGGTGTTATAACTCTGATGATGATTCAAGAAGTCATTGTCTGAAGGAAAGATACCAATAGACTGGAACATTGCAAACGTTACACCGATATTCAAAAAGGGAAACAGACACGACCCAGGGAACTGTCGACCAATTTCATTAACGTCGATTATAGGCAAGATACTCGAACATATCGTCGTTAGCAATATCATGACGTTCCTGGACAGTCGTAACATCCTCCATGGCTCTCAGCACGGCTTTTGGAAAGGTAGATCATGTGAAAAACAGCTCACGCCCTTTCTTCTTGACGTTCTCAAATCTGGTGAATCGAAAACACAAGTGGACGCATTATTCCTAGATTTTAAGAAAGCTTTCGACGCGGTACCTCACAACAAACTTTATTAGAAATTACAGTCATGCGGGCTGAACGCGATTTTCTGAGTGATCGTAAGCAAAAAGTAGTTCTTGACGGAATTAGCTCTGATGTAGTTAAAGTGACATCAGGTGTCCCACAAGGAAGCATAATCGACCCCATTTTGTTCATTATATACATAAATGATCTATGCTCTCGAATTAGCAGTTAAATACGTTTATTTGCCGACGACGCTGTGATCTATGGTGAAATTAGTGATCACTCTGACTTTGAAACTCTGTCATCGGATTTAAACAACGTTCATGTGTGGAGCCAAGAGTGGGGACTCGAACTTAATCTGAGCAAATGCACGGCGGTACATTTCTTGCGGAGGTCGTCCAACTATTCCCATATTTATGCTGTGGATGGTGTTAACATAAAGGCAACAGATGAAGTTAAGTATCTGGGAGTTACGATAACCTCAAACCTATCGTGGGGAACACATATAAGAAATATTTGTGGTAGAGCTCTGAAGAAGCTAGGATTCGTCAAGCGTATTGTGGGAAGATTTTCAGATGAAAAAGTAAAAGAGAGGTGCTATTTCGCACTCGTCCGGCCACACCTTGAATATGCAGCGAGCATATGGGATCCGGTGCAGAAAGACTTAATTCGGGAACTTAATAAAATACAAAGGAAAGCGGTGCGATTCATCAAAAACAACTACGAGCGTACTGACAGCGTTACACAGATGTTAAACGAATTAGGTTGGGAGCCGCTAGAGACTCGGAAGCTGCGCGCTAGGCTTAGATTACTTGAGCAATTAAGAATAGATATCTTTAAGAGCGACACGGAGAACATCATTTTCGAACCCCTCTATATTTCCAGGTCCGACAGAAACGATAAATTAAGAGAGATATTTTGCCGAACGGATAGGTATGGGAATTCGTTTTTCCCCCGAACAATAAGGGACATTAAAAAATGGTAGGGGTAATTTCATTAGAGCATTTCCTTTTTATATTTAAACGGCTGGTGTCCTAACACTCCCCGCCACACGCCTATTGAGGCGGCTTGCGGGGTAGTATGTAGATGATGTACTAAAACATCAAAACCAGTCAGGGAAAATAAAAAGTGTGGAAATTACCAAGTGTCTCGTCATTCCAGTATGTCGAAATTCCACAAAGTTACTTCACCTACCATCGACTTATTTAACTCCACATTAAACTTTTCACCAGCCTATTTTCTCCCTAATTTATTTCCTTACCCATGGTCCCCATCATTAGCTCCCTATTATTGCTGAATGCTCTTTCACAAGTGCCATTCTCCTCATAATGTCTTTGCAACAATGCCCATTTTATTCTAGTGTACTATGTACTCAAATGATCAAATTTTGAAAAATGATGCATTGAGTAATTTTAAATTTAATTTCTTTCCTGTCAATCCCATTTCACTGCAAGAATACCACCCTCTCCCATTTTAAAGCTATAAGCTTGATCTATCTGTTCTCTTTCCTGTACATGCCCTCATTTTCCTGTACATTTCCTCATTTTTAATACCCTATTGTCTGTCTGGGAGGACTTAGTTAACATTTTTAAACACCTGGAATTCGGCTCTAAAGATTTGATAATCTATAATAAAATGCTGTATTATAATCCCTCCCACCTCTTAATATATTTATGCCTTGTCTTGTAGAAACTCTCATAACCTACCTGCATATTCTTGATTTTCCTCGATATTAGTAAAAACTGTGATAAGAAGCATAGCCTTGTATTGTTCAGAAAATTGGTTCTTGTGGAAGGAAGATTAGCTTGTGCTGGAAGCCTTTGAGATATAGGTGTAGAAAAGGGAGGAAAGATTAGGCTGGTTATGAAGACAAATGAGTAAGTTCTGGATATGGCAGTACATAGAGGAAAGGAAGCTGATGGGAGAAATTTAAAAGGGGTGGCAAAATTGGCTTGGGGGTTGTATTGAGGGGATAGAATAAGCTTGAGAAAGTAATAGAGGGGAGGATAAAATCTGCTGTTTGAACGGTGACTTGGTGGAAATTACTATGTATTCATTTTGATATAAGAGTAAACTTTGTTTTTCCATAATACTTATTTTACAAACGTTATGGGACACAGCCTGGGTTTTGGTGGCATAACGTCAGGTGAATGGTTTTTTGGTGTAAGTGGGTAGGCATGCATTCCGTCAACCTCATATGGGAAGGGTCCTAATGATGTAGAGAGGGTAAAAAGGAGGCAAGCTCACATTGGGGCCAAAGAAATGGTGGAAGGTCAAAGAGAGAAAATAGCATGGGATGTGTTCAAAAATTAATTAATCACTTCAAGTTGCATGTGGCTCAATTTCAGGTTGGTCAAGATCATTCAGTCTTTGTCCCTTGTTGAAATTGTGTATCCAATTCTTGATCGTCCCCACTTTCTAAAAGGATTTTAGCAAATAGGAAATTGAAACATTTGTTTTTAGAACAAGTTTGGTGTTCCTACATATCTTCCTTAAAACCCTTAAAATGTATCTCATATACAGAGCTCATAAATATCAATTTTCTAAAATTTTATTATTTTCTGAGATCAAGTTGTTCTGAATTTTTGTTACAAGATGTTACATTATCTTTTGACACCTACGTAGAGAATTTTTGGTGATAGACATACACCTGATACATAATTTCATATTTTGGCATCTTACTATCAATTTTTTGCAATGTACATTCCACCGATCTAAATAATTTTTATCCATTTGGTAAGGGAATTCCCTTAAGTTGAGAGCTGAAAATACGTATTATTGATGGCTATCATGGCACGGACATTTTTTCGAAAAATGTAGGGATGTCGGTAAGCATAGAAGAGGGAAGAGAATGTGAATCTTGGGTGGTATTGAGGGGGGCGAAAGCTAGAGGGAGTATTAAAATTATTTGATGGAGGAAAAGGTATTTTATGCAACAATTGAGAAAACTCACTTGTGGTGGAGATATCATAGGCAGGACTATCCATTGACTTATCATTTATTTGGTGAAATATGTACTTAACATAATCTTCTTCAGCATTTCAAAAACCCTGATCACAGCTCTTATTTTCCTTAAATTCCAAGTGTTGAATCCATTCAACTCGCCTAATATTGACTAATTGTTTTGATATTTTCAGCCACAATCCCTGTCATCAGTACCATCCATTTGCTATTGCATTGTGACTGCTTTCTCCTGGCATTCTTCTTTAGATGTGATCACCCCTAGATTTTAATTTTCAATTCTCCAGATATGTAAACTGTCTTACATAATGTTTGCCATCCTACCTAAAACTTTGGGCTCGTTTCCAGGGATTACCATTGATCATGCTTTCATGCTTCATGCAATTCCATATTGTGCTTCACACTGCACAGTAATAAATAAATTAATTTTATATGCCCAGTGGGTTTCTATATGTACAAACACAATGATTGTCAAAAATGAAATACTACATATACAACCACTCACTATCACAACAGTTGTCAAAAGTCGACAAATTTGGTATTATATAAATAAAAATAGGATCCCCTGAGTGATTAAAGTACTTGACACATTACCACTGTGGTCATAAATACAAAGGGGCACCAAAATAATCACAAATAAGTACTACAAAATGTGTTCAGCTATAAGTAAATAATTAAAATGATGGCATATGAGTTTTAATAGGTGTCTTTGAGTACAGCTGATGGATGTTTGTCAAGTTCTGGTGGTTCGGCCCCTGAAAAACCTGATGACAAGCCAATGGCTTATCAGGATTTCAGGGGCATACTGACCACCAGAATCGTCAGGGAGCAAAAAAAAAACTAAAAGAATGAATGAATTTAGAATGTGAGATTAGCTAAAACAGTAAATGTAAGGTAAGTATTCTAGCTACTGTTCTGCCAAGTATTTGCTGAGGGAATAATATGGGTGTTTTATGGGATGTCTTACTCTGAATATAAAAATGCCAATGTTCTTTAGATATGGTGGTGATTTAATATAGATAGCCAATATAGTATGAAAGTCAATTGTTCAAGTGTGACCCCTAAAAACATTAGTTTATTTTCAAATGGTGAGATTTTCCATTCCTTTGTAAGTAAGTTTTCTTTTTTTTATTCTCGGTAATTACAAACCGTCATTTGTATGTAAAATTTGCATGGTGGCAATTTTCATTCTTTATTTAAATTAAATGAAGATAACTAGAATCCAGAATTTAATTGTGAAATTGAAAATTTATGGGTCCTTCTATTTCACTTTAAGGAGACGTTTTTGTAAATAAACAAATTTTTGACATCAGATAAAGTCAAACTTATGGGAATTAGTGTAACTTCAGACCTTATATGTGGAAAATGCCTTAGAAACATTCATGGTGCAACATTGGAGAGATTTGGACCAATCAAGTGAATAGTGCGAAAGTCTTGAGATAATAAATTGGAACAGTCATTCTTTTTTTAATCAACAAATGGTCATCTACCTGCTGTATCATATTTTTACTAAGTTTTTTATGCAGGTAGTGCCACCCTTTGTAACCCATAAACCGTTGTCAAAATTCACGGAATAGCCCCTGAGATATTGGCAAATATAAACCGTGGTTTAACACATGAAAACGCAGTTGTTATGAAAGGCGTTAAGACACAAAAAAAACCTTGTATTACGCTATAGTTGTACATGATCAAACGGGCGTATTTAATTTGGTGCAGAAGTAGCAAAGGTATCAATGGAAAGCACAAAGACAGTAATTGATATTAATCTACTTTAACTTTGCCTTTGTGGAAATTTAAATGCTTCATTAACTCTACTCAAAAGGAACTTCAATAATTTCAATTTTCAAAAACTTTTGCGATTAATAAATAAAAATTCAAAGGGATGTTATTTCACTCTATGAGATCATTTTCGTGTAGGTACGCTGAGAACATGTCGGGCCCTGCACATAAATATTTAATATGCATAACAATTAAAATACCTAGTTAGCTGAGCAGTTCGCTGAAAGTGTTACAAGGGAAGTGTGTATGACACGGGTGATAGAAGAACTGGGTTGAGAGCCGTTAAAGAATCGAAGGTTGCATACAAAAATTGGATTACTGGCAAAACTTAAGAACATATGAGCTTGCTGGGATCATGGGATGGGAAAATTAAGGGCATGGGATGCTTGGATTGCTGGAAAAAATTAAGATAATAGAAGTTTTAAGGGTGACACGAATGATAATATGTTAACCTTACACTATGTTCTAGAGCTGATGGACGCTACAAAATATGCCACATACACTGCCAAACTAGTAGGTACAAAAACTCTTTCTTTCTACGTATTAATTAATGACAATGACAAAAAAGACTGAGATACTCAGAGAGAAAAACAAAATAGAGAAGGTCCAAAATAGTAATGCAATAATGCATGATTAGTGCATGCGGAAATGACAACAATATTCCACTGTCTGAAATGTCTAGCCCTTTAGCTCAAATAATCTCCAAAAGAACCTCCTCAGACTTTTCTAGAAAAAGTCATTTACATCGAATTCGAGAAGCTATATATTCAAGTATAGCCAACAAATGTTAATGATATGTATTTCATAGAATTAATTTCTGTCTTTTAAGTCGTTCAAATCCCTTCCTTTATCATCGATAGTGTCCTAAATACGTGGTCGTATATGTGAAGATGACTGTATTCAAAGTATTAGGAGGAAGGATTGTGGATACGGAGCGTGGGGGCGGGAAAATAGTTGTATTGGGTTAGTTAGAAGTAGAGGAGTAAATTGAGTGGAAAAAGCTTCATTCTATGGAGAAGAGAAATATATTTTTGTCTGGTCGTGAAAATAATGTTTTATGTTATATAGGTCCCTGATTGTTAAAAAAATAATGAATCCGCTAGAGAAAATTAAACCGAAAAATAAAATAATTGGAAAAAATTTAATCCTGCAAAAAAAATAAATATGATTCTCATGACGTGACTAAAAAATTGTTGAAAAATTTTAATCCGTTCAAGAAAATTAATTAAAGCTTTATTAGAAATATTCTATAGTAGTAGACTTAAATTTTTATTTTTTCTCAACCAAGTGAAAAGAGAAGGGCCTATTCCTCAGTAGCACTGTTAGAATACCTGTTGGTTCTGGCGTACATTACAATTCATTGATGTGTGTAAAAGCTATATTTTCCCAGATGCCCAGAGCCTATTCCTCAGTAGCCTATTTATAAGCCTATTCCTCAGTAGCACTGTTAGAATACCAGTAGGTTCTAGCGTTCATTACAATTCATTGTTGTGTAAAAGTAATCGAAACCTTTTTGCTCTACATCAAGCTCCTCTGCGGACTCAATGTGCCATATTTAATACGCAAATTTTCTTAGAAACAATCTATAATTTTCTGAATGCACGATAATTTCAAACGGACGTAATTTCCTTGGTGGTAATCTCTTGCTTCCTGACACCCTGATCCTTATAAATAATCTGATATTTTCTGGATGTATGATAATTTTAAAATTAACATAATCTGTGTATGTATGTATGTCATCACTGAAATCTGTTGCTATTGTTTAGTTCAATATGATTCAATGTTGTGCACACATCATATTTTCCTTGCAAATATTACCTACGTTTTGAATGAGGAATGTTCGAACTAATGTAATTAATATTTATAAACTAATATTAGTTGTCTTTCTCTTGTACATACATGTACTGTACATGCACTATTTAATTCAAGAGGGGTAAAATTATCAGTAGGAGCCCTCAAAATTGTACAAATTTCGAAAAGAAGTTTGTTTCAAGCCCTCAAAATGGAGGGCTTAAATTAAAAATTGAAATTATATTGAAGACATGTTTCAGTTTCAAAATGGAGTTAGTAGGAATGACTAATCGTGAAGGAAACCCGAAATTTCAAGACTACAAAATATTTTGCAGTTTTCCCTCTTTTGCAGGAAACATGTCAGATCCAATTTTGTTCCTTCTACGCGCATCACATCTTCCCTGTGGCTCAAGATTATTTTACAGGAAGTAATTTATTGTGGAATATGGTGTACGTATAGATGTGCATTACAATTTCGTCGTTTAAAGCGGTTAATTGCTAGAATGCATGAGCAAAGGTAAGATCGACAGATGAGAAAGTAGCCCCTGCTCTAATTCTGTTCCCGCGTTCTCACAATCTCTGTGCATCGAATTGCACAATTAGGTGCCTTGTGCAAAACGGCCTTTACAGCAAATCTCTTTAACATTTCAATGGTGGGGAAGCTTGAGCATGTTGGCGGGGGAATGAGTTCTATCCTCGTGGCAACTAGAAGTGAGAGACTTTACAGGAGACAGTTCGCTTGCCTCTTTCACCGCACGCTCTTCCAACGCTTTTCTCGCATGCAATTCTATCTCTGTAATAATCACTCTTGAGTTTGGTTACATGAGAGATATGAGCTTAAGTTTTCAAATTATTCAAGACGAAACGATCACTCACGATGAATAAACCCCATAACATTTCTTCAAAAAAGCTTTCAATATGATGTCTCATAGGAAGTAAAATACGAAGATAATAATGACAATGGAGTCTTTATTCAGAGCGAAAATACACCCCTCTCTTACATTTAATCCTGTCATCACATTAACACCCATTCCTTGAGAGGAAGAAAACCAACTGAGGCGAGACTCGTTCCCGTGACCTTTGGATTAGCAGACGAGGACTTAATCCTGCAGCCACCGAACCGGAAAATATATAAAATCTAGTGATAAAGAAATAAACAGTAAATGCTTGATTACACAATTCCTGTCGTAAAGACATCATCAATGACTAAAAAGTCTCTAAGATATCGATAATTTACGGTGACTGTTACAATTTAAGGTCACAGGAATTAATTTCGTATTGCCAATGAATGTTGTTAGTGTCTAATTACTTCGATATACTTCGCACTTGAATTTCTAGTGTAAAAATGGAAGTAGCCCTTTTGCGTGGTGACAGTTCATTAAAATACTTCACCCAATTTCAGTTAGATAAGTTGTTCGTGCGCGCTAGCGGGACTGATCCCTTTTCCATTTGTATTTCCCGCCACCTCATTTCCCTTGTTCTCCTTATTTCGCCCCTATTTTGTTTTCTGAGAAGAGGGCGCTCTAAAGAATGACCGTCCCAGGGTCGATATATTTGCCTCTTCGATATCGAAGAGGCAACGAATCGAGATATCTATCGACCTTGTGACCGTCCGGGACCGGGAGCAGACACTTGAAAGACTCGAGACAGTGTGGATGTGGAATGCGAGTGCTATTTCTCAGTGTAGACAGTCGGAGTCGTGTGCGACCAAAGGGACGGAATAAAGTGAGCGTCCCTTCATTTTCCCCGTCATTCCTTCCCCATGTTTTTCCCTCCGTTAACACTTCCTCATAATTTCCTCAATCACGTTGTGCGTACGACGTCCCGTTCTCCGAAGTGCTTCGATGAACTTGACTTCATTGATTGCATGTGGGGTTGTGCCGTCTGCAGCCGTGCTTTATCCGTCAAATACCCCACAGCCGACCTCGGTGGACGACGGTAGTTTGAGTCAAGTGGTGAGTGCTAGTTGATGTTATAAGATGAAACTGACATTCCATCGGAACCGCGTTAAACTGCAATGGCACAATTAGTACGATCGCTGGTGGAATTGGCCAGCAACGAGCGTCACAGCAGTGAGGCTCAAGCATTTGTTTATTACATGCATACCTTGAGTCCAGAACATCGATGTGCTCAAATAACGGATGTCATTACGTACGACTTGTTTATATAGCCCGAAGTCAAGCCCTCGACTGAGTAATGTTTTTATTACTCGTCCACCTTCACGCCAGTCCCAAACAAATAGTCGCATTGGAGTTACCTTTGGATTCCAATAACCTTGAGTCATCACAGTTGGGTTGTGTTTACCCACAAGGTCTGACGTGAAACCATATTCACCAGGCGCTGGCGATCGACTGGCCATTACTCTTCCCAGGACTCGCAGCACAACTCTGAGTTTGCAAGGAAGTACTCTTCCGGAAAACCTTAATTCGAAACCTTCACCGACTGTTGTTGTATTTGGAGACTGCTGATATTATAAAGCTCGCTGGTGTATCTCCTTCACCTTGCAGTTCAAGCCTCGGACTAGGTGAGTACAACTAGGTATTTGTTTCTCTGGCCTCAAAATCGCTACGGTTTGAATAGTATGTAGTAGCCCTTTCTGCATTATGTAGATTCTCTCCCATGTCTGTGGCTAATATCCTAGCACCCCATGCCACGCCCTCTTTCGGCGGCCAGCTTTATATTTAGAGATGGGCCACTCTGAAAAATACCTCGGTAATTTTCTTAAATTACCGCGGTATTTTTCGTAATTTACTACGCCCCTTGAAAATTACCGTAATTTTCTAGATAATTCACCTATGTTTGAGATAATTTTTCATACAGATAAATTCCCAACATGTTCTTTTAAGCCAATCTCACATTTCCTACGTGTTTAATTTTAATTGAGGCATGTACAACTCATTTTTGGAATATTTTACTTAAATTATAACATTATAAGAGTAATGCATTGGAATATTATTCTTGAAAATTTCTCATACTTGGACAAAAGAAAGTCCAATTTCGTGTTGCTGCCGTAGTTCTCTTTACAATTTAAAAAATTTCAAATTGATTGATGCTGCATTAGGTATGGTTTAAACATCCTTATTCCCTTCCTTTTGCTATTGGCTTTTCTATTTAACCATACATTTGCTGTTAAATGCTTAAAACTAAAAAATACTGGAAAATTACCCCAGATGAAAATTTCGGTAATATTCCCATCCCTATTTACATAATGTGACTGAGGAAAACCATTTTGCTCTACATCAAGCTCCTCTGCGGACTCAATGTGCCATATTTAATACACAAATTTCCCTAGTTTTAGAAACCAGGCGTATGGCCATCGATTCCCCTTTCCTCAGTTTTGGTGGTTAGCGGTGGATGACAGGAAAGCATAGGAACCTATTTTAATGTCCTTCGTTACGTCTTCCATGCTCTTTCAAGAGTTCTTAACGTATTCCTTGAGAATGTGCTCCCGGAGAAGGATGGGTCTGAAGTAGGAGTGCGCCAAATGTATTCACTCATAGGTATTTGAGTAGGTACCCGAATGAATACCTCGAGTAGATGAGTACCCAAACGAGTACTTGAATACCTCGACGACCCACACAGCACAAAGTGAATAATATGCACATAATATTCAAATATTATGCGAATATTATGCCGCATCAATGGTATAAAACGTGCATAATATGTACATAAAATGTGCATATAAATGGTATAATGTCCCCATAAATTGCGATATATGCGCATAATATGCAAAATATGTGCACTGAATGGAATGGCATAATGTTTGCATATTATGCGCATATATACGCAATTTATGAGGACATTATACCATATATATGCACATTTTATGTACATACGAGCGGAAGGTACCCGTTGAAATTCAACGGGTGTGAAAAACGTGAAACTTATTTTATAAGAAAACCGCAAAGGCTGAAGAAAAACTGTATGCGTGGTCATTCAAGGAGTGCGTAACCTATCTTGTTTATCTCGATGATTGAGTGAATGTATCTAAGTTAACTGCACTTTAACACTTTTAAACACATAAATAACTCGTGACGTTAATGATGTGGGAATTGGTCTAAAAAACAGTTCGCAATCAGAGGCATACGGTTTCACTGCGTGTAATACATGTGAGTATTAAACGATAATAAACAACGCCATGTTTGTTGTAGCAACAGAGGCATTATTACCATTGATATTCACTGAACGTAAATATTCTTGCATATTTAATTGTGTATTCTATTAATTCCTTTATGTGTAACGTTTAATACGTAAGTGTTCTCTCATATACATGCAGTGCCCCTTTGAGAGCTACTTTGAGAATAGACGTTGAAGAGTATACTTGTTAAATATACATTGACTTTATCGATTATCCCTAGAAGCAATTGATCAGGGGGCCCTTGGGACTCTGGGCTCTTTCTATACGGATTTTGCTTCTACGTACTATCATGGGCCTGCAGGAAAGCGTGCTAAATATTTAAATGCTAGAGGCGTGAATATTCTATGAAAATCAAATCTCTGGTTGTCAAGGAAATATGTTATTGTTGATTTCAGGGAAAATGTGAGATTTTTCAATTGAAAACTTGAATTTCAGACAAATACGGAGCGTAGAAGAAAATCGATTGATAACATTAGAAATTATATTGATTCAGCCATCCGATAAAAAAAATTCCAGCCCTATATCTTGAGTGAGTGTACTTTTAAAAAGCAAAAAATGAAACCACTGCACCGAACACAATGCTTAGCATGGACCACCACGGGGACCTTCGGGGGCCTTTGGGGGCCCTTAGGGCTTTTTAATATAGCATATGGTACAACCAGATATTTATTCTATCCACATGCCAAATTTCAGCTCAATCGGTCCAGTAGTTTTTGCGTGATGGAGCAACAGACAGAAAGAGACCATTACATTTTTATACGTATTAGTAAGGATCACACCCTTAACCCTGAAAAAATAGGGTTTCGGTTAATTGAACCCTACAGTGTTTGTTGTCTACCAGTAACAAACATGTGTTCCAAATTTCATCAAAATCGGTCCTGTGTTATAGGAGGAGATGTGGAACATACATACATACATACATACATACATTGACTTTTATATATATAAAGATTATGCACAATTTATGCCATTGATGTGGTATAATTTATATTTGCATATTATGCACATATATACGCAATTTATGAGGAAATTATACCATATATATGCACATTTTATGTACAAATTATGCACAATTTATACCATTGATGTGGCATAATATATATTATGCACATGTAAACGCAATTTATTAGGACATTATACCATATATATGCACATTTTATGTACATATTACGCACAATTTATTCCATTGATGTGGTATATTGTGCAGATATATACGCAATTTATGAAGACATTATACCAAAATATGCACATTTTATGTACATATAATGTACATTTTATGCCATTGATGTGGCCTAATATATATTTACATAATATTTGAATACGATGTGCATATTATTCACTATTATTTTCAAGGGTTACTCGCAGGGGTCTTTGTTCACAGGGGTGACAGAAAAGGATATTTGGGAAAATGCTGGAAGAATGAAGAGGAAGGGTGAACAGGTTAAGGTAGCGAAAGAAGGGAAATGTATGGTAGAAAAAAAGGATAAGTGGGCAAGGAAGGGAAAGCGTAGCGTCGATTGCTAAATCTAAAAAATAGTCCTTTAAAGTACTGCAAAATAGCAGTTCTTAAAAGAACATATCTTCTAGGAAGGAAGCGTAGCACAAGGCGAAGCACAAAACGAGGCACGAGTCGAAACACAGGGCGGAATCAGGCACGAGGCGAGAGAACGGCAAAGTGAACGAGATAGCAACCATGGCGTGGGCAACTTGTTAAATACGATCTTCTTTTTTTACGACTATACGGTCCCTGACGGTAACATTTCCAACTACGATAATTTTCGGGGAGGTGCAATAGACCACGTATTTCGTGAAGTCATGGCTTTGTGAACATCTTTCCTTCGCGCTCATAAAGATAAATTCATATACCGACGTTACGGCTGAAAAAGCGAACAAAAAATGCATTTGCAGAATGATTAAAACAGGAACTGGTGATTCAACCTTCATGCGCATACCTTCCATGTTTATTCACCAAATATTCAAATATTATGCACATAATATGCCATTTCGTTCTGTGCATATATTTGGCATATTATGCGCATAATTATTATACCATTTTCATCAGCATACACTGCCGTGATATGCCTAACTCTATTGAAACACCATGTATTTCGTAAAGTCATGGTTTTGTTAACATCTTTCCTTCGCGCTCATAAAGATAAATTCATATACCGACGTTACGGCGGAAAAAGTGAACAAAAAATGCATTTACAGAATGATAAAAACAGGAACTGGTGATTCAACGCTTCATGCGCATGCCTTCCATGTTTATTCACCAAATATTCAAATATTATGCACATAGTATGCCATTTCGTTCTGTGCATATATTTGGCATATTATGCGCATAACTATTATACCTTTTTCATCAGAATACACTGCCGTGACATGCCTAACTCTATTGAAACACCATGTATTTCGTGAAGTTATGGTTTTGTTAACATCTTTCCTTCGCGCTCATAAAGATAAATTCATATACCTACGTTACGGCGGAAAAAGTGAACAAAAAATGCATTTACAGAATGATAAAAACAGGAACTGGGGATTCAACCTTCATGTGCATACCTTCCATGTTTATTCACCAAATATTCAAATATTATGCACATAATATGCCATTTCGTTCTGTGCATTTATTTGGCATATTATGCGAATATATATATTTTTGTTAACTCATAATTATGAGGCTGGAGATTTATATACCTGACAATAATTTAGTGGGCATTTTATGGCATTCGCCGATTTTTAGGGCATAATTTTAAGAAATGATGCTCATTTCATTCGCCGAGATATTCTGAAAATATGTACATATTATGCAAATATTATTTACAGTTTTCGATGGCATAATATTTGCATAATATTTGCATATATTGCATATTATTCACATATTACGTACATAATCGACGGAATATTATTTACAATTTATACTATACTATTTACGCAACTTTTATACGGTATAAATTTTGAGTGTGCTGTGTGGGGAGTGGATGAGTACCCGAATGAATACAAGGGCAACAACCTCAGCGCCTCATCGAATGCTTGAATACCTGGTTGAATACTCCTGAATACGAGAACCTCGGCTAGACGAGTATCAGAGTACCCACCTCGATGACTACAGCTGTTCATTCGACCGCTAAGGTGCTTACGACTCACATGGTTTACACTACCCGCTGTGCATTGAGTATTGGGATTTTAGAGGGAGTTTGATGAATGCCAAGCTGGCCATTTGACCACCTAGAATGACTTTTGCCTTGGAAATTCTCTAATACACATGAAAGGCCAAAGTCTCCTCTCTGCCACACCGGCTTGCAGGACTTAAAGCATGAGCAGATACTCTTATTTGGACGATGTGCGCTATACTACTTCAGGGAAAGTTACTTTATAAAGTATTTTTAGTCTAAGTAAAGAATTTTTAGTCATTAACTTTATTTCTCAACAATATCAAACACAGTTTGCGGACAGCAAAATTAGCAAATACATTTCCAAATTTCTATGCATAAAAAGTTACATATGTTATTCTGAAATTGCGTAAAATAAACAAAAATTAGATTTAATGCTGAGGAAAGGATAACTGTTAGTTTTGCTCTGGGTAAAATAATGAAAATAAATGCCCATAGTAACATGGAAAATTAAGGAATTAAATTTTATGAGAACAACATAAAAACATCACTAGTGTATAAATGGAGATATATTTAGAATTCATCGGCAGAAAAATAAGTTGCTTGCCATGCTCCGGCGTCAGCATGGCCCGGTGATTAGTTATTATATTTCCGCCGCAGCTGAAAACCCGCTCTGACGGAACGCTAGTAGCAGGGCAGGCTAAATATTTCTTTGCTAGTTGAGAAAGTTTGGGGAGATTATGCTCATGACATTTCCACCATCGGAGAGGGTTTTCACTTATTATGGGGCAACTTAAATATGCCGAAACCTCATCCAGTTTCTCCTGCTCTAAGGTTTGAACTATGTCATCTCGAATAAATGCCAATAACTTGAATTTTTTCTTTTTAGGGCATTCATCATTCTGATCACAAGTAGAAGACTTGCATTCATTGCTTCCTCATCTTCTTTCAGCATCATTCTAATTCTTTCCTCGGTCAACATACTCTTCCTCATTGAGGTATTTATTTTTAAACCTAGGAACCAAAAATGTCGCCAACAGCAAGAAGTCTGCCTTTTCATACCACTTATTAAATGGCTTCCCCAATGCTTGACGCATTAAGCATTTTATATTCCTGCTCTATTTTTTTAACATAATTTCCTCTTCATAATTCACCAGCATCTCTTCTGTCACATCACTGGGCGGAAACTCTTTAGCGAAGAAATTGGCCAGTCTTTCCTCCTCAATTTTAGCTCTTCCTTCGTCAAACAAGTAGAGTATATAGAGCTAATGAGATCATGCTGCTGATCGTTGGTGAACCAGTAGGTTATCGGTATGATACCTGACGACGTCGCGTACTCTTCACCGTACATTTCCTTTGTGATATCATGAAGAGGTCTCAAGACTTATAGAACTGTTTCTAGCAATTCCAATTCCCTTGGGAGTAATTTTAATTCCTCTCTTTTGCTTTCTCCTAGGACTTTGTTGACAGGAGTTGCATTTTTTACAAAAAAGCATATTTGCTTAAAGATTGACCACCACCTGGTGGGACAAATAGACGGAATTTCAATTTGCGGCATGTTTCGGACCTCTTGTGCCGACTGTAAATCGCGTTTAAATTTCCTGCATAATCGCAAAGCCCGAATTCCCCTTAGCTTCTCAAGTACATTCCTAATCGGTGTCGAGTTTAACAATGATTGGCAGCCTAAGTTCATAACCTGCCCGAAACAAGGAACCTTTTCCACTTCCATGTTTTTCAAGGCTTTCTGAAAATTCGCTCCATTGTCTGAAACAAAACAAGTGACATTTCGATGCAGAGATATTCCTAACTCCTTCAAATTTTCCGCAATTGCTATTTCCAAATTCAAAGCTGTGTGCTCCTTATCCAAGTGAGTGCACTCCAAAACTCTTCATTGTGAAGTCTTCACTTATTAGGTGAGCAATTAGGGAAACATACGGGTCCATCGTGATACTCGTCCAGGAATCTGTGGTGAAACATCTACATCTACATATTACCCCGCAAGCCGCCTCAATAGGCGTGTGGCGGGGGGTGTTAGGACACCAGCCGCTTAAAGATAAAAAGGAAACGCTCTAATGAAATTACGCCTAGCATTTATTGAAGTCCCTTATTGTTCGAGGGAAAAACGAATTCCCATACCTATCCGTTCGGCAAAATATCTCTCTTAATTTATCTTTTCTATCGGACCTGGAAATATAGTGGGGTTCTAATATGATGTTCTCCGTGTCGCTCTGAAAGATATATATTCTCAATTGTTCAAGCAATTTAAGCCTAGCGCGCAGCCTCCGAGTCTCTAGCGGTTCCCAGCCTAATTCGTTTAACATCTGTGTAACGCTGTCAGTACGCCCGTAGCTGTTTTTGACGAATCGCGCAGCTTTCCTTTGTATTTTATTAAGTTCCCGGACTAAGTCTTTCTGCACCGGATCCCATATGCTCGCTGCATATTCAAGGTGTGGCTGGACGAGTGCGAAATAGCACCTCTCTTTTACTTTTTCATCCGAAAATCTTCCCACAATACGCTTGACGAATCCTAGCTTCTTCAGAGCTCTGCCACAAATATTTCTTATATGTACACATATATTCATGCTAGGCAGCAACTCGCCTTTAACTCTACCCTTTGTTTCCTCATACATATTTCTTATTAATTTCTCTGTGAGGTACTTCTGGGATGGGAACTCGTACGAGGGTATGTTAACTTCGCAAAATTTTTGGAAGCCACGCTTCTCAACTAAGTTGAAAGGTTGCATATCAACAGCTATATAATATGCAAGAGCATTATTTATTTGTTGCTGCCTCTTTATGAAATTGATTGTTTAAACAATATGATCTCTGAAATAAAAGTAACAATGTTATAAGTACTAAGCAATATTTGACTTAATAAATCCATTAGGAAGTTTCATCAGTACGTGCATAATTTCAAGTGAAGTTAAGAAGTAAAATTCATGCTCCAAGAAAAGTATATTGCTTGTCAAGCAATCAAAAATCGTGGAGTAGTTTAATCAAACCTGTTGCTTACCTTCATCATAAAACGTCTTTTTTCTCAATGTAATGCGTCAGTCGGGAAAATAGCAGTTTAAGAGGGGGCCACGACATATTTTGATCAATAAAATTTCATTCACACCTAAGAGTAATACTTAATACGTGTCTTACATAAAGTTTATTTTGAGCAAGTGGACGACTGTTGAAAGTTGTAATTCAGATTTCATCATGGCTTTAGCGAGAGGGGATGTGATTTTGAGTGACTAATATAGAATAAAGCCGGACGTAAAATTGGGATAATTAATTTACTTACAGCTGTAATTATTTTCAATTCATGAGGGTGTATTCCCGTATGAATCGATGCAGTAAATGTTTGTGTAACGTGTCCATGTTTGAGGTATCAATGTGCCATCCCCATATGTGGCATCAATAATCAGATTGGTTCGACGCAGCTCTCCACTGAGTTCTTCTATTGACTAATCTATTCATTTGTACGCATTTCTTCTCTTTCACATCCTTCATTACTTGTTCCAAATATCTCACGCGAGGCCTTCCTTTGCCATTTTTCCCGTTCACTTGTCCTTCAACGATTGTCTTCAACAGGCCATTATGTCTCATGATCTGGCTGATTAGGTTGTCCCGTCTTCTTCTTTAGGTATTCAGAAGACTTCCCTTTCCTCCACTCTTCTTAGGACTTCCTCGTTACTTACTCAGTCGATTCATTTTATCTTCATCATTCGTCTGTGACACCACATGTGGAATACTTCCACCCTTTTCGTTTCCGCTACTGTCGTTGTCCATGCCTCACTGCCATTTAGAAACACGCTCCAGATGTACGTTCTGATGAATTGTTGCCTTACTTCTACGCTTGTATTTCCAGCGGTAAGTAGATTCTCCTTTTGATAGAATGCCCTCTTTGCCTGAGCTATTCTGTTATTCCTTTCTTGCACCGTCCATTGTTGGTTACTCGGCTTCCAAGGTAACAGAACTCTTTCCCCACTTCCAGTGTTTGTTTTCCTAGTTAAACGTTGGTTTTGGCCTCTTCTCTATTGCTTCACACCAGTATCTTAGTCTTCATTCTATTGATCTTCAGATTATATCTGGCCTTTCTTGTGGTTATTGCAATCATATTCAGATCCCTCTCTGTCTCTGCTATGAGTGCTATGTCGTCAGCGAATCGCAGCATGCTAATTTTTTTCTCCATGGATATTCACCCCAGAAGCACTCTTTGATTGCATTGACGGCTCTCTTAATTTAAACATTAAAAATTGCAGGAAATAGTGCACCGTCTTATCTCACTCCTTTCCTATTTCTTGCTTCTCCACAGCTGTGTCCAGATTTAATGACAGCTACTTTGTTTTTATATAAACCGTGGATAATTCTTCGATCATTGTAGGATACTCCAATTCCTTTCAGAATGCCAAGCATTGAATTCCAATCCACGTTGTCAGAAGCCTTCTCTAAATTAAAAAATTCATTGGACGTCGGTTTGTTCTTCATTCTCTTCTCTATGAACAGCCTAACGGATGGTATTGCTTCTCTTGTGCCCTTACTTTACTTGAATCCAAATTAATCTTCATCCAGGAATTCCTCTGCTTTTCGCTTCATTCTTCTGTAGTTGCTCCTTGTCAATATCTTCGATGCATGTATTGCCAGTCTTATAGTCCTAATATTTTCGCATTTCTCATCTCTCTTCTTTTAGGGAATAGGAATGATGATGTTTTTCTCGAAGTCCCTGGGTATTTCTCCTGTTAGGCATGTCGCAGATGGTTTTGTGAAGAACGACTAGTGTCTTCGCTACTGCTTTTTTAATTACTTCTGCAGGAATGTCATCAATTCCAGAAGCCTTATTGATGCGAAGGTCCCTTACTGCTGCGTCAAATTCCGATCTTAATATTGATGCTCCCATATCATCTTCTTCGACTTCGCTTTCCTCTTCGATCACTGTCGTGCTGAAACTGTTTCCGTTGTATAACTCTTCCAGATATTATTTCCATCTCTTCACTTTGTCCTCATTTTCAATCAAAAGTTCTCCATTTTTGTCCCTTATGGCATTGCATCCTGCGCTTGAAGTTCCTTGAAGTGGTTCCTCACTATCCTTATAGGCGGCTTCCACCTTTCCAAGTGCAAGGTTGTTTTGTTCATCTTCGCATAGGTTTTTCATCCACATTCTCTATCTTTTTTGGCTTTGCGACTTATTTCGTTCCTTATTCTTTTGTGAAAAAGTGCCCTTCTTCAGTTTTCTCATTCTTGTACTTTCTTCTTTCTTCAATTAGGTCTAAGAATTCTTTCGTGATCCATGGGTTCTTCTTGCCATCTTTTCTTTTTCAAAGATCTTCCTTTGCGGCTTCCTGTAGTCCACATGTAATGTTCTCCCATTTCTCTTACACTGATTTCTCAGTCAGGTCCTCGCCTATGTTGTTCCTGACTGCTTTTTGAAATGCCTGCTGATGCTGAGCCTCCTTCAGTTTTTCTACTCGCCCTGTGTTCTGCAATGTTCTCTTCAATTTCTTCATTTTTAGATGGCATTTAATCTTCAGTAATCACATTACCAAATGAAAATACCAAACACGTCAATGTGCCATTATGTAAAATTGAGTTTAAGAGTAGGTAGTAACTTAGGAGTTAAAGAAAGATTTTCTAACTACTCCCCGTCAACTTTAAAGGCAATGATAAGGATTCCCTATGATGGTTTAATTTAATCTCCCCTAGGCATCACTTACATTGGTCAAAATTGCCACAGCTTTTGCCTTCAGAGGTCTGTGATTACTTAAACCACTACCTCCAGATAAATAATAAGCAATATGCCAGTGACACTAGAAATATCTCTTACTTTATTTACGGAAGTGGTGTGGGTATACCAGTGATGCACTAATTACGTTAATAGGCGTGATAGTTTTCCTTGTTTGCTCCAACCAGTGAAAAAATGACCACACGTTTGATTTGTTCTTGAACCTATGTGAAGCCTTCTACAGTAAATTTCGGTAAGCGTAAAAATAATAGGGTGCGAAATAATTGCACGTGAATATGACATTTAAGTTCTGAATAACTGCTACACTCGAGGCGAATTATGTCAAAGATAGGTTAAAAGTAAAGGTTGCGCATACTCAGCCCCTTGTTTTCTTTTCTCCACCGTGTCTTCTTGAGTCTGCGGTGAATTTTCTCCCATACGGGCATCTTTAGGAGCTACAGTCGATTGAGTATTACTTCATAAAAAAAGAAATAAATGCATGTGAAAACATTGGAAACTAAACATTGATGATATCAAACAAATACATATATTAAATTAAAATAGATACGAGAGGAAATCAATTACGTAAGTGAATTACTTAATGAAAAACAAATATTTACATTGAAAGTAACTTACCGGATTTCACTCTGAGCCTGGGTTTCGAAATCGTTCGTAGACGAACCACCTTCTCCTAGTCTTTCATTTGCAGTTGATTTTTTGTGAATGCGACAATGCTTCCATAAGTTGCTTGTTGACATTAAGTTACAGGAAATGATTTTATGACAGGCTTTGCATCATACCTTGTCAGTAACTTCCGTTTTATCGAATGCGCTCCAAATTTTGGTAGACATCCTTCAGATTTCTTAGCTGGTTGAAAAACAGTGACAAATTTGCAGCTTAAGAACCAACTGAAACTGATGGTTTCGCTGGACTTCGTATTGCATGTCTATCGTACTGAGAAACGACCGGTAAGCCACCCCGATGGCGTGGCAGAAAGGAGACTGGCCTTTCATGTGTATTTGAGAATTTCCAAGGCATAAGTCAAATGTTAGGTGGTCAAATGGGCAGCTTGGCATTCATCAAACTCCCTCTAAAATCCCAATACTCAAGGCACAGTGGGTAGTGTAAACCATGTGAGTCGTGCGCACCATAGCGGTCGAATGAACAGCTGTAGTCATCGAGGTGGGTACTCGGATACTCGCCTAGCCGAGGTTCTCGTATTCAGGAGTATTCAACCAGGTATTCAAGTATTCGATGATGCGCTGAGGTTGTTGCCCTTGTATTCATTCGGGTACTCATCCAATCGTCGAGGTATTCAAGTACTCGTTTGGGTACTCATCTACTCATCGAGGTACTCATTCAGCTACTCATGTATTCATTCTGGTACTCATCTACTCATCGAGGTACTCATGTTCTCATTCAGCTACTCATGCATTCGTCGAGTACCCATGTATTCATTCGGGTACTCAAATACCTATGAGTGAATACATTTGGCACACTCCTAGTCTGAAGACGTTTAAGGTTTTCTTATCTTCTGCCTCCCTTCAAATGGCGCTCAAAATTCAATTTCTTCTCACTTTCCTCCCCCTCGGTTCGATACTCCCCTCGTCTTCATATGGTTAACTTGTTCAGGTTGAGCTTTCCCTAAGTTGTTTCTCCTGTCAATAATTTATTTGTAAACAAGTCCATTTCGGACATTTATAGTGAATCGTGCTGGTTTTGTTGCTCTAGTTCTGGTTTACTGGAGAGAAGTGTCAGAATCACGGGAATGGCGGAAATTTTTCATCGGGTTCCCGATCCCTAATTGAATGCATTATTGAGAGCAATTAAAGTGCATCCGTCCGTCGGATCTAACGTTAGACAGGGCCGCCTTTGGCAACCTCGCGAACAATAGACATGCAGACGCTGGGTTTTCCTCTACCCTTCCTCGTAATTGAGCCGGCTGCTTAAGTCATTTGCGCCTTGAAAGGAATGCGGGTAGGAATGTAAAGGAAGAATTAAAGGGGTTATTGAGGAATGATTGGAAGTATTCCGGCGTAAGAATTAGCTTACTGCGAATGAAAGGTGAAACGAGAGCCGCAGTTTAGCCTCCTATTCGACGGATGGAGTTTTGAAGTGTTAAAGTGTACTTTACGCTGCGCTCAGACTGGGATCGGGGTATCCAAAGAAAAGTCCCTGCAACCGAACTGTTTACTTCACTGATTTGAACCCGGGCCCTAAGGAGGGAAGCCAATATTCTGGCGGGGCCACTACAACATTCCAATCTCCTCTGATAATTGTCGATTAATGCTGAAGGCGTGCTCTCATATCAAGCGGTGATCTGTGAAAATCAACTTATGAGGGAAGTTGAAAAATTTTTGTATATCCCACCCGAGGAAGAATTTTGCATGCCTGTTCCTCTCTCTCTTTCTCACCTCTACCTTCAACTCTCTTTCCTTACTCCACCCCTCTTTTCTTCGTATCTCGATCTCCCCTTTCACAGATATATTGTCCTTCCGCGCCCTCCATCCTTCCGTCCTGTTTCGGAATACGCCTTTTCTGTGGCCTTTTTCCTTCGGCACAATCTCAACTCTTCTTTTTCGCCCTTTTCTCCCGCGCCTTTTTTCATTAATATATACACCCCATATACCAGGGATTATTCAGCTATTCATTATTATTTACTATTATTATGTCCCCTGCATCTTAAATTGATCCATTTTCCTCCATGCAGGTATTTGCAAGGTCTCTGCATCCTTCTTGTGTGTCATGCTACAAAGTGCTCATATATCAACGAGCGGTTTTAGCGATGTCCATACTCACTCCCTTGGATTAAAATGTTAAAATTAAAATAGTTTGTTGGGGAACGTCCCGGAATTTTTTTCAGCTATTGTAAAATGAGGATGTGTGGACAATTTCTTTTTGACTTTTTGACAATTCATGCTAATGACGGGTAAATTTATGTCTTTATGCTGGCCATTGAGTGCATATGAAGCGCTGAATAATTTGTCTGAATGTCATCTTTTCAGTTCCCAAAAGCGCATATCTAGGGTCAGGGCTACCTACAGTACGGCAACCACTATTTGTTTAACCCTTTTCGTCAGCCTACAGTGATATGCCATGGAAATTAATTTTGGTGATGTGAATAAAGAATGTTTTAGAAGTAGACGCCTAAATATGTGCTACAGCAATTCCTTTTCAAAATTGGTTTTGAATATTTTATTGGGATCTACTCCTGGCGTGGCTCACAAGGTGGTGATATTATGAATTGATTTGTGAGATCTCCTGAGCTTATTGTTCCGTATCAGTTCGTTTATGTCCTTCAGTTTTTCGTTTAGTTTAATTATTTTAGTTTCTAAACGCAGGCAGAAAGAAATGCACTGCAAAAATAACCATTTCTTTAGACTGGATGGATTGAAAATATTACAGTTCAATCATATTAGTTTCCTTTAGCTATTGCGTACGTAATTCCCTATAACACACACTTTTAGAGCCATTTACTCTTTTGAAGCGGTTCACCTCAAAAATATTATCTCCAAAGAGTTTTAACATTTCATTTGTCATACTCAGGTCTAAAAAAATATAACTTTTTATAATGGTAGTGTCGTCATAATTATAATTTACGAATGCAGAGGTATTTGCCAAAAAACTTCCCCAGCTTTAATTAATTCTTCGTTTTCTCAAGCCTTTGCTTATTTTAAGATAGAAATATGTAATTCGCATGAAGGACCGTTATGCAGGGTTGTGTGGATATGGTTGAGGGGAGAAAAATTACATGAATGCAGAAACTGGTGGCAAACGTAAAGTTCGTTAGGATATCCATGAGGGTTTCTCGAGTTTCCAGCCTGATTAGAGGCTTCAAAGTGTTATCCTGCAAGCCATTTCAAGGGTGTGTGGCAGTGGGTGATTCCACACCATGCGTTCGCTAACAGTAAAGCACACTGCCATACTGTTTTTGGCTACGTTATTTTACATAATTTTACGTTAAATTCTTGAGCATACGCCGAAAGGACTCAACATGCAAAACAGCTTTTGATTTCATTCTACTGCATACGAAAACCTACCACATGCGTCACTCATGGAGTCACTGACCCGAGTGGGAGCCCAATAAACCTTCCACTCAAACCACTGGGAAAGACGGAATTCATTCTTTGTTAGCATGTGTCTCGCTCTCAATTTAGCGGCCAGTCTAATGCCGCCTACGACCACTCACCAACCTCTCGCTCCCACTATGTCGTGTCTCACTCACCACCACCAAGGTCTTCCATCGCCAAATAGTGCTAGCGGTACACGGAAAAACGTTGCATTTGATGAGGTTAGATGTTTGCATTGTACATTAGTCCCTTGGGCCAATCTAAGCGATTTTGCCGAAGTACCGTCCACCCCACCCAATTGGGGTCGATTTGGGGAGGGGGAGGGAGAGGGGGGAATTATCAACAATTATTTATTTGACATCAAATTACTGGCCTGGGCTTGTCCAAGATGTCGTTTCCGGGCAACTCAAGCCCCGCGGCAACTGTGGAGAAGCTCAAATTTCACTCCGACGACTGGAAGGAAGGAAAATGGCGCCATATTTAAAGATTGCAGCCATTTTGGCGAATGGACAATTTAACGCTTACGTTGAGGTGTTGGGTGTCGTTTCTGTTGTTTTAGGGGTCACTGAACACATTTATAATGTCAAAAATACGTTATTTGCATTTCCTCTTGCCGTTGTGTCTCATGTTACAGGGATCATTTTCTCTCCAAAACGGAGGAAGAGTGAAATATTTAAAGAAATAGTATGACAAAAGATATTTGTCCAAAACAGCACTGTAGGGTTTACAATATATTACGGATTTAGAAAGTTAGCCATTTACGCAATAATATAACGAGCCATCATCAGGGGCGGATTAAGGGGGGCGGCCGCCCCCACTGTAATTCCCGGGAAAATAGAAAATTTGGTAATCATTAAGGTGGTTCTCCAATGCAAGTTTTTATTTCACCAGCTCAATACACAATGGGTAAAGACTATTGGAAAATATCTAAAAAATAACTTGTCTAAACAGACACAGTATCCTCAATGTTCGCAATTGTACTTTTGTAGGCCTTTTGATGAACAGTGTTGTGAAAGCTTTGGTGCCGTAACGGAATAGTTATAAGATATTTTACTATGCATGCAGAGAATCGTGCCGCGAGTTTGGGCAGTTGAGCCGTAGTGCGTCTGCGAGAGGGGAACACAGTCTCCACGCCCTCCTTCAGCATTGCCTACTATGCGACACCCTCCGATCTCGTGCTCGTCGCGACATGTCAGTTGCCCTACACTACACTATCACTCACTACAACTGAAACAATACACTCTAGCGAGTGTATTGTTTCAGTTGTAGTGAGTGACAAGTTCAAGAGTTCTTCACATGTTTGGGACCCTGAATCGTTTTTCCTTTAATCTGTGATATACCTGACGTGCAGATCAACCTTGCCTCCATTGCTATTTATCTGCTTTTTGATCAAGGAATTGAACACCCACCTATTAACTGGAATTTCATTTTCATTGTGTTATCATGGAAATGCTGTAAGATGTCCACCCACCGTAGTTTTGTCCCCTCTCCTTTTGATAGCAGTAAAATTGAGGACTCTCTAAGTGAAGCAAAATAATTTTCAAGTATTACGCTATAGGACGAGAAAGAGATATGCTTATAATGTTTTTTGCAACTCGTCGCAGAAGTAATAGCCAAGGTTTACTTTTGTTTACAGGCGTCTTCTTCTAGTAGGCCTGGTACAAAGCGGATAAACTATTAAGTGCCTCTGCAAACCTTCGAAGCTTTTTCTCTCGCGTCCAAAAACAAAAGACGCCAGAAACAGCAAGAGGAAATAAACAATTTTGTCCATGGTCCTTTTACAATCCCCTCCACGTAGTCTCGAAACATCTACTGAAGCTTCAATTTCTTCACTTCCTTTGGCTGAAAATTTCAACTGTGACGTAGGTCTCTTCATTGTACCAGGAAAGGAAAGACCTGATGATAGGAAAATAGCAGAACTCTTGAATAGCCCTTGGACATCCACAAGCGACTACAAGTATCCCTTTTCAACTCATAGGAAGGGAACCGCGGAAGAGCGTCGTTACGTGAGGATAGAACATCTTGAAAAGTACCCGTGGCTCGTGGTTTCTCCCTCAATGAATAGACTTTTTCGTAGGTATTGACCTTTTTTTCCCAATCAACGGCAGCTTTCGGTACAAATTTTCAGTTAAAATCCCTCGTTACAGAGCCGTTAAAGTTTTCAAAACTGCTAGGGAAACTAGATGATCTGGAAAAGCACCAACACACAGTCTATCACTAATGTGCAGTGCCCAGTTGGCCCTGAATTTTCTGGAAAAATAAAAAAAAACCTTAAAATCAAAACACAAGCCAACTGGACGGCTACAGAAGGGAGAAAATCAAGGAAAATGGAGAAAATCTGAAGCTGATACTTAAAAATGTGATTTTTCTTGACCGTCAGATCGTATGTACCATTCAGAGGTCATCGGGACGACGCGACAGTGCATTATCATTGGAAGAGCTCTTGACGAATGACGTTAACTTCCGAGCATTACTGCGTTTTCGTTGCTAGGTATTATAAAAATATTAAAGGAAATTAGTATTTTCTTAATATGTAGTTATCTTTTTATTTCATTGCAGCCAATTTTCATTTTGTACGGCATTAATGAAGATTTCTTTGAAGGAGTTCGAAATCCTTGTGTTGGCTGCCGCGGGTTGATGGATGGGAAGATGTAGGTCTTCCGGTTTTGTCCCGCGTTGGTCTATGTTTACTTGGACGACAGTTTCGTAGGCGTTGTAGTCGGCTTCTTCTGGCCGGTGAAGTGAAGATGCAGCCATTCGTCGTCATATATATCTCAAGCGTTAGACCAGACTTCAACGGGTGAGATATATAAGACGACAAAAGGCTGCACCTTCACTTCTCCGACCAGAAGAAGCTGAATGAAACGCCGCCGAAACTGTCGTCCGAGGAAACACCCGGAAAACACTTCACTTTTTCTCAAGAATGGCATTCTTGACATCGTTTTTTTATGTTTTTCAAATGTGATGAAATAGATTTACTCAATAATTTATTAAATCTCTTATATGTAATATAGCCACACCAAAATTACGTTCCAAGCGCTTCATTTCCTTTAATTTTCTGAGGGAAGTCCACCCGGACCTCCATTTAGTTGAGATGTATTGCATACCCCCCAGGCGCCGCGGGAAGTAGTGAAATGCGCCCCCCTCCCAAAACAACGACCTTAATCCGCCCCTGGCCATCATTGAAACATTTAGTTACAGCTTCCAGATCTCAAACTGTATCTTGATTTTCTTCTTCTGGCTCATAGCGTATCCTGGAATGTATAGTAGCACAAAGAGGTGTGATTGGTTTTAGTCTCATTTTTATTTTGAAGTGTAATCGTACCTCTTGCTGGAAATTTGCCTTTGCACTTGGAGCAAGCTAAAATGCATGAAAACATATGCCTGCGACAACTGCACCTCTGTGTCTCACACCCAGTTTCACAGCCACACTTAAGTGCCCTACAGGCGGACCACACACCTTCTAATCTCACAGTCTAACAATAAGTAGGAATCCACTTGTCTCCAACCCTCTTCCAGCCTCAGCCGCTGGGTGGTGCTAATTACTGGCCTAAATCTGTAGGCTTTCCCCAGACTTGCCCTGCTTGATAGGTTACTCTTTTCACGTGTTGGAATAAAGTGGGATGGATGCACGTCGATGGAATTGCACCGATGTGTTTGCCTTCGGTTGCAAACAAATGTTTTCAGGCACTATTGACTCCTGTGGGTTCCTTTATGGAAACTCAGTACCAATCAACGATTAGCTCCTCAAGAGTTCTAAGAATTTCATCACTTCTAAGATATATCAGGAAGAGGCACAGACTGACCAGAAATTACAAAGCTAAAATATATGCGTCAATCCTAAAAGCGGCAAAGAAACAACTTACACACAGGGTCAGGAATTAAAATAACTGTTTGATTGATTCGATTACCTCCGTTCTTCATAAGCGTGGCCCAAGCTGACTTTTTTCCCCTTGATCCAAAGAATGATACCGTGTTGCAACCCGTGGAGGCATGAAACCATCCTAAGACAGACAGACCTGTCTTCACTCAGGAACTCAGCGATTTCATGTACATTTATGTTCTGAGGTTTTTCCTCTGCGCTTAGGAGCATCCAAATTT
Source organism: Pyrrhosoma nymphula (assembly GCA_963573305.1). NCBI lineage: Eukaryota > Metazoa > Arthropoda > Insecta > Odonata > Coenagrionidae > Pyrrhosoma > Pyrrhosoma nymphula. The sequence continues at coordinate 19,326,449 of OY754337.1, read as the reverse complement.
ATTTTAAACCTTTCCTCTTGATAGCGTGGAAAAATCAAACTGCAAGATCCATCACATCAGTGTCAAAACCTCGGATCCCCCTTGTTCAAAAATGTCTTGCACATGCAGCATGATTCTTTCCTCAGCCTCCTCCGCTCCAGCACACGAGATCGATTTTAGTTTTTTCTCTCTATGCCCATGGGGCTGAATTTCTGAAGCAAAAATGGGTCACTACATGCACATCATTCAAGCCGAGAAGAACAGTATGTGCAAGATAACCTGTTTGTTCAAGTCATTGTGTAGGTAGTCATCCCAGTGAGACGGACTTGAATAGGTATTTCACAAAAAATAGTGAATTTAGAAAATATTTAGGAAATTTATCTTAGAATTTTCGCCTCGGGAAAAATTCGTTATTTGGAGTGCGACAACTTACTCTGTGATATGAGAAGACTTCCAGTGTCTGCACTGCAGCTCGGAGCATGGGGGTCTTTGTTTGGTAAGACGCAATCAGGAGAAGCGGCGTAAAAGTCCAGTAGATGGGGAACACTACGGTTTCCTTGCGATGAAACACTGCTGAAAGTTCATAAGAATCAAATAGGACATAATTTTTCTCATTCTAGCGACCCTACCTCTTATTTCATGAGAGTCAGAAAAATTCGCATTGATGAAAATCAACTGGCCCTTTTCCTGCCATCACACTTCTAATTTACTGTTTTATTAGTGATGGCATCCTGAAGTTCTAATTACAATTTATTTTCATGCAGCCCAATGAATTTTTTATCTCTAAGCTACAATAAAGATATCTATTTAAAATGTACTTCATTTACCCATTATCCGTGCTTCTGTCGGTACAGTTTGATGACAGTCTGTATTTGAAATATTAGTGATTGAATCCATGTAAATTTAATCGTCTCCAATAGATTAGACCCTTTAAATTAATCGTTACTAGTGCGTGATCCTACATAAAAAAAGTCAGACATAAATTACATTTTGAACAAAAAGATTTCTAACTGGAGTGATCGTTAGGATATGAGATACTGCATCATGTATTGCGTTTGATGTTACTCCGAAAAAAGCTGAGAGTCGAAATTTTTACCGACGTTAAATGCGTTTATCGTGACGAATAATTACCGTAATCTAAAGGTCAGAGATGTTACGAAACTAATATATGATTCTTTGATCCCAATTAATAAATGAAACCTTAAAGGTAATATGTTTATGGGAAATAAGCAGTCATGGCTGGAAATAGGTATAGGTGTGAGGAAAAGCGGAGAAAATAATCTTAGATGTCGTATCAATAAGTGACGGAAAATAAAAGCGGAGAAAATAATCTTAGATGTCGTATCTATTAGTGACGGAAAATTCTTGATCTTTTGGAAATATATTTTTGCCAGTTTTGAAATGTATTATTTCTTCGCGATCGCGCCTCAGCCTTGTGCTTACAAAGTGAAGCGAAAACGAAAAATATTGTGGGAATAACTTATTCAATAGTGGAGAATATAGATTCATATGAGACAAATTAAGTTCTTTGAACATATCTAGGTACCATAAACATATAATCTCATATCTGAATTCATTGGTGGCATCATTTATGCGTTCATAAACGAAGCTAAACATAGGAACAGAATTAAATTTTCCCATACATCGTGCGACGGGTGGGAAGACGAATAGTGGAAACAACATTTGTGGAAAATCCGATCTCGATTTTGCGTTACCACTGGAGGGATCCACGACATTAGATCATGCGACAACAGATCACGAAGACAATAGATCACGACGGCAACAGATCACGAGACACTAAATCACGATAAAAATGGGAAAATTACTTTGTAATAGATTTTCCTTCAATATTTTGCGGATATTTTGCCGCAGATGTGTAATTGGGAGGGGGGGGGGGCGCGCTGCGGATTCGTTCCGAATGTAGAGAGAGATAACATTACTGGCATACCTGATGACAGCGCCACCAAGCGGGAAAACGCACGGACTCCTTAAGACTGGAGGCACGGGTAACCTTCAAGGCTACCTGGGGAGGATGTTATTTGGCGGATAGTTACGTTTCTTTTTTCACGAATACCATTTTGAACCAACTGGGCGGCCCCCTCCGGAGGCCGCCCAGTTGGTCATTACCCAACCCACCCCATTGGTGATGGTTTTGCGTAAAACTACGGCGAGTTGCCCAACCAAATAACCCTAAATGATAATAAAGTGTGGAGGAGGAGGAAGATGCTTATGCCCACTATAGATAACTAATCACATATTGTATAGTTTCTATCCCTTAGGTTTGATCTCAATTACATTTTGGTGGGAAGTACGTAGCCAATCTAAATATTTGCTTGAATGGATGAGGCTTTTACTCATGCAGCTACTAGACATCGGTGTGGCGTGTGGAATTCAGAGCTTGAGGGCGGGGGCTTATGGTTCTTTCACCTTCCCTAAAGAGTACCTACTGTATTACTTAGAAAATATAGAGAATTTTCGTGTATTGGCGGTGCTCGAGTATATGACTGTTACAATATTTAGTATTAGTATTATGTTCTGTGACTCAATAATCCTATCATAATATTCACATGTCCCTAGAAATTAGTTTTCGTCTTGCATTTGTACACGAAGCAAACGGTCTTGGCCAAGTGGTTGGCCACGTTTACATATCGGGCCTAGATGTTATTTTTGTCCAAGGGCTAAGGCCTTTGGTTATACGGTGCCATAATAACAGTAGAAATATAAAATTCAACTTCATTTCTTAATCCTGAAACTCGCTCTTGTCATTATACTTATATATGTTTTATGCTCATCGCGGAGGATCCAAACATTTATAATTCATTATAATATGGCGGTAAATGTTGCTCGTAATTTGCCCTTGTTGTGTTGCTTAAGGTTGACCAGTATGTTTCTCTAGCATTATCATGCAGTGACAATAGTCATTATAAATCAATTAGAGACTTTTATTGACCACATATATGAAAAAGATGAAGATTTTTGAATGTTGGTAAAACAAAATTCAAGTTTTTATCGCCAGCGTTTCACTAAATTTATTAGCATTCTCGGGGCTATGAAATTAACCAAACATACATACAAAATGTATGGAACCGTCTACCAGTTGCTCTACAGCAGCCTGAAAAATTCCTGAATTAATCGTTAATGTGTTCTTAGTTTGATTCCATTTTCCTGAACATAATCATGGTTATTTGAAAACTCTATTAAAACTTGACGGTCAGCTTTATACATTTGTTTGCGAATAATGTTTTTAGCAGTAAGATGGGTTGTCTCCGCATGCCGCCGAAGTCGCTGGTTGAGTACATCGTTAGATTTGCTTTTACAATACCCTCCCTACTGTTATACTTTGATTCAATTTATTTTGAACTCGTTGAAAGAAAAGGGTTTTCTCGAACTTACGTGTTTCCGTCTGTATCATGCTTGAAGTTAGGCTTCTGCAAACCTTAATTTAGCGGTTTAAATTGTTTATTAAAGGATTAATTTCTGCAATATAAAAATATTGATGTTTATTGTAGCAGCATTTAAATTGTTTCGCGTTTTTAGTGACTGATGTACGTTTGAACCGGCTAGCGCAAGAAACTAAACGCTCACACGTATTGACTTTTTTAAATCTCGAAGTGCTAATATGTCGTTCAACTTTATTTTATCAATGCTTGTAAAGTGGATAGAAGAGCTTATACACAGGATTTATATCCCGTATAATTTTTGGGTTCTCTTCAGCTCAACGCCTCAAGAGAATTTACAAGAAATGACATGCAATCTGGCTTTTACGTAATAATTGATTTGAGTGGACTCTCACGGGGTATAAAAATACAAATATTGCAATACACTTATGTCTTAATTTCGACAAGGCTGATTAATTCCATCGGCCTTTTCACCTCTTGCGTGCAAATTTTAATATTACCCGTCCATGTAAAATACCTTTGGGTCAGAGGGGGAAGGGTCTACGCGCGGGAAAAAGAAGGATCCGAGCGTCATTTGATTAGCTGTGAATCGGACCTAGAGCGGTTTAAATGAGATGAGGCCCCGTGTTCAAACGACTCCAACCCTGTCCCAACAAAAAGTGAAGGTGAAAAGTGTGTGAGAAATGACGCGTACGCGAGGGTAAACAACACCTTACCCACCCCAGCTCGGGCGTGTTCCGACGTGTGCTTCGAGTAAAAATGTGTCATGTCAATGCCCAGTCACTACCAGCGCACATTGACCGATTTCGTGATTTTTTTCTCAAAAGTGATTACCACATCATTGCTGTTACTGAATCATGGTTAAATACTAATATATCATCAGATTCTGTGAAACTAGAAAGTTACAATCTGGTTCGTAATGATCGTTCGCACAGAGTTGGTGGTGGAGTGTGTATATATGTTTATGAATGTTTATCATTTAGTGTAATTGAGAAATCGATGGTGATACCATTTAAACCGGAATTATTTTTTATTGAAATAAGTGGTATTAGTGATAAAGTGATGCTTGCAGTAGTGCATATACCACCTAAAGTAGGCTACTTAAGTGAACAATTTGAACCTGTATTATCCAACTGTCTTGTAACTTACAAAAATATTATTGTCTGTGGTGATTTCAATGCTGATCTATTAAGGAACAGTTATTATAGCCGATATCTGATGGACATGGGAACAAATTATAATCTAACGTTGGTTCCACTCCAGGCAACACATCATCTAAACAGCAGTAGTACTTGGTTAGATCTATTTATAGTGGATGATATGAACAAAGTTAAGAACTATGGACAGCACCCTATCGGATTTTTGTCCAATCATGACCTAATTTTTGTCAATTATCATTTTAAAATACCTAAAAAGAATCCCAAAGACTTCAGTAAATTTGAGATGCATAAATTCATGGCTGCCAATGACGAGTTACCCTGGGGAGAGCTGTTCCTCAGTAATGACGTCAATAAAAAAGTCTCTATATTTGCAATTAATGTTTTACAGTTAATGGATCTTCACGCTCCGCTGCGAAAAGTGCAACCTAAGCGTATTCCCATTCCGTATTTAGTCACAGTATTAGTGGTTAAGGGATTACTTATTTTATACGGCTCATTCGCAATTTATAGTACTATTTATAGGACATTCCAGAAGTGGTTAGCTAAGCATGCCTCTATAGAGATGATGAAAACAATGGAAATCATCCCTATTTCTCATCAACATGTTTTTGTTGCTTCGATTGTTTGAGACATTCAAAAGACGTGTACCAACTACGTCTACGTTTTCCCTTCGAGCCGTCGCCTGGGCGTGTGGCAGGGGGTCTTAGGAAAACAGCCTTGAAAGGAGGAGTATAGGAAACAGATATCGCGAGAGGTAAGAGAGGAAAGGTGAGGAGTGTTCTGAACGGTTGTGACGGAATAATGCTTCGATCTGTTTTTTTTTTGTTTCCGTCATGAACGGTGCGTCGGGAGGAAGGGTTTCTCTTCTTTACACTGAAAAAATGGTAGGGTGAGGCATCACAATATTTTTCTTGGTTAGAAAAAAGTTGATTCGTAGATCAGCTATAATCGATACATCTTATGCGCTGCAATGTACCATGTTTATTAAATAGAATTTGAAACAATTTGAATACAACTGTCATAACAAAAGTGACAATAATATTTGTTCAAAGAATACTTGATAATCGCAAATGCACAGCAAATGAAACTAAGCCAAATGAAAAAATACCAGCAATGGATCAAAGAAGGAATAGAGCTTAAAGAATATATTGAGATACACATTGACAGAGCTGCTTTTCTTGTTTTCTCATGATTTTTTTGCAGTCACATGAACATTAGCACGCCAATGAATGTAATCCACAATGTAAAAATACACAATTTATCATAGCAAAAGTGACAAAACCATTATTTACAGAGAATGCTTATTTTGCCAAGCGTGCAGTATAGTTTTTCAGAATTAATTTACCTGTACAATCCCATTGTTTTCCTGTCATCCCATGATTACAAAAATTTGTCTTTCCCTAAAACAGGGCTCTGTAGGTTTACAAGTGCACATGCAACTATTATTATTTCATCAGTCACGGTTAGCAAAGAAGATGGTAGAGGAGAGCTAAAAATCTTAAATATTTTGATTCTTTGATTGACTCGTTCAATATGCACCCTTGCCATGGCAATATTTACATTAGATTTTGCCTCACCCTCTGAAAATCTCTATTCATGTTTCAGGAAGGACGGGAGATACAATGAAATGCGTTGGCCCTGGGATATTTTGTAAATGGGAAATGCCTGCGACAACCACTGACGATGGTATCCAAGAGCTGGAAGGATGGAATTCCAACCTATGAGTTTCACTTCCTATCGCTATGTATCATCGTCGTGAAGCATTGCAATAGTTCCCCGGTATTGACCTGCGTTCCAATAACACTTCTGTGATCCAATGTGGGTGAATTCCTAGTCAGCGCAAGCAGGGTTTCCACGGCTACTTCTTCCATCTCCACCAACTCTGAGTGCACTTCGCGACTTGCTGGGACGTTATCGCTCACCTCTGGCACATCATTAGTTCCAAATTCTTTTCCCAGCAATCTTCTATGCGCAATCCTACGTGCCCTCGGCGATTCCGCTTCCTGAGGCTTTACACAAAATTGTTGAGAAGGTAGGTTCTTCCTCGGATGCGTGTTCAACTTAAGGCGTCTGCGATGCGAAGGTTGATCTAAATGTAATAACAAAATAAGGAAATAATATTCATTAAAATAATATTTTAACAACTAAAAGGCTGGAACAAAGATAAGCAAATCGTGTAACGTTACAGCAAGTGTTGAGGATCATTATTTCTGGTGTTAAAAAAGCGCATTTTGATTGATAATTATAATTAAGAAAAAACATAATTATCATTTGTTAATTACTGATCAGGAAGAATGAAATCTTCTTTCTCAAAATGCCGCGAGCATACTCGCATGTGCTCCGTCACCGGCTTTCCAATCCGCACCTTCGTTTTCCATGACTTCCTCCGATCCACCTTTTGCGCTACTCCTAATTTATTCGTAAGAATAACATTCGGCGAACCTAATCATGGAAAATAGTGAAAACTCACTTCTGAATCACTTCCTTTCCTTTTTTTACAGCCGAAAACACTGCAGTACGTATTATTTCTCCTTGAATCGCTCATTCTAACACGACGTGGTCTTTCAAAGGGAGCACAAATTAGCAAGAAACGATTGAGAAAAGAGAATGGAGAGAACAGCTATCCGTGTTTCAGTAGTTTGAAAATCGGCAGCATGGAGTTGAATGCTTGTGTACCTACAATAGGGTGTCCCTTATATGGCCGACATTTTTTTTTCCTATTTCATTTTGCACCACTTTTCATTTTTTTCCTTTGTAATAGTAAATGAACAGTGCTAAATTTCAGCTCGATCGCATTCGTTTTTCACGTGCCACAAGGCCGAAGAAATAAAAATAGGGAAACAAAATTTAGCGTGCTGGAAATTTTTTATTTATTTTTACGAAATGATGTCACTGTGAAGCTATGAATACATATCTACTCTAAATAATATTTTGAAAAATCCTGACTACAGAGAGGTAAAATGAGGGAGGGAATGGAATACTGGCTAAAACATGATTTAAGACAAATTGTCCTTGGTACATACTCTATACTTTCGACGTGTTGCTTGCGTCACAATAAGCATATTTTGAAAATTATCTTCACTTCTTACACTATGGAGGTAGTCTTGAGTAATTGCAACACCTCTCTCTGCTGTATCATTAGTCACATACATATCAGAGAAAAACATGCAGGCTTCTTGGAAATCCTGACATTGATCACATTTACTTGGAGGCCCATCAAGAAATTGATGAGATAACCCAAATCTTTTGAATAAATATAGAGTATAAGGGCCAGCAAAATCATACAAATTGCTATTAACCAACATATTCAGCTCATTTAAATCAATTTTCGGACGAATAACTCGGTAATCTTTCATAGGAACAGAGCATTTACTAGACTCAATCTTTTCTAACATCTTTTCTTTACAGTCTAACGTTTCAGCTAGATCTAGTAAAACCAGGCCAGTAAGTTGCTGCGAATGACACCACAAATGCCTGGAGAATGTTTTAGCAGCTGTTTGTGACACTCGTTTGTTTACATTTTCATACATAAACAAATTTTTTAGGAAATTTAAATCATTGTGTGGGGCAGAAATAGCGTCGGGAGCAGATAACCAATACTTAACATATAGAAGCACAATGAACAAAGAAACGTCTCTTAAACCATTTTCTTCTTTTTTCGTCATCTTGAACTGGCCTTTGAACAGCATGATTTTCATCGAGTAAATTGCATTTGCCATAAATCTAGCTTCATGTACAAATCCGCGTGGAGGTGTGCCTCTCAGGTATATGCAGACGAGCTCCAAACATTCCCGGTAATCATCACGGCTGTCCTTCCTGAGCAGAAAAAATAAAGCCTTCGCTCTTTCTTTCGCTGGTTAATCAAGAAAGCTTTATCTTCCTCATTCCTCATCACCTGCAGTGCATCAACCGTGGCGATGTCAAAAAGATCTTCAAAAGAATTCTTGAAGGAGGTCTCTCTCGCAATTTGGGTCTTGTCGCGGTGAGTGCGGGTTTTCTGGAGTGATCTCCTTTCCATGCAAAAAACTTCACTAGTTTCACAACGCGGGGCAGATATTTAGTGGGTAGGTTAACTTTTTCCCAAAAGCATATCACTTCCATTGCGGTGCTATTGCGCGCTTTTGAAAGGGAAGATTTTTGAATGCATCCAAAAAAGAAACAATACCTGTATGCGCGAAGGTAACTTGGCACCCGCTATCTCATCTGAAGAATTTCCTATAAGAAATACATGCTTCCGAAGAGCCTTCTTGGGGTTGGTACTAACACGCAACATAATAAACTCCTGTAGCTTTCAGTACACGTTCTGTTGTGCAACGCAATACTGTCACTGGTCCTCCTATTCAAAGGCAATTTTTCCCTCACGGACCGATATTTATTGAAAACACATACTTAGTATATTTTTCCTGCTATTACAAGCAACGGGCTCCCGCCGCCTATCAGCAACGGCCGCCCTTCGCTTGTATTAACAGAACGCGTTATTTTGTTTCGAAAGTCGTAGTGACAGTGTGGACCGGGGAGGTGGGTCAAGGGGAGAAGGAGGGAGCGGCGGGAGGAAGGGGGGGGGGACAGTAATAAGAAAAACTGGAACCTTACAAACTTCTGAAAGTGACGCTACTGTGTATAACATTGATTTGACGGCTTCATTCCTCTATAACGTCATCTTCAGGTGAAGAATCTACGGAGCTCGTAGAATGTGATTTTGTAGGGTCTACACCTGAAGATAACGTTTTAATACGTCAAAAACCGGGTCGTGCAAATAAAATTATCATTGTGGAACCACGAAATTTAAGTTTATCATTTATATTCTGGCATCCATTTATCCTTCGTCTCACATTTTCATTGTGACGACTTGTGTCTTGTGAAGTTGGTACATTATTCGTCTTTCGTTGTAGCCCATCCCTAGTTTTTCCAGCAGCCCGAGCATCTTATTCCGCTTGACGTCGTCGAAGGATATCTCCAAGTCAGCGAGTGTCATGCATAGTGTCTTGCTTATGCATCATTTTCTCGACCATTACTCTCAGGCAGTATATGGCCTCCCTGCTTCCTCTGTTCTTTCAAATTCCAAATTCTTATCCTGATAGATTTTCTTTCATTCTCCATTCCACCTCTCTGCTTATCTGCTTATTAGTGAAAGTTTTTTTGACACGAATTATTCCAGACTCAAGGATAAGTGTTTTTCACACATCTCAGTTGTTTTCATGTTCCGTATCTCAATCATTACACCCCTTTGAAAGTCCTCCGGTGGTCTTCCATTTCCGTAGTTGTCCATGGCTATTTCTTACAATTTGGCTTAACGTCTAAAGGTCTTGATGATATCTCTGTTATTTTATCTTTACCAGGCAGTTTTTTATTATTTAGATATTTCACTATTCAATCTAATTCGCATATCAATATGTCTAGGCCATAACATTAGGGCTAGATAGTACTTAAACTTATAGAATAGATGGAAACGAGTAAGGAAGATATTGAAATATGCTTGTTGGAAACAAAAAAACTAAGTACTATGCACTCGAAAAGATGTTCAAAATTGTAAAAAGGCTTACTTTTACCAACTTACTAGTAAATTTTTCGGGGAGGAAGCAAATCGAAAACTGGAACATCCCCCTCTCACGGTTGAAAAATGTTACTTGGACGATTTCACTGGAGATTTTGTAGGGTGTGTCGATAATAATTGATGTGGGTGCAGGGGAATGTGGAGAAGCAGGGGAGAGGGGAGAAGTTGGGACAGGGAGATCGGGGGTGGGTTGGCAGGAACGGGGAAGGGTAGGGCTGGGGGTAGGTGGAGGAGGTTGGATTGGGGTCGAGATGGGGATGGTGGAGTGTGTTGGGCCTTCACAAGTCTCCTTAGTCTCTTGAATTCTTCTCAAACCTCGTTTCCTATCTTCTTTCTCCCGCGAGTTTTTATATTTTTTGTTTTTCTCCTTGCAGCAGTTGTTGCCTCCGCGAATGCACGACACTGAAACGTGAGATAATCGAATTATTCGTTAGCTAAGCCATAATTGATGTACCTTGCCAGAAAGCATGTGATTAGTGTATTACTACTCGCAACCCTGCGCATGTTAGCTTCGTGATATCACTGCGGGGTTAAGTTTGTACGACTATTATTTTTAGACGAAGGTACATCATCAATTGCTTCTATTTAACCCTACTTAATTGATAACCACATGTCGGAAAGTTGCGTTACATAGTGGTCTATGGGAAAGACAATACTTATAGATTCTATTCCCAGTCGAATCCGAATTTTTCCTAATGCTAGTTTATTGCCATTAACGGTTTCCATGTAAATCGTCATTTTTATGATGTTAAAGATAGCACACAGTATTTCACTTGAACTTGAGAAAATAAATTTCTCCGTAAAGTTAGTTAATGATATAAAACAAAACAGTACTCACATATTCCTCCCATATCTATTACGTTTTTCTCTCTCAATTACTTTTCTCTCACTTAACCACTCACTTCAAGTCACTGTATAGAGCAGATAGCTTTACGCTTCTAAGTTAATGTTTCCCTGGCAACGATTGTCAAAAGTCCCTTCTGGTGTCTGACAATTGTTGTCCTTTGAAGGTATTGAATTGTATGGTGAGAGAACTTATGGCTATAATTATGTAAGATTACATGCGGGCATACAGGCGGTCATCTAGATCATTTAAGAACAATGGTTTTATTCATCATGAGTTATTATTTATTTCATTATCGTCACCGTTAGAAATCAGTTGTGATCCAAATGTGCTAATTGCTATTTGAAATACTTAATTATTTTGGCATCTTTTTCGATAATTTAATTTTAATTTTTGTGTCAAGGTGTTTCAAGAGGGGTACATAAAATTATTTTATTATTAACGCTCATTCTCTTTTTGATAAATCCTCAAAGTTACAATTTATGTCAGGGTTTGTTTGGATATTGGCCATAAAGAAGGAGGGGAAAATTCCGCAATATTTTTTTTGCAAAATAATTGCACTTCTGTCGGCACTCCCGGAGTGCCTCCCGGAGTACTGATTCCCTGGTCAGGAAGTAATTAGCAGCGTGGGTAATGAATATGTATGCTATTGGTTTTATCGTCATTGCTCGGTTCCACTATTGAGGCCAGAGTAATTTTCTTCTACTTTTACCGCGTTTGAATTTCCATTTTCCTAGAAAAATTGAAACCCCAGTTGAATGTTTGCTATACAAATAACACAATATACCATCCTAGCCGTCGCATATGCCCCACGTGCATTCCCGCGTTTAATAACCATGTTTTCGAAGTTTTAAACCTATGCTTTTAATCTAATTGTTCAGATCCACGACCTTTTTTTAAGCGCTCTTGTTAATAATTATTATTAAGAAGTTAAAGGTGGTTGGGTTGAATATTTTACTTACAGATTTTCGTGGAGCTTATCATACGTGGTCATTAGGACAGAGACCTACGTATAGATAAAAGTAATAAAAAACGCTGTATATTTTTTTTGCAATTATCTACTATCAAACTTTTTATTTACTCGGATCTCTGAAATTGCTATAAACCGTACGTGAAAATCCTTTCCGTCTTCTCGGATCACGGTTTTTTATTTCATTACATTTGACCGAAAATCAGTGAAGCTTCAAAAGGAGGGTAGAGCGCCACATGCTGGAAATAAGAGGTCTTACGTCACAACTTCTCTTCTCCGTCGCAGCTGCTCATGATTAACTAGCTCACAATCGTCTCTCTTGGCGTCAGTTACAATTCCGCATCTGCGGTTTACCTGACAATGTTCAGGAGCTTTCAACTTTCAAATCATACGCACTTCCTCAGCAGAACATCTTCGATGTATCTCCTCAGTTGTGCTCACTAGATTCCTTTGTAATTAGTTAAAAATCGCATTTTTAATTTAATTCCACATAAATATTTCTTTGACATCCATTTAACAGAACAAATAACAATTGTTGTTAACATTCATAGTTTATAATATATTTTTATCTCATATAGCCACGACCTTGAGAAATTAGGGAAATGTTTAGGCTTGCATCACGTGTCTGCTGAATGTATTCCAAATGGGAAACTGACGAGCCGCGCGAGAGAAAATTGTAAATTTTTAAATATTTATAAAAAACGCATTTATGAATTGCCATTAAATTTTATTTTTTCAATAGTTAGCTGGATATGTTTAGATTATGGAAATAAAGTTTCGGCCGATTCTGAGATGGAGTATTTGAGAAAGGATTAGTAACAATTTTTTAAACATTAGTAATTTACAACAATAGGGTTTAGAAGAAAATAACTTTATATTGATATATTTGTATTCAATTAAGATTTTGATTTAATAAGAGCTATTAATAATTATTTTATGACAATTACAAGCGGAGATATAAGTGATAATATGATTTAAGGCACGGATTTTTGCTAGAAATGCGAAAAAATTAAATTATGTATAATTCACACAAAATTTTTAGTCACAAAACGGCTTGAAGGTATTCAGTTTGAGTTAATATTGTACCCATACACCAATTTTTATCAAAATCAGAGAACCTAAGGGACAAACTTTTGTTGAATTGAGGTGGAATGACCCTTTACGTAATGTGGAAACCGAGATACGGAAGGGAAACAGCCATCAGCTCAAATTTCCCTCTCAGACTGGTTATCTATAGAATCTGTGTAAGTAATGACATGCGCTGCATCAGCGAGTGTTTTCAAATAATTTTTTCTGTAAGCAGTCTCTCAAAGCAAAATTCAAGATAAAATGTACACACCTTTGAATTTGGTTGCGGCTATTTTTTGGAATTTGGGGCTTCTTCCGATCTATGAAAACGTTTTCCAAGGAACTTTATTTTTTTAAGGAAAAAAGGGTTTAAGATGCAAGCCTTCCGAATTCAAATATTTTAACATCTTGACTGAATTTTTCCCACTGCAAATAGGGTGGAGTGAAATTTTACGAGATTTTCCTTCCCTAATTTTCCCCATATTTACTAAAATATTTTATTTATTTGAGTTTCAAATAATTCCAAAACCCCCTCTTGCGGATATTGAAAGATTAATTTTTTGATTTGCAGGAGGTTTAATGGATGGCAGTTAATTATTATCAATTTAAACTTTTGTTCATTTTATTAGCATATAAGATTTATTGGTCTGGTTATTTTAAGTTCTGTGGCAATAATTCTTTTCACCACGAAGAAACGCTACGCCGAGTCAACGGCGAGTAATCTTGGAGCACAGACATCTCATTACTGTGCTTAAAGCTGACCCCGGGTTAATGAACTGTCACGGAAGTATTAGTGAGGAAAAAATACCACTCGCTCATGTACCCGACTCTATCGTGCCCACAGAATTATTAATCATGCAACGCAAGTGCAAGCAGGTAGCAAGCAGTGCAAGCAGGTATCCACTTCATTGGCAGAAGTCTCTCTGGAGAGGACACCATGGAGTTACTTCCGAGAACACCAAATCTAAGGGCTACTAATGAAAACTGAGTAAATGCACGTTATAAACGTGATCTAATTTCTATGTTCATTTAGTGTCCTTTCCAGGGCAGGGAAATGCGTTTCTGGTTAACATTTTTGAGCTTGTATTTCCATTTTTCAAATTATATCTAGCGTATAAGTAAAGTGCGTTGTCACGGCAAATGCCTTCGATCCGTATAAATCTTTCTGTGATTTCAGTGGTGCTCTGAAAAATGTATAAGTTCCATAAAAATTAGGACAAATTAAATAAATAATAACCTATGTACGAATTAGAGTTCTGCGTTATTAGTCAATCCCTCATTATTGATCAATCTCATATTTCCTCTTTGTAAATTATATTCCACGTATTAATTAAGAGGCTATTTATAACGGTATTTTAGAGACATTAACAGAGATTTGTTTTGCTTTCTTTGGAGCAAAAAGCAATAACAGCACTTTTTGGAGCTCATGCGGACAACTGAAGTCGTTAGTTTTCACTGCTTATATTGTGCGTCGGTAAAGGCATTCGAATATTTTGTACTGGGAGAAGTTTTCAGCTTATCTTCGGGATTGTAAAAGTTTCCCTTAAGTCTCGACAGTTAAAAATGTGGAGGAAAGTGGGGAGAACAATCTGCAAGCCACTACGAGTTGCCGTGAGGAAGTGAGGGAGGTAGTTTGAATCATTCCTTCTTTTCTGTACTTAATGCGTCCTGCGCATTAATATACGAGCCCGTATTATCCAAAGGCACGTGAGAAGATGGCGTAATTTTTGTTTATGATTTGGTTTAATGTCAAGTATTTTTTACAACATACATATACTACCATAGATTAATAAAATGTTTTATGCTTACATTGAATTCTCACAAACTCAATCCCACCGCAATATCATATATTTTATTTTGTTCCCAAGAGATATTTTGTTTTAGCAATGTAGACTCACTGCAGCAGCTTAGCAAGAGGCATTCGTGAGACATAAGTCTTCTTCAACGGCCCAACTCGAAAATGTCCGTAGCAATTCGTTACTTAAAACGATATTTCATCCCGTGGGAGAGATACGATTGTTTTTTTGTAGCTTATCAATGCTATTAACGTGTTGGTACAATGAAGTAACAATTAAATCCTATACTTCTTCATTTGCTCACCTGACCTCTTGTGGAGGAAATTTTCCCCTTTTTCTCCTAGTGAATCCACCACTGACTCGTGAGTTGACCTAACCAGAAGAAAGTAGAAACTCTCTTTCACTTAATTAGAAAACCTTCCTATTGCTCGCTATATAAATCCGAGTTACATTAATGCAATGCCGCCAATGTTTCGTGTTTTCCCCACGTTCAGTCTAAAGTCAAGGTGATTATTAGGCATTTGACTTCATCCTACTCCTTTATATTAACCCCTAACACTTTATAGATGTAGCGTTGGTGAGATTTCTTTCGTAAGAATTGTACTGAAGTGAATTTACTAAGGTGCCTGTCAACGGCTACTGTACATCGGCTGAATATCGTTGCATTATATGTCGACAGCAACGGCCCGGTACCATAATTATGTAGCCTATTAGGGCCCATTATTGTCAGTGGGGATTCGTCAAATGGAAACAGTCGATAATGGCCCTAATCGACGGACAGTGAAGGACAAATTCAAAGAACTGCGGAACTGGCCGCGCAGTAACTTTGAGTCACCCGCTGATGGACACACAATTTTGTGAAATTCACAGTTTAGAAATCATTCGCCTGGACCCAGACCCCTCGATATCGCGAAATTCACAGTGAGAGATGACGCCTGGGTAGCTTAAGTGGTAGAGTACTCGGCGCGAAATCTGTGTTTGAATCCCAGTCCAGGCGAATGATTTTTTCACTGTGAATTTCACACAAAAGTGAAGGATAGACAATTTATTAACAAAATGGAATTTTAATTTATTGGTTCTAACGATGGTCATCATGTACCGAAAAAATATACTGAATTTCTGATTATGAGTATTGCACTGATTTTCGTCTTATTGTTTCTTAGTTAATTATTTTAGAACAATTTGTTGCTCGTTTACGGCTTACCTTTAAATTCATTTTTCCTTATTCTGATATAAAACTTATTTAAAGGAAAAATTACTCCTTTGAGACTGGTTTTAAAATGTTTTGAAACTCACAATGCTTTATTCTATTTTTAAACTGAATGCTAGCCGATTTTCTTTTGTTCAATTTGGAGCGAGGTTGCTGATAAAATGAGCGCAGAAATTAAGTTTAAAATAAGTTGAAAAGAAATAATTTAGCCGTATAGAATATTTATTATTGGCTCAAACTAGGCTGGCAGTGCATAGAAAATGGCCTCCAAAACATATTTAAATCTCATTTGAAACTCAATTTACTGGTCTCATTTACTCTAGGTACGCTCATGTACAGTTTGAAATTATTTTTTCCAAAAAAATATTAATAGTTGAATGAAATTTAAACTGAGGGCATCTGAAGTGGTTATTGATTTCACTGTTTATATTATTTTTAAATAAGGCGATAAATTATAGAATATCAAATTTCGTTTAAGTACAGTAACTTGATAAAGTGTCGCGATAAACTGCACTGGCGTAGCAAACTGATCGGCGTTCAAAGCTCGAAATACGTTGTTACTCCGTACCGTCTCTGGTGTCTGTGAGAAATTTCGTCTACGCTTTTCTTATATCGAAGAAAAACTTGTTTCATCTTCAGTTTACTGAATTATAAAAATCATATTTTATCCTATTGCAATAATAACTTACCTATTACTGTTTTCTACGAAGCATCTTATCTCGCAGATTCTAATTCAAATATCTTTACTACCCACTAGTTTGGGACATCCTGATCGGTGAATCACTCAAACTGATCATTTCCGTTCTCGTTCATTTCGCAAGGTGCTATGCTCATCTACTTTGTCCTCTCCCCTCTCCACATTTCTGACTGCTGCATTGAAAAGTGTTGTCTCGAGGACGTTATTTAACCGGAGAAAATTAAAATGTAAGAAATTTGATTTTTGATGATTTGTTCTATTCTCTCTTTCCACGTGCCCATTAGCTTGTGGCCGCAAAGGTGTGGAGTGTTAATGTATCACACCGTTGTTTCCAAGTAAAGTTGTACCCCCTTTATCGGTCATTATTAATTCCGTACCTTATTTTGCCCGCGCTTATCTGGCCTTCGTAGTCGTCGAGGCCCGCGGGCGGAGACGGGAGAGGGGTGGAGGTGGCGATGTGTCGTGGCTGCTCGAGCCGTAACACACGATACTTGTGAGTCATGAATGTGTAAAGGACATCTAGCCTTTTCAGTTTCAGTGCGATTTCCACTTTCTGAAATTAGTGCCGACTAGAACTCTTTGCATATATTAGTATTTTTCCGGCCGTGAAATCAACGATGGATGATATTGTCATGATACAAGATTTTTGTCGTATTCTTCAATATATATTTATTGGTCAGATCAAAGTTATATGCGCTACGGTATGAATGAAAATTTTTCTCATCCTCGCCGGTAGAAGATACCCTCCAGGGGCCTTATTCAGAAAGGAGTCGACACGGTCGAACCTCGGAAAATCCGTGAATTTGACGTCACAGCCCCCGACAAATCTCAACTTTTGAATGGGCCTATTTGTAATTTTAGAGACTGTGACGTCAAAATGTCATCACTTTCGAGGCTCGGAAATTCCGAGGACATACAGAATCCTAGCCCCCCAGGTCAGCTCAAATAATAGTATATTCCGTTAGCAAATAAATAGTAGCCGCTAACATGATAGGTCTTGTGCTGGTTCAAGTATCGTGTGAAACGTGCTTCACGACCTTTAATTTTAAGCAAAATATTTTTTTGAGATGTAATTTTATATTTACCATTACGTTACTCTTTATGAATATTGGAAGACTACTTTGCAGATTATTTGCAGTAAAATTTGATACAATTTATTATCCCCATTGCTGTGATATTCGATCATCCTAAGAGTAATTACATTTAAGTTATTAGCAAACATCGCGAAACTAACACAAACACTCACAATGTATGTTATTTTTACTACGGTCGTTGTTTTCAAAGCGTCGTGAGCTGCAAGGCTGGTACCTGTTCTCATACTGGTTTCTTCATCCCCTACACATTCTTCACTTGGCAATTATTGATAAAAATAGCAATTTTTGGGCTTTCATTTTGAGCATTGCAATTAAATCTCAATTATTTAAAAAATTATTAGCACTGCGTTAATTTACTCGAAACCGGCTACGCGTATTGGATTTGAAAGATTAATTTTTTTGCAGGTACTTTTTCCAAGAGTATTTATTTTTGAAATTTCCCACTGTAAGCTTTGAAACTGTGTTTGTTTCACGTTTGGCATTGAAATTGGTGAATTCAACGTAGTCATCAAATTGGAAATATAAGTCTCCATAAGTAAGAAATGAGGTGATTGATTTCAAGTACCACATCTGTTCATCAAGTTAAGAATAATATTGATTTTTTTTCGATTTTTTATGGAATCTTTAACTCATACCATGAAAACATATTCTTGAATGAAACACTGAAAATGTTTCACGTATATAAGCTCGAGAAAGGTAAGCGCATTACGAATTATTTTGCAACTCCTACCGGAGGACTAGTATCGTAGTCGCCACAACAGACGGTTTCGAAAACGAAAACTTATTTACGCGAAGTGAAACAATTTTCATTCTATTATGCTCGTCTCAATCGATGATATTTGTGTATCGCTGATCGGCTGTTTACGAACTATATAAATATGGTATTAAATGGAATGTTCTCACCTTGATATCAAGAACGTTCTTTTCAAACCTGCAATCTAATGCGCGATTTTATGTGTACTTTATTGTGACGGAAAAAATGAATCACCTAATTTGACTGGTGGTTGTTGGAACTGAACCTCAGACCTCAGGTAAAATTTTTATGAAGATAATTTTAAAAAAAGTAAAATTTAAAAAAAAGTAATAAGAGGTGGTGAAAATTGACTCGATTGGGGATCGAACGCCGGACCTCCGCTGCCACCGACGCCCGCAATTATGGAAAATGTGGCCTGCTTCTTATTTCGCCCAGAGAGCTGCGATCTTATTCCTCGCGTGTGCAAATGGGCTTCGTAGTCAAGGCGTGGTCGGGGTCGGAAGGGGAAAAGGTAGACGGCGGGTCGACTTAAGCCGTATCACACGATGTTTGTTCCAGTACTAACTCAAGGATTCTCGCTAGCATGGCAGCTGCCCATTATTGTGTGTGAAACAGAACCAGCTTACAAGCATAATCGCTGTCATACTCGCATTTCGCGTTCCGCTTTTTCGCCCGATCCGCCTTCCATTTGAACCCAGCTTGAGGAGGTTCCTCCGCGACTCTATAAGCCAAAACAAAGACCAGTTTTCCCGACATTTAACTATAAGTCCCGCTTTTTGTTTACATTTTTCAAAAGGTTTATTTAACTGTTGACATGCTTAAGATAAAGGGGAAAAATATTATGCTAAGTATACAGATTATTAGATAAATAATGAAAACTTTTCCCCGTTGTAGGACCCACTGCTGTAAAATTACCATTGAATGAAAACATTTTTACGCCGTTTTTATCGGTAATTTGCTAATAAATTGAAAAATATAATAGTCAGTTGCCACGATTTTATTCCCATTACATTCCCTCGGTTAATATGCTTCTTTAAAACAGCATTCCGCCAAAGTGGTATTTATAATAGACAGAGAAATAGTGTTCCTGACGGTTCGTCAATTCTCGTATTTAACACCCATGTCATTTCAAGATCAAATTGCAATAAATAACGTGGAAAAGTGTAATTTGTTGTCCTTATCAAAAGTAAACAGAATATTTGTGGGTGTATACGTGAATAAAATGGCCTTCGTCATTTTACAGTGGTAATACATTCCTACATAACCGTCATAACATTCCATTTGGCCGTTAGCACACATAGCTTAATTATTAGAATTAGGCTTGTATACTTAATTACTTACTTCCGTGGCCATTGATACCAAAGCTGGTTTTTGGACAGCCAACGATCTGCCTCGACATCTTTCGATCTACAGCGTCTTCCTCGTTGGCCCTTATCTTATTTATGTCCATGATTACTTGGTCTATCCATCTCTTCATTGGGCATTCAAGAGGTCTTCTTCCATCAGGGCTTTCTTTCCAAACTTGTTTTATTCAGTCGTCATCTTCTCTTCTTATTATGTGCCCAGCCAATCGCAATCGTCGGCTTTTGGTTTCTTCAGCTACAACGTTTGGTGCTTCGAATAGCTCCCTATTTTCTTTGTTATGTTTAATCCGTCATATTGCATCTTATCTTGTGGGTCCAAAGACTTTTTTAAGTACTTTGAAAATAAAGGTAATCAGCCTTTTTCAGTTTTTTGTCAAATGTCCATGACTCAGCTTCATATAGAAGGACTTGTCTTATTATAGTTTCGTAAATTTTAAGTTTTGTACAGATGGATAAAAGCTTGAATAAGTGGAATAATTTATATAATTCCTCAATAATGCACTATTCTTAAACACCTCTTTTGCTTTTGTCTCATACTTGCATTGCTTCATAAACGCTCTCCTATCCTTGAGACTCATAATGTTTCTCTTCTTAATAGTGTCTTTCACGGCATTCAACCTTGAATTTCTTCGTCTATGACTTAATATCACGCCTTTCACTCCTGTAATAAATCGGCTTCGTTATTCGACATTCATCCACTGTCTCAAATTGACGAAATCTACGACGCACGCTCCTTGCATTTCCGTCCATTACCGCAGGATCGTTTGCGCAGTTTCAGGGTCCATTCATTCTTAGCCCTATTCCTCCAAATTTTACCACAAACACCAATCAATTATACCAATCAGGTATAGCATCCACATTGCACTACACTACCTTGGTATACCCATGTTTCACGACCATTTAATACCTCTTGGAGGAGGACCATTTTATTTACTGCCATTTATACTCCCTAGGTAATCATTTATTCCTTGTTAATCTTCTTATGCTGCCCATGAATTTTGTTTCCTAATTCGTGCGTCTTTTAATCTTCTTATCTATTCTTCCATCTTTCGCTAAAATTCGGCCAAACTACTCATAATCTTTCACTTGTTTCGTTATTTTACCACTCACCCGCCATTCCATTCAGGTCGGATTACATGACGTGTTAGAACTTTCCGTGGTGGCGTAATGCAACACTTTTACTGCCTCGTCGCGAAATGTTACAAGTGCCATCAGTGGACTATCGGCAATCAATCAATTGTTTCAGTCACATACGTTTGACGTAGCATAAGGGATAAAAAGTTCAGTGCGAATTTTGGTAATTTGAGCGAGACACTAATTCGCCTAAAAATTCGATTAATTTGGCCTCATTTTAAATAAAAATACCTCCTCTTTCTAACGATATCAAAATATTAGTCACTTAAAATTGTACTTTTAAAAATACCAGTCCTTTTCCAGGGAAAACAGGACGCGTATACACTACGGAGAGAATTATTAAAAAATAGGAATTTCTAACGTATAAACCCGTTAGAATTTTTACAGTGTGTAATATATTTTTTTAAACTATTTTATATATAAATCTTACTGCAGTATTTTTTACGGAATCACAAAAACATCTTAGGTTGTGACGGAGTTAACACAAAGATGCCAAAACATGAGTCAAGTTAGAACTAAACAAATATGTACTTAGGTAAGTACTGGTAATTTCAGTAATTATTCTCATTTTTGCTTCAATATTAAGTTTTAACAGCAAAAACTTACAAATGATATTTATATCTTATATAACCAGTCAAAGATCTTGATAAACTACCTTAAAGTAAACCGGTTTCTAATCCTTATGAATGCATTACTGTACTACTGTAGGTATATTTCGCAAATTTGATTACAATAGGCAATTAAATTTCACTTTATGAAAAGGGAAAGAACCACGTAGCTCTCGTGAACTAAAATGTTTCTAAGACATTCCTAGGTTTTCAGTCCTATTATCACATTCTTAATGTTTCCATGTCATGAGTGCATTTAAATTATATTCCATTGTTTCCGTTGAATCTAATTATATATCTATATACTTTAGGACTATCACTAATCGCAAAACCTTCTTGTGCTTAATTTTATTTGCTATGCAATAATTTTAATGGCTTTGTCAGCAGAAGAATGCACAAGTTCTGTTGTTTTGCCTTAATAGAGCACTCCAGTCAAAACACGTACATGATACGAGACATACAAAAAACACAGATGAACAAAACAGCAAACACAACACTCTTTCATTGAAAAGTTGAACTGAAAGGAAGTGTTGAGAAGGATTTTGTTGAATGTTGTATTTGAAATTGTGTCTTCGAAGGAAGGATGAGAAGGTTTTACATTAATAATCTCGCTTACAATGATTTCTAAAGCCAACCCGATAGTGATAGCAATGCATTCGGTGAACGAATGCAAAATTCTGTACACAATGCTTTAGAACTAGACTTTCGTGAGCGTGTTTTGCAATTTCATAGATGAATGTTGGAAATAGAGAATGGAAAATTTGAGCTGTCATCCACGCAGTCTTTGTGTCGTCTAGCGCAATTCTCTGATATTCATTTGGCAAATATGACTGCATAAATGATTTATGTGTCGCCGAATATCTACTTCCTACGTATGAACTATACATATGTTTTTAAAAGGGAATATTCTCACCTTGTTCTCAAACTTTGACAAATGAGCGCCACCCTATAACATTACTCCTCAATTCGCATTGTAAGCAGGTAATCCTTCTTGTTTGGTACAAACGCTAAATCTTAAAAAAAAGAATAATGCTAGACTTCGTCGTAATAAATGAAAAATCTTTGAGCGTACACATGAAACCTGCGAATTAGTGCGCCTATTTTGTGACGGAAAAAAGTCAATCACCTATAACTCTTATAGAGAGAATATTGCTTTCCTTAAATCAGATTTTAATTTTTTTTTATTATCATGATATATAGGTTTAAGTCGAAATCGATCCGTAGACACAATGAAAACAGATTTATCGAAACTAAGTAATAGCCAAAATAACAATTAACTAACGGCAATGATCGTATTGTAAAATAGAATATGAAAGCCGCGAGAAATTATCGTTACGGAAGCATGTTGAAAAATTATCTCTACTGATGATAATCTTTATAAAGATAAAAAAAATAAAATAGTTGAAGGATGTGGTGATATGGCTCGTGCGGGGATCGAACTCCGGACCCCAGGTTAGCAGCGGGGAAATAAACCCCCTCTGCCACCGACGTCCGCAGTTATAGGCAGTAAAAAACGTGGCCCGTTTCATATTTCGCCCCGAGAGCTGCGAACTTATTCCTCGCGTGTGCAATTGGGCTTCGTAGGCAAGGCCCGCGGGCGGGGACGGGAGTGTGGAAGGGGAAGTGGTGAGACGTCGGGTCGGCTTAAACCGTATAACACGGTACTTGCTCCTGTACAAATTCATGGATTATCGCTAGTATGACAGCTGTCCAGTATTGTGTGTGTTACATAACCAGCATTTTTGGTAACAAGCATTATCGCTATCATACTCGATGAGCTACTTCATAGTTGATGTCCTTTATTGTTGCTGTGCGATCTCTACTTTCTGAAATTAGCGCCTATCAGGACTCTTTGGTTTAGGACTCTCTACTCAAACAGTCGTGATGGTCGTACGTGGGATTCGGACGGGCGGATAGCCACTCACAGGTCGGCGGAATACGAAGGGGGATGGATCATTGGTCGGCGGACCGGGCGGTTAGAATTGTCTTTATTTTTCGCTCTCCGCGAGCGGAATGTGACGTTATAACAAATGAACTGCTACTTCCGCCGATGTTGCGGGAAAAGAATTCAAAATCTCGGAAACAAGAAATCTATTGTGTACGAACCTTTGGCGTATTATATGCAATTTTGTTGGTGTATAATATAATTTTCATTCGTGCATTATGACTTTAGTCATTTATCATCCCACACTTCTACTCATTTTAACTTACGACCCCGTGGGGTAATTTTACGCTGAAGTAAATCAAGTAAATGTTGTTACAATCAATAATCAATCAATTAAAGGTTGTTCCAATGCACGATGTCATGGTATTTTAAAATGTCGACTCAATGTATGATTTTTTAAATACAGTAGATTCCGGAATTGGGACACATCGGGACCGGTGTACTTTGTCCCAATTAAGCGGCTGTCCCGTTTATCCGAAGTATCCGGTAAATATGTTTAAATAAGCGTTGAAATGAAAGTCAGAAAGCTAAATGTCCTTTGGAACTCAAAACGTATAATTGCATGGTATTTAAACAATAAATTAATAAGAAAACATACATTATAAGCATTTTTGGAAACTTTGTGTCATAAAAAAATCTCTTGGCATCGATCTACTCGGATAAATTCCCTTTACGAAATCCTGCAAAAGAAGGATTTTTGATTAGATATAGAATGAACGATGGAATATTAGATAAGAATAATTGATGGTCTAAAGTTTCATTTGCATAGAAACCAGGGAGTATTTTTTTAATGTGTAGCTCCTAGTTGAAGGAATTAGTCCAGGGTGTTCTGCTTCATTCTCTTCACTCTCGTCGCGCATACAAAGTCGGAACAGGCATCTAATGACGATATCTGACTTCCTTCGTTGCCCTTTTGCATGAAGTAGCGTCATAACCCATCAATAAATTTCCTGACATCTGCAGAAGTCACTCGGCTACACTGAGATACGTCTTCATCTCCATCAGTCTCCTCATCTTCAACCAAACCTTGTTGTCTCGCTAGTATATTTTCCACTATATCATCTTCGCTGCTATCATTGTTGTCATAACAGTCCATATTGGAGTCGATCCTTTCATACTACTTAACGCAGCTCGAAAATGGATTCATTTTTACTTTCAAATTCAAGTTCTTCCGATATTTCTGCAATTGAGTGCTTAAAACTACAATGAATGAAACAATTTCTAATCGTTTTACTGGTGACTTCTTGCCTGCTATCTGCCAAAAACGTTATTACTTGCAGGAAGTTCATCTTTGAGCTCACTTCCTTGGCAGTTGAAGACGATGTCAGAAGATTATGTTCTATTGATGCTAGAATTGACTGTTCAATCAATTTTACGCGGCATATTGTTTTCAAATGTTTGATGATCCCATGTCTATTGGTTGGACAAGAGATGTTGTGTTGGCCGGTAAAAATTCCAACTGAATGTTTTTTAAGACGTTGGAGCAATTAGGGTGTGCCGTACAATTATCCAGAATAAAAATCACTTTCCTCGATTTCCACAGTAGTTCCTTATCCCAACTGCTAACTAATGACTGAAGAGGCCTGCAGTCATCCACGCATTTTTATTGGCGTAATATTCCACCGGTAAGCTGTTCATTCGAAACGTCTTAAAGCAGCGAGGGTTAGCACTTTTTCCAATCACAAAATTTTCCTTTTATCACTTCCCGACATGTTTGAACAGCACAAAACAGTAATCCGTTCCATCGCTTTTTTAGACCCACTTAGGGTAAAGGTGAGCTTTTGGTTCCGATATGTCTGTGAAAGTGAGTGAAAATCGCGTTAACGCTGGCGAGACGAAAGCTGACCTTTACCCCACTTAGTTCCATATAACTGTAGCAAAGAAAGCCATTAGGTAGCTCGGTAATACAGGCCGGTTTCATCGGCGTTGTACACATCATCTGCACAGAATTCCTGAAGTAGGGTGGGTAGCCTCTTGCATATCCATTCCTCTGCACTTACAAAATCAGCACAATGTTTTTCTCCTTGAGCATTTTTGAACTTTATTTCGTTTCTACTCTTCCGTCTAGATAGCCAACCATTTCTTGACTTGAAATCAGTATGGCCAAGCTTCAAAGCTAATTCCTCCGGCTTGTTTTTTACATAGGTCCACTGAAACTAACTCCTCGTCCACTAATAATGGAAAACCATTGATTAAGAGCGTCCTCGATATCAGGATCCTTACCTTGGCGTTTTTGGGTAGCATCTTGTTTCCCTTTACTGCTCTAATCTTCTCTAAGTTTATCCTGCTGCTGTATTAATCGGGCTATCGTTGATTTTGGCACTCTTGTTATCTCCGCCAAACGACGAAGACTGGTTTGAGATAGATGGTCCTTCATTCGGTCCAGTATTGTATTTTTGTAGCCAGTGAAAAATCCTTACGCTGCATGTTAACCTGAATTAGGAACTTTTTCGGGAGAAATTTCGGGAAATTAGGAGGAATCACCTCCATCCTTCTTTCCTCAAAACATTTTATTTTTGACAGATCGCCTACAGCTTAACCTTCACCTTAATGGTATAATACGCTAATGAAGCCAAGTTGTGTACCTACACATTATGCACCTCCATGACCACAAAATCTAAATCCACTTCTAGCTTGACTACCTGAGAACGTAGGCGAGAGTACAAACAGTGAAGCATTAATTAAAAGCGCTTTCATGACTAACTTC
This sequence comes from Pyrrhosoma nymphula, assembly GCA_963573305.1. Classification (NCBI taxonomy): domain Eukaryota; kingdom Metazoa; phylum Arthropoda; class Insecta; order Odonata; family Coenagrionidae; genus Pyrrhosoma; species Pyrrhosoma nymphula. The sequence goes on along the minus strand of OY754337.1, from coordinate 19,300,167 downwards.
GTTTAGCGACGGTAAATGAGACAGTAAAGGTTGCAATAGATTCCCTCATTGGGGATTGGTTCAAATGCATAGGGAAAATGAACCAAATGATGAGCTTAAAAATGTGTATTTCTTCAAGGGAGTAGGAGGCAAATACAGCCGATGCATGGCCCGATTAAGCGGCTTCCTGTCCCAATTAACCGGAGAAAACTCAGGGAATTTCTTCAATTGGGTTCTGTTCTTGATGATTTGTCCCGAATAAGCGGCTGTCCCAAATAACCGGTGGCCTAATTAACCGGAATCTACTGTAATTCGATGCGAAACGTCGGTTTATTGCCAAAGATTAAATAAGTATTGAAAAAAATACAATAATAATTTCAGAGGAAATACCTAACAGTTTTCCACGAAAGCCGGCCAAAGCTCTGCCCCCTCGCTTGCCGCTGTTCTGTGATTGGCTGGACGCTTTCCGCTTTTCCGCCTTCCATTTGAACCCAGCTTGAGGTGGTTCCTCCGCGACTCTGTAAGCCAAAAAAAGACCAGCTTTTCCTACATTTAACTATAATTCCCGCTTTTTGATTACATTTTTCAAAAGGTTTATTTAACTGTTGGCATGCTTAAGATAAAGGGGAAAAATATTATGCTAAGTATACAGATTATTAGATGAATAATGAACACATTTCCCCGTTGTAGGATCCACTGCAGTAAAATTACCATTGAATGAAAAGATTTTTACGTCGATTTTTGCGGCAATTTGCTAATAAATCGAATAATATAGGAACGTTGCATCGATTTTATTCCCATTACATTCCCTCGGTTAATATGCTTCTTTAAAACAGCATTCCGCCAAAGTGGTATTTATAATAGATAATGAAATAATTTTCCTCACGGTTCGTCCATTCTCGTATAAGTGGAATTGTTTTAATAAAAATATCTCCTATTTCTAACGATACCAAAATATTAGTCACTTAAAATTATACTTTTAAAAATACCAGCCCGTTTCCATGGAAAACAGGACGCGTATACACTCCGGAGAGAATTGTTTAAAAAAAAAGGAATTTCTGACGCATAAACCCGTTAGAAATTTTACAGTGTGTAGTATATTTTTTAACTATTTTATTTATAAATCTTACTGCAGTATTTTTCACGAAATCACAAAAACATCTTCGGTTGTGACGGAGTTAATACAAAGATGCCAAAACATGAGTCAAGTTAGAACTAAACAAATGTGTATTTAGTTAAATACTGGTAATTTCAATAATTATTCTCATTATTGCTTCAATATTAAGTTTAACTGCAAAAACTTACAAATTATATTAATATGTTATATAACTAGTCAAAGATCTTGATAAAAGTACCTTAGAAGATAAAAAGCACCTTAAAGTAAACCGGTTTCTAATCCTAATGAATGCTTTACTGTACTACTGTAGGTGTATTTCGCAAATTTGATTACAATAGGCAATTAAATTTCACTTTATGAAAAGGTAAAAGAACCAGCGACACGTAGCTCTCGTGAACTAAAAAGTTTCTATGGCATTCCTAGGTTCTTAGTCCTATTCAACACATTCTAAGCGTTACCATGTCATTAGTGCATTGAGATTAAATTCCATTGTTTCCGTTGAATCTAATAATATATCTATATACTTTAGGACTATGACTAATCCCAAAACCTACTTGTGCTTAATTTTATTTGCCTTGCAATAATTTTAATGGCTTTGTCAGCAGAAGAATGCACAAGTTCTGTTGTTTTGCCTTAATAGAGCACTCCAGTCAAAACACGCACATGATACGAGACATACAAAAAACACAGATGAACAAAACAGCAAACACAACACTCTCTCATTGAAAAGTTGAACTGAAAGGAAGTGCTAAGAAGGATTTTGTTGATTGTAGTATGTGAAATTGTGTCTTCGAAGGAAGGATGAGAAGGTTTTACATTAATAATCTCGCTTAAAATTATTTCTTACAAACAAACAAACGCTAAATCATAAAAAAAGAATAATGCTAGACTCCGTCGTAATAAATGAAAAATCTTTGAGCGTACACATGAAACCTGCGAATTAGTGCGCCAATTTTGTGACGGAAAAAAGTCAATCACCTATAACTCTTATAGAGAGAAAATTGCTTTCCTTAAATCAGATTTTAATTTTTTTTAATTATCACGGTGGCTATATAGGTTTAAGTAGAAATCGATTCGTAGACACAACGAATACTTATTTACCGAAACTAAGTAAAAGCCAAAACAACAATTAACTAACGGCAATGATTGCATTGTAAAATAGAATATTTGTCGTATCGAAAAATTATCGTTACGGAAGAATGTTGAAAAATTATCTTTACTGATGATAATTTTCATAAAGATTATAAAAAAAGATAAAATAAAAAAATAGTTAAAGGAGGTTGTGATGTGGCTCGTGTGGGGATCGAACTCCGGACCTCAGGTTAGCAGCGGGGAAATAAACCCCCACTGCCACCGACGTCCGCAGTTATAGGCAGTGAAAAACGTGGCCCGCTTTGTATTCCGCCCAGAGAGTTGCGATCTTATTCCTCGCGTGTGCAATTGGGCTTCGTAGTCAAGTTCTGCGGCCGGGTTCGGGAGGGTGGAAGGGGAAGTGGTGAGTCGTCGGCCCGACGTTGTCGGGTCGACTTAAGCCGTATAACACGGTGCTTGCTCCTGTACAAATTCATGGATTATCGCTAGTATGACAGCTGTCCAGTATTGTGTGTGATACATAACTAGCATATCTGGTAACTAGCATAACCGCTATCATACTCGCTGAGCTACTTCAGAGTTGATGTCCTTTATTGTTGCTTTGCGATCTCTACTTTCTGAAATTAGCGCCTATCAGGACTCTTGGCACATACTAGTAACTTTCTGGCCATGAAATCAACAATAAATGAAAATGTCCCGATAGTTGTTGTGGTTTAGGACTCTCTATTCAAACAGTCGTGATGGTCGTACGTGGGATTCTGACGGGCGGGTGGCCACTCACAGGTCGACGGAATACGAAGGGATGGAGCATTGGTCGGTAGATTACGTAGTAAGAACCTTTAAAAAATCAATTCAACGTAGTCAGAAAATTGAAAATATAAGTCTCCTTAAGTTAGAAATGAGGTGATGGATTTCAAGTACCACATCTGTTCATCAAGTTAAGAGTAATATTGATTGTTTTTCGATTTTTTCCGGATTTTTTATACACCTTGATGAATACATATTCTTGAATATATATATATATATATATATATATATATATATATATATATATATATCGGTTTACGACGTTCTACGTCTTCCGATTCCCAATTTTCATGCCTCCCGATCATTCCAGAGTTCTTCATCTAATCCTCTTTCTCTCATTTCTTTCTCTATCCCTTGTATCCAACTTTTCCTCGGTCTGCCTCTCCTCCGTCTTCCTTCCGGGTTCCACAGCAGCATTTGTTTCGGGAGTCTTTCATTTCCCATTCGTTTTACGTGTCCATACCACCTCAACTGCTGCGTTATTATCTCATCTATTATGGTATCATTGACATTCTTTATTTCTCTAATTCTTTCATTCCTTACTCTTTCTCTTTTTGATTTACCGGCTGCTCTTCGCCAGAAGTCCATTTCAGTCGTCAGTAACAGTTTTTCTGATTTCTCCGTTAGTGGCCATATTTCACAGCTGTAGGTTACTATGCTCTTTACTATGGTATTATAAATTCTCTTTTTGTTTTCAATGGATATTGTATTGTCCCACAATAAGCTATTTAATAGTGTTATTGCTTTTTTGCCTTTATTGCATCTATCCCTAATGGCTACCTCCATTGTTTTACTTTCTGCAATTTGCATCCCTAGATATTTATACTCTTTACAGTGTCCTATTTGTTGCCCACTTTCTAAAATAAGATTCTGTTGCATTCCTCCCATACACATATATTTTGTTTTGTCGATACTGATATCAAGACCCCAATTTTTGTATTCTTCTATTATTTTTCTGGTCATATATTCTAAATCTTCATAATCTTGTGATAAAATAACTTGGTCGTCTGCATAGCTTAAGGTGTATATGGTACTTTCTTTCAAAGGTATTCCCATGGAGTTGCATTTCCTTTTCCAACCCTTAAGCACTTGGTCTAAATATATTTTAAAAAGTGTGGGGGAAATACAGCAGCCCTGTCTTAGACCTTTATTTATTGTAAATCCCTGAGAGAAGTCGTTTCCCATTTTGATCTTGGCTGCACTATTTTTGTACAAATTTTGTATGGCTATTATTAAGTATGAGCTTATGTTAGCTCTTTTCAAAGCTTCCCACAGTTTCATTTGCGGCACCGTATCATATGCTTTTTTAAGGTCAACATATAAGAGGTGAAGTTCCTTGTTGTATGCCCAGGTTTTCTCTATCAGTTGTGTTAAACAAAACAGATGGTCTACAGTAGATCTTGAATGAAACACTGAAAATGTATCACGTATATAAGCTCGAGAAAGGTACGGACATTACGAATTTTTTTGCAACTCCTATCGTAGGACTCGTATCGAAGTCGCCGCAACAGACAATTGCGAAAACGAAAACTTAGTTACGCGAAGTGAAACAATTTTCATTCTATTATGCTCGTCTCAATCGATGATTTTTGTGTATCGCTGATCGGCTGCATACGAACTATATAAATATGGTATTAAATGGAATGTTCTCAACTTGATATCAAGCTGTGGTAAATGATCGCTATCCTTCTGTAGCGTTACTCCTAAGGTTATATTACAAACAGCTATTTATTCATGTTCGGTTTAAACACGACATCTGTCTCTAAAGATATTTGCTTACTCCGTCGAAAAAATGAAATCCTATTGAACGTACTTTTCAAACCTGCAATCTAATGCGCGATTTTATGTGTACTTTATTGTGACGGAAATAATAAATCACCTAATCCGCCTAATCCAACCCCCACTCCCGTAAGAATTCGCCAGCCGAAGAACCCGTGAAGTGTTTTCGGCTGGGACTTTCTTGTGGGAGGACTTCGACCGGTATTTCTTGTAGGAGAAAGAAGGCGATAATTTCCCGTACTCTCCTTATGACATGGGTCGTCATGGCAAGAATCATTAGTCCTGCGCAAAGGGGACAGATAGTAGCCTCGTTTGCATGCAGGGAAACTAGTAATTTATTAAGTTATAGTACTTTAGTATAGTATAAGTAAGTAAGATAAACCTTCCACTCAAACCACTGGGAAAGACGGAATTCATTCTTTGTTAGCATGTGTCTCGCTCTCAATTTAGCGGCCAGTCTAATGCCGCCTACGACCGCTCACCAACCTCTCGCTCCCAATATGTCGTGTCTCACTCACCCACACCACCACCAAGGTCTTCCATCGCCAAATAGTGCTAGCGGTACACGGAAAAACGTTGCATTTGATGAGGTTAGATGTTTGCATTGTACTATCACTTTCAAAAGTCGGTCCACACGCGAGTGCGGCCAACTTTGCATTCCGCTGAATTCGAATTTCAGGTATTGCCTATGTATTCAGCGACTACTAAGGGCCAACTTGACTCATTTATACTGAACTACGGAGACCCTCGTATGGCCTTCTCCTGCTATCGCTGCCCAGCGAACTCCCCCGACTTCAAGTGGTAGGCGACGGTAGGCGGAGATTGCAAAAGGGAAAGGCGTTTGGTATTTTTCCCAGTTAGGTGTTTTTCACTCTTAATTAGGCGGACTTAATACACAAGAATACAACTAAGCGGGATTAATTTTATTTGTGATAAATCGATGAAATGGATCGGCGAATTGACCGCCATAAAGCGATCACAAAGCAATTTTTTGAGGATAATTCTCGAATTTGCGTTTAACCCTGGACAGCTAACTCCCCGGACCTTTCCCCAATTGAGAATGTGTGGGGTAACATTGTGAATGAGTGGCATTACTACGGAGAAAGAACCGAGTAAAACTTTCGAAGTCTACATACGGGATGTTTGAAATTCTTTAAGCCGATGCCCCCGTGTAATAGAACTTTTGGTTGGGTCTATCCAGTCACGATTACGATCTGTACCTGAAAATAATGGCGATATTACAAAATATTAAAGTTGTTCTCTGGTGAATGAGATTTTGCTTTAGATTTCCATTACCATAGGTAATATACTGAAAATGACTATCCCAAACTATCTAGTACACTTTTTATCCTAACCTTATCAAATATTGACTCATTCCCATTAATTTTCGCTACAAAATGAACGCCATGCCATCTTAAAATTTAAACCACGACTTCTATTTCATTCAAATCTATTCTAAAGAACGAGAAAATTTTTAATGTTGCTTATTTGAAAATAGTATATTTTATATATGAGCAGTTTTTCATCGTAAACATTTTAAATGGAGTGTATGTCTTTTCTGAGAGCGAGAAATCAATTAAGTTATATCTCCACTGAAGGCAAACTCATTCAAAAATTACCGCATTCATTTCTGATAAATTACAATCCACGTTTTGTAGCTTCATTCACCATAGTTTGCATTAATTTTATCCTTTTTTAGGGTTTTATGCTTTTTAGTTAATATCGTAAAGTATTATTTTCAGTAATGAATGTGTTAGATATAATAGGTATGGCTTCACTTTGAGTATTTAGAAATCAGCTTCGAGCGGCGTTACACCAAAGGCAGGTTTCAATTTTAATTTTTCTCCATTAGCCTGTAATTCGTCTTACATTGTTTTTATTGGTCTGTTAAATGCACTACGACAGTGTTTAGGAAGTTAATACATAACAAAAAGATTCATTGACTGCAAGTATACCCATCACTCAGCTCTCCGTTCCTGAAAGGACCTCTAATTTCTAGAAGCTATGTTTACTATGGTGGCAACATATACTGGAGATGTAAAACTCCACTGACACCTCTGACTATGGAATCTATCAGTCACGCAATGGGGGATGCAAACTAAAGAAATTTTTGTGATACCCAAGGTATCAAACGCACGATGTAATTTTAATTAGGTAGCAATTTTTATGCTCTTTTGGACGAGATTGTTTCACTGCACAGGGCACAACCTACGCTTTCACGAGCACTGACGAAAAACGAGCTTCTGAAGAGATATCAGGGACTATAAACTGTTTAAATCTGTCAATCCTTTAGCATAAATAGTTTGGTTTAATACATCAATATTACTACTACAAGGCAATCAATTGATAAATTCAGTTTCAATACATTCTCGTAAAAGCAATGCCATACTGTGAAAAACATTACGTGCCTCATTGTAAGAATACGTAAAAGCTCTATGCCAAATGCAGTGTACTTGACTTCAGTCACAAAAAAGTTGTGATATTTTCGTGGCACAAATAACAGGCTTAGAGTTAACGTTTCCAGGCTTGGATTGTTTCCTTTCATTATGCCCATATTAATTCCAAAAATTAATTAAGTAAAGACCGATCACTAGTCATTATCATGAGGGTAATTCGGGGTGAATAGTGAATAAATCTCAACTTCCGATTGCAAGAGATGATCGGACTCCCATCAGTAACTCATCCCAGGTGATTACTTATCGTTAATTTTTCCCTTTTAGGTGTTTATGAAATTCTCAACTGTCTGCGTATCCAAGCAATATATTTTGCTACAGTTAAAAATGGAAAATCGTTGTATCAGTGACTAATGTATGCGCTGGGGGCTTTCCAAAACCTCCAAATTTTCGTTCCGTTTACTAATTAATGATAAAAGCATGAAGACCATATCAATTGTTTTGTTCTTAAACTTTACTCAAAGGTGTCGTTTTAATTTACTGAGTAATATCGTTTTAATTTTACTTTTCAATTATGGAGATAGAGAAGCAAATTTATCATCTCTACGTGTGATTCACTAATATAGATATTTGCCATAATATCCCTTTTCCCGTCGTTGAGTCATGTCCCATCTATAGCACCTTAGGCAACACCACGTTTTATTTGTGCTAAGTCTCTCGTATATCTCCTTTCGACTTTTCGTTTATTTTTCTCTCCATCCTACTTGAAAACAGCGAAATTTCTATTCAAACACAATTCTTTAAATCCTCTGTTACACCAAGCTCCATACATTAATTTATCCTTTACTGAAGGACGTAGTTATACTTCCCGGAAAGGTAACCTGTTTCCCCAGCTCAGAAGTTTCCTTAGTTTTCTTCATTTTTGGCTATTACTACTTTATAAACTACATTGCCTGCGCTTTATATGATTAATTCACATCCCACATATGACGAACCTTTTCCCCTGCGAAATTGACATTGAGTCCCGTGGTTGACTGGGTAAATAAATCTTGGCCATCTGCAAATCTACCAAAATTAAGTTACCTGCTACTTTCCTTCCTAATTTTATCCCTTTTCATACATCTATTACCAAATTGTTAGCAAACAATTGAAAGTCAATGGTAATAAGAAATGGCCCGGCCTGAATCCTCTTCCAACATATACCCATTCCGATTCGTCATTCATTACCCGTATACCGCTTCATCCCGGAGAGGTTTTATAATTAATCGCCTAAACTTCCAGTGTACTCCCTATTTCTGCAGTAATATTTATTATTATCGTCCAATGCACTCTGTAAAAAGTTTTCCTGCAGTCTAAGAAGCAAATAGAGACATAGTGGCTATTATCTATAAATAAATGTTAGAATACTCATCACCAGAAATGAGTTTCGCGTCCCGCTCTCTTTCCTTAACCCATACTGGTCTTCACCGGGGAAGACTTCCGCCCTTTCCCCGATTTCATCTTAACAGCTATTTGAGCTATTTTTATTACGTGCGAAATAAAAATTCTGATCTCTTAACATTATCTTTTTTTCTCATTGTCGGGAAAGGTTTCCGAGCTGATTTTGCAATAGTGGATTTCGGAAACGTATTTACTAATACTTTATAAATTACTAGTTTTCCCGCATGTAAACGAGGCTACTATTTGTCCCCTTAGCGCAGGACTAATGATTTTTGCCACGACGACCTTATGAGGAGAGTACGGGAAATTATCGCCTTCTTCCTCGCACAAGAAATGCCGATAAGTCCCAGCCGGAAACACTTCATGGGTTCTTCGGCTGGCGAATTCTTATGGGAGTGGGGGTTGGGATTGTTTTGGCTATTCGTTGTCGGAGGGAGAAGGTCACGCGAGGTCTCTTAGCGAGTACAAAGTAAACCCAAGTTGTGCTAGTCGTAGCAGTAAAATTGGCCCCCAGAAGTCATGGAACGCGTATGCAATACGTGAAGCTCGATTTCAGCAGAACTCGGAGATGTTCGCGCTCACCGTGTGGACCGACTTTTGAAAGTGATAGTACATTTGTTCCTTGGGCCAATCTAAGCGATTTTGCCGAAGTACCGTCCACCCCACCCCATAGGGGTCGATTTGGGGAGGGGGAGGGAGAGGGGGGAATTATCAACAATTATTTATTTGACATCAGATAACTGGCCTGGGCTTGTCCAAGGTGTCGTTTCCGGACAACTCAAACCCCGCGGCAACTGTGGAGAAGCTCAAATTTCACTCCGACGACTGGAAGGAAGGAAAATGGCTCCATATTTAAAGATTGCAGCCATTTTGGCGAATGGACAATTTAACGCTTACGTTCAGGTGTTGGGTGTCGTTTCTGTTGTTTTAGGGGTCACTGAACACATTTATAATGTCAAAAAAACGATATTTGCATTTTCTTTGGCCGTTGTGTCTCATTTTACAGGGATCATTTGCTCTCCAAAACGGAGGAATAGTGAAATATTTAAAGAAATAGTATGACGAAAGATATCTTTGTCCAAAACAGCACTGTAGGGTTTACAATATATTACGGATTTAGAAAGTTAGCCATTTACGCAATAATATAACGAGCCATCATCAAGGGCGGATTAAGGGGGGGCGGGAGGGGGGGGGGGGCGGCCGCGGGGGGCTGTAATTCCCGGGAAAATAGAAAATTTGGTAATCATTAAGGTGGTTCTCCAATGCAAGTTTTTATTTCACCAGCTCAATGCACAATGGGTAAAGACTATTGGAAAATATCTAAAAGCCACTTGTCTAAACAGACACAGTATCCTCAATGTTCGCAATTGTACTTTTGTAGGCCTTTTGATGAACAGTGTTGTGAAAGCTTTGGTGCCGTAACGGAATAGTTATAAGATATTATACTATGTATGCAGACCTATATACACCTATTTACTATGCATGCAGAGAATCGTGCCGCGAGTTTGGGCAGTTGAGCTGTAGCGCGTCTGCGAGAGGGGAATACAGTCTCCACGCCCTCCTTCAGCATTGCCTACTATGCGACACCCTCCGATCTCGTGCTCGTCGCGACATGTCAGTTGCCCTACACTACACTATCACTCACTACAACTGAAACAATACACTCTAGCGAGTGTATTGTTTCAGTTGTAGTGAGTGACTAGTTCAAGAGTTCTTCACATGTTTGGGACCCTGAATCGTTTTTCCTTTAATCTGTGATATACCTGACGTGCAGATCAACCTTGCAGCCAGAGATGGTAAGTTCAGTCGGTTAATTACACCGACATAACTTATCTGCGCTTTCTCGCGCTCGCCATTAGGGTCGGACGGCCGGCTTCAAGCTCGGACCCACATTAGCCTCCATTGCTATTTATCTGCTTTTTGATCAAGGAATTGAACACCCACCTATTAACTGGACTTTCATTTTCATTGTGTTATCATAGAAATACTGTAAGATGTCCACCCACCGTAGTTTTGTCCCCTCTCCTTTTGATAGCAGTAAAATTGAGGACTCTCTAAGTGAAGCAAAATAATTTTCAAGTATTACGCTATAGGATGAGAAAGAGATATGCTTATAATGTTTTTTGCAACTCGTCGCAGAATTAATAGCTAAGGATTACTTTTTTTTACGGGCGTCTTCTTCTAGTAGGCCTGGTACAAAGCGGAAAAACTATTAAGTGCCTCTGCGAACCTTCCAAGCTTTTTCTCTCGCGTCCAAAAACAAAAGACGCCAGAAACAGCAGGAGGAAATAAACAATTTTGTCCATGGTCCTTTTACAATCCCCTCCACGTAGTCTCGAAACATCGACTGAAGCTTCAATTTCTTCATTTCCTTTGGCTGAAAATTTCACCTGTGACGTAGGTCTCTTCATTGTGCCAGGAAAGGAAAGACCTGATGATAGGAAAATAGCAGAACTCTTGAATAGCCCTTGGACATCCACAAGCGACTGCAAGTATCCCTTTTCAGCTCAAAGGAAGGGAACCGCGGAAGAGCGTCGTTACGTGAGGATAGAACATCTTGAAAAGTACCCGTGGCTTGTGGTTTATCCCTCAATGAATAGACGTTTTCGTAGGTATTGACCTTTTTTTCCCAATCAACGGCAGCTTGCGGTACAAATTTTCAGTTAAAATCCCTCGTTACAGAGCCGTTAAAGTTTTCAAAACTGCTAGGGAAACTAGATGATCTGGAAAAGCACCAACACACAGTCTATCACTAATGTGCAGTGCCCAGTTGGCCCTGAATTTTCTGGAAAAATAAAAAAAAACCTTAAAATCATAACACAAGCCAACTGGACGGCTACAGAAGGGAGAAAATCAAGGAAAATGGAGAAAATCTGAAGAGCTCTTGACGAATGACAACTTCCGAGCATTACTGCGTTTTCGTTGCTAGGTATTATAAAAATATTAAAGGAAATTAGTATTTTCTGAATATGTAGTTATCTTTTTATTTCATTGCAGCCAATTTTCATTTTGTACGGCATTAAAGAAGATTTCTTTCAAGGAGTTCGAAATCCTTGTGTTGGCTGCCGCGGGTTGATGGATGGGAAGATGCAGGTCTTCCAGTTTTGTCCCGCGTTGGTCTATGTTTCCTTGGACGACAGTTTCGTAGGTGAAGTGAAGGTGCAGCCATTCGTCGTCATATCTCAAGCGTTAGACCTGACTCCAACGGGTGAGATATATAAGACGACAAAAGGCTGCACCTTCACTTTTCCGACCTGAAGAAGCTGACTGAAATACCGCCGAAACTGTCGTCCAAGGAAACACCCGGAAGACACTTCACTTCATCACAAGAATGGCATTCTTGACATCGTTTTTTTATGTTTTTCAAATGTGATTAAATAGATTTACTCAATAATTTATTAAATCTCTTATATGTAATATAGCCACACCAAAACTACGTTCCAAGCGCATCATTTCTTTTAATTTTTCGAGGGAAGTCCACCGGGACCTCAATTTAGTTGAGCCACACTTAAGTGCCCTACAGGCGGACCACACACCTTCTAATCTCACAGTCTAACAATAAGTAGGAATCCACTTGTCTCCAACCCTCTTCCATCCTCAGCCGCTGGGTGGTGCTAATTACTGGCCTAAATCTGTAGGCTTTCCCCAGACTTGCCCTGCTTGATAGGTCACTCTTTTCACGTGTTGGAATAAAGAAACCCTCGTCGATGGGATTGCACCGATATGTTTGCCTTCGGTTGCAAACAAATGTTTTCAGGCACTATTGACTCCTGTGGGTTCCTTTAAGGAAACTCAGTACCAATCAACGATTAGCTCCTCAAGAGTTCTAAGAATTTCATCACTTCTAAGATATATCAGGAAGAGCCACAGACTGACCAGAAATTTGAAAGCTAAAATATATGCGTCAATCCTGAAAGCGGCAAAGAAACAACTTACACACAGGGTCAGGAATTAAAATAAATGTTTGATTGATTCGAGTACCTCCGTTTTTCATAAGCGTGGCCAAGGCTGACTTTTTTCCCCTTGATCCAAATAATGATACCGTGATGCAACCCGTGAAGGCATGAAACCATCCTAAGACAGACAGACCTGTCTTCACTCAGGGACTCAGTGATTTCATGTACATTTATGTTTTGACGTTTTTCCTCTGCGCTTAGGAGCATCCAAATTTCTTTTAAACCTTTCCTCTTGATGGCGTGGAAAAATCAAACTGCAAGATCCATCACATCAGTGTCAAATCTGCGGATCCCCCTTGCTCAAAAATGTCTTGCACATGCAGCATGATTCTATCGTCAGCCTCTTCCGCTCCAGCACACGAGATCGATTTTAGTTTTTTCTCTCCATGCCCATGGGGCTGAATCTATGAAGCAAAAATGGGTCACTACATGGACATCATTCAAGCCGAGAAGAACAGTATGTGCAAGATAACCTGTTTGTTCAAGTCAATGTGTAGGTAGTCATCCCAGTGAGACGGACTTTCACAAAAAATAGTGAATTTAGAAATATTTAGGAAATTTATCTTAGAATTTACGCCTCGGGAAAAATTCGTTATTTGGAGTGCGATAACTTACTCTGTGATATGAGTAGACTTCTAGTGTCTGCACTGCAGCACGGAGCATGGGGGTCTTTGTTTGGCAGGACGCAATCAGGAGCAGCGGCGTAAAAGTCCAGCAGATAAGGAACACTACGGTTTCCTTGCGATGAAACACTGCTGAAAGTTCATAAGAATCAAATAGGACATCATTTTTCTCATTCTAGCGACCCTACCTCTTATTTTATGAGAGTCAGCAAAAATTCGCATTGATGAATATCAACTGGCCCTTTTCCTGCCATCACACTTCTAATTTACTGTTTTATTAGTGATGGCATCCTGAAGTTCTAATTACAATTTATTTTCATGCAGCCCATTGAATTTTTCATCTCTAAGCTACAATAAAGATATATATTTAAAATGTACTTCATTTACCCATTATCCGTGCTTCTGTCGGTACAGTTTGATGACAGTCTGTATTTGAAATATTAGTGATTGAATCCATGTAAATTTAATCGTCTCCAATAGATTAGACCCTTTAAATTAATCGTTACTTGTGCGTGATCCTACATAAAAAAAGTCAGACATAAATTACATTTTGAACAAAAAGATTTCTAAAAGGAGTGATAGTTAGGATATGAGATACTGCATCATGTATTGCGTTTGATGTTACTCCGAAAAAAGCTGAGAGTCGAAATTTTTACCGACGTTAAATGCGTTTATCGCGACGAATAATTACCGTAATCCAAAGGTCAGAGGTGTTACGAACTAATATATGATTCTTTGATCCCAAATAATAAATGAAACCTTTAAGGTAATATGTTTATGGGAAATAAGCAGTCATGGCTGGAAATAGGTATAGGTGTGAGGAAAAGCGGAGAAAATAATCTTAGATGTCGTATCAATTAGTGACGGAAAATTCTTGATCTTTTGGAAATATATTTTTTGCGTTTTGAAATGTATTATTTCTTCGCGATCGCGCCTCAGCCTTGTGCTTACAAAGTAAAGCGAAAACGAAAAATACTGTGGGAATAACTTATTCAATAGTGGAGAATATGGATTCATATGAGACAAATTAAGTTCTTTGAACATATCTAGGTACCATAAACATATACTCTCATATCTGAATTCATTAGTGGCATCATTTATGCGTTCATAAACGAAGCTAAACATAGGAACAGAATTAAATTTTCCCATACATCGTGCGACGGGTGGGAAGACGAATAGTGGAAACAACATTCGTGGAAATCCGATCACGATTTTGCGTTACCACTGGAGGGATCCACGACATTAGATCACGCGACAACAGATCACGAAGACAATAGATCACGACGGCAACAGATCACGACGACAACAGATCACGAGACACTAAATCACGATAAAAATGGGAAAATTACTTTGTAATAGATTTTCCTTCAATATTTTGCGGATATTTTGCCGCAGATGTGTAATTGGGAGGGGGGGGGGGGGGCGCCGCGGAGTCGTTCCGAATGTAGAGAGAGATAACATTACTGGCATACCTGATGACAGCGCCACCAAGCGGGAAAACGCACGGACTCCTTAAGACTGGAGGCACGGGTAACCTTCAAGGCTACCTGGGGAGGATGTTATTTGGCGGATAGTTACGTTTCTTTTTTCACGAATACCATTTTGAACCAACTGGGCGGCCCCCTCCGGAGGCCGCCCAGTTGGTCATTACCCAACCCACCCCAATGGTGATGGTTTTGCGTAAAACTACGGCGAGTTGCCCAACCAAATAACCCTAAATGATAATAAAGTGTGGAGGAGGAGGAAGATGCTTATGCCCACTATAGATAACTAATCACATATTGTATAGTTTCTATCCCTTAGGTTTGATCTCAATTACATTTTGGTGGGAAGTACGTAGCCAATCTAAATATTTGCTTGAATGGATGAGGCTTTTACTCATGCAGCTACTAGACATCGGTGTGGCGTGTGGAATTCAGAGCTTGAGGGCGGGGGCTTATGGTTCTTTCACCTTCCCTAAAGAGTACCTACTGTATTACTTAGAAAATATAGAGTATTTTCGTGTATTGGCGGTGCTCGAGTATATGACTGTTACAATATTTAGTATTAGTATTATGTTCTGTGACTCAATACTCCTATCATAATATTCACATGTCCTTGAAATTAGTTTTCGGCTTGAATTTGTACACGAAGCAAACGGTCTTGGCCAAGTGGTTGGCCACGTTGACATATCGGGCCTAGATGTTATTTTTGTCTAAGGGCTAAGGCCTATGGTTATACGGTGCCATAATAACAGTAGAAATATAAAATTCAACTTCATTTCTTAATCCTGAAACTCGCTCTGGTCATTATACTTATATATGTTTTATGCACATCGCGGAGGATCCAAACATTTATAATTCATTATAATATGGCGGTAAATATTGCTCGTAATTTGCCCTTGTTGTGTTGCTTTAGGTTGACCAGTATGTTTCTCTAGCATTATCATGCTGTGACAATAGTCATTATAAATCTATTAGAGACTTTTATTGACCACATATATGAAAAAGTTGAAGATTTTTGAATGTTGGTAAAACAAAATTCAAGTTTTTATCGCCAGCGTTTCACTAAATTTATTAGCATTCTCGGGGCTATGAAATTAACCAAACATACATACAAAATTCATGGAACCGTCTACCAGTTGCTCTACAGCAGCCTGAAAAATTCCTGAATTAATCGTTAATGTGTTCTTAGTTTGATTCCATTATCCTGAACAAAATCATGGTTATTTGAAAACTCTATTAAAACTTGACGGTCGGCTTTATACATTTGTTTGCGAATAATGTTTTTAGCAGTAAGATGGGTTGCCTCGACATGCCGCCGAAGTCGCTGGTTGAGTACATTGTTAGGTTTGCTTGTAAAATACCCTCCCTACTGTTATACTTTGATTCAATTTATTTTGAACTCGTTGAAAGAAAAGGGTTTTCTCGAACTTACGTGTTTCCGTCTGTATCATGCTTGAAGTTGGGCTTCTGAAAACCTTAATTTAGCGGTTTAAATTGTTTATTAAAAGATTAATTTCTGCAATATAAAAATATTGATGTTTATTGTAGCAGGATTTAAATTGTTTCGCGTTTTTAGTGACTGATGTACGTTTGAATCGGCTAGCGCAAGAAACTAAACGCTCACACGTATTGACTTTTTTAAATCTTGAAGTGCTAATATGTCGTTCAATTTTATTTTATCAATGCTTGTAAAGTGGATAGAAGAGATTATACACAGGATTTACATCCCGTATAATTTTTGGGTTCTCTTCAGCTCAACGCCTCAAGCGAATTTACAAGAAATGACATGCAATCTGGCTTTTACGTAATGATTGATTTGAGTGGACTCTCACGGGGTATAAAAATACAAATATTGCAATACACTTATGTCTTAATTTCGACAAGGCTGATTAATTCCATCGGCCTTTTCACCTCTTGCGTGCAAATTTTAATATTACCCGTCCATGTAAAATACCTTTGGGTCAGAGGGGGAAGGGTCTACGCGCGGGAAAAAGAAGGATCCGAGCGTCATTTGATTAGCTGTGAATCGGACCTAGAGCGGTTTAAATGAGATGAGGCCCCGTGTTCAAACGACTCCAACCCAGTCCCAACAAAAAGTGAAGGTGAAAATTGTGTGAGAAATGACCCGTACGCGAGGGTAAACAACACCTTACCCACCCCAGCTCGGGCGTGTTCCGACGTGTGCTTCGAGTTAAAAATGTGTCATGTCAATGCCCAGTCACTACCAGCGCACATTGACCAATTTCGTGATTTTTTTCTCAAAAGTGATTACCACATCATTGCTGTTAATGAATCATGGTTAAATACTAATATATCATCAGATTCTGTGAAACTAGAAAGTTACAATCTGGTTCGTAATGATCGTTCGCACAGAGTTGGTGGTGGAGTGTATACATATGTTCATGAATGTTTTTCATTTAGTGTAATTGAGAAATCGATGGTGACACCATTTAAACCGGAATCAATTTTTATTGAAACAAGTGGTATTAGTGATAAAGTGATGCTTGCAGTAGTGTATATACCACCTAAAGTTGGGTACATAAGTGAACAATTTGAACCTGTATTATCCAACTGTCTTGTAACTTACAAAAATTATATTGTCTGGGGTGATTTCAATGCTGATCTATTAAGGAACAGTTATTATAGCCGATATCTGATGGACATGGTAACAAATTATAATCTATCGTTGGTTCCACTCCAGGCAACACATCATCTAAACAGCAGTAGTACTTGGTTAAATCTATTTATAGTGGATGATATGAACAAAGTTAATAACTATGGACAGCACCCTATCGGATTTTTGTCCAATCATGACCTTATTTTTGTCAATTATCATTTTAAAATACCTAAAATGAATCCCAAGGACTTTATTTTTCGAGACTTCAGTAAATTTGATATGCATAAATTCATGGCTGCCTATGACGAGTTACCCTGGGGAGAGCTGTTCCTCAGTAATGACGTCAATAAAAAAGTCTCTATATTTGCAATTAATGTTTTACAGTTAATGGATCTTCACGCTCCGCTGCGAAAAGTGCAACCCAAGCGTATTCCCATTCCGTGGATTACTCCTCAAATTCGTTTCCTGATGCAGAAAAGAGACAAAAAACGACGTTTGATCCGTCAAACCAAGTCACAAATTATTTTTAACGAATACAAATTGTTGAGAAATCAAGTTTGAATATTGTCCAGGAATATTTGATGGCGAAATAGAAAAGGAGTAGCTGGCATGTGAAGGTGATAAAAAAACATGGAGAGGATGCGACCCTTTTTATGGATTATTGAAGTATTAGTGGTTAAGGGATTATTTATTTTATACGGCTCATTCGCAATTTATAGTACTATGTATAGGACTTTCCAGAAGTGGTTAGCTAAGCATGCCTCTATAGAGATGATGAAAACAATGGAAATCATCCCTATTTCTCATGAACATGTTTTTGTTGCTTCGATTGTTTGAGACATTTAAAAGACGTGAAGCAACTACGTCTACGTTTTCCCTGCGAGCCGTCGCATGGGCGTGTGGCAGGGGGTCTTAGGAAAACAGCCTTGAAAAGGAGGAGTATAGGAAACAGATATCGCGAGAGAGAAGAGAGGAAAGGTGAGGAGTGTTCTGAACGGTTGTGACGGAATAATGCTTCGATCTGTTTTTTTTTTGTTTCCGTCATGAACGGTGCGTCGGGAGGAAGGGTTTCTCTTCTTTACACTGAAAAAATGGTAGGGTGAGACATCACAATATTTTTCTTGGTTAGAAAAAAGTTGATTCGTAGATCAGCTATAATCGATACATCTTATGCGCTGCAATGTACCATGTTTATTAAATAGAATTTGCAACAATTTGAATACAACTTATCACTGCAAAAGTGACAATAATATTTGCACAAAGAATACTTGATACGCGCAAATGCACTGTAAATGAAACAATGCCAAATGAAAAAATACCAGCAATGGATCTAAGAAGGAATAGAGCTTAAAGAATATATTGAGATACACATTGACAGAGCTGCTTTTCTTGTTTTCTCATGATTTTTTTACAGTCACATGAACATTAGCTCGCCAATGAATGTAATCCACAATATAAAAATACAAAATTTATCACAGCCAAAGTGACAAAACCATTATTTACAGAGAATGCTTATTTTTCCAAGCGTGCAGTATAGTTTTTCAGAATTAATTTACCTGTACAATCCCGTTGTTTTCCTTTCATCCCATGATTACAAAAATTTGTCTTTCCCTAAAACAGGGCTCTGTAGGTTTACAAGTGCACATGCAACTATTATTATTTCATCAGTCACGGTTAGCAAAGAAGATGGTAGAGGAGAGCTAAAAATTTCCGAGCGTTCCAATAACACTTCGGTGATCCAATGTGGGTGAATTCCTAGTCAGCGCAAGCAGGGTTTCCACGGCTACTTCTTCCATCTCCACCAACTCTGAGTGCACTTCGCGACTTGCTGGGACGTTATCGCTCACCTCTGGCACATCATTAGTTCCAAATTCTTTTCCCAGCAATCTTCTATGCGCAATCCTACGTGCCCTCGGCGATTTCACTTCCTGAGGCTTTACACAAAATTGTTGAGGGGGTAGGTTCTTCCTCGGATGTGTGTTCAACTTCAGGCGTCTGCGATGCGAAGGTTGATCTAAATGTAATAAGGAAATAATATTCATTAAAATAATATTTTAACAACTAAAAGGCTGAAACAAAGATAAGCAAATCGTGTAACGTTACAGCAAGTGTTGAGGATCATTATTTCTTGTGATAAAAAAGCGCATTTTGATTGATAATTATAATTAAGAAAAAACATAATTATCATTTGTTAATTACTGATCAGGAAGAATGAAATCTTCTTTCTCAAAATGCCGCGAGCATAGTCGCATGTGCTACGTCACCGGCTTTCCAATCCGCACCTTCGTTTCCCATGACTTCCTCCGATCCACCTTTTGCGCTGCTCCTAATTTATTCGTAAGAATAACATTGGACGAACCTAATCGGGGAAAATAGTGAAAACTCACTTCTGAAACCCTTCCTTTCTTTGATTTACAGCCGAAAACACTGCAGTACGTATTATTTCTCCTTGAATCGCTCATTCTAACACGACGTGGTCTCTCAAAGGGAGCACAAATTGGCAAGAAACGATTGAGAATAGAGAATGGAGAGAACAGCTATCCGTGTTTCAGTAGTTTGGAAATCGGCAGCATGGAGTTGCATGCTTGTGTACCTACAATAGGGTGTCCCTTATATGGCCGAAATTTTTTTTTGCTATTTCATTTTGCATCACTTTTCATTTTTTTCCTTTGTAATAGTAAATAAACAGTGCAAAATTTCAGCTCGATCGTATTAGTTTTTCACGTGCCACAAAACCGAAGAAATAAAAATAGGGAAACAAACTTTAGCGCTGCTGGAAATTTTTTATTTATTTTTACGAAATGATGTCACTGTGAAGCTATGAATACATATCTACTGTAATTAATATTTTGAAAAATCCTAATTACAGAGAGGGAAAATGAGGGAGGGAATGAAATACTGGCTAAAACATGATTTAAGACAAATTGTCCTTGGTACATTCTCTATACTTTCGACGTGTTGCTTGCGTCACAAAAAGCATATTTTGCAAATTATCTTCACTTCTTACACTATGGAGGTAGTCTTGAGTAATTGCAACACCTCTCTCTGCTGTATCATCAGTCACATACATATCAGAGAAAACCTGCAGGCTTCTTGGAAATCCTGACATTGATCACATTTACTTGGATGCCCATCAAGAAATTGATGAGATAACCCAAATCTTTTGAATAAATATAGAGTATAAGGGCCAGCAAAATCATACAAATTGCTATTAACCAACATATTCAGCTCATTTAAATCAATTTTCGGACGAGTAACTCGGTAATCTTTCATAGGAACAGAGCATTTACTAGACTTAATCTTTTCTAACATCTTTTCTTTACAGTCTAACGTTACAGCTAGATCAAGTAAAACCAGGCCAGTAAACTGCTGCGAATGACACCACAAATGCCTGGAGAATGTTTTAGCAGCTGTTTTTGACACACGTTTGTTTACATTTTCATACATAAACAAATGTTTTAGGAAATTTAAATCATTGTGTGGGGCAGAAATAGCGTCGGGAGCAGATAATCAATACTTAACATATAGAAGCACAATGAACAAAGAAACGTCTCTTAAACCATTTTCTTCTCTTTTCGTTATCTGGAACTGGCCTTTGAAGAGCATGATTTTCAACGAGTAAATTGCATTTGCCATAAATCTAGCTTCATGTACAATTCCGCGTGGAGGTGTGCCTCTCAGGTATATGCAGACGAGCTCCAAACATTCCCGGTAATCATCACGGCTGTCCTTCCTGAGCAGAAAAAATAAAGCCTTCGCTCTTTCTTTCACTGGTTAATCAAGAAAGCTTTATCTTCCTCATTCGTCATCACCTGCAGTGCATCAACCGTGGCGATGCCAAAAAGATCTTCAAAAGAATTCTTGAAGGAGGTCTCTCTCGCAATTTGGGTCTTGTTGCGGGTTTTGGGAGTGCGGGTTTTCTGGAGTTATCTCCTTTCCATGCAAAAAACTTCACTAGTTTCACAACGCGGGGCAGATATTTAGTGGGTAGGTTAACTTTTTCCCAAAAGCATATCACTTCCATTGCGGTGCTATTGCGCGCTTTTGAAAGGGAAGATTTGTGAATGCATCCGAAAAGGAAAGAATACCTGTTTTCGCGAAGGTAACTGGGCACCCGTTATCTCATATGAAGAATCACCTATAAGACATACATGCTTCCGAAGAGCCTTCTTGGGGTTGGTACTAACACGCAACATAATAAACTCATGTATCTTTCAGTCCACGTTCTGTTGTGCAACGCAAGCGACGCAATACTGTCACTGGTCCTCCTATTCAAAGGCAATTTTTCCCTCACGGACCGATATTTATAGAAACACATACTTAGTATATTTTTCCTGCTATTACAAGCAACGGGCTCCCGCCGCCTATCAGCAACAGCCGCCCTTCGCTTGTATTAACAGAACGCGTTATTTTGTTTCGAAAGTCGTAGTGACAGTGTGGACCGGGGAGGTGGGTCAAGGGGTGAAGGAGGGAGCGGCGGGAGGAAGGGGGGACAGTAAAAAGAAAAACTGGAACCTTACAAACTTCTGAAAGTAACGCTACTGTGTATAACATTGATTTGACGGCTTCATTCCTCTTCGTCATCTTCAGGTGAAGAATCTACGGAGCTTGTAGAATGTGATTTTGTAGGGTCTTCACCTGAAGATAACGTTTTAGAACGTCAAAAACCGTGTTGTGCAAATAAAATTATCATTGTGGAACCACAAAATGTAAGTTTATCATTTATATTCTGGCATCCATTTATCCTTCGTCTCACATTTTCATTGTGACGACTTGTGTCTTGTGAAGTAGGTACATTATTCTTCTTTCGTTGTAGCCCATCCCTAGTTTTCCAGCAGCCCGAGCATCTTATTCCGCTTGACGTCGTCGAAGGATATCTCCAAGTCAGCGAGTGTCATGCATATTGTCTTGTTCATGCATCATTTTCTCGACCATTACTCTCAGGCAGTATATGGCCTCCCTGCTTCCTCTGTTCTTTCAAATTCCAAATTCTTATCCTGATAGATTTTCTTTCATTCTCCATTCCACCTCTCTGCTTATCTGCTTATTAGTGAAAGTTTTCTTGACGTGAATTATTCCAGACTCAAGGTTAAGTGTTTTTCACACATCTAAGTTGTTTTCATGTTCCGTGTCTCAATCATAACACCCCTTTGAAAGTCCTCCGGTGGTCTTCCATTTCCGTAGTTGTCTTTGGCTATTTCTTACAATTTGGCTTAACGTCTAAAGGTCTTGATGATATCTCTGTTATTTTATCTTCACCAGGCAGTTTGTTATTATTTAGATATTTCACTATTCAATCTAATTCGCATATCAATATGTCTAGTCCATAACATTAGGGCTAGATAGTACTTAAACTTATAGAATAGATGGAAACGAGTAAGCAAGATATTGAAATATGCTTGTTGGAATAAAAAAAACTAAGTACTACGTACTCGAAAAGATGTTCAAAATTGTAAAAAGGCTTACTTTTACCAACTTACTAGTAAATTTTTCGGGGAGGAAGCAAATCGAAAACTGGAACATCCCCCTCTCACGGTTGAAAAATGTTACTTGGACGATTTCACTGGATATTTTGTAGGGTGTGTCGATAATAATTGATGTGGGTGCAGGGGAATGTGGAGAAGCAGGGGAGAGGGGAGAAGTTGGGACAGGGAGATCGGGGGTGGGTTGGCAGGAACGGGGAAGGGTAGGGCTGGGGGTAGGTGGAGGAGGTTGGATTGGGGTCGAGATGGGGATGATGGAGTGTGTTGGGCCTTCACAAGTCTCTTTAGTCTCTTGAATTCTTCTCAAACCTCGTTTCCTATCTTCTTTCTCCCGCGAGTTTTTATATTTTTTGTTTTTCTCCTTGCAGCAGTTGTTGCCTCCGCGAATGCACGACACTGAAACGTGAGATAATCGAATTATTCGTTAGCTAAGCCATAATTGATGTACCTTGCCAGAAAGCATGTGATTAGTGTATTACTACTCCCAACCCTGCGCATGTTAGCTTCGTGATATCACTGCGGGGTTAAGTTTGTACGACTATTATTTTTAGACGAAGGTATATCATCAATTGCTTCTATTTAACCCTACTTAATTGACAACCACATGTCGGAAGGTTGCGTTATATAGTGGTCTATGGGAAAGACAATACTTTAAGATTCTTTTCCCAGTCGAATCCGAATTTTTCCTAATGCTAGTTTATTGCCATTAACGGTTTCCATGTAAATCGTCATTTTTATGATGTTAAAGATAACACACAGTATTTCACTTGAACTTGAGAAAATAAATTTCTCCGTAAAGTTAGTTAATGATAATAAACAAAACAGTACTCACATATTCCTCCCATATCTATTACGTTTTTCTCTCTCAATTACTTTTCTCTCACTTAACCACTCACTTCAAGTCACTGTATAGAGCAGATAGCTTTACGCTTCTAAGTTAATGTTTCCCTGGCAACGATTATCAAAAGTCCCTTCTGGTGTCTGACAATTGTTGTCCTTTGAAGGTATTGAATTGTATGGTGAGAGAACTTATGGCTATAATTATGTAAGATTACATGCAGGCATACAGGTGGTCATGTAGATCATTTAAGAACAATGGTTTTATTCATTATGAGTTATTATTTATTTCATTATCGTCACCGTTAGAAATCAGTTGTGATCCAAATATGCTAATTGCTATTTGAAATACTTAATTATTTTGGCATCTTTTTTCAATAATTTAATTTTCATTTTTGTGTCAAGGTGTTTCAAGAGGGGTACATAAAATTATTTTCTTATTAACGCTCATTCTCTTTTTGAGAAATCCTCAAAGTTACAGTTTATGTCAGGGTTTGTTTTGATATCGGCCATAAAGAAGGAGGGGACAAATTCCGCAATATTTTTTTTGCAAAATAATTGCACTTCTGTCGGCACTCCCGGAGTACTGATTCCCTGGTCAGGAAGTAATTAGCAGCGTGGGTAATGAATATCTATGCTATTGGTTTTATCGTCATTGCTCGGTTCCACTATTGAGGCCAGAGTAATTTTCTTCTACTTTTACCGCGTTCGAATTTCCATTTTCCGAGAAAAATTGAAACCCCAGTTGAATGTTTGCTATACAAATAACACAATATACCATCCTAGCCGTCGCATATGCCCCACGTGCATTCCCGCGTTTAATAACCATGGTTTCGAAGTTTTAAACCTATGCTTTTAATCTAATTGTTCAGATCCACAACATAATCTCAAAATCCGGTGTTGACAATTTTCCGCGCTCTTTAATAATTATTAATAAGAAGTTAAAGGTGGTTGGGTTGAATATTTTACTTACAGATTTGCGTGGAGCTTATCATACGTGGTCATTAGGACAGAGACCTACGTATAGATAAAATTAATAAAAAACGCTGTATATTTTTTTTTGCAATTATCTACTATCAAACTTTTTATTTACTCGGATCTCTGAAATTGCTATAAACCGTACGTGAAAATCCTTTCCGTCTTCTTGGATCACGGTTTTTTATTTCATTACATTTGACCGAAAATCAGTGGCGCTTCAAAAGGAGGGTAGAGCGCCACATGCTGGAAATAAGAGGTCTTACGTCACAACTTCTCTTCTCCGTCGCAGCCGCTCATGATTAACTAGCTCACAATCGTCTCTCTTGGCGTCAGTTGCAATTCCGCACCTGCGGTTTACCTGACAATGTTCAGGAGCTTTCAACTTTCAAATGATACGCACTTCCTCAGCAGAACATCTTCGATGTATCTCCTCAGTGTTGCTCACTAGATTCCTTTGTAATTAGTTAAAAATCGCATTTTTAATTTAATTCCACATAAAATTTTCTTTGACATCCATTTAACAGAACAAATTACAATTGTTGTTAACATTCATAGTTTATAATATATTTTTATCTCATATAGCCACGACCTTGAGCAATTAGGGAAATGTTTAGGCTTGCATCACGTGTCTGCTGAATGTATTCCAAATGGGAAGCTGACGGGCCGCGTGAGAGAATATTGTAAATGTTTAAATAATTATAAAAAACCCATTTATGAATTGCCATTAAATTTTATTTTTGGAATAGTTGGCTGAATATGTTTAGATTGCGGAAAAAAGTTTCGGCCGATTCTGAGATGGAATATTTGAGAAAGGTTTAGTAATAATTTTTTAAACATTAGTAATTTACAACAATAGGGTACAGAAGAAAATAATTTTTTATTGATATATTTGCATTCAGTAAAGATTTTGATTGAATAAAAGCTATTAATAATTGTTTTATGACAATTACAAACGGAGATATGTGATAATATGATTTAAGGCACGGATTTTTGCTAAAAATTCGAAAAAATTAAATTATGCATAATTCACAAAAAAATGTTTTAGTCACAAAACGGCTTGATGGTATTCAGTTTGAGTTAATATGGTACCCATACACCAATTTTTATCAATATCAGTGAACCTAAGGGTCAAACTTTTGTTGAATTGAGGTGGAATGACCCTTTACGTAATGTGGAAACCGAGGTACTGAAGGGAAACAGCCATCAGCTCAAATTTCCCTCTCAGACTGGTTCTCTATAGAATCTGTGTAAGTTATGACATGCGCTGCAGCTGCAAGTGTTTTCAAATATTTTTTCTGTAAGCTGTCTCTCAAAGCAAAATTCAAGATAAAATGTACACACCTTTGCATTTGGATGCGGCTATTTGTGGAATTTGGGGCTACTTCCGATCTATGAAAACGTTTTCCAAGGAACTTTATTTTTTTAAGGAAAAAAGGGTTTAAGATGCAAGCCTTTCGAATTCAAATGTTTTAACATCTTGACTGAATTTTTCCCACTGCAAATAGGGTGAAGTGAAATTTTACGAGATTTTCCTTCCCTAATTTCCCCCGTATTTGATTTAATATTTTATTTATTTGAGTTTTAAATAATTCCAAAACCCCCTACTGCGGACATTGAAAGATTAATTCTTTGATGTGCAGGAGGTTTAATGGGTGGCAGTTAATTATGTTCAATTTAAACTTTCGTACATTTTATTAGTATATAAGATTTATTGGTTATTGGTATATGGTTCTGGTTATTTTAAGTTCTGTGGCAATAATTCTTTTCACCACGAAGCCGCTGAAAACGCTGCGCCGAGTCACCGGCGAGTTATCTTGGAGCACAGACATCTCATTACTGTGCTCAAAGCTGACCCCGGGTTAATGAACTGTCACGGAAGTATTATTGCAGAAAAAATACCACTCGCTCATGTACCCGACTTTATCGTGCCCACAGAATTATTAATCATGCAACGCAAGTGCAAGCAGGTAGCAAGCAGTGCAAGCAGGTATCCATTTCATTGGCAGAAGTCTCTCTGGAGACGACACCATGGAGTTACTTCCGAGAACACCAGGTCTGAGGGCTACCAATGAAAACTGAGTAAATACACATGATAAACGTGATCTAATTTCTATGTTCATTTAGTTGCCTTTCCAGCGCAGGGAAATGCGTTTCTGGTGAACATTTTTGAGCTTGTATTTCCATTGTTCAAATTGTATCTAGCGTATTAGTAAAGTGCGTTGTCACGGCAAATGCCTTCAATCCGTATAAAACTTTCTGTGATTTCAGTGGTGCTCTGAAAAATGTATAAGTTCCATAAAAATTAGGACAAATGTAATAAATAAGAACATATGTACGAATTAGAGTCTGCGGGATTGACTAATAACTGAGTTATTAGTCAATCCTTCATTATTGATCAATCTCATATTTCTTTTTTGTAAATTATATTCCACGTATTAATTAAGAGGCTGTTTATAACGGTATTTTAGAGACATTAACAGAGATTTGTTTTGCTTTCTTTGGAGCAAAAAGCAATAACAGGACTTTTTGGAGCTCATGCGGACAACTCAAGTCGTTAGTTTTCACTGCTTATATTGTGCGTCGGTAAAGGCATTCGAATATTTTGTACTGGGAGAAGATTTCAGCTTATCTTCGGGATTGTAAAAGTTTCCCTTAAGTCTCGACAATTAAAAATGTGGAGGAAAGTGGGGAGAACAATCTGCAAGCCACTACGAGTTGCCGTGAAGAAGTGAGGGAGGTAGTTTGAATCATTCCATCTTTTCTGTATTTAATACGTCCTGCGCATTAATATACGAGCCCGTATTATCCAAAGGCACGTGAGAAGATGGCATAAGTTTTGTTTATGATTTGATTTAATGTCAAGTGAGTCTTTTACAACATATATATATATTATCATAGATGAGTAAAATGTTTTATGCTTACATTGAATTCTCACAAACTCAATCCCACCGCAATATCATGTATTTTATTTTGTTCCCAAGAGATATTTTGTTTTAGCAATGTAGACTCACTGCAGCAGCTTAGCAAGAGGCATTCGTGAGACAAAAGTCGTCTTCAACGGCCCAACTCGAAAATGTCCGTAGCAACTCGTTACTGAAAAAGATATTTCATCCCGTGGGAGAGATACGAATGTTTTTTTCTAGCTTATCAATGCTATTAACGTGTTGGTACAATGAAGTTAACAATAAAATCCTATACTATTTCATTTGCTCACCTGACCTCTTGTGGAGGAAATTTCCCCCTTTATCTCCTAGTGAATCCACCACTGACTCCAGAATTGGCCTAACCAGAAGAAAGTAGAAACTCTCTTTCACTTAATTAGAAAACCTTCCTATTGCTCGCTATATAAATCCGAGTTACATTAATGCAATGCCGCCAATGTTTCGTGTTTTCCCCACGTTCAGTCTAAAGTCAATGTGATTATTAGGCATTTGAATTCATCTTACTCCTTAATATTAACCCCTTACACTTTATAGATGTAGCGTTGGTGAGATTTCTTTCGTAAGAATTGTACTGAAATGAATTTACTAAGGTGCCTGTCAACGGCTACTGTACATCGGCTGAATATCGTTGCATTATATGTCGACAGCAACGGCCCGGTATCATAATTATGTAGCCTATTAGGGCCCATTATTGTCAGCGGGGATTCGTCAAATGGAAACAGTCGATAATGGCCCTAATCGACGGACAGTGAAGGACAAATTCAAAGAACTGCGGAACTGGCCGCGCAGTAACTTTGAGTCACCCGCTGATGGACACACAATTTTGTGAAATTCACAGTTTAGAAATCATTCTCCTGGACCCAGACCCCTCGATTTCGCGAAATTCACAGTGAGAGATGACGCCTGGGTAGCTTAACTGGTAGAGTACTCGGCGCGAAATCTGTGTTTGAATCCCAGTCCAGGCAAATGATTTTTTCCTGTGAATTTCACACAAAAGTGAAAGAGAGACAATTTATTAACAAAATGGAATTTTAACTTATTGGTTCTAACGATGGTCATCATGTACCAAATATATATATTGATTTTCTGATTATGAGTATGGCTCTGATTTTCATC
Organism: Pyrrhosoma nymphula; assembly: GCA_963573305.1. NCBI lineage: Eukaryota > Metazoa > Arthropoda > Insecta > Odonata > Coenagrionidae > Pyrrhosoma > Pyrrhosoma nymphula. The sequence continues at coordinate 19,271,524 of OY754337.1, read as the reverse complement.
TTATTGTTTCTTAGTTCATTATTTTAGAACAATTTGTTGCTCGTTTACGGCTTACTTTTAAATTCATTTTTCCTTTTTCTGATATAAAACTTATTTAAAGGCAAAATTACTCCTTTGAGACTGGTTTTAAAATGTTTTGAAACTCATAATGCTTTATTCTATTTTTAAACTGAATGCTAGCTGATTTTCTATTGTTCAATTTGGAGCGAGGTTGCTGATAAAATGAAAATGAGCGCAGAAATTAAGTTTAAAATAAGTTGCAAAGAAATAATTTAGCCGTATAGAATATTCATTATTGGCTCAAACTAAGCTGTCAGTGCATAGAAAATGGCCTCCAAAACACATTTAAATCTCATTTGAAACTCAATTTACTGGTCTCATTTACTCTAGGTTCGCTCATGTACAGTTTGAAATTATTTTATCCAAAAAATATTAATAGTTGAATGAAATTTAAACTGAAGTCATCTGAAGCGGTAATCGGTTATTGATTTCACATTTTATATTATTTTTAAAATAAGGCGATAAATTATAGAATATCAAATTTCGTTTATAATCAGTAACTTGATAAAGTGTCGCGATAAACTTCACTAGCGTAGCAAGCTGATCGGCGTTCAAAGCTCGAAATGCATTGTTACTCCGTACCGTCTCTGGTGTCTGTGATAAATTTCGTCTACGCTTTACTTATATTGAAGAAAAAATTTACAAAAAAGTTTCAGTTTACTTAATTAATTATAAAAATCATATTTTAGCCTATTGCGATAATTACTTACCTATTACTGTTTTCTACAAAGCATCTTATCTCGCAGATTCTAATTCAAATATCTTTACTACCCACCAGTTTGGGACATCCTGATCGGTGAATCACTCTAACTGATCATTTCCTTTCTCGTTCATTTCGCAAGGTGCCTTGCTCATCTACTTTTTCCTCTCCCCTCACCACATTTCTGACTGCTGCATTGAAAAGTGTTGTCTCTAGGACCTTATTTAACCGGAGAAAATGAAAATGTAAGAAATTTAATTTTTGATGATTTGTTCTATTCTCTCTTTCCACGTGCCCATTAGCTTGTGGCCGCAAAGGTGTAGAGTGATAATGTATCACACCGTTGTTTCCAAGTAAAGTTGTACCCCCTTTATCGGTCATTATTTCCGTACCGTATATTTCCCGCGCTTATCTGGCCTTCGTAGTCGTCGAGGACCGCGGGCGCAGACGGGAGAGGGTTGGAGATGTGTCGTGGTGGCTCGAGCCGTAACACACGATACTTGTGATCATGAATGTGTAAAGGGCATCTAGCCTATTCGGTTTCAGTGCGATTTCCACTTTCTGAAATTAGCGCCGACTAGAACTCTTTGCATATATTAGTATTTTTCCGGCCGTGAAATCAACGATGGATGATAATATCATGATACAAGATTTTTGTCGTATTATTCAATATATATGCATATAGGTCAGATCAAAGTTATATGCGCTACGGTATGAATGAAAATTTTTCTCATCCTCGCCGGTGGATGATACCCTCCTGGGCCTTATTCAGTAAGGAGTCGACACGGTCGAACCTCGGATTTTTTAATATCTTTTCTCCTCACATAATAATTTTAAGACATATTAATCGTTGAATCACTCCAACCTATCAATTCCGTTCTTCATTAAGGCCACATCTTCATTGTTGCAATTATTCTCTGATCTTGAACCATCCTAGGTTTTTTGCTCAATTTATTTAAATTACTTTACTATTGAATGAAGGGATCTATAATGAACTGTTACTGAGATGAAGAGGAATAGATTTATATCTCCGGTAGAACCTCTTCGAAAGTAACCCATTTTCTATTCTTTAAAAGTGCTATAAATGAATCAAGAGTAATCCATTTTTGAGAAATTACTCTTAGTTTTAACCAAATTGAGGCATGTTTAGTAAGAAACTTACAAAAATCAATTCAACGTAGTCATCAAATTGAAAATATAAGTCTCCATAAGTTAGAAATGAGGTGATTGATTTCAAGTACCACATCTGTTCATCAAGTTAAGAATAATATTGATTGTTTTTCGATTTTTTATACTCCTTGATGAAAACATATTCTTGAACGAAACACTGAAAATTTTTCACGTATATAAGTTCGAGAAATGTAAGCACATTACGAATTTTTTTGCAACTAATACTTGAGGACTCGTATTGTAGTCGCCGCACCAGACGGTTGCGAAAACGAAAACTTAGTTACGCGAAGTGAAATAATTTTCATTCTATTATGCTTGTCTCAATCGATGATATTAGTGTATCGCTGATCGGCTGCATAGTTCTCACCTTGATATCAAGCTGTGGTAAATGAGCGCCATCCATATGTAGCGTTACTCTTAAGGTCGTACTACAAACGGCTATTTCTTCATGTTTGGTGCAAACATGACATCTGTCTCTAAAGAATTTTACTTACTCCGTCGTAAAACTGAAATCCTATTGAACGTACTTTTCAAATCTGCATTCTAATCCGCGATTTTTATGTGTACTTTATTGTGACGGAAAAAATGAATCACCTAATCCGCATGTAGAGAGGAAATTGTTTTCATTAAATCAGATTCGATATCTTTCCCAATTGTCACGGTGGATGTTTTGTTGTAAGTAAAATTACCCCAGATAAAAGGAGATACCCCAGCAGATAAAAGGAATGCATATTTACCAATAATAAATTTAGTAATAGCGAACTGTGAAGATATATTAAAATTGCAAATATAAATTGCGGAAATTACTCGCAAAATGACCATCACGGAAAAGTGAAAAAAATTAAAAATAGTAAAACGAGGCTGAGAAAATTGACTGGTGGTTGTGGCAACTGAACCTCCGACCTCAGGTTAAATTTTTATGAAGATAATTTAAAAAAAAGTAAAATATAAAAAAAAATTACGAGGTGGTGAAAATTGACTGGATTGGGGATCGAACGCCGGACCTCAGGTTAGCAGCGGGGAAATAAACCCCCGTTGCCACCGACGCCCGCAATTATGGCAGTGGAAAATGTGGTCTGCTTCATATTTCGCCCAGAGAGTTGCGCTCTTATTCCTCGCGTGTGCAATTGGGCTTCGTAGTCAAGGCGCTGGCGGGGACGGAATGGGTGGGGGAAGGGGAAAAGGTGGACGGCGCGGCGGGTCGACTTAAGCCGAATCACACGATGCATGTTCCAGTACTAACTCAAGGATTCTCGCTACCATGGCAGCTGTCCATTATTGTGTGTGATACAGAACCAGCATGTTGGCTTACAAGCATAATCGCTGTCATACTCGCATTTCGCTTTCCAATTTTCCGCCCGATCCGCTTTCCATTTGAACCCAGCTTGAGGAGGTTCCTCGGCGACTCAGTAAGCCAAAAGAAAGACCAGTTTTCCCGACATTTAACTATAATTCCCGCTTTTTGTTTACATTTTGCAAAAGGTTTATTTAACTGTAAGCAGGCGGACGGACGGATTCGGACGGGTGGATAGCTACTCACAGGTCGGCGGAATACGAAGGGATGAAGCATTGGTCGGCGGTTCGGGCGGTTAGAATTGTCTTTATTTTTCGCTCTCCGCGAGCGGAATGTGACGTCATAACAAATGAACTGCTACTTCCACCGACGTTGCGGGAAAAGAATTCAAAATCTCGGAAACAAGAAATCTATTGTGTACGAACCTTTAGCGTATTATATGCACTTTTGGTGGTGTATAATATAATTTTCATTCATATATTATGACTTGAGTTATTTATCATCACACACTTCTACTCATTTTCACTTACGACGCCGTAGGGTAATTTTACACTGAAGTAAATCAATTAAATGTTGTTGCAATCAATAATCAATCAATTCAAGGTTGTCCAATGCACGATGCCATGGTATTTTAAAATGTCGACCCAATGTATGATTTTTAAAATAATTCGAGGCGAAATGTTGGTTAATTGCCAAAGATTAAATAAGTATTGAAAAAATACAATAATAATTTCAACGGAAATACCTAACAGTTTTCCACGAAAGCCGGCCAAAGCTCTGCCCCCTCGCTCGCCGCTGATTTGTGATTGGCTGGACGCGTTCAGCTTTTCCGCCTTCCATTTGAACCTAACTTGAGGAGGTTCCTCCGCGACTCTGTAAGCCAAAACAGACCAGTTTTTCCGACATTTAACTATAATACCCGCTTTTTGTTTGCATTTTCAAAAGGTTTATTTAGCTGTTGGCCTGCTTAAGATAGAAGGGAACATATATTATGCTAAGTATACAGATTATTAGTAGAACAATTTCCCCGTTGTCGGACTCACTGCAGTAAAATTACCATTGTGTGAAAACATTTTTAAGCCGATTTTTGTTGTAATTTGCTAATAAATGGAAAAATATAATAGGCAGTTGCCTCGATTTTATTCCCATTACGTTCCCTCGGTTAATTTGCTTCTTTAAAACAGATTTTCACCAAAGTGGTATTAATAATAGATAGAGAAATAGTTTTCCCCATGGTTCGACAATTCTCGTATTTAACACCCATGTCATTTCAAGTTCAAATTGCAATAAATAACGCGGAAAAGTGTAATTTGTTGTCCTTATCAAAAGTAAACAGAATTTGTTTGGGTGTATACGTGAATAAAATGGCCTTCGTCATTTTACAGTGGTACTACATTCCTACATACCCATCATAACATTCCATTTGGGAGTTAGCACAAATAGCTTAATTATTAGAATTAGGCTTGTATACTTAATTGCTTACTTCCGTGGCCATTGATAGCAAAGGTGGTATTTGGCCTCGCCAACGATCTGCCTCGACTTCTTTCGATCTACCGCGACTTCCTCGTTGATCCTCATCTTATTCATGTCCATGATTACTTGGTCTATCCATCTCTTCATTGAGTATTCAAGAGGTCTTCCATCAGGGCTTTCTTTCCAAACTTGTTTTATTTAGGTGTCAACTTCTCTTCTTATTATGTGCCCAGCCCATCGCAATCGTCGTCTCTTGGTTTCTTCGGCTACAACGTCTGTTGCTTCGAATAGCTCCCTAATTTCTTTGTTATGTTTAATCCGTCATATTGCATCTTCTCTTGTGGGCCCAAAGACTTTTCTAAGTTGTTTGAAAATAAAGGTAATCAGGCTTTTTCAGTTTTTTGGTCAAATGTCCCTGACTCAGCTTCATATAGAAGGACTTGTCTTATTATAGTTTCGTAGATTTTAAGTTTGGTACAGATAAATAATAGCTAAATATAAAAGGAGATACCCCAGCAGATAAAAGGAATGCATATTTACCAAAAATAAATTTAGTAATAGCGAACTGTGAAGATATTTTTAAAATATATTTACAGTTATGCATTTTAAAAATGCAAATGTAAAATGCGGAAATTACTCGCAAAATGACCATCAAGGAAAAGTGAAAAAAAGTTAAAAATAGTAAAACGAGGCTGAGAAAATTGACTGGTGGTTGTGGCGACTGAACCTCCGCCCTCAGATTAGATTTTTATGAAGATAATTAAAAAAAAGTAATATATAAAAAAGTTATACGAGGTGGTGACAATTGACTCGATTGGGGATTGAACGCCGGACCTCAGGTTAGCAGCGGGGAAAAAACCCCCGTTGCCACCGACGCCCGCAATTATGGCAGTGGAAAATGTGACCTGCTTCATATTTCGCCCAGAGAGCTGCGATCTTATTCCTCGCGTGTGCAATCTGGCTTCGTATTCTCCGCGCGAGCGGGTCGGAAGGGGAAAAGGTGGACGGCGGGTCGACTTAAGCCGTATTACAAGATGCTTGTTCCAGTACTAACTCCAGTATTCTCGCTATCATGGCAGCAGTCCATTATTGTGTGTGATACAGAACCAGCATGTTGGCTTACAAGCATAATAGCTGTCATACTCGCATTTCGCGGTCCGCTTTTCCGCCCGTTCCGCCTCCCATTTGAATCCAACTTGAGGAGGTTCCTCCGCGACTCTGTAAACCAAAACAAAGACTAGTTTTTCCGACACTTAACTATAATTCCCGCTTTTTGTTTACAATTTTCAAAAGGTTTATTTAAGTGTTGCCATGCTTAAGATAGAAGGGGAAAAATATTATGCTAAGTATACAGGTTATTAGGTGAATACTGGACACTTTTCCCCAGTTGTAGGACCCACTGCAGTAAAATTTCCATTGAATGAAAACATTTTTACGACGATTTTGCGGTAATTTGCTAATAAATGGAAAAATATAATAGGCAGTTGCCGCGATTTTAATCCCATTACATTCCCTAGGTTAATTTGCTTCTTTAAAACAGATTTACGTCAAGGTGGTATTTAGAATTGATAGAGAAATAGTCTTCCCCACGGTTCGTCAATTCTCGTATTTAACACCGATGTCATTTCAAGTTCAAATTGCAATGAATAACGCGGAAAAGTGTAATTTGTTGTCCTTTTCAAAAAGTAAACTGATTTTCTGTGGGTGTATATGTGAATAAAATGGCCTTCGTCATTTTACAGTGGTAATACATTCCTACATACCCATCATAACATTCCCTTTGGCCGTTAGTACAAATAGCTTAATTATTAGAATTAGGCTTGTATACTTAATTACTTACTTCCGTGGCCATTGATACCAAAGGTGGTATTTGGCCTCGCCAACGATCTGCCTCGACTTCTTTCGATCTACCGCGTCTTCCTCGTTGGTCCTCATCTTATTCATGTCCATGATTACTTGGTCTATCCATCTCTTCATTGGGCATTCAAGAGGTCTTCTTCCATCAGGGCTTTCTTTCCAAACTTGTTTTATTCAGTCGTCATCTTCTCTTCTTATTATGTGCCCAGCCAATCGCAATCGTCGGCTTTTGGTTTCTTCAGCTACAACGTTTGGTGCTTCGAATAGCTCCCTAATTTCTTTGTTATGTTTAATCCGTCATATTGCATCTTCTCTTGTGGGTCCAAAGTCTTTTCTAAGTTGCTTGAAAATAAAGGTAATCAGCCTTTTTCAGTTTTTTTGTCAAATATCCATGACCCAGCTTCATATAGAAGGACTTGTCTTATTATAGTTTCGTAGATTTTAAGTTTTGTACAGATGGATAAAAGCTTGAATAAGTGGAATAATTTATATAATTCCTCAATAATGCACTATTCTTAAACACCTCTTTTGCTTTTGTCTCATACTTGCATTGCTTCATAAACGCTCTCCTATCCTTGATACTCCTATCCTATCTCCTATCCTATCCAATGTTTCTCTTCTTAATAGTGTCTTTCACTGCATTCAACCTTGAATTTCTTCGTCTACGACTTAATATCACGCCTTTCACTCCTGTCATAAATCGGTTTCGTTATTCGACATTCATCCACTGTCTCAAATTGACGAAATCTACGACGAACGCTCCTTGCATTTTCGTCCATTACCGCAGGATCGTTTGCGCAGTTTCAGGGTCCATTCATTCTTAGCCCTATTCCTCCAACTTTTACCGCAAACTCCAATCAAGTATAGCACCCACATTGCGCTACACTACCCTGGTATACCCATGTTTCACGACCATTCAATATCTTTTGGAGAAGGACGGTTTTATTTACTGCCATTTTAACTCCCTAGGCAATCATTTATTCCTTGTCAATCTTCTTATGCTGCCCTTGAATATTGTTTCCTAGTTCGTGCGCCTCTTAATATTATCTCTCGTGAACTAAAACGTTTCTATGGCATTCCTAGGTTTTCAGTCCTATTATTACATTCTAAGTGTTTCCATGTCATTAGTGCATTGAGATTATATTCCATTGTTTCCGTTGAATCTAATTATATATCGGATACTATATATAACGGATAGGTATGGGTAAAACAGTACACACAACACTCTCTCATTGAAAAATTGTACTGTTTGAAACTGTTGAAAGGAAGTGTTATGGCGGAGTTTTTTAAAAATGTAGTATGTGAAATTGTGTCTTCGAAGAAAGGATAAAAAGGATTTACATTAATAATCTCGCTTACAATGATTTCTAAAGCCAACCCGATAGCAATGCATTCGGCGACCGAATGCAAAATTCTGTACACAATGCTTTAGAACTAGCGTTTTCGTGAGCGTGTTTTGCAATTTCATAGATGGATGTTGGAAATAGAGAAGGGAAAATTGGAGCAGTCATCCACGCAATCTTTCTCTCGTCTAACGCAATTCTCTGATAAACATGAGGCAAATATGACTGCAAAAATGAGTTATCTATCGCCGAATATCTGCTTCCTACCTATGAACTATACATATTTTTGAAGTTATACTTCTTTGCGCCCGTTGGAGACTTTTGGGATGGGATGTTGGTCGAGAAACCGCGTCACGCTCTTTTTTGGGTGAGAAAAATCCACAATCGTACGTTTTTGTATGGTTTTTTGTACGTTCGAACTTTGAACAAGTGCATCGATGGGTGAGTCGATAGCGCACTCGACTTTCACCTAAGAGTCTCATGTTCGATTCCCGGTTGGGGCGATTTATTTTTTAAACAAAACTTCTTTTCAAAGTTCGAACGTACAAAAAACCATACAAAAACGTACATATAGTATATAGGTTTATATAACAGATAATATATAGGTGTATATTATAAAAATTAAATCACTCGTAACAATATATCGAAGAGAAATATATTGAATAATAGAGAAAAAATGTCTTTTATTTCATTTATATATCTTTTCTGCCTGTGTGTGTAAGCGGGTGTGTGCGACCGGCCAAAGAAGTATAACTTCCACCGTCTGGTCCGACGCAGACCACGTTCTTTTAAAATGGGAATATTCTCACCTTGTTCTCAAACTTTGATAAATGAGCGCCACCCTACCGTAACATTACTCCTCAATTCGTATTGTAAGCAGATAATCCTTCTTGTTTGGTACAAACGCTAAATCTAAAAAAATAGAATAATGCTAGACTCCGTCGGAATAAATGTATCTTTGAGTATCTACACAAACAGTCGTGATGGTCGTACGTGGGATTCGGACGGGCGGATAGCCACTCACACGTCGACGGAATAGGAAGGGATGGAGCATTGGTCGGCGGATTACGTTGAAGAACCTTAAAAAATCGTTCAACGTAGTCATCAAATTGAAAATATAAATCTCCTTAAGTTAGAAATGAGGTGATGGATTTCAAGTACCACATCTGTTCATCAATTTAAGAGTAATATTGATTGTTTTTCGATTTTTTTCTGGATTGTTTATACTCCTTGATGAGAACATATTCTTGAATGAAACACTGAAAATATTTCACGTATATAATCTCGAGAAAGGTACGCACATTACGATTGTTTTTGCAAATCCTACCGTAGGACTCGTATCGTAGTCGCCGCAACTGACGGTTACGAAAACTTAGTCACGCAAAGTAAAACATTTTTCATTCTATTATATTCGTCTCAATCGATGATTTTTGTGTATCGCTGGTCGACTGCATACGCACTATATAAATATGGGATTAAATGGAATGTTCTCACATTGATATCAAGCTGTGGTAAATGATTGCCATCCTTCTGTAGCGTTACTCCTAAGGTCATATTACAAACAGCTATTTCTTCATGTTTGGTACAAACAAGACATCTGTCTCTTAAGAATTTTGCTTACTCCGTCGTAAAAATGAAATCCTATTGAACGTAATTTTCAAACCTGAAATTCTAAAGCGCGATTTTATGTGTACTTTCTTGTGACGGAAAAAATGAATCACCTAATCCGCATGTAGAGAGGAAATTGTTTTCATTAAATCAGATTCGATATCTTTCCCAATTGTCACGGTGGATGTTTTGTTGCAAGTAGAAATTACCCCGCAGAAAAAAGGATTGCATATTTACCAAAAATAAATTTAGTAATAGCGAACTGTGAAGATATTTTAAAATTGCAAATATAAAATGCGGAAATTACTCGCAAAATTACCATCACGGAAAAGTGAAAAAAATTAAAAATAGTTAAACGAGGCTGAGAAAATTGACTGGTGGTTGTGGCCAAGGAGGTTAGAAAAGAAATGCAGGCGACATACCACTTGATTCTTGAAGCCAATTCCGCCATTGCAGTCGGCACAGTTTAGAACTTCATCTGGCTTACGTGTTCGGCGGTCTCGTTTGATTTTCCTCAAATCTAAGTTAAAAACCACAGGCGATGTTTGGTGGCTGGTTTGGCAACACCTACTCGGCACATAATCCTTCCCAAGCACCCCTATTCTTGCTTCACTTTCGCCCATGAGCGTTCACGGTCATACCTCCTCCATTTCATTTTAACCTCCTTGGTTGTGGAGACTGAACCTCCGACCTCAGGTTATCAGTGGGGAAATAAAATCCTGGCGAAGTGGGCAATTGCGAGCGTTGAGAAACGTGGTCCGTCTCATAATTTGCTCGTGCCCGAATGGACTTCTTCGTCAAGGCCCGTGTGGAAAGACGGGAGAGGGGGTTGGAGGTGGCGAGTTGTCAGGGCGGCTCAAGCACACGAAGCAGGTAACACGTAACACACGATACCTTTTGGTCATGATTATATAAAGCCAACTGGCCCCTACAGTCTCCGTGCGATCTCCTCTTTTCTGAAATTTACTCTTTTTTTCTTTGCTGTTATTAGTATTTTTCAGGCTGTGAAATCAGCAATGGATGGAAATAACGTCCCGATACTAGTTTTGGTTGTCTGCTTACATATGTTTGTTCAAAATTATAGTGGAGATGCGCTACGATATGAATGAAAATACCGCTTCCATGCCGATACAATAAACTGACTAAATGCCGTTTTACAAGATGAAAGATTTTTTACAAACGAAATGTACTATCACTTTCAAAAGTCGGTCCACACGTTGAGCGCGACCATCTCCGTGTTCCGTTGAAATCGATCTTCAAGTATTGCATACGCGTTCCATGACTTCTGGGGGCCAATTTTACTGCTACAACAGGCACAACTTGAGTTTGTTTTTTACTCACTAAGGGACCTCGCGTGCCCTTCTCCCTCCGACAACGAATAGCCAAAACAAATCCAACCCCCACTCCCGTAAGAATTCGCCAGCCGAAGAACCCGTGAAGTGTTTTCGGCTGGGACTTTCTTGTGGGAGGACTTCGACCGGTATTTCTTGTAGGAGAAAGAAGGCGATAATTTCCCGTACTCTCCTTATGACATGGGTCGTCATGGCAAGAATCATTAGTCCTGCGCAAAGGGGACAGATAGTAGCCTCGTTTGCATGCAGGGAAACTAGTAATTTATTAAGTTATAGTACTTTAGTATAGTATAAGTAAGTATGATAAACCTTCCACTCAAACCACTGGGAAAGACGGAATTCATTCTTTGTTAGCATGTCTCGCTCTCAATTTATCGGCCAGTCTAATACCGCCTACGACCGCTCACCAACCTCTCGCTCCCACTATGTCGTGTCTCGCTCACCCACACCACCCCCAAGGTCTTCCATCGCCAAATAGAGCTAGCGGTACACGGAAAAACGTTGCATTTGATGAGGTTAGATGTTTGAATTGTACATTTGTTCCTTGGGCCAATCTAAGCGATTTTGCCGAAATACCGTCCACCCCACCAAAACGGGGTCGATTTGGGGAGGGGGAGGGAGAGGGGGGAATTATCAACAATTATTTGACATCAGATTAATGGCCTGGGCTTGTCCAAGATGTCGTTTCCGGACAACTCAAACCCCGCGGCAACTGTGGAGAAGCTCAAATTTCACTCCGACAACTGGAAGGAAAATGGCGCCATATTTAAAGATTGCAGCCATTTTGGCAAATGGACAATTTAACGCTTACGTTCAGGTGTTGGGTGTCGTTTCTGTTGTTTTAGGGTTCGCTGAACACATTTATAATGTCAAAAAAACGATATTTGCATTTTCTTTGGCCGTTGTGTCTCATTTTACAGGGATCATTTGCTCTCCAAAACGGAGGAATAGTGAAATATTTAAAGAAATAGTATGACGAAAGATATCTTAGTCCAAAACAGCACTGTAGGGTTTACAATATATTACGGATTTAGAAAGTTAGCCATTTACGCAATAATATAACGAGCCATCATCAGGGGCGGATTGAGGGGGGCGGGAGGGGGGGGGGCGGCCGCGGGGGGCGGCCGCCCTCACTGTAATTCCCGGGAAAAGAGAAAATTTGGTAATCATTAAGGTGGTTCTCCAATGCAAGTTTTTATTTCACCAGCTCAATACAAAATAGGTAAAGATTATTGGAAAATATCTAAAAGCCACTTGTCTAAACAGACACAGTATCCTCAATGTTCGCAATTGTACTTTCGTATGCCTTTTGATGAACAGTGTTGTGAAAGCTTTGGTGCCGTAACGGAATAGTTATAAGATAGTATACTATGTATGCAGACCTATATACACCTATTTACGATGCATGCAGAGAATCGTGCCGCGAGTTTGGGCAGTTGAGCCGTAGTGCGTCTGCGAGAGGGGAATACAGTCTCCACGCCCTCCTTCAGCATTGCTTACTATACGACACCCTCCGCTCTCGTGCTCGTCGCGACATGTCAGTTGCCCTACACTACACTATCACTCACTACAACTGAAACAATGCACTCTAGCGAGTGTATTGTTTCAGTTGTAGTGAGTGACAAGTTCAAGAGTTCTTCACATGTTTAGGACCCTGCATCGTTTTTCCTTTAATCTGTGATAAACCTGACGTGCAGATCAACCTTGCAGCCAGAGATGGTAAGTTCAGTCGGTTAATTACAACGACATAACTTATCTGCGCTTTCTCGCGCTCGCCATTAGGGTCGGACGGCCGGCTTCAAGCTCGGGCCCACATTAGCCTCCATTGCTTTTTATCTGCTTTTTGATCAAGGAATTGAACACCCACCTATTAACTGGACTTTCATTTTCATTGTGTTATCATAGAAATGCTGTAAAATGTCCACCCACCGTAGTTTTGTCCCCTCTCCTTTTGATAGCAGTAAAATTGAGGACTCTCTAAGTGAAGCAAAATAATTTTCAAGTATTACGCTAAGGGATGAGAAAGAGATATGCTTATAATGTTTTTTGCAACTCGTCGCAGAAGTGATAGCTAAGGATTACTTTTGTTTACAGGCGTCTTCTTCTAGTAGGCCTGGTACAAAGCGGAAAAACTATTAAGTGCCTCTGCGAACCTTCGAAGCTTTTTCTCTCGCGTCCAAAAACAAAAGACTCCAGAAACAGCAGGAGGAAATAAACAATTTTGTCCATGGTCCTTTTACAACTCCCTCCACGTAGTCTCGAAACATCTACTGAAGCTTCAATTCCTTCACTTCCTTTGGCTGAAAATTTCAACTGTGACGTAGGTCTCTTCATTGTACCAGGAAAGGAAAGACCTGATGATAGGAAAATAGCAGAACTCTTGAATAGCCCTTGGACATCCACAAGCGACTACAAGTATCCCTTTTCAACTCATAGGAAGGGAACCGCGGAAGAGCGTCGTTACGTGAGGATAGAACATCTTGAAAAGTACCCGTGGCTCGTGGTTTCTCCCTCAATGAATAGACTTTTTCGTAGGTATTGACCTTTTTTTCCCAATCAACGGCAGCTTGCGGTACAAATTTTCAGTTAAAATCCCTCGTTACAGAGCCGTTAACGTTTTCAAAACTGCTAGGGAAACTAGATGATCTGGAAAAGCACCAACACACAGTCTATCATTAATGTGCAGTGCCCAGTTGGCCCTGAATTTTCTGGAAAAATAAAAAAAAACCTTAAAATCAAAACACAAGCCAACTGGACGGCTACAGAAGGGAGAAAATCAAGGAAAATGGAGAAAATCTGAAGCTGATACTTAAAAATGTGATTTTTCTTGACCGTCAGAACGTATGTACCATTCAGAGGTCATCGGGACGACGCGACAGTGCATTATCATTGGAAGAGCTATTGACGAATGACGTTAACTTCCGAGCATTACTGCGTTTTCGTTGCTCGGTATTATAAAAATATTAAAGGAAATTAGTATTTTCTGAATATGTAGTTATCTTTTTATTTCATTGCAGCCAATTTTCATTTTGTACGGCATTAATGAAGATTTCTTTCAAGGAGTTCGAAATCCTTGTGTTGGCTGCCGCGGGTTGATGGATGGGAAGATGCAGGTCTTCCGGTTTTGTTCCGCGTTGGTCTATGTTTCCTTGGACGACAGTTTCGTAGGCGTTGTAGTCGGCTTCTTCTGGCCGGTGAAGTGAAGGTGCAGCCATTCGTCGACATATATATCTCAAGCGTTAGACCAGACTTCAACGGGTGAGATATATAAGACGACAAAAGGCTGCACCTTCACTTCTCCGACCAGAAGAAGCTGACTGAAACGCCGCCGAAACTGTCGTCCGAGGAAACACCCGGAAAACACTTCACTTTTTCTCAAGAATGGCATTCTTGACATCGTTTTTTTATGTTTTTCAAATGTGATGAAATAGATTTACTCAATAATTTATTAAATCTCTTATATGTAATATAGCCACACCAAAACTACGTTCCAAGCGCTTCATATCCTTTATTTTTCCGAGGGAAGTCCTCCCGGACCTCCATTTAGTTGAGATGTATTGCATACCCCACAGGCGCCGCGGGGAGTAGTGAACCGCGCCCCCCCCTCCCAAAACAATGATTTTAATCCGCCCCTGGCCATCATTGAAACATTTAGTTACAGCTTCCAGATCTCAAACTGTATCTTGATTTTCTTCTTCTGGCTCATAGCGTATCCTGGAATGTATAGTAGCAGAAAGAGGTGTGATTGGTTTTAGTCTCATTTTTATTTTGAAGTGTAATCGTTCCTCTTGCTGGAAAATTTGCCTTTGCACTTGGAACAAGCTAAAATGCATGAAAACATATGCCTGCGACAACTGCATCTCTGTGTCTCACACCCAGTTTCACAGCCACACTTTAGTGCCCTACAGGCGGACCACACACCTTCTAATCTTACAGTCTAACAATAAGTAGGAATCCACTTGTCTCCAACCCTCTTCCAGCCTCAGCCGCTGGGTGGTGCTAATTACTGGCCTAAATCTGTAGGCTTTCCCCAGACTTGCCCTGCTTGATAGGTCACTCTTTTCACGTGTTTACATGTACATTCACATGTACATTTATGTTCTGACGTTTTTCCTCTGCGCTGAGGAGCATCCAAATTTATTTTAATCCTTTCCTCTTGATAGCGTGGAAAAATCAAACTGCAAGATCCATCACATCAGTGTCAAAACTGCGGATCCCCCTTGCTCAAAAATGTCTTGCACATGCAGCATGATTCTTTCGTCAGCCTCCTCCGCTCCAGCACACGAGATCGATTTTAGTTTTTTCTCTCCTTGCCCATGGGGCTGAATTTCTGAAGCAAAAGTATGTCACAAAAAATAGTGAATTTAGAAAATATTTAGGAAATTTATCTTAGAATTTACGCCTCGGGAACAATTTGTTATATGGAGTGCGACAACTTACTCTGTTATATGAGAAGACTCCCAGTGTCTGCACTGCAGCCCGGAGCATGGGGGTCTTTGTTTGGCAAGACGCAATCAGGAGCAGCGGCGTAAAAGTCCAGCAGATGGGGAACACTATGGTTTCCTTGCGATGAAACACTGCTGAAAGTTCATAAGAATCAAATAGGACATCATTTTTCTCATTCTATCGACCCTACCTCTTATTTCATGAGAGTCAGCAAAAATCCGCATTAATGGAAATCAACTGGCCCTTTTCCTGCCATCACACTTCTAATTTACTGTTTTATTAGTGATGGCATCCTGAAGTTCTAATTACAATTTATTTTCATGTAGCCCAATGAATTTTTCATCTCTAAGCTACGATAAAGGTAACTATTTGAAATGTACTGCATTTGCCCATTATCCGTGCTTCCGTCGGTACAGTTTGATGACAGTCTGCATTTGAAATATTAATGATTGAATCCGTGTAAATTTAATCGTCTCCAACGGATTAGACACTTTTATTTAATCGTTACTTGTGCGTGATCCTACATAAACAAAAAGCCAGACATAATTTACATTTTGAACAAAAAGATTTCTAAAAGGAGTGATAGTTAGGATATGTGAAACTGCATCATGTATTGCGTTTGATGTTACTCCGAAAAAATCTGAGTGTCGAAATTTTTACCGACGTTACATGCGTTTACCGCGACGAATAATTACCGTAATCCAAAGGTCAGAGATGTTACGAAACTAATATATGATTCTTTTATTAATTTGTTAATAAATGAAACCTATAAGGTAATATGTTTATGGGAAATAAGCAGTCATGGCTGGAAATAGATATAGATGTGAGGAAAAGCGGAGAAAATAATCTTAGATGTCGTATCAATTAGTGACGGAAAATTCTTGATCTTTTGGAAATACATTTTTGCCATTTTTGAAATTTATTATTTCTTCGCGATCGCGCCTCAGCCTTGTGATTACAAAGTGAAGCGAAAACGAAAAATATTGTGGGAATAACTTATTCAATAGTAGAGAATATGGATTCATATGAGACAAATTAAGTTCTTTGAACATATCTAGGTACCATAAACATATAATCTCATATCTGAATTCATTGGTGGCATCATTTATGCGTTCATAAACGAAGCTAAACATAGGAACAGAATTAAATTTTCCCATACATAGTGCGACGGGTGGGAAGACGAATAGTGGAAACAACATTTGTGGAAAATCCGATCTCGATTTTGCGTTACCACTGGAGGGATCCACGACATTAGATCACGCGACAACAGATCACGAAGACAATAGATCACGACGGCAACAGATCACGACGACAACAGACCACGAGACACTAAATCACGATAAAAATGGGAAAATTACTTTGTAATAGATTTTCCTTCAATATTTTGCGGATATTTTGCCGCAGATGTGTAATTGGGAGGGGGGGGGGTCGCTGTGGAGTCGTTCCGAATGTAGAGAGAGATAACATTACTGGCATACCTGATGACAGCGCCACCAAGCGGGGAAACGCACGGACTCCTTAAGACTGGAGGCACGGGTAACATTCAAGGCTACCTGGGGAGGATGTTATTTGGCGGATAGTTAAGTTTCTTTTTTCACGAATACTATTTTGAACCAACTGGGCGGCCCCCTCCGGAGGCCGCCCAGTGGGTCATTACCCAACCCACCCCAATGGTGATTGTTTTGCGTAAAACTACGGCGATTTGCCCAACCAAAAAACCCTAAATGATAATAAAGTGTGGAGGAGGAGGAAGATGCGTATGCCCACTATAGATAACTAATCACATATTGTATAGTATCCCTTAGGTTTGATCTCAATTAAATTTTGGTGGGAAGTACGTAGCCAATCTAAATATTTGCTTGAATGGATGAGGCTTTTACTCATGCAGCTACTAGACATCGGTGTGGCGTGTGGAATTCAGAGCTCGAGGGCGGGGGCTTATGGTTCTTTCACCTTCCTTAAAGAGTACCTACTGTATTACTTAGAAAATATAGAGTATTTTCGTGTATTGGCGGTGCTCGAGTATATGACTGTTACTATATTTAGTATTAGTATTATGTTCTGTGACTCAATACTCCTATCATAATATTCACATGTCCTTGAAATTAGTTTTCGGCTTGAATTTGTACACGAAGCAAACGGTCTTGGCCAACTGGTTGGCCACGTTGACATATCGGGCCTAGATGTTATTTTTGTCCAAGGGCTAAGGCCTTTGGTTATACGGTGCCATAATAACAGTAGAAATATAAAATTCAACTTCATTTCTTAATCCTGAAACTCGCCAGAGGGTATTTGATTAGCTGTGAATCGGACCTAGAGCGGTTTAAATGAGATGAGGCCCCGTGTTCAAACGACTCCAACCCAGTCCCAACAAAAAGTGAAGATGAAAAGTGTGTGAGAAATGACCCGTACGCGAGGGTAAACAACACCTTACCCACCCCAGCTCGGGCGTGTTCCGACGTGTGCTTCGAGTTAAAAATGTGTCATGTCAATGCCCAGTCACTACCATCGCACATTGACCAATTTCGTGATTTTTTTCTCAAAAGTGATTACCACATCATTGCTGTTACTGAATCATGGTTAAATACTAATATATCATCAGATTCTGTGAAACTAGAAAGTTACAATCTGGTTCGTAATGATCGTTCGCAAAGAGTTGGTGGTGGAGTGTGTATATATGTTCATGAATGTTTTTCATTTAGTGTAATTGAGAAATCGATGGTGACACCATTTAAACCGGAATTAATTTTTATTGAAACAAGTGGTATTAGTGATAAAGTGATGCTTGCAGTAGTGTATATACCACCTAAAGTTGGCTACTTAAGTGAACAATTTGAACCTGTATTATCCAACTGTCTTGTAACTTACAAAAATATTATTGTCTGTGGTGATTTCAATGCTGATCTATTAAGGAACAGTTATTATAGCCGATATCTGATGGACATGGTAACAAATTATAATCTATCGTTGGTTCCACTCCAGGCAACACATCATCTAAACAGCAGTAGTACTTGGTTAGATCTATTTATAGTGGATGATATGAACAAAGTTAAGAACTAAGGACAGCACCCTTCGGATTTTTGTCCAATCATGACGTTAGTTTTGTCAATTATCATTTTAAAATACCTAAAATGAATCCCAAGGACTTTATTTTTCGAGACTTCAGTAAATTTGATATGCATAAATTCATGGCTGCCTATGACGAGTTACCCTGGAGAGAGCTGTTCCTCAGTAATGACGTCAATGAAAAAGTCTCTATATTTGCAATTAATGTTTTACAGTTAATGGATCTTCACGCTCCGCTGCGAAAAGTGCAACCTAAGCGTATTCCCATTCCGTGGATAACTCCTCAAATTCGTTTCCTGATGCAATAAAGAGACAAAAAACGACGTTTGATCCGTCAAACAAGTCACAAATTATTTTTAACGAATACAAATTGTTAAGAAATCAAGTTTGAATATTGTCCAGGAATATTTGATGGCGAAATAGAAAAGGAGTAGTTGGCATGTGAAGGTGATAAAAAAAACCTGGAGAGGATGCGACCCTTTTTATGGATTATTGAAGTATTAGTGGTTAAGGGATTATTTATTTTATACGGCTCATTCGCAATTTATAGTACTATGTATAGGACTTTCCAGAAGTGGTTAGCTAAGCATGCCTCTATAGAGATGATGAAAACAATGGAAATCATCCCTATTTCTCATGAACATGTTTTTGTTGCTTCGATTGTTTGAGACATTCAAAAGACGTGTACCAACTACGTCTACGTTTTCCCTTCGAGCCGTCGCATGGGCGTGTGGCAGGGGGTCTTAGGAAAACAGCCTTGTAAAGGAGGAGTATAGGAAACTGATATCGCGAGAGGTAAGAGAGGAAAGTTGAGGAGAGTTCTGAACGGTTGTGACGGAATAATGCTTCGATCTGTTTTTTTTTTCCGTCATGAACGGTGCGTCGGGAGGAAGGGTTTCTCTTCTTTACACTGAAAAAATGGTAGGGTGAGACATCACAATATTTTTCTTGGTTAGAAAAAAGTTGATTCGTAGATCAGCTATAATCGATACATCTTATGCGCTGCAATGTACCATGTTTATTAAATAGAATTTGCAACAATTTGAATACAACTTATCACAGCAAAAGTGACAATAATATTTGTACAAAGAATACTTGATACGCGCAAATGCACAGTAAATGAAACTAAGCCAAATGAAAAAATACCAGCAATGGATCAAAGAAGGAATAGAGCTTAAAGAATATATTGAGATACACATTGACAGAGCTGCTTTTCTTGTTTTCTCATGATTTTTTTTCAGTCACATGAACATTAGCTCGCCAATGAATGTAATCCACAATATAAAAATACACAATTTATCACAGCCAAAGTGACAAAACCATTATTTACAGAGAATGCTTATTTTGCCAAGCGTGCAGTATAGTTTTTCAGAATTAATTTACCTGTACAATCCCATTGTTTTCCTTTCCTCCCATGATTACAAAAATTTGTCTTTCCCTAAAAAACAGGGCTCTGTAGGTTTACGAGTGCACATGCAACTATTATTATTTCATCAGTCACGGTTAGCAAAGAAGATGGTAGAGGTGAGCTAAAAATTTCCGAGCGTTCCAATAACACTTCGGTGATCCAATGTGGGTGAATTCCTAGTCAGCGCAAGCAGGGTTTCCACGGCTACTTCTTCCATCTCCACCAACTCTGAGTGCACTTCGCGACTTGCTGGGACGTTATCGCTCACCTCTGGCACATCATTAGTTCCAAATTCTTTTCCCAGCAATCTTCTATGCGCAATCCTACGTGCCCTCGGCGATTCCGCTTCCTGAGGCTTTACACAAAATTGTTGAGGGGGTAGGTTCTTCCTCGGATATGTGTTCAATTTCAGGCGTCTGCGATGCGAAGGTTGATCTAAATGTAATAAGGAAATAATATTCATTAAAATAATATTTTAACAACTAAAGACTGGAACAAAGATAATCAAATCGTGTAACGTTACAGCAAGTGTTGAGGATCATTATTTCTGGTGATAAAAAAGCGCATTTTGTATGATATATATAATTAAGAAAAAACATAATTATCATTTGTTAATTACTGATCAGGAAGAATGAAATCATCTTTCTCAAAATGCCGCGAGCATACTCGCAAGTGCTCCGTCACCGGCTTTCCAATCCGCACCTTCGTTTCCCATGACTTCCTCCGATCCACCTTTTGCGCTACTCCTAATTTATTCGTAAGAATAACATTGGACGAACCTAATCGGGGAAAAAAGTGAAAACTCACTTCTGAAACCCTTCCTTTCTTTGATTTACAGCCGAAAACACTGCAGTACGTATTATTTCTCCTTGAATCGCTCATTCTAACACGACGTGGTCTCTCAAAGGGAGCACAAATTGGCAAGAAACGATTGAGAAAAGAGAATTGAGAGAACAGCTATCCGTGTTTCAGTAGTTTGGAGATCGGCAGCATGGAGTTGCATGCTTGTGTACCTACAATAGGGTGTCATTTCAAGGGTGTCATTAATGTCATTTCAAGTTCAAATTGCAATAAATAACGTGGAAAAGTGTAATTTGTTGTCCTTATCAAAAGTAAACAGAATATTTGTGGGTGTATACGTGAATAAAATTGCCTTCGTCATTTTACAGTGGTAATACATTCCTACATACCCATCATAACATTCCATTTGGCCGTTATCACAAATAGGTTAATTATTAGAATTAGGCTTGTATACTTAATTGCTTACTTCCGTGGCCATTGATACCAAAGGTGGTATTTGGCCAGCCAACGATCTGCCTCGACTTCTTTCGACCTACCGCGTCTTCCTCGTTGGTCCTCATCTTATTCATGTCCATGAATACTTGGTCTATCCATCTCTTCATTGGGCATTAAAGAGGTCTTCTTCCATCTGGGCTTTCTTTCCAAACTTGTTTTATTTAGGTGTCATCTTCTCTTCTTATTATGAGCTCAGCCCATCGCAATCGTCGTCTCTTGGTTTCTTCGGCTACAACGTCTGTTGCTTCGAATAGCTCCCTAATTTCTTCGTTATGATTAATCTGTCATATTGCATCTTCTCTTGTGGGTCCAAAGACTTTTCTAAGTACTTTGAAAATAAAGGTAATCAGCCTTTTTCAGTTTTTTGTCAAATATCCATGACCCAGCTACATATAGAAGGACTTGTCTTATTATAGTTTCGTAGATTTTAAGTTTTGTACAGATGGATAAAAGCTTGAATAAGTAGAATAATTTTAATAATTCCTCAGTAATGCACTATTCTTACACATCTCTTTTTCTTTTGTCTCATACATGCATTGCTTCATAAACGCTCTCCTATCCATGAGACTCATAATGTTTCTCTTCTTAATAGTGTCTTTCTCTGCATTCAACCTTGAATTTCTTCGTCTACGTCTTAATATCACGCCTTTCACTCCTGTCATAAATCGGCTTCGTTATTCGACATTCATCCACTGTCTCAAATTGACGAAATGTACGACGCACGCTCCTTGCATTTTCGTCCATTACCGCAGGATCGTTTGCGCAGTTTCAGGGTCCATTCATTCTTAGCCCTATTCCTCCAACTTTTACCGCAAACACCAATCAAGTATAGCATCCACATTGCGCTACACTACCTTGGTATACCCAAGTTTCACGACCATTCCATATCTTTTGGAGATGTACGATTTTATTTACTGCCATTTTAACTCCCTAGCTAATCATTTATTCCTTGTTAATCTTCTTATGCAGCCCATTGATTTTGTTTCCTAATTCGTGCGCCTCTTAATCTTCTTATCTATTCTTTCATCTTTCGCAAAGATTCGGCCAAACTACTCATAATCTTTCACTTGTTTCGTTATTTTACCACTCACTCGCCATTCCTTTCACGTCGGATTACATGACGTGCTAGAACTTTCCGTGGCGACGTAATGTAACACTTTTACTGCCTCGTCGCGTAATGTTTTCAGTGATATCAGTGGATTATCGGCGCTAAATCGATTGTTTCAGTCAAGAAAGCAATTGAGCGCCATACGTTTGACATAGCATAAGGAATAGAAAGTTCGGTGCGAATTATGGTAAATTGAGCGAGACACTAATTCGCCTAAAAATTCGATTAATTTGGCCTTATTTTAAATATAAGTATCTCCTCTTTCTAACGCTAACAAAATATCAGTCACTTAAAGTTATACTTTTAAAAATACCAGCCCTTTTCCATGGAAAAAAGGACGCGTATACACTCCGGAGAGACATATTTAAAAAAAATAGGAATATCTAACGTATAAACCCGTTAGAAATTTTACAGTGTGTAGTATATATTTTTAACTATTTTATATATAAATCTTACTGCAGTATTTTTTACGGAATCACAAAAACATCTTCGGTTGTGACGGAGTTAATACAAAGATGCCAAAACGTGTCAAGTTAGAACTAAACAAATGTGAATTTAGTTAAATACTGGAAATTTCAGTAATTATTCTCATTTATGCTTCAATATTAAGTTTAACTGAAAAACTCACAAATGATTTTTATATCTTATATTGCAAGTCAAAGATCTTGATCAACTACGTTAGAGTAAACCGGTTTCTAATCTTAATGAATGCATTACTGTAGGTATATTTCGCAAATTTGATTACAATAGGCAATTAAATTTCAATTAAGAAAAGGTAAAAGAACCAGCGACACGTAGCTCTCGTGAACTAAAATGTTTCTATGGCATTCCTAGGTTTTCAGTCCTATTATCACATTCTAAGTGTTTACATGTCATTAGTGCATTGAGATTACATTCCATTGTTTCCGTTGAATCTAAATATATATCTATATTTTTTAGCACAATTACTAATCCCAAAACCTACTTGTGCTTAATTTTATTCGCTGTGCAATAATTTTAATGGCTTTGTCAGCAGAAGAATGCACAAGTTCTGTTGTTTTCCCTTAATAGAGCACTCCAGTCAAAAAACGCACATGATACAAGACATAAAAAAACACAGATGAAAAAAACAGACACAAAAACAGCACACACAACACTCTCTCATTGAAAAGTTGAACTGTAAGGAAGTGTTGAGAAGGATTTTGTTGAATGTAGTATGTGAAATTGTGTCTTCGAAGGAAGGATGAGAAGGTTTTACATTAATAATCTCGCTTACAATGATTTCTTAAGCCAACCCGATAGTGATAGCAATGCATTCGGCGAACGAATGCAAAATTCTATACAAAATGCTTTAGAACTAGCGTTTTCGTGAGCGTGTTTTGCAATTTCATAGATGAATGTTGGAAACAGAGAAGGGAAAATTTGAGCAGTCATCCACGCAGTCTTTCTCTCGTCTAGCGCAATTCTCTGATATACATGAGGCAAATATGACTGCAAATATAATTTATGTATCGCCGAATATCTGCTTCCTACCTATGAGCTATACATATTTTTTTAAAAGGGAATGTTCTCACCTTTTTCTCAAACTTTGATAAATGAGCGCTACCCTACTGTAACATTACTCCTCAATTCGCTTTGTAAGCAGGTAATCCTTCTCGTTTGTTACAAACGCTAAATCTTAAAAAAGAATAATGCTAGACTCCGTCGGAATAAATGAAAAATCTTTCAGCGTACATATGAAACCTGCAAATTAGTGGTCGTATTTTGCGTTAATGTTTTGTGACGGAAAAAATTCAATCACCTATAACTCTTGTAGAGAGAAAATTGCTTTCCTTAAATCAGATTTTAATTTTTTTAAATTATGAATTACGGTAGCCACATAGGTTTAAGTAGAAATCGATCCGTAGACACAACGAATACTGATTTACTGAAACTAAGTAAAAACCAAAATAACAATTAACTAACGGCAATGATCGTATTGTAAATAGAATATGAAAGCCGCGAAAAATTATCTTTACGGAAGAATGTTGAAAGATTATAAAGTTTATATGTTGTCTTTAAAGGAGGTTGTGATGTGGCTCGTGTGGGGATCGAACTCCGGACCTCAGGTTAGCAGCGGGGAAATAAACCCCCACTGCCACCGACGTCCGCAGTTATAGGCAGTGAAAAACGTGGCCCGTTTCATATTTCGCCGCGAGAGCTGCGATCTTATTCCTCGCGTGTGCAATTGGGCTTCGTAGTCAAGGCCCGCGGGTGGGTTCGGGAGTGTGGAAGGGGAAGTGGTGAGACGTCGGGTCGGCTTAAGCCGTATCACACGATACTTGCTCCTGTACAAATTCATGGATTATCGCTAGTATGACAGCTGTCCAGTATTGTGTGTGATACATAACCAGCATAATTGGTAACTAGCGTAAACGCTTTCATACTCACTGAGCTACTTCGTAATTGATGTCCTTTATTGTTGCTGTGTGATCTCTACTTTCGAAAATTAGCGCCTATCAGTAGTGGCATTAGCACCTATCAATACTAGTAACTTTCTGGCCATGAAATGACCAATGAATGAAAATGCCCCGACAGTTGTTGTGGTTTAGGACTCTCTACTCAAACAGTCGTGATGGTCGTACGTGGGATTCGGACGGGCGGATAGCCACTCACAGTTCTACAGAAAATATAAGTCTCCTTAAGTTAGAAATGAGGTGATGGATTTCAAGTACCACATCTGTTCATCAAGTTAAGAGTAATATTGAATGTTTTTCGATTTTTTCTGGATTTTTGATACTCCTTGATGAAAACATATTCATGAATGAAACAATGAAAATGTTTCACGTATATAAGCTCGAGAAAGGTACGCACATTACGAATTGTTTTGCATCTCATACCGGAGGACTCGTATCGTAGTCGCCGCAACAGACGGTTGCGAAAACGAAAACTTAGTTACGCGAAGTGTAACAATTTTCATTCTTCTATGCTCGTCTCAATCGATGATTTTTGTGTACCGCTGATCGGCTGCATGCGCACTACATAAATGTGGGATTAAATGGAATGTTCTCACCGTGATATCAAGCTGTGGTAAATGATCGCCATCCTTCTGTAGCGTTACTCCTAAGATCATATTACAAACAGCTATGTCTTCATGTTTGGTACAAACACGACATCTGTCTCTAAAGAATTTTGCTTACTCCGTCGTAAAAATGAAATCCTATTGAACGTAATTCTCAAACCTGAAATTCTATTGCGCGACTTTATGTGTACTTTATTGTGACGGAAAAAATGAATCACCTACTCCGCTTGTAGAGAGGAAAATGTTTTCATTAAATCAGATTCGATATCTTTCTCATTTGTCACGGTGGATATTTTGTTGTAAGTAGAAATTACCCCGCAGATAAAAGGAATGCATATTTACCAAAAATAAATTTAGTAATTACGAATTGTGAAGATATTTTTAAAAATTGCAAATATAAAATGCGGAAATTACTCGCAAAATTACCATCACGGAAAAGTGAAAAAAATAGTAAAACGAGGCTGAGAAAATTTACTGGTGGTTGTGGCCAAGGAAGTTAGAAAAGAAATGGAGGCGATATACCACTTGATTCTTGAAGCCAATTCCGCCATTGCTGTCGGCACAGTTTAGAACTTCATCTTGCTTACGTGTCCGGCGGTCTCGTTCGATTTTCCTCAAATCTAAGTTAAAATCCACAGGCGATGTTTGGTGGCTGGTTTGGCAACACCTACTCGGCACATAATCCTTCCCAAGCACCCCTATTCTTGCTTCACTTTCGCCCATGAGCGTTCACGGTCATACCTCCTCCATTTCATTTTAACCTCCTTGGTTGTGGAGACTGAACCTCCGACCTCAGGTTATCAGTGGGGAAATAAAATCCTGGCGAAGTGGGCAATTGCGAGCGTTGAGAAACGTGGTCCGTCTCATAATTTGCTCGTGCCCGAATGGACTTCTTCATCAAGGCCCGCGTGGGAAGACGGGAGAGGGGGTTGGAGGTGGCGAGTTGTCAGGGCGGCTCAAGCACACGAAGCAGGTAACACGTAACACACGATACCTTTTGGTCATGATTATATAAAGCCAACTGGCCCCTACAGTCTCCGTGCGATCTCCTCTTTTCTGAAATTTACTCTTTTTTTCTTTGCTGTTATTAGTAATTTTCAGGCTGTGAAATCAGCAATGGATGGAAATAACGTCCCGATACTAGTTTTGGTTGTCTGCTTACATATGTTTGTTCAAAATTATAGTGGAGATTCGCTACGATATTAATGAGAATAGCGCTTCCATGCCGATACAAGAAACTGACTAAATGCCGTTTTACAAGATGAAAGATTTTGTACAAACGAATGTACGTGAGATTGTATGTTTGTCTCAATGAAATTAAAACATGTTCTATTTCCCGTGCAGGCATTGAGACATTCGCACAAGCGTTCTTACAATTTGCAGCTTTACACGATAGATTTTGCCTCATGCAAGAGTTCTCAGAAAAGTTTGTACAAACAGATGTACCGTGTAAAACGGGCTTAAAAGTCGGTTGAATTCATGCTACATTCCGTCTGCAAATATTAAGTGCCGGCTAGCATGATAGATCTTGTGCTGGATCAAGTATCTTGTGATACGGGCTTCACGACCTTGCGCCTACTTCCTCGATTGATTTCTTCCTGAAACATTTGTGAACACCACGAGAATGTCTGCTCTTACTGCGCATAGAATAATTCTTTCATTCTGATTTTAAAGAAAATTTTAACTAAGAGCGTCTTCGCGACAATTTGAAAGGATCGTCTCAAATTTTCATTCTTTATTTACTTGCTTAAAGATACACATCGCTTAATTTCAAGAAAAGAATTTTTCAGATTTGATTAAATTCAATACCTACTCAATTATTTTAGAATCGTTAAAAACCACATCGTTGATATCTTTGTCATTATATCCATGAATTAATTCGATAGTAACTCAGATAGCTCGTCGCTAGTCCGAGACTTCATCGGGAGAACTGTTCCTACAATTGCGAGCCGCAGTCCCGTCAAAATATTTATCGTCTAATCCACCTCCCGTATGTTGGCGTCGAACTCTCTACAAAGGGACCTGACATCGTAAAAAACATCTCTCTGCGGTTTCAAGAGATCCCTGTGTGCGATCGTTTAGCCTGTACGCAGTCAACTCCTTACTCATAGACCCTTTACAGCAGGGCTTCTAAATAAGAGGGAAATTTCTCTCCTGATAGAAATCCCGGACGGTTAAGTGATGAATAGGGACCATTATTCATCGAAATGTGATGCTATATAGATAATGTATAACCTATAACATTGTAGTTTGTTTTGATTTACTCTTTGGTGTTCAATAAAGTTTATTGAAAGCCACATATTTAAACCGGTTGTTAAACATACGCATTTTCACTTACAGAATTAAATAATTGTGAAATAATTTATATCTGGACTACCCATGACGAGGGACCTGATTTGAATACCGCCAGAGGTGGCCATATTTACGAAACCACCGCATTAGTCTCCCTAGATTATTTAGCATTGCATTCACAAATGTGCCGTTATGGCATTCCTTTCAGTATTCCTCAAAATACTCCGGATGTAAAATTGTCCCCTAAAATTTATATCGGGAAGGAGAAGGGACCAGTATTCTGAACTGGTAAATGGGGAGTTTAGAAAAAAGGTTGGGAATCCGTTCCTGGCTGTTTTCATTCAAGTGGCGTAGATAAATGACTGTTTATCCCATTGGACTACTGACCAGACTTCGGTCTGCCAGACCTTTTACCCCTCCTGCCATTTGCATTAAGTGGAAACGTCCGGCGCGCCACCTGTGGGAGTTCTAACTAATCAGTCAGTTGTGCTGCTGTTTTGTGTGTAAGCATAGCGCGGTGTGAAAGATGGGGCGGTAAAACGAAACGAAAGGTAATACTATTATATTTGGTGAAAAATATATTCGAGCAGACTTTAAGAGGTGATATACATTTGTTCATTTGCAAATAATTGTGAAAGCTGGTAAATACAAACAATTTCCGTGGTTTTCTCTGTCCTGAGGGAAGATATTGTTCCGGATGTGGCCTCATAGGCTGGGTAGTATTACTTTCTTACAACTAAGATGAGATATAATTTTACCGTTAAGGTCTCACTTTTGCTTCTCTTTCCTGTTTCTCAGAGAATCCTAGTTGGAGAAGGAAAATCTGAAGTTAGTGCAACATTACGGACAGCGTTACGTGCCATTGGAGCCATAAACATTTCATCGTGGTGGTGAATTCTATTCGGGTTATCCACCGGGTCGCACTGTATGACTGCCGAAGTTTCGGTGTACGAGTCGTCCAACATTGCAGCATTCATATGGTGAGTCTGATCATGAGTGACGTTATTGTTTTGCTTATCATACCATTAATTGATTTTGCATTGCATTTATGACTTTTCCTCAATTCGGTCGCGTAACGCGTGTTGGAGGCGATGAAATGTTTTGTATATGTATGAGCCACCCAACGATGTTCTCCAGAAACTAACCTCTATGAATGTAGTAGCATACAGTGTCCCATTGATCGTAGTATATGTAGTTCAACCGTGCCGAATTAGTTCCGTGTCACTTCATAAAAAGTTATAATTTTTTAAACTATCCGCAAAAGAATTTAGTTTAGACAAAGGTGTCAGCAATTCATAATTATTTTCAAGATAGTAAATCACTTACTGATTCCCTGGTCAGAAATTAATCAGTAGAGTGGATAATGAATACCTATGCTATTGGTTTTAACGGCATTGCTCGGTTCCACTATTGAGGCCAGAGTAATTTTCTTCTACTTTTACCGCGTTTGAATTTCCATTTTCCGAGAAATATTGAAACTCCAGTTGAATATGGCCGGTGAATGTTTGCTATACAAATAACACAATTGTATTCCATTGTAGCCGTCGCAAATGCCCCACGTGCATTCCCGCGTTTAACAACCAGGGTTTCTAGCTCATAAACCAGTTAACCTAATAATAAAACTTAATTGACCAATACCTCAGAGTTGACCATTTAGCTACTGGGTCGTTTCTCTCTGAATAATCTGACCCCTTCCTAAGTGAACATTCCCTAACAGCTAGTCTTGGATTGTATCTCTCAATGTTTCCATCGCTATCTTCCTTTATAGTTAATACCCACTTACTCTTGATTACTCTCTTTCCGACAGGTAATTTTACCAGTCCCCACATGTGATTTTCCAGTAATGACTGAAAGTCA
Organism: Pyrrhosoma nymphula; assembly: GCA_963573305.1. Taxonomy (NCBI): domain Eukaryota; kingdom Metazoa; phylum Arthropoda; class Insecta; order Odonata; family Coenagrionidae; genus Pyrrhosoma; species Pyrrhosoma nymphula. Next base: position 19,242,154 of record OY754337.1, on the reverse strand, counting down.
TCATCCCCTGCTCTGACCCATTCCATTTTATCCCGTCTCTCTTCTAGCTCATCAATACATTGAGGGACACTATGACAGTAGGACCAAAACTTAGCCCAAAATCATTCTCTTTCATTACATAATGTGACTCCTCTATGACATGGTGATCCTGTCATCAATTTCCATCCTTTGAAGTATCTACTAACAATGAATTTTTTTTTCTTATCACGATTCTCCTCGCACAAAAGCTCTTTGTACTTAATTGTAACTGCCAAGGTAGCATATTCCTACAAATATGCTTGCCTCTTCTTAACTCGAATTCTCCTCCTTATTTTTTGGTTTGGCTTTTCTTTACCCACTCTTTGAGGATCACCCACATCAGAATCTCATCCCTTTGTTCCTCCTTTTCCCTTGAACTTTCCTGGGTAAAGGTATCATAGGGTCCAGTCTGGGAGAATTTTTTGTGTGCGAATCGTAGAAAAGTAAGGGGTATTCGATGAATGGGAAAGGAAAGTGAAAGGACTGCGCAGTTATAAAATGTAAGAAAAAAGGCGTGAGATTCGTATTTTTTGAAAAAATAAAGTTTAGAAATGACGAAAATCGTGTAATTTTCGTGATATTTGGACGCCATATTCCGAGATGTTGGAAAGTTCCGTTAGAGGGATAGAGAGTAATTTCAGTCAGGTCTACAATATGGCCTTTACCCCCCCCCCCCCAACAAGGTTGCGGGCCTATGGAGTGAAACAAGGGTGCTAGGGTGGGACGGTACGCGGGGTGGAAATGGTGATTTTCGAACGGTAAAAAGGCATTTATAGCTGAAAAAAAGAGGAAAAATGCAATTTTAAGGAAACGGGAAAACGGAGGAATAGATTTTTCAGTGGTGGAAAATGGGGTAGGTGAGAAAAAGAGGTAAAGGAAGCGAAGATAAATGGGTATTCACGAAAAATATACCACGAGAGCTTAGAGTATTGAAGGGGGGTGTAGTTGTAGTGTCTTCAAAGTTGTAGCGTATTTTTCTAAAGAAAAATATCCCCCGATAGGGTAGATAATTGGAGGGGGGTGTAGTTGTAGTCTCTTCAAGTTGTAGCGTATTTGTCTAAAGAAAAATATCCCCCGAGAGGGTGGATGATTGGATGTGGGTGTATTTGTAGTGTCTTCAATGTTGTAGCCTATTTTTCTTAAGAAAAATATCCCCCGATAGGGTAGATGATTGGGAGGTGTATTTGTAGTCTCTTCAAAGTTTTGGCGTATTTTTCTAAAGAAAAATATCTCCCGAGAGGGTAGATGATTGGAGGAGGTTGTAGTTGCAGTCTCTTCAAAGTTGTAGCGTATTTTTCTAAAGAAAAATATCCCCCGATAGGGTAGAAGATTTTTAGGAGGTTGTAGTTGCAGTCTCTTCTAAGTTGTAACGCGTCGTAAAGCGCGGCTAGTTTAAGTTCAAGGGGGGAATACTCATGGGTGGTGGGTATAGAAAATGAAGAAACTCACTCGACCGCTGCGCCGTCTGGAGGAAATAGGAGGAAAAGGGCAGTTTTTTCAATATGGCGTCGATGAATTTTAGTACCAATGCGCAGATGTAGCGTAGCATTATAAGTGATTATAAATAAGATAGGTGGTATAAAATGACCGGGAAGCAGGTGAAATTAATTTTCTCCCAGACTGGACGCTATGATACAAAAACCCTTTCCTGAATCACTGATGTATCTTCTACCTGAGGTGATAGAATTTGCGCCTGTTGTCATCAAATACAACATTACAAACAATCTTTTACTTTCTTGTCTGATAGGATGCACAATTTGTAGCCATTAGGAAAAAAACAAGCAAAATATATTTCTTTCCTCTTGCATGAAATTATTGGCAATCTACTTCAGATTTTTTTTGCATGCAAATAATCCACATCCAAATATACGCTAATATTAATTACTTATGGGCAGAAATCATACCACAATTCTGCTAGCACCTTGCCAATATTCAATGCTCAATTTGGGTTCCTGTTAATTAAATGAACAGCAGTCATTGTAGCCTCCGTCCAAAAGGTTCCCCTTAAACTGGATTGCACAGCATACAACTGGCTTTGTTTAAGACGGTTTTATTCATCTTGTCTGCGACTCCATTCAGTTGAGGTGTGTGAGGGATGCTAAACCCATACTGAATCCCTTTATCCTGGAAGAAAATTTGAATATTCTCATTAAACTACTTCGTCCCATCATTACATGTAAACTGACATATCTTAGTAGAGACTACTATTTGTCATAGCCTCATAATTTCTCAAGTAATCTATCACTCCCTCTATTTCGTCCTTATTAAACCAAACACAACAGTAAAATGAGAGAAATCATCAACCAAAGTCGGCACCATTGTTAGCAGTAGGTGATTGATATAGGTCCACATAACTGTGACCTCTTTCAAGGGATCTCCGAGCCCTTTCTCTGCTCTGATTGCTAGAAAGACACGTCTGTTTCTCTTGTATAAAAACATCACTCAATTCATATATAACATTATTTAACTCACACTGTCCATCTACTACGCTGCCTTATCCCATCAAATCCTATGTGACCTATCCTCCAGTGCCACAATTGGCCATAAATTAGTCTAATATATGCTTCTACGTCATTGAAGTCTTTTAACTGTATTTTGTGTATGTTTCTATCCATCCACTTTATAGCTAAAAAATTTGATTTTAGCTATGATAGATGCACGTTTTTCAATTAAAATGTTTAGAAATAGATTTCAGGTTACACTTCAAATTTCCATTGAACAATAAATTTTTAATAGTTCTATTTTCCTTGATTTCCCATATACACTGTGTGAACATAATACATTAATTTGCATTTAAATAAGCACTTGCTTTAGCTGCACGAATCTTAACACATTATTTTAATTTTCTCCCATCTACGAACTGAGTAAACGTAAAGACCAGGTTAGTCTGAAGCACCTGTGTCTAGAATCCATACATTATTTACTTTATCATATCTGTTACAACAGTAAAAAAAATTGGTGGCATTACATTTTTTATTCATTCTCCTCAGAGGACTTCCGCGATTTTACAATGAGCATTACCTGACCTGCTGCTTTCTCCAACATGTCCACCTTTTACATCCTCCCACCTCAGGTCTCCAACACTGTCATCTAACGGGTGAAGCTTGCAATTGTGGAAAGAAAATGTAGGACATGCCGAATCTCTTTTGGCTTCTTTCTTGGTACTCGGGAACGTATGACAACTCTGCCTCTTGACACCTAGATCCTGCAAACGCTGTGGGAGCTGCCATCTGTGGTCGAATTCTACCTGCTTTCCCCTCTTTCCTCTTCATCACCTCCTCTCCAACATGCATACGACTGAACTCCGTGGTAAATCTCTCCGATGCCAATGTTTCAAGCTTTGATACTGCAATATAAAACCCCTCATTGAGGATTGTAAGACGTTCCCCGCATCGTCTATCATTTCTCCTACTATATTCAAATTCACAAAAAAAACATACTGCACACAATAATCATCGAATGTTTCTGATGATAGCCGAAAGTTAAGGTTGCTTAAATTATTTTTCAACATCATTATAGTCGCGGGATTTAGAAAGAAAAAACTTTGTTTCTAAACAAGGCCAAATTTCATTTGCAGTTTCTTTACTTAGCACCGGTGATAACTGAGAATTTCTCAAGCACTGAACAATATGCTCTCTTTAAACCTTTAGTATAGTTACTTTAAATATGGTGCAGCGGTTTCCTTTCTTTCCCGGGGCTCCTACCTGGATTTTGATGTTCCATCTGATATTCAAATGGCACTTTTACATATTCCAACACCACCTTCTCGGTCAAAAAAGACATCAAAACCTAAACTTCCACTCTTTATATTCTGTTCCGCCAGAAAGTGGAATTGTGCCCCCCTTTCGTCTTTCTTGCTGCCGGACTCGTACATTAACACTTTAGCGCACTACTTCAAGTTCACTTATCAAACACATTCCAAGTAAATGGTTACGTACATATGCATAAATTAGAGGTAAAAGTCAGTCCTGTTAGGAAAATAAATTTGTGTATATAATTAGCAGTCTGTAAAATTTTGCCACGGAAAAATTGAAAATGTTATATAAAATGGCACCCTTGACCCTTACTCGGGACGTCAAAGGAAACAAAGGGCACAGGGCGACGTATCATCTGACTGCGGCCAGCACGCACCCGGCGCTATGCGTGGGGCACGCGTCAGTGCATTTATGCCTCTTGAGCTACCTCTAAATGTCAACTTATCAGGCCGAATATTTTGGATATCATTGCTTTACCCAATAGCTTAGTCTGAGAGGTGTAATTCCGTGTAAAAATAAGCAACATTCTTAGGTACGTTTGAAACGTGATAATTAATTCGCGACTTCAGATTTTAAATCTTTCCCAATTATCACTGTGGCTATTTAGTTGTAAGTAGTATTTGCCCTGTAAAAGAAATGTAGAGTTACCAAATATAAAAATCACATACAACGATGATATTTTATAACTGTAAATGAGAAATTGCTCGCTCGCCTCACCGAAAATCGAAAAACAAGACAGTAAAACGAGGCAGAGAAAATGGTGAGGATCGAACCTCCGACCTCAGGTTAGCAGCGGGGAAATAAATCCGAGCTCTTGCCGTATTACAAGATACTAGTGAGTCATTCCATGTGAGGGTGATACAAAGTGGGCTTCCACATACAAGTTTTCAACGTAATTCCACACGTTTTTGGGTAATCTGACAGCCGTAAGGTAAATATTCAACAGGATAAACGTTGGGTTTATGGTTGAAACTCACGGTGGAATTGAATTCGAAAGTAAAGACTACTCGGCCCTACGAAGTGTCCTCTTTAGTATGTCCCATCTATCTCCCAGATTTTTAATCGAAGTTCTGTTCTCTCCTCCATTTTGGGACATACTCAACGATGAATCACTCCCAACTGATCATTTCCGTTCTTACAGAAAACCATATTTTCATTGCTACCAATAACATCTGATCTGGAACCACCCAAGCTTCATGGCTCCCTATATGAAAATGACTTTACTTTTGAATGAATGGATTATTAGAAACTATTTCGGAGACGAAGAGGAAAACATTAATATAGGGATAGTTATTTCGGATATAGCCCGTTTCCTGTTCTTTATAAAGTGTTAGTAATGAATCAACAGTAAATCATCAACTTTTGAGAAATGACTCTTAGGTTTAACAACTTTAAGAAACCCGTTGAAATAAATTCAATATAGTATTCTATTGAATAAATTGGGTGTGCTTAACCCTTTAAGGTCCATAAGGATTGCAGCCATAAAATTGAAATACAAAACACTTTTTTAGGCTAATATTGATGCGTAGATTCCAAAAATATTTACTTTAAAGTGATATCTCTAATAGTTTATGAGATACAGCCTGGGACAAATATGTCCCTATGGACGGTAAGGGTAAAATTCGTTCAAAATTAAAAGAATCAAACATATTGATTAGGGAATGATTTATTTCTTTAAATTAGGCCAATAAATATCGTCTTCTGGTATTTAAAACGTTTCTTATGCAAATTCTTAAAATTCCATGCTTATGGCAACGTTTACATTTACATAAATTAGGAAAAATAATAAATTAACAGATAAAATTGAAAAAAAAATCAAGTTTTTCTGGGCATCCACCAACATATAATAACATTTTACTGTATAATGTTACTGCAAAAATAAAGTTATTAATAAATAACCATGTCAAAAAATGCAACTTGCAAAATGCAATTATTTTCTTGTGGCTGTCCTACACACAGTGATAGCTCATAAAGCAATTTCGTTCTGTTGTGTAACACAAATAAACCTGGCATATTCCACACATATTGGCTGTTCGGTTTTCAATTTTATTTTTTGCACATTCAGCGCACCTCTTCCGTCTAGGCATTTTCAGCAACTTGTGCTCAGGCTGTGGTGCTGGCATGCTGTTCCTACTACTACGGACAGGAGCAGCTGGAACACCTCTCTTTCTATTGGAATAGTTTCCTATAAGGAACCTTGCTACCATTTGCCTGTATTGAAGAGGCGAAATAGCCTTATACTCAGGATTCATGCCTTCATTTAGCTGCGTGTATATACAGTGAGCGTTATTCACAGCAATATCCAACAGGTCGAAAAATATTCGCAAGTAGAACTTAATCTTTGCCTTTCTGTCAATTTCATATGTGATTTTTTTTTTGGTCCATGAAATCGACCCCACCCATGAACTTGTTATAAGCTATTATTATCTCTGGATAAGGAATTTGGATCTTTTCTGCCATTTTTTGTTGCCTCCTGGACACAGTGTTCGACTTATTGGAATGAATGAAATTTGACAGCATTATTACAGATCTGTTGTCCATCCATTTCACGCAAGTTACACCATTTGCTGATAGCATGTGGCTTTCTCCACGTTTTAAGTCTTTATCTTGCTTGAGATTCTTTGGCATATGTTTTCTGTCACTGCGAGCCGTGCCACATAGGTATATATTTTTTTCTTGTAATCTCAGCTGAAGCAAAGGCGAGTTGAAAAAATTATCAATGTATATTTCACAGCACAAGTACTCAAGTGATTTACTCAAAAACGTAACAACTCCCTCTCCAAGACCTTACTCTGGGTCAGTTTTTTTACCTGTATACAAGTCAAATTGATACAAATAGCCAGATTTTGAATCACATCTGCACCACATCTTGAAACCCCACCTTATAGGTTTACTTTTAATATACTGCTTCATGATGTTGTGACCTTTGAAGCGTATCATATGCTCATCTATATACTGCTGTTTAGATGGCTTCCGAGCATTCTGGAAGCATTGATTGAAATGTTTAATCAGAGGCCGAACTTTGAAAGCTCGATCATAACCAGGGTGACTTCTGGGAAGCATTTCTTCATTATTTGCAAAATGCAAAGCATTCCTAATGATTTCAAAACGCCTTCGAGGCATTATATTGGCAATGTACGGCACTTGCATGTCAGGATCAGAGGACCAATATTCCCTAAAACTCGGAACCACATGATAACCCATCACTAAATTCATCCCCAAAAACGCGCTAATCTCTTCGGTAGTAGTTTGGAAAGATGTCCCCATTTGTTTCATATAGAGTTCACTTTGTTGAGCGATAAGAGCGACCAGTTCATCAAAACCGCAGGCTTTTCTAAATACATCATAAGCACTAAGTTCTAAACTCAAGTCTACATCTAGGTTCACCGCTCCGTACTCATAATCAATCGTTTCTATTTGGAAATGTGATTTCCGGGGCTTCCAAGTGAATGTAATATCTTTGCTCTGGGTTATTTTTGGATGACGTTTGCTTCGTTTTGCTTCAGGTGGGTCATTGGATGATTCTAAAGATGAAGGGACAGTAGTTGGTTTGCCAAATTTTGTCGGCATGGATTTTGATGATTTCACCGATGACGATGGTTGCGGCGAAGAAGAAGGGCCGGCAAATGATAATTCTGGAACTGGGCGTTCGATGATGATTTCAACACCCACGTTATCAGTATCTTCACCAAGAAAGCCTAAATCTTCTTCATCAAGCGGAAGATTGTCTTCATCATCGCTCTCATCAGCTAGTAGAATCTGCTCAATAGCATTGTCAGATACAGCGAATAAGCGTTCTTTTATCGGCATTCTTTTCAGTTAGCTAACCACTGCAATGAAGCAGTTGACAAGCGTATTAGCACCCACACCCATACTAAAATGTATAAACTACATTCGCAATAAAGGGGATTTACTCACCGTGCTGCTCTCAGTATCAGGCCACAGCAAAACGAAGAGAATCACTCAACCAGCAGAGACAGTTGCGTCGTATGGAGGTATTCCCTGCACAGAACTGCTTCAAAACACAACAGGGGCATGACTAAAAGTGGAGGACCCTGACCACCCCACCGGAGTGGGAGGAGAGATCTTACCACATAAGGAAGGGATGGTTGGCACCGCCAAAGTGGTATGGTGTGCCTTTTCTTCAGAGGAACCCCGAGCCCCTTCTTTACTTTGTACCTTTTTTGCCCTCCCTCTTTCCCCCTCCGTATACCAGGCCTATTGCGTCGTTTGGTCGTATGTATCCTTACCGAACTACGTCATAGCACTTCAAAAGTGAGGAAGAAGCATGTGATGTATTGTGTGCCTTCTAAATGGCGACCACAGCCACAACCTCGAGGGTCTCTCTCCCCGCGTTGGAGTGGTGGAGTAGGTCTGCACCACGGAGTAGTAGTTGGGGTCAACGCCGCCAAGTCAGTATAGCATATATACATTTTCCATAGGGGCAGCGTCTAGGCTCTTATTCATGGATATTCTATCTACACCACGAGATAACAAACGGAAATACAACATGATAGGCATTTTCCCTTCAGCCAGCGAACATGATGCGGAGAGCAGGTTATAATACTATATACAAGCAACAGTTGGAGTACTTGAAAACAATACCTATGAGTTGGGACACAGCAAGCAATTTCCAACCTTTCATTTCCAGGACAGTCATAAGGCAAAAATAAAACCCAACTCCATGTGGAGCTTTGCGTTCAACCTCAGTAACCGTTCAGGTGGTGCTAATATCGTTAGCCATTCAGTTACTTCGAATCAGTTTACGTGAAATAATACCAAGTCGCGCTCCCTTATGGTCCATAGGGACATATGTGTCCCATGGCATGGAAACACTAATTTTGTCAAAACTAAAGCACAGTTGTGGAGTTTTTGGCTCTAACTCTACAGGCTAGGTAAACATGAAGGATAAACCGAAAGTCCTGTTTTAATTGACCTCCTCATTGATTTGTTATAAAATATCAAATTTCCGATTCGTAAACAGCATTTCAAGTGAAAGTTCTTAACAATGTGGGAACTACAATATCTAAAGGATATCGCAAAAAAAAATTTAAACTAGAAGCCAAAAGCCTATTCTTCAATACACCCATTCCTTACAATCATAGACCTTTTCAATTGAATTTGAGAGAATTTCAAAAATATGGGACATATATGTCCCTTGGACCTTAAAGGGCTAAGACCACACGGGAGAAGTTTAAACTTCTATGGCAATATTCTGATATATATAATGTATAAAAAATATTCCATCAATTGCAATACTGTGCATTTTATACTAAGGTGTTTAATAATCCAGCCACGCTTTAATCACTCTTTTGTTCACTACGCCGTGCAGAAAGGTAGACATATGAACGTATATACAGTAATCATCATCGACATTTTGCGGTAATTTACTCACCGTTGTATTAACCTCAACTGGATCATTAATTACTTCATACTTAAGCAGTCGCCTTATTTGCATGAAAGGAATTCGGGGTGACATTAGTCTTTCAGTCACCAAATCTAATGGGAAATATTTCAAACTGTCTGGAATTGGGGGATATTTAAACCATTATATACTGATAGTTGTGGGATATTATTTTTGTGAATTCTTATGATACAGGTTGCAAATATCTGAAATTCTGATTTATGAGCCGGAACAAGTTTCCTGATTAATATTATGCTTTTCCTAATTTGATGAATATAATGTTTCCTAAGCTCTTTAGATTTAAAGTCGTTTAACTATCCGCACTGGAATTTGGTTTAGATAATGGTGTCAGCCACTCATAGTTTTTTCCAAGGTAGGAAATCACTTACTGATTCCCTGGTTAGGAATTAATTGGTAGCGTGTATAATGAATACGTATGCTTTTAGTTTTATCGTCATTGCTCGGTTCCACTATTGAGGCTGGAGTAATTTTTATCTACTTTTACCGCGTTTGAATTACCATTTTCCGAGAAATATTGAAACTCCAGTTAAATGTGGCCGGTGAATGTTTGCTATACAAATAACAAAATTGTATTCCATTCTCGCTGTCGCATATACCCCACGTGCATTCCCGCGTTTAATAACTATGGTTTCGAAGTTTTAAACCTATGCTTTTAATCTAATTGTTCAGATCCACAACCTAGTCTCAAAATCCAGTGTTGACAATTTGCCGCCCTCTCTCTAACAATTATTAATAAAAAGTTAAAGGTGGTTGGGTTTATTATTTTACATACAGATTTGCGTGGAGCTTTCCATACGTGGTCATTAGGACAGAGACCTACGTATAGATAAAAGTAATAAAAAACGCGTTTTACTGTATAAGTTTTTCTTGCAATTTTCTACTATCAAACTTTTGCCACAGCATTTTATTTTCTCGGATCTCTTAAATTCTTATAAACCGTACGTGAAAATCCCCTCAGTCTTTCTGAACAACTTGATTACATTAGACTGAAAATCAGTGGCGCTTCAAAAGGAGGGTAGAGCGCCACATGCTAGAAATAAGAGGTCTTACGTCACAACCGCCCATGATTAACTACCTCACAATCGTCTCTCTTGGCGTCAGTTGCAATTCTGGACCTGCGGTTTACCTGACAATGTTCAGGAGCTTACATCATTCAATTTTCAAATGATACTCACTTCCTCAACAGAATAGCTTTGATTTATCTCCTCAGGTGTGCTCACTACATTCCTTGGTAATTAGTTGAAAATCGCTTTTTTAATTCAATTCTACATAAAATTTTCTTTGACATTTCTTTAAAAATTTTGCGCCAGTTGACAGGAGGTCTCCTGCGATTCCTACCCTGCGATTCCTTTTACCTCGGGTTCCATGTTTCCTCTTTCCCCTCCCTCATTTTTACCCGACCTTCTCTTTCCCCTTATCCCATTTCAGTGAATAATCAATTCCTAATCATTTTTCGGGAATGGAATAATAAAAAAATAGTTATTTAGGAGCCCTCGTTATATTAGCACGAAATTGGTATAAATAATTTCATAATTAATCAGAGGTTGTTGGCCAGGATATAAATAGTTTCTCGATTTGGGGTTGGAAGTGAAATTCGTAGTTATCTTTTGTTTTACTCCTCTCACTTCCTCTTCTTTCTCCGTTGATGCGTCTACTTCTTCCACCCCCTATAATATATTGTTTCTACTGCTACTACTACTATATTTTTCTCATTTAACGTATCATCAGATCAAATCCAAGCTCTGTTTCCTGTTCCAATATCCCAACCGAAGTCTTACGTCCACTGCCATCCTCTGCCAAGGTCATGATATAATATCCTTTCCCCTTCACCTCCAATTTTGAAAGAGCATTCACTACCATTGAGCACCACAAAAATATTTTTAAATTCTTAAAACATTATGCTGTGTCGCCATGGAAGTAACATCAACTATTTCAAATGATTCATCTTCCATTGTTTGGCATAATCTTTTTTCACATACATTTTTAACTTAATGTCTCTCCACTTGCTTTTCTATGTTATACTTTGTGGAATAACTTAGGTTAGCTCTTGTATCTGTAGGGTTTACAGGCTTTTCACACCTATTACCTTATCCAATATCATTATTCAACTCCTAATTTTTTCCCTCGGTGATAGCATCCTCCTCCTTTTTTTCAATATAAGTATTATATTTATTTCCCTGAGTTTCATACAAAAACATTTATACAAACAATAGAAATATAGCAATAAGGTGTACAGGAGAGTCGATGATCAATGTATAACGAAAGTGTTTACGTAATGTGGAAACCGAGGTACGGAAGGGAAACAGCCATCAGCTCAAATTTCCCTCTTAGACTGGTTCTCTATAAAATCTGTGTAAGTTATGACATACCCTGCATCTGCAAATGTTTTCAAATATTTTTTCTGTAAGCAGTCTCTCAAAGCAAAATTCAAGATAAAATGTACACACCTTTGCATTTGGTTTCGGCTATTTTGTGGAATTTGGGGCTACTTCCCATCTATGAAAACGTTTTCCAATAAACTTCATTTTTTTAAGGAAAAAAGGGTTTAAGATGTAAGCCTTTCGAATTAAAATGTTTTAACATCTTGACTGACTTTTTCCCACTGCAAATAGGGTGGAGTGAAATTTTATGAGATTTTCCTTCCCTAATTTTGCCCATATTTGCTTAAATATTTTATTTATTTGAGTTTTAAATAATTCCAAAACCCCCTCTTGCTGATATTGAAAGATTAATTCTTTGATGTGGAGGAGGTTTAATGGGTGGCAGTTAATTATGGTGAATTTAAACTTTCGTACATTTTATTAGCATATAAGATTTATTGGTCTGGTTATTTTAAAGTATGTGGCAATAATTCTTTTCACCACGAAGAAACGCTACGCCGAGTCAACGGCGAGTAATCTTGGAGCACAGACATCTCATTACTGTGTTCAAAGCTGACCCCGGGTTAATGAACTGTCACGGAAGTATTAGTGCAGAAAAAATACCACTCGCTCATGTACCCGACTTTATCGTGCCCACAGAATTATTAATCATGCAACGCAAGTGTAACATGCATCAAAAGCGTCCAAAATACGTTCAGCAGGTATCCATTTCATTGGCAGAAATCTCTCTGGAGACGACACCATGGAGTTACTTCTGAAAACACCAGGTCTGAGGGCTACCAATGAAAACTGAGTAAATACACATGATAAACGTGATCTTATTTCTATGTTCATTTAGTTGCCTTTCCAGGGCAGGGAAATGCGTTTCTGGTTAACATTTTTGAGCTTGTATTTCCATTGTTCAAATTATATCTAGCGTATAAGTAAAGTGCGTTGTCACGGCAAATGCCTTCAATCCGTAACAGAGGTTTGTTTTGCTTTCTTTGGAGCAAAAAGCAATAACAGCACATTTTGGAGCTCATGCGGACAACTCAAGTCGTTAGTTTTCACTTCTTATCTTGTGCGTCGCTAAAGGCATTCGAAGGTTTTGTACTGGGAGAAGTTTTCAGCTTATATTCGGGATTGTAAAAGTTTCCCTTAAGTCTCAACAATTAAAAATGTGGTGGAAAGTGGGGAGAACAATCTGCAAGCCACTACGAGTTGCCGTGAAGAAGTGAGGGAGGTAGTTTGAATCATTCCTTCTTTTCTCTATTTCATGCGTCCTGCGCATTAATATACGAGCCCTTAATATCCAAAGGCACGTGAGAAGATGGCATAATTTTTGTTTATGATTTGGTTTAATTTCAAGTGTGTTTTTTACAACATATATATTACCATAGATGAATAAAATGTTTTATGCTCACATTGAATTCTCACAAACTCAATCCCACCGCAATATGATATATTTTATTTTGTTCCTAAGAGATATTTTGTTTTAGCAATGTAGACTCACTGCAGCAGCTTAGCAAGAGGCATTCGTGAGACAAAAGTTGTCTTCAACGGCCCAATTCGAAAATGTCCGTAGCAACTCGTTTCTGAAAAAGATATTTCATCCCTTGGGAGAGATACGAATGTTTTTCTTCTAGCTTATCAATGCTGTTAACGTGTTGGTACAATGAAGTTAACAATAAAATCCTATACTTTTTCATTTGCTCACCTGACCTCTTGTGGAGGAAAGTTTCCCCTTTATCTCCTAGTGAATCCACCACTGACTCGAGAATTGGCCTAACCAGAGCAAAGTAGAAACTCTCTTTCACTTAATTAGAAAACCTTCCTATTGCTCGCTATATAAATCCGAGTTACTTTAATGCAATGCCGCCAATGTTTCGTGTTTTCCCCACGTTCAGTCTAAAGTCAAGGTGATTATTAGGCATTTGACTTCATCTTACTCCTTTATATTAACCCCTAACACTTTATAGATGTAGCGTTGGTGAGATTTCTTTCGTAAGAATTGTACTGAAGTGAACTTACTAACGCGGCTGTTAACGGCTACTGTACAACGGCTGAATATCGGTGCATTTTATGTCGACAGTAACGGCCTGGAATCGTAATTATGTAGCCTATTAGTGCCCATTATTGTCAGCGGGGATTCGTCAAATGAAAACAGTCGATAATGGCCCTAATCGACAGACAGTGAAGGACAAATTCAAAGAACTGCGGAACTGGCCGCGCAGTAACTTTGAGTCACCCGCTGATGGACACACAATTTTGTGAAATTCACAGTTTTAAAATCATTCGCCTGGACCCAGACCATCTCGATTTCGCGAAATTCACAGTGAGAGATGACGCCTGGGTAGCTTAACTGGTAGAGTACTCGGCGCGAAATTTGTGTTTGAATCCCAGTCCAGGCGAATGATTTTTTCACTGTGAATTTCACACAAAAGTGAAGGATAGACAATTTATTAACAAAATGGAATTTTAATTTATTGGTTCTAACGATGGTCATCATGTACCAAAAAAATATACTGAATTTCTGATTATGAGTATTGCACTGATTTTCGTCTTATTGTTTCTTAGTTCATTATTTTAGAACAATTTGTTGCTCGTTTACGGCTTACTTTTAAATTCATTTTTCCTTTTTCTGATATAAAACTTATTTAAAGGAAAAGTTACTCCTTTGAGACTGGTTTTAAAATGTTTTGAAACTCATAATGCTTTATTCTTTTTTTAAACTGAATGCTAGCTGATTTTCTTTTGTTCAATTTGGAGCGAGGTTGCTGATAAAATGAGCGCAGAAATTAAGTTTAAAATAAGTTGCAAAGAAATAATTTAGCCGTATAGAATATTCATAGTTGGCTCAAACTAAGCTGGCAGTGCATAGAAAATGGCCTCCAAAACATATTTAAATCTCATTTGAAACTCAATTTACTGGTCTCATTTACTCTAGGTACGCTCATGTACAGTTTGAAATTATTTTTTCCAAAAAAATATTAATAGTTGAATGAAATTTAAACTGAGGGCATCTGAAGTGGTTATTGATTTCACTGTTTATATTATTTTTAAATAAGGCGATAAATTATAGAATATCAAATTTCGTTTAAGTACAGTAACTTGATAAAGTGTCGCGATAAACTGCACTGGCGTAGCAATCTGATCGGCGCTCAAAGCTCGAAATACGTTGTTACTCCGTACCGTCTCTGGTGTCTGTGAGAAATTTCGTCTCAGCTTTTCTTATATCGAAGAAAAACTTACTGGTTTCTTCATCCCCTACACATTCTTAACTTGGCAATTATTGATAAAAATAGCAATTTTTGGGCTTTCATTTTGAGCATTGCAATTAAATCTCAATTATTTTAAAAATGATTAGCACTGCGTTAATTTACTCGAAACCGACTACGCGTATTGGATTTGAAAGATTAATTTTTTTGCAGGTACTTTTTCCAAGAGTATTTATTTTTGAAATTTCCCACTGTAAGCTTTGAAACTGTGTTTGTTTCACGTTTGGCATTGAAATGACGTTAAAAGGGTGTAACGTTATGAAATGTATTTGATTGTGGAATATAATTAGCCTAACCATAACATCATTTTAGTTTTACCAGTCATACGACAAAAAACTCAGAATTTATTCTACATTAATTGTTGTTCTTAGTACTAGAGCCAATTGATGATTGTGTTTAAAATGAGAATGCATCATTTTCAAGATGAAAAAAAAGGATAATTTTGGAATCTAAATTTGCCAGAGCAGCTACTAGTCTTCCGCCGTTCGAATTAATCAATTTGGCTACGGAGTCACTTCCTAGTGATATGCACAAATGGTAAGTCCAAATGTGAGAGTGTAAAGAGAACAAAAACCTCGCGATGGAGCCCGACAGAAAAGACTCAGATCGGCCCAACGATTGCGTGGGCGTGAGTTTCCTTATTAGTCTGTCCCTACAACCTCGCGATTTTTTAACAAAGATATTTTCTCCCCACTATTTTAGGACATATTAATCCTTGAATCACTCCAACTGATCAATTCCGTTTTTCATTAAGACCACATTTTCATTGTTGCAATTATTCTCTGATCTTGAGCCATCCAAGGTTTATAGCTCCATTAATTGAAATTACTTTACTATTGAATGAAGGGATCTATAATGAACTGTTACGGAGAGGAAAAGGAATAGATAGAACTTATTCGAAAGTAACCCGTTTCCTATTCTTTAAAAGTGCTATAAATGAATCAAGAGTAATCCATGTTTGAGAAATTACTCTTAGTTTTAACCAAATTGAGGCATGTTTAGTGAGAAACTTACAAAAATCAATTCAACGTAGTCATCAAATTGGAAATATAAGTCTCCATAAGTTAGAAATGAGGTGATTGATTTCAAGTACCTTATCTGTTCATCAAGTTAAGAATAATATTGATTTTTTTTCGATTTTTTATGGAATCTTTATACTCATACCATGAAAACATATTCTTGAATTAAACACTGAAAATGTTTCACGTATATAAGCTCGAGAAAGGTAAGCGCATTACGAATTATTTTGCAACTCCTACCGGAGGACTAGTATCGTAGTCGCCGCAACAGACGGTTGCGAAAACGAAAACTTATTTACGCGAAGTGTAACAATTTTCATTCTATTATGCTCGTCTCAATCGATGATATTTGTGTATCGCTGATCGGCTGTTTACGAACTATATAAATATGGTATTAAATGGAATGTTCTCACCTTGATAACAAGCTGTGGTAAATGAGCGCCATCCATAAGTGTTACTCTTAAGGTCATATTACAAACAGCTATTTCTTCATGTTTGGTACAAACACGACATCTGATTCTAAAGAATTTTGCTTACTCCGTCGTAAAAATGAAATCCAATTGTACGTTCTTTTCAAACCTGCAATCTAATGCGCGATTTTATGTGTACTTTATTGTGACGGAAAAAATGAATCACCTAATTTGACTGGTGGTTGTTGCAACTGAACCTCAGACCTCAGGTTAAATTTTTATGAAGATAATTTAAAAAAAAGTAATACGAGGTGGTGAAAATTGACTCGATTGGGGATCGAACGCCGGACCTCCGCTGCCACCGACGCCCGCAATTATGGAAAATGTGGCCTGCTTCTTATTTCGCCCAGTGAGCTGCGATCTTATTCCTCGCGTGTGCAAATGGGCTTCGTAGTCAAGGCGTGGTCGGTGTCGGAAGGGGAAAAGGTAGACGGCGGGTCGACTTAAGCCGTATCACACGATGTTTGTTCCAGTACTAACTCAAGGATTCTCGCTAGCATGGCAGCTGTCCATTATTGTGCGTGAAACAGAACCAGCTTACAAGCATAATCGCTGTCATACTCGCATTTCGCGTTCCGCTTTTTCGCCCGATCCGCCTTCCATTTGAACCCAGCTTGAGGAGGTTCCTCCGCGACTCTATAAGCCAAAACAAAGACCAGTTTTCCCGACATTTAAATATAATTCCCGCTTTTTGTTTACATTTTTCAAAAGGTTTATTTAACTGTTGGCATGCTTAAGATAAAGGGGAAAAATATTATGCTAAGTATACAGTTTATTAGATGAATAATGAACACTTTTCCCCGTTGTAGGACCCACTGCAGTAAAATTACCATTGAATGAAAACATTTTTACGCCGTTTTTATCGGTAATTTGCTAATAAATTGAAAAATATAATAGTCAGTTGCCGCGATGTTATTCCCATTTCATTCCCTCGGTTAATATGCTTCTTTAAAACAGATTTTCGCCAAAGTGGTATTTATAATAGATAAAGAAATAGTGTTCCCCACGGTTCGTCAATTCTCGTATTTAACACCCAGGTCATTTCAAGATCAAATTGCAATAAATAACGTGGAAAAGTGTAATTTGTAGTCCTTATCAAAAGTAAACAGAATATTTGTGGGTTTATACGTAAATAAAATGGCATTCGTCATTTTACAGTGGTAATACATTCCTACATAACCGTCATAACATTCCATTTGGGAGTTAGCACAAATAGCTTAATTATTAGAATTAGGCTTGTATACTTAATTGCTTACTTCCGTGGCCATTGATACCAAAGGTGGTATTTGGCCTCGCCAACGATCTGCCTCGACTTCTTTCGATCTACAGCGTCTTCCTCGTTGGCCCTCATCTTATTCATGTCCATGATTACTTGGTCTATCCATCTCTTCATTGGACATTCAAGAGGTCTTCTTCCATCTGGGCTTTCTTTCCAAACTTGTTTTATTTAGGTGTCATCTTCTCTTCTTATTATGTGCTCAGCCCATCGCAATCGTCGGCTCTTGGTTTCTTCGGCTACAACGTCTGGTGCTTCGAATAGCTCCCTTAAATCTTTGTTGTGTTTAATCCGTCATATTGCATCTTCTCTTGTGGGTCCAAAAAGTTTTTTAAGTACTTTGAAAATAAAGGTAATCAGCCTTTTTCAGTTTTTTGTCAAATGTCCATGACTCAGCTTCGTATAGAAGGACTTGTCTTATTATAGTTTCGTAAATTTTAAGTTTTGTACAGATGGATAAAAGCTTGAATAAGTGGAATAATTTATATAATTCCTCAATAATGCACTATTCTTAAACACCTCTTTTGCTTTTGTCTCATACTTGCATTGCTTCATAAACGCTCTCCTATCCTTGAGTCTCAATGTTTCTCTTCTTAATAGTGTCTTTCACGGCATTCAACCTTGAATTTCTTCGTCTATGACTTAATATCACGCCTTTCACTCCTGTAATAAATCGGCTTCGTTATTCGACATTCATCCACTGTCTCAAATTGACGAAATCTACGACGCACGCTCCTTGCATTTCCGTCCATTACCGCAAGATCGTTTGCGCAGTTTCAGGGTCCATTCATTCTTAGCCCTATTCCTCCAAATTTTACCACAAACACCAATCAATTATACCAATCAGGTATAGCATCGACATTGCACTACACTACCTTGGTATACCCTGTTTTCACGACCATTTAATACCTCTTGAAGGAGGACCATTTTATTTACTGCCATTTTAACTCCCTAGCTAATCATTTATTCCTTGTTAATCTTCTTATGCTGCCCATGAATTTTATTTCCTATTTCGTGAGTCTCTTAATCTTCTTATCTATTCTTCCATCTTTCGCTAAAATTCGGCCAAACTCATAATCTTTCACTTGTTTCGTTATTTTACCACTCACCCGCCATTCCATTCAGGTCGGATTACATGACGTGTTAGAACTTTCCGTGGCGACGTAATCTAAAACTTTTACTTCCTCGTTGCGAAATGTTACAAGTGCCATCAGTGGATTATCGGTAGGGACATGCAAAACTCGCAAATGCGACAACGCGAATTTTTGCGCGAATTCTGGGGTTTTTCCGCGAAAACGCGAATTTCGTTTTTCATGCGAATTTCAACATTTCAATCGCGAATTTCAACATTTAAATCGCGAATTTCAACATTTCCAACGTGAATTTCCTCATTTTCGCGGCCTCTGTAATTAAAATTGCGACTCTTAACATTTAGTTGGGCAGTACATATGGAAAATGCCTTTCCGGTACAACTTACTTTAGAAATGTTACTCGGATATAATATTTCAATCAAGTTTGGTGAACATGAACAAAAGGAGTGAAAAATGCATGCCAAAATTTTGCTATACAGGCAGTCCACGAGTTACGTAAGCCTAGACTTACATATGTACTTACCTAAGTGGGAACCTTACTCAAAACGACGAAAATTACGGAAGTTACGGGATGCAAAGAGCGGTTGCATACTTTCAAGGGGCGCGTGTCATAGCATCAGCATAGTGATTTTCTTTTGTGACAGTTTTATCACATTCAACAAAACTTATAATGCCTAAGTGGACAGTGACGGCAAAGCAGCGTTAGGCAGAATTTCGACTACATGGATTATATTGTGCTGATAACAAAATAATTCTTTGCCGTTTGTACAACACAAATATCTTGTGGAAAAGGAAGGACAGCTGCACGAAACACATATTGAGTGAAAAACACACAACATAAGGCTAATGCTGAAAAAAATTCTGCCGGTGGGAGTGGAATAAAATGGCAAGCATCCATAGTAATATTCCGAGTGTCATTTTTTTTACAAAACTACTAATTCCTTGCAAGGTATGATAACTTCTAAAACAGAAGCTGTAAAGTCGATACTAGTGCAGATAGCATCAAAGGCATCAATAAAACTTTGCTCTCCTGTAGTAGAAGACCCAAGTAGAGTTAGATTTGAAAACAGCTTTTGACCCTCAAGTAGTTCTCACAATGGAGGTGAGCCCTGCCAAAAATACGAAATTGAAAAAAGTTCATAGCCTTGAGTCAATTGAGATGGTAAAGTTGATGTTGGGGTTTGGGGAATTATGGTGAATATTACCGCAACAAAATTTCCAGGGTTCAGGGGATATAATGAAAGCAATTCAGGTACTAAAATTGTTTGAACCATCATTTGCATTAAAGTGCCTTGAAGCAATTTGGACCCCCTGTGCAAATGTTGACTGGGAGAGATTTCTTTCCTCCTACAACACTGCTAAAAAATAGAAGAACAAATCTAAATAAAGAAATTTTAGCCACACTTGCAATTTTTGCATTTGAAAATACGGACATTTAACTGTAATTTGCCTTTTTATGTAAATTGGTTAGGTACGTGTAATGTACAAAAATATAAAATGTGAATACAGCATGGTATTAATTGTTTAAATTCCCCCTAATCAATCATATTCAACATTTTTTGCCAACAGGTGGGCCTGCTGGGAGGAGAGCACTTAATTTACACCAAATATTTTGTCGTGAAAATAACACCGATTTCAGGGTAAAATAACACCGCTTTTGAAAAAAAATAACACCACTTTTGGCTATAAAATAACCCCACCTTTTGCAGGTCTCTAATTATCGGCAATCAATCAATTGTTTCAGTCACATACGTTTAACGTAGCCTAAGTGATAAAAAGTTCAGTGCGAATTATGGTAATTTGAGCGAGACACTAATTCGCCTAAAAATTCGATTAATTTGGCCTCATTTTAAATAAAAATACCTCCTCTTTCTAACGATATCAAAATATTAGTCACTTTAAATTGTACTTTTAAAAATACCGGTCCGTTTCCAGGGAAAACAGGACGCGTATACACTACGGAGAGAATTATTAAAAAATAGGAATTTCTAACGTATAAACCCGTTAGAAGTTTTACAGTGTGTAGTATATTTTTTAAAACTATTTTATATATAAATGTTACTGCAGTATTTTTTACGGAATCACAAAAACATCTTAGGTTGTGACGGAGTTAACACAACTATGCCAAAACATGAGTCAAGTTAGAACTAAACAAATAAGTACTTATAAGGTAAGTACTGGTAATTTGAGTAATTTATCTCATTAATGCTTCAATATTAAGTTTTAACAGCTAAAACTTACAAATGATATTTATATCTTATATAACCAGTCAAAGATCTTGATAAACTACCTTAAAGTAAACCGGTTTCTAATCCTAATGAATGCATTACTGTAGGTATATTTCGCAAATTTGATTACAATAGGCAATTAAATTTCACTTTATGAAAAGGTAAAAGAACCAGCGACACGTAGCTCTCGTGAACTAAAAAGTTTCTATGGCATTCCTAGGTTCTTAGTCCTATTCAACACATTCTAAGCGTTTCCATGTCATTAGTGTATTGAGATTAAATTCCATTGTTTCCGTTGAATCTAATAATATATCTATATACTTTAGGACTATCACTAATCGCAAAATCTTCTTGTGCTTAATTTTATTTGCTATGCAATAATTTTAATGGCTTTGTCAGCAGAAGAATGCACAAGTTCTGTTGTTTTGCCTTAATAGAGCACTCCAGTCAAAACACGTACATGATACGAGACATACAAAAAACACAGATGAACAAAACAGCACACACAACACTATCTCATTGAAAAGTTGAACTGAAAGGAAGTGTTAAGAAGGATTTTGTTGAATGTTGTATTTGAAATTGTGTCTTCGAAGGAAGGATGAGAAGGTTTTACATTAATAATCTCGCTTACAATGATTTCTAAAGCCAACCCGATAGTGATAGCAATGCATTCGGTGAACGAATGCAAAATTGTGTACACAATGCTTTAGAACTAGCGTTTTCGTGAGCGTGTTTTGCAATTTCATAGATGAATGTTGGAAATAGAGAATGGAAAATTTGAGGCGTCATCCACGCAGTCTTTCTCTCGTCTAGCGCAATTCTCTGATATTCATTTGGCAAATATGACTGCATAAATGATTTATGTGTCGCCGAATATCTACTTCCTACGTATGAACTATACATATGTTTTTAAAAGTGAATATTCTCACCTTGTTCTCAAACTTGGACAAATGAGCGCCACCCTACTATAACATTACTCCTCAATTCGCATTGTAAGCAGGTAATCCTTCTTGTTTGGTACAAACGCTAAATCTTAAAAAAAAGAATAATGCTAGACTTCGTCGTAATAAATGAAAAATCTTTGAGCGTACACATGAAACCTGCGAATTAGTGCGCCTATTTTGTGACGGAAAAAAGTCAATCACCTATAACTCTTATAGAGAGAAAATTGCTTTCCTTAAATCAGATTTTAATTTTTTTTAATTGTCACGATGTCTATATAGGTTTAAGTAGAAATCGATCCGTAGACACAATGAAAACAGATTTATCGAAACTAAGTAAAAGCCAAAATAACAATTAACTAACGGCAATGATCGTATTGTAAAATAGAATATGAAAGCCGCGAGAAATTATCGTTACGGAAGCATGTTGAAAAATTATCTTTACTGATGATAATTTTTATAAAGATAAAAAAAAATAAAATAAAAAAATAGTTAAAGGAGGTGGTGATATGGCTCGTGCGGGGATCGAACTCCGGACCCCAGGTTAGCAGCGGGGAAATAAACCCCCTCTGCCACCGACGTCCGCAGTTATAGGCAGTGAAAAACGTGGCCCGCTTTGCATTCCGCCCTGAGAGCTGCGATCTTATTCCTCGCGTGTGCAATTGGGCTTCGTAGTCAAGTTCTGCGGCCGGGTTCGGGAGGGTGGAAGGGGAAGTGGTGAGTCGTCGGGTCGGCTTAAACCGTATAACACGGTACTTGCTCCTGTACAAATTCATGGATTATCGCTAGTATGACAGCTGTCCAGTATTGTGTGTGATACATAACTAGCATATTTGGTAACTAGCATAACCGCTATCATACTCGCTGAGCTACTTCAGAGTTGATGTCCTTTATTGTTGCTTTGCGATCTCTACTTTCTGAAATTAGCGCCTATCAGGACTCTTTGCACATACTAGTAACTTTATGGCCATGAAATCAACAATGAATGAAAATGTCCCGATAGTTGTTGTGGTTTAGGACTCTCTATTCAAACAGTCGTGATGGTCGTACGTGGGATTCGGACGGGCGGGTAGCCACTCACAGGTCGACGGAATACGAAGGGATGGAGCATTGGTCGGTGGATTACGTAGTAAGAACCTTAAAAAAATCAATTCAACGTAGTCAGAAAATTGAAAATATAAGTCTCCTTAAGTTAGAAATGAGGTGATGGATTTCAAGTACCACATCTGTTCATCAAGTTAAGAGTAATATTGATTGTTTTTCGATTTTTTCCGGATTTTTTATACACCTTGATGAATACATATTCTTGAATGAAACACTGAAAATGTTTCACGTATATAAGCTCGAGAAAGGTACGCACATTACGAATTTTTTTGCAACTCCTACCGTAGGACTCGTATCGTAATGGCTGCAACAGACGATTGCGAAAACGAAAACTTAGTTACGCGAAGTGAAACAATTTTCATTCTATTATGCTCGTCTCAATCGATGATTTTTGTGTATCGCGGATCGGCTGCATACGAACTATATAAATATGGAATAAATGGAATGTTCTCAACTTGATATCAAGCTGTGGTAAATGATCGCTATCCTTCTGTAGCGTTACTCCTAAGGTTATATTACAAACAGCTATTTATTCATGTTTGGTTTAAACACGACATTTGTCTCTAAAGATATTTGCTTACTACGTCGTAAAAATGAAATCCTATTGATCGTACTTTTCAAACCTGCAATCTATTGCGCGATTTTATGTGTACTTTATTGTGACGGAAAAAATAAATCACCTAATCCGCTTGTAGAGTGGAAATTGTTTTCATTAAATCAGAGTCGATATCTTTCCCAATTGTCAAGGTGGGTGTCACAATTCCCCGCAGATAAAAGGAATGCATATTTACCAAAAATAAATTTAGTAATAACGAACTGTGAAAATTTTAAAATTGCAAGTATAAATTGCGGAAATTACTCGCAAAATGACCATCACTGATGAGTGAAAAAAAATAAAAATAGTAAGACGAGCCTGAAAAAATTGACTGGTGGTTGTGGCCCAGGAGGTTAGAAAAGAAATGGAGGCGACATACCACTTGATTCTTGAAGCCAATTCCGCCATTGCAGTCGGCACAGTTTAGAACTTCATCTGGCTAGCGTGTTCGGCGGTCGAGTTCGATTTTCCTCAAATCTAAGTTAAAAACCACAGGCAAGACGATGTTTTGTGACTGGTTTGGCAACACCTACTCGGCACAAAATCCTTCCCAAGCACCCCTATTCTTGCTTCACTTTCGCCCATGAGCGTTCACGGTCATGCCTCCTCCATTACATTTTAACCTCCTTGGTTGTGGAGACTGAACCTCCGACCTCAGGTTATCAGTGGGGAAATAAAATCCTGGCGAAGTGGGCAATGGCGAGCGTTGAGAAACCTGGTCCGTCTCATATTTTGCTCGTGCCCAAATGGACTTCTTCGTCAAGGCGCGCGAGGGAAGACGGGAGAGGGGGTTGGAGGAGGCGAGTTGTTGGGGCGGCTCAAGCACACGAAGCAGGTAACACGTAACACACAATACCTTTTGGTCATGATTTTATGAAGCCAACTGGTCCCTACTGTCTCCGTGCGATCTCCTCTTTTCTGAAATTCACTCTTTTTCTTTGCAATTATTAGTAATTTTCAGGCTGTGAAATCTGCAATGGATTTAAATAATGTCCCGATACTAGTTTTGGTTGTCTGCTTATATATGTTTGTTCAAAATTATAGTGGAGATGCGCTACGATATGAATGAAAATACCGCTTCCATGCCGATACAAGAAACTGACTAAATGCCGTTTTACAAGATGAAAGATTTTTTACAAACGAAATGTACTATTACTTTCAAAAGTCGGTCCACACGTTGAACGCGACCATCTCCGTGTTCCGTTGAAATCATTCTTCACGTATTGCATACGCATTCCATGACTTCTGGGAGCCAATTTCACTGCTACGACAGGCACAACTTGAGTTTGTTTTTTACTCTCTAAGAGACCTCGCGTGCCCTTCTCCCTCCGACAACGAATAGCCAAAACAATCCCAACCCCCACTCCCGTAAGAATTCGCTAGCCGAAGAACCCGTGAAGTGTTTTCGGCTGGGACTTTCTTGTGGGAGGACTTCGACCGGTATTTCTTGTAGGAGAAAGAAGGCGATAATTTCCCGTACTCTCCTTATGGCATGGGTCGTCATGGCAAGAATCATTAGTCCTGCGCAAAGGGGACAGATAGTAGCCTCGTTTGCATGCAGGGAAACTAGTAATTTATTAAGTTATAGTACTTTAGTATAGTATAAGTAAGTATGATAAACCTTCCTCTCAAACCACTGGGAAAGACGGAATTCATTCTTTGTTAGCATGTGTCTCGCTCTCAATTTAGCGGCCAGTCTAATGCCGCCTACGACCGCTCACCAACCTCTCGCTCCCACTATGTCGTGTCTCGCTCACCCACACCACCACCAAGGTCTTCCATCGCCAAATAGTGCTAGCGGTACACGGAAAAACGTTGCATTTGATGAGGTTAGATGTTTGCATTGTACATTTGTTCCTTGGGCCAATCTAAGCGATTTTGCCGAAGTACCGTCCACCCCACCCAAACGGGGTCGATTTGGGGAGGGAGAGGGGGGAATTATCAACAATTATTTGACATCAGATTAATGGCCTGGGCTTGTCCAAGATGTTGTTTCCGGACAACTCAAACCCCGCGGCAACTGTGGAGTAGCTCAAATTTCACCCCGACGACTGGAAGTAAGGAAAATGGCGCCATATTTAAAGATTGCAGCCATTTTGGCGAATGGACAATTTAACGCTTACGTTCAGGTGTTGGGTGCCGTTTCTGTTTTTTTAGGGGTCGCTGAACACATTTATAATGTCAAAAAAAACGATATTTGCATTTTCTTTGGCCGTTGTGTCTCATTTTACAGGGATCATTTGCTCTCCAAAACGGAGGAATAGTGAAATATTTAAAAAATAGTATGACGAAAGATATCTTTGTCCAAAACAGCACTGTAGGGTTTACAATATATTACGGATTTAGAAAGTTAGCCAT
This sequence comes from Pyrrhosoma nymphula, assembly GCA_963573305.1. Taxonomy (NCBI): domain Eukaryota; kingdom Metazoa; phylum Arthropoda; class Insecta; order Odonata; family Coenagrionidae; genus Pyrrhosoma; species Pyrrhosoma nymphula. Next base: position 19,216,236 of record OY754337.1, on the reverse strand, counting down.
TTACGCAATAATATAACGAGCCATCATCAGGGGCGGATTAAGGGGGGGCGGGAGGGGGGGGCGGCCGCGGGGGGCTTTAATTCCCGGGAAAATAGAAAATTTGGTAATCATTAAGGTGGTTCTCCAATGCAAGTTTTTATTTCACCAGCTCAATGCACAATGGGTAAAGACTATTAGAAAATATCTAAAAGCCACTTGTCTAAACAGACACAGTATCCTCAATGTTCGCAATTGTACTTTTGTAGGCCTTTTGATGAACAGTGTTGTGAAAGCTTTGGTGCCGTAACGGAATAGTCATAAGATATTATACTATGTATGCAGACCTATATACACCTATTTACTATGCATGCAGAGAATCGTGCCGCGAGTTTGGGCAGTTGAGCCGTAGTGCGTCTGCGAGAGGGGAATACAGTCTCCACGCCCTCCTTCAGCATTGCCTACTATGCGACACCCTCCGATCTCGTGCTCGTCGCGACATGTCAGTTGCCCTACACTACACTATCACTCACTACAACTGAAACAATACACTCTAGCGAGTGTATTGTTTCAGTTGTAGTGAGTGACATGTTCAAGAGTTCGTCACATGTTTAGGACCCTGCATCGTTTTTCCTTTAATCTGTGATATACCTGACGTGCAGATCAACCTTGCAGCCAGAGACGGTAAGTTCAGTCGGTTAATTACAACGACATAACTTATTTGCGCTTTCTCGCGCTCGCCATTAGGGTCGGACGGCCGGCTTCAAGCTCGGGCCCACATTAGCCTCCATTGCTATTTATCTGCTTTTTGATCAAGGAATTGAACACCCACCTATTAACTGGACTTTCATTTTCATTGTGTTATCATAGAAATGCTGTAAGATGTCCACCCACCGTAGTTTTGTCCCCTCTCCTTTTGATAGCAGTAAAATTGAGGACTCTCTAAGTGAAGCAAAATAATTTTCAAGTATTACGCTAAGGGATGAGAAAGAGATATGCTTATAATGTTTTTTGCAACTCGTCGCAGAAGTGATAGCTAAGGATTACTTTTGTTTACAGGCGTCTTCTTCTAGTAGGCCTGGTACAAAGCGGAAAAACTATTAAGTGCCTCTGCGAACCTTCGAAGCTTTTTCTCTCGCGTCCAAAAACAAAAGACTCCAGAAACAGCAGGAGGAAATAAACAATTTTGTCCATGGTCCTTTTACAACTCCCTCCACGTAGTCTCGAAACATCTACTGAAGCTTCAATTCCTTCACTTCCTTTGGCTGAAAATTTCAACTGTGACGTAGGTCTCTTCATTGTACCAGGAAAGGAAAGACCTGATGATAGGAAAATAGCAGAACTCTTGAATAGCCCTTGGACATCCACAAGCGACTACAAGTATCCCTTTTCAACTCATAGGAAGGGAACCGCGGAAGAGCGTCGTTACGTGAGGATAGAACATCTTGAAAAGTACCCGTGGCTCGTGGTTTCTCCCTCAATGAATAGACTTTTTCGTAGGTATTGACCTTTTTTTCCCAATCAACGGCAGGTTGCGGTACAAATTTTCAGTTAAAATCCCACGTTACAGAGCCGTTAAAGTTTTCAAAACTGCTAGGGAAACTAGACGATCTGGAAAAGCACCAACACACAGTCTATCACTAATGTGCAGTGCCCAGTTGGCCCTGAATTTTCTGGAAAAATAAAAAAAAACCTTAAAATCAAAACACAAGCCAACAGGGAGAACGGCTACAGAAGGGAGAAAATCAAGGAAAATGGAGAAAATCTGAAGCTGATACTTAAAAATGTGATTTTTCTTGACCGTCAGAATGTATGTACCATTCAGAGGTCATCGGGACGACGCGACAGTGCATTATCATTGGAAGAGCTCTTGACGAATGACGTTAACTTCCGAGCATTACTGCGTTTTCGTTGCTAGGTATTATAAAAATATTAAAGGAAATTAGTATTTTCTGAATATGTAGTTATCTTTTTATTTCATTGCAGCCAATTTTCATTTTGTACGGCATTAATGAAGATTTTTTTCAAGGAGTTCGAAATCCTTGTGTTGGCTGCCGCGGGTTGATGGATGGGAAGATGCAGTTTTGTCCCGCGTTGGTCTTTGTTTCCTTGGACGACAGTTTCGTAGGCGTTGTAGTCGGCTTCTTCTGGCCGGTGAAGTGAAGGTGCAGCCATTCGTCGTCATATATATCTCAAGCGTTAGACCTGACTCCAACGGGTGAGATATATAATACGACAAATGGCCGCACCTTCACTCCACCTACCTGAAGAAGCCGACTGAAACGCTGCCGAAACTGTCGTCCGAGGAAAAACGGTGTAAAACCCGGAAGACACTTCACTTCTTCACAAGAATGGCATTCTTTACATCGTTTTTTTACGTTTTTCAAATTTGATCAGATAGATTTACTTAATAATTTATCACATCTCTTGAATATAGCCACACCAAAACTACGTTCCAAGCGCTACATTTCTTTTAATTTTCCGAGGGAAGTCCACCCGGACCTCTATTTTGTTGAGATGTATTGCATACCCCCCAGGCGCAGCGTGAAGTAGTGAACCGCCCGGGCCTCCCCCCCCAAAACAACGACCTTAATTTGCCCCTGGCCATTATTGTAACATTAAGTTACAGCTTCCAGATCTCAAACTGTATCTTGATTTTCTTCTTCTGGCTCATAGCGTATCCTGGAATGTATAGTAGCAGAAAGAGGTGTGATTGGTTTTAGTCTCATTTTTATTTTGAAGTGTAATCGTACCTCTTGCTGGAAAATTTGCCTTTGCACTTGGAACAAGGTAAAATGCATGAAAACATATGCCTGCGACAACTGCATCTCTGTGTCTCACACCCAGTTTCACAGCCACACTTAAGTGCCCTGCAGGCGGACCACACACCTTCTAATCTCACTCACTCTGCCTCTTGACACCTAGATCCTGCAATCGCTGTGGGAGCTGCCATCTGTGGTCGAATTCTCCCTGCTTTCCTCTCTTTCCTCTTCATCAACTCCTCTCCAACATGCATACGACTGAACTCCATGGTAAATCTCTCCGATGCCAATGTTTCAAGCTTTGATACTGCAATATAAAACCCCTCTGCCATGGTCATTAGGGATTGTAAGACCTTCCCCGCATCGTCTATTATTTCTCCTACTACATTCAAATTCACAAAAAAAGCATACTGCACACAATAATCATCGAATGTTTCTGATGATAGCCGAAAGTTAAGGTTGCTTAAATTCTTTTTCAAAATTATTATAGTCGCGGGATTTAGAAAGAAAAAACTTGGGTTCTTAACAAGTCCAAATTTCATTTGCAGTTTCTTTACTTAGCACCGGTGATAACTGAGAATTGCTCAAGCACTGAACAATATGCTCTCTTTAAACCTTTAGTCTAGTTACTTTATGCTGCAGCGGTTTCCTTTCTTTCCCGGGGCTCCTACCTGGATTTTGATGTTCCATCTGATATTCAAATGGCACTTTAACATATTCCAACACCTCCTTCTCGTTCAAAAAATACATCAAACCTAAACTTCCACTCTTTATATTCTGTTCCGCCAGAAAGTGGAATTGTGCCCCCCTTTCGTCTTTCTTGCTGCCGGACTGGTACATTAACACTATATCGCACTACATAAACATGCATAAATTAGAGGTAAATGTCAGTCCTGTTAGGAAAATAAATTTGTGTATATAATTAGCAGTCTGTAAAATTGGTCACGGAAAAATTGAAAAATTTTATATGAAATGGCACCCTTGGCCCTTACTCGGGACGGCGCAGGAAACAAAGGGCACAGGACGACGTATCATCTGACTGCGGCCAGCACGCACCCGGCGCTATTTGTGGGGAACGCGTCAGTGCATTTATGCCTCTTGAGCTACCTTTAAATGTCAACTTATCAGGCCGAATTTATTTGGATATCATTGCTTTACCCAATAGTTTAGTTTGAGAGGTGTAATTCCGTGAAAAAAAATATTTTAAGGTACTTTTGAGGTAAGGGAATTCGCGATATATGGTGTCAGCAACTCATAGTTATTTTCAAGGTAGGAAATCACTGATTCCCTGGTCAGGAATTAATTAGTAGCGTGGATAATGAATATCTATGCTATTGGTTTTATCGTCATTGCTCGGTTCCACTATTGAGGTCGGACTAATTTTCATCTACTTTACCGCGCTTGAATTTCCATTTTCCGAGAAATATTGAAACTCCAGTTGCATGTGGCTGGTGAATGTTTGCTATACAAATAACACAATTGTATTCCATTCTCGCCGTCTTATATGCCCCACGTGAATTCCCGCGTTTATCAACCAGGGTTTCGAAGTTATAAACCTTTGCTTTTAATCTAATTGTCCAGATGGGCCCCTCCGAAGAGGTTGCGTGGAATTCCAGCACATATAGATGCAGCTTGTAAACATTCCTAGTCTCAAAATCCGGTGTTGACAATTTCGCGCTCTCATACCTACGTATAGATAAAAGTAATAAAAACGCGTTTTACTGTATAAGTCTTTCTAACAATTATCTACTATCAATCTTTTGCCACAGCATTTTATTTACTCTGATCTCTGAAATTGCTATAAACCGTACGTGAAAATCCCTTCAGTCTTTCTGAATCACGGATATTTATTTCATTACATTTAACCGAAAGTCAGTGGCACTTCAAAAGAGGGTAGAGCGCCACATGCTGGAAATAAGAGGTCTTACGTCACAGCCACCCATGATTAACTAGCTCACAATCGTCTCTCTTGGCGTTAGTTGCAATTCCGGACCTGCGGTTTACTTGACAATGTTCAGGAGCTTATAACTTTCAATTTTCAAACGATACTCACTTAAGGATTTTTTTTGTAGTTCATCTTTGGCATGTTCCTATACTTAATTGTCCTGTTGACTAGTGCAGATTAAATATGAAGGAAAGGGTCCTCAGCAGAATGTCTTTGGTGTATCACCTCAGGTGTGCTCACTAGATTCCTTCGTAATTCGCTGTTTTAATTCAAATCCAGCTCTGTATCCATATCTTATCCACCGTATCCACCATCTTTATTGTGACTCGCTCTCTCTCATCGTCTGGTTTCCGAACATGAGTCATTATAGGGTTGCCAATAGGGTTACATTATATTTGATTGCAGTAAAATAAATATTTCCTGATAGGAGAACATAACTGTATAAATAAAACCTTATAATACTCTTCGTGTAACAGGGGATTGCGTACGCATCTTTTTGGCCATGAATTATTTTGAGTTTCTTAAGTTGTGTCAACGTTATTCGCAAATGGTTTCCTTGGACTAGCTATTTGATATCCAGTTTCACCACAGAGTTTCCTGTATTGGAACAGGAAAAAAGGGAGTGGACAATTTGTTTTCCCTACGCTAACGCATTCACTATTATGTGATATGTAATGGTGTATGATCTGATTTCAGGCTATTATTAGTTAACTGCGAAAGGCTTTATATTCGATATATATCCGATGGATATTCCTCTTATATTATTTTAGTTATATATATAATTATTATTTTAAAGCACGAAGGGACATCAGCTGTAAATCGCGTGAAGTAATTCGCATGTTCTTAACTTGTTATCAGAAACAGGCCCAAGGCGCACCACACCAGAGTATCATGCTTTGTGGTTCAACAGGTTGTATAGCGTAAAACTATTCAATTCGAAGACCAGCGAGAACATCGAACGAATGGCTGCTAATTTGTTAATTGTTGTCTAGTCACTACAGTTCAACCGACAGGCCTTCCTTGAAATGTTTCAGTCCACCTATTTCAATTGAGGGCACTTCATCTAAAAAGCAGTAGTACTTGGTTAGATCTATTTATAGTGGATGATATGAAGAAAGTTAAGAACTATGGACAGCACCCTATCGGATTTTTGTCCAATCATGACCTAATTTTTGCCAATTATCATTTTAAAATACCTAAAATGAATCCCAAGGACTTTATTTTTCGAGACTTCAGTAAATTTGATATGCATAAATTCATGGCTGCCTATGACGAGTGACCCTGGGGAGAGCTGTTCCTCAGTAATGACGTCAATAAAAAAGTCTCTATATTTGCAATTAATGTTTTACAGTTAATGGATCTTCACGCTCCGCTGCGAAAAGTGCAACCTAAGCGTATTCCCACTCCGTGGATTACTCCTCAAATTCGTTTCCTGATGCAGAAAAGAGACAAAAAACGACGTTTGTTCCGTCAAACCAAGTCACAAATTATTTTTAACGAATACAAATTGTTGAGAAATCAAGTTTGAATATTGTCCAGGAATATTTGATGGCGAAATAGAAAAGGAGTAGCTGGCATGTGAAGGTGATAAAAAAACCTTGAGAGGATGCGACCCTTTTTATGGATTATTGAAGTATTAGTGGTTAAGGGATTACTTATTTTATACGGCTCATTCGCAATTTATAGTACTATGTATAAGACTTTCCGGAAGTGGTTAGCTAAGCATGCCTCTATAGAGATGATGAAAACAATGGAAATCATCCCTAGCTGATGAGAAAATGTTTTTGTTGCTTCGATTGTTTGAGACATTCAAAAGACGTGAAGCAACTACGTCTACGTTTTCCCTGCGAGCCGTCGCATGGGCGTGTGGCAGGGGGTCTTAGGAAAACAGCCTTGAAAAGGAGGAATATAGGAAACAGATATCGCGAGAGGGAAGAGAGGAAAGGTGAGGAGTGTTCTGAACGGTTGTGACGGAATAATGCTTCGATCTGTTTTTTTTTGTTTCCGTCATGAACGGTGCGTCGGGAGGAAGGGTTTCTCTTCTTTACACTGAAAAAATGGTAGGGTGAGACATCACAATATTTTTCTTGGTTAGAAAAAATTTGATTCGTAGATCAGCTATAATCGATACATCTTATGCGCTGCAATGTACCATGTTTATTAAATAGAATTTGCAACAATTTGAATACAACTTATCACAGCAAAAGTGACAATAATATTTGTACAAAGATTACTTGATACGCGCAAATGCACAGTAAATGAAACTAAGCCAAATGAAAAAATACCAGCAATGGATCAAAGAAGGAATAGAGCTTAAAGAATATATTGAGATACACATTGACAGAGCTGCTTTTCCTGTTTTCTCATGATTTTTTTACAGTCACATGAACATTAGCTCGCCAATGAATGTAATCCACAATATAAAAATACACAATTTATCACAGCCAAAGTGACAAAACCATTATTTACAGAGAATGCTTATTTTGCCAAGCGTGCAGTATAGTTTTTCAGAATTAATTTACCTGTACAATCCCATTGTTTTCCTGTCATCCCATGATTACAAAAATTTGTCTTTCCCTAAAACAGGGATCTGTAGGTTTACAAGTGCACATGCAACTATTATTATTTCATCAGTCACGGTTAGCAAAGAAGATGGTAGAGGAGAGCTAAAAATTTCCGAGCGTTCCAATAACACTTCGGTGATCCAATGTGGGTGAATTCCTAGTCAGCGCAAGCAGGGTTTCCACGGCTACTTCTTCCATCTCCACCAACTCTGAGTGCAACTCGCGACTTGCTGGGACGTTATCGCTCACCTCTGGCACATCATTAGTTCCAAATTCTTTTCCCAGCAATCTTCTATGCGCAATCCTACGTGCCCTTGGCGATTCCGCTTCCTGAGGCATTACACAAAATTGTTGAGGGGGTAGGTTCTTCCTCGGATATGTGTTCAACTTCAGGCGTCTGCGATGCGAAGGTTGATCTAAATGTAATAAGGAAATAATATTCATTAAAATAATATTTTAACAACTAAAAGGCTGGAACAAAGATAAGCAAATCGTGTAACGTTACAGCAAGTGTTGAGGATCATTATTTCTGGTGATAAAAAAGCGCATTTTGATTGATAATTATAATTAAGAAAAAACATATTTATCATTTATTAATTACTGATCAGGAAGAATGAAATCATCTTTCTCAAAATGCCGCGAGCATACTCGCATGTGCTCCATCACCGGCTTTCCAATCCGCACCTTCGTTTCCCATGACTTCCTCCGATCCACCTTTTGCGCTGCTCCTAACTTATTCGTAAGAATAACATTCGACGAACCTAATCAGAGAAAATAGTGAAAACTCACTTCTGAAACCCTTCCTTTCTTTGATTTACACACGAAAACACTGCAGTGCGTATTATTTCTCCTTGAATCGCTCATTCTAACACGACGTGGTCTCTCAAAGGGAGCACAAATTGGCAAGAAACGATTGAGAAAAGAGAATTGAGAGAACAGCTATCCGTGTTTGAGAAGTAGTTTGGAAATCGGCAGCATGGAGTTGCATGCTTGTGTACCTACAATGTGTCCCTTATATAACCTACAGGGTGTCCCTTATATGGCCGAAATTTTTTTTTGCTATTTCATTTTGCACCACTTTTCATTTTTTTCCTTTGTATTAGTAAATGGACAGTGCAAAATTTCAGCTCGATCGCATTAGTTTTTCACGTGCCACAAAACCGAAGAAATAAAAATAGGGAAACAAACTTTAGCGCTGCTGGAAATTTTTTATTTATTTTTACGAAATGATGTCACTGGGAAGCTATGAATACATATCTACTCTAATTAATATTTTGAAAAATCCTAATTACAGAGAGGGAAAATGAGGGAGGGAATGAAATACTGGCTAAAACATGATTTAAGACAAATTGTCCTTGGTACATTCTCTATACTTTCGACGTGTTGCCTGCGTCACAAAAAGCATATTTTGCAAATTATCTTCACTTCTTACACAATGGAGGTAGTCTTGAGTAATTGCAACACCTCTCTCTGCTGTATCATTAGTCACATACATATCAGAGAAATCATGCAGGCTTCTTGGAAATCCTGACATTGATCACATTTACTTGGATGCCCATCAAGAAATTGATGAGATAACCCAAATCTTTTGAATAAATTTAGAGTATAAGGGCCAGCAAAATCATACAAATTGCTATTAACCAACATATTCAGCTCATTTTAATCAATTTTCGGACGAGTAACTCGGTAATCTTTCATAGGAACAGAGCATTTACTAGACTTATTCTTTTCTAACATCTTTTCTTTACAGTCTAACGTTACAGCTAGATCAAGTAAAACCAGGCCAGTAAGTTGCTGCGAATGACACCACAAATGCCTGGAGAATGTTTTAGCAGCTGTTTGTGACACTCGTTTGTTTACATTTTCATACATAAACAAATTTCTTAGGAAATTTAAATCATTGTGTGCGGCAGAAATAGCGTCGGGAGCAGATAATCAATACTTAACATATAGAAGCACAATGAACAAAGAAACGTCTCTTAAACCATTTTCTTCTCTTTTCGTTATCTGGAACTGGCCTTTGAAGAGCATGATTTTCAACGAGTAAACTGCATTTGCCATAAATCTAGCTTCATGTACAATTCCGCGTGGAGGTGTGCCTCTCAGGTATATGCAGACGAGCTCCAAACATTACCGGTAATCCTCACGGCTGTCCTTCCTGAGCAGAAAAAATAAAGCCTTCGCTCTTTCTTTCACTGGTTAATCAAGAAAGCTTTATCTTCCTCATACGTCATCACCTGCAGTGCATCAACCGTGGCGATGCCAAAAAGATCTTCAAAAGAATTCTTGAAGGAGGTCTCTCTCGCAATTTGGGTCTTGTTGCGGGTTTTGGGAGTGCGGGTTTTCTGGAGTTATCTCCTTTCCATGCAAAAAACTTCACTAGTTTCACAACGCGGGGCAGATATTTAGTGGGTAGGTTAACTTTTTCCCAAAAGCATATCACTTCCATTGCGGTGCTATTGCGCGCTTTTGAAAGGGAAGATTTGTGAATGCATCCGAAAAAGAAACAATACCTGTATGCGCGAAGGTAACTGGGCACCCGTTATCTCATCTGAAGAATTTCCTATAAGAAATACATGCTTCCGAAGAGCCTTCTTGGGGTTGGTACTAACACGCAACATAATAAACTCATGTATCTTTCAGTCCACGTTCTGTTGTGCAACTTAAGCGACGCAATACTGTCACTGGTCCTCCTATTCAAAGGCAATTTATCTCTCACGGACCGATATTTATAGAAAACACATACTTAGTATATTTTTCCTGCTATTACAAGCAACGGGCTCCCGCCGCCTATCAGCAACGGCCGCCCTTCGCTTGTATTAACAGAACGCGTTATTTTGTTTCGAAAGTCGTAGTGACAGTGTGGACCGGGGAGGTGGGTCAAGGGGAGAAGGAGGGAGCGGCGGGAGGAAGGGGGGGGGGGGACAGTAATAAGAAAAACTGGAACCTTACAAACTTCTGAAAGTGACGCTACTGTGTATAACATCGATTTGACGGCTTCATTCCTCTATAACGTCATCTTCGGGTGAAGAATCTACGGAGCTTGTAGAATGTGATTTTGTAGGGTCTTCACCTGAAGATAACGTTTTAGAACGTCAAAAACCGTGTTGTGCAAATGAAATTATCATTGTGGAACCAGAAAATGTAAGTTTATCATTTATATTCTGGCATCCATTTATCCTTCGTCTCACATTTTCATTGTGAGGACTTGTGTCTTGTGAAGTTGGTAAATTATTCGTCTTTCGTTGTAGCCCATCCCTAGTTTTTCCAGCAGCCCGAGCATCTTATTCCGCTTGACGTCGTCGAAGGATATCTCCAAGTCAGCGAGTGTCATGCATAGTGTCTTGTTCATGCATCATTTTCTCGACCATTACTCTCAGGTAGTATATGGCCTCCCTGCTTCCTCTTTTCTTTCAAATTCCAAATTCTTATCCTGATAGATTTTCTTTCATTCTCCATTCCACCTCTCTGCTTATCTGCTTATTAGTGTAAGTTTTTTTGACGTGAATTATTCCAGACTCAAGGTTAAGTGTTTTTCACACATCTCAGTTGTTTTCATGTTCCGTATCTCAATCATTACACCCCTTTGAAAGTCCTCCGGTGGTCTTCCATTTCCGTAGTTGTCTTTGGCTATTTCTTACAATTTGGCTTAACGTCTAAAGGTCTTGATGATATCTCTGTTATTTTATCTTTACCAGGCAGTTTTTTATTATTTAGATATTTCACTATTCAATCTAATTCGCATATCAATATGTCTAGGCCATAGCATTAGGGCTAGATAGTACTTAAACTTATAGAATAGATGGAAACGAGTAAGGAAGATATTGAAATATGCTTGTTGGAAACAAAAAAACTAAGTACTACGTACTCGAAAAGATGTTTAAAATTGTAAAAAGGCTTACTTTTACCAACTTACTAGTAAATTTTTCGGGGAGGAAGCAAATCGAAAACTGGAACATCCCCCTCTCACGGTTGAAAAATGTTACTTGGACGATTTCACTGGAGATTTTGTAGGGTGTGTCGATAATAATTGATGTGGGTGCAGGGGAGTGTGGAGAAGCAGGGGAGAGGGGAGAAGTTGGGACAGGGAGATCGGAGGTGGGTTGGCAGGAACAGGGAATGGTAGGGCTGGGGGTAGGTGGAGGAGGTTGGATTGGGGTCAAGATGGGGATGGTGGAGTATGTTGGGCCTTCACAAGTCTCCTTAGTCTCTTGAATTCTTCTCAAACCTCGTTTCCTATCTTCTTTCTCCCGCGAGTTTTTATATTTTTTGTTTTTCTCCTTGCAGCAGTTGTTGCCTCCGCGAATGCACGACACTGAAACGTGAGATAATCGAATTATTCGTTAGCTAAGCCATAATTGATGTACCTTGCCAGAAAGCATGTGACTAGTGTATTACTACTCCCAACCCTGCGCATGTTAGCTTCGTGATATCACTGCGGGGTTAAGTTTGTACGACTATTATTTTTAGACCAAGGTACATCATCAATTGCTTCTATTTAACCCTACTTAATTGATAACCACATGTCGGAAAGTTGCGTTACATAGTGGTCTATGGGAAAGACAATACTTACAGATTCTATTCCCAGTCGAATCCGAATTTTTCCTAATGCTAGTTTATTGCCATTAACGGTTTCCATGTAAATCGTCATTTTTATGATGTCAAAGATTACACACAGTATTTCACTTGAAATTGAGAAAATAAATTTCTCCGTAAAGTTAGTTAATGATAATAAACAAAACAGTACTCACATAGTCCTCCCATATCTATTACGTTTTTCTCTCTCAATTACTTTTCTCTCAATTAACCACTCACTTCAAGTCACTGTAGAGAGCAGATAGCTTTACGCTTCTAAGTTAATGTTTCCCTGGCAACGATTGTCAAAAGTCCCTTCTGGTGTCTGACAATTGTTGTCCTTTGAAGGTATTGAATTGTATGGTGAGAGAACTTATGGCTATAATTATGTAAGATTACATGCGGGCATACAGGTGGTCATCTAGATCATTTAAGAACAATGGTTTTATTCATCATGAGTTATTATTTATTTCATTATTGTCACCGTTAGAAATCAGTTGTGATCCAAATGTGCTAATTGCTATTTGAAATACTTAATTATTTTGGAATCTTTTTCAATAATTTAATTTTCATTTTTGTGTCAAGGTGTTTCAAGAGGGGTACATAAAATTATTTTCTTATTAACGCTCATTCTCTTTTTGAGAAATCCTCAAAGTTACAGTTTATGTCAGGGTTTGTTTTGATGTCGGCCATAATGAAGGAGGGGACAAATTCCGCTATATTTTTTTTTACAAAATAATTGCACTTCTGTCGGCACTCCCGGAGTACTGATTCCCTGGTCAGGAAGTAATTAGCAGCGTGGGTAATGAATATCTATGCTATTGGTTTTATCGTCATTGCTCGGTTCCACTATTGAGGCCAGAGTAATTTTCTTCTACTTTTACCGCGTTTGAATTTCCATTTTCCGAGAAAAATTGAAACCCCAGTTGAATGTTTGCTATACAAATAACACAATATGCCATCCTAGCCGTCGCATATGCCCCACGTGCATTCCCACGTTTAATAACCATGGTTTCGAAGTTTTAAACCTCTGCTTTTAATCTAATTGTTCAGATCCACGACCTTTTTTTAAGCGCTCTTTTTAATAATTATTAATAAGAAGTTAAAGGTGGTTGGGTTGAATATTTTACTTACAGATTTTCGTGGAGCTTATCATACGTGGTCATTAGGACAGAGACCTACGTATAGATAAAAGTAATAAAAAACGCTGTATATTTTTTTTTGCAATTATCTACCATCAAACTTTTTTATTTACTCGGATCTCTGAAATTGCTATAAACCGTACGTGAAAATCCTTTCCGTCTTCTTGGATCACGGTTTTTTATTTCATTACATTTGACCGAAAATCAGTGGCGCTTCAAAAGGAGGGTAGAGCGCCACATGCTGGAAATAAGAGGTCTTACGCTACAACTTCTCTTCTCCGTCGCAGCCGCTCATGATTAACTAGCTCACAATCGTCTCAATGTAGCTCAATGAGTTTCAAATAATTCCAAAACCCCTTCTTGCGGATATTGAAAGATTAATTTTTTGATGTGCAGGAGGTTTAATGGGTGGCAGTTAATTATGGTCAATTTAAACTTTTGTTCATTTTATTAGCATATAAGATTTATTGGTCTGGTTATTTTAAGTTCTGTGGCAATAATTCTTTTCACCACAAAGAAACGCTACGCCGAGTCAACGGCGAGTAATCTTGGAGCACAGACATCTCATTACTGTGCTCAGAGCTGACCCCGGGTTAATGGACTGTCACGGAAGTATTAGTGCGGAAAAAATACCACTCGCTCATGCACCCGACTTTATCGTGCCCACAGAATTTATAATCATGCAACGCAAGTGTAACATGCATCAAAAGCATCCAAAATACGTTCAGCAGATATCCATTTCATTGGCAGAATTCTCTCTGGAGACGACACCATGGAGTTACTTCCGAGAACACCAAGTCTAAGGGCTACCTATGAAAACTGAGTAAATACACGTTATAAGCGTGATCTTATTTCTATGTTCATTTAGTTGCCTTTCCAGGGCAGGGAAATGCGTTTCTGGTTATCATTTTTGAGCTTGTATTTCCATTGTTTAAATTATATCTAGCGTATAAGTAAAGTGCGTTGTCGCGGCAAATGCCTTCAATCCGTATAAATCTTTCTGTGATTTCAGTCGTGCTCTGAAAAATGTATAAGTTCCATAAAAATTAGGACAAATTAAATAAATAAGAACCTATGTACGAATTAGAGTACTGCGTTATTAGTCAATCCCTCACTATTGATCAATCTCATATTTCCTCTTTGTAAATTATATTCCACGTATTAATTAAGAGGCTATTTATAACGGTATTTTAGAGACATTAACAGAGATTTGTTTTGCTTTCTTTGGAGCAAAAAGCAATAACAGCACTTTTTTGGAGCTCATGCGGACAACTCAAGTCGTTAGTTTTCGCTTCTTATCTTGTGCGTCGCTAAAGGCATTCGAAGATTTGTACTGGGAGAAGTTTTCAGCTTATCTTCGGGATTGTAAAAGTTTCCCTTAAGTCTCGACAGTTAAAAATGTGGAGGAAAGTGGGGAGAACAATCTGCAAGCCACTACGAGTTGCCGTGAAGAAGTGAGGGAGGTAGTTTGAATCATTCCTTCTTTTCTGTACTTAATGCGTCCTGCGCATTAATATACGAGCCCGTATTATCCAAAGGCACGTGAGAAGATGGCATAATTTTTGTTTATGATTTGGTTTAATGTCAAGTATTTTTTACAACATACATATACTACCATAGATTAATAAAATGTTTTATGCTTACATTGAATTCTCACAAACTCAATCCCACCGCAATATCATATATTTTATTTTGTTCCCAAGAGATATTTTGTTTTAGCAATGTAGACTCACTGCAGCAGCTTAGCAAGAGACATTCGTGAGATAAAAGTCTTCTTCAACGGCCCAATTCGAAAATGTCCGTAGCAACTCGTTACTGAAAAAGATATTTCATCCCTTGGGAGAGATACGAATTTTTTTTTCTAGCTTATAAATGCTATTAACGTGTTGGTACAATGAAGTTAACAATAAAATCCTATACTTTTTCATTTGCTCACCTGACCTCTTGTGGAGGAAATTTTCCCCTTTATCTCCTAGTGAATCCACCACTGACTCAAGAATTGGCCTAACCAGAGCAAAGTAGAAACTCTCTTTCACTTAATTAGAAAACCTTCCTATTGCTCGCTATATAAATCCGAGTTACTTTAATGCAATGCCGCCAATGTTTCGTGTTTTCCCCACGTTCAGTCTAAAGTCAAGGTAATTATTAGGCATTTGACTTCATCCTACTCCTTTATATTAACCCCTAACACTTTATAGATGTAGCGTTGGTGAGATTTCTTTCGTAAGAATTGTACTGAAGTGAATTTACTAAGGTGGCTGTCAACGGCTACTGTATAACGGCTGAATATCGGTGCATTATATGTCGACAGTAACGGCCCGGTATCATAGTTATGTAGCCTATTAGGGCCCATTATTTTCAGCGGGGATTCGTCAAATGAAAACAGTCGATAATGGCCCTAATCGACGGACAGTGAAGGACAAATTCAAAGAACTGCGGAACTGGCCGCGCAGTAACTTTGAGTCACCCGCTGATGGACACACAATTTTGTGAAATTCACAGTTTAGAAATCATTCGCCTGGACCCAGACCCCTCGATTTCGCGAAATTCACAGTGAGAGATGACGCCTGGGTAGCTTAAGTGGTAGAGTACTCGGCGCGAAATCTGTGTTTGAATCCCAGTCCAGGCAAATGATTTTTTCACTGTGAATTTCACACAAAAGTGAAGGATAGACAATTTATTAACTAAATGGAATTTTAATTTATTGGTTCTAACGATGGTCATCATGTACCAAAAAATATACTGATTTTCTGATTATGAGTATGGCTCTGATTTTCATCATATTGTTTCTTAGTTCATTATTTTAGAACAATTTGTTGCTCGTTTACGGCTTACTTTTAAATTCATTTTTCCTTTTTCTGATATAAAACTTATTTAAAGGCAAAATTACTCCTTTGAGACTGGTTTTAAAATGTTTTGAAACTCATAATGCTTTATTCTATTTTTAAACTGAATGCAAGCTGATTTTCTATTGTTCAATTTAGAGCGAGGTTGCTGATAAAATGAAAATGAGCGCAGAAATTAAGTTGAAAATAAGTTGCAAAGAAAAAATTTAGCCGTATAGAATATTCATTATTGGCTCAAACTAAGCTGTCAGTGAATAGAAAATGGCCTCCAAAACACATTTAAATCTCATTTGAAACTCAATTTACTGGTCTCATTTACTCTAGGTTCGCTCATGTACAGTTTGAAATTATTTTATCCAAAAAATATTAATAGTTGAATGAAATTTAAACTGAAGTCATCTGAAGCGGTAATCGGTTATTGATTTCACATTTTATTTTATTTTTAAAATAAGGCGATAAACTATAGAATATCAAATTTCGTATATATTCAGTAACTTGATAAAGTGTCGCGATAAACTTCACTAGCGTAGGAAGCTGATCGGCGCTCAAAGCTCGAAATACGTTGTTACTCCGTACCGTCTCTGGTGTCTGTGATAAATTTCGTCTACGCTTTACTTATATTGAAGAAAAACTTTACAAAAAAGTTTCAGTTTAATTAATTAATTATAAAAATCATATTTTAGCCTATTGCGGTAATTACTTACCTATAACTGTTTTCTACGAAGCATCTTATCTCGCAGATGCTAATTCAAATATCTTTACTGCCCACTAGTTTGGGACATCCTGATCGGTGAATCACTCAAACTGATCATTTCCGTTCTCGTTCATTTCGCAAGGTTCTGTGCTCATCTACTTTGTCCTCTCCCCTCTCCACATTTCTGACTGCTGCATTGAAAAGTGTTGTCTCGAGGACGTTATTTAACCGGAGAAAATTAAAATGTAAGGAATTTGATGATTTGATCTATTCTCTCTTTCCACGTGCCCATTAGTTTTTGGCCGCAAAGGTGTAGAGTGATAATGTATCACACCGTTGTTTCCATGTAAAGTTGTACCCCCTTTATCGGTCATTATTTCCGTACCTTATTTTGCCCGCGCTTATCTGGCCTTCGTAGTCGTCGAGGCCCGCAGGCGGAACGGGAGAGGGGTGGAGATGGCGATGTGTCGTGGCGGCTCGAGCCGTAACACACGATACTTGCGAGTCATGAATGTGTAAAGGACATCTAGCCTTTTCAGTTTCAGTGCGATTTCCACTTTCTGAAATTAGCGCAGACTAGAACTCTTTGCATATATTAGTAATGTTCCGGCCGTGAAATCAACGATGGATGATAATGTCATGATACAAGATTTATGTCGATTTCTTCAATATATATATATTGGTCAGATCAAAGTTATATGCGCTACGGTATGAATGAAAATTTTTCTCATCCTCGCCGGTGGATGATACCCACCAGGGGCCTTATTCAGTAAGGAGTCGACACGGTCGAACATCGGATTTTTTAACAAATATCTTTTCTATTTTAGGACATATTAATCGTTGAATCACTCCAACTGATCAATTCCGTTCTTCATTAAGACCACATCTTCATTGTTGCAATAATTCTCTGATCTTGAACCATCCAAGGTTTATTGCTCCATTAATTTAAATTACTTTACTATTGAATGAATGGATCTATAATGAACTGTTGCTGAGATGAAGAGGAATAGATTTATATCTCCGGTAGAACTTCTTCGAAAGTAACCTGTTTCCTATTCTTTAAAAGTGCTATAAATGAATCAAGAGTAATCCATGTTTGAGAAATTACTATTAGTTTTAACCAAATTGAGGCATGTTCAGTAAGAACCTTACAAAAATCAATTCAACGTAGTCATCAAATTGAAAATATAAGTCTCCATAAGTTAGAAATGAGGTGATTGATTTCAAGTATCAAATCTGTTCATCAAGTTAAGAATAATATTGATTGTTTTTCAATTTTTTATACTCCCTGATGAAAACATATTCTTGAACGAAACACTGAAAATGTTTCACGTATATAAGCTCGAGAAAGGTACGCACATTACGAATTTTTGTGCAACTCATACCGGAGGACTCGTATCGTAGTCGCCGCAACAGACGGTTGCGAAAACGAAAACTTAGTTACGCGAAGTGTAATAATTTTCATTCTATTATGCTCGTCTCAATCGATGATATTTGTGTATCGCTGATCGGCTGCATACGAAATATATAAATATGGTATTAAATGGAATGTTCTCACCTTGATATCAAGCAGTGGTAAATGAGCGCCATCCATATGTAGCGTTACTCTTAAGGTCATACTACAAACGGCTATTTCTTCATGTTTGGTACAAACACGACATCTGTCTCTAAAGAATTTTGCTTACTCCGTCGTAAAACTGAAATCCTATTGAACGTACTTTTCAAACCTGCAATCTAATGCGCGATTTTATGTGTACTTTATTGTGACGGAAGAAATGAATCACCTAATCCGCTTGTAGTGAGGAAATTGTTTTCATTAAATCAGATTCGATATCTTTCCCAATTTTCACGGTGGATGTTTTGTTGTAAGTAGAAATTACCCCGCAGATAAAAGGAATGTATATTTCCCAAAAATAAATTTAGTTATAACGAACTGTGAAGAAATTTTAAATAAAATGCGGAAAAAAATTACCATCACGGAAAAGTGAAAAAAATTAAAATTAGTAAAACGAGGCTGAAAAAATTGACTGGTGGTTGTGGCAACTGATATTCCGACCTCAGGTTAAATTTTTCTGAAGATGAAAAAAATAGTAAAATATAAAAAAAAGTAATACAAGGTGTGAAAATTGACTCGATTCGGGATCGAACGCCGGACCTCAGGTTAGCAGCGGGGAAATAAACACCCGTTGCCACCGACGCCCGCAATTATGGCAGTGGAAAATGTGACCTGCTATATATTTTGCCCAGAGAGCTGCGATCTTATTCCTAGCGTGTGCAATTGTGCTTCATAGTCAACGCGCGGGCGGGTACGGAAGGGGGGGGGGGGGGGGAAGTGGACGGCGGGTCTACTTGTATCGCACGATGCTTGTTCCAGTACTAACTCAAGGATTCTCGCTACCATGGCAGCTGTCCATTATGGTGTGTGATACAGAACCAGCATGTTGGCTTACAGGCATAATTGCTGTCATACTCGCATTTCGCGTTCCGCTTTTCCGCCCGATCCGCCTGAACTGAACCTCAGACCTCAGGTAAAATTTTTATGAAGATAATTTTAAAAAAAGTAAAATTTAAAAAAAAGTAATAAGAGGTGGTGAAAATTGACTCGATTGGGGATCGAACGCCGGACCTCCGCTGCCACCGACGCCCGCAATTATGGAAAATGTGGCCTGCTTCTTATTTCGCCCAGAGAGCTGCGATCTTATTCCTCGCGTGTGCAAATGGGCTTCGTAGTCAAGGCGTGGTCGGGGTCGGAAGGGGAAAAGGTAGACGGCGGGTCGACTTAAGCCGTATCACACGATGTTTGTTCCAGTACTAACTCAAGGATTCTCGCTAGCATGGCAGCTGCCCATTATTGTGTGTGAAACAGAACCAGCTTACAAGCATAATCGCTGTCATACTCGCATTTCGCGTTCCGCTTTTTCGCCCGATCCGCCTTCCATTTGAACCCAGCTTGAGGAGGTTCCTCCGCGACTCTATAAGCCAAAACAAAGACCAGTTTTTCTGACATTTAACTATGATGCCCGCTTTTTGTTTACATTTTCAAAAGGTTTATTTAAGTGTTGGCATGCTTAAGATAGAAGGGAACAAATATTATGCTAAGTATACATGTTATTAGATGAATAATGAACACTTATCCCCGTTGTAGGACCCACTGCAGTAAAATTACCATTGAGTGAAAACATTTTTAAGCCGATTTTTGTTGTAATTTGCTAATAAATGGAATAATATAATAGGCAGTTGCCTCGATTTTATTCCCATTACGTTCCCTCGGTTAATTTGCTTCTTTAAAACAGATTTTCGCCAAAGTGGTATTTATAATAGATAGAGAAATAGTTTTCCCCACAGTTCGTCAATTCTCGTATTTAACAACCATGTCATTTCAAGTTCAAATTGCAATAAATAACGTGGAAAAGTTTAATTTGTTGTCCTTATCAAAAGTAAACAGAATTTTTGTGGGTGTATACGTGAATAAAGTGCCCTTCGTCATTTTACAGTGGTAATACATTCCTACATACCCATCATAACATTCAAGCGTTAGCACAAATAGCTTAATTATTAGAATTAGGCTTGTATACTTAATTGCTTACTTCCGTGGCCATTGATACCAAAGGTGGTATTTGGCCTAGCCAACGATCTGCCTCGACTTCTTTCGATCTACCGCGTCTTCCTCGTTGGTCCTCATCTTATTCATGTCCATGATTACTTGGTCTATCCATCTCTTCATTGGGCATTCAAGAGGTCTTCTTCCATCAGGGCTTTCTTTCCAAACTTGTTTTATTTAGGCGTCATCTTCTCTTCTTATTATGTGCCCAGCCCATCGCAATCGTCGGCTCTTGGTTCCTTCGGCTACAACGTCTGGTGCTTCGAATAGCTCCCTAATTTATTTTATATGTTTAATCCGTCATATTGCATCTTATCCCTTGGGCCCAAAGACTTTTCTTAGTACTTTGAAAATAAAGGTAATCAGCCTTTTTCAGTTTTTTGGTCAAATGTCCATGACTCAGCTCTATATAAAAGGACTTGTCTTATTATAGTTTCGTAGATTTTAAGTTTTGTACAGATGGATAAAAGCTTGAATAAGTGGAATAATTTATATAATTCCTCAATAATGCACTATTCTTAAACACCTCTTTTGCTTTTGTCTCATACTTGCATTGCTTCATAAACGCTCTCCTATCCTTGAGACTCAATGTTTCTCTTCTTAATAGTGTCTTTCTCTGCATTCAACCTTGAATTTCTTCGTCTACGACCTAATATCACGCCTTTCACTCCTGATATAAATCGGTTTCGTTATTCGGCATTCATCCACTGTCTCAAATTGACGAAATGTACGACGCACGCTCCTTGTATTTTCGTCCATTACCGCAGGATCGTTTGCGCAGTTTCAGGGTCCATTCATTCTTAGCCCTATTCCTCCAACTTTTACCGCAAACACCAATCAAGTATAGCATCCACATTGCGCTACACTACCTTGGTATACCCAAGTTTCACGACCATTCCATATCTTTTGGAGATGTACGATTTTATTTACTGCCATTTTAACTCCCTAGCTAATCATTTATTCCTTGTTAATCTTCTTATGCAGCCCATTGATTTTGTTTCCTAATTCGTGCGCCTCTTAATCTTCTTATCTATTCTTCCATCTTTCGCAAAAATTCGGCCAAAACTACTCATAATCTTTCACTTGTTTCGTTATTTTACCACTCACTCGCCATTCCTTTCAGGTCGGATTACATGACGTGCTAGAACTTTCTGTGGCGACGTAATGTAACACTTTTACTGCATCGTCGCGTAATGTTTTCAGTGAAATCAGTGGATTATTGGCGATCAATCGATTGTTTCAGTCAAGAAAGCAATTGAGCGCCATACGTTTGACATAGCATAAAGAATAGAAAGTTCGGTGCGAATTATGGTAATTTGAGCGAGACACTAATTCGCCTACAAATTCGATTAATTTGGCCTTATTTTAAATATAAGTATCTCCTCTTTCTAACGTAAACAAAATATCAGTCACTTAAAGTTATACTTTTAAAAATACCAGCCCGTTTCCATGGAAAACAGGACGCGTATACACTCCGGAGAGACATATTTAAAAAAAATAGGAATATCTAACGTATAAACCCGTTAGAAATTTTACAGTGTGTAGTATATATTTTTAACTATTTTATATATAAATCTTACTGCAGTATTTTTTACGGAATCACAAAAACATCTTCGGTTGTGACGGAGTTAATACAAAGATGCCAAAACGTGTCAAGTTAGAACTAAACAAATGTGAATTTAGTTAAATACTGGAAATTTCAGTAATTATTCTCATTTATGCTTCAATATTAAGTTTAACTGAAAAACTCACAAATGATTTTTATATCTTATATAACAAGTCAAAGATCTTGATCAACTACGTTAGAGTAAACCGGTTTCTAATCTTAATGAATGCATTACTGTAGGTATATTTCGCAAATTTGATTACAATAGGCAATTAAATTTCAATTAAGAAAAGGTAAAAGAACCAGCGACACGTAGCTCTCGTGAACTAAAATGTTTCTATGGCATTCCTAGGTTTTCAGTCCTATTATCACATTCTAAGTGTTTCCATGTCATTAGTGCATTGAGATTATATTTCATTGTTTCCGTTGAATCTAATTATATATCTATATACTTTAGCACTATCACTAATCCCAAAACCTACTTGTACTTAATTTTATTTTCTGTGCAATAATTTTAATGGCTTTGTCAGCAGAAGAATGCACAAGTTCTGTTGTTTTCCCTTAATAGAGCCCTCCAGTCAAAAAACGCACATGATACAAGACATACAAAAAACACAGATGAAAAAAACAGACACAAAAACAGCACACACAACACTCTCTCATTGAAAAGTTGAACTGTAAGGAAGTGTTGAGAAGGATTTTGTTGAATGTAGTATGAGAAATTGTGTCTTCGAAGGAAGGATGAGAAGGTTTTACATTAATAATCTCGCTTACAATGATTTCTAAAGCCAACCAGATAGTGATAGCAATGCCTTCGGTGAACGAATGCAAAATTCTATACAAAATGCTTTAGAACTAGCGTTTTCGTGAGCGTGTTTTGCAATTTCATAGATGAATGTTGGAAACAGAGAAGGGAAAATTTGAGCAGTCATCCACGCAGTCTTTCTCTCGTCTAGCGCAATTCTCTGATATACATGAGGCAAATATGACTGCAAATATAATTTATGTATCGCCGAATATCTGCTTCCTATCTATGAACTATACATATTTTTTTAAAAGGGAATGTTCTCACCTTTTTCTCAAACTTCGATAAATGAGCGCCACCCTACTGTAACATTACTCCTCAATTTGCTTTGTAAGCAGGTAATCCTTCTCGTTTGGTACAAACGCTAAATCTTAAAAAAGAATAATCCTAGACTCCGTCGGAATAAATGAAAAATCTTTCAGCGTACATATGAAACCTGCAAATTAGTGGGCGTATTTTGCGTTAATGTTTTGTGACGGAAAAAAGTCAATCACCTATAACTCTTGTAGAGAGAAAATTGCTTTCCTTAAATCAGATTTTAATTTTTTTTAATTATGAATTACGGTAGCCACATAGGTTTATGTAGAAATCGATCCGTAGACAAAACGAATACTGATTTACTGAAACTAAGTAAAAACCAAAATAACAATTAACTAACGGCAATGATCGTATTGTAAAATAGAATATGAAAGCCGCGAAAAATTATCTTTACGGAAGAATGTTGAAAGATTATAAAGTTTATATGTTGTCTTTTATAAAGATTATAAAAAAATAAAATAAAAAAAATTGTGAAAGGAGGTGGTGATATGGCTCGTGTGGGGATCGAACGCCGGACCTCAGGTTAGCAGCGGGGAAATAAATCCCCTCTGACACCGACGTCCGCAGTTAGTGTCAGTGAAAAACGTGGCCCGTTTCATATTTCGCCGCGAGAGCTGCGATCTTATTCCTCGCGTGTGCAATTGGGCTTCGTAGTCAAGGCCCGCGGGTGGGTTCGGGAGTGTGGAAGGGGAAGTGGTGAGACGTCGGCCCGACGTCGTCGGGTCGGCTTAAGCCGTATCACACGATACTTGCTCCTGTACAAATTCATGGATTATCGCTAGTATGACAGCTGTCCAGTATTGTGTGTGATACATAACCAGCATAATGGGTAACTAGCGTAAACGCTATCATACTCGCTGAGCTACTTCATAATTGATGTCCTTTATTGTTGCTGTGTGATCTCTACTTTCGAAAATTAGCACCTATCAATACTAGTAACTTTCTGGCCATGAAATGACCAATGAATGAAAATGCCCCGACAGTTGTTGTGGTTTAGGACTCTCTACTCAAACAGTCGTGATGGTCGTACGTGGGATTCGGACGGGCGGATAGCCACTCACAGGTCGGCGGAATACGAAGGGATGTAGCATTGGTCGGCGGAATACGTAGTAAGAACCTTACAAAAATCAATTGAACGTAGTCATCAAATTGAAAATATAAGTCTATTTAAGTTAGAAATGAGGTGAATTATTTCAAGTACCACATCTGTTCATCAAGTTAAGAGTAATATTGAATGTTTTTCGATGTTTTCTGGATTTTTGATACTCCTTGATGAAAACATATTCATGAATGAAACAATGAAAATGTTTCACGTATATAAGCTCGAGAAAGGTACGCACATAACGAATTTTGTTGCAACTCATACCGGAGGACTCATCGTAGTCGCCGCAACTGACGGTTACGAAAACTTAGTTACGCAAAGTAAAACATTTTTTATTCTATTATATTCGTCTCAATCGATGATTTTTGTGTATCGCTGGTCGACTGCATACGCACTATATAAATATGGTATTAAATTGAATGTTCTCACCTTGATATCAAGCTGTGGTAAATGATCGCCATCCTTCTGTAGCGTTACTCCTAAGGTCATATTACAAAAGGTATTTCTTCATGTTTGGTACAAACACGACATCTGTCTCTAAAGAATTTTGCTTACTCCGTCGTAAAAATGAAATCCTATTGAACGTAATTTTCAAACCTGAAATTCTAATGCGCGACTTTATGTGTACTTTATTGTGACGGAAAAAATGAATCACCTAATCCGCTTGTAGAGAGGAAAATGTTTTCATTCAATCAGATTCGATATCTTTCTCATTTGTCACGGTGGATGTTTTGTTGTAAGTAGAAATTACCCCGCAGATAAAAGGAATGCATATTTACTAAAAATAAATTTAGTAATTACGAATTGTGAAGATATTTTTAAAAATTGCAAATATAAAATGCGGAAATTACTCGCAAAATTACCATCACGGAAAAGTGAAAAAAATAGTAAAACGAGGCTGCGAAAATTGACTGGTGGTTGTGGCCAAGGAGGTAAGAAAAAAATGGAGGCGATATACCACTTGATTCTTGAAGCCAATTCCGCCATTGCTGTCGGCACAGTTTAGAACTTCATCTGGCTTACGTGTCCGGCGGTCTCGTTCGATTTTCCTCAAATCTAAGTTAAAAACCACAGGCGATGTTTGTTGGCTGGTTTGGCAACAGCTACTCGGCACAAAATCCTTCCCAAGCACCCCTATTCTTGCTTCACTTTCGCCCATGAGCGTTCACTGTCATACCACCTCCATTTCATTTTAACCTCCTTGGTTGTGACGTCTGAACCTCCGACCTCAGGTTATCAGTGGGGAAATAAAATCCTGGCGAAGTGGGCAATTGCGAGCGTTGAGAAACGTGGTCCGTCTCATAATTTGCTCGTGCCCGAATGGACTTCTTCATCAAGGCCCGCGTGGGAAGACGGGAGAGGGGGTTGGAGGTGGCGAGTTGTCAGGGCGGCTCAAGCACACGAAGCAGGTAACACGTAACACACGATACCTTTTGGTCATGATTATGTAAAGCCAACTGGCCCCTACAGTCTCCGTGCGATCTCCTCTTTTCTGAAATTTACTCTTTTTTTCTTTGCTGTTATTAGTATTTTTCAGGCTGTGAAATCAGCAATGGATGGAAATAACGTCCCGATACTAGTTTTGGTTGTCTGCTTACATATGTTTGTTCAAAATTATAGTGGAGATGCGCTACGATATTAATGAGAATAGCGCTTCCATGCCGATACAAGAAACTGACTAAATGCCGTTTTACAAGATGAAAGATTTTGTACAAACGAATGTACGTGAGATTGTACGTTTGTCTCAATGAAATTAGAACATGTTCTCTTTCCCGTGCAGGCATTGAGACATTCGCACAAGCGTTCTTACAATTTGCAGCTTTACACGATAGATTTTGCCTCATGCAAGAGTTCTCAGAAAAGTTTGTACAAACAGATGTACCGTGTAAAACGGCCTTAAAAGTCGGTTGAATTCATGCTACATTCCGTCTGCAAATATTAAGTGCCGGCTAGCATGATAGATCTTGTGCTGGATCAAGTATCTTGTGATACGGGCTTCACGACCTTGCGCCTACTTCCTCGAATGATTTCTTCCTTAAACCTTTGTGACCACCACGAGAATGTCTACTCTTACTGCGCATAGAATAATTCTTTCATTCTGATTTTAAAGAAAATTTTAACTAAGAGCGTCTTCGCGACAATTTGAAAGGATCGTCTCAAATTTTCATTCTTTATTTACTTGCTTAAAGATACACATCGCTTAATTTTTAACCACTCTTTACCCTTAGTTCTATACACAATATTTTTCTAATACTTGGACTGTTCCCCATTTTCTACAGGCCTTTCTACTCATATTTTCTATATATTTTCTACAGCTTTCTTGCTTTCTTCAAAAAGATTATAGGCTTGTAACGCAGAAGGCTACTCAACTTTCGTATTTTATGCATACACATCAATTTTAGAAAACCCAGAACTAGGTGATAAAAATACGCAAACGCAGGTTCTGAACCCGTGACTCAGGAGGGGAATAACCCAACAACAACCATTCCTTTGCTTTTCTTCTGTCATGGCTTTTGCTCTTGGAGTTCGACTCTTATTTGGCCAGTCCTGTCGCATCCGCGTCCGACCTCATCGGCTCTCGGAGACGTAAGGCTATTCCAGTGCAGGTTGCAGCTAGCCTTGTCTGCCAACCTTCAAAATGTTTACAACCCCGACTCATTCAACCAAATAAGTAAGTTAATCAGTAAGCTACGGAGTTAATAGTAATAATGCCTCGACAAACAAAAAAACACTGTGATCTTTGTACGGCAGATATTATTTATAAATCCGTGAATCCAGGAAACCTGAAACATAATGCAGTACCAAACTCAATTTCCCACGCACATTCTTAACCTTATCATTTTTAATTTCAAGAAAAGAATTTTTCAGATTTGATTAAATTTAATACCTACTCAATTATTTTAGAATCGTTAAAAACCACATCGTTGATATCTTTGTCATTATATCCATGAATTAATTCGATAGTAACTCAGATAGCTCGTCGCTAGTCCGAGATTTCATCGGGAGAACTGTTCCTACAATTGCGAGCCGCAGTCCCGTCAAAATATTTATCGTCTATACCACCTCCCGTATGTTGGCGTCGAACTCTCTACAAAGGGACCTGACATCGTAAAAAACATCTCTCTGCGGTTTCAAGAGATCCCTGTGTGCGATCGTTTAGCCTGTACGCAGTCAACTCCTTACTCATAGACCCTTTACAGCAGGGCTTCTAAATAAGAGGGAAATTTCTCTCCTGATAGAAATCCCGGACGGTTAAGTGATGAATAGGGACCATTATTCATCGAAATGTGATGCTATATAGATAATGTATAACCTATAACATTGTAGTTTGTTTTGATTTACTCTTTGGTGTTCAATAAAGTTTATTGAAAGCCACAGATTTAAACCGGTTGTTAAACATACGCATTTTCACTTACAGAATTAAATAAGTGTGAAATAATTTATATCTGGACTACCCATGACGAGGGACCTGATTTGAATACCGCCAGAGGTGGCGATATTTACGAAACCACCGCATTAGCCTCCCTAGATTATTTAGCATTGCATTCACAAATGTGCCGTTATGGCATTCCTTTCAGTATTCCTCAAAATACTCCGGATGTAAAATTGTCCCCTAAAATTTATATCGGGAAGGAGAAGGGACCAGTATTCTGAACTGGTAAATGGGGAGTTTAGAAAAAAGGTTGGGAATCCGTTCCTGGCTGTTTTCATTCAAGTGGCGTAGTTAAATGACTGTTTATCCCATTGGACTACTGACCAGACTTCGGTCTGCCAGACCTTTTACCCCTCCTGCCGCTTGCATTAAGTGGAAACGTCCGGCGCGCCACCTGTGGGAGTTCTAACTAATCAGTCAGTTGTGCTGCTGTTTTGTGTGTAAGCATAGCGCGGTGTGAAAGATGGGGCAACAATCGAAAGGTAATACTATTATATTTGGTGAAAAATATATTCGAGCAGACTTTAAGAGGTGATATACATTTGTTCATTTGCAAATAATTGTGAAAGCTGGTAAATACAAACAATTTCCGTGGTTTTCTCTGTCCTGAGGGAAGATATTGTTCCGGATGTGGCCTCATAGGCTGGGTAGTATTACTTTCTTACAACTAAGATGAGATATAATTTTACCGTTAAGGTCTCACTTTTGCTTCTCTTTCCTGTTTCTCAGAGAATCCTAGTTGGAGAAGGAAAATCTGAAGTTAGTGCAACATTACGGACAGCGTTACGTGCCATTGGAGCCATAAACATTTCATCGTGGTGGTGAATTCTATTCGGGTTATCCACCGGGTCGCACTGTATGACTGCCGAAGTTTCGGTGTACGAGTCGTCCAACATTGCAGCATTCATATGGTGAGTCTGATCATGAGTGACGTTATTGTTTTGCTTATCATACCATTAATTGATTTTGCATTGCATTTATGACTTTTCCTCAATTCGGTCGCGTAACGCGTGTTGGAGGCGATGAAATGTTTTGTATATGTATGAGCCACCCAACGATGTTCTCCAGAAACTAACCTCTATGAATGTAGTAGCATACAGTGTCCCATTGATCGTAGTATATGTAGTTCAACCGTGCCGAATTAGTTCCGTGTCACTTCATAAAAAGTTATAATTTTTTAAACTATCCGCAAAAGAATTTAGTTTAGACAAAGGTGTCAGCAATTCATAATTATTTTCAAGATAGTAAATCACTTACTGATTCCCTGGTCAGAAATTAATCAGTAGAGTGGATAATGAATACCTATGCTATTGGTTTTAACGGCATTGCTCGGTTCCACTATTGAGGCCAGAGTAATTTTCTTCTACTTTTACCGCGTTTGAATTTCCATTTTCCGAGAAATATTGAAACTCCAGTTGAATATGGCCGGTGAATGTTTGCTATACAAATAACACAATTGTATTCCATTGTAGCCGTCGCAAATGCCCCACGTGCATTCCCGCGTTTAACAACCAGGGTTTCTAGCTCATAAACCAGTTAACCTAATAATAAAACTTAGTTGACCAATACCTCAGAGTTGACCACTTAGCTACTGGGTCGTTTCTCTCTGAATAATCTGACCCCTTCCTAAGTGAACATTCCCTAACAGCTAGTCTTGGATTGTATCTCTCAATGTTTCCATCGCTATCTTCCTTTATAGTTAATACCCACTTACTCTTGATTACTCTCTTTCCCGCAGGTAATTTTACCAGTCCCCACATGTGATTTTCCAGTAATGACTGAAAGTCATCATCCCCTGCTCTGACCCATTCCATTTTATCCCGTCTCTCTTCTAGCTCATCAAAACATTGAGGGACACTATGACAGTAGGACCAAAACTTAGCCCAAAATCATTCTCTTTCATTACATAATGTGACTCCTCTATGACATGGTGATCCTGTCATCAATTTCCATCCGTTGAAGTATCTACTAACAATGAATTTTTTTCTTATCACGATTCTCCTCGCACAAAAGCTCTTTGTACTTAATTGTAACTGCCAAGGTAGCATATTCCTACAAATATGCTTGCCTCTTCTTAACCTGAATTCTCCTCCTTATTTTTTGGTTTGGCTTTTCTTTACCCACTCTTTGAGGATCACCCACATCAGAATCTCATCCCTTTGTTCCTCCTTTTCCCTTGAACTTTCCTGGGTAAAGGTATCATAGGGTCCAGTCTGGGAGAATTTTTTGTGTGCGAATCGTAGAAAAGTGAGGGGTATTCGATGAATGGGAAAGGAAAGTGAAAAGACTGCGCAGTTATAAAATGTAAGAAAAAAGGCGTGAGATTCGTATTTTTTGAAAAAATAAAGTTTAGAAATGACGAAAATCGTGTAATTTTCGTGATATTAGGACGCCATATTCCGAGATGTTGGAAAGTTCCGTTAGAGGGATAGAGAGTAATTTCAGTCAGGTCTACAATATGGCCTTTACCCCCCCCCAATAAGGTTGCGGGCCTATGGAGTGAAACAAGGGTGCTAGGGTGGGACGGTACGCGGGGTGGAAATGGCGATTTTCGAACGGTAAAAAGGCATTTATAGCTGAAAAAAGAGGAAAAATGCAATTTTAAGGAAACGGTAAAACGGAGGAATAGATTTTTCAGTGGTGGAAAATGGGGTAGGTGAGAAAAAGAGGTAAAGGAAGCGAAGATAAATGGGTATTCACGAAAAATATACCACGAGAGCTTAGAATATTGGAGGGGGGTGTAGTTGTAGTGTCTTCAAAGTTGTAGCGTATTTGTCTAAAGAAAAATATCCCCCGAGAGGGTAGATGATTGGATGTGGGTGTATTTGTAGTGTCTTCAATGTTGTAGCCTATTTTTCTTAAGAAAAATATCCCCCGATAGGGTAGATGATTTTTAGGAGGTTGTAGTTGCAGTCTCTTCTAAGTTGTAACGCGTCGTAAAGCGCGGCTAGTTTAAGTTCAAGGGGGGAATACTCATGGGTGGTGGGTATAGAAAATGAAGAAACTGCTCTACCGCTGCGCCGTCTGGAGGAAATAGGAGGAAAAGGGCAGTTTTTTCAATATGGCGTCGATGAATTTTAGTATCAATGCGCAGATGTAGCGTAGCATTATAAGTGATTATAAATAAGATAGGTGGTATAAAATGACCGGGAAGCAGGTGAAATTAATTTTCTCCCAGACTGGACGCTATGATACAAAAACCCTTTCCAGAATCACTGATGTATCTTCTACCTGAGGTGATAGAATTTGCGCCTGTTGTCATCAAATACAACATTACAAACAATCTTTTACTTTCTTGTCTGATAGGATCCACAATTTGTAGCCATTAGGAAAAAAACAAGCAAAATATATTTCTTTCCTCTTGCATGAAATTATTTGCAATCTACTTCAGATTTTTTTGCATGCAAATAATCCACATCCAAATATACGCTAATATTAATTACTTATGGGCAGAAATCATACCACAATTCTGCTAGCACCTTGCCAATATTCAATGCTCAATTTGGGTTCCTGTTAATTAAATGAACAGCAGTCATTGTAGCCTCCGTCTAAAAGGTTCCCCTTAAACTGGATTGCACAGCATACAACTGGCTTTGTTTACGATGGTTTTATTCATCTTGTCTGCGACTCCATTCAGTTGAGGTGTGTGAGGGATGCTAAACCCATACTGAATCCCTTTATCCTGGAAGAAAATTTGAATATTCTCATTAAACTACTTCGTCCCATCATTACATGTAAACTGACATATCTTAGTAGAGACTACTATTTGCCATAGCCTCATAATTTCTCAAGTAATCTATCACTCACTCTATTTCGTCCTTATTAAACCAAACACAACAGTAAAATGAGAGAAATCATCAACCAAAGTCGGCACCATTGTTAGCAGTAGGTGATTGATATAGGTCCACATAACTGTGACCTCTCTCAAGGGATCTCCGAGCCCTTTCTCTACTCTGATTGCTAGAAAGACACGTCTGTTTCTCTTGTATAAAAACATCACTCAATTCATATATAACATTATTTAACTCACACTGTCCATCTACTACGCTGCCTTATCCCATCAAATCCTATGTGACCTATCCTCCAGTGCCACAATTGGCCATAAATTAGTCCAATATATGCTTCTACGTCATTGAAGTCTTTTAACTGTAATTTGTGTATGTTTCTATCCATCCACTTTATAGCTAAAAAATTTGATTTTAGCTATGATAGATGCACGTTTTTCAATTAAAATGTTTAGAAATAGATTTCAGGTTACACTTCAAATTTCCATTGAACAATAAATTTTTAATAGTTCTATTTTCCTTGATTTCCCATATACACTGTGTGAACATAACCCATTTATTTTGCATTTAAATAAGCACTTGCTTTAGCTGCACGAATCTTAACACATTATTTTAATTTTCTCCCATCTACGATATGAGTAAACGTAAAGACCAGGTTAGCCTGAAGCACCTGTGTCTAGAATCCATACATTATTTACTTTATCTTTTATTTATTTATTTAATGGCTTTGTCAGCAGAAGAATGCACAAGTTCTGTTGTTTTGCCTTAATAGAGCACTCCAGTCAAAACACGCACATGATACGAGACATACAAAAAACACAGATGAACAAAACAGCACACACAACACTATCTCATTGAAAAGTTGAACTGAAAGGAAGTTTTGAGAAGGATTTTGTTGAATGTTGTATTTGAAATTGTGTCTTCGAAGGAAGGATGAGAAGGTTTTACATTAATAATCTCGCTTACAATGATTTCTAAAGCCAACCCGATAGTGATAGCAATGCATTCGGTGAACGAATGCAAAATTCTGTACACATTGCTTTAGAACTAGCGTTTTCGTGAGCGTGTTTTGCAATTTCATAGATGAATGTTGGAAATAGAGAATGGAAAATATTAGTGCGCCTATTTTGTGACGGAAAAAAGTCAATCACCTATAACTATTATAGAGAGAAAATTGCTTTCCTTTTTAAATTATCACGGTGGCTATATAGGTTTAAGTAGAAATCGATCCGTAGACACAATGAAAACAGATAACGAAACTAAGTAAAAGCGAAAATTACAATTAACTAACGGCAATGATCGTATTGTAAAATAGAATATTTATCGTATTGAAAAATTATCGATACGGAAGAATGTTGTAAAATTATCTTTACTGATGATAATTTTCATAAAGATTATAAAAAAAATGAAATAAAAAAATAGCTAAAGGAGGTGATATGGCTCGTGTGGGGATCGAACTCCGGACCCCAGGTTAGCAGCGGGGAAATAAACCCCCTCTGCCAACGACGCCCGCAGTTTTAGGCAGTAAAAAACGTGGCCCGTTTCATATTTCGCCCCGAGAGCTGCGAACTTATTCCTCGCGTGTGCAATTGGGCTTCGTAGTCAAGGCCCGCGGGCGGGGACGGGAGTGTGGAAGGGGAAGTGGTGAGACGTCGGGTTGGCTTAAACCGTATAACACGGTACTTGCTCCTGTACAAATTCATGGATTATCGCTAGTATGACAGCTGTCCAGTATTGTGTGTGATACATAACCAGCATATTTGGTAACAAGCATTATCGCTATCATACTCGCTGAGCTACTTCATAGTTGATGTCCTTTATTGTTGCTGTGCGATCTCTACTTTCTGAAATTAGCGCCTATCAGGACTCTTTGCACATACTAGTAACTTTCTGGCCATGAAATCAACAATGAATGAAAATGTCCCGATAGTTGTTGTGGTTTAGGACTCTCTACTCAAACAGTCGTGATGGTCGTACGTGGGATTCGGACGGGCGGATAGCCACTCACATGTCGGCGGAATACGAAGGGGGATGGATCATTGGTCGGCGGACCGGGCGGTTAGAATTGTCTTTATTTTTCGCTCTCCGCGAGCGTAATGTGACGTTATAACAAATGAACTGCTACTTCCACCGATGTTGCGGGAAAAGAATTCAAAATCTCGGAAACAAGAAATCTATTGTGTACGAACCTTTGGCGAATTATATGCAATTTTGTTGGTGTATAATATAATTTTCATTCGTGCATTATGACTTTAGTCATTTATCATCCCACACTTCTACTCATTTTAACTTACGACCCCGTGGGGTAATTTTACGCTGAAGTAAATCAAGTAAATGTTGTTACAATCAATAATCAATCAATTCAAGTTTGTTTCAATGCACGATGCCATGGTATTTTAAAATGTCGACTCAATGTATGATTTTTTAAATACAGTAGATTCCGGAATTGGGACACATCGGGACCGGTGTACTTTGTCCCAATTAAGCGGCTGTCCCGTTTATCCGAAGTATCCGGTAAATATGTTTAAATAAGCGTTGAAATGAAAGTCAGAAAGCTAAATGTCCTTTGGAACGCAAAACGTATAATTGCATGGTATTTAAACAATAAATTAATAAGAAAACATACATTATAAGCATTTTTGGAAACTTTGTGTCATATAAAAATCTCTTGGCATCGATCTACTCGGATAAATTCCCTTTACGAAATCCTGTAAAAGAAGGATTTTTGATTAGATATAGAATGAACGATGGAATATTAGATAAGAATAATTGATGGTCTAAAGTTTCATTTGCATAGAAACCATGGAGTATTTTTTTAATGTGTAGCTTCTAGTTGATGGAATTAGTCCAGGGTGTTCTGCTTCATTCTCTTCACTCTCGTCGCGCATACAAAGTCGGAACAGGCATCTAATGACGATATCTGACTTCCTTCGTTGCCCTTTTGCATGAAGTAGCGTCATAACCCATCAATAAATTTCCTGACATCTGCAGAAGTCACTCGGCTACACTGAGATACGTCTTCATCTCCATCAGTCTCCTCATCTTCAACCAAACCTTGTTGTCTCGCTAGTATATTTTCCACTATATCATCTTCGCTGCTATCATTGTTGTCATAACAGTCCATATTGGAGACGATCCTTTCATACTACTTAACGCAGCTCGAAAATGGATTCATTTTTACTTTCAAATTCAAGTTCTTCCGATATGTCTGCAATTGAGTGCTTAAAACTACAATGAATGAAACAATTTCTAATCGTTTTACTGGTGACTTCTTGCCTGCTATCTGCCAAAAACGTTATTACTTGCAGGAAGTTCATCTTTGAGCTCACTTCCTTGGCAGTTGAAGACGATGTCAGAAGATTATGTTCTATTGATGCTAGAATTGACTGTTCAATCAATTTTACGCGGTATATTGTTTTCAAATTTTTGATGATCCCATGTCTATTGGTTGGATAAGAGATATTGTGTTGGCCGGTAAAAATTCCAACTGAATGTTTTTTAAGACGTTGGAGCAATTAGGGTGTGCCGTACAATTATCCAGAATAAAAATCACTTTCCTCGATTTCCGCGCTAGTTCCTTATCCCAACTGCTTAACTAATGACTGAAGAGGCCTGCAGTCATCCACGCATTTTTATTGGCGTAATATTCCACCGGTAAGCTGTTCATTCGAAACGTCTTAAAGCAGCGAGGGTTAGCACTTTTTCCAATCACAAAATTTTCCTTTTATCACTTCCCGACATGTTTGAGCAGCACAAAACAGTAATCCGTTCCATCGCTTTTTTAGACCCACTTAGGGTAAAGGTGAGCTTTTGGTTCCGATATGTCTGTGAAAGTGAGTGAAAATCGCGTTAACGCTGGCGAGACGAAAGCTGACCTTTACCCCACTTAGTTCCACATAACTGTAGCAAAGAAAGCCATTAGGTAGCTCGGTAATACAGGCCGGTTTCATCGGCGTTGTACACATCATCTGCACAGAATTCCTGAAGTAGGGTGGGTAGCCTCTTGCATATCCATTCCTCTGCACTTACAAAATCAGCACAATGTTTTTCTCCGTGAGCATTTTTGAACTTTATTTCGTTTCTACTCTTCCGTCTAGATAGCCAACCATTTCTTGACTTAAAATCAGTATGGCCAAGCTTCAAAGCTAATTCCTCCGACTTGTTTTTTACATAGGTCCACTGAAACTAACTCCTCGTCCACTAATAATGGAAAACCATTGATTAAGAGCGTCCTCGACATCAGGATCCTTACCTTGGCGTTTTTGGGTAGCATCTTGTTTCCCTTTACTGCTCTAATCTTCTCTAAGTTTATCCTGCTGCTGTATTAATCGGGCTATCGTTGATTTTGGCACTCTTGTTATCTCCGCCAAACGACGAAGACTGGTTTGAGATAGATGGTCCTTCATTCGGTCCAGTATTGTATTTTTGTAGCCAGTGAAAAATCCTTACGCTGCATGTTAACCTGAATTAGGAACTTTTTCAGGAGAAATTTCGGGAAATTAGGAGGAATCACCTCCATCCTTCTTTCCTCAAAACATTTTATTTTTGACAGATCGCCTACAGCTTAACCTTCACCTTAATGGTATAATACGCTAATGAAGCCAAGTTGTGTACCTACACATTATGCACCTCCATGACCACAAAATCTAAATCCACTTCTAGCTTGACTACCTGAGAACGTAGGCGAGTGTACAAACAGTGAAGCATTAATTAAAAGCGCTTTCATGACTAACTTCGTTTAGCGACGGTAAATGAGACAGTAAAGGTTGCAATAGATTCCCTCATTGGGGATTGGTTCAAATGCATAGGGAAAATGTACCAAATGATGAGCTTAAAAATGTGTATTTCTTCAAGGGAGTAGGAGACAAATACAGCCGATGCATGGCCCGATTAAGCGGCTTCCTGTCCCAATTAACCGGAGAAAACTCAGGGAATTTCTTCAATTGGGTTCTGTTCTTGATGATTTGTCCCGAATAAGCGGCTGTCCCAAATAACCGGTGGCCCAATTAACCGGTATCTACTGTAATTCGATGCGAAACGTCGGTTTATTGCCAAAGATTAAATAAGTATTGAAAAAAATACAATAATAATTTCAACGGAAATACCTAACAGTTTTCCACGAAAGCCGGCCAAAGCTCTGCCCCCTCGCTTGCCGCTGTTCTGTGATTGGCTGGACGCGTTCCGCTTTTCCGCCTTCCATTTGAACCCAGCTTGAGGTGGTTCCTCCGCGACTCTGTAAGCCAAAAAAAGACCAGCTTTTCCTACATTTAACTATAATTCCCGCTTTTTGATTACATTTTTCAAAAGGTTTATTTAACTGTTGGCATGCTTAAGATAAAGGGGAAAAATATTATGCTAAGTATACAGATTATTAGATGAATAATGAACACATTTCCCCGTTGTAGGATCCACTGCAGTAAAATTACCATTGAATGAAAACATTTTTACGTCGATTTTTGCGGCAATTTGCTAATAAATCGAATAATATAGGAACGTTGCATCGATTTTATTCCCATTACATTCCCTCGGTTAATATGCTTCTTTAAAACAGCATTCCGCCAAAGTGGTATTTATAATAGATAGTGAAATAGTTTTCCTCACGGTTCGTCCATTCTCGTATAAGTGGAATTGTTTTAATAAAAATATCTCCTATTTCTAACGATACCAAAATATTAGTCACTTAAAATTATACTTTTAAAAATACCAGCCCGTTTCCATGGAAAACAGGACGCGTATACACTCCGGAGAGAATTGTTTAAAAAAAAAGGAATTTCTGACGCATAAACCCGTTAGAAATTTTACAGTGTGTAGTATATTTTTTAACTATTTTATTTATAAATCTTACTGCAGTATTTTTCACGGAATCACAAAAACATCTTCGGTTGTGACGGAGTTAATACAAAGATGCCAAAACATGAGTCAAGTTAGAACTAAACAAATGTATATTTAGTTAAATACTGGTAATTTCAATAATTATTCTCATTATTGCTTCAATATTAAGTTTAACTGCAAAAACTTACAAATTATATTAATATGTTATATAACTAGTCAAAGATCTTGATAAAAGTACCTTAGAAGATAAAAAGCACCTTAAAGTAAACCGGTTTCTAATCCTAATGAATGCATTACTGTACTACTGTAGGTGTATTTCGCAAATTTGATTACAATAGGCAATTAAATTTCACTTTATGAAAAGGTAAAAGAACCAGCGACACGTAGCTCTCGTGAACTAAAAAGTTTCTATGGCATTCCTAGGTTCTTAGTCCTATTCAACACATTCTAAGCGTTACCATGTCATTAGTGCATTGAGATTAAATTCCATTGTTTCCGTTGAATCTAATAATATATCTATATACTTTAGGACTATGACTAATCCCAAAACCTACTTGTGCTTAATTTTATTTGCCTTGCAATAATTTTAATGGCTTTTTCAGCAGAAGAATGCACAAGTTATGTTGTTTTGCCTTAATAGAGCACTCCAGTCAAAACACGCACATGATACGAGACATACAAAAAACACAGATGAACAAAACAGCACACACTACACTGTCTCATTGAAAAGTTGAACTGAAAGGAAGTGCTAAGAAGGATTTTGTTGATTGTAGTATGTGAAATTGTGTCTTCGAAGGAAGGATGAGAAGGTTTTACATTAATAATCTCGCTTAAAATTATTTCCAAAGCCCGATAGTGATAGCAATGCATTCGGCGAACGAATGCAAAATTTGTACGCAATGCTTTAGAACTAGCGTTTTCGTGAGCGTGTTTTGCAGTTTCATAGATGAATGTTGGAAATAGAGAAGGGAAAATTTGAGCTGTCATCCACGCAGTCTTTGTCTCGTCTAGCACAATTCTCTGATATTCATTTGGCAAATGTTACTGCAAAAATGATTTATGTATCGCCGAATATCTGCTTCCTACCTATGAACTATACATATGTTTTTAAAAGGGAATATTCTCACCTTGTTCTCAAACTTTGACAAATGAGCGCCACCCTACTATAACATTACTACTCAATTCGCATTGTAAGCAGGTAATCCTTCTTGTTTGGTACAAACGCTAAATCATAAAAAAAGAATAATGCTAGACTCCGTCGTAATAAATGAAAAATCTTTGAGCGTACTCATGAAACCTGCGAATTAGTGCGCCAATTTTGTGACGGAAAAAAGTCAATCACCTATAACTCTTTTAGAGAGAAAATTGCTTTCCTTAAATCAGATTTAAATTTTTTTTAATTATCACGGTGGCTATATAGGTTTAAGTAGAAATCGATCCGTAGACACAACGAATACTTATTTACCGAAACTAAGTAAAAGCCAAAACAACAATTAACTAACGGCAATGATTGCATTGTAAAATAGAATATTTGTCGTATCGAAAAATTATCGTTACGGAAGAATGTTGAAAAATTATCTTTACTGATGATAATTTTCATAAAGATTATAAAAAAAGATAAAATAAAAAAATAGTTAAAGGAGGTTGTGATGTGGCTTGTGTGGGGATCGAACTCCGGACCTCAGGTTAGCAGCGGGGAAATAAACCCCCACTGCCACCGACGTCCGCAGTTATAGGCAGTGAAAAACGTGGCCCGCTTTGTATTCCGCCCAGAGAGCTGCGATCTTATTCCTCGCGTGTGCAATTCGTCGGCCCGGTGAGTCGTCGGCCCGACGTTGTCGGGTCGACTTAAGCCGTATAACACGGTGCTTGCTCCTGTACAAATTCATGGATTATCGCTAGTATGACAGCTGTCCAGTATTGTGTGTGATACATAACTAGCATATTTGGTAACTAGCATAACCGCTATCATACTCGCTGAGCTACTTCAGAGTTGATGTCCTTTATTGTTGCTTTGCGATCTCTACTTTCTGAAATTAGCGCCTATCAGGACTCTTGGCACATACTAGTAACTTTCTGGCCATGAAATCAACAATAAATGAAAATGTTCCGATAGTTGTTGTGGTTTAGGACTCTCTATTCAAACAGTCGTGATGGTCGTACGTGGGATTCGGACGGGCGGGTGGCCACTCACAGGTCGACGGAATACGAAGGGATGGAGCATTGGTCGGTGGATTACGTAGTAAGAACCTT
The DNA here is from genome assembly GCA_963573305.1 of Pyrrhosoma nymphula. Lineage (NCBI taxonomy): Eukaryota > Metazoa > Arthropoda > Insecta > Odonata > Coenagrionidae > Pyrrhosoma > Pyrrhosoma nymphula. The sequence continues at coordinate 19,176,997 of OY754337.1, read as the reverse complement.
TAAAAAATCAATTCAACGTAGTCAGAAAATTGAAAATATAAGTCTCCTTAAGTTAGAAATGAGGTGATGGATTTCAAGTACCACATCTGTTCATCAAGTTAAGAGTAATATTGATTGTTTTTCGATTTTTTCCGGATTTTTTATACACCTTGATGAATACATATTCTTGAATATATATATATATATATATGAGTTCGTGGAAAATCACACACGCGATAATTTAAATAAAAATAAACTTTGCCACAGGTGGGGCGGAAATAAATATAGAAACACAAAAAGAAGAACACTCACACACTATACGTTCTGATATTTCGACAGCCGAAAAGCTGTCTTTCTCACAGAAGGAAGGATACAGAATGATGGATAGGCATGGGACAAGGGGTAGAGTGAGGTAGGAGGAGAGGGAGGAGAAAGGGGTAAGAAAGGGGAGAAGAGGGGGGGCGGGAGGGGGTCAGAAGAGGAGAGCGGGGTGAGGGGGGGGGGGAGAAGAGGGGAAGAAGCGGGAGAGGGTTTGGAGAAGGAAGGGATGTGGGAGGGAGGAAAGGGGAGGGGCGGGAGGGGATAAAAGGAGGAGAAAGGGGAGAGGAAAAGGGGCGGTAGGGGTCAGTGAGCCCGATTTAATCCGGGGGGATTATAGGCAGAATAAAGCCAGATACAAGCCAATTCTAATGTACGTAATTGAAGGGGAGAGGCAGAGGGAGGGAGGGAAGACAATATGCTTGCTCGGAAACATTTGTCAAAACTGACATTGTGGGAGGAAGCATGGAGCGGGACGGGGAAGGAGGCATTGGGCGAGGACGGCTTACAACTGGCTCGGTGGCCGGTCAATCTAACACTTAAGGCGTTAGTGGTGAGACTAATGTAATAGGAATCGCAAAGGTTGCAAAGGAGGATGTACACAATGTTGTGGGAAGTGCATGACCGAGAGGGGACGGAAGGAAGTGGGTGGGAGAGGAATTTAGCGGGGAGGGGGTCGGTAATAAGAATAGGGCACGTTTTGCATCTCGCGCGATGGCAGGCTCTTTCCTAAATACTTCGCGTGCTGTTTTGAATTGTTGTATTCTGACGGGACAACTTGGCAATATTTAAATGTACTACGCCTTAATTGAAGAGAATTCCGGGTGTTGTTTAATGCCGACGGTATTTTCTCATTTGAAATGCTCCGAGTATTCCGAGTGTAATGTTATTCTGACAGCCATTCGTAATATTATTTAATTCTCACGAGATATCATCGTTTCTTTAAACATTTCGCGCTTTACTCAATTTTTTCGAATGGTTAATTTGTTAATTGTTGTCTAACCACTACAGTTCAACGAACAGGCCCTCCTTGAAAAGTTTCAGTTTCGTTTTGATTGCAGACACTGCGTGTGTTTTATTCCAATTGAGGGCACTCTCTTAAGGAAAAGTAACTGGCTCTTCTTCATTGTCGTATTGTGGTAATGGAATTTTCTGATGCAAGGTCAAATGACTGCGGTGTACTTCGAGTCTAAATGTCATGAAGTGTGTTTTGTTTTTTCTTTTCCCTTCACAGAGAGACGAGCGCGTAGGATCGGTTGTTGAACGATGGATGGTGTGGAAGGCTTCTGTCGTTGCATGTGGTGGCTGACTACTTAAAGCACGTCTGCTGTCAGCCGCTGTCTCCTTGGTGTTCCTGCCGGCTGTTTTGCTTAATTCCTGGAGGGAGTTCCGAACGTGTGTTATTGTTGTGCTATTTAATAAAGTTGTTTAATGTCAGGAATAAATTCTTCATCCTCTAGCTCGTAAATTAATAAAAAGTTAAAGGTGGTAATAAAGGACTTTCCTTAATACTTCGCGGCTGTTTTAAATTATTGTATTTTGACGGGACAACATTGGCAACCTTTATATTCGAGATATATATATATATCCGATGGACATTCCTGGGACATCAGCTGTAAATCGCATGTTCTTAACTTGTTATCAGAAACAGGCCCAAGGCGCACCACACCAGAGTATCATGCTTTGTGGTTCAACAGGTTGTATAGCGTAAAACTATTAAATTCGAAGACCAGCGAGAACATCGAACGAATGGCTGCTAATTTGTTAATTGTTGTCTAGCCACTACAGTTCAACCGACAGGCCTTGCTTGAAATGTTACAGTCCACCGCGTGTTTTATTTCAATTGAGGGTACTTTCTCGTGGTGTCTTTTGATGCAAGGTCAAATGATTAGCGTAGTGTTTTAAGTAAGTTTCAGGGTAAGCAAAAGCGGCGAAATTTTCGCTCCAAGTCCAGACTTTTTGAGGGGGCAAGCAAAAGCGGCGAAATTTTCGCTCCAAGTCCAGACTTTTTGAGGGGGCAAGCAAAAGCGGCGAAATTTTCGCTCCAAGTCCAGACTTTTTGAGGGGGCAAGCAAAAGCGGCGAAATTTTCGCTCCAAGTCCAGACTTTTTGAGGGGGCAAGCAAAAGCGGCGAAATTTTCGTTCCAAGTCCAGACTTCGTGAGGGGGTAATCAAAATAATAAGCAACAATTTTGCAGATGGCATGTTATATTAGCCTTAATACAAATAATTGCTATAAAAGCGACGGTTAACTTACACTGTTTTGGTTGTATACTCTGTGGGTCAGATTGGGCATTGGAAAAATGATAATAGTACAATAAAATCAATATTTATTATGTACAATATTAAATGATAGACTTTTAGTTTGTAAAGTTGTCTTTAATGACAATTGATATTTTATAAATTGAACGACGGACAATAAATTTAAAATATAACATATGTTTCACGTTTTTTTTTTCAGAATGCACTTGCCAAGCGGCCACAGAAGATTACATGGCACGGCACCCCAAATAGACGTCATCTGGAGGACGCCATCAATGACCTGCATACAAAGAAAACTATGAATACCAACATGATACCTAGAAACATTGCGCACATCCTAATCCAATGTCACACTAAATAACCTCTTGGAGATGTATGAGAATAAATGAATATGTAAAATGATAAGTCAATTAATTCCTTTTCACTTTGATAAAAGCGTCAAAAACCAGAGAAGTTTTTTGTCTGATTTTGAGCTCCTACCAGATCTAAACCACAATATGTTTACGAAGATGGCTAGTAAAGAAATGATTACCACTTGGTCACAACCGCGCCTTTTAAGTTTACTTATTACTTGCTCAACACTGCTATCAATTGTCTTATTTGAGTATTCACTCCGCGAATTGCAACTACCCCACAAAATCGAGACGACTGCTTTATAATTCCAGTTCTCATTGTATCTTATCATAACAGTATGTTATTGACGAATCTTATGCATTTAATATCGATTACGCATATTATTTAATTATAACGGATTTATTCGGTAATTATTATGTTTCTTAAGTTCAATACGCATATTATACCGGGTTTTTACAGCAATTCTAAAATATATTAAGTCCATTACTCATTGTATTTAATCATAACCGGGTTTCTCATCAATTATAATGCATCAGTAATATTCAGTGCGGATGTTATATAATAATAATGGGACTTTCCTTAATTATCAATTAATAAATTAACTGCCATCATTTAATAATAATGGCAGTTATTCAGAGTTTTTTACCGCAATTCTAAATATTCAAATACCCAGTACTCATAACGGGCTTTTCCTGACATGTAAAGAATGTCCCGTTCTCATTAAATAATATGCGTATTAAATATTAAGTACGCACATTATTACTTTAAAAAAGGATTTTCTTCGCATTCAAAATAAAATTCATTTAATGTACTATCACTTTCAAAAGTCGGTCCACACGGTGAGCGCGACCATCTCCGTGTTCTGCTGAAATCGAGCTTCACGTATTGCATACGCGTTCCATGAATTCTGGGGGCCAATTTTACTGCTACGACTAGCACAACTGGAGTTTATTTTGTACTCGCTGAGAGACCCTCGCGTGACCTTCTTCCTCCGACAACGAATAGCCCAAACAATCCCACCCCCCACTCCCAAAAGAATTCGCTGGCGAAAGAACCCATGAAGCGTTTTCGGCTTTGGGCAGGGACTCATCGGTATTTCTTGTGCGAGGAAGATGGCGAGAAACTCCCAGACTCTCCTCATGGCATGGGTTGCTGTGGCAAAATGCATTAATCCTGCGCAAAGGGGATTAATAGTAGTCTCGTTTGCGAGTAGAAAAACTAGTAATTTATAAAGTACTAGTAAATACGTTGCCAAAATCCACTGGTGCAAAATCAGCTCCAAAACTTTTTCCGACAATTAGAAAAGAAAGATAATGTTAAGAGATCAGAAATTTTATTTCGCTTGTAATAAAAATAGTTGAGATAGCTATTAAAACGAAATTGGGGAAAGGGCGGAAGACTTCCTCGTTGAATATTAGCATGGACCAAAGAAAGGGAGCGGGACACGAAACACAATTCGGGTGATGAGTACGCTAAATGCTGAAATTTATTTATAGATAATAGCCACATGTCTCCATTTGCTTCTTAGACTGCTGGAAGACTTATGAAAAAGTGCATTGGACGAGAATTATAAATATTCCTGAAGAAATAGGGAGTACACTGAAAGTTTTGGCGATTTATTATAAACCTCTCCGGGATGAAGCGGTACACGTAATGGCAATGAATGACGATTCGGAATGTGCATAGGTTGGAAGAGGATTAAGGCCGGGCCATTTCTTATTTCCATCGCTCTTCAATTATATACTAAGAATTTGGTAATACATGTGGAATACATGGAATAGGATAAAATTCGGAAGGAAAGTAGCAGGGTAGCTGTTAATTTTGGTAGTTTTGCAGATGGCCATGATTTATGTAGCTAGTCAGCCACGGGACTCAACGTCTATTTCGCAGGTGAAAATATGCGTGATATGTGGGATGTGAATCATATTAAGCGCAGCTAATGAGGTTTTTAAAGTATTAATATCAAACAATAAAGGAAAATGAGGAAAATTCTAATCTGGGGAAACAGTTTATCTTACCAGGAAGTATTTTGAATGATATTTGGTATTCTAGCAAGGACATAAGTAGGAGAATTGTACTGACAAAGACGCATTCGCATAGACAAATGAATAGATGTTAGAGACTGAAAAACTACGTCATTCAGAAAAGGATAATCTAATGTATGGAGCTCGACGTTACTGAGGATTTTTAGAATTGTCTTTAAAATAGGAATTAAGTATGCTGTTTTCAATTAGGATGGAGAGGAAAATAAACGAAAACTCGAAAGGAGATATAAGAGAGACTTAGCACAAATAAAACGTGGTGTTGCCTAAGGTGCTATAGATTAGATATGGCTCAACGACGGGAAAGAGGATATTACGGCAAATATCTTAATTTGTGGAACACACGTATTATGATAAATGTGAAAGTATATCCCAATACTTGCACAGTTTAATTATAACGATATTGTGCGGAACATTAAAACACTGTTGAGTAAAGTTTAAAATCCAAAGAATTGATAGTAAACGCAATATCTTATGGCGTTCTGGCTTATATCATTAATTATTTTCACGGAAAGAAGATAATGGTCCCATACACCGGAGGTTTTGGAAAGCCTCAAGTACACATATTAATTACTAATACAACGATTTTCCATTTTTTAACTGTCGCAAAATATATTGCTGGGACACGCAGACCGTTGAGAATTTCAGTTTAGAGTCCCAGATCCTCCTATCCTCCACCACAGCAACTCTTTTTGCGTCAGCGCACGTGAAAATGTAGCTTCTGCAGTGAAACAATCTACATACTACCCTGCTAGCCACCACCTGGGCGTGTGGCTGCGAGTGTTAGGACACCAGCCGTGTGAAGATGTAAAGGAGAATGCTATAGGGAGGTGAAAAAGTAAATATTTTCCAAAAGAATAACAATAGTTTATTAAAATGACGTCGTGCGTTTATTGCCTTTCATTTCACAAAAAATTTTTAAGCATAGCCAGCATTATTTTGTATTGCGTGACCATTGTATGACTGATTAATTTCATAGGTAGAGAGCCTAGTGGGGTTTTACAACATCTCCAGAATAGGTTGCCACCATAGTGAATATAGCTTCTAGGAAAAAGAGTTTCGCTCAGAAATGGAGAGCTGAGTGATGGGTAGTCTCGCTGTGAATGAATCTTTTTATGTTTTTAGTAACATCCTGAACACAGTCATATACACATTCGCGTCATTGGTCACAGACCAATAAAAACAATGTGAGTCAAACTGATAGAGTAAATTTAAATTGAAACATAACTTCGGTGTAACGTAACTCGAAGTTGATTTCTAAATACGCAACGCGAAGGCAAGCCTATTTCATCCAACACAGATCATTACTGAAAATGATATTTTATACGATATTACCTAATAAAGGATAAAATGAATGCAAAATTATGGCGACTGAGGCTACAAAACGTGGATTATAATTTATCAGAAATGAATGTGGTTATTTTTTAATGAGTTTTCCTTCAGTCGAGATATAACTACATTGATTTCTCGCTCTCAGAGAAGACATACACTCCATTTAAAAATGTCGACAATGAAACGTTACACTAATATAAAAAAAAAATTATGAAATAAGCAACATGAAGGATTTGCTCTTTATTAGAATGAAATATATGCCTATACAAATTAGGGATAGATTAGAATGGATTAGAAGTAGTGGTTGAAAATTTAAGCTGGCGTTCATTTTGCAACGAAAATCAATGGGAATGAGCCAAGATTCGATGAGGTCAGAAAGAAAAGTGAACTACTTCATTTGGGATAGTTATTTTCAGAATATTACCTATGGTAACAGAAATCATAAATAAAATGCTCATTCTTCAAAGGACAACTTTAATATTTTGTTACATCGCCATTATTTTCAATTACAGGTCGTAGTCGTGATTGCATTGACCCATCCAAATGTTGTATTACACGGGGACGTCGTCGGCTTAAAGAGTTCCAAGCATCCCGTACGTGGGCTTCTAAAGCTTCCTCGGTTTTCTCCGTCGTAATGCCACTCATTTGCCATGATAGCCCACACATTCTCAATAGGGGATAGGTCCGGGGAGTTAGCTGGCCAGGGTAAAACGCCAAGTCGAGAATTATCCTCAAAATATTGCTTTTGTGATGTTCGATTTGTGGATCGGACAGTTATCCTGGACAAAAACCACCTCCTCACTCTCGGGAACGATTTTATCTATGAAAGGCATGAGCCCTTAATATTAGAACATAGTCCACAGAATTCATCTTTGTGGGGGTTTTCACTAATGGTCGTGGTCCTGCTGCAGAAATTCCCCCAAAAACTCAGGCTGATACGACCAGGATTTTGCGTTACCATTTCTTCAGCATAGATGTTAAAAAGCAAAAGCGAAAACGGTCACCCTTGCCTTACCCATCGACCTATAACTGCCCACCCTGATTCACCGTAAGCTACCCTGACCTGGGCCCTTTGCCCCATATATATAAGTTCCGGATGAGTCTCCTATCACGCCAATCTATTTCTAATTAAATGCTCTGGGCAATACCTATAAAAGAAATTCTCAATATGTTACTTCAATTTACAATTTGTCGTTTAACTAATAACTTCACACGTCAAGTCTTAAGAATTATTACCTTGTATTTCTTGGACGCCAAGGTACAAACTTTCCATCTTGGTTGCGTCGTAATATTTTTCATCCGAAAATACAAGGTCCCAATAAGATTGGTCCATTTCAATATACCTTCTGGCAAAATCTAGTCGGGTTTTTCGCTGGATTTCGGTCATGGAGGGTTTCTTGGCGGCCTTGTGGTGCTTAATTCCGCCCTCTATAACGCCTTACCGTGGCGTAGCTGCAGTTAATATGTATTAGTACTTCTCCTCAACTCTACAACACCACCGACGGACAATTGATTCTGACGAATGGCCTCCCTCATATCCTCATCTTCTTGCCTGTTAGTGCACCTCGGACGTCAACTCTTCGGTTTTGATTCTAATGACTCGTAACCCTCCTCATTTCTCTTTAGCCACTTATACACAGTTTTTCGGTCTACGTTTTACGATGTGCCGCTATTGTGACACAGTTTTCCCGTTCTCAAAAAATGACACTATTTGCCCCCTATGGGCTGCGCTTAAATGATTGTTGCCACGCCGATCCATTTCCTCGATATTTGAAGGATACACAAGCCTGCTACTCGTATTAGTGAAAAACGCCTAACTGAGAACCTTTCCTTATTGCATTCTCCGCCTACCGTTGCCTACCACTTGGAGTCGGGGGAGTTGGCTGGGCAGCGATAGCGGGAGAAGGTCATACGGGGGTCTCCCTAGTGAGTGGAAATGAGTAAAATTAGCCCTTAGAAGTCGCTGAATGCATAGGCAATACCCGAAGTTCGAATTCAGCGAAATATGAAGTTGGCCGTACTCACCGCGTGGACCGACTTTTGAAAGTGATAGTACAGTACGTATGTTATTTAATTATCGGTATTTTTCTCGGCAATTGTAAAATATTCTACCTCAGGTTTGCATATTATTTTATTTAAGCTGGTTTTCCCCGATTTTCTAAAATATTCTACGTCCAGTACGCGTTGCATTTATTCATAACGGATTTTTCATGACAAATCTAATGTCAGAAATATCCGGTAGGCATATTATTTATTTTTAACAAGTTTTTCTCGGCAATTCTAAGATTTTCTAAGTCCAGTACGCATATAATTTTATTATTAAGAGTTTTACTCGGACCAGCATCCATTTTCCAAGTCCAGCACGCATTGTATTTAACTATACCGAGTTTTAACGCAATACTAAAATATCCTAAGTCAAATACGCATTGTATTTAATCATAAAGGTATTTTCTTGACAATTCTAATGTATTAAATATACAGTACGCCTATTTATTTAATTATTGCGGGAAGTTCATGACAATTCAAATGTTTAAATGTTCTGTACGCATATTATTTAATTAATAATTAAAAATAGTCAAGTATGCATGATGCGTATTAGGAGGCGATGTTTTACTACGGCAAAATACGGAGACGCCGCTCGCCGTTTGAAAAAACCCATTGAAGAGGCAATAAAAATTCATGAACTGATAATAAATGCATTTTACTCATCGTTTTCCCGTAGAAAAATCCAAGTTTTTAATCCCTTTATTTTGGTTTAATTTTTCATTTGTTCTATTCGGTTATATTCTATTTGAACAATCACGAGATTTAGTATCGCGAGCAACAACGCTAGTGGATCATACAGATCGACTTCGTTTACGCACGTTAGAATGCTGACTTTGAACTGAGTTCACTGCGGGAAGCAAGGTAATCCAATTGTCTCGTTATCGAATCGGCTTTTTCCATAGCAAGTCTAAAATGGAAAGCGCTCATTTTTGCAGGAAAAGTGCAGCCCCATGTGTTATGATGGTGGGCGCTCCGTGACTAAGGGCCGTATCCAGAAACCTCGCTGAACTTATAGCAGAATCTCCGTTACACGGTATCCTGAAATCCCTCAACAGCAACTCTCCGCAATACTTGGTGAATGGTACTTAGTACCACGGTCTGGGGTTCGCTACTTCTTGCAGCACGCGTTTGGGTCATACTGCAGCGCGCCATCCCCGCTATAGCAGCCGTAGATGATGTATCAGCGGAGATAATGATATAGCGATGTTTCTGAATATTGGATATGGCCCTTATATTATAACTGACATACGCAAACATACAATATGTTTCACTTTCGAGGTTGGCAGCAGTGAGTCTGAATTTTGTTTCATTGCCTGTATTTTGGCACCACTGTTTACCCACGCTACCATGCCGCTGTGTCATGTACTGTAATGAGAGTTGTGTGTGTGCTGCAATAAACTCATCTTTAGAATTCAGAGACTGTTATTTCACCGCGCTAATTAACTAAAACAATAGGTTATGGACCCAGAACGTAATTGATTGATTTGTGAATGTGAGATCGCGGCATTGAAGCTTAATTTGTGATTGTGCGACGACAAGAATGTTAGCCCATGATGGCGGAGGAAGCGGATGATCGTGACTATGTACATATTTCGAAATTATCTAACGGCAATTACTTCGCATGGAAGTTGCGAGTGAAAGCTCATTTAATTGATAAAAATTGTTGGAATGCTGTGGACCCTGGGTTCGATGATACAGAGCTTAATTTGACCAGTCGCGATTGGATAGGATGGCTCTTTCGGTTCTGTATACAACCGTGGGAGATGATTTTCTGTTGGATATCGAAGAATACGCGCGCAAAGCAGGCATGGGAAATTCACGTAACGTCGACGATGTACCATACACTGCAGGCGTTGAAAGAGATGGTGAATGTTAAAAAAACGCATGACGTGAGCATGCAAGAGTATGCAGCCTTAATCCAGAGGCTGAATAAGAAGGTACGGAGAGGAGGGATCGAATTCAACGACGAAGTGATCGCAAATTTTCTACTTGTTGGACTTCCATTGGAGGATTACGACGTTTTTGTACAGAACGTCCTTCAAGAGAAGAGCCTTACAACACGGAAGGTTGTACACGGGGACGACTCTTGGATGAAGAGAGATGGAGACTGCAAATGAATGTAGCAGAGGGGATCAATCAGCTGACACTCGTAACCAGAGAGAGTAAATTCCAGCCCAGGGAAAACTCGAGAAGGAATCAGACTACATCAGCAGCCAAGAGAGATGAGAATGTTAAGTGTTGCTTCCGATGCAAAAAGCCAGGACATATCAGTAAATATTATCCTGAAATTCAATGTTATGCATGCCATGAGGCTGCTGATTGTACTAATAAACATAAGGTATGTGGGTTGCAAATAAAAATGATATAAGAACGGGTGATAAGCAGTCAAAGGGTGAAACTATCAGCTGTATCAGTGTGCCATGTCAGCAGTGAAAAATTCTCAAGTAAGGTTTTTAGATTCAGCATCTACTGAACACATGACTTCAAAAAGAGAATTGTTTACAACATTCTCTCCGGGTGGTGAAAGTGTAACACTTGGAAATGGTATAATTAAAATTCATGGTAGAGGAACGTTTAAGCTTAATTTGACTGATAATTGTGGTAATAATACGTTTGAAATGAGATATGTATTGTTTGTACCTGATTTGAACTTTAATTTAATTTCTGTGGCAAGGTTGGCTGAGCATGGCGAGGATGTGTTGTTTAGCAAAGATTGTGCAACTGGTCTTTATGCTAATGATAGTGTTCACTGCGGATGTGCATGAAGGGTATGAATCCTTGGAGGGAGATGCTTTCCATACGAGTCAGGCATCCCTCGTCCATGTTGATCGCAATTGGGATGATACTCAAAATGATAGTGAGTCAGAAATAGAGGCGGTGGCATTAAAGCCGGCGAGTACAGATTTATGGCATCAAAGGCTGGAACATCTACATCTAGATGCAATAAAACAGATTCCAGGTCTGGAGGAATTGAGCGTGAACAATGATAAGGATTGTGAAATTTGCATTGCAGGAAAAATGACGAATAGTACTATATCAAAGAAAAGTGATAGGAAATCTAGTCAGCAATTAGAATTGGTGCATAGTGATCTCATGACATCTCCGACTAGATCAAATGGTGGTGCAAAATATTTAACGAGTTTTATTGATGACTAGCAGGCCACCCGGCGTTCCTCGGGAAGGAGAAGGAGGATACTTGGAATTCATGGTAACATAGCAGGATTTATAGGTAAAGGAACAATGCAGGAGAAAAAAGAACAACTGTAGGTACTTTGGTTCTTCATTTTGCAGCGGCATCAAAGAACCGATTCTAAGATACACTTGGCCTTGAATCTTAAAATTGGGCATGAATCCTCCTTCGTGGATAATGTTAGCGCCGAAAGAGGTCATCTGAAATGCGGAACTGTAAGCCTGAACGTTTTGCAAGAACTGGTGCGATTGTGGTGTAGTCTGTGTCAGTAATGATTTCAATGGTTCCGGAGGTTCAAGAAGAAGAGGCAATTGAACTTTCCCATTACTGCAACACATCCCTGGTGTTTCTTTGTCCCATTTGTTAGCCACGCAATGTTCACAGATTTTACACATGGTACCAAGAGAAACAGCACTGTCAGAGGAGTAGTCGCATTGTGGACTGTAATTGAAGGCACTTAAATTCCAGAAGGATATATTTGAAGTCCGGCGTCTTTGGGCAGCGTGGGAAAAAGGCAGTATCGGAAATGGAAGTCGCCAAATCGGCCTTCACCTCTCACACAGCGCACACAAACATACTAACATGGCAGATTGAATGGGGTTGTTATCGGAAGGTGGGAGAGTAAGCAGAGCGCGGGGATGGGTGCTACGTGGCGCTGAGCGTACTTTCAGGGTTGGGTAATGAGAAAACGACGCTAAGGACGCGTCGGACGCAACCGAAAGTAGTACTACTGGGTTCGGGAGCATGCGAGTGCATCTGTACCAACTTTGGTCGCAATCCGTGCTGCCGTATGGAAACGCATAGCGGACGGACAAACAGACAACCTCTTTTATATATGTAGATAAATTACTCTAGGTTTGCTGTCGTTAAATGTTTGAAGACAAAGATGAGGCTTTACAAAAATTTAAAGAATATAAAATATAATTGGAAAGGTTGCATGGTTTGAAACTAAAATGTTTACAAAATGATGGAGGTGGGGAATACTGTAGCAAGGTTTTGATGGTTTTTTGAGGGAGAAAAACGACATTAATACTGTCAGATCAGAAGTGCTCATTCTATCAGATTCTGATGAGGATGTAGATGGGGATTTTCGTGATGAGAATGTTACTGATAGTGAAAATGTGAGTATTGATATTGGCAGGAATGTTGATAACATTGAGGATGTAGAAGATGTAACCAACAGTGTTGAGAATGAAGAGGTCATTTTGCGGAGAAGTACAAGGGTGCATAAAATGAAACTTTGCAATTGTTGAAATTTTTCAGCTAACATGACAGACTTTATAGAGGAAACATTGATTGTAGAGGAGGAACTAAGTGGAGAGTATGCTGATGAATGGAGAAGTGCCATGAGGGATGAATTACGAAGTATTCAGAGTAAAGGCACTTATATTCTAGTTGACAGGCCCATTGGTAAGAACATACTTGGTTGCAAGTGGGTTTTGAAGTTAAAGATTTAAAGCACGTTTGGTTGCCCAGGGCTTTTCGCAGGTGCGTGGAAAGGATTTTGACGTGACTTATGCCCCTGTAATTATGAGAAAGACCATTAAGAGGTTAATGATGGCACTTACAGTTCAGAATAGATGGGTACAGGAGCACATTGACGTTTTAACTGCTTACTTGCATAGTAATTTGACTGAAGATGTGTATATGCATCAGCCAAAGTTCTTTGAAGCTGAAGATGGGAAAGTGTGTAAGCTTTTAAAGACTTTATATGTATTAAAACAAAGTGCAAGAGGTTGGTATTCAACATTACATGCAAATTTGCAAGAACTAGGTCTGAAAAAAATTGTAAAAGATCCATGTTTGTATGTTAGTGCAAGCAAAAATCTATTTATAGAAGTCTATGTAGATGACTTGGCTTGCTGGGGTGAGAAAGACAGAGTGGACTGGTTCAAAAGAGAATTAGAGGTTTAGATTGAGATTAGAGTTTTGGGGAATATGACCCATTTCCTTTCGATGAATGTTGAATACCAATTGGGAACAATGTCAGTTCATCAATCTGACTATATTTTGCGAATTTTGCGGGAATTTAGACTTGAAGAAGGAAAGGGTAGGTGTCCACTGGAAATTACTAGGGATAATGGACTGGTTTCAAGTGATGTGAAGTATGATGAATGTCAGCACAGAAAGGCTGTAAAATTGTATGTAGCAACTACAATCCGACCGGACATTTATTATGCAGTTTGCAAGGCAAGCCAGAAAAATAATGACCCAACACAGAGACTAGCAGGATGTTAAACATATTATGTTGTATTTAAAATGAACTTGTAATGTAAAATTTACATTTGTATGTACTGATACCCCTATTGAGATCCTCCCTTTTCTTTCCTCCTCCTTTTTTCTCATTTTTCTCTCTCATAGTATTTGTATCCTCTGACGACGTTGTTGCGCAAATATTTCGTGTGATGAATACCGCGGATCAGGTACATAAAAAACGAGTGCCATAAAATACTCTAAAGAAAGGACCAGTATGTCGTATCCCAGGGATTCCATTTCCATTGTGGCCGTTTATTGCTGTAGTATAAAAAATAGTCACTGATTTTCACCATCTCATTGTGTGCACGGACGCTGATGTAGTGATAGGAATAGAAAGTTGGTTAACGAATGACATTTCGGGTATCGAGATCTTCTCAAAATCATATGCAATTTATAGAGAAGACCGAATAGCGAGAACAGGAGGAGTATTTATCGCAATCAAAGACGAGATCGTCAGCAGAGCCGAGATATTTCCAGATAACGACATAGAAAGTGTGTGGTGTTCCATTAAATGCTCGAAAAAAATAATTTTTATATGCTCATATGCCCGATACAAGGGGTATAGGGGAAGAGAAAAGGACATCTGCGAGTCCTTGCTGTACATTTCTCATCAGTTGACGCAGTTTTTCTTTACTTTAAAAAGGCATTTGATAAAGTTTCCCATAGAAAGTTACTCATGAAATTAAAATCATACGGGTTAGACGTCAACGTAATTTCCTGGACTAGAGAATTCTTAAGCAATCGCGTTCAAAGGCTGTATTACACGGCGCTATCTCTAATGAAGTAGAAATCTAGTCAGGTGTCCTACACGGGAGTCTCACAGGCCCATTTCCGTTTCTTTTGTACATACACGATATCGGTGAAGTAGCCAAAAGTAAGCTTCGAGTTTTTACAGACGACGCAGTGGTGTATAGAGAAATCCATAGCGTTAATGATAAGCAAGCGCTAACTAAGGACCTAGAGGCAATTCAGGAGTGATGTGATGCGTGGCAGCTAGAATTAAACTTGAAATAATTGCGTCGTTATGAATTTTTGCAAATGGAAATACTCTCCTTAAAACAGGTATTGCATACACAACAGCAAATTAGAGACTGTAGAATCGGTTTAATACCTCGGAGTTAAACTGACTAATGACCTCTCTTGAAGTAAACGTCTTCGGGAAATTACCGGCCAAGCTAATCGTAAATTGTAATTTTTTAAAAGAGTACTTGGTAGGTGCGAAGATAAAGTTAGGGAAATTAGCTACTTCTCCCTTGTTAGACCCCACTTGGAATATGCTGCCAGCATTTGGGATCCTTATGAGGTAATCTTAAAAACCAGGTTAGAACGAGTGCATTGAAGATCATCAAAATACATAAAGGGGCGTTTTGATAATCTCGTTAGTGTTACTGACCTTTTGCAGCAATTGGGATGGGAATCGCTTTCAGACCGACGGTTAAAATTTAGACTTAATTATGCACATTCTTGAGGTGGCTTTCAGGGTATTTTGTAGATGTAAATGCATACATAAATGCAGTTTTAGAATTGGGCAGACAGGTGAAGCATTTCATGCGTCAAAATAACGAAAATAATATGATTATCGGTGGTGATTTCAACGTTCCCGCGAGAGACTGGGAGACATATATATATTTACAAATGACGGAAAAGATAAGGAGTTATTCGACACACTTCACGTTCACATATCAATTAGTCACAACACCGACAAGAGGAGACAACGTTCTACATCTTTTGGTGACCACCATACCTGAAAGCGTCCTTAACGTAGTAACAGTGAACTAAATTAGTGATCACACAGCAATAAACGCTTAATTCCATATTATTACTGACAAAAAGGCACCAACAAAGAGGAGGGTATAATTATTTCACAAGACGTATTTCGAATGTTTAAAACGGGATCCTCAAATAAAACATTTATTGATATTAGAAAAAATAGTTATACTGACTATGCATGGAATACTTTTTGTAGTATCACGTGAATAGGCATAAATAGCGCAATACCAAGTAAACATTAAGAGGTCAGTACTGAACCAAGGTGGTATAATGCAGCCGTCCGGATATCTCTCAGATAACAACGAATCTGGCACGCTAAAATGAAGAACGTACATCAGGATCTCCCCGAAGAGGAGTATAAGAAGTCAGCGAAAAATACAAGAAAGCGAAAACAGCAGCTAAGGCGGCCTTTCAAAAAGCATTAACGGAATTCAAAACATTGGACGAATGTTTAGAGGACAGCGTGAAGACATTTTGGTCATACGTGAAGGAGGTTTAAGGCAGCAAATCAACAGTAACGTCACTAATATAAAGAACTATCTAGAAGAAAGAGCGAACAAGAGATAAGAAAAAGCAAATATTCTCATCTCCTTTTTTCAAAGCGTCTATACAAAAAGCTCTCCAAAAAGCACCGCTAAAATATCTAGGCTCTCTAAGCACCCAATTCATTCTATTAATATCACTAGTCGTGGAATAGAAAGTAATCTGCATTCCATTAACTCCAAGAAATCACCCGATCACGATAAAATGCCCACCCGAGTTTATAAAGAATGAGCATCAGAAATAGCACCGTGCTTGAAAATAATATTTGAAAAATCCCGAACACAACATCTCTTTTCTATCCATTGGAAAATCAAGAACGTTACACCAATATTAAAGAGCGGTGATGAGGAAGAACCCAGTAACTAAAGACAGACTTCTCTTTCGTCTATCTCGTAGAAGATATTGGAATATATAATTGTCGACGCGGCAACGCTGTAAATAATTGAGAGTTATTGCTACCGGTTAAAGCAGGGAAACACAAGAAAATTATGCAGAAGAGTCTTGCATCCCAGCATAGAGGTGAATTAAAACGCGCATGGTCACGTAAAATGACATCATTGTATATCAATGACATCACTACCGTTGTTACGAGCAAAATTCGTCTCTTCGCAGACGACGCAGTGTTGTACAGGGATCTAATCAATGTGTCTGACAGGATTGCGTTACAAAAAGACCTAGATGCTGTAAATGAAAGGTACAAAACTTGGCAGCTAGAATTGAATTTTTAAAAAGTGCGTTGTTGTGAATTTTTGGAAAAGGAATAACTCGGTCAACAAAAAGTACGCAATTGCTCAAACCAAATTATCACATGTAGAGTCAGTTACATACTTAGACGTGACGTCTACTCTCGAACTCTCTTGGGGGAAATACGTTCGGGAAATCTGCGGACAGGGTAGTCGCAAATTAGGATTCATTCAAATAATACTAGGAAAATGCGACGAGAAGGTTAAAGAGCGATGCTATTTTTCACTCGTAAGACCTCACTTGGAGTATGCCGCTAGCATATGGGACCCTTACGAAGTAGGACTAATCTCAGAAATAAATGGAATACAGCGGAGAGCGGCAACATTTGAAAAAAGTTGTAACGATAAACTTAGCACTGTTTTCGAATTTTTGAAGCAATTAGTCCAACTGATCGAAGGGAGAAATACATGTTAAAACTTATGCGCAAGTTCGAAGCAGAATATTTTTTCCGGACGTTCTACATATTTTGCTAGAGCCAACGAATTACGGTAGAAACGAGCACAGGAATAAGGTGAAGGAAATAGACTGCAGAACCGATTGATTTAAAATGTTATTTTTTCCACGTACGATAAGGGATCATAATACTTGCGATAAATCAATCATATGTAACTCCCACCCTCAATAGGGAGAGTATAGACTATGCACTTCTGTTTAAGAACATAGCATCATTAAATCTTCACCCCGCATTAAATGTCTGCCATGTTTTTGTTTTATGCATAAAGTAGTACCTCGTAGTACTCATAAATTAAAGTATTAGTAACATTAACCAGTAGCTGGCTCTTAAACAGTGAACTGCGTGTTCGCATGTTCATTTACGTAGCACTCTCCCAATTTCTGGTTTGTGTGCGCACAGCTCCCCTGACAGGTTTTTGGTCTGCGGTGGGTCTGCACCTAGCGGCCGGGGCAACGTGCGAGGTCCTGATTTGAACTGGGCCGAGTGCTGCATGCATGGCGTGGAATCACAAGCCCTAGTGGTGGCTTGCACGGTACTTTGTAGATGTAGAAAAATTTTAATTTGTACTATTACAATTTTCCTTATTTTTCCAGGGCAGTCGTGGATAAAGACGCACAGGAGGCAGCTATAGAAGACTAATGGCAATTATGTGTTAATATCCATGTGTTGAACTTGTTGAAACTCATTCATCATCCTGATTTAATGATCTTGGAGACATTACTTTTAATGTCTCGGAGATACAATTAGAGTCCTCTCTAAGACCTCTTAGTGATGTTTATGAGACCTCAGAGACATCACATGATATGTCTGAGACCACGACAAAAGGGGACATAGAGCTTTATCGGAGACATCTCAGAGTAGGTAGTCTCTGAGATGTCACGGAATGGCTCTGAGAGAATCTCAGAGAGGTGTTTCTGCTATGTTGGTTTGACGACCAAGGTAGGGACTGAAACAATCTAGGGATAATAAATTGGTAAAGAACAAGTCTAAAGCCTGCAAGAAGAAGAAGAAAACCTTGGCAACTTCATTTTAGAATGACGTCCATGTGTACCATACCGTAGGCCATAGAGAACCAATCGCAATCTGGTAACGATTCGTATGCGGACATCATGTGCTCTACTAAAAAATAATAAAACGATATATTTCCTTTTTGTAAACTACTCTGAATATAGGGCCTCTAAATGCGTCTACCACTCAATGTCCCATCTGTCCCTTTCCCATCGCCAGTGTGGGTAGTTTGAGCGTGAATTCACTAAGTATTACATTACATGAATTTGACGTCTTAATAATGTAATTAATCTCATATTTCTAATGATTCCACAATATCGTTTATCACTCTTGCCAAGAATGAGAATGTTGGCCAAAACATTTTGCCCATTTCTATGGGATTTGGTTCGGCTGTGTTTTCCATTAAAAAAATAATGTGGAAGTTCGGTGTAGAGCTCGTATGTGTTCTCAACTGCAAGAAGTAAATAACTGACCTTTAAATGTTTTATAAAAAGATAAAACTGATAAATGCTAACGCGGATGATATATTTGTGAATGGTAAAGTTAAGGGAAGATATTTGCGTAAAAAACTAAATTTCCCGTGGCACCTTGAAGCAGAATTGGTACCCTCGGGAAATATAGCCGGTCTTATTGAGGGGTGAGGGATGATTTCCACTGAATGAGGGTGACATATTCGTGAATTTTCCGTATCTGTATTCGTGAATGATGAATTCATGAATTCCACATGTCTAGGGATGATTTTTACGTGGAAAAAAATTAAAAATCCTTGTGCTACCTTTAAGCATAGCATAGCTTTAAGTATAGCAGCCTGTGGCTGCATCATGCGAGTATAAATTTCATATTAATAATAGTGGAAAAGGGTATAGTTATTTAGCTCTACCTTTGGCTGTCAATGAATTATTTTTGTTAATGTTGCAGACAAAATTTAACGAACACGCCAAATAGTTATCCTTGCAATGGGTTTTCCTCTGTATTTACCAACTTCCTTACGTAACATGCCTTACTCCTGAGAGGCCATTAGATTGAAATGTAGCGAATTTGAGGGAAATTACCAATCGCAAGCGCAGCGAGCGATATAGTTTCTTGCCCTTCACTGCGAGTTCGCGCGCGCTCCTTGACAAAGGCAAAAGGACAAAAATGCAAATTTTCTCAGGGAGAAAATCTGTGCCAACCAACCCGATGTTAAGGGAGGGAAAGCCGGTGCTGACTACAGTAAATCCTGAAATAGTGTGAGGTTAGGTTCCATGAGTTCGCCCCGTCTTGTAACATCGCTTCAAATGAAGCGAATTTAAGACTGACAATGAAAATGCGTAGTTTCGTTTCTCAATCTCAACGCTCCATTTTAATCAAAATCCCCTTTTCCGGCTAAGTCCGTTTGGTGGGACCACCTCAAGTTTGATTTCTGCTTTTGAAGCCCCGTGGAGGGGTTGACCTTCATTTAGCTGAACCCTCCCAGACCCGAAGTCTGTGTCCGAGCCTCGGCGTCGAAGGCAACTCGACCCTTCACCGCGGGTGGGTTACGGCACCAACTGAACAGTCACACTATAGTTTATAACTTCTAAAAGTTAACAATAAATCGCAAAATTATGTTCATCTTTGTGTGTCACTAGTCACGCTGATTAAAATGTTTTTTTTAAATCGCAGTTATACGATAGGCATTAACCATTTTACGTGCTTTAGTAAACTAAGCGGGTTTGTCGTTTGTAACCACGTAACTTACTGCGCAAGCCATACGGCGGGTAACTAGGGGAAGGGAGGTTCACTCTAAGTAACGTAGCTGTTACAATGCGTCTGTTTACGTTTCTTACTCGTCATCATCGCGTCGATAATACTACACAGTTTATCATATGAGAATGGGCGCGCGGGGTGTTTCTTACACCCCAAGCTTCTAATTTAACTCAATGTAAATGAACTATTGCCTCTACAGTACTGCAAGTCTTCAAACCATCAAAATGCTTGCATTTTAACGTTCTCACGGGTTAAATAAAGACCTCGTGACAACACATTTCATGGGAGCAGTCAGATATGTGTGTAGGGGAGAGAACAAATTAGATGAGCACTGCACCTTTCGCCGTGATTCATGGTTGATTTTTAGAATTTAAAAATGACTATTACTAGTTCCAATTGAGATTAGATAGTTCTATTATATATAATTCGGCTACGTTATTTGTCGTATATCAAACTAACTAAAAAAATAATCACTCAATAATTGAGAAAATATTTTTGAACTGAAAGTTTCATTTGTAGAGACAACGTTACAAGTCGGAGGGGGGGGGTTGAGAAAAGTACTACGGTTGTCAACGAAGGGGGGGTAAAAAATCACCTAAAACGGTAACGTAGTTTATGCACAACCCCTAAACGATAGGCATAAGCCTATTTACGTGTTTTAGAGCGAATATCAAGCCTTACAGGGCTTTAGGCATAGGTCTATTTTATAGACGTAGGTATAAACATATTTTTCAAATTTATTTCTAGCTGACTCACATCGCACCACATTTGGAAAGTCTCAAACTTCATCGTTAGCGCTTGCTTATCTTTATGGCTTCGGATTTCTCTCTCTCTTTCTCTTTCTCTCTCTCAATCTCGCCCCAATTAAAATGTTTATCTACCTATCTATCTCTCTTTCTCTCTCTCTTTCGATTCTCTCTTAGTAGATTGAAACGAAGATTTTGTGTGAATCTGTATTATATTTGTTCGATTAAATCTTTCTCCGCAGGGTCCCAAATTCTCGTTGTGGGTTTGAGATGAGACCTAACCAGAGATAAGTAGTCTCTCGAGGTCTTTATTCTTGAGGGAGAAGACAATAATTACATGGGGACCATTGCAATATAACTTACAGTAATTGATGGTGAACTTAAAGTGAGGAAATAAGTTTTTTGGCTCATCATAAAATTCACCAATGCGATTTTTATGCCTACCTTGTGCTGACGTTCACAACCACAAATGCGTGCTTTAAGTAGCGTGAACAATCTGAATCTTGGGGAATGAGTTATTCGCAATTAGTCGTAGCGTAAGAATTGTAGCCATATTATGGAAGTCGTTAAAGCCTTAAGGTTAGGTCATTGGATGCCTCGCTTGAAACATTCAACGAAGGAACTCTTGTTTAACAAAGTTTTGATCGTATGGTGAGAAATAAACTATTTCTGATCTCTTAGTAACGTAGACAAGGAATGGAATTCGACAAAGTAAGGCCTCGGAAGGAGTCGAATGTCTCGCATTTAGTCTGTTTGACATGAATATTCACTCTTGGCATTTATTTCTTCATTTTGTCTTCACTCACTACTTCCTAATCAGAATGAACACTTTAACCAGTATTGGCAGCAAGGTGTCGCTCATAATTTACGTGCTCCATTGATGAAGAACTTACTTATGAAGATACGGAAGAAAATACTGATTGTATTCAACACCCGTGTCCGCATTTTGATATGGGAAGGTTGGATTATTTTTGGAATAGGTACTAACCATGAACATAATTGATACTTATATTATTTTTCAGGACCGAAGATAAAGTGGCTAACTCAGTAAAAATCGAATTTACTCATTAATGATTTGTAGAAAATAAATACACATTATTTAATTCAACGTTGTAATAAAAAAAATATAGCACCAGATTATTTTACAGCCAGTTGGCCTTCATACCACTCTCCACACGGTCATTGATTACATTTGAGGAAATAATAATTGTTTGAGTCATTCAGATTATGCCTAGGTTGGTCTCAAAAAGGTTGAACGGCAAATTATGCATTTTCATATGAGAATTTATGTTTCCCATGAGAGCAATTCGATTTTTTCATTGGCTTGCCTACGTAGAATTAGGGAAATTGTTAAGTATTTAAACAAGGTCGTAATTGCAAGGTAGGTAAGGAAACTTTCTCAATTCCAAAAGATTTTCCAACAGGCCTCAACGAAAGGCACCTGAAGAACAATTAAAATCTAATCCGGGAAACAGATGACAATGAATTACGGTAAAACTTGCTGAGATAATGATCAAAGACATAGCTTACAGGATGGATCGTAATTACGTGGTAAATGTAATTCTGGATATACAAGTAATTGGAATGATCGGAATGTGTCAATTTTATGCCTGCGATCATAATTATACACTGATTTATGAAACTGGTCTTGATATCGCAGTGAATCATTCCATTAAAAAAGAAAGTTCAACGGAAATTATTTCAGATCAAACAGTTGAGTTAAAAGTAAAGAACTTTAACTTCAGATGATGGAGAATACCTGAATTTATATATTTCCTTAGTTGTACACAGTTACTCATCAGTGCCATAAGGAGCATAAAATACCTATTTTTAAGTTTCTTGATCAATACTTCTAACACATCTTTCAAGCTCGCCGTGCTAACCGTCAGTTGTTGAGTTTCATTGATTTTAGTTCTTACATATGAGCAATTGTTACGCTGCAGTAGATTATGGAATCTCTTCAAGTGCATGCAATAACACAATCAATTCAGAGCATACCACATTTAATGCAAACCTTAAGTGAATTCTCTAAAAGTAGGCATGTAGTGCAGACCAGGAAATAGTGTGCCGCGAAAAGCTCATTGAATTGATTCGTACACTACCGGTGATATTACTTCCAATAAATGCAGCTAATCGAGCTTTACCTTATAAAATAGGTATGTGATAGAGTATTAACACTATGCCAAGAGAAATATGAGTTTATTTTATATGTTGATCATCTACCCGTTCTACACCCAGTCATTACATCCATCGCATTCCAGAGCGGGACAACTACCTCTGTGGGATGTGGATAACGAATTTGGGTTAGTAATATCCATGTTTTTACTCTTTTGAGTAAGAATAAAAAATCGATCTATCCATGAACTATTTAAGACTCAGTTAATGACTATTTTTTATGGTTAGTAAAATAATAATACGGGTTTATGCCGTGTGTAATTTCGGTTTGGCCCGACGCGTCGCGACGTTTCGTGACCCACTGCTGGGGACTTCTTCATGGGAATGAAACTTGCTGCCACTGTTTGCTCTTATATAGCAATCCTCACTAAAAATAAGTTCAAGTGGGAGAGTTGCCAGGGGGGAGGGAGTTAGGACAGGGGGGGGGAGGGGGAGGTAGAGAGTTTGTACGAATGAATGGGTTCCATGTGCCGCTGATTTATAGGCCACCATCTCAATTGAAATTGTTTTTTTTCTTTATCTCGATGGCCTCACGGATGAGTCGGGGTTTTACTAGAATCTTCCCACCTTGTCGATGACCTTGGATTATTCAAAGTCGATCGCGTGTCATAAGGGTTCATGCTCAACCATTTAAAACTTAGTTGTTTTCCCCATTCGAATGGCCCGTTTGTTCTCCTACAGTCGATTTTTGACTGAGCGTCCTGAAATCTCAACAAGACAATGGAGGACATAAGGAACCCATCCGGAACTACGGACCGGTAAAATAAGCAAAGTCCTTCGTAAATATGGCGTTAAGGCAATTTTTAAACCACAGGCGCGAGTAAAACACCTCATAGGAAATATGAAGAACAGAACACCGCTACAAATCGAAGGGGTATACGAAATTCCCTGCGGAGCATGCGGTAAAAAATACATCGGGGAGACACGATGCTCAGTTAAAACTCGACTGGAAGAGTACGAACTGGGCTGCCATTACACTGGAAACTACCGTTTGACTGGGGCAAACAATGAAGTACGCAGTGGTTGTGCACGAATCCTTGGGAATCGCGATTGGCTTTGAAAAATCGAAAGGCATCGCTGAGGTGGAGAGATTCAAATCAAACCCCGCCTCATCCGTGAGGTCATCGAAATTGAGAAAAATTAACAGAATTTCAATTGAGATGGTGGCATAAAAATCAGCAGGACATGGAAACCAGGCATCCGAAAAAATTCTCTCCCTACCCCTTTACCACTTCCCAACCTGTCCTTACTCCCTCCACCCTTCCTACTCTCCCACTTGAACCAATTTTAGTGGAGATAGATATATAAGAGCAAATAGTTTCATTCCCATGAATAAGTGGCTAGCAGTGGGTCACAAAACGTCGCGCCAAATCGTTATAACACGCGGCATACACCCGTATTATTATTTTATTGGTTATGAGCCGCGAAAGCTTCAATCACGAATTTTTCACGGTGTTTGATGAATGCTTTATAGAATTAATGTTAGATTAAGTTTTTACTGTTTGGTGATGTAATTGTTTACCGAATGGCTTTCGAGTAGTACCTTGCAAGTAATACCTTTTTGAGTTAGTTTCATTCTAGTCAATAATAATTTATTATACTTGACGTAAGTTGATCCATACAACGAGGGGTTAAATTTCCTACCTGTCAGCATTTGGCATATAAAAATACTATGTACCACAAGAGACCCCTGCTCTGTACGAATGGCACCTCCATTAGCCTTCTACTGTGGCTACGGAGACATTTCAGTCGACTTGACAGCTAAGGGCGTCTCTTGCTTCTCCTCCCAAATACATTTTCTCCGCGCTCTACCGTTTTCACATAAATTTACGTCATCGCAAAAAACACCGCCATGCAATGCTCAAGTGGACGTTGTCCAATTTCATTCGATAGGTGTGGGGTATAATCATTGCCACCATACCCCTGGGTCGCAGGTTCAAATCTCGACCGGGTTGGATTTTTACCTCCTTGGGCATCGATGTGTGCGATTGCCCATTGTTTTTAGTAGCAGTGTCTGATGTAATAGGACCTTGAGGCTGTTTTCAGGATGATATTAAATGAACTAAAAAAATTAGAAATAAGTGCTGGTAGCAAATTTATATTTCGGCGTGTAAACACAGTGGTAATCTAATATGAGTAGCTTTATTATGAATAGCTTAGTAGGTACTTTATTTTTTTCCGGCAACAAGAATTCAGATTTAATACAATTACTTTCAATTCCAATCAATATAAAATTACAAAAATCCATACATGAAATGATTAAGTAACAAGTTAGCCAATGTCATGTGAATACTTTGAAAAACGTTTTAGTTTCTCATAATGGCTTTCCCAAAAACAGGACCATTGAATATTTTTATTTGATCACCGTAAATGACAGCAGCTGGAAAATTAAACGGCAATTCATTTAAGTTGCTCCAACCAATTAGGTTCATTTTTAGTGAATGTCTTGCTTTAGGATGAATTAAAACTATTTCCTCCAAAGATTTATTACTGTTGACTATTGGCTGGGTAAAATTGATCAAACCGTGTTCTAATAATTCTACGCTTGCTTCGTTCTCTTTTCTAAGGGACGGGATTGGGGGAAGCTACGCCGGAGAATATATTCCTTTCGAAATACCTCCGGACAGAGCTGATCTGATGTTCTCATGAAGCACATGATACTAAAGATATATTCGTGAAAAATTCATCGGCGCCTCTCTTTTCTCTCTTCAGTCTCAGGTTCCAAGGTTAAGTGGCATATTTCAAATGCTTGGTCTTATTCATTGCCCTATCTAAGGATCTTTGCAAGATAGGGTCCTGGGTCAGGTCCTGGCGATTGTGGATTTAAACGCTTGCCAATTAGCCTTGCATGCGTGTGTCTCGTGCTTTTGCGCGAATTAGTTTGCATCCCCTGCCTCACTATCACTCTCGTTGCTTCCCCCCTTTTCCTCTCACTTTTTCCCCCTTCATCCCCCTCTTCATCTACCTCCCCTCATTGCCACGAAAGCGTGCACCAGGAACTTTTGCGAAATCTATACTAATTTTTTAAGATATATATATATATATATGCTGGAATAAATAGCTGAGTAATAAATTAAAAAAATGCGTCACTTTGCAGGTAATTCTGATTTGATGAAATTATCGCCGAAAAAATGTAATTGAAAATGAATGTGAGAAAGCATTTTGCAGTTGTCGATGTAACATCCAAATGAACACCTGAGGAGAGGGTTTAGTCCATATCCTTCTTAGGTGCCTGTTGGTGTGCCTGCTTACACCAACTGATTGTTTTAACACCTTAGACCCACACGTTTCTCCTCCCACAACTCGACATCCGTCTTTGCAGACGGGAAATACGGAAATAATTGTCATGACTTCACCGCCTACAACTGGATCTGAGATTGGGCAATATTCTATAAAAGCAGTGACACTCTAGACGCCTAGAAAAGAGAAACCTGTGAATCGAGCTAGGAAACATTCAAGAAATACAGCTAATAAAGGATTAATTATTTCCAAACAGAAGGAGAAGGCAAAAGAGATGAAAAGTAAGGTGACCTTTAAATTGGATGATTGGCTACCTTTGGTAAATTTCAAGATGCTAGAGTCACTATGCTAGTAAAGATGTAGTTCCTGGATGCAAACGTCGACCTTGAAGAAAAGACGAAAGAGATGTCGCCTATTACCTATATTTATTTTAATTCCTCA
The DNA here is from genome assembly GCA_963573305.1 of Pyrrhosoma nymphula. Classification (NCBI taxonomy): domain Eukaryota; kingdom Metazoa; phylum Arthropoda; class Insecta; order Odonata; family Coenagrionidae; genus Pyrrhosoma; species Pyrrhosoma nymphula. Next base: position 19,150,369 of record OY754337.1, on the reverse strand, counting down.
TCCCCTCGTACGTTTCCTTGCGATAAATTTGTACTACCGGGTGCCCTTTATCTAAAATTAGGACATGGAATGGGGAACCTCTGCCCCTATTTTCCATAGAAAATCCGCTCCCAAAATTATGCAATAAGTCATAGTTGGCAGACTATCGAAACGGAATTCGGTTACTCTGCCAGCAAAATTAACAAGGATGTCCGCAAAATTAGAAATATTTGACCGACTCCCATCCGCCAATTCTGTCTGAGTTACCTTGGTGCCTAAGGGTACGTCAAGACCTCTCAACCATGACTCAATGGTAGAATTCACGAAGGATTGAGTAGAGCCTGAGTCTAACAAAGCGGGCCACTTTTTGTCAAAAATGTCCAACTCTATCCGCCCGTCCCGTTCGCGTCCCAGGAGGTCGCCTTTCTTACTAATGAAAGTCCTCACTCTATTCAGCCAGTCACTCCAGCGGTTATCTCATCCGGACGGTCTTCGTTAGAATGTGAGGGGTCTTACGCCCGATCTTAAGACGCTTCGTTCCCATTTCCCGGGCATCGACAGGTTACCACTGTTTCCCTCGCTTTGCCGCAACGGCGGCAAAATTTCCTAAGCGCCTTCTTGCATCGACGATAATATTGTTCTAATGCCCCACAATTCCAACACTTAATTAATACCCCAGAGCTTGCCTCGACCGTCGGTCTCGCCGCGGTCATGACGAAATGCGAGTCCTTGCTGACCTCCCCCTCCACGCCGAACTCCGGATCGACCATTTCGGAGGGTATAGGGTTCGGAGGGAGGGTTGATGCAAGTCGCATGTCGCCAGCGTTTCTTCCACTGCTCTGCCTGCCAGCGTAAGTTCGTTCAAATAAGAAAAAATGCATTTAGGAATATATTTACGGTAAACGGGAATTAAGTTAAATACGCCAACTCAACCAATTCGGGTTCACGTAGGCACGTAAAGCAGCTTAAAAATCTGTGAGCGATAGAAATGAACTTCTATTTACTCGAAACCATTTTAACGCGCTTCCGTCAAGTAAATCGGAAGTCAAACGCCACATCAACTCATCAGAAACACCTTTCGTGCACTGAAAATCGGAACACGCTTCTAAAAATGCAGTTACGCATCCCTCTCCAACGTTTCCGGAGAATACCAACCCTTTACGGCTCGCACACTTGGACAAATCTTATAAATAACTCTGGGATTTTCTTTTGTCGTCATCGCCTTAACCAAATTTTCCAATAAAGATTCCATTCTTTTGGAGGAATGGGTTCTCCCTTCCGATTCACTTTCTAACCTTCGACAATAAATCCGCATTCTGGCCCAAATTTGGTCTAGTGTATCTTCCGTGCTTAACCCAAATCGCTCACAGTACTTCTGCGCTTCCGACTTAGGCAGGTTGTTAACCCAAGACGTGCCTTCAGGAATGTCTCCATCTGTCATCCTAACTAACGAGAACACGAAACAAAAAGGGAAGTAAAACGGGGGTGTCTACAATCTTCTTTCCCCGAGGTCCACCAGGGATTGAACTACTAGGGAAATGGTTGGACCATGGGTTAGGAAAACAAGGGGGATTGAGAAAAACAACGACGGCAAACCTAAAAAACACTCACCGACCTCGGCTCTCTCTCCCCCTCTCCTAACGTGGCAGAAGAAGACAACTCGTATACGGCCCGACGCTGGGCGACAGATGCAACGGCGCCTCGGGCTCCCAACTAGCTCTGGGCGGGGTCCGGTGTAGGGAGGGGAGAAAGTACGAAATGGATCGGGTAAAACAAAGGAAAAGGGGTGTGCGCCAGCACAGGTAGAGGAAAGGGAAACGCCTGCCTGTACTCGGACGAGGAAGGATAGAACAAAAAGAGCAGGAATTTCCTTGTCGTAATTCTCTCAGCGATTTACACTCATACCAAGTGTCGCGAGTCACGACTCATCATCGAGAATCACAAAAAGGAAGGGAAAGGCGGGACAGGGGGAAGTTAGGGAGATGGATAAGAAGGAAAAGGAACCCACAAGCGACGGAAAGAAAAACCGACAACTTAAAAAAATTTGGAGTCCAACGAAAAACGCCGCCAACTCCGCGACCTCCCATAGGCAACGGCTCCTAACACCACGACCACCAAACCGACAAATTCCATTTCTCCCGAGGAGCCGACGAAAAAATACCATACTCAACTGAAGCGCAACCGGGAGTCCGGCACGGCAAATACAAAAAAACAGCAACGAAAACGAGTGCTAGAACCTGGCGCCAGCAATCAAACTGCATGCGCAATGTTACAAATGCCATTTACGAAGACATTGGTACTTAAATAAATACGAAAGAAATATTTGCGGATGAAATTAAGTTCTGCTGGTTTGATGGAAGAACTAGCAGTTAGTCTTATAAACTATGAGGCGAGTGAATGTAAACGTGTCCATTGTTGGATACATAAAACAACTACAAGAAGACGAGGATTATGGTGTAACTAGTTTTTTAAACTAGAGACTCATTCTGTGTAATACTTAAATATCTAAGAGTAATCATTGAATAATTTCTCTTTCAAGAGACTAAGTATTGGATAAGATTATTTCAAAAAAGAATGAGAGAGGATCCAGGCCATTAACGAAGATATTGCCACTCGAGAATATGCACAACAGATATTTAACGATGAAATAATGTGCTGTCGGTATGATGGCCAAAAAGCAGATGGCCAAAGCATGGCCAAGATGCACACAAGGTAGGAATAGATTGAAATTCTATTGTTTGCTACACAGACCAACTAGAATACGAGGAGGTTAATGGTGCAACAAGTTTTTTAACTAGGAACTCCGTCATTGTAATACCTTAATATCTAAGACTTTACATTGAGTATTTTGTCTTTGAAGAGACTTGTTATTGGATAAGAATTATTCCAGAAAGAAAAAAAGAAAATCAATGCCTCGAACGTAGATATTACCACTCGAAAATATGCGAAAGAGATTTTTGCGGATGAAATTAGATGTTCTCGGTTTTATGGCCGTAATAGAAGTTTGTTTATAAGCTAGGAGGAGATTGAAGGAGTACGATTCTATTGTTGACTACATAGACCAACTAGAATAAGACAAGGGTTATGATGTGACTAGTTTCTTAACAAGAAATTCATTCGGCGTAATAGTTAAATATAAAAAGGTTATCATTGAATATTTTCCCTTTTAAGGGACTTGTAATAGGATAAGATTATTTAAATAATGAATAGGAGAGGATCCATGGCACTAACGAAGACATTACCACTCGAGAATATGCCCAAGAGATATTTGCGGATGATGTTATGTGGTGTCGGTTTGATGGCCGTAAAAGATTTTTTATATACGCTCTGAGAAGATTGAAAGAATACAATTCTATTTTGGTTACATATACCAACTTTAATAAGATGAGGATTATCATGTACCTAGTTTTTCAATTACATAGTAATTCTGTTCAATACTTAAATGTCTAAGAGTATTCATTGAATAATTTCTCTTTAAATTGCCTTGTTATTGGATAAGATTATTTCAAGAAAGAGTAGGAGAGGTTCCATAGCATTAACCATTGCCAATCTATATGTGCAAGAGGTATTTGCAAATTAAATTAAGTTATGTTGGTTTGATGGCCGTACAGCAGCTTTTCTTATAAGCTAGGAGGAGATTCAAGGAATACGATACTCTTGTTGGCTACATAAACCAACTACAATAAGACGAGGATTATGATGTTACTAGTTTCTTAACTAGAAACTCAATCTGTGTAATGCTCAAATATCTAAGAATTATCATTGAATATTTTCTCTTTGAAGAGACTTGTTATCGGGTGAGATTATTTCAAGACATAATGAGAAGGATCCATGCCATCAACGAAGATATTGCCACTCGAGAATATGCAGAAGAGATATTTGCGGATGAAATTAAGTGCTGTTGGTTAGATGAAAGTACCAATAGTTTGTCTTATAAACTATGAGGCGAATGAAGGTATACGAACCCATTGTTTGATAGATAAACCGACTATAATAAGATGTGGAATATGATGTAACTAGCTTTTTTTAACTTGAGACTCATTCTGCGTAATACTTAAATATCTAAGAGTAATCATTGAATAATTTCTCTTTGAAGAAATTTATTAACGGATAAGAATCATTAATGAAAAAGTAGGACAGGATACATGGCATTAACGAAGACATTGCCACCCTATATTTGCAAGAGATATTTGCGGATGAAATTATGTGCTGTCTGTTTATTGGCCGTAACAGAAGTTTGTTTCTTTAAGCTAGGATGATATTGAATGACTACGATTTTAATGTTGGCTGAATGACTACGATTCTAATGTTGGCTAAATAAAACAACTACAACAAGACGAGGATTCTGATGTTACCAGTTTCTTAACTAGAAACTCAATCTGTGTAATACCTAAATATCTAAGAGTTATCATTGAATAATTTCTCTTTGAAGAGACTTATTATCGGGTAATATTATTTCAAGAAAGAATGAGAGAGGATCCATGCCATCAGCGAAGATAATGCCACTCTAGAATATGCACAAGTGATATTTGCTGATGAAATTTAGTGCTGTCTATTTGATGGCCTTAACAGCAGATTTTCTAATAAGCAAGGAGAAGATTGAAGGAGTACGATTCTATTTGTGGCTAAAGAAAACAAATACAATAAGACGAGAATTATGACGTTACCAGTTTCTTAACTAGAAACTCAATCTGTGTAATACTTAAATATCTAAGAGTTATCATTGAATAATTTCTCTTTAAAGAGACTTATTATCGTGTAATATTATATCAAGAAAGAATGAGAGAGGATCCATGCCATCAACGAAGACTGCCACTCTATATGTGCAAGAGATATTTGCGGATGAAATTATGTGCTGTCTGTTTGATTGCAGTAACAGCATTTTTCTTATAAGCTAGGAGGAGATTGAAGGTATACCAGTCCATTGTAGGTTACAAAAACAGACTACAATAAGACGAAAATTATGATGTAAATAGTTTTTTTTAAACTAGTGACTCATTCTGTGTAATACTTAAATATCTAATAGTTATCCTTGAATAAGTTCTCCGTGAAGAGACTTGTTATACGATAAATTTTATTTAAAGATAGAAAAGGAGGAGATCCATGCCATCAAAGAAGACATTGCCGCTCGAGAATATGCGCAAGAGATATATGCATATAAAAAATTAAGTGCTCTGATTGATGGGTGTACCAGTAAGTTGTCTTATAAACTATCAGGTGAGTGAAGGTCCATTGTTGGATACATAAACCAACTACAATAAGACGAGGAAATGATGTCACTGGTTTTCTTTAACTAGAGCCTCATTCTGTGTAATACTCAAATATCTTAGAGTTATCTTTGAAATATTTCTCTTTAAAGAGCCTTGTTATTGGATAAGATTATTTCAGGAAAGAGTAGGAGAGGATCCAGGGCATCAAGGAAGACATTGCCACATTGCTCTATATGTGCAAGAGATATTTACGGATGAAAATAAGTTCTGTTTGTATGATGGGCGTAACAGCAGATTTTCTTATAAGCTAGGAGGACATTGAAGGATAACGATTCTATTGTTGGCTACAAAAACCAACTACAATAAGATGAAGAATATGATGTTACTAGTTTCTTATCTAGAAACTCAATCTGTGTCATAATTAAATATCTAAGAGTTAACATTGAATAATTTCTCTTTGAAGAGACTAATTATCGGATTAAATTATTTAAAGATAGAATAGGAGAGGATTCATGGAATATACTAAGACATTGCCATTTAATGCAAGAGATATTTGCGGGTAAAATTAAGTGCTCTTGGTTTGAAGAAAGTACAAGCAGTTTGTCTTATAAACTATGAGGGAAGTGAATGTAAAGTGTTCATTGTTAGGTACATAAACCGACTACAATTACACAAGGATAATGGTGTAACTAGTATTTTTTAACGAGGAACTCATTCTGTGTTATCCTTAAATAAATAAGAGTAGTCTTTGAATAGTTTCTCTTTGAAGAGCCTTACTAACGGAACTGATTATTTCAAGGAAGAATTAGAGAGGATCAATGCCATCAAGGAATACATTGCCACTCGAAAATATGTGCAAGAGATAATTGCGGATGAAATTAAGTTCTTTTGGTTTGATATGAGTACCAGCAGTTTTGTCTTATAAACTAGGAGGCTAATGAAGGTATAAGAGACCGTTGTTAGATACAGAAACTAAGTACTATATGACGAGGATTATGATGTTACTAGTCTTTCAACTAGAGACTCATTTTGTGTAATACTAAATTAACTAAGAATAATCATTGAATAGTTTCTTTTTGAAGAGACTTGTTATCGGATAAGATTATTTGAAGATAAAGAGTAGGAGAGCATCCATGGCATTGACGAAGACATTGCCACTCGAAAATATGTACCATCTGTGCAAAAGATATTTGCGGATGAAACTAAGTGCTGTCTTTTTGATGGCCTTAACAGCAGATTTTCTAATACGCTAGGAGAAGAGTGAAGGAGTTAGATTATATTTTTGGCTAAATAAAACTACTAAAATAAGACTAGGTTTGTGATGTTGCCAGTTTCTTAACTAGAAACTCAATCTGAGTAATACTTAAATATCTAAGAGTTATCATTGAATAATTTCTCATTGAAGAGACTTTTTATCGGGTAAGATTATTTCAAGAAAGAATGAGAGAGGATCCATGCCATCAACGAAGACATTGCCACTCTATATGTGCAAGAGTAATTTGGGGATGAAATTATGTGCTGTCTGTTTCATGGCCGTAACAAAGGTTTTTCTAATAAGCTAGAAGGAGATTGAAGGAGTACGGTTCTATTGTTTGCTACATAAAACAACTATAATATGACAAGGATTATGATTTTACTAGTTTCTTAAATATAAATTCAATCTGGGTAATACTTAAATATGTAGGAGTAGTTATTGGATAATTTCTCATCGAAGAGACTTTTTATCGGGTAAGATTATTTCAAGAAAGAATAAGAGAGGATCCATGCCAACAACGAAGACATTGCCACTCCAGAATATGCGCACGAGATATTTGCGGATGATATTATGTGCTGTGTGCTTGATGGCCTTAACAGCAGTTTCTTCTATAAGCTTGATAAGGAGATTGAAGGTGTATGATTCTATTGTTGTCTACATAATAGATCTACAATAAGAAAAGGATTATGATATTACCTTCTTCTTAACTACCTATAAATTCTTTCTGCCTAATACGTTAATATCGACGAGTAATCATTGAATAATTTCTCTTTGCAGAGACTTGTTGTCGGATAAGATTATTTCAAGAGAGAAAATGAGAGGATCCATGGCATTAACGAAGACATTGCCACTGTTTATGTGCAAGAGATATTTGAGGATGAAATTAAGTTCTGTTGGTTTGATAAAAGTACCAGCAGTTTATCTTATAAACTATCAGGCGAGTGAAGGTATACGAGTCCATTGTTGGTTATATAAACCAACTAATATAAGACGAGGATTATGATATTACTAGTTTCTTAACTAGAAACTCTTTCTGTGTAATACCTAAATATCTAAGAGTTATCATTGGTAAATTTCTCTTTGAAAATACTTGTTATTGGATAAGATTATCTCAAGATAGAAAATTCGAGGACCAATGGCATTAACGACGACAAATACACTATATATGTGAAAAAGATAATTGCGAATGAAATTATGTGCTGTCTCTTTGATGGTCACAAGAGCTGTTTTTCTTATAACCTAGGAGGATATTGAAAGAACACGATTCCTTTGTTGGCTACATAAAATAACTACAATAAGAAGAGAAAATATTATATTAGTTGTTTCTAAAATAGAAAATTAATGTGCAAGAGATATTTGCGGATGAAATTATGTGCTGTCCGTTTGGTGGCCGTAACCGCAGTTTTTCTTATAAGCTAGGCGGAGATTGAAGGATAACGATTCTGTTACTGGCTACATACTAGAACTACAATAATACGAGGATTATGATATTACTAGTTTCTTATGTAGAAACTCAATCTGTGCTATGCTTAAATATTCTAGAGTTATCATTGAATCATTTCTCTCTGAAGACACTTTTTATCGGGTAAGATTATTTCAAGAAAGATTGAAAGAGGATCCATGCAGACAACGAAGACATTGCCACTCGAGAATATACGCAAGAGATATTTGCGGATGATATTATGTGCTGTCTGTTTGATGGCCTTAACAGCAGTTTCTTTTATAAGCTTGATAAGGAGATTGAAGGAGTACGATTCAATTGTTGGCTACATAAAACAACTAAATGAAGATGAGGATTATGAGGCTACTAGTTTCTTAACTAGAAACTCTTTCTGTGTAATACCTAAGTATCTAGGACATTATTAAATATATATTCTCTCTCAAAAGACGTTATCGGATAAGAATATTTCAAGAATGATAGAGAGAAAATCAATGCATCTAACGTAGACATTGCCACTCGAGAATATGCGCAAGAGATATTTGCGGATGAAATTAAGTGTTCTCGGTTTGATGGCCGTAACAGCAGTTTTCTTATAAGCTAGGAGGAGATTGAAGGAGTACGATTCTATATTTGGCTACAGAGACCAACGTGAATATGACGAGGATTATGATGTAACTAATTTTTGAACTAGAAACTCTATCTGTGTAAGTCTTAAATATCTAAGAGTTATAATTGAAAAATTACTCTCTGAAGAGACTTGTTATCGGATAAGATTATGTTAAGAAAGAATGAGAGAGGATCTATGCCAACAACGAAGACATTACCACTCAAGAATATACGCAAAAGATATTTGCGGATGAATATAATTGCCGTCGGTTTGATGGTCCAACCAACAGTTTGTATTTTTATCTAGGAGGCGATAAAGGTGTATGGTGCTGTTGTCGCCTAAATTGAGCCAACTAGAATAAGAGGTGGTTTTAGGTTTGAGTAGGTTGAGTTTGAGGCTAGAAAATCATTGCGCGTAATACTTTTATAACATATCAATTTCAACGATGAAATGAACCAAAGAAATACCGTACAACGTATATTTTACCCAAGGGTTTTGTCTTGTACTTGTTCTTAATATGAGTTTTGCATAAACTATGTTGCGTATATATGACTTTGGCGCTGGTATCGATAGTTTGTGACGAGGACGCCCTAATTTTTAAGTTATATTTCGGGACAGTGAACAAACTGTTTTGAGTTTATTCATCTCCCGCGGAGGCATTTTCTATTTGTTACGTGGCGGGCTTCTTATTATGAGTATGTAATATTCGGAATTGTGAACGAATGTTAGTTCGCCCTTTATCCCTCAGCCATTAATTACAGAATATGCACAACATATTTAGCAATGGACAAACTGACTTTAATACCCTGCGTTACTAAGTAAGCCACGTTTTACGAGGTGAGGCCACATTTTTATATTTTGAATAACGAGAGAATTAATGCGCGCCCCACAATATGTAGCCACTTTTTTCGCTCATTTTCCATTCATTATCACTTGCATTCATCTCGGAACGACGTTCATTTACATTCAGACAATATTTGCTAACATCGGTTTAGATTTCCGTATTAGGTATCTCGTTTCAATTTCTAGATGACCTACCGGTGAATTTTATCTTTTTACTATCCGCAACATTGCTTTTTTAAAATAATATTTGTTCCCGTAATCCTTTAAAACATTTTTGAAGTTTTAATTTTTGTCTATCCATCTATTGTTTTCATTTTATTAGTGAGGAATTGCATTTATGGTTTCAAGGTATGTTCTGCCCCATGTCCTGAAAACAAAAGCAGATAATCCAAAATAGTTACGCAGCATCGTACAGATTTCAGTCAAACTCTTTCAGGAATTCCTGATTAATCACGTTATATCAAGATCGTTTCAATCAGCAGCACACTGAAATTTGGGCGATAAATCACTGTATAGTATTTTAAATAATTGAAATAAGACGTTGGAGACTTGTCTTATAAATTTGAACCGGCTATCAACTGTTCCCTTTTCTAAATACCAAGAAGCAGCATGAGTTTCCGATGGTTAATTATGCTAATAAAATCACATCAATTGAATAATCCACGTTAGACTGACAAACGCCTAGACTTGATTTGTCTATTTATATTCTGGCCCTTGTTGGCCACCAAGTAAGTCTCTTGCCAGTGGAAAAATTGCGACTGACATTTTTAGGGTAATAACCGAGCACATTTCATTCCGTCAACTTTCAAAATACCAAATCAAATTTATTTGTTGAAATGTACCATAGTATTTAGTAATCTGAGAGGATGGTAGCGCCGGAGTGCGCTACTACACAGTCGCTTGTTTTGTCTATTACATTTGTGCTTCGCGCAATAAACTCATTCTCGTGCTGCTTCTCATTGAGTCAAGTCGTTTTCTTCCTCTCCTCTCCACGACCTCAATATATTTCTCCAACCTGGTACAAAATAAAACGCTTAAAAGTTTACAGAGTGCTGGTAACACGCTGTAAAATTATTTAATGAATTTAGCGTAATTCAGAGATAAACACCCGCCTGCATTTAAAGTTTCGTTTGCCTAAACCACGAGTGAAAATTCCCAAGATCTACATTTCTCAAGTAATACCCATTTGTTCAAAATAATTTCTCTCAATTCGTCCAATAACCTGAGTGGCCATCACAAAAAGCTAAAGGGCTTTGCCCGAGATTGTGATTTACGTAACTCAAGATGCAGAACTGTACTGCACTAGTCGGTATTAAGTTTATTTCATTTCGCTGCTATGTAATAAAAAAGGGATACCACATTTTTATCAAGGTTGCGTTCTATTGTGATCTTCCCCGACTTCCAAAAAGCTCTCCAGACTTATTTCTGTTCCGAAGCCAACCCGAAGTCTATGTGAATTCTAACTCGATCTAATTGATTGCTGGAACGCATACAATAGGAAAATTGCCATCAAAAAAACATTCCCGTCGGAGCAAAAATACACCGAAGATACATTGTAACTAAATAGGTACTCACTCACACGATGAACCACGGCCGTCGATTCTCGTGCTCCGAATACTTGTCTTCCTGCTGAACGCGCGCCTTGCTACTGCATTGCATTGAATTCCAAGAGAAATGGAAGCTCATGTGGCAGCTGAAAACAATGAGAAGATTTATTAGTTAATAAAATAAAACTTCATAACAGAGCAAACTAACAAATACTTTCCATCTACAAAATAGAACAATTCCAGGAATACTACCCAAAAAACATTCAATGCTCTGCTTAACATTCTTATTTCACGACGGCTTTACACTATGGTGGATTAATTCATGCTTTTTGATTTTCCAAACGCCTCGGGTCGGAAAAGTTTCCTATTGGGGTATTGGTCAATTGTTCCAAATTCCATCAACATCAATATATTGCCTTCGTTCTATTGAACAGAAGTTTTCCCGATAATCAGGTGGATTCCGGAAATATCCTTCAATAAAATTGGTAAATAATAGCGTTAAAATATCTCCTCAGGTATGAAATTAAACGATAGTCATGCTAACTGACATCTGAAAATAATTTTCTGCGGTAAAATGCCTGCCACCACCAAGTATCAGAAATTCTAACAAATTCTACAACTAGGCAACTCGTATGACAATACGGCACTCCTCTTGGGGGTTGCTTAAAATTTCTTTAGTGTTTCATAATTTTCAAGACAATATGCAGTTTGTTTTAATTTTCCCTAAACGAGGTATTAGAGCGTCTTCGCAAGGATAAGACCTTTAGATTTCTAAAAGAAATAGTTTGTTGCCAAAATTTACACTTATTTCGCAGCTGTGGCAATTCGGAGCATTTTCGATAACGAAACTACTAAGGACTTAAAAAATTATAAAATTAAGCACCCATAATTGGGTGGATGGGATTGGCTATGGATGTGACAGGTATGCAGCCATTTTCTTGTATTATGTCGTTGCGATGAATTAATATTTTCTCCCCTAGAGTTGAAGGAGGCAATCATTTACTTCTTACGTATACATTTCTGTCCACTATGTACGCCTCAGCCGTTCTGCCTTTACCTCTTAAGCATGCTGGCGTATTCAAAATATCTACATCTACAAAATGCCCTGCAAGCCCCCTCAACTGTGTTTGGCAGGGGGTTAGTAGTCACCAAAAGGCATTACACTACGCATATAACAAATACACTAAGTTATCACCGTCCCTGCTAATTGTGAAAGTTTATCGGATATTCAAGAGAACTACGCACTGCGAGTTTTTGTACAATACAATGGAAAATGAAGCGACCATGACACCAGAAGGAAGAATACCAAGAGAGAGGCATTAAGATAAGAGTCAAATATCATTAAAAATTTGAGAAAACTTTTTTTGAAATCAAAAGAATAACTTCGCATCAAATCGCATCGAATCAATTTCGCATACATTAGTGGGTTCCCAATTTAGGCTGAATTGGGAGTTATTTTTCTCATTTTGAAGTAAATTAAGTAGGCATGCTTGGATTCCATGGAACAATTTCAAAGAAGGGCAAGCAAACTCCATAAACTCACGCCTAAGACAATGTATTTGCATCTAAACATAATGAATTCACAAGTCTATTTCCACACTGTTTAATCTACCGACCATGGTTTCGGCACGTAGTGCCATTTTCAAGGTGGCACTACGTGTGCACTACGTGGCATCTTGAAAATGGCACTACGTGCCGAAACCATGGTCGGTAGATTAAACAGTGTGGAAATAGACTTGTGAATTCATTATGTTTAATATAAAAGATTTCCACCGAATTACGCCGGAAACTGTATTTTTTTTATTTGCATCTACCTTAACCGAAAGTGAGTTAAAACTGGAACAAACAAAACGGGAACTCACATAAATATAAAAGCTAAGGTTACGAAAATGCTACGCCATCATCCGATTAACGTTAGCCAGACTAAAGCGGGCCTATGTGATTCCTTACTCCTCAACTGAGGTCATAAGCATCGATACGACGGTGAACGGGAAAGAAACTCAAGTGTGTAAGATCCGCCACGTCACCACCGTTCAGCCTTAGTAATTAGAACTGACGCAGTTGCAGTTTTGCTAATGCACCAATAATAGCTTCATTAACTTTATTAGGGTGCAGCGCAGTGCATGTGTAGTGATGACTCCCCCTGCCACACACCCTTGAGGTGGCTTGCAAGGTATTACGCAGATTCAGACTTGAGGTAGTTTGAGCGACTATCAATTCACCTATAATTTGATGGATTGACCTCATTTTAAAGAAAAAAACTAGCATCTTTCCAATGATATCAAAATATTACCCCCTTGCCGAATTAATTTTCGATCAATTTGCCAACAAATATAACCCGTTTTACATGGGATAGACTACGGCTGTGCGCTCCAGAGGGAGAAAATAGAAAAAATTAGGAACTTAACACCCAGATTCCGTAAAAAAGCTAATTGTATGTATCATGGGGGATTGATTAAAAGCGGAGTGCGACATTGTGACCAGCTCTCACCATTATTTTATAAAAACCATCCTTGAAATCCATATCAGGATATGGGAAAAATATTAAAAGATTCCAAATTTGAATAAAAATGAGAACAGGTAGAACTTGAAATGTCTGGCTTTTGGGGATGACCTCCCAATCCTCACGGACAACAGAACAGGCCAAACACGTCATAGAAAAACCATTTCAAATTGTACGAATAACTAAACTGATGGATTTATATAAAATATACAATACATACAGAGATTAATTAACTAGCGAAATACTCACTATTGTCACAAGGCACCGGTAAATTAGATCAAGTCCAATATTTCAAGCGACTTAGAAAAATCTTCCAACCATCACGGATTCACTTATAAGGCCAATCTGGAAATAATCAGAAAACTACAAAAAGCATGCAAGCTGACATGGAATCATTACACCAAGACCCATTGTTAGATTACAGCATTGTAATCCATCAACGGGAAATTAAGACACTAGAAAAAGGTCATTATCGGTCCGACATTTTTCCTGAGGATTCGAGAATCCTGTTTCCATTGTGTTTAATTTTTGTTGGTCCGTTATTTAGTGATATTTCGACAGCGTTTTAGTTCCGGAAGCAGTAAGACCAACGCTAATTGGTAAGAAAAAATAAATAAATAGATAAACCGGAACAGAAAATCAGAAAAATAATTTGCGGACCGATAAACTGAGAAGGGGTCTGAATGAAGGGATCATCATCAAAAGTATACAAGTTAACGGAAAGTATCACAGATACGTTCAAGAAAAGATAAATTAAATTTCACGGGCACCTACTCCGGATTGAAAAGAATATAGAAGTGGAGCGAAGAAGGTTTGAGGGATGTGGGTCGAGGTAGAAGGAAGTGCGTCGAGGAGGAGGGAGGAAGGTCGAGGTGAGGTAGGGTTGGGTAAGGTAAAGCAAGGTGGAGTTCAGTGGGGTACGGTGAGATAAGGAGGGGTACGGAGGAGTTAGGACGTGGTATGTATATGTATGTGAGTATAGCGTGGGATGAATTTCAGGCGACATTTGTCGTGGTCGGCGACATTTGTCGTGGCCGGCGACACAGGCATTGTTTCTCGACATGAGCCGTGGTCGGACGTGGTCGAGCAAAGCTTGGCAAGGTCGCGCGACGAATGCCCTGGTTGGAGACATGGACCCTAGTCGGCTACATTGCAAGTAGTCGGTGCTGCAACCGTATCACTTTGAGTTCTGCATTGGTTCTCCAAGGTGATTAGAAGGTAAGGTGGCCTCAAGCGCCGGCGAGCAAAAGCTGTGACGTCACGACCGACAGTTGCTGATTGCAGTCGTGAGACGAAGGGGTAAGAAGCGAGTTGAAGCTGTTACTTACTCGTATATTTTAACTCACAGGCGATTAAATAGCTATTTGTTTTTCTCAAGTGATTTTGACGATGCGTTGCACCGTGGCAACACGTTCCAACAGCTCAGAGAAAGCGAAAAAGAGTGGAATACAAATGTCATTCCATAGGTAAGTAAACATGGTCTTCCTTGTTTTGTTGTATCATCCATATCATATACTTTCCTTTAAATCATGTAAATCCCATGGCGAGGGACAGATTAACATTGTCAGTTTTACGTATTTAACCTCCAGTTTAACTCAATGGGTGCTGTGAAAGCTAATTAAAACTCCTTTGACGAGACACTAAATTAGCAATGGCCCTGTTGATAATGTTACCATGGACTGAATGTTGCATTAATAGTTCATGTTTGTTGTATTATTTTCTTGTCTAGTTTTCCGAAGAATCCTAATATCAGGAAGGTATCGATATTGAAATTCAAGAGATGGAAAGTGGAATCCGGATTCGGAATATGGAGGGTTAATATCCCCAAGTGATCCATTCAAAGAGAAAGTAATGCAAACGGGAAGACTTTTTCAGGAGATAGTGGGCCCTCTTCTTCCCAAACGAGTGGAATGTTATGCGTAGATTTTCCTCTTTTGAGTTACTGTTTCCTGACGTAAACATTGATTTCCCATTGAAGCTCTTTCAATTTCCCATCTAACATCTCGGAAAATATTGGCATTGAGGGTAAAATGATTAAGATTTTCCTTAACCTGAGTTAAAAGTTGTAACGAAAAAACTACGAATCTGAAACAGTGGTCGTGGGAAACTCCATAAATTGGTTAAGCTTTCGTAGAAAGACCCAATAATATTGAACTTGCAACATTACGTATTAATGCCTTGGTCTCTTTTTTGATGGAAAATGATTCACAGACAATGGCAACGTTCCCTGATAAAAGGCAGTCATTTTAATTTTTGTTATAACTTGCGTGGGGTTACGATGTTATTTTATACTAATAAATACAAACTTACTAGATAGCGATTATATATCTACTATAATACGTATTTCAGAATGACTACAGTAAAAGTAACCGATGTTTTGATGACTCAAAATTATTATAGCATTGAGAGGTATAAAAAAAATCCAGTTTATTCCATGAATATCACATGATTTTTTGTGGCTGGTTTCATATAATCTCGATTTTCCTCAATACCCTAGGATTATCTGGGAAATAAGTCAATAATCGGATGAATTAGAATAAATATTTCTTTGCTAAATGTGTTCTCAGCCTCAATTTTACTCATTTATTCCGCGTCATTAGAGTTAACGACAGTTATAAGTAGCAAACTTCGTAAGATACACTAGAAGCCCTATGCTGCGGCTCTACGAGGTGTCGGCCGTGACGTCATCGGCTAGGAGCAGCAGACGAAATGACGCCACCTTTCCTTCTACTCACCTTGTAGTTTCTCGACATGAGCCAAAACTGTTGGCGTGGTCGGAAAACATTGGCATAATCAAACGGCAACGGCGTAGTCTAAGACTCTGCGTGTTTTTGTCGACGGTGGCAAGTGGTCAACCAACTCAGGCGTGGAAAAGGGTAAGGTCCAGTGTCAGATGAGGCAATGTGGGTTGAGGTTGTAAGAGGTGGAAGGGTGTGGGTTGAGATGAGACCAGTTGTGTCGTGGTGGGAGAAGTGGAGAGAGGATGGCAAGATGGGGGCGAGGTGGGAAAAGTGTGGGCAAGCAAGGAGAAATAGGGCTTGGTCGGGAAAGGCGTCGATGGCTGGGCGTGGTCAGGAGAGGTTCAACATACATTCAACATATTTCGTACAACATACATGGAAATAAAGATATTCCATCTTTTTTCCACCTTGAATAGTAAAGGTACTTTTAACATGCCCATGCCTCAATATTAAAACAGTTGGCATACTTGGGTGAAGCACGGATACACATTCTCTTTCCCTTTCGCCATTATTTCGTAAAACATACATGAAAATTAAGATATTCCATCCTTTTTCCATTTTTAATATTATAGGTACTTTTAACATAACTATGCCTTAATATTAAAACAGATGGCTTACTTGGGCGAAGCACGGATACACATTCTCATCCCCTTTCGCCCTTATTTCGTAAAACATAAATGGAAATTAAGATATTTCATCCTTTTTCCATTTTTAATATTATAGGTACTTTTAACATAACTATTCCTTAATAATAAAACAGATGGCATACTTGGGCGAAGCACGGATACACATTCTCTTCCCCTTTCGCCCTTATTTCGTAAAACATAAATGGAAATTAAGATATTCCATCCTTTTTCCATTTTTAATATTATTGGTACTTTTAACATAACTATTCCTTAATAATAAAACAGATGGCATACTTGGACGAAGCACGGATACACATTCTCTTCCCCTTTCACCCTTATTTCGTAAAACATAAATGGAAATTAAGATATTTCATCCTTTTTCCATTTTTAATATTATAGGTACTTTTAACATAACTATTCCTTAATAATAAAACAGATGGCATACTTGGGCGAAGCACGGATACACATTCTCTTCCCCTTTCGCCCTTATTTCGTAAAACATAAATGGAAATTAATATATTCCATCCTTTTTCCATTTTTAATATTATAGGTACTTTTAACATGACTATTCCTTAATAATAAAACAGATGACATACTTGGACGAAGCACGGATACACATTCTCTTCCCCTTTCGCCCTTATTTCGTAAAACATAAATGGAAATTAAGATATTCCATCCTTTTTCCATTTTTAATATTATAGGTACTTTTAACATAACTATTCCTTAATAATAAAACAGATGGCATACTTGGGCGAAGCAAGGATACACATTCTCTTCCCCTTTCACCATTATTTCGTAAAACATAAATGGAAATTAAGATATTCCATCCTTTTTCCATTTTTAATATTATAGGTACTTTTAACATAACTATTCCTTAATAATAAAACAGATGGCATACTTGGGCAAGCACGGATACACATTGTCTTCCCCTTTCGCCATTATTTCGTAAAACATTCATGGAAATTAAGATATTCCATCCTTTTTCCATTTTTAATATTATAGGTACTTTTAACATAACTATGCCTTAATAATAGAACAGATGGCATAATTGGGTTAAGCACGGATACACATTCTCTTCCCCTTTCACCATTATTTCGTACAACATACATGGAAATCAAGATACTCCATCTTTTTTCCACCGTGAATTTTATAGGTACTTTTAACATGCCCATGCCTTAATAATAAAAACAGCTATCGTAACTGGGGAAGCACAATGTCAGTATTTACATCTTCATGCCGTCAGACTATTAATTTATACAATATACGTACATGCATATCAAGGGATTCCATCCTTCTTCCATTTTGAAGATGATAAGTACTTTTAACATGCCCTTGCCCGCATTAAATAGCTTGCGTGGTTGTGTCTGATCTTCCAGGGATCAATTCAGCATCATAGTTCTGAAAGGCAAAATACGGAATTACTATGAAACTTGTGATGCAGCAAGCAAGGGGTCATTCAGATTTTACGTAATACGTTTTAGGGATAAGGGGGTAGGTGCTTATTACCCACATTTTTTATAATGGGGTAATGGGACCCACAATGTTGTATATGTTGATGTAATAGTTAGGCCACTCAGTGCGTCACTAAATAAGTTGGTACCCCTGGAATGTAACACCCGGTGTAAATTATGTCTTAACTATGAGGTAGCACACGAGAGTGGTCGAAAGTTAGATTAAATATCCGATAATATCATACACATAGAAATCTGTGTTGTTTGACTATGTATGCATGTGTCACATAGGCATAAGAGATATGTAAGGACAGGGCGTCATTGATGAATTATTAAAATAATTCCACTTATACAAGCCTAATTTCAATAACTAAGCTCTTCGTTCCAACGCCCAAAGGTAATGGAGTGAGGGGTAGGTATGCAGTGCCACCGTAATATGACAACGACCATTACATTCACATATACACCCACTAAGTGAAAATTTGTCCAATTTCTGATAAGGACAACAAATCCCACTTTTCCGCGTTATTTATAGCAAATTGAACTTGAAGTTACATGGGTGTTAAATACGAAAATGGGCGAAGCATGGGGAAAACATTTTATATGTAATATAAGTACCACTTTGGCGGAAAGCTGTTTTAAACAAGCAATAGAACAGAGGGAATGTCGTGGGAATAAAATCGAGGAAACTGTGTATTATATTTATCAATTTATTAGCAAATTACCGCAAAAGTCGAAGTTAAAATGCTTTCATTCAACGGAAATTTAACTGCAGTGGGTCCTACAACTGGAAAAAGTGTTCATTATTCATTCAATAATCTGCATATCTAGCATTCCCTTCCAATGAAGGCATACTAACCGTAAAATAATTATTTTGAAATATGTAAACAAAGAGTGGGAATTAATAGTTTTAAGTCTGAAACGTTTGTATTTGTTTGGCTAACAGAGTCGCGGTTGCACCTTCTTCAAGTAGCTTGAGCGAAAAATCACTTCACCTAGAAGTTGATGAATTTGGCCTCATTTTAAAGAAAAAATTCACCTTTCCAATTATATCAAAATATCAACCCCTTGCCGAACTACTTTTCGAGCAATTGGCTTAAAAATACAAGCTGTTTTACGTGGGAAAGATTATGGCAGGGCGCTCCAGAGGGAGAATATTAAATAAATTAGAAACTTCTAGCAACAAAATTTTGTCAAAAAACATAAAGTGTGTTGTTAGCATGTTTCTCAAGTATTTATAAAAATTAATCAATTCGCCGCAGTAACTTTTGCAGAATAACAAAAAAAACTATCTTCTAGGAAGGCGGTTTCACCGAACGGCGAGAAAAAAATAGTGAAGTTAAAATTTGTGGTTATATATATAATTAATGAGAATTTGTCATACATAACCATTTCTCCACCATAAATATTACAATATTTATTCATAGATACATATTACAGATGCTTAAGTCAAAAAAATAAAAATCGAATATGGCCTCCTTTACGAGTAATGAACTATCTTGCTCAAATTACGCCAATGTTACTCGAAAAACCTGAGATCACGCCAGTTTAATTAAGAGCAATAACGTCTATCCTAATGATTACTTGTGTCTCCCAACACTCCCTGCCACTATTCCCTTCGGAGGCTTCCTGGGTAGTAGGTATATCTAGATTAACGCAACCGAAACACTTTGCAATCACACATTTTCCTAAATTATTTTTCATTGGTGCACTAACACTCCCTGCCATTCACCATAGCAGCGGCTTCGGCGGCAAGAGACTAATCAGACTTCCGAGTTCTCGCAGTAGTTCCTGGCGCAGACCTACGCGAGTATGAGGACAGGAGAGAGTGAAGGGGGAGGAGAGAACGGAGGAGGAGGTAGCGGGTAGGCTAGGAGAGGGGGGAGATAGGTAACAAACTGCTTCGCGAAAATGCTAGAAATTCCGTAATCACTGCTACCCGGCAATGCAAATGCACGAGGCACACACTCACGAGGCCATGATAGTACATACCACCTCTCTTAATAAGTGCAATGCGTAAGGATGGAGAAAAATTCACAGTGACTGAAAACTCCGTGGAAGGCTGAGCGCGGCGACAGAAAACGGACGGAGGGAAAAGAGGAACTTTATTCACATGGACACAGAACGGCAAAAAACTTGAGTAAACATGATGGGTGAGCACATTATCATTTAGTGGCAATAACGGAATAACATTTTGAATCAATTGCGTTAAAATAAATTAAATATATTCAAGAAAAAAGGTCTTTCCCTCTAATTAAAGTTAGATCACAAGAGGTCTTCGGTACATCCTTTAGTCCATTTCAAATGACTTGGCGACTGAGAATTCGGCCGCTCTCGTCAGCTCTCGCTTACTCTCGCACGGCAGGGGAAGTACATATGTGGAATGGGCGAGGTAGGGGAGGGACGAACGCCAGCTAAGCGTTGCCACAGCCACAACATTTGCACAACCATACGGCCATACGTTAATTATCGCTGATGTAAACGTAGGACACGTAGGAACACGGCAAGGAGAGAGCAGATCTTCACACGACAGAAGGCAGAGCAAGAGTGACGGTCGGTGGCATGCCGAATCATTTGAGGGGAAAGCAGTTGAGAGATTTGGTTGGCTTATTTTTCAGGAGAGGCGATGGAAAGCTGAGGACATTTCCGCGCATTATGTCGGATTTTCTACGATTCACATGGAATAATAACACTATTGGCGGCTTATGCATACAGAAATAGGCAAAAGCGTATCACAATTGAATTTCAGGCAAAGTTAGGAACTGAACAATGGAAAAACAGTATTCAATGAAGAGCTCTAATACTCTAGATTACATTTTTCCACAATTTATGGGCAAGTGGGTAAGTTAATATGGAAAGTATTTTGGGAATTGAGGAAAAATGGAGAGATACCCGGTGTTGGCAGTAGCTTTCTCTTAACGAATTGCTCCAAGAAGACCATGTTTTAATAACGTCTCATCAACGGACAGATTGCTGAATATGAGGTCCTCTCCATGTAGCATCCAAATTTGTTAGATATTCTATTGAAGAGCCTCCGTTAACGCTGGACTTCAAACCGGGGCCTTCGTGCAGGGAAACCAGTACTTGATCCACCACGCCAACTTGACCCCCGGGGCTTAAGATTACATTTTGTTTACGGTAATTTATTAAGATATTATTGTGTTTACATTTAGCTTATATGAAGTTTTTGTGTATATACAGTAATATTAGGTACCTACCTCATTTGGAATATGATGAAAATTAGTTTTCGTGAAAAATGTGCAAAAGGTTTTTTTCTGCCTATTGTATTGGACTAATGCCAAAGGGCGGACTGACACCTAGCCAATAGGCAACACCTAGTCTCAGAATTAGCACGAGGACAGGGAAAAACACCAACCTATGATGAAGGTCAATTGGTTGGTCGATTTGACTGCTTGTCGATTTCCCTGCTCCTCGTTTTACTTACAGTGCAGTGTTAGGGGATCGGCCGCTTGTTTACCATAGGCGTTCTTTTCTCTGTATTTGAGGCAAGCTACTCACAATACTCACTTCTTTCTACCCCTGAATATGGCCTTTGCGGCCGCGTCTACGATTGAGCCCGTTCCAGCAGCGTCTGAAGTAAGGTTGTAAGGACGGTTTCCCTTATTGTGGTCCCACTCAACCGCATGCAATCACGACTGAATATGGTGATATGGCGAGGCTTATACGAAATTTTCCATAGTAACCCGAAACGGCACAGTGTAGATAACGTATTTAGAGCTTAAGAGTGCCAACCTCTATGCACCTTCAGTGTGGTTTGTCGTGATACTTTTACAAGTGGCTGTACATATTTAAAAATTACATTTTCCGGCGTAATTCGGTGGAAATCTTTTATGTTAAGCATAATGAATTTACAAGTCTATTTCCACACTTTTTTACGTGCTGAAACCATGGTCGGTTAATTAAAAAAGTGTGGAAATAGACTTGTAAATTCATTATGCTGTACATATTTAAACTAATTTTTTATAGTAAGACCATTATTTCAACCAATAGTATCCTGTCGCTAACCTGTTCAATTTTTACTACCCTGTATCCCATCCAATTGTTGGGTTGACATGTGGCATTAGGTATGTGCCAGCAGTCATTGTTCCAGCTTTCGTCTACATCTACATACTACCCCGCAAGCCGCCTCTATAGGCGTGTGGCGGGGGTTGTTAGGACACCAGCCTTTTACATATAAAAAGGAAACGCTCTAATGAAATTTTGCCTAGCATTTATTAAAGTCCTTGGGGGGCCCCACGAAACTACCTTTAGCCAAGTCCTTTATTGTTCAGGGAAAAAACGAATTCCCATACCTATCCGTTCGGCAAAATATCTCTCTTAATTTATCGTTTCTGTCGGACCTGAAAATATAATGGGGTTCTAATATGATGTTCTCCGTGTCGCTCTTAAAGATAACTATTCTCAAAAACAAATAGGACTATGTGAAAATGAAGAAATTCCTCGAAAAAAATCAGGCGCAAAACCACACATGCCCTGCGAAAGGAGTAGTTAGATATGTAATTCACGGAATGGACGATAGAATAGAATATGAATTTATAAGTGAAGAACTGGTCGACGCAAAAATCCCTTGTGTTGCGGTTAAAACAATATCGAGAAACAGAAAGGACATTTATGACATAACTGTTCAAAGAGGCAAGGATTTTGATCCAAAAATTATCGAAAGAACAAAATACATATGCAGTCAATCAATAGAAATAACTGAGTATGAGTACAAGTGACCACAGCGCTGCTATAGATGCAACAGATATGGACACGGATCAAGGTACTGCCAAGCATTAGCAAGGTGTTACAGAGGTGCGCAAGGGAACATGAGGGACTAAACTGCACACGAGAAGACCCGGTAAAATGCTGCAAATGCGGAGGCCCGCTCGAAGCTAGCTCCGCGGATTACGAGACATTCAAAATGCATATGAACGCAATGGAGAAAAAAAGAAGCCAAAGAAAGAAAAAAGGTGCCAAAGAAAAACAACGTGGAGAATACTCGCCCGGCCCCTCATACGAAAACAAACGTCTGGACAATGAGACAGAAAGAAATGGAAACGGCTAGTGCTGGGTCAAAGAATGAACGGCAAAAAGTCAACAGCGGCAGGCAAACCAATACTCAGCGATAAAATGAAAATGAGGAGAGAGGAAAGGTCGAGAGAAACTCGCAAAGGCATGACTCCGCAAACACTTCGCAGGAGAATGGAGATGGAAATGGGTTAAATGGTGGAATGAATGATATACTGAACGCCATCAAAATGTTAGGAGACATGATGAAACAACAGATGCAGATGTTTCAGCAAATGATGTCTCAAATTACGAGCATGCTTTTTAAATCTACCGTTCATGATGGATAAAGCTAACAAAAACAAATCCTTGGTCATGTCGCTTTGGAACGATAATGGTGACGTTAAAAATAAGACGCCGGAGATTGTAAATTTTCTGAATAAAGACTTCGTAGACGTATTGAGGCATATATATATCAGAGACACACTTGAGGGAAGAAAAAGCATGCGAAGTGCCACTGCCGGGATACAAGGTCACGAGGAAAGACAGAAAAAGTGATAATGGAAAAAAGGCCAGTGGCGGAGTGGCTATGTTGACGAAAGATAATATCTCGAATGACTACATTCAACTGAAAATAATGACAAACCTGGAGGCAGTCGGCATTAAAATAGAAACGGAGATTGGAGAAATTAATATTTTCTCCTGCTATCTGCCTCCACGTGCTAAATTCCAAGAGACTGAATTTGATCAATTAATGAATGACGATGAACCTACGATTGTGGGTGGAGATTTTAATGTAAAACACGTACACTGGAACTGCCCGAGCGAAAATGCAAATGGACGTAAATTTTACAACTGGACGAACGTCAATAGATTGAAGATATTAGCACCGAACGAGCCGACACGAATGTGTGGAAACAGTGTAATTGACCTGGTAGTGACAAAGGGACTCAGAAGGCTGGTCATAGCCTATACCATCCGCTAGAGACTCCGAGGCTGCGTGCTAGGCTTAGATTGCTCGAACAATTGAGAATAGATATCTTTCAGAGCGACACGAAGAACATCATATTAGAACCCCACTATATTTCCAGGTTCGACAGAAACAATAAATTAAGAAAGATATTTTGCAGAACGGATAGGTATGGGAATTCGTTTTTCCCCCGAACAATAAGGGACTTCATTAAATTCTAGGCGTAATTTCATTACAGCGTTTCCTTTTTATATGTATGTAGGCTGGTGTCCTTACACGCCACACGCCTATTGAGGCGGCTTGCGGGGTAGTACGTAGAAGTAGATGTACCATTAATGAACTACGTAGTGATCACTATCCTGTCTTGATTTATATTGGAGTATTACCCATATTGATACCAGATCAAGGGAAACGATATTGCTATGGACTTGCCGACTGGGATCTATTTAGACAAACAGTAGGCAGCTCCATACTAAACAGTAAAAACTCTCCAAAGAATAACGAAAGCATTGACGAAATGACAGAAATAATAGTCAAGGCAATAAAAAAGGGCATGCAATTGGCCATTCCTAAGAAAAAGAACAGATCAGCTGATGAAATAAAGTTAAATGACGAGATAAAGGAAAATATTTAAGAACGAAACTACTTAAGAAAGAAATATAAACTAATAGGAACATCGACTATCAAAAATAAGGTTAAAGAACTTAATAAATAAATTAAAAGAGCAGTTAAAAAATTAAGGGAGGAAAGGTGGAATGACCAACATGCGTCGATGAATACTAATGACGGCTCGCTGTGGAAGCTTGCGAAATCCATGAAAGAAAATACCACCTCGTGGCCCTGCGATAGTGAGCGGAGACGAAAGGTATTATCGGCCAAAAGATAAAGCTAATACAATGGCCGAAAACTTGGAAAAGGTGTTCACAGTAAACAAGGCGAGCATATTAACTCCAAAAATAGAAATAGACAAAGACCCGCGGGAGCATGCAATTAGAGAAGAGGAAATACCAAAAATGACATTAACACAAATTACAAATATAATTAAGAATCTGCCAAATAGAAAATCACCGGGAGAGGATGAAATACCAAATGAGGTAATTAAAAAAATCCCTGTTGAAGCGGGGGAGTTTAATTAATTTTTTAGGTTTTTTCATTCATTTTATTATTTTTATTTTTTAATCATTTTGCATCCATTTTTCAATCGATAATATTGTCCTTATTTTATGGATAAATTATTTAAAATTTACAGAGAAAATTTTGGCTAAAAAAGAAAGGAACGGTCTTTGTGTCTAAAAAATGTTTAAATTTTGAAATCAACGGTGTCAGGCGAGATGTGGTGGAACATCATAATATAGAAAGTAATCGATGTAGTACGTCCACTTTATTTAAAAATACACTACACGTGTTTCGGCTTTTCACTAAACCATTTCAGGTACAAATACATTCCAGTTTTTGCAGTTTGTATATATATACACATCCAGTTCAACAGAAGTGGGGGGAAGGAAGGGTGGAGGGGGTGGTTAGGGGGGGGTTAAAGGAAGGCCGGGGAAGAGGGAGGGGAGGTTTTGGGGTTAAGTTTGGGTACTCCTACCGAGAACCCAAAACATGACTCCACTCCTCCCCCCCCTCCAAACCAACCCACACCCCAACTTAACCCCCAAATCTCCCCTCCTCCCCCCCTCCTTCTCCCCCGGCCTTCCTTTAACCCCTCCTAACCCCCCCCCTTCCTCCCCCCCATTTCTTTTGAACTGGATGTGTATATATATATTTACATATTGACGTATGACGTATTAAATATATACCAACCACAAAAACTGGAATGTATTCGTACCTGAAGATGGCTTAGTGAAAAGCCGAAACACGTGTAGTGTATTTTTAAATAAAGTGGGCGTACAACATCGATTACTTTCTATGTTTAAATTCTGTTTAAATTTGTTTACATCAAGATATATTTTATTGCCATCAAAAATGCAAGTGGGAAAAGTAGTTCAGTTGACTTCATGTACAGGATCGGGCATCTTACATTATTTCTAAAATTTATTTGATAGAAAAATAATTACCACAGGATAGCCTCGAACCGAATACACATACTAATTCATTTTTACAACCATCTCAACTCACACGGCCACAGCGGTCGTTGTATAAAGCGGAGTAATGCGAAGAATTTAGACGGAACGAAATTCTATGGTAGCGAACCCGGGCCTATGAGAGAGAAAGCCGAGACTCATATTTTAATATTGTATTGTCACAACTGTGTGCCGAATATGAAGGAAATCTGATAGGTGTAAAAGGAATTCACCTATATATTTTCGACAGTTCCGGTCAACGCCATCACATCACCCTGAGGACGGCGGCAGAGTAAGCGGCCGAAATGTTGATCATGGACTTCCCAACCCGGATGGAATCCCAAGAAGGCATTCTGCATAAAATTTACTTGGTAGACGAAACGAAAATACTTTATCCGTCCTCGCATTAAAAAGAAGGCAAGTTTAAGAAGACGCCCAAGACGAGGTGCCGAAGGAGACGTCAACGGGACAAAACAATGGCATACATTCAGGAAACATGTTTGCATCTACGCGTAGCAAAGAGCGAATTAGACCGCATTAGCGCCAAAACGCTCACAGTCAGTCAGAAACCAATAATTTTAATAAATGCTGTGTGTTAACCCGCGCCTACTACCACAGCAATAAGCCCTTACTTTTTAACGGGTCAGGGGAGGCTGCTTGGCACAAAGTGACCGACACATGCCAGAGATCCCTTTCTTTTTAGGCGATGGGGGATGCAACTTCGCAAGAGACGCAGACGTGGGCAGGTGGGTAGGTAAGGCAAAAGTGTAATAGACGTAGCCTCAACTGTGACTCATCTACTCTCCGTGTAAGACTGGTCTTCCGCTGTCCAACTCGAAATGTCCGAAACAACTCGTTAACGAAAAACACAGTTCATGCTCGTTGGAGAGAGAGAAAAGTTTTTTTAGTATATCAATGCTATTACATTGTTGGTAAAACCTATATTAATCCGTGTGTAAAATGAAGCTTACAAAGAAATCCTATGATTTTTCTTTTGTCCGTCGGACCCCTGGAGGAGCCCCCCCCCCAATCGGATGCGTCACTGCACCTTACATAATATAGGAAGATTGATTGATTGATTGATGAAGGTATTCCTTAACTCAAACGTTTTTCTGAAGCGTAAAGTTTTTTCAAAAACCAGAAGTTTATAATCTTCCAAATTTTGAACATTATTTAATGCCATCACTCTGCAAATAATAGGCAACTATTTTCACAACTTAAGTCCCATTATTGACTCCAGATCATTCACTTCACTTTTCATAAGGAGTACATGTAAAGTTCTATCGTTTGCATGCTTCGTTTATTGGAAAAATGAAAATAAGAATTAATGGTCCTACGGGATGTCAAATAGTGTAATTAAAAATATATAAATATTTTGCAGGTTCCTAATTACAAGAAAAAATTGCTACTTCATTTCGTCTTTCCCAATAATTAATTAAATTTTTGCCCATGATTAGTGACTGATGGCATAAATATACCAGCAGTCAGATGTCAATAATTTTATCGAGATTTTAATGACATAACGTCAATGTTGTTTGGAAAGAAGTTCTTTAAATAAGGCTTCCTGCGGATTCTTCCGAAGTTTTAGTGACAATAAAGTCGCTTTGAAAATATTTACCGCAAATGAGATCGAAGTAGCCTTACCCATATTTGAACTCAGAACCCTCTGCTAGACAGACGCACACTTGGCTATCACGCCGAATGATTTAGGTAACATAAGCTGTTCTTTCTATTCTCCGGAGTGGTATAATCGAAGACTTTCTTCGCAAACTTGGCTAAAATAGATTTATTGATTCATTGAAGGAATTAAGAAGTGATTTAAAAAATATTTTACATAAGTTAATTAATTTGCAAAAACATAAATTGAGAAATGTAAGTGCTTCAAACATCCTTTCTCTACAACGGTAGCGCCGAAATAAAAAAGGAATATTTAGGTATCGCCCATTAGTCTGTAATTCGCTTTTTCAAAGGGGAATCCTCTTTACAACAATTCTTTCCACAAAGTTCCCTGTTTTTGGAAGTAAAAGTCGGAAGGAATCATAAAATATTAATCTTTGTCTTTAATATACTTTCGCCGATAATTTTATTTGAAACATTATTCCCCAACAGAAGTGTAAGACATTTACACGACACTATTCCACAACAATTTACTATTAAAAAATTAAACTTTTATTAGTTGGTTAAAGTCTTGAGCAGACATGCAACTTTTGTCCTTGAGTATATTTTTCGTAGAGTTTATACCGCGAAATACAACTGTAAAGGTCTCACAGGTCTAAAACTAATATGGCAAGTATTGTCACATAAAACACTTCGAAACTTCAACTGGCTACGGGGAAAGTAAGCAGTCATCACGTTGATGACTCCAATTCATAGACTCACTTTATAAGTAACCCTATTTTTGCGATGCGTAAAATCTATTTCTATTCATATAGAGTTTGAATATTCCCGGTCGCGAATAGTTTTCTCAGATGTTTCGAGTTGTCGAAAAAAGAGCGATACCAACGAGACCCCGCGAACGCCGCCTTCACAGGACGAAGAGTTTTGCGTTAATTGTCTCCACCTCTGTACATGACGAAGTGTCTCATTGCCAACTAGCCCAAAGGCAAGCAAAGTTCCTCCAAAAGTTTCAAATCATTGATCATCTATCTATCTGGGTCAGTGCCAAGGGTAGAACGTAGGCTTCCCATTATGTTAGCCTACCATGCACAACCTTGTATCATTCAAACTTAATGTATAGAGTCTCACTTCAAGAGAAATATCACTGCGGAGTGGTGTCTTTTTTTCAGGGAGGAGGTAAACATCAGGTATGCGGATGGTGGATTACTATCATGATTCCTCATTACAATGCTAGTACTGAGCTATTTTTTTCCAAACTTATATCCATGCACTTTAAGGGTATGGATAAAAGTTTTGCCCTTGCATCCTGCTTCAGTCTGAAAGCACTATCATAGCCATGTCATGTATTATATTTGCCATCACTTTAATTTTAAAAATATTTCCTCATGTCAATACCTAAGACAAGTATAATAATCTCAACTCATCAGCGGGAATATCAAACCGAGAAGATTCACTTTATAGCTAGAAGTGAAAAATCTGAGGATACTAATCTGGATTTGAATTTAAAATGTTGATAAAACTGGACACATCTGAGGTGATATACTAAAGAAATCATTCTGCTGAGAACCCTTTGATTCATATTTAATCTGTGTTAGTCACCAGTACAATAAGCAAAAGAGCATGCAAAACCTGAATTTCATAAAAATGCTTTTGTGAGCATTTCCAAGTTTTTATTGGGAAAATATAACTAAATATTATTCCCGAAAGATCAAATTATCAAGGATTAAAAATCGGTTGGGCATTTGTGGGTTTGGGCTTGGAGACAAGTAAAAACTTACCTGAGGTTCATGGAGTCGCATGTTATGGGTATTAGTGTAGTGCTGTGGCATGGGTCTGAAATGGCATCAAAATCTCTGGAAGGTCGGGTTGACACCTTTTACTATGAATGGCACACTGCAATAGTAAAAGAAATAGTGTTTCACAAATTATCCACCATAAACGAAATATTCACAACTGTTAATATCTTTCTACTGTACTTTGTGATAGCAATTTTTCTTATAATTGCATAATTCCATACCGTACAGGGTTGAGATATAGGTACTCTTATTGATTTGGTCAAAATGTCGTGCGAGGCTAAAACTGGTATATTACCAGCATATATGTCGGGCTCGCAGTGGTGGAGAGCCCTTGCATACATGTTAATAATATTAATTTATTTGCAATGAAATACACATTCAAATATAAATACATTATAAAAAACGTTAAACTATTTCAAGAACGGACAATGCAAAAAATGTTATGGTTAAGATAGTCTGTTGTTCTTTCACCTCTTGTATTTTTTAAATACGCTGTTATTTAATAAACAATTAGTTGTTTGGTGCTAAAAATACACTTCTGGAAATGTTAGTGCCACTGTGCTATAAATTGAAAAAGGTGTTTGTTCCAATTTTGAGGATACCGGGACTAGCCACCGAATTTTCTTTACTGAGTCACCCGCAAGTGCACATATGTGCAATATTCCACATTTAAAAAATCATTCGCCTTCACCGGGACCAGGGGTCCACAGGGGAAAAGGGCTTCCTCGGTAGCTTGAACAGAGAGGACGTGTTTTTGTGAAAGCTCCAAAGTGCGGTGTACGAACTTTTGCCTCGATCCTCGGACCGGGCCTGGATCGTCGAGTAGGAGAGGGACTAGTTCCCCGACTCGGTAAGAAGACGTGAATACACTTGTTTTGTTCGATTCCTTTCGACAACGAAGAAAAAAGGATATTCACAAGATTTTCCTCGCTTTCATAAAAGTGCTTAGTGATTCTTTTTCACGTTTTTCTAATAAACAAATACCACCCAGAGGTAAATGAAAGTGAAGAACATATACTTTTTACTGCCGCGGCCATGGGCAGTGGAGTGGGAGTGCTAAATTACCCTCAACTCATTGTAAACTTGACACTTGCAATACAGCAAATTGTCTGTGAAACGCATCAATACGATCGTTCTGCAGGTTGACGAAATAACCAAGCCTCCGACGCCGTTATAGGTCCACCTCTTTTAGGGAGGCGTTGGGTTTCACCGCCGAGGATGGAGACATGATTCAGTTTGGATTCACGGGGCACACTGGTTTCGTTTAAACTTTCCAGTGAAACCATCCTGTAAGATATCATTAAAAAGTTTACTAGAAATATGCCTTTCCCGACGCTGGATTAGCAGCGCATAACGGTCATAATGGACCAGACATCCGGAAATCCAGTTAATGTGAAGCTTTTCTGCCTCCCCCGGTGGAAACGAGCTATGATGACATCATAAAAAACTTCATTGATACGTAAAAACACACTGATGGTGGGACAACACATGAGACAGCAGCTCAATTTTCCCATGGAAAACGTGACCTAAAGTGGCTCGAATGACAATAGAGAGAGAGAGACAAAAAACATCTTATATACAAATAAACGGTAATCGCGCTGTTGTGATCTACAATGGCCAAAAACGCAACTGCGCGCGTTGCAGCCAGATAGAGCACGAAAGGCGGTCCTGCCCGAGGGAAAGGAAAAAAGCTACGCTGACGTCACAAATTCTAACGCGGCTGCGATGGATATAGAATTCAAGGAAGGGGAGGCAACAGAGCGGAAAAAAGGACTAATAGCTCTAGAAACATCAAATGGAGTGGAAGTAGAGATATTTGAAAATGAGGCTGACACCGAAAGGAATGAAAAAGGATCTTTTCAATACTTCAGGAAGGAAAAAGACAAGACAACAGAGAAAACAATGACTCATTGGAACAGCACAAGAGAGGAAAAACAGAAACTGGAGCACGCTCGGTGGAGGAGGCGGCCTTCGCTATCCCTAATGCGCCGACGGCAGCCAGCCCAAAGCCATTAACGGACGAGACGAAGGAACTCGCCTGCCCCAGTGTAGGGAATCCCGAGAACGAGTGCACAACTGAGGGTTTGACTTCAGTGAAAATTACCGTTTCTAATAGACCCCCAGCTCCATCAGTATCACAGGCATTGGTATAAATAACTCTAGAACAATAATACGCATTTCCATCAGAGGAAAAGATGAAGCGGCGAAGGGCAATCTAAAGGGACCTGATACAACTTAAACAGTTGACTATGCGGGCCGAACAAGAGGAAAAGGAGAAGACGACGTCGGGTAAAGAGAAGGGAGAGGGGTGGAGAAAGAAGAAGGAGAAAGCAGTGGGGAAGTCGTCGCAAAAACTTGGAAGGCTTGGAAGACTTCTTAAAAGCAGAAAAAAAAATCCCAACTACAGGAAGGTGGAGAGAGCGTATCTATATCTACAAAATACGCTCCAAGCCACCTCAATGGTGTGTGGCAGGGGGTGAGCAGTCACCAGCATGCGATACATATACCCTAAAGTTAGTGTATCTATGAAAAATGATGCATTAGCATAAATCACTAATACTTGTCACGAGGCGAAGCCTCAAAAGCATGCATTACACTACAGATATGCTACCAATGGTAGAGGGACCATTAGTATTTATGTAATTAGATAAAACTGCCGTAGTTGTACTGTTCACTTATATTTTATGTAAATAATTACACTGCACGTTTAATACAATTTACACTACAATTATTTACATTAAATATAAGTGGACAGTACAACTACGGCAGTTTTATTTAATTGCTAAAATGCTGTTCCACCACATAACGCCAGATTCAGTCCAATTTATTAGTATTTATTTATTTTGCAACTAAATAAGTGGACAGAGACTCAAGAGTTATCCTGAAAACATGCTGTAAGTACTAGGTAGCAAATAAGGATACAAGTATTAGGGAGAACTACTACTACTAATAGCTACACTACCTATCGACAACCTAGTTTAAAGTCTCATTGGCAGCTATTATGGTCTCTTATCGTTCGCGGGAAAAATGACATTTTAAACCTGTCCGTTCTGCAGTCTAGTTCCCTAATTTTATTCCCATTATCTGATATACCGTAGTATGTCGGATTTCGTAAAATATTATTGACGTCGTCAGAGAATAAATAGGTTCTGAACTTACATAATAGATTAAGTCTAAATTTTAATCGACGGTCTGAAAGCGATTCCCATCCCAGTTGCTGCAAAAGGTCAGGTACAGTAACGATTTTATCATAACGGCCTTTAACGTATCTTGCCGATCTTCGCTGCACGCGTTCTAACTCAGTTTCCAAGCCTACCTCATAAGGATCCCAAATACTGGCGGCATATTCTAAGTGGGGTCTAACGAGGGAGAAGTAGCTGATTTCCCTAACTTTATCGTCGCACTTGCCAAGTACTCTTTTAGCAAATTACAATTTACGATTAGCTTGGCCGGTAATTTCTCGAATATGTTTACTCTTCGAGAGATCATTAGTCAGTTTAACTTCGAAGTATTTAACAGATTCTACAGTCTCTAATTGGCCGTTGTGCATGCAATAGCTTTTAGAGCTAATAGAGCGTATTTGGGGAGGAGGGAGGGGAAGGGGATTTTTGGCACACCCCACAAAAAACTCTTTACAGGTTCGATATTAGAAATCTTGAAGACAGTGGTGTATCTAGGAATTGCCTTGGGGGGACCATACCGGGGAGTCTGGAGAAAACGTAGAGTTTTTGTTCCTTGAAAATTCTATTTTAACGCATTTTTCTACCTTTCTAAAGTGATTTTTTTTTAAACTTACGTTTAAATAACTTTCAGATTTTAAACATGAATAGCAAAGTTATTTTGATGTTGCTAGGAGTATACATAGTACCTACTCATAGATATCTACATCTACATCTACGATGTACCATGCATAGATATGTGTCCTAATTCCTTACATAGTTTTTCTTTGGTCAGTCCACCCAGTAAAAAAAGCCGTGGATATGATAAGGATAAAAGTGTGCTTTTTAACTTTTGGCAAGTAAGCCAAGTAAACTAAATTTAAATTTTATATAACTATTAGAGTATTTGCACAATTTTTGGAAAGTATGTTAAATTTTGCTATGGTACGTAAAAACCATAAATCCAAAATTTTACTGTCGTAACTTTCCTACTTTTTAAACAATAAGCGATATAAAATCACATTTCGAACCTTGCGCACAAACGGACCGCGGCCATATTGAATCTGCTGTGACGTAATCGCCCTTACTCCACAATCGCTGCTGGGTTTGTTTACATTCGTTCTGTGTTGTATTTACTGCCTTGTGTGGTAAATATCCTTTTTTACAGGTTAAATAGTTCCAAAAATTACCATGTAGATGCCTGATGATATTAATTTAAAATTATTGCGAAAAAGAAGAGCTACAAAGAGTATTGTTTCGTGCCATAATGCAATGTTGCTCAGGAAATCTCCGATCATTAACGCGTCCACACCCGGAAGATTATTGGAACTTGCCTTTGCGAATCCAACTTTTATGATGAGCACCAAAGTTTTATTTCAAATATCGAAATAACTTCGAAAAGGCAAATACTATTTCACTCTCAACGCACAGCTAGGCTATTTCGCTTCTGCTAATATGGGAGATGACGTCACACCACGTTTAGACCTTTGAAATTTCGATGCTAAAACAATGCATATTAAAAGCTATTTATTAAATTAATTTGTAGGAATTATACCTTGGTATTTCGTACGTGGTATTTCGAAACCAAACACTACTCGCTACAATAAATTTCAACAAAATACCTCACTTACGCAAATACTCTGAAAAACATTTATTTGTAAAAATAAATGCACCTCATGAACAGATTTTTCAATAAGATCTCTGATCTCTTATTATTTTGAATTTTTCTCAGTTATGATGTTTGAATATTTCATTTTGTGAGCTCATCCCAGTGTATAAACTTTAAAGAATTATATTGGCCTAGGCCGTTACCACTTATACTATTTAGAAAGAATGAAAAACTGTGACAGTACATAAAGCTACAGTACCTACAAAAGTAATACAGTTAGGCGGTATATTCTACTAAAATGAATACCAGTACTAAGTGAAACTGAAAAAATTTGGTTCTTTCAACAAAAACCAAAACTAATAAAGTTTTAAGTTGAATTCACCTTGATTTTTTGTCATTTCATCAAATTATTTGGCCAATTTTAAATTAACTGCAATATTTTAATAAATAATATCCGAAGAAGATAGAACTATCTTTATATATATAAAAGTCAATGTATGTATGTATGTATGTATGTATGTATGTATGTATGTATGTATGTATGTTCCACATCTCCTCCTAAACCACAGGGCCGATTTTGATGAAATTTGGAACACATGTTTGTTACTGGTAGACAACAAACACTGTAGGGTTCAATTAACCGAAACCCTATTTTTTCAGGGTTAAGGGTGTGATCCTTACTAATATGTATAAAAATGTAATGGTCCCTGTCTGTCTGTTGCTCCATCACGCAAAAACTACTGGACCGATTGAGCTAAAATTTGGCATGCAGATTGAAGACATATCTGGTTGTAACATATGCTATATCAAAAAGCCCTCAGGGCCCCCAAAGACCCCCTGAAGGTCCCCCCTGGTGGTCAATGGCAAGCATTGGGTTCGGTGCAGTGGTTTAATGTTTTACTTTTTAAAAGTACTTTCACTCAAGATATAGGGCTGGAATTTTTTTATCGGATGGCTGAATAAATATAGTTTCTAATTTTATCAATCGATTTTCTTCTACGATCCGTATTTTTCTGCTATTCATGTTTTCAGTTGAAAAATATCACATTTTTATCTGAAATCAACAATAACATATTTCCTTGACAACCATAGATTTGATTTTCAAAGGATATACACGCCTCTTAACTATTAAATATCACGTTTTCCTACAGGCCCATGATAGCATGTAGAAAGCAAATCTGAATAAAGAGGGCCCAGAGTCCCAAGGACCCCATGATAGATTGATTCGGGAGGTAATCGATACGATTCAATACGTATTTACAACAAGTATACTCTTCAACGTCTGTTCTCAAAGTGGCTCTCATAGGAGACCTGCATGTATATGAGAGAGCACTTATGTAGTAAACGTTACACAAAGGAATTAATAGGATACACACTTAATTAAATGTGCAAGAATATTTACGTGCAGCGAATATCAATGGTAATAATGCCTCTGTTGCTACAACAAACACGGCGTTGTTTATTATCGTTTAATACTCAGATGTATTAAACGTAGTGAAACCGTCTGCCTCCCATTACGATTTCGAACAGTTTTTAGACCAATTCCCACATCATTAACATCACGAGTTATTTATATGTTTAAAAGTGTTAAAGTGCAGTTAACTTAGGTACATTCCCTCAATCATCGAGTTGCCTATTCTAGACTCTCACTTGCCGCTGTGTTTCCGTTCCTTGGACTTAAAAATATATCCATCAACATGCCTAATAGAAAAGAGTAACCTTTCGAAAAAATCTTCTAATGCAAAATGAATGTCTTATTTGCGAGAAAATGAGCCCTTGAAATAAAAACGACAAAGGTTAGACTTGGATGGTCAAAGGCATGCCCACCAGCGATCTCATGAGAATCTCCCCGTGGTGTTTCTCGGGTTACGCTAATATCCGCACAAATTTCATCCTCACCCAACGTACGGACGGGTAACCAGCTATAAACCTGGTTCAAATAAAGACCCATCTGTTTCGAACCTTCAATCTGTTTTAAGATGGCGGGAATTATAATATAATTAATAAATCTCAAGTAAATTAATAACTAAACGCACATATCAACGTTGAATAGTGCAACTGAAATAATTCATTGAATGCAAATATATGTATGTACACAAGGGAATCGATTAAGCTGTTAATCACTCAGAAGACTGCTCAAGAGAACTGTAGGGACGAGGTGACCATCTATCAACCTTTGCTATTTAAGTAGTAATGAGTCTGAATGGCCGATTTTTGGGTTTCCTTTGCATGAAAGTGGACCAATAGTCACACATCTCTCCGTGCACCTGGAAAACGGTCAGCGTGTCTACTACAACGAACACAACATACAAGATAGGTTACGAACTCCTCGAATGTCCACGCATAGTTTTTCTTCAGGGTTTGCAGTTTTCTTATAAAATAAGTTTAACGTTTTTCACACCCGTTGAATTTCAACGGGTACCTTCCGCTCGTCAATAATAAATAGCGAGAGTTTGTATTTTTCGCAAGTTTGCATCTATTTATTTCATGCATTTCAAATTTCATTATGCAACAACCCAGCATTTATTTAAAAATCTCCGATACTGAAACGAGTTAAAAAGTATAAACAAGGTATTGATAAGCAAAAGATCTGTACTCCAATTCGTGGCTATAGGGCATATATGCACTGGCAGTTTTTTTAACGCATTTCCCACCAGTTTACGGACTAACAATAAACCGCAACGTAAGGAGAAGACTATTATTTTCCTCCTTGCGAAGGTCTGGGTTCACGACGTCATTAGGAGACTCGGGAAATGTTTTACCATCTTCCTCGCGTAAGAAATACATAACACTCCAATACTAAACCTGAAAATGGGTCATTGGTTCTTATGAAAGTGGATTATTTTGGAAAGGAGTTACGCGGGCATTCGTGGTCGGAGGTCATGCGAGGCCCTCTGGTCGAATGCAAAAGATCTAATTGCATTCGACAAGAGGACTTAAAAAGTAGTCAAATTGATACTCAGCATGCATGGAACGCTTTAGGAATACGCGAATATTCATTTATTCAGATTACGGAGACGGTCGCGCTCGCCATGTGGACCGACTTTTCAAAGTGATAACATGAACGCATAGAGAAGGCAATAAAAATACAAGAGCTGGTTATAAATGTTTATTTGTAATTTGCTCTTAGAAAAAACGAAGTTGTAAACCCCTCTATTTTTTATGCATTTTAATTTATTCCATTTCTTATTCGGTAACATTTATTTGTGCATATGCCACCTACTTTTTACAGCAAGACGAAGGTATACTGGATATATACCCAGCAGAAACACTTTACAATATAAGTTAGAGCAGGTCCCGCAATTGCTATCCGAATAGCTTGTGCAATTTGCGGCAACAACGCCAGATAATTTAACCAATTCGACTGTGTACAATTACTTTAAAAACTAGAAGCCACAGATAATCAACAAACGTTAATAGAGTTCTAGAAAGTACCTAAATGAAGAGCCTCGGAAAAATACTCGAGAAAACAAGAACATATCGAAAAATCAATAACAACAAAAGAGAGGAACACAAAACAACACCAATAAAAACGGGATATATATAGCGAAGAAATATGTGAGATGACCACATACTTGAGGATGTAGGATGTTTCAAAAGATCAGTGCCCAGAGGGAAAATATAAATGCTGGACGACCTAGGTAAAGATGGAAAAAATGCTTACGAGGAGAATGAGTCGGTGAAGGACAGGCTGCAAGCAGACTGGAAGAAGAAAACTACCTCGATAATTTTATTTTTTGGAATTACGCCCATGTGCACGGTGCCGCGAAGGCCAAAGAGAACCAACAAAAACAACACTTATGTTTCTAATGCGATCATGCTGTGATTAGAAAAACATGGCATCCAATTGCTACTTACAATACACAGCCTCTAAAAACACTTGCGTGTTGTGGAACTTTGAGCGAAATGCCTATGCACTCAGACAAAAGCCAATTATTTTGACCTCATGATGCATTTTTGAAAAGTTTTCTCTCTGATGATACCAAAATATCGCAACTCACGACTTTATGACACAAAATGCCAAAGTGTGAAAGCCGTTTTCATGGGATTTGGTGCGGCTTTGTGGTCAAAAGGAATCTACATCTACAAAATACCCTGCAAGCCACCTCGGGTGTGTGGCAGGGGGTAAGTAATCACCAACATGCATTACACTATACCCTAGAGTTAGTGTAACTACGACTAATTATGCATTAGCATAAATCGCTAATGCTTGTCACGAGGCGAGGCCTCACAAGCATGCACCACTATACTACAGATGTCATCACAATGGAGAGTGACCGTCAATATACATGCATTCAACAACTACACAGATGGACAGGGAGTCAAGACCCATGTAATTTTTAAAAATACTATAACTAACAACATTTCTGAAAACCAAATGATTGCCTGACATTTAAAAATATTGACTTCCCCGCACACATAGTACGTACACATGTATGTAGCATCAAAGATTTTTCCCTTTAAGGTTTATCGATTTCCACTTTAGTAAAACTTTTATACAATACATTTACGTGACGTTCTGAAAACTTCAATTCGGAAAGTAATGTTATTATTCTTTCATGAAAGTATTTTGATAAAATGACTTTTTGTGCGAGTTAAACATCGTGGATATCTAGCAATTTTAAGTGTTGCAAACTCCATGTTGAAGATGGGACGCTCGGGAGAATAATTAACAAATAACCCTATGTATACATCCATGTAAACTCCGTCGTACGAGGTAAAACAAACACGCCTTCAATTTGTATCTTCAGTTAGTTACCACGAAGTTCAGTCATTTAGAACATCGGTTTTGCGTCATTACTATTACAGTATTTACAAAGCACTCCTTAAACTTCTTAAATTTTACATTAAAATTCGAGTATGGTCTCAATTGATACTGTACTTACCAACTAAAGTTTCCTTGGAAAGAAGAAAAAGGATCTCCGACGTCTTTCTATCGATCTTCTTTCACGATTACGCTAGCACTACACTCAATATCTCTCTGGTGATTGATGTAACAACACTGATTGAAACGACGATGTTAGAAGTGAATGGAGAGCCTGATCACTGACGTCGAAGATCGTGTTTTTTTATTTCACAGCACTGTATCACTCGTAATACACATGGTATTCCACTCAGTCACTAAGTAACACAACGAAAACCATCAAAAACACCAACGTCAATTCTCTCTTCATACCAAGAAAAGCT
Source organism: Pyrrhosoma nymphula (assembly GCA_963573305.1). Lineage (NCBI taxonomy): Eukaryota > Metazoa > Arthropoda > Insecta > Odonata > Coenagrionidae > Pyrrhosoma > Pyrrhosoma nymphula. The sequence goes on along the minus strand of OY754337.1, from coordinate 19,110,753 downwards.
ATTCCGCGTCGTCCACTCACGAAGAAGGCATAACGGCCATAAAGTGATTCGCTTCTTCACGCTACCAACACAGCGACAGAGGCTCGTGGCTTGACTACCTCACCTCACACTCGCGTCGCCTCATAGCAGACTGGTCGGCAGTGAAGTGCGCGCGAGGCATGAGTGTTCTCGATCGTCTTCGAATTGAATAGGTTTGCGCTAAGGGACCTGTTCAACCCCTTGAGCAAGATGAGCTAGAAACCTACGAGCCCTACAGCTTGGAATGAATGCGGAGAACATCCTCGTACTGAGTCCTTGTTTGAATTATATTCAGAGCTAGGACGAGGCTATAGGTTTTCGGTTGGTTAGTAACTGAATAGGGATTTTGAAAGCCGATGCCATTTTTGCCGTTGGGTGCAGGTGGATCGGACGGTGACTTTTTTGCGGCAGAGCTGGCGCGGGAAGTGGCTAGCGGTATTCTTCTCCGAGTGAACAATAAAATCGCATGCCTTCCGAAAACATGGTTCACTTGTGATTGTCTTGATCTGGCAAGGATTAGAAGACGTTTAATGTTTCTAGTGATCAGCAAAGTTGTGCAAATTTCCGCTTTCATTTCATCTGGATCTACATACTATCCTGCAAGCCACCTCAAGGGTGTGTGACGAGGGATGAGCCGTAAACAACATGCATTACACTATACCCTATTGAAGCCAATGCAACTACGATTATTGATTCATTACCATAAATCGATCACGCTTGTCAGGAGGAGAAATCTCACAAGCATGCACTACACTACATGTTTGCAATCAATGAGGGACCGTTTGCATTAATGCATTTTACAACTACACAAATGGACAGATATACAATATTTATTCCGTAAAAATGCACGTCGTGCTGTTAGTTTTAGGTATCAGATAAGGTTAAAAGTACTAGAGTAACTCAACTCACTAGCTACAATACCTATCATCAAATCTAGTTAGAAGTCTCAGTGGCAGCTGTTATGGTCTCTTACCGTTCGCGGGAAAAAATACATTTTAAATCTGTTCGTTCTGCAGTCAAGTTTCCTAATTTTATTCTCGTGATCTGATATCCCGCAATACGTCGGATTTCGTAAAATGTTATTATCGTCGTCACAGGAATAAATCGTCAATGATTTGGGAATAGATAAAGATTAAGAAGTATGCGATATGAATCATTAAATCCTATGGAAGTAAAAGGAATAATTTTTTAGACTCTCATGGTTCGTTAGTAATTCGACAGCAGTTAGAAATTCGATTCACCAGTTACGGTTTGTTCTAATAAGGCATTAAAATCATGAATCATAATTTACAAAGGTGACATTTTCGATATGCTGAACGGCTTACACGGTTTTTGGTTCCAATCCAGTAAAAAATAAATAGGGGAAAATTTGGACTCGTTCGTACAATGTATAGGGGTCGCGAAACGGCTGCAAATTATTGAAAATATTGATTTTCCGGGTATATATATATATGCCTAACTCACAGGGACATGGTGGTTGCGTGGGTGGGTGTTTTACACGGGAAATGGTTCCACAGTGTTCCAGCAGTGGTATGACACCAATTACGTGTTCTCCCGATGCGGGAGTGCGAGGGGTAATAGCGACTCTTCGGTTATCTCTGGCGTGGTTAGGGACGTGGACCGAATTGGCTGCCAAATCTGATATTCCGTCATTGTCAGTTCTACCGTGCATTGTGAAATTTCCTAGGCTGCCTAGCTTGAAGGCTATGAGTTTTCCTAGGCTGCAGTGCTTGATGCGTGACGCCTACTTTGAATTTGTATTTAAAACACAAGTTAGGTGATAGGTACAGAGAGGTGGCTTGTACAGGGGTTTTTCCACAAGGGTTGAAAACTAGAGATGTAATAGACCTGACAGGACTGGCGAATTTTTGTAGCAGTTAAGTCACATTTAAATGGCCCTGCAGATTGTCAAGAGCACCATCTAAGAACTAAACAATATAAGCATACTCATTCGTTTTCATTTTATAGATCAACTACATCAAGGAAAGAAAATAAGGACCAATCAGAAACTAAAATTTAGGCATTTACGTCATCAGACAACCAAATCATAATAATTATCAGATATATCAACCTTTGGCCTTAAAACCTGGGGTACCTTTGTGTAGAAACCAAATTACGAAATCGAGTCGCGTGCCAGGTATTATGCAAGGGGCTTTCAAACTACTCCACCGAGGGTAACCGAGTAATTAACCCTCATTCTTTTAACATCTGTCCAATTTTCAGCTACCAAGGTGTGTGTAAATTTGTTTCGCCAGTGTTCACTATCTAGCATGAAATAAATAAACCCGAAAGATCGCATGAATAATGATACCTTTTTATTTAAAATTGTAATTGGGTGATATTATTACCAATATATTCTATTAAATAAACATTTATAAATTTTCCGCATTTATTTCACTTGTATTTTAGTCGGATAAACTTGAAAGCAATATGAAGGATTATTTTTTTAATATAATTGGTTTAATCACGGGTTTTGCATTTTACAATTACGTCATCAACACGATGTCTTTTGCACATTGTTTACGTTTGCACTTGTTGCATATCGAACTTGTACATATGTCATCCTAGTGATTGCGTATATATAACCTTTTTTTCTGTATTTATTTTCTAAAGCTGGTTCTCTTCTGTTGTTCTGGCATCAGTCGCGACTCCTATCACTTAAATTGCCAATATTGCGGGACTGTGTATGCCTACAGAAATATTGGCGTGGCTGTGAGTTTTAAAGTTTGTGCGTGAGTTCGGATGCTGGTTTTAAAACAAATTCAAGCAGAAAAGCTGTGCGACTACTAAAGTCACATTTCTTACCGGGAAACCAGAATTTTTCTGTCCATTTTAAATATGCATTGAGCGCAGCGATGTCAATGTATGTACTACAAAATAAGTTTTATTGGTGAGCAAAATGTTTTCCGCACGAAACGGTACGCAGGTACTAACGCAGGGGGGGGGGGGTGGGCAGGGGGGAATTTCCGCCCCCCCCATGTTTTGGCGCCTCTCAGTCTGCGTATTTTTCCACTCTATGTCCCAAATACGTATAAATAAATGTGTAGACTGCATGATCAATTGTCATATTTTGTACAAACCCAAAAACACCTATTGTATCACCAAAATTTGCTTAGCTAAGTAAACTGGTTAATTTATGAGTCGGCGCCGCCTAAAATTATTCCCCCCCCCCCTTGACCCAAAACCTGGCTACGCCACTGATACTAACTGCCGCCTATCAGAATGCTTTATTATTATTAATGCTTACTTGACGTTGATAAACATCATACTGATAAGCTTAAAAGTACAATAGCAAACAGTAAACTGGACTTGACAAAGAATAAATGTAACCATGTAGGGGTAAGGTTCAAAACTCTTAAACAGGCTTATTCTTTTAGAGGGTTTAGAGCAGCTCGCGAATTGACCAACGAGAGGTAAAAACAAACTGGATGTCTTCCTTCTAAGGCCATTTTAAAGTGTCCAAAACTTTAAGGTAATACATATGTTAAGTGATCACTCTGCGGTGTCAATTGAACTATAATGATCATCAAAAATCCCACAAAAAACCCAGATACATTTTGCTGGAATTAAAAAAAAATGAAACGTGGAGGGATTTAAGAATATACTGAGAGAAAACTTTCCCAAATGTTCAGGTCAAGGTGCAACTCCAAATGAAATTTGGGATTATTTCAAGAATATTTCGACTGCGGGAACAGAAAAATTTGTTCCGAGTAAAAGACTTGAACAACGGCTATCCCGAGTATTATAACGCAAAAATAAGAGGACTTAAGAGGAAGTCAGGGGCACGTTTAAACTAAGAAATTTAAGTGTCTTATCTGGTAAAAAATAAAACCCTAATTAGTAGCTTGAACACTGAAAATTGTAAAGCCCAGTAAAGATTTCCATTAAACAAAAAGGAAGGAATCATGCAGGATGTTGTGGAATATGAACATAATAAGAACTAGGATCTTACAATTTTTCACATGCGGAAATGTAGAAAATTGTAAAATCCTAGTTCTTATTACTTTCCATCGAATACACAAGACCAGAAAAAACTAATAAATTCTATAAATATAGTACACCTTAAGAAGAGAAGGGACAATAGTAATGACTTATAAATGCCTGTTGGGGAAAATGAAAAAGTTATTTTAGGCTGACACGGCTGACGAGCTAAATTAATGGCACGCCAGCAGCTATTAGACGACATTGTATGCTTTTGAAACGTATCATTGAACTCGTTCTCGCCGTGAATTTTTTCCCTTCCCTCCCTTCTTTTTCTAGGCTTCGCTCCTGCTTTCGCAATTTGGCAAGGTACTTGGATGCATCCGATGTCCACTTCTCTCACTATAACCTACGATACTTAACAGAACACCACTGTGAAAAAGTTCCTTGCAATTCCTCCGATAAATCCTTTTCTGTGATTTAAATATCTTAATGAGTGGTGCTCATGCTATACAATTGAACATTATGTGCATAGAGAAAAATTCTTTATAATTCCAGATTTTTTTTTGCCTGTAATTGAGATTTATTCATATCGTGCTAATGTATCTTATGTTTAACTAGTACTCAGATATTTCCATATATTACCATACCATAGATTACCATGTATGCATGGGTGATAATATGTCATGCTAAGAGTGATCAAAATACGTGTATCTGGTTCCATTCAAGTTAATCATCTGATGAATATACACAGCGTTTGGCTGAAGTTTTTGAAAATGCTGAAATGAATTCTGGTCTTTTTTGTGTGTTCTCCGTTAGTAGTAATTAGTGCTTGAATTTTTTGTACCTAATACGAGTAACACCGTGCATAACTAATTTGTATGCATCCTTGCGTCATACTGCCTGAAATAACACCTTTAACTCGTAGAAAAAAACTCTTAGTCTGTGTATCAGTGAATTGTATTTTATCCGTCATAACTGTTCTCGTAGCCAAGTGAACTATGGAGTAATCTAATTTTCTTGAATAATGGAATCTGAATCTCTCATTTGTTGTTTTTCTCTATGCAAACAACAAACCCGACGAACTTCACGTAGGCTAGGTTGCGTATCTGATTCGTATGAATTAACATTTTTTCAGTTGCCGACTGAGAAGCCAATGATATGAGTTCTCAAAGTAATGAAAGCATTTATCTTGACATTCTGCATAGTTAAAGTAATGCACGGCAGTGATTTTTGGTCAGGTCAAGCCGATCACAGTCTACGCGAATTCCCTTCTTTCCGCGTTCTGCTAATGTGTCGCAGGGAGACGGGAATACAGTGACGTCACGCGAAAGCCTACCCGCCAGCTGAGACCACCTTCTCTCTTTACTCACCTTGATCCAAACCAACCTTCGCGAAGGTTTCGCGAAGGATCCAAACCGAAACTTCGGTTTGAATCACTTAACGATGAACGTAAGTAGGAGTCGGGATACCCCAAATGTGTCTCTGGGACCTTCTGGATTCAAACTCAGTACCTCATAATGGGAGATATTTATTATTCCTTTGATATCCATTACGTATCATCGAAAACTTTTTAACAAGGTACTTACTCAGTATGTTTCACCAATGTTGCGAAAAGGTTTATGGAATCCGTTTTTTTATATTATGTTATATGTGCTTTTACGTTAAGTACTTGCGTCTCGCTATTGGATGAGAGCGCTAAGTACCAAACTTCTCATGAGTTTCTATCTTATCTGCTTGGGCATCTGCTACAAGGTGAAGACCAGGAAGAAGAAGAGGAAAGCAGCGGTAAAAATATTACCTTTGAATATTTGGACAGCGATGAGGGGAGCGGAACAAGAAAATATTAAACATGAAGGAGATAAAAGGAAAATAGATGTGATTGCGTTTCGAGAGATGAAATGGAAGAACAGTAGGGAGCATTAGAGTTTTAGTAATATAGAAATTTTAGTGCGGAGACGGGTGTCACGGGGATGGCTATGGTATTGAAGTGAACATTGGGGAAGAGGGTAGAAAACATTGATCAGACGAGCGACAGGAATTCAACGGTTGAAATAAATTTATACCCGGCAAATTTCATTTTGGTCCAGGTGTAAATGCATACTAGGAAAGACAGGAAGGATGAGATAGAAGTGGAGAAAAAAAAATTGAAAGATATAATAAGAGAATTGCTGGGCTAGAGAAACTCAGAAGTGATTGGGATTTGAATTGCAATGATGGGGGAAGGGAGGGAGGGATAAGATGATATGAAGTCGGATAGTGTAGTACGGGGATATGGAATGACTGCGGTGAGAAGGCATTGAATTTTACAGGAGAAATAATTTTAATAACAAACACTTGCGTTAAACATATCCTCAGTTGTATTTGCTCATGGAATATTCCGGGAGACAAAGTGAGGACATATGTAAGTGATCATATCATGGTAAGGCAGAGGTTTAGAATGTATCAAAAATCAGTGCGGATTTTAGGGGAAAGATGTGGACTCGTATAATAATTTAGTGCTCGTAAAATATGTTAGGGTCAAAAGGTTAAGTAAAAGTTGAAGAATGAAGAGGTGATTAAGGTATGAGGTCTAAAAGAGGTAAAAGGAAGAGAATGCCAGAGATGACGGCCAGGAAGATAGGTGAGTCAAAGGAAATGGATGCCGTCGAAGGAAAATAGTAGCGTGAAAACACAGAAATAGTAAAGAGGTAGAATATACAATACGATCAATGGAAACGAGAATTAAGACGCCATGCGTCACAAAAGAGGTTATCAGAAAATAAGAGGAGAAAAGGAAGTGGTCAAACTTTAGCACTGAACAATAAGTAGGAGGAAAACGAAAATATTTAGGATATACCTTTCAAGCGAAAAAATATTTTTAATACTTAGATAACTGTGGAAGTTACAAAGTTCGTTTCACTATCAATATGACGACCTTACACCAAGTAAAACTTTCAACTTTTGAACTTAAAAATTGCAAGTTAGACACCCCTACGGCACGGTTTTCGGGGTTTGATTGATTCCAAATTTCGTATACTTTATGTTTTCATCGAAAGGAAAAAATTCACACTTCAAGACCTTAAATTTCAAATTGTGACCCACCCTAATGATCATGTGCTATCTCGTATTACTCTCCAGCCAATCTGCCAATTCGTATTAATGCAATGCAATTCGTATCTCGTATTAGTGCCAAGCCAATAATTCATTTCGTAAGTATACCTCTATTTTACTAATTAAGTTCTTACTCACAAGAATAGTATAAATAAGTCCACTCTAATTTAAATTCCTACTGGTTTTCAAGATGGTATGTTTGTAACTGAAAATTTTAAATTTACAAAACGACTAAGTTTAAGCGCAATATTTCTAGAACTCAACCGACGATTATCGAAGTTTGAAGGCTCATCTTCATCTTGATAATAAATTAGTAGAAATTGCATATATTTTATATAGTAGCAAATGGAACCGCGAAAGGAATGTTTGCTTGGTGAGCTAACTCTCCAATATCGTGAGCCGTACCGACCCTCAACCAGCGTATAGTCTAAAATTCCATTCCTCATGCTTCACCTACGCTGAGGGCTGTTTATATTCGTCATGTGTTTTTGGGAACTTGAGCCACATCGTTTAATCCACCAGCCCGGATACACGCCATTTCACTCCGTGCTAAAAAATGGATAGTGAAACTTCACCTCGCTGTCCCATTACCTCAGCAATTGGCGATCTTGCGAACCCGAATCCTCGAGTAAACGTGGGTGTCCCCGTTTGAACCGATCCACAAAACCTTGAGACGAACACGAACCTTGTGCATTTTTCTGGGCTTGTTTACCCCTCTCGGTGTTGGAGAAACTTAAAGAGAAGGCCTGGTCGTAAGGTTTCATATGAAAGACATAGATCTGTTCTTTTCGACCGAAAGGAGGAGATATGGAAGCTCCGACCGAAGCCTCGTTCCACTGGAAACACCAACAAACAAAAAAATTCTATCCCTCAGTCCCAAAAGAATTTGCCGGCCGATGAATCCGTGAAGCGTTATCGGCTTTGGTCTACGACTTTTCGGTATTTCTTGTGCGACCAAGATTGCGAACAAATTCTAGACTCTCCTGCTGGCATGGGCCGCTATGGCAAATTACATGAGTTATGCGGAAAGGGGACTAATAGTAGCCTGGTTTTCTTTCAGGAAAACTAGTAATTGATAAAGTACTATTAAATACGTTGTTAAAATCCATTGGTGCAAAATCAGCTCAAAAACATTTCCAGATGTATAAGAAAGATAATGTTAAGAGTAAAAAACTTTTATTTCGCACGAAATAAAAATAGCTGAGACAGCTTATGAAATCGGGGAAAGATCGGAAGACTTCCTCGGTG